>OW028593.1:2500000-5000000 GCA_932294275.1 Chloroclysta siterata | reverse complement strand
AATTTGAGCCAACAAGCGCGATGACTCAAGTAATGACGGGACACGGTGGGTTCTCCGAATACTTGACCCGTTTCAAGTGTAAGGAGGACCCAACGTGTATATGTGAGCCGGGAGTAGACGAAACCGCGATACACGTCATATTAGAATGTCCGGTATACGCCCACAAAAGATGTGAGGCCGAACAGTTGCTTGACTGCGACTTGACGGAGGCAAATATAGGCACAATTATGTCAGACAAAACAAAGAGAGGGACGTTCATAAAATATTGTACTGAAATTGTAGAGAAGGTCATAAAAAGAAATAAATAGATGTAAAAAATATGATGAATATATATTGTTGAATATATAGAAAATGCATATATGTAAACTAGAACTAAGAAATAAAGAAGTAGATATGTATAATATTAGAATTGTAATTAGAAATAAGAAAACTGATATTAATAAGAAAAGATAGAAAAAATGTGTTTTGATGTAAGAATATTAGAAGGAAATAAGAAGGAAATTTTGAACTGTAAACTTAAGATAGAAATAAAATATGTGTACAGCAAATAGAGCCCATAGAAAAAAGGGCCCACCAACCTCCGAGATATTAAGGTTAGGAAATAAAGAAACACCCAGTCCTCAATTCCTCTTTAGCAAACAAAGTCCCTGATTATGTTAGGGGAAACAGATACACCTAGTGCCATTTCTAGATGGCAAAAAAAAAAAAAAAAAAGAAAAAAAAAAAAAAAAAAAGATACGAACGTGTCCTACGATGTACTTTACTTTCTTGCTTCCTTCCTACTTTACTGCCTTGCGCCTATAAACTTGAGGCATACAGATGTTTAGCCTCACATGCCTGTAATGCCACCGGCAACCACACCCTTGAAACCCAAACACAGCTTGACAGCTTGGCGGCAGAAATGGGCATGGTGATAGTTCTTCCCAGGACGAGCCTTTCACAGAGAGCTCTATAACTCTTATTATCCTACTAATATTATAAGCGCGATAGTTTGTAAGTATGGATGGATGCATGTTTGTTAGTCTTTCACGTAAAAACTACTGAATGGATTTTAATGAAACTTTACAATAATATAGCTTATACATCACATAGGCTACAACTTATAAAGATATTGTGTGACTAATCCTGCGCAGACGAAGTCGCGGGCACCAGCTTGTTGCCAATATAATTAGGTATACTTTTTTATTTAAATACATACTTTTAACAAATTATAATACCCAACAGAAAACAAAACTATGTTCTTTGCACAAAAAGTTTTGTTCTCGGTGAGGATCGAACCCACTGCCTACAGCGCAGAAAGCAGAGCTACTACCAACTGAGCTGTGAAAGCTATCGCTACATGAGGAAGATCTATTTCCGGCAGATCCAGGATGAAGGTAACCCTTTGTATGAATTCATGATTGGACTGGCTCCAAAAATATACCCTTTCAAGTTACTCGCTAATTTTCACATCGAACCCTCGTGCTAATTAACTACGGAACCCTAAAAAGGAAGCAAACGTCTTTATCATAAAGCAAACAATTGACGTTCGTTTTGAATAAATAATATTAAACGGACTCCTTTTAGCGCCTTTTTTATTCAAAATTCAAATATTTTTATTTTTAAAAGTATCCCATCATGATCTTTATCTTATTATGAATCTTATCTCAATACAATAGAGTGAACTATAGAGTGACAAAGTGAGTACAAAATCGTTTTTTGGTCGTCATCTGTCATCGAGGGATGTCACATTATGTCTCTTTTTGGGATTTTACAATGCTTTCGGGTTTTCAATCAGTACCTTATTGAGAAAACTTTGACAGACATTTGTAAAATCGGTGTATCAGTACGTATAGGTACAGTATTTTTAAGTAATGTAAAGTGGATAAGTTATTAAGAAGTTACAGAAAAAGTAAAAACCTATCCGACGACGAGGTGGGGCGACGAACTGCGAAATGTAGCTGGCAAACATTGTATGAGAGGAGCCGAAGACCGGGCTCAGTGGCACGTCTTGGGAGAGACATACGTCCAGCAATGGACGAACACAGGTTGATGATGATGAAAAACCTATGTTATTTTTTAAATCCCACTTTTTAAATTGTAAAGTTTCTTGCCTGTTCTTCTAGGCTTTGGCTGCGGGAACTGGCGGTAGATTCACCTAGTAAGACGTTTCAAAGTGATCCTTATGATTATACTGAATAAAGTCCGTTTTGATTTAGATTTTCATGTAGATACCTTTTTTATACAACTAGCTGATGGAACAAGCAGATGTTAAGTGGTAACCATCACCTACAAAGCATTACCTCGTAAGTCACGCACGATAGGAATGTGCCCTACGATGCACCCTGCGTCCATCAACTTGAGGCATCCAGATGTTAAGCCTCATGTGCCTGTAATTACACCGGCAACCACGCTCTTCAAACCGAAACACAGCAACGCTGCTTGGCGGCAGAAAAAGGCTTGCCATACCTAAGACACCTACTGAGTTTTTCAGTTAGTACCTAAATACCATTTTTTTACGAAACTGGGCTTTCAATACTGAAAATCAAAAACAAAAACCCCTTTCTAACTTTTTAATAATAATAATAATAATTTATTCAGGAACTTATAAAGTACACAGTTTTGAGAGTAGTAGAGCTCTTTGTGAAGGGCTCGTCCGGGGAAGTACTACCACCACGTCTTTTTCTGCCGCCAAGCAGTAATGCTGTGTTTCGGCTTGAAGAGTGTGGTTGCCGGTGTAATTACAGGCACATGAGGCTTAATATCTGTATGCCTCAAGTTGATGGACGCAGGGCAGTGCATCGTAGCGCACGTTCCTATTGTGCGTGACTTACGAGGCAATGCTTTGTTATAGGTGATGGTTACCACTTAACATCAGGTGGGCCATCTGCTTGTTTCATCAGCTATTAGTATAAAAAAAACACATGACAATACATGAGAGTTATCAATGTTTTGTTTATTTTTTTCGATAAATAAACGCACGATATAGTACATCACTGGAATTGAACCCGCGACCTTCTGATCAGTAGGCGGGATCGCTAACTGGACCACCAAGTGCTCCAAGCTCTGGTTTCCACAAACCAGGTCTCGGAAACGGCTTCCAGCGATTAGCGGTGGCTGTCGCTCCTCTCATTACCGTGGCCTAATTGCAGCGTTGCCGTCACAAAGGAGCCGCGCGCTTTCAAGTTGCCGCCGGGTGCGGGCGTGGTGACGAGCAGAGCGATTTTATGTAATGATTACATTAAATTCATAAATTACGGTATCAAATTAAGGGCGAATATCTAAAATTGAAGGCCTATTTACGAGTAATCTTATCAACAAAAAGAAATGAGGCGAAATCAAAACTTTTTGTCTAGCAATTTTATAGCTAAACAAGCTGGTGCCCGCGACTTCGTCGAGGATTAGTCTCACAATATCTTTATAAATTGTAGCCTATGTGTTATTCTGATATATAAGCTATATTATTGTAAAGTTTCATTAAAATCCATTCAGTAGTTTTTACGTGACCAACCAAACATGAATATTTGGCTGTTTTCCGTACTTCTGGTGGCATAAAGGGGTTGAGAGAGACGGTATGTATAAAAGACCTACAGAAAAAAACAGGAGAATGGAGCAGAGCAGAGAAGATTAGAAACATATTTCGACAAACTAGGTACATAATTCTTTACACTAGGTAAACATTTAACTTCTTTCATCTATTAAGTAATGTGTGTGCACCTGCACAAATACTAATAATACTAATATATGATCAAATCGATGTAATATATATCTTTATATATATAATTCTACTGTACGTGTGTATGTCACTGAACTCCTCCTAAGCGGCTGGACCGATTTGAATGATTTTTATATGCGTTTGGGTGGCACCCTGGATAGTTTAGATTCACAAATCAGCCCGGCAGATGGCGCTGCAGTCGGTATCTAGGTTATTTATCTTTACTGCAACTAAATCATGCAGGACAACGTCTGTCGGGTCCGCTAGTATATATATATACAAATATATTAAAGAAAAAACTAACTAATGCATTATTACAAACAATTATGCGTGTCCCCTGGTGTGGTAGCTCTCCTAGAGGACGTAATCTGTTTTAGTTGTTTATGTACTATCCCCTATACACAAGTTTTTTACTAACAATTTGGACTTGTAATTGTCATAATATAAAAACTTTTGTATTTTGACTATCATGGTTGCGCATTGCAATATATTTACTTCAGTAGGTAAAACTTTCACGAATCGCTACCGCTCTTCAATAAAAACGCTTACTGTGCCACTTTGCTCTATACCCTACACATAGTGCATTCCATTTACTATTCCATTGACTATCTAAAATCACTTCTCGTACCTTCATTTTAAGGTCTAGTTTATTATTTGAGTGATAAACAGGAAAGGAAAAACAAATTTGTTTTTGAATAATTATTTTTATTCATTTATGACCCCCATAGAGGCAGAAAGGTGGTTTTAATAGCTTTTCTATTAGCAGTGGATTTATCGTCTAGTTTTTTTAAATCATCTACTGGATTTGTACTAATTTTATTGCGCTAATGTTCATGCTTGGACTGAGACTGAAGTGGAAGTGGGCGGGCCACGTTTCTAGAGCACTGGATGGCAGATGGAGCGAACGTATCCTTCATTGGTACTCAAGGGATGCGGCACGCACACGAGGTCGGCCTAAGAAAAGGTGGTGCGACGACGTGGTAGAGGTGGCGGGACCCGCATGGACCCGAGTGGCACGGGACCGCTGCAAGTGGAAGCGTATGGAGGAGGCCTACACCCAAATACTTGCTGATGGAACAAACAGAAGGCCCACTTGATGTTGAGTGGTAACTATTACCTATAACAAACGATTGCCGCGCAAGTTACGGGCGATTGGAACGTGACCTACGGTGCACAGCCCTGCGTCCATACTTACCAACTACTACCAACTTGAGGCATACATATATTAAGCCTCATATAGCCTGTACTTCCCCGGACAAGCCCTTCACTACGACCTCTAATAGCTACTCTCAAATTATTCTTACTTAGGCTTGACCATTTTCAACTTTAATGATCTACATAGTTTTTGGTAGCGATATAAAGAGTATTAATTAAAAAGGTCTTATTTAACGAGCCATAAAGTAAAGTAATCCTATATTTACTACATTTTGTAAGAATGTTCATAAAGTACAGTGTCCACCGAAGCTGTTAAGCACAAACTCTTTTTAGCAGGGTGTTAAGAGGCTGACACGCGTCAATCAACTTCTCGCTCGCACATTTCAACATTGAAAGAAAGAAAGAAAACTTATTTATGAAGCCAAAAAATAATAATAATAAAAAATGTACGCTCAATTAAGTAAAAAGGTACAGTACAAAAAAAAATATATATAAAATTACATAAAACACAAAAAAATTACATAAAAAATTAAAACTAAAACTAATGGAAAATGGAACATTTATGAAGTTATCAAAGAATAAAATATAAAAATAGAATATAATTATTATAAATAATAAAAATCGCAAAAAACTTAGTTTCAGTTAACTTAGTAGTTTAACTTATTTTTTTTATATATGTATATATTTATCAAATTTTACATTGCCATTACAGTAAACTTACAACCGGTTTCTGAAAGCTCGATCAAACGTAATCAGATGTCAAATCACTCGCCATTTCAGCTATTACATCGAATTAGATAGAGATAGCAACTGACTTGACATGCGATTAGTTTTGATCGGGCTTTCAGAAACCGGCCGTTAGTTGTATTGCGATAATTCAGCAAAAATATCACGTCACTGTGAGTATCCACGCACGCGCACGCTTTGATGGACAGAGGGCTCAACTAAAATGGGATTAACGAAAACGTTAAAAAGTAAGTGAGTAAGTAATCCATAAGCGCCCGGTAAATGATACTATAAAATAAACACAATCAAAAATTGTTCAGCTTTCATGTTATTCTAATACAGCCTTCACAGCTCAGTTGGTAGTAGCTCTGCCTTCTGCGCCGTAGGCCGTGGGTTCGATCCCCACACAGAACAAACATTTGTGTGAAGAACATAGATGTTTGTTCTCTGTCTGGGTGTTATATAATATTATAAGTATATATTTACAAAAAAAAAAAAAATATTTAAGTAGTATATCAGCTATCTGGTTCCCATATCACAAGCTTTGGCTTAGTTTGGGGCGAGATAGTGCTGTGTGGAATGTCCACCAATATTTATTTATTTATTATTTATTATTTAATAACTAAGACACGGATAAGTATTATGACCACATTACGACTATAAAGTGAAAATCAATTTATCTTAGCGATTATGTAATTAAAACTAATTATATTTAATTCAGGTAGCTTTCTTTACTATTAGCTACTGACTTATAATTAGTTACGTCAACATCGTACCTATTAGTAACTACTAATATAAGTAAAGTTTGTTGCCTGTTCTTCTAGGCTTTGATCAAGTGGAACTGGCACATAGATTCAAAGCTTTAAGAAGTTTCAAAGTGATCCTTGTGATTTTATTGAATAAATAAGTACCTTTTGACTTTGACTTTGAGTTATTTGTATGTGCACAGTGCCAGTAGATACTCTCAGTGAACGAAAACATCGTAAGGAAATCGGCATGTCGTAGAATTTAGAACAAAAAAAAATATTCTAAAAATATAAAAAAAAAACAAAATCAAAAAGTATTTATTTGGAACAAGATTAATATGAGATAAAAGATTCTAAAAATATGTGTCAAGTGCTCGAAAAAAGAAAGCATGAAGTACCTACCTATCAAATCAAAACTGTTTGAGGTTGTCTAAGGGTACGTCTAAATACCACATTATTATTTGGCACATTATACCCATATCGCACGTCACAACTATTACCGTGCCAACTCAAAATATTGCACTTTTGAGTTAAGTATGCAGATCAATAATGAAAGGGTATAAACGGGCATTAATAATCTTACACTTTATTAGTATTTGTCGCATGTAATAGCAGTTCTTCCTTCTAGCATAATAAGAACTTGTGTATTTGACATTTATTAATATTTAGTTAATTTTTTGCATAAAAATATAAAATTAGAGTACAATAGGAAAGATTAATGCTTATGCATTCTCTACCAGCTAACCTACGTGGTGACTTATGCGAATAAATACCTTTTTTTTAAATATAACTTGGTGATGAAATGAGCAGATGGCCCGCGTGATGCTGATTGGTAACCATCATCTATAACAAAGCATTGCCTCGCAAGTCACGCACGATAGGAACGTGCGATGCACTGCCCTGCGTCCATCAACCTGAGGCGTACAGATGTTAAGCCTCATGTGCCTGTAATTTCACCGGCAACCACTAAAAACCTCTTCAAACTAAAATACAGCAACGCTGCTTGGCGGCAGAAAAAGGCAGTGTAGTAGTGCTTCCCCGAACGAGCTTTTCACAAAAAGCTCTTAAAAATATCTTGTATCTCCTTGATAATATTCTTTCAATAACTGCTCTCTTAACCAAAATGCTGCAGCTCTTACAGAACTGTATTATAATAAAATTATAATTAAATTATTGGCACGTTGGTATTAAATGAACTTTATGAGAAGTCTCGACTGAAATACATGCAATATCGGGGAGATACTATTTTTCGTGGTCTGTGTGTTAAACAGTAGGTTGAGCCACAGTATTGTGAATTCAAAAACTACGTCGATGCACATACTTTCAATTATTTTGTTTTATAAATTGTGTACGGATTCCGATTCCTGCAATCTGAGCACAGTGATAATACTACAGGACTAGCGATTCTTAATACGTTTAAGCACATGCACTCAATGTCAAGCATTTATTTTCATGATTCGTTTAACATTGGTATAAAGATGACTAACATCATTGCAAACGATTTTGCACGAGATTGCCAGCTGACGCAAATGCCATTCAACAGTCTTAAAACCCATAACCTTATAGCCCAAATAGTTTGAAATCTGGGAATAGAATTCACAAACGTAAAAAAAAGAGTTCCACCTAAATAAATCAAGACATGAAACGATCAAAACTGCAAACTAAAATGGACTGAAAAGGTAGGTAGGTGATTTACAAAGAAACAAGAATTTATGAAAAGAACTGTGCCGAGAGTTTCACAACGTGATAGAATCTGAAACGGGGAAAACTTAGAAAATTTAAAACCACTGGGGGATATAGGTTCTCAAATGGCGACCACGAGCTGAAAGACGAAGCGTTTTACGAGGAACCGATGGCATTGTGAGGATCACAGGAAAGACAGTGGATGGAGAGGGATCAGAATAATTCTTCCTGATAATGAATAGGGGAGGCCTATAGTGATGAGCCTATGATGATAATAATAAAGTTGATTTACTAAAAACAATATTATTTGGTATTTTGTTGTGTTTAATCCAATAAGATCAACAAAAAAACCAGTAATAGGACTGCTTGTATTGATGAAAATGTGTATCAATAATGGCTAATTTTGATATACGACCGTCGAATTTTACAAAAACCTCTAAATAAAACAGGCATTAACGTCTTATTTCATTTTTGAATTAATTTAAACAGGCAATATAGTACTAACTCAAAGTGCTAGTGAAAAATTACTGATAACTTTAAAGATATTCTTTATTTATTATACCAATACCTTAGAAAGTAAAGTCAGATAACATACCTTTAAACTTACATTTAAAGTTAGGCATGATAATGTATATTTTAGACAATATAATTTTTTTAAATTTCAAAACCTGATTTCTCGAAATCGACTTTTTTGAGTTGGCACGGTAATGTTTGTGAGGTGCGATATATGCAGTACTTGGCATTCCAAACGTAACAGGTTGCAAGCCCATCGCCGCTGTTAGAACACTAACAGAGTACAAACGTCCGTTGAAATGATATCTGCAATCTCAGATCTAATACCAGTAGCAATTTTGATGGTAATCATGATAGATTGCAATTTTACGCAATTTTGAATGCTATCACTATCATTCAGCATGCAATTCTAAGGAATCGAGCAGGTTATATTAACTTAGAAATTAGAGATTGCTCCTTTGTTTGCAAGGAAAGGTTTCTATCATTTATTTACAAAGAAAATTACAATGAATATGTATTTACACAATACATACATTGCAAAAGAACGAGACAGTGCCAGAATCAGTGCCAGTCGGAAGCGTACCTATAAGACGTTGTTTTTTTTTAAAGGAAAGGTAAAAATATTCAATATATTCATAATACATATTGGGGGACATTCCACACAGCACTATCTCGCCCCAAACTAAGCCAAAGCTTGTGATATGGGAACCAGATAGCTGATATACTACTTATATACTTTTTTTAAATAAAATAATATACCTCTCGCCCGCACGTTTCGACATGTTGAAAGATATAAAATCACTAAACTCATTTTCGAAAAATCGCAATCAACCATTTTGTGTGAAATACATTGCACACAGTTTAGTAAAAAAATCATTTTGATCGATACAAGTTTTCCTACTTATGCAAACTTTTGAGTAGGAAAACATTAGATCTTGTCTTCGCCTTAATTCACATTTTATGTTATTTGCATTGAGGCAGCTACCTTTGTAAAAATAGATCTTATAAATGTTAACAGCTCGTGCCTGCTCTGTTATGTACTGTACCTAGTACCTACCCGAAGTTTAGATCGATAAACAAATATTTCATTTGAGTTTATTTCGAGGGTGTTTCAAGGCAACATTATCCCAATCACTAGTCCGAACATCAAACAGTAGCAAGAAATATTCTTCTCCATAAAAAAACAAATAACTTCCGTTTTCCTTCTAAAAACTATATTATAAGCGATTAGGCCACACATTGCGTTCAAATAGAAATGTGTCGTAATAGCCACCTCGGTATTAAGGCCACTAATCTACGGAATAGGGCACGATAATGTACGTAATAAGCCCTCAGGACGTTTCCGTGTTTGTTCCATTATTTTAAAAATGGAATGGCTTTTTTTTTCTATTATGTAACTCGTTCCAATTTTGAATAAAACTCTGTGAATTGAGAAATGAGGTTTTATTCAGGACATTAGCGGGTAACTTTGAGCTTTGCAATTTATATAGGTTGATGTATAGGTAAAAATACCTAAATAGGTCTGATATCAAGATATCGGATTCTGGATCTGGGTATTTATTGTGGTTTGGATGTAATATTAGATGATGTATGGAAAACAGTTTGAAAAGTGCGAGCTTTCCATAAAAAAAATATTTTTCTGTAATAGTGCCTTTTTTATCTTATTATTTTACTTACCTACTAGCCATTTTATTTTAAAGCCTTTTATTATTAAATACACATAAAACAATTGAGCTATCTGCAGACCGTTGCAAACGATGTAGAGATAGCTCCACTGATCCAAATTAGTGCCATGGTAGGCGTCCCCAAAACGCTATACAACTAGCTATATATATATACGCTTATAGTTATACAACTAGCTGATGGAACCAGCAAATGGCCCACCTGATGTTAAGTGGTAACTTTCACCAAATCATTGCATCGTAAGTCCTTGCCTTGCGTCCATCAACTTGAGGCATACAGATGTGCCTGTAATTTCACAGGCGACACCACTCTTCAAACCGATACACAGCAACGCTGCTTGGCGGTAGAAAAAGGCTGGTTCTTCCCCGGACGAGCCCTTCACAAAAAGCTCTACTACTCTCTACATATATATTTAAATATGGACCAGAAATGTAATTTCAGGGCTTTAGATCACTTCTCAAAGTCACTCACTGCGTTGCTGTAAGGCCACCCGCATTCAGTCTGCTTATTACAATTTATGTGTTGAAACCAAATTGAGACGTGTTATAACGACCGCACCCGTAACTCCCAAATTACAATCTATAAGCCGATGTTCCCGTCAATGACGAGGCATTCGGACTGTTTTGATTATTTTGTGGTTAGCCTATACTATGTGGCAAATGTTGCGGATCAATATATAAACAGTGAGAGCACTGGTGGTCTAGTGGTAGCGGCCTCGCTTTCCGATCCTAAGGTCGTGGGTTCGAAACCGGTCGTGCACCAATGAGTTTTTCTGTTCATAAATTTATGCCAGTACTTTCAAACGGTGAAGGAAAACATCGTGAGGAAACCGGCATGTCGTAGAACCTAAAAAGTTTCGCGTTTATAATATTAGTAGGATTTATATTTACATATATTTATCAAACACAAAACTGTGTGCTATTAGTGGAAATCGAATTTACTGACATAAACGAGAGTACAACTCTATCGTGCCTACGGGTGCTAGAGGCTCCTAATGACACCGCGCCGTTCCTTTATTTCCGTTATCCATTCCACCAAATAGTTCGCCACTTTTAAATATAGGGTCGCTGGTGGAATGAGATGTGGCCATTAAAAATGTTCGAGGTGCAAGCTTTGAACGTGAACACGTTTGATATTCTATTACAAGAATTCATATAGCAATTATTATTTAGATGACATGTATCCTACATTGTAAAATTTTACAGTAACTCCCATTTGTTCTACGTCATAGAACTGTTAAACCTTTTTTATCTAGTACTTCTCCAGTAATGGTACTTCTCCATAACTACTAGTAGTCCGTAGTGGCACTTAAAATCCTTTCACCTCACTTTTTCCCAAGAAACTAGAGACACGATAAGAAGAAGTGGCCTAGCGTCGGAGGTTTTTATTTGGCACTATCGTTAAACATTAGCGTGTTTCGTCTACCTATAGTTATCGAACGATAGATCATATCAACGGTTAGAAGGCGACTTGATTCAAGTGCCATTTGAAAACTTTACAGGAGAGCAATTGGCAAAATATAACAAAATAAAAATTAAATAATATTTTTTATTACACCTATTGTAAAATTACATTAATCGTAAAATTGTATTATAATTTTTATCATATTGTAATATTATATAATAATTATTAATAGGTATATAGTAAAATTATATTATATTATACATAATTATTTTCTGGGAAGCTGTAGCGTAGGGTCATATAACGCTATCTAGTCCCAAACTATTAGGGCCGGTTTCACCATGCTCTGTTAGTTACTAATCAAGGATTAAAAGACCGTTCAATCTAACCTTAGCTGTCAAACGCGTACATTTTGACATGTTTAACGGCCCATTAATCCTTTGTTAATCTAACAGAGCATGGTGAAACCGGCCCTTAGTCTAATGGTATCTGAAAGCTCGATCAAAACTAATCGGATGTCAAGTCACTCGCCATTTCAGCTGGCATCGAATGAGATAGAGATAGCAAGTGACTTGATATACGATTAGTTTTGATCAGGCTTTCAGAAACCGGTCGTTACAGTGCTAGATTTCATAGAGCACCATATTCGGCATCGCCACCTAGACAAGACGTATTCACGTTGAATCTTTTACCGCGCGTCACCGACTGAATGCGAAAGATGAGCATAGCCTTAAAAAAGTTGATTATATGATAGAGTCGTCATTCTATAAAATTGGCGCAGTTTTAATTGATATTGCGGCCGATTTTGAACCGGAAGTGTGAAGTCAGGTAGCACTAATCTGCAAATACTTATTAGACCAGCGATATAGTAGCGTTCTACTAAAAACTTTCATGTGGAGTGGCGGCAAATTTTATATCACTTTTCGTATCCATTCTAGATTTCCGAGTAGTAGAGCTCTTTGTGAAGAGCTCGTCCGGGGAAGTACTACCACCACGCCTTTTTCTGCCGCCAAGCAGCAACGCTGTCTTTCGGTTTGAAGAGTGTAGTTGCCGGTGTAATTACAGGCACATGAGGCTTAACATCTGTATGCCTCAAGTTGACGGACGCAGGGCAGTGCATAGTGGGGCACGTTCCTATCGTGCGTGATTTACGAGACAATGCTTTGTTATTAGGTGATGGTTACCATTTACTATCACTAGGATATCTACCGTGCCTGGGGATGAAGTTGTGAAGCTGTAAAAAATAATATTGACGAACATTCCTCACAGCACCATCTAGACCAAGTCGTAAGTTTGTGGCTTTGGTCGCGTGGAACTGGCACCTAGAGTCACCTAGCTTTAAGACGTTTCAAAGTGATCCTTGTGATTTTATTGAATAAATACCTTTTGACTTTTGATTTTCCCAACTAACCCAAACCAAGCAAGCTTTTTAAGCTTTTTTTGTGAATACATACATAAAATATAATATTATAACACACAAAGAACAAACATCTGTGGTCATTACAAAAATGTTTGTTCTCAGATGGGATCGAACCTACAGCGGAGAATGCAGAGATGTAGGTGATTACAGCCAAAGCAATTAAAGTAAGCATACAATAAGCCACCCACACTACAATTTGTATGGAAGACATACAATAATTGTATGAAAGGTATAATAATTGTATGAAAGAAGGACGGACGCAATTATCTTCGTTGTAGGTAAAGGTATGTACTTCCTGATACTTTGTAGAGGTAAACTTTTTTTTTATACTACTAGCTGATGGAACAAGCAGATGGCCGTCCTGATGCTAAGTGGTAACCATCACCTATAACAAAGCATTGCCTCGTAAGTCACGCACGATAGGAACGTGCCCTACGATGCACTGCCCTGCGTCCATCAGCTTGAGGCATACAGATGATAAGCCTCATGTGCCTGTAATTACACCGGCAACCACACTCTTCAAACCGAAACACAGCAACGCTGCTTGGCGGCAGAAAACGGCGTGGTGGTAGTACTTCACCGGACGAGCCCTTCACAAAGAACTCTACTACTCTTACTAAACTTACGATCAAACAGCTAGAAACTTACCTATTTAGTGTTGACTTAGTTTTGTCACAACTTTTCAGAAATGCCTGAATATAACCAGAATTATATTCAATTATTCAAAAAAAAATATTGTTTGTTTCATCCATGTTAGGACAAAAATAAAACCGGCCTATACTATACTCTATAAAAACGCAAAAAAATCATGTCTGTTGTATGAGAGGCCCCCTTAAATATTTATTTTATTTTATTTTAATTATTTATTTTTAAAGTGAATATATAAAAATATTCTGTGAATATTTCAAGCGTCTATCTACCTGTTGCCGTTATCAATATCGATCAAAAACGAGCAAAATATCACGTATTTTGTATGAGAGCCCCCTTAAATATTTATGTATTTTATTCTATTTTTTAAGTATTTGTTGTTATAGCGGCAACAGAAATATATCATCTGTGAAAATTTCAACTGTCTAACTATCACGGTTCATGAGATACAGTCTGGTGACAGACGGACAGCGGAGTCTTAGTAATAGGGTCCCGTTTTACCCTTAGGGTACGGAACCCTAAAAATACTATTTTGTTAAGAAACGTAAATATGATGTTTTATAATAGTCACTTTGCTGACTTAGAAAACCTTTCCTGGGCATGCTCCGATACCCATATTTGTTTTTCAACCATTTTACCCAGCGAATGGTATATAGGTACGTAGGTACTATTGATACAAGGCCAATGTCTTTACGTTTCTATTTAAATAGCCTATCAAAATATAAGAAGAAATCAAACACATTTTATAGTTAGGTAATTCTTTGTAATCTGTACTAAACATCGAGGCCTACGAAACGTCTACGTAACGACTACGATCCGTGCGCCTACGTCAGGTCTACGAGCTATCGTAGCGTTGCTACGGCAATTATCTAATAAAAGAACATTAACATTTCAATAACATTTTTAATTTAATATTGTTGTGTTGTAATGGTCTAGTCAATACTCAATACATTTATTGCTTACACATGGTTTAGTTTAGGTACATACATTGTTGCAGAAGGCAGAGCTACCACCAACTGAGCTGTGAAGGCTGTTTTCTGTAACCGATCGTTACGTATTGATGAAAATGGCCTTTGTAATTAGAAAGAGGAAAGGAAGTGGGAGGACAGCAAGAACTATCGCTGGCATTTCCTACGTCGTCATTTAAAACAGTTAAATGCGACCGGATATGCATTTATTTCAAAGGAAATACTTAGCTTACATACTTTTAAGAGTAGTAGAGCTCTTTGTGATGGGCTTTTCCGGGGAAGTACTACCACCACGCCTTTTTCTGCCGCCAAGCAGCGTTGCTGTGTTTCGGTTTGAAGAGTGTGGTTGCCGGTGTAATTACAGGTACATGAGGCTTAACATCTGTATGCCTCAAGTTGATGGTCGCAGGGCAGTGCATCGTAGGGCACGTTCCTGTCTTGTGTCACTTACGAGCAATCGTTTGTGATGGTTGCCACTTTAACATCAGGTGGGCCATCTGCTTGTTCCATCTGCTAGTTGTATAAAAAAAAACAGATTTTATAGATCTCAGAGTTGACAAGTAGAGATAAAATTAAAAAAATGCTGAATGGTAGGAGCAACCGAGGGCTGGTGAGTACATATTTGACTCAGCGCATCAGCGTTGCCATTCAGCGTGGTACCCTTTCACCACACTGTTTCGAAAGAAACTAGTGACACGACAAGAGAGAGAGAGAGCATGGTACTGCAGCCAGTGTCTTGGGACGCTTCTGATAGATTTTATGACCTATTATCCCAACCTTTAATTTAAAAATACATGGCATAGTTTTTTTTTATATTTTTGTCTATAACTTGTTTTCGACTTGACGTCGGCTTCTTCTTATAGTATCACAATTTCTTTCGAAACAGTGTGGTGAAAGGATACACCCAATATAGCTGCAACAAATAATATTGTAAGAACTTAAAAAACATAGATAAAGAACTATCCCAATATTATCAGTCCATAAAATTACATAGAAATCGGAGGGTAACCATAGTTTTAGAAATACAAGGTCACAGAAACTATGACAAAAAAAAAACAAACTTACCACCCTTATTTTTTGTAATACCGTAGTACCTATTTGAAATAAATAAATATAAAATATCATTATTTTAGGGCTAAAACTTCTCTTCTCTTGTCGTGTCACTAGTTTCTTTCGAAACCGTGTGGTGAAAGGATTTTAAGTACGCGTCAAGTGGCTCCTTGCGAGCACTTGACACATGTTATAGAAATTTTTAGGTTCCACGACATGCCGGTTTCTTCACGATGTTTTCCTTCACCGTTTGAGAGTACTGACATTATGCACATAAATTTTTGAACAGAAAACCTCATTGGTGCACGACCGGTTTCGAACCCACGACCTTAGGATCGGAAGGCGCGGCCGTTACCACTTGACCACCAATGCTCTCGATAACCCATAATGATATATTTTATATATACCTGCACAAATTTCCTAAAACTATTTAAATCCTTGATCAAATAATCAAATGATAAAATTCCATTTAGGAAAGCGGATATTAGTTGTTATTACTAATGTGATTGACCAATCATAGCGCGGGAAAGTGAGCAATATGGCGTCTGTTTCAAACCACCTACAAGGATGGATCGAATTTTAATGATATTTTCGGAAATTGCTTTTCAGGCTTCATTTTTTACAACTAATAGGTAAAACTCTTGACTGCAATCTCACCTGATGTTAAGTGATGATACGGTCGACGGTTTAGCACGATTACTTAGAAGATTTTAAGAGTATTAGAGCTCTTTGTGAAGGGTTCGTCCGGGGAAGTACTACCACCACGCCTTTTTTAGCCGCCAAGCAGCGTTGCTGTGTTTCGGTTTGAATAGTGTGGTTGCCGGTGTAATTACAGGCACATGAGGCTTAACATCTGTATGCCTCAAGTTGATGGACGCAGGGCAGTGCATCGTAGGGCACGTTTCTATTGTGCGTGACTTACGAGGCAATGCTTTGTTATAGGTGATGGTTACCACTTAACATCAGGTGGGCCATCTGCTTGTTTCATCAGCTAGTTGTATAAAAAAAAGATACTTTTAGAATTTTCAGTGTTCGGTCTACTTTAGTTTTTATATCGTCTAGTGATAAACTGTTTAAAAATAAATAATTACTTATTCACGGTCCTCTTGAAAATAAACAAATGTGCTGCTTATAAATATAAATAAATAAAAATATAAATATTGGTGGACATTCCACACACCACTATCTCGCCCCAAACTAAGCCAAAGCTTGTGATATGGGAACCAGATAGCTGATAATACTAATTATATACCTTTTTTTTGTAAATACATACTTACCTATAATATTATATAACACCCAGACAGAGAACAAACATCTATGTTCATCACACAAATGTTTGTTCTCGGTGGAGATCGAACCCACGGCCTACGGCGCAGAAGGCAGAGCCACTACCAACTGAGCTGTGAAGGCTGTCTTTAGTAATTCATAAGACATAATTTTGTTTACCACAGTTAAGAATATAAACTTTAGAATAATATTTTTATATTTTGTGGGTGAAGTTAAATAAAATAAAATAAAATTAATGAATTCTCAGCCCATACTATTTTATTTTTTTTAACTTTTCATAATTATTACAGTAAACATAGAAATCGGGTTGGGGTCTTTTATATTCAGTTTTGATAACCTGCAGGTAAATAAGTACTTGAGTTAATTATTTATTCAGTTATAACTTTATTGTATGATAATAAAAAAGCCTCATCGCTGCATAAACCCCTTTTAAAGTTTTTAAACTAATTTATTAGTTTAAAGTTTGAAAGAGAATAATTACATAGTAGATTGTTAGTAGAAGAGCTCTTTGTGTGTGGCTCGTCCGGGGATGCACTACCATAATGCATATTTCTGCCGTCAAGCAGCAATGCTGTATTTTGGTTTGAAGAGTGTGAGTGCCGGTAAAGTTACAAGCACTTAAGGCTTATATTTTTCTCTTATGCCTCAAGTTGTTGGACGTAGGGCAGTGCATCGTAGCGTGACTTGCGGGGCAATGCTTTGTTATAGGTGATCCAATGCCCATGTTAAGTGGTAACCACTTAACATGGGCCGTGTGCTTGTTCCATCATCTAAATAAAATGCGTAGAGAAAAGAAAAATAACGTCGCATCATACTTGTATCTAAGTAACAAAAGTATTTATGCAATAGAATCACAAGAATCACTTTAAAACGTTTTAAAGCACGTAATCATGAAGAACAGGCAACAAACTTAAGGCTTGGTTCACCGTTCCTTTGTATAAAATTGTTATATTTGTTACCAAATAACATAAAAAGTCGTAAACAGTGTTTACAAAGACAGTTCAGAACACTAAACAAAGACCATCAAATTCCCACCAAAGTTACGCATTTAATTACATAGGTACCTACACGATGTGCCACGGTCCTACCCCAATGGCGGTGCGACTCAGTCGTAAACTCAATTGAAAGTCAAATTATGACTTTTTATTCGTGGCCACAGACCGTGAAGAAAACAAACACACAAAATGGCGGGTAACGGTTACCGATTTTGGTTAAGCATTATTTTTAATTAGATTTAGTTGTTTTTTTTTTATTTAATATAATATGACTGTGTGTGTGTAAGTGCGAAAATATAAAATAGGTATGCCTCCATTTCTATAAGATAATTGAAAAAAAATTAACAGAAACACCGTCACTCAGGACTTTGATACCTACCGGGGCACAGTAGATATTATTAGATCTCTTAGTATCAAGTACCTACCAACTTAAGACTTCTTAAGTTTGTCTAAGGGGGGCAGTCATAGGCACGTCCAAACATTTGCATTTAGCATAGCTAAGTAGAGTAAATAGTGTCTACCTATAATATCTAAATATTTATTTCGTTATACATAAGGTACCTATATAAAGTATATAATACATACACAGAATACATAGGATAAAACTATTTAACCTAGGTGTTATCAACAATGCACTATTCAAAGAATAATAAATAACTAACATTATCGAAACACGTGTCTAAATTCCCGCCAACGAACATTTGTACCTATAAGTATGTAGTACCCAACGTGGTATTCTATTCATTAGGAAGGTATATCTAGATACCTACGTCATCAGGACATCGCGTTTCGACAATTAACCGATGAACTATAAATGAAGGAAAGTGGCAATTTCTCTAGTGACAAACAGCGGCCTTATCGACGCTAAATAATGGAGCGAGTAGTTAGACTCGCGTCTTCATCCCGATAATTAACTACTACCCCCCTCGCGCACCCCCTCTCCTCGCGGCTAAATTAATCACACCACGAATCTCGCCCCCAATACCAGGGATTAAAAAGTTTTATTGGAGATCGGAGCGCGACAGTCCTCCGCGCCTAGTCACACCGAACCCACCAATCTCGTATCAACGGCAATAAAGCCCTATGCTCTCATTGGCTGGAGCTTAATGGGCCACGCCCACCTTCACCGCCCGGGCCGGGGCTGTCACGCGCCACGTCAGTTGACCGAGGCGCGTCCACCCGTCAGCCGCATCCGTAGTGAGGAACTAGCGAAACAATATCGGTGAATTGTGTGATGGATCTGTGAAAGATGATCGAGGAGGAGTCGATGTCTGGCCACAGCTGTTCGGAAGACGACATCAGTGTTGGGCGACCGTCGCCGGCGCCGTCGCGGTCGCCGTCACCTCACGACTACTTCAGACCTTTGAAGAGATTGAAAATGGCTTCGGAGCCGGTGGAAGAGCGTCGTGGTGACGGTGTGAAGAGTTTTTCGATCCTGGACATTTTGTCTCACAGCCCGCGGACTCCGCCGCGTATTGTGCGGCCTTGGGATGCGTCGGGCTTTGAACGGTTGCAGCGTTTGCAAAGATTAGCCGGTGCGGCGTTGTTGGATGGAGAACGATGGCGGTTGGCAGCATTGGGATTGCTGAGACCTAGAGACATGGCGCCAGCTGAATGCTGTGACTCGGTGTCTGAAAGATCTTCGTCAGCGTCTGATTGCTGCTCGGAGCCAAGGCGAGCGTCGCAGCCAGGGTCCAACGCACCACATACCCCGTTGGATGCTCTGTTCCATATGACGAGCAAAACCTTCGAGGCCAACAATCCTGACAGTCAAGGTAAGTTCACTTATCCAATTAACTGCATTTTTAACAACCAGACCAGACTTTAAATAAATAAATTTGGTGAAATAAGGTGCTAAATGGTGTCACTTCACGTGTACGTATTCGTATGACCGTGTTGGTCTGGCTTTCTTTGCATAAAACGCTGCAATGTTGATTAGTTAGGTACCTAGTGACAGAACGATCTAAATGGGCCTTGTTTCATAGCAACATAAAACAAAGCCCTTTGGAATATAATTATGCTCGAAGAATATTTTTATTAAGCACAGCTACGTTCCTATTGGCAGTCATAGGATTACGTAACTGGAGTAATAATCAAAATAACCGTGATATTAACACATTAGTAGTCCTTTTGCCAAGGTAACATGATTCTTAAAGTCTACTCTCACGGTAGCGCCGCCGCCGGCGCCGGCGTGGCTGGAGTTTATGCACATTAATAACGAAAGAATTTTTGGCTGCCAATTTAGACTACATTTGCATTCATATTTTCGAATTCCTATTAAAATTAGTGGGAGCAATATTCATGCTGAGACGACACGATCTCTCATTGTAGAGATTAAAGGAAAAACGATCTTGGTGAACTCCAAGAGTTTTGTTAAGTTTTGACTTTGTTACCTTTAATTTTATCAGTAGGTAATTTATAGAAATATTGTACGTCCGAAATGGATAAACTGTTGATTCTTGTATAAATTTTATAATAGGTACCTTTATGTACACAGTTATAAAATAAAATATTCTTATTCCAATCTTAAAGAGATTTACTTAACTCTAGTTAGACTTTGCAGCGTGGAGCTTCTTTAGGGATACCATTAGGTTATAATTAGGAAGAAGTAAGGTAGGTAGTTATTTTGTAAAAAGGATCATATAAAAATATGCTAGTATTTAAGGCGTTGAAGTTTTTTCGTTCTTCTTATTCGCGTGAAACTGGCGTTTAGATTCTTCCTGTCTGTTAGGACTGATTCTTATATTGTACTGATCTCATATTGAACAAATCTTAAAAATACCTTTTCTTAGGTTACCATAATTTATAAATCCTTTATTTTTTATAAATAACAAGCTGGTGGCCGCGACTTCGTCTGCGCAGGATTAGTCACACAATACCTTTTTAAATTGTAGCCTATGTGTTATTCTGATGAATAAGCTATATTATTGTAAAGTTTCATTAAAATCCATTCAGTAGTTTTTACGTGAAAGAGTAACAAACATCCATCCGTCCATACTTACAAACTTTCGCGTTTATTATATTAGTAGGATAAACTGTCCTTTGTTGACGGCTCATCGCTTTAATTTTGTCTCTGGTTTTTTGGAAGGCACCCTGTCATAATAGACAAAAATTTATGTGATTCGAGTTATATTATATAAGGTACTTATGGATTTGGGCTAGTTGCCTCAAAATCAGTTTGTGAAAACTAATTGCACTAATTTGTAAATCAGACTCAGCCGATTGTTACAGACAACGGATCTTAGTTATGTCTTAATAATTTGACTGTTGAAGGTCAAACGTTTTAATTAGACAAGGTTTTTTGTTTTATTGTGTTGGTATAACTAACGGTTATAATCATATTACAGTGTATTTTAGACAATTATATAGAAATAAATAGGTACCTATTATATTAACTATCTGATTTCCGTACCTAGTATAAGCATTGTTTAGTTTAGGATTACATAGTGCTGCGTAGAATGTCCACCAATATACAATAATATAGCTTATACATCAGAATAACACATAGGCTACAATTTATAAAGATATTGTGTGACTAATCCTGCGCAGACGAAGTCGCGGTCACCAGCTTGTATTACATAATAATATATTATATTATCATGGATATTATTAGCATTAGGTTAGTGCATAATGTGTATTCATCATACATTAAAGTCTGATTTAATAAAAACCACTTCTTCCTCCAAACCAGAAACTGTAGGTACAATTGTACATGTAACATTTGTTCTGGCAAAAAGGTCAGACGGGAGTAAACTATTATATAATTTAATTATAAATACACCCAAAATATAAAAACATATCGACACAACAACCTAGACTTTCACAAGAGTAAAAGTATTTATAAGAAGGTATCATAGCTGTAATTATTCTTAAGAAAATTGAAGAATTATTTCGAGGCTTTCTAGAATGCCTATTTATTTAACTTAAATGCTAAATAATTGAGTACAATTTTGTATTCTTTTAATCATAATTCCTTATAGATTTCTATGTATTCAAATAAAATTATCAATAAACGGTCAAGTTTTACGGCTTGTCAATTATTAAACCAAGCGAAAAATATCTTGGAACCCACTTAAATCATTACAACAAACATTGAGTCATTTGTTTGACACCATATTTGGCTGGCGAATTTTCAAAATTGCCCAATTAATTTTGAATAAAATTATTCTATAATAACTTTGACTCTATCCTAAACCAACAGGAAGTGGGTATAGGTTAAGTAATTAATTGAATTTGCTTAAATACAGTAAATATGCTATTAGTACATTGTTTTTCATTAAACAGAATAAAAGTTCCTATGACGTAGTCTTACTTCAGTTACGTCAAAGTAAAAAGGTATTAATTCAATTGCATCACAAAGATCACTTTGAAACTTTTTAAAGTTAGGCGAATCTAGGTGCCAGTTCCAATTTACTTTACCGCAAAAACTATACAAGCACATGCAAAACATATTATTTGAAGATAGGTAGGTATATTATTAGGGAAAAAACCCATTTGCCAACAAAGCCCATACCATGATAAGCTGGGAATAACAATCTTATTACGGTCGCGATACGGTACGGTGTGAACTGTGAAGTATTCTTTAAAAATAAAGTTAGATTTTTAACAATAATAGAATGTAGAAAGACAGTGAGGCATGTTAGAACGCGATGCATTTTCGAGTATTCGGCCCAAACATTACATCGTGTAACAAAAGCCATATCTGCCAGTGTAACCGACACTTCACACATCACCATTAAAAATAATCGATAAACACATTACATCTATCGATTAACTATGACAATCGAGTCGGGCCGAAATAGGCGATTACGTTATGATCACTGAGCGGTCTGTAATTGAACGGCCGGGGCCGAACACCGGCGTCTTCGGCCCTGTCATTACGTTGTGTAAAAACTGCCTTTTAAAATGTATTTTGTCATTGGTATTGATAGAGATCACTCATGTTTTTAATGTCGGAGTGTTCATGAACTTTTGCATTTACAATTATTTTCTAATAAGGTCTAAATTAAAGGTAGTTTAAAACTACTCTACCTATTTATTTATCACAACACAACGTGGCAACACGAACACAAATGATCGAAAAGTAATTAATTTATTTAGCCGTGGGATGTTCTTTTATTTGTATGTGTTAAGTCAGTAGGTACTAGAGACCAGCCTTATATGACAAAATTAGTTTTTTTTTATAATAATACGTACTTACATAAAAATACAAATGTTATAGACAGAATATTTACATTTTAACACACCTTTGAACAGTTATTTAGTAACGCTTAACGAACAGTATTGACAAATCAACCGAATAAAATATGTATAAAAAGTTAGTCAATGAACTTTTAAAGACCCCAAAAGTCTATGCTCATTTAAAGGGCTCTGTAACCCAATTTGCAAAAACTCTATTGTTGCTGGCACAAAGGAAGACATCAAAGGAGAAAAAAAATATTCGAAATTCAAATAGGCGTTAGAAAGGCGGGAATTGTCTATGCTCCATATGTTACGACGAGATTAAGCTGTAAGCGGTTGGTCATTTGTCATTCGTAGCTTGGAGCAACAAGAGCTCTTGATTGAGGAAGTCATTTCTTGTATAATAGAACGGAAATAATATTTTTTTTTACATCCCCTATCGCCAGCGGGACATTAGAGTCTGTATGCGTTTATAATGAAAGCGTATTTAGATATCACGGATATATCATTTATTATAATTTGAAATCTTCATTCCATGTGTGATAATGATAATACACCTAATAAAAATAAGTTCAAAAGAAATTTGAATTTAGAATGCTCCACGGTTCTAATGTAAATTGTTCGAATCCAATTTTGCAACATTGTAGAACCAACTTATTTTAAATAGCTTTGTTGATAAAACTCGACGCTTATCGTAGAGCCATTTGTGCTTAAATATGTCATTATTTCTATATAATTTCAGGCACTGATTATCTCAATGATAACTGTAAATTATGGTATAATTTTGATGTGCTGATAATTTCAATACTTATTTCTAGTACTTTACGTACTTTATCTCTTCAATCTTAACGTGATTATGTGTATGACTGTATCTAATGGTAGCGAGTCGTGTTTACCTGAATCATAGGTATTTTGCATCTTTCGGTGAGGTAGGTACAAGTTTTGTTGAATTTTGCATTAATTTTCGCAATAAATTTTCATACAATGCAAAAACCTTATATACCTATGTGTTGATAACTATTACTTATCTACGTATTCAAAGTAATCCTTGTAATTTAATTAAATTATCTTATTTTTATTTCATTTAATTTTAATACAAATTCCACAGTCCTTAATAATTACGAAATACTCTGAGTGCTTATCTTACGGCCAGTAACGGATTTACTTATTATACAATGGATAAAATCATACTTTTTTTATATTTTTGTATAAAAAAGTAAACAAGCAAGCTTACGCCCTCCTGATGGAAATCGGTTACTTACTGTAGCAATGGACGACTGCAAAACTAGAGAATACACAAGCGAATACACAACCTTACCAACCTTTGAAAACTAAGAAACTCATACTATATGTAGTCTTTAGGGAAAACCTCAATAACAAACACTCTATTGACTTCAAATTTACCTCTAGCGGAAGTCAATATAATATACTTATTAATACTGAAAGAACATAATATTCCTATTATAAAAAAGCCGTCAGGTAACAATTTATTTACGTTTGGGCTTTTAAAAGGTATATTATGTAATAGAACCTAACCTTCTTAACTTTCGCACCTTTTATATACATTATATTAAAAAGGTTGCACACCTGACTCAAAAACTCACAAAGGCATTATAAAAACACATAATTGCGTTAAGCGCAGACGATTAGAAAAATAAAAAATCATTCGATTGATTTTGGGGTCGATATTTTATCTAAATTAATATCTCGGGGTTGAAACAACCCCTCAAATAGGGTATATCGTTTTAAAGGTTGGAACAAAAGTACATTATGTATTAGGTACGATAGACAGATTTAGCTATATAATCTATCTTATAGGTATTATACCTATAAGATAGATTTTAGTACTTCTTCTTGTAGTGTGACTATTTCTTTCAAAACCTGTGGCCCACCTGATGTTAAGTGGTAACCATCACCTATAATAAAGCATTGCCTCGTAAGTCACGCACGATAGGAACGTGCCCTACGATGCACTGCCCTGCGTCCATCAACTTGAGGCATACAGATGTTAAGCCTCATGTGCCTGTATTTACTCCGGCAACCACACTCTTCAAATTGAAACACAACAACACTGCTTGGCGGCAGAAAAAGGCGTGGTGGTAGTACTTCCCCGGACGAGCCCTTCACAAAGAGCTCTACTACTAAGAGTTTTGATATTGTAGGTACTAAGCGTAAAGCTTAGTACGCATTACCAGTTTCCAACGCATGTTCTAAACCACATGCATGCTAAGCCTAACAGTGTGTCATTTACAGACAAGTCAAGCCAAGTCAATCCAAATTATAGGACACCGTAAATATACGGACGAATCACCAATTTTCCTTGAACCATTAAGGGCACTCACTTTTCCCAGTAAGTACAAACCATTAGGTACATGAATGCGCCAGCTTTCAAGCTCAAACAAAATTAGGTAAGTCTGCTATGCCTAAAGCACACTCCTAAGGCGTTTGGTTCAACATCAATTTAATACAAAATAACAGGCTTTTTACCGACTCAGGGGTTTATTTACAAAAACATCGCCTATAATTCGGCATTGGGGTGTCCAAATTTGGGGTTATTAGTAACTAATGAAGGTCCTTTATATTCGCCGTGTGCGCTGCAATAGGGTACAATGGGTATAAATTAGATTAATCTGTAATTGATTTTTTTGAGTTCAAGCTTAGCTCTTAAAATGTTAACTATAGTTAAAAAGATGATGACTATTTGTACGAATCAGAAAATTGCATATAAATAAAATTTCAGCTGGCAAGTTTGTTTATTGCAGGATTTTCAGGCTGTCCTCTGTCGTAATTTACCTATAACCGAACTGTCGACATTCATCACACGGGGTACCTAGACGTACAAAAGTTTATGTGTTATTCCAGGCCACAAACTATTTATATTCTATGTCTCATCCAAATCGGTTTAGCCGTTACGGAGTTAGATGTGGGAACAAACATGACGTTTGTGTGTGTAATACACACTCGCAAACTTTCGCATTTGCAATATAAAAAAAACAGTGCTAAAATTATTGGCATCTCTTACCAACTGTAGACTTGCTATTGTTTGTAATAGGTATATTACAAACGGTAGCAAGTCTAATTTAAAGAAATATTTAAATTTAAGTAATGTTTAAAACCGGTAAAAATAACTCGCACCTTATTTTACCGAGCGAGTCATCATCCAACACCCTTTAATCTAAGATCTACCACAGATGGACTCCGTAGCCGTATAATTAAATTAACAAAAATGTACACCTGTCCTTGTCTTACGCTTGAAGATGACAGAGACGAAAGAGTTTTTTGTCGAGAAGGTTATTGAGTTAATATGTTGGGACTGAGATAATTTTGATTGCAAATGATGGTTTTATTAGTTTGGTGTATCCTATTAGTATTAGATTATTGATCGTTTTTATTTATGTTTTGCGATTTCGATGCAATCTTAATTAAGGCAATTATACCCAATTATTTAATTGACCAATATTATAATAAATGACCCAATAAATTGTATTTATTTATTTATTAAAATCACAAGGAAATGTCGTTAGAACGTCTTATAAACTGAGTTAACTCAAATAAGCTATAAATACGTAAATTCATCAATTATAATTATTATCTACATTAACCCCAATAATCACAATGTGCTGGCAATAAAAAATAGTTTTTATAATTATTTGAATGCTATAATTACTAAACAATTTGACATTTTCATTAATAAAGAATATTTTCTTACATAAAATGATATTTTTTAAATACATTTAATTAAAAATCTACCATTGCACGCTGTTGTAAGAAACATTGATTACAATAGTTCTATCAACCGTAAAATGAATTTAATTTCCCCATCAAATAAACCACCCTTTGCACCCCATCGGCATCCAATCTAATAAAGCCTCTTTACAATCAATTAGTCAGCGATATCGCTTTGAAACTCGCATTATTTGTGAAAATGTGTATCGAGCGCCTAATAGCAGCTTTTTGCCGCCTTTTTTTATTTTTTTTATGAAAGAGGGTAATATAAACGTGCCGGCTCTGACACCTTGGGACCCCACAGGAGGCTGAATAGAAGCGCAATAATTTGTGGGATAATAAAGTATAATGGAGGCGAGTGTCGACTAGTATGCTTCGATTACGGGTGGGTTAGAAATGAACCTTTTTTGTTTTATAAAATACTAGTGGCTTCCCGCGGCTTCGCACGCGTTTAGGTGGTGAGCCGTGATTGAGCCACAAACATCCAAATATTGTAACTTTCGCATTTATTTGTATATTATTAGGGTAGGATTTTAAATACCTACGTAGGTATAAGATATACCTATAGGCGTACATTACCTATATTAGGTAGGTAGGTATAGGTACTGAGCTTAACACAAACATGATAAATACAACAAAGACAACCTTACACGGAAAATATGTACTTATTTGTTCCTAGTTCCTACCCCAAAAACAAACGAAACAGCTTCACGACTTTGATCCCCATGCAGGCACGGTAGATACCCTCAGATCTCTTTGTACCAACTCAAGATTCCCGTTTTTAGAATGTCCTTACAAACATTGACGCCTCGTTGTATCCTTTTTACTCGAGCGCAACGAAGGAGGGTAACGTTTTAGGGGTTGTTTTCGAAAATCAAACTGTTGTTGTGGCGGCTAGCCACACACAGGTACTTGCAATCGGGCTAACGCGAAGGGTTTGTATGTAGCGCCGCCAGTCGTCTCTCCTCGCTCATTAGGTTTAAATATGTAATACCTACCTATTTAGGGTAGTTTTAAAAAAAACTAAAATTGCCATTCCTATTTTTTTAGCTTTGGAGTACATCTACTTCAAGTTTCAAGTTTGTAGGTTCAAGGAATACTATTTTTCATACAAACGTTTTCATCCCTTTTTACACCCTTAGGGGTTGCATTTCCAAAAATCCCTTCTTAGTACACCTCTACGCCATAAGACCTATGTACTCTTTAAATTTCAAGTCTCTAGGACCAGCGGTCAAAAAACTCCCATACAAACTTTTACATCCCTTTGCACACTTATTAAGGGTAGTTTTAAAAAACTAAAAATGTCTTTCCTATTTTTTGGCTTTGAAGTATATGTTATCCAAGTTTCAAGTTTGTAGATTCAAGGAATACAATTTTTCATACCAACGTTTTCAACCCTTTTTACACCCTTAGGGGTTGAATTTCCAAAAATCCCTTCTTAGTACACCTCTACGCCATAAGACCTATGTACCCCTCAAATTTCAAGTCTCTAGGACCAGCCGTTTAGGCTGTGCGTTGTCTATATGTCAGTCAGTCAGTCAGGACTTTGATTCTTATAGTATTAACTAGTGGCTTCCCGCGGCTTTGCACGCGTCGAAGTGGTGCCGTGATTGAGCCACAAACATCCAAACATCGTAACTTTCGCATTGATTTGTATAATTAGGGTAGAATTTTAAATACCTACGTAGGTATAAGAGATACCTATAGGCGTACACTGCCTATATTAGGTAGGTAGGTATAGGTACTGAGTTTAGCACAAAAATGACAAATACAACAAAGACAACCTTACACGGAAAATATGTACCTATTTTTTCCTAGTTTCTAACCCCAAAAACAAACGAAACGAAACCGCTTCTCGACTTTGATCCCCAGGGACGGTAGATGCCCTCTGTACCCCAAGTATGAGTTTTGCTTACGATATTTCGTTTTTCGTTTTACGTTTTTGTTCCGTGTTCATTGCAGGTTTTGTATGAAGACGCGATAGGGATACCGATATGGAACTTTACAAAACCCGTAATGAACACGGAGCAGAAATGATTCGTTTTTGTTCCGTGTTCATTGCGGGTTCCGTATGGGTATCTCTATCGCGTCTTCATACAAAACCCGCAATGAACACGGAACAAAAACGAAAAACGAAATATCGTAAGCAAAACTCATACTTGGGGTACGATCTCTTCGTACCAACTCAAGATTCCCGTGTTTAGAATGTCCCTTACAAACATTGACGCCTCGTTGTATCCTTTTTACTCGAGCGCAACGAAGGAGGGTAAGCCTTAAAAATCTCCCATACAAACCTTGAAACTTTGTCAGTCTTTTGTATCCTTTGCAGGGGTAGTTTTAAAATATTGAAAACATGATTTTAAATAATTTATTGTGGAGTATATTTACTTCAAGTTTGAAAACAATCGCACCACGCGTTAATAAACTCCCATACAAACTTTGATATCCCCTTGCACACTTATTAAGGGTAGTTCAAAAAAACTAAAAATGCCTTTCCTATTTTTTAGCTTTGGAGTACATCTACTTCAAGTTTCAAGTTTGTAGGTTCAAGGAATACAATTTTTCATACCGACGTTTTCAACCCTTTTTACACCCTTGGGGGTTGAATTTCCAAGAATCCCTTCTTAGTAAACCTCTACGCCATAAGACTTATATACTCTTCAAATTTCAAGTTTCTAGGACCAGCGGTCAAAAAACTTCCATACAAACTTTTACATCCCTTTGCACACTTATTAAGGGTAGTTTTAAAAAACGAATAATGCCTTTCCTATTTTTTAGCCTTGAAGTACATGTACTCCAAGTTTCAAGTTTGTAGGTTCAAGGAATACTATTTTTCATACAAACGTTTTCATCCCTTTTTACACCCTTAGGGGTTGAATTTCCAAAAATCCCTTCTTAGTACACCTCTACGCCATAAGACCTATGTCCTCTTCAAATTTCAAGTCTCTAGGACCAGCGGTTTAGGCTGTGCGTTGTCTATATGTCAGTCAGTCAGTCAGTCAGTCAGTCAGTCAGTCAGGACTTTGATTCTTATAGTATTAGAGATAAAATAATGCCTACGATGGACCGCGTGTTATTTTGCAACCTTTTTTACAAACTTGATATTTTCATATTTAAGTATATTACAATTATGTTGACTTTGGTAAAAACCTAAAGAATAAAAATTACAATAAGCAAAATGAATTAAATTAGAAATAAAATATTAAAACAAGAGTAGGTTTGTGCATTTTTATTACATTTAAGTATATTTTAAAATATTATATCTAATGAATGTGCATTATTTTTTAAGAACTGAATATGTAAGAAGTAAAAAAAAAACAAAGAAAGGCATAAATAGAATCCATTAAAAATATTGAATTGAATTACCTTAAGTGGGTACAAAAAGGTTTTCATATTTATGCATAACTTTACGCGATCAATTTCGCAATAAAAAATAATTTAACAAATCAAAGAAAGCCAAATTGAATGGGTAATGATTTTGTAAACGTGATAACGACTTATCAATTAAAACATGTTTAATTTCCAAAAAGTTAAAATGCGCCAGTAACTTTCTTTTTTTTACATTCATACACGCGCATACTGGCATAATATAAAATTTTCCTTTGGCAAAAACGCATTGAACACGGAGGAATATTGAAATTCCTTTACCAAAATTATTTATTATCGATAGAGCTTTCAACTGTTAAAATTACCGGTCGATGAGTTAAAAATCGAACAAAAGACATTTTGTGCGGATATCCACACTTAAACATCGCATTCTTTTTTCTTTTTAATTTCAACCACATGTAATTGCACTTCACACATAAAATTTCGGCGAATATTTATTTCATTTTCGATTTAATAGGTATCTTACAAATATCTACCACAGTTTTATTGAAACACATTCATTATTTTCATAATTAATTCGTGTCTGAAGATATATCAATGCTTGAAATAAATAATAACGAAGTCATTTTGGAAATAATTATCGTTGCAGATCTTTATTCTGTTACAATAATTACAAAGGTGCATTATACAATTTTCTTTATTATTATGCAGTATCGTATTCTGAAATTCTTTTTATAAATTGAATAAGTACCTATACATGATATTTTATAACCTGTGAACTAGTTTTTGCAGTTATAAATATAACTATATGAAAATGTTTTACTTGAACAAGAAAATATACCTACATTTTAAATAGTAAATATAAAAATTAATTTAATGTTTTAATTCCGATTTATAATTTTTTAATTAACATCACATAGCTCATTCTCCTCGGTTTCAGTGCGATTATGGATTTTTCCCCGCACTGGCTGATAAGGCAATCTATTACTGGCAATCCTCCACGCTTCTCTCGATAAGGTAACAAAACACAGTGTGTACAACACTTAATTGAATTATGTTTACATTGGTGAAGTGGTGATAGAGTAGGCGCATTGTCGCGCTCGCTCAGGATTGGTTGGTTTGAAATAGGAACAATAATGGCGGACTGTAAACTTTGATATTTAATTTTAACATTTTTATTTTCATTTTATATAGCGTAATTTAGAACAAAGGTGTACTTACCTACTTATTAATATTGTATTTACCTACCATTAAAGATGAAAATAGCCCCTCATAAAAATTATCTAAGATGAAATTAAACGAAAAAATAAAATTTGTAAAAAAAAGCTAATGCGTACATAGATATACCTACTAATACGTAAATATAGCGGTCATCATTCGGATGGGTGACAGTGACAGACAGTGACATTTATATCTGAACGACATCATACTTCGAAGAAAGTTGAAGAAAACCGCCACCATTTTCTTCAAAACAAAATGACGGCCGACTTGACTATGGACTGACTTGACTAAAAAGTATTCATTATACTAATAAATATTTATCACTTGACACTGGCAAGATTGTCTGTCGAATGACGGACAGGAGCCATAAATTGAAAGAAGAAGAAGAAAACAAAACCTGTTGGCTATCAGTGTCAGTTTTAACGGCCATTCATGACAGAACCCTTAGGAAACCTTAAAAAAACTCTGTCACCAAATTTGGCCATCAGCTCATACAAACTTCAAATACCTACTACCTTCAGTCAACGCACAGCGTTGCTGTGATTCGGTTTAAAAGCTGTGGGTGCCAGTGAAATTACAGGCATGAAGGCATTAATGAACGCACTGCAGTGCATCGTAGGGCACGTTCACGTGACTTACGGCAAATCTTTGTTAAGGTTATCATGCAAAAAAAGAGCCCAGGAGACGCCTAGTTGCGGAAACCAGTCCGCTCACCAAAGCTGATTGTTACCACTTATTATCAAGTAGTTCATCTGCTTGTTCAATCATCAAGTAATATATTCTAAGGGGGGTAGTCGAGATACGTCCAAACATGACATAGTATTCTGGTAACATTTCGAAAGCGGTTGGCAAACCGTGCCAAATCTGGAAGGCTCTTCGTCCTAGCACTCTCCCTTGTCGTGAACGTTGCGTAGTAAATAGGCCATGATGCAGCCATAGCTCAAACTTGTAACCGTCTGGTAACCAACCTGACTTTTTATTTATTCATTTATTTCAGGCAACACAGTAGTTTAAATACAGGGCCCATTAATTATTTAATGGGCCCTGTATTTAAACTACTGTGTTCTGCTAGGTTTTTGGTATTAAATACCAAAAAGGGACAAATTGCTACCAACGTAAACGTCATCTCAATATATCGATGGCATACCATATTTTTGACAGTCCTCGGTTAGCTCGGTTAGTAGTAGCTTTGCTTTCTGCGCTGCGCTGTAGACCGTGGGTTCGTGGATTTTGGAGGTACTTAGTAATTTCATTTAAAACAATTCCCATCATAAAAATAAATCATCCGATATACCAGAGCTAATGTGATTGCACACAAAATGGTTGATTGCGATTTTTCGAAAATGAGTTTAGTGATTTTTTATCTTTCAACATGTCGAAACGTGCGAGCGAGAGTCACATTAACTCTTGTCGTCGCCTTATTGCATTTTCTGCTTTTTCATCTCTACACATTTTCTTCTGTAGGTATTCTTTCTGTGTATGTCAAATAAATGAATTTAATTTTGATTTAAATGACTACGAGACGTCTTCTTGTCGTGTCTCTAGTTTCTTTGGAAACAGTGTGGTGAAAGGATTTTAAGTGCGCCTTAGAAGCAAAATGGCTCCCTTCGAGCACTACTATGAGACTGAATCTGTATTCTATCTGTGTTCGTCAAATAAATGCATTTAATTTTGATTTTCATTTAAATGACTGAACCAGCTGTTCTGACGATCAAAGTGACACCATGAGAACGGCTAAACCGCATTAGCTATTCCCTAATCTGTGGTGGGGCTATTGCGTTTAGTTTCATAATGCAAACCGCATTCAATTTAAGACGAGGAAGGAGCCAATTTAAATGTTTGACGGACTATTAACTGAATTCACTTACGTTTCGTTATTCATTTAGCAAGATTTGTGTTTAACGCACTCTTGAGTAATAATGACTTTTATGAGTTATTTATGGCGGTAAAGAGCTTGCTATCGGTCATGTATGGGATAATCTACGATGTACAGACAGATTGACCTACCTAATACCCACCATATTGTTTGGACGTGTTTCTGACCACCATATTATCCATAATATTAATTTAGCCAACGCATAACTGACATAGTAATCAATCAATAAGTACTAAATACAATTTCTAACTACAAATAACATTGACAACATCCTAAAGGAGTTCCCAGAGGCAAAGTCAAAAGGTATTTAATTAATTAAAACACAATGATCACTTTGTATTGTAACTTCTTGTCTCTTGAGAGCATTGGTGGTCTAGTGGTAGCGGTCCTGCCTTCCGATCCTAAGGTCGTGGGTTCGAATTAAGCCAGTCGTGTACCAATGAGTTTTTCTGGTCAAAAATGTATGTGCACAATGCCAGTACTCTCAAACGGTGAAGGAAAACATTGTGAGGAAACCGGCACGTCATAGAACCTAAAAAGTTCTATAACATGTGTCAAGTGCTCGAAAGCAGCCTCTTGAGGCGCACTTAAAAAATTTTCACCACATTGTTTCGAAATAAACTAGTGACACGACAAGAGAGAAGAGATTGTAACGTCCTAAAGCTAGGTGAATCTGTTCTAAATAAATATTTCACATAACACTATCCAGCCCCAAACGAAGTAAAGCTTATAATATGGGAACCAGATAGCTGATATAATACTTATATACTTTTTTTTTATAAATACATGCATATAATTATATAGTAACACCCAGACAGCGAACAAACATCTAAGTTCATCATACAAATGTTTGTTCTCGGTGGGTATCGAACCCATTGCCTAGCAGAAGGCTTAGCTAGCAACTGACCTGAAACTGTCTCGTGTTCATAGGCACAAATGATCCTTGAGAACAAATTAAGGGGTAGTCAGAGGCACGCGAAGAGCTATTCCGCAGTGCACACGCGTGCATCCAAAAACCGGTCGCTAACCGGCATAATGTTACACGCCGGTGGTCGTTGGAACTAATTGTGTGCCATTAACCTTATTACGTCTCAACATGGAGTGGTATGGAGATGTGGAAGTAAAAGAATATGCCTTTATTTTTCCTTAAAAATAAAGAGACAAATTAAGAAAAACTAGCTTCTTAAGGGATATCATTAATCACCATGGAGAAGAGAAATTTGTGAGATAAACATAAACTTGAATAGATATTTATTTCTTTTTAATATTATAACCTAGTATAGTAGTTAAGTTGTTGACAAAGCTTTTTACACCCGCTTTATTAATTAAAATTTGTATTTTATTAAGTTTTTTATTATAATTATACATTTCATTCATTCCAAATGCTACAAGTAATAATTATTCTGTAGTACCTGCTCACTAGATCTTGGAGGAACGGATGTCTTGGGGTTGATGATGATTATGAAACACTGTTAATTCTACACTACAAACGCAACGACAGCGAACCGCAGTTCGTTCAGACCAACTAGCCGACGCTCGATAAAATAAAATAAAATAAATATTGGTGGACATTCCACACAGCACTATCTCGCCCCAAAGTAAGCCGAAGCTTGTGATATGGGAACCAGATAGCTGATATTCTACTTATATACTTTTTTTTTTGTAAATACATACTTATAATATTATATAACACCCAGACAGAGAACCAACATCTATGTTCATCACACAAATGTTTGTTCTCGGTGGGGATCGAACCCACGGCCTACGGCACAGAAGGCAGAGCTACTACCAACTGAGCTGTGAAGGCTGTGAGATTTCCAGAAAGCCCTACCCTTCTAGAAATCTAGCGTCCGCGTCGGCTAAAAAGCGTAATGCTAAATCAAGAATTTAATTTTAGCGCTGTATGCCGATGAATAGCCCCTTCAACCGTTTAGCAGTAACTTTTCCAATTCACTATTAATAGTGAAGTACCAACGGTTAATTAAGCTGGCTAAGATTGCTGGCCTCAATGACTAGTGTTATGTAGCTTGCTTTGATTGTGGCTGTAACGTCACCTAATTTAATTGAAATGCCGTCGTTGCTTGTAGCGTAACCTATAGTTTATTAGAAATGCAGTTTACAGTTCTTTTTAGATCTCTATAGAAAAAAAAAACTACTTGCTCGATGATTGCTGGAGGAAAAAAAATGTCTATACAAGAGTAAGGGCCGGTTTCACCATGCTCTGTTAGATTAACAAAGGATTAACGGGCCGTTAAATATGTCAAAATGTAGACGTTTGACAGCTAAGGTTAGATTTAACGGTCTTTTAATCCTTGATTAGTAACTAACAGAGCATGGTGAAACCGGCCCTAAGAGTAGAGTTTTTAAGAATAGTAGAGCTCTTTGTGAAGGGCTCGTCAGGGGAAGTACAACCACCACGCCTTTTTCTGCCGCCAAGCAGCTTTGCTGTGTTTCGGTTTGAAGAGTGTGGTTGCCGGTGTAATTACAGGCACATGAGGCTTAACATCTGTATGCCTCAAGTTGATGGACGCAGGGCAGTGCAGTTGTATAAAAAAAAACTACTGCTTTGCCACTCATTGGCAGCTCTCACAGCTCAGTTGGTACTAGCTTTGCATTTTACGCTGCAAGCCGTGGGTTCGATTTCCACAGAGGATCAACATTTGTTTAATGATCATAGAAGTTTGTTCTTTGACTGGGTGGATTATCCACACTATACGTTTTTTTTTAAAGGTACTTTGCTTAAAAGCGTTGCTTAGTTTGGGGCTAGATATTGCTGTGGTATGTCATACCTATCCACTTACATTTATATTATATTTACCAATATTTATTGCCATTCAGCGTAACAATACAGCCGGGACGTCTTGAGGACTTAATTTGGATCCAAGTGATCCAAATTAAGCTATCCAGATCGTTTGTAATGGTTTCGGATAAAAAAAAAATCTGTTTCTTGTATGTTTTTTTTATATTAGTTGTTGTTTGCTTTGTATATAAATAAAAAAATGAAAATATCTCGAGTAACTCAAAAATTTGGTTCCTTTTTAGTATAATAAAACGAAATAATGTTCTATTAACAAAATAAATGTTTTTTATTTTTTTTATTTTTTATACAACTAGTTGATGAAACAAGCAAATGGTCCACCTGATGTTAAGTGGTAACCATCACCTATAACAAAGCATTGCCTCGTAAGTCACGCACGATAGGAACGTGCCCTACGATGCACTGCCCTGCGTCCATCAACTTGAGGCATACAGATATTAAGCCTCATGTGCCTGTAATTACACCGGTAACCACACTCTTCAAACCGAAACACAGCAACGCTGCTTGGCGGCAGAAAAAGGCGTGGTGGTAGTACTTCCCCGGACGAACCCTTCACAAAGAGTTCTACTACTCTTAAAATACCAAATATGTATACCAAATTATCACTAAAAATACCTACAATGGATTTTTCTGCTGAATTAACGATGCTATACACGCTAAAACCAGTCGTTTCAAATAACCTTTTTAGTTAAAAGCTACAGTTAAAGGTTTAAGTGACATTTCTAGGCCTTAAGTAAGAGGCCCATAAACCCGTTGATTACTAAAGCCATAGTTCTCTAAAAACGACCGCCATTTTACGGCCACGATTTTAAACTTAGTGATTGACTAAAAGCTTTCATTTCACAGGCATTTACTACGGAGAGCGCCTTTTATGAAACCTTGGCTTAACCGACTCTGTAAACACAGGCTTCATGTTGGCAACACTGGCCCGATTAGTTGACAGGATTAGAACAACAATGGCCTATTTATGGCCTGTACCGGCCATGTATCGAGCAAATCGACGCATTATAATGATTTGTGTGAATGACTTACATACTGTTCTTTGAATATATACCACTGTCGACCTTAAACTGTGTCCGATAAAGTTTAATTTCGAATGATGAGAGAGAACTCGAAAATGAAAATGAATAATGTGTAGTCGATCTTGTCAGAGTAGATTAGTATATTTATGGTTGTTTTTATAGAGGAAAGCTAATAATGCGGGTAATACAAACTTAATGCATAGTAAAAAATAAATTAATAATTAAAACATGCACCAGGAGCAGAAAAAAAAAATATATTATCAGGAAGCACTTAGTTAAAGAAAAACGGACTGAAGTGGCAATGGACATGCCATAAGTAGAACCGAACTCCGCTGGGGAATAAATTTTCTAGAATGGTAAGTGAAGGGCAGCTCGTAACCGAAGACATTTTTGAAGCCTTGGAAAATGATGAATGAAGAAGGTTGGTGTAGTTGATCTTGAAAATCTATGGTAGCTATATCCTATGTCTACATACAAGTATAATATACTTAGTTAGAGCGAGGTGTCTATGCAAAGACATTACAAAGGTTTATACATTCTTATAAGTACCTAAACTAAATTTAGATACCACTACTATTACTGTACTTTTGCATTTCTGTAACCTTTTTCTGGAAATAAATACTTTTTATTATTATTATTATTATCCTATTTAGTGGCAGCAAATTTCACCTTGCTTTGGATGATGATGATGATGATTAGATACTAGTTTTTCTTCTGGCACAGAAAATAAATACGGATTTCTACGATTAAGGTTAACTCCTCTGAATGTACCTAATCAATAAATTAATTACCTAGGTAATTCAATTACACATAGTTAAATAACTTTTAAGTTTAATTCGCATTCGCTTCAATGAAATTATATCTACAGAAATAATCATAATTTGCTAAATAATTACCATAGACAAATTAAAACTACAACATACGCAGACAGATAATAGACAACATAGATTTAGATTAGCGCGAGCGCGTGGCCAAATGGTAATTGATCGGTTTGTTTCGTTCGTTCAGATTTATCATTCAATTGTTGCTACTGTTCCAAATTTAAATTGTTATAAGTTTTGCTATTTGGTAACGAGCGAGGAGAGTTGGTATTTAATGCTACAATTTTACTTTCAATAAAATTATTTTTGTACACATTTTTCAAGCGGAGATAAATATTTGTATTTAATAGTCTTCCAGACTCTAGATGATGCGTTTTTTTTTTATAAATTAGGTTTTTACATATCGTTAGGTATTTACATATCGTTTCAATAAGTTTTAAGCCCATATATTTTGAGTCAACAAAAGTCTTTGAATAGTAAAAGGGACATTATAGACAATCTTAATAAAATACATACATCGAAAATCTTTTTACCTATTTATTTATAGGTATTCGAAGATTAAGCTGATGATAGTAATAGCCTATGGGTCTGTATAAGATAAAAAAAACATGGTCTATTTAGCCGGTCAACACCAAAGCGGATCAAATTTATAATAAGCGGGTTCCATCAAAACACGAACAACAGGAACGAACATCTTATACTAATCTATAGCTTCAATCCTCGGGCGAGAAAAAATGGCTCAATCTTCACACAAATTCATGCGCAGTTATTATAGAAGCTGGTAGTAGATTTTTATTAGTGTTTACTCATAAAAAATAACCTGATAACGTAGGAAATACCGAATGCAAAATGTGGGTACCTATCGGTGCAACATGTAATGTTTGAATGAACCTTGGTGGGGCTGACAACAACTTCTCGCTCGCCGTTTCGACATGTTGAAAGATATAAAATCACTAAATAATTTTTGAAAAATCGCAGTCAACCATTTTGTGTGCAATCACATTGCACACTGTTTAGTAAAAATTTAATTTTGATCGATACAAGTTTTCCCACTTAATACTTTGCTTATGTACGAAAACTAGTAAAGCAAACTTTTGTTATGAAATGATATGTTTACTAAACTGTGTGCAATATGATTGCACACAAAATGGTTGATGGCGATTTTTCGAAAATGAGTTTAGTGATTTTATATCTTTCAACATGTCGAAACGTGCGAGCGAGAGTCACATTAGCTCTTGTCTTCGCCTATGGAATATATACCGTGTCACATGGGATTTATACCGTGGATTTACACTCATAAAAACGATGTGAGGAAACAAGCAGGTAGAGTTAGGAGTAGTAGAGCTCTTTATGAAGAGCTCGTCCAAGGAAGCTATGCATATTGTTGCCGTCAAGCAGCGTTGCCGTGTTTCCTATATCCTACCAGCCTTAAAAAGCGTTCATACTTCAATACAAAGCATCGTCCAAGCTCACAGTTGAACGACCTACTCCAACTGATTTACATGCAATTGACACTCTAATCCAATCATTCTCTCCCAAATCCGAGTTATCAAAAGTTCCGAAAGGAAACCCCACCACTTAAACCTGACCTCCAGTCACGGGATTTTGGACTCTAGAGGTATTAAAATAAGGGGTTGAAAGGGTGGGGTTTGAGATGAGAGAAGCCAGATCGAATTGGCCTTAGTGTCAACACTTCACGGTGAAATTACTAAATGAGTGTAGGGACGTTCGGTGCCTTTGTTGTTTAGAACAAAGTTACACGCGTCTTGGGATCACTTTGAGCGATTTTGGTCTCTTGACGGTTTATTGGAGCTAATCGTGTTTGAGAGGTTCTATTTTGAACGTGTTCTATTGAGGAAGGAGGGCAAGAATAGGGGCTATAAAAAAGTTGGTAAAAAGACGTGAGCTTCGTAAATTCTTACATGTTCATGACATCTGAATCTAATTAAACTATAAGGAACTGTTATTTAACTGACTGCCTGACGATGCCGTAAAATGAGGTTATGTGCCAAATGTACGTACCTCTGACTACCCCTCTTAGACATCCTGAATGATTCTTGAGTTGGTAGTTGATAATGAGATTAGAGATCTGAGGGAATATCTACCGTGCCTGGAAAACAAAGTAGTGGAGCTGTTTCTGTTTTTTTCTTTCTGACTGAAAATCATCATCATCATCCATAGCCCGACTCCACCAGATGCTGGGTATAGGCCTCCCTTTACCTTCCACAATCCTGAGTCAGTCTTACCCATTTCTGCGCTGCAATTTATTATAATGTACCTACCTACTTATGTACTATATCATTTGTTAGCAACGACCTCACAGCTCCATAAATCATCATTGGCACTTACCACTCACCTCTGGTAGACTTTAACGTGAACACAAGTTACTTTAGAAAATTATAAAGTTTACACTTCTTACTTAGGTGATTGAACAACACAAATCCGCTATTCTTAAGTGACCAACAAAGCTGTACACATTGTAATGCGCGATTGCATAGTAACTGCTACTCAATCTGTGACGCGATCTCGAAATTAATCAATCCTTGGGAGTGTACCGCCCTGCCCAAGTCACTCTTAGCATCTTTCAATGTAAAATAACTGTTATCACGCTTGCTTTGGGTTCAAAATCACGCTGACATAACTCTTGAATTGAAAGAAACTTACTTGCATCATTTTCGGCTCTAAATTATCTGCTATGTAAAAAACTTAAGTCTTGCAGACTTCCGTGTTTTGATCTGTGGTCTAATTATTGAAATTAGGTTTAATAAATTGATCTTTAGTTATAATTATTAGGTACGTTTTAGAATATCATAGAGTCTTATTAGGTTTTTTGTCGTACGGTAGCGACACTGATCTGGTCGAGGTTTTTATTCGACATTAACTCCACTTCCTAATTCCTCTCAAACGACTTAAACGCACAACCAGCATCATAGTGATCTGACAAGAGGACCTCAATTGAGTAAACCTCTATTCAATTGAGGAATACTCTTTTAATAGTTCTGCCGCCAAGCAGCGTTGCTGTGTTTCGGTTTGAAGAGTGTAGTTGCCATTGTAATTACAGGCACATGAGGCTTAACATCTGTATGCCTCAAGTTGATGGACGCAGGGCAATGATTTGTTATATGTGATGGTTACCACTTAACATCAGGTGGGATATCTGCTTGTTTAAAAGTCGTATAAAAATACATCAGTTGTATAAAAAAAACCTCCCCGCTTGTCAGATCCACACGTAATTATTGCATAATAATTTTACGCTGTTTTCCGCTAACTAATATGCTTTATTTTTGCAATGAAAGTTCTATAGAGTGCACCATTAGCTATCATTAGATCGAAGACCTTTACCTTGATTACGTAATTCGCGAAAGGTTCACCAAAGGCGTAAATAGGTACCTTACCTACCTGATCATTTCAAACTATTTTTATTATTAAATTAAATTAAATTTACTAATTTAATTATTACATTAATAATTAAATTCATCATCAAACGACATTAAAAATCACTTTTTGAACAAAAAAACAGCATAAACAGCAACAATCTCTCTCTATTTAAGCTTATTCTGCCACAAAATACCTACGTAATCGGGTGTAGTTTTGAACCCACAATCTTATCGTAACGCAATCACTACGCCACCACAGCTCTAACTAAGGAGTGGAGAAACTGTATGTAAGTACAACTTCTTCTGCGGCGATACCTGCCTAATATAAACGTTGTACCACAGATTAAATAATGTTACTTGCCTTTGATCTCGCCGCTCTCTCCAATTAGCGCGGAGCCGCCCGCCTTTGGCGTCGGCCGACGCTTTGAGACCACCGCGCTCTTGCCTCCCCCTCTAATAGGCTGTCCCGCTCGCACAGTTCGGTAATGTGGTTGATTAATAAACTAATTATTCGGTTGGTGGTGAGGTACAGAGATTATTCTTTTTACAGAAACAGAGCTTCACGAATTTTATTGTAGACAAGCTCGTGCTCGCGTCGTCTGCGCAGGATTAGTCACACAATATCTTTATAAATTGTAGCCTATATGTGTTATTCTGATGTATAAGCTATATTATTGTAAAGTTTCATTAAAATCCATTCAGTAGTTTTTACGTGAAAGAGTAACAAACATCCATCCATCCATCCATCCATACTTACAAACTTTCGCGTTTATAATATTAGTAGGATATCCCTTCAGATCTTAGTAAGTACTAAGTACTACTACTAAGTAATTCAAGATTCTTTGGAGATGTCTAAGGGGGATAGCCAGAGGTACGTCCAAATATTACGTTTGGTTCATACTATTTTGCAGTTGTATTGTTTCATTTGATAAGCAAACATGCCACAACGAAACTTTTATAAAATGTAGAGTCGGAGCATGTACTAAAAATTCAAGCAAAAAATCGTATGGTATAATTTGTCTAATAATTTTAACATAATAATGTAAATATAAATATATCGATAGCCCACACATTTGTTTCTTTGGGATCGAGACTGCCCTCTGAAGGTTTACCTTGTGAGTAAGCTGCACAGAATGCATTTCTCATATGGATTTTAATTTTGCGCGGACCACGTGGTTCGTTATTCAGCTCTCTCTCTTGTCGTGTCACTAGTTTCTTTCGAAACAGTGTGGTGAAAGGATTTTAAGTGCGCCTCAAGAGGCTCCTTTCGAGCACTTGACACTGTTATAGAACCTTTTTAGGTTCTACGACATGCCGGTTTCCTCACGATGTTTTCCTTTACCGTTTGAGAGTACTGGCATTTTACACAAAAAATTTGAACACAAAAACTCATTGGGACACGACCGGTTTAGAACCCACGACCTTAGGATCGGAAGGCGGGGCCGCTACCACTAGACCACCAGTGCTCTTGTTCAGTGTTCAGCTGATAACTTGTTATTACTACTACCTATAGAAAAGTAGACAGTTTTTATGGTTTCTAGCAGATATTGAGATTGGTAGTGCAATAGAGAGCGAGAGCACTGGTGGCCTAGAGGTAGCGAGGTAGTTTCCTATAGTACCTTACTTACTACTGTTTGATCCAAGTGTGTCACTGGGGGAAAGCACTCGGTCGTGGGTTCGAAACCGGTGGAAAACATCGTGAGGAAACCGGCATGTCGTAGAACCTAAAAAGTTCTATAACACGTGTCAAGTGCTCGAAAGGAGCCTCTTGAGGCGTACTTAAAATCCTTTCACCACACTGTTTCGAAATAAACTAGTGACACGACAAGAAAGAGACTGGAGGATATTACGGTATAAAAATAAAATATCACAGAAACCTAAAACAACTTGGAGATCTTTTTTACAGATTTTTTTCTTTAATTAACACATTCAATTCTAGAATTACCTTAAGTTTTTTATTAGGTTCATCTTGAACGCCTCTATATTTAGCCGCAACACCTATTTCCGATAAGAATTTGTTGTTTTTTCGTTCGGGCGGGACCAATTCCCACACACGTAACTAATTCGAGCCGGAGCCAAATAAAACAACTAAAGGTATTCCATTCAACATGTCGGAGGCAGGGAAGTTGAGACACTAGAGGTGTGGGTTTGATTTCTGAGGCAGGACAAAATAAATGCTTGAATGATGCTTCGGGATTGGATACTGTAGTACTTTTGAGGCTGTTTCAGATTTTAAGAAGCAAATAAAAAAAAAATAAGTACAATAAAAAAAAACCTAATAATCTAGTAGAAATAGATAGGTAGGTTTTTAAAGAATTTTATTATATTCAAAAAGAATGTTTAAGGGGCTGACAACTATCAAACAACTTCTCGCTCGCACGTTTCGACATGTTGAAAGATATAAAATCAATAAACTAATTTTCGAAAAATCGCAATCAACCATTTTGTGTGCAATCACATTGCACACAGTTTAGTAAAAAAATCATTTTGATTGATACAAGTTTTCCTACTTAAAAGTTTGATTATGTACGAAAACTAGAAAAGCACACTTTAGAGTAGGAAAACATGTATCGATCAAAATGAAATTTTTACTAAACTATGTGCAATGTGATTGCACACAAAATGGTTGATTGCGATTTTTCGAAAATGAGTTTAGTGATTTTATATCTTTCAACATGTCGAAACGTGCGAGAGAGAGTCACATTAGCTCTTGTCTTCGCCTTAAAACTATTAAGTCAAGCTCATTTTTTAAACAACAGAAGCGCCTACAAATCATACAATCAAATTAGTAAATTTTAAATGCAGAAAGTGTAATAAACACTAACCACTTCATCCTTTGCCGACCACCCCGTCCTCCAATAAATCTTTGAGGCCATCACTTTTATTTTGCATAAATAAAACTGAATTATAACCCCTTTGCGCCCGGTAGCCGCCAGATATTGTAACCAATAACAAAATGAATTAAAGAAAAAAACGTGTAAATGTTAAAGAAAAAGGTTGAATATCAAAGGCGGCCGCGGTCACGTATTCATACTACTGGCTGGTTATGACAAGACAGAACAGCGGGTGAGCGACGATTTTAAAAGTATAACTATTTGAAAATCGAATCGTTGGATTTCAATTTGAAATTGGAAGTAGAACTAATTCGCCGAAAATAGGAAAGTAGAAATTGAACTTAGGAGACACCTTAAATCTACTGCTTATCCGAATATTATTGATTCTTTTTATAAATACGTATTAGAACCTCAATGAGAAAATTCCAAATATGTAAATTATTTTATAATATTTAAAAAGCAGTCAAATGACTCTTTGTAGTTATGTTTGACTACGACGTGAAGGTATTTATGTGTCACAGAATCTCATCATTGAGCCTGATCATTCACTCACAGTGTAGGTCGTTATTCATCTGAATGGCTTGCATTGAAACTTTAACTAAAGATCTTCAATGCAATTTTGAAGATTTATCTACGTTAGGTATTGTTTGTGAAAAAATATCAGTTAATTCGCAAGTTGAACAAAATAAAATGTAGAAGATTTAAAATAAGCTTTTCATAACACATTATCAAAATGTTTCAATAAACCAAATTAACACAATTTTAACTTGAGATTCATTCATTTTTTTTGTCTTAACCCATTCCTCAACCATTTTCATTAGTGCTTGTTCCATCAGCTATTTTAAAAACAAAAAAACTTTCCCGAACTAATATTTTTTTTCATAATTTCATCATATCATGTTTTAAAGGAGATCTATTAAAAACTATCACAAAAATTATGAAAAAAAAGAAATACGGACCAAAAACTTATAACCCAATTTAAACCCAGTTTGTGTTTGGTCCATTCATCGTAAGTCAAAGTCAAAAGGTATTTTTTCAATAAAATCACAAGGATCACTTTGAAACGTCTTAAAACTAGGTGACTCTAGGTGCCAGTTTCACGCGACCAAAGCCTAGAAGAACAGGCAACAAACTTACGGCTTGGTTCCTGTAGATATTCCACCAAACATAACGTAACGATTTAAAAAAAAAACCTATGCACAGGATCGTGGTAGATGGTACAAACTAAGGGAGGCACCCAGCAGTGGGTGAAGTCAGGCTGTGGATGATGATGAGTACCTAAAATATTAACTCATTTCCACAACGGGAATCCCTATTCTAGTAATTAGCTTACAGTCGCACCCAGCACCATTCATTGACACATTCTTCCGACACGGTGGCGTGGTGGCGCGCTCTGAAGTCGCCGCAGCTATTAAAGTGCGATTAGCTGGCGCGAGACGACCCGGCTCCCACTTTCGATTTTACAACTGTCTAGTATCGAGTTTGGATCGCGTTTTGGGTACGGAATAAGCGGTCTCTTTCTCTCTTGTCGTGTCACTAGTTTCTTTCGAAACAGTGTGGTGAAAGGATTTTAAGTGCGCCTCAAGAGGCGCACTTGACACATGTTATAGAACTTTTTTTAGGTACTATGACATGCCGGTTTCGTAATGATGTTTTACTTCACCGTTTGAGAGTACTGGCATTGTGCACATACATTTTTGAAAAACTCATTGGTGCACGACCGGTTTCGAACCCACGACCTTAGGATCGGAAGGCGGGGGCGCTACCACTAGCCCACCAGTGCTCTCAGAATAAGCGGTAATTGCATAATATGATATACTTATAACATAAAGTCCTTTCGTCTTAATTTTCTGTACTCATTGAATTTCTAAAAATAGAAAGTATACTTTTTTTCTAAACAAGGTAAGAATGTTGGTTACTGAAAACAAAATAAAACTTTTTTTTATGATAAAAAGTTACGAAGCAAGCAAATGGCCCTTTTCAAACATTTCATTCAAAAAACTAAAAATTACATTCACATGAGGCTTAACATCTGTATACCTCAAGTTGATGGACGCAGGACAGTGCAGGCAGGGCACGTTCCTATCGTGCGTGACTTACGAGGCAATGCTTTGTTGTGAGTGATGGTTGCCACTTAACATCAGGTGGGCCACCTGCTTGTTCCATCAGCTAGTTAATAAAAAACACCTTATTTAGAGAAGAATAACAATATAAAGGTTCATTTTATTAAACTTAAAATAATAGTTAATAAATATCAGAAAAGTGGTTATAAATTATCTGTTCATTATTAATATCTCAAAATACTTTGCGTAAAATTATCATATAAAATAGTATTTGCAAGCTCATGAATTAAAGTTTATCATAATTTCGTTTAAAATACAAAATTTTAGATCAAATTATTATGACACCAAGTAAAGCTTATTTCGAGGTCTGTCTGTTAGTAGTTACTTATCTAATCTTCACTATTACCCTATGATAATTTTTAAGCGACATTATTTAAAAAAGGATCGTTGTCCATCGAATAATCGTTCATCTCATTGGCTATTGGTAACTGTCATTGTTACATCAGCCAATGAGATGCGACCAGTCACGACGACCTGCAGTTCTACTAACGGACTTTCATAGAATATAGGCATATTGCATTATCTCCTGGCTATATATATATATCTTAAAGCTAGTTGAATCTAGGTAGATTCAACTAGCTTTAAGACGTTTCAAAGTGATCCTTTTTTTTATACAACTAGCTAATGGAACAAGCAGATCACCTGATGTTAAGTGATAACCGTCACCTATAACATAGCATTGCCTCGCAAGTCACGCACGATATGAATGTGCCCTACGATGCACTGCCCTGCGTCCATCAACTTGAGGCATACAGCTGTTAAGCCTCATGTGCCTGTAATTACACCGGCAACCACACTCTTCAAACCGAAACACAGCGTTGCTGCTTGGCGGCAGAAAAAGGCATGGCAGTACTTCCCCGGACGAGGCCTTCACAAAGATCTCTTCTACTCTTAGATTCTTCTTGAAAGGTTTTGGCCGAAAACTGGTCAAGAGTTATTTCATGACTGAATCGAGAGCTTTGAATGAGGTTTCATTTTTTTTTGTATGAATACCTAAAATAAGTTTGAAAGATATAAAATGTAGTAGACAGGCGACTAAACTGTATCCGCTAAACAACGGTCGCCGTTTCCTAAAAAAGGCTTGTTGAGTAATCGGAACAAAGACCAACAACGATAATTATTTTTTATCATATTACTTTTATTTTATACAAATTCAACGGCGACTGCTAGTTATAACCCTTCAAAAATTGGTAGGCGCTTTATTTAATAAAATTAGCATAATTATTATACGAATTCGCATCAAAGCTACCGGCTTCATCAACTATTTTAAGAACGTCAGAGTTATAAAGGAAGCTATAGACAACGAAAGTTATAACTGAAAGTAAAATGTTCATACTCAATGTTTTTGAGTGCTACGGGCGGCGTAGCACGTAGCTACGAATCTTTTGCTTGTTGATTTTCTTAACTAATTAAGAAATAGTAATTTTAGACTAGATCAAATGTTAACTATATCTATAAAATCAGTGTTGTTAAATTGTATATCATGTAATCAAATTATGTGACAATTTGAAAAAAGCATTTTTATTGACAAAATTGACAGGTATGAACAAACTGAGCACAATGAAACGCATGCAATCGATTATTGCCGAGTAAGAAGGGATGTCGAAACTGTTAACACTTCGTGAACAACAATATACAATGTATACAAGGTGTTCCAATACTTGTAGGTATTTAAAACTTCAGGGGGCTAAAGTACCCATCAATATAAATAACTTTTTCTAAGGAACCAACACTGTGAACGCTGTTTCATACAAAAGTTCAAAACCTACCTGGCTAAAATGTATGAAACAGTATTGGAACACCTTGTATAATAATTATATAGCATACCGACAACATAAATCGACTAAAATCCCACCAATCAATGCAACGTAAGAATTCTTTCAGTCCTATAATAATGTACACCATCAACAACAACAACAGCCTCTCGAATTAATATTCATCATCATCAGTGTCTATTATTTTTATCATTTTGAAATATTTTCTGGGTCTATGTCAAGAAAACGCGGTGGGAGTTCAGACTCCACCACTGATACTAGTGGCTGTGAAAATGTATTCGGATGGTCGGCACTTGTCTGAGTGAAGAACCCAGTTGGATTCGTCCGTAGCTATAGTCAATTTTACTACTCTAACTTAAGTCCACTATTTACGAGTGTTTTTATGACCCACCGAGCTACCTAATAAAGTACAACAACTAGACGTAAAGTGACTAAAATAACGAGTTTTTTATTAAAAAGTATGCATCTTATTTCCGTAAGCAATAAGGGGTTAAATATGAAAATGGCTAAGGTGCAACTAAATTTAAATTTCATAATAAACAAGTACATAATTGAGAGAATTAAATAAAGTTCTAATCGAATTAGAACCCACGATCGTTGGAGCACACGAATAACTTGAGTAGATATTATACTAATTACTGATGGATCAAGTAGATAGCTCATATCAATTTAAGTGGTAACCATCACCTATAACAAAGCATCTTCTCGCAAAGCACGATAGGAACGTGCATTATGATACACTGTCCTGCGTCCATCAACTTGAGGCATACATATGTTCAGACTCATGTGCCTGTAATTACACCGGCAACCACACTCTTCAAACCGAAACACAGCAACGCTGCTAGACGGCAGATTTAGGCATGGTGGTAGTACTTCCTCGGTCTCTTCACAAAAAGCTCCACTATCTTATTCCTCAATCACGGAGTCCCTCGAGCAACAGGCGATTGTTTCACAATGACAGTCGCTTAGACTTGTAATGCAATTGTCTTGTTATTGTTGCAGCGCAAGGCTCAATGTAGGCGATTTGCAAACTGTCTGGACGGCCATAAAATCAGAAACTTTTTTTTCATCGGATAGAAAATACATGATATATTAAATATAAATGAAATAAATAATTTTAACAAGAATAATTTTAATTATGGTATTATCTAAATCTAAGCATAGATATAGCATGGATTCTGTTATATGCTGGTATTTACACAAAAATGTATATTCCTAAGCATTATATCAGTTTTCTGGTTCCCATAATTAGTACAAGCTTTTAGCTTTTTTTAAGAGTAGTAGAGCTCTTTGTGAAAGGCTCGTACGGGGAAGAACTACACCACCACGCTTTACTCTGCCACCAATCAGCGTAGCTGTGTTTCAGTTTAAAGAGCGTGGTTGCCGGTGTAATTAAAGGCACATGAGGCTTAACATCTGAATACCTCAAGTTGATGGACGCAGGGCAGTGCATCGTAGGGCACGTTCCCTTCGAGCGTGACTTACGAGGCAATGCTTTGTTCAGGTGGGCCATCTGCTTGTTCCATTACCTAGTAGTATAACAAAACAGTGGAAAGATGGCGTTGTGCGAGAATTTCTCTAATATTCATATTCATCTGTAGGTATATATTCGTAACAGGTACAATTCAAAATGCAGCTTCAAATTCCACAAAGAACTCATCCGAACGTCACCTTATAACATAATGCCCGACTGCTATTTTCTAATAGGTACAAACTAGACGTTTTACCAACGACCCAATTCACAAGATTGCATGTCACACAGCTGTAGTGCCAATTACATCGTTAGTTGACTCTAATGAGGCCAGCCCTAGGCGCCGATCCACCGGACTAGATCACTAACACATCTCACCCAACCCGTGACTCTTATCACAAGTGCATAGAGTATACTTTAGAATGACTCTGGAAACTGTTATTAGTAATAACAGGATAGTAATAGTAGTTTTTATGGTGTATATGAGTTTTCAAGGAACTGCTCGGAATGGATTCTGAGTATAACTACCCAACGCCACAGACGATAACTTTAAAAAGACGGAGTATCATTTTACGACGTCCTTGAGAGTATTTGTTGCAAATTATTATGGCCCAGGGCGTTATTTGCTTTGGATGAGCCTAGTGTAATAAGGCATAAGGCTTTAATTTTAAATAATTCTGTTTACAATCTAGGTAGTATTGAGCTGAAGTATTTACAGTAGCACAGTGAGTGCTTAGCGTTTAGTTGTTAAATACTTCTTGCCATAACAGTTAACAAGATGAAGTACAGGGTCTTTAGTAAGTTACTAGCTTTTATTTTATGGGAGCTTAAATTAAGTTCCAGCCTCTAGACCAATAAAATCAGAAATCACTATTCGTTGCTTAAACTTCTACTACTTTTAAAATCTATTAAAAGATAAACAATGTTCTTAAATAGCTTTATATATATGCTATGTTAGTTCTAAGGTATTGTGAACCGGTATTTTTGTTTAAAATAAATTTGTTGATATAATTATATTGTTGTTAGGTATATTTTAGGTATTTTTTCCATGTAAAAAAATTTGTAGCATCCCAAATAAAAAAAAGAAGAGCAACGACTAGAAAATTGGGTATGTATCGAATGTTTAAAAATTACATAACTGTGACAACCCCCTTAGATATCCTCAAATATCCATGAATTGTGTACTATAAGATCTGCGAAGGTAATCGTATCTACCGTGCTTGGGGATCAAAGTCGTGAAGCAGTGTTTTGTTTTTTTTAATATCATCATCCTAATCAGCCTAAAGAAGTCCACTGCTGGACATAAGCCTCCCCTATACATTTCCAGGAAGAACGATTCCGAGCCCTCTCCATCCACCGACCTCCCGCCATCCTAACAATGTCATTAGTCCATCGGGTAGGAGGGCGTCCTACGCTTCGTTTTCCTGTTCGTGGTCGCCATTTGAAAACCTTTATTCCTCAGCGATTATCAGTTCTTCGAGCTATATGACCTGCCCATTGCCACTTCAACTTGCTGATTCTGCAAGCTATATCGGCTCTCTTGGTTCTCCTACTGATTTCCTCATTTCTGATTCTATCCCGTAGTGAAACTCCCAGCATAGCTCTCTCCATAGCCCGTTGTGCGACTTTGAGCTTGTTGATGTGGCCAATAGTAAGCGACCACGTCTCAGTTCCATACATCAGTGTTCTGTGTATCTGTTTTTAAATATATTTTCACAAAACTATAAGATATTATTTGTGTTTCGCTTCTTTAAGATCACATGAGATGGAAAGCTCAACCCCACAATAATACGACACAAATTACCATTAAAAAAACTAATTTGTATACAAATTGAGTTTCACAATACGTAAGAGCTAATAAATATACTCAATTACAAGTAGATAATTACTTGTAACATAGTTTTAACGACTTCTAATTATACGTTACTTCTATTCCAAAGTGTTAGTGTTAAAAAGTCACTAGCTTTTTGCATTTATATAATACAATTTTACTTAATGGCCTCCACTTAGTTGCACAGTTACTTAGTACCTAAGTAATTATATTATTTTTATGCAATGACATACAAAAGCACTATGTACAATAATTACAAGAAAAAACTATTGTTATTTTTTTAAGACATTTACAACCACCTTATGTTTAACTTTTTGAACGTAACTTTTTTAATTCACTAACGTCCGGTTTCTGAATGCTCGATCAAAACTAATCGGATGTTAAGTCACTCGCCATTTCAGCTATTACATCGAATAAGATAGAGATAGCAACTGACCTGACATCCGATTAGTTTTGATCGGGCTTTCAGAAACCGGCCGTGAATGTTAAGAATTAAAAAAAAAAGTTTGTATTACTATGTTAGTATTGAGGAACCTTTAAGGGTTATTCTCGAAACTTTATTATTTGCGATTTTTCATAACTTTCAAATATGTAAAAATGTGCCAGCGAAAATAACTTCTTATCGAAAAAAAGAAAAGAAAGTCTTAACGTCAATAGACACGGCACATCCTGATAACCCAACTTATTTAACGAAATAATGCTATTGATTAACATAATGAACAAAACGTTAAATAAAACCTTTAAATATTATCCAATTGCAATGATAAAAGTTAATTTAAAATGTCAATTTAGGTTAAACGAGTCTTATTAAAGCCCATCCCGCACACGGGCCGCATTAAATTAGAATTAATAAGGAATTAAATTAGTTTCACAGATAAAAACCACAATTTTATAAGACGGTAGCGATAATTCGAGGTCAGCATAATTGCTACAAGTATAAAAAGGTTTTTAGAGAGAAAATGTGGGCTCTTTATCCAATTATACACTCTTTACCGTGTAATTATGTTCGGTCATTTAGTTGTCGCGTTCGATCGATTACAGAGGTTATTAATATTGGCAGTTTATGTGGTACGCACTGCGACATCGGACAATGTTCGGTAAGTGGACTAAATTAGGACTTATTATGGAACGTAAGTGTTGTATTGAAAGTGAAACTTTATTCAGACTTTACAATCAATTTCTTGATAAAAATTTGGCTTTTTTTGGAAACTTACTTTTAAACTGCACTGAAGAGAATCAAATAAATAGTTAGTTTAGTTTATAATAAATAGTAAAATTGTTTTATGATTATGGATTACCAGTTGCCGCCCGCAGCTTCGCACGCGTATTATTGTGATTGCGAACATTAATATTATTATATAGGTATTACCAACTATATAGCTACCTAATACCTATAAAGTAGCCTATGTGTTATTCTGATGTATAAGCTATATTATTGTAAAGTTTTATTAAATTCCATTCAGTAGTTTTTAGGTGAAAGAGTAACAAACATCCATGCATCCATAGTTGCAAACTTTCGCGTTTATAATATTTGTAGGATTTATCTTGAAATATGTGTTTGAGTGTTTCATGCGTCCGTTTGACCAATTTTTTCAAGATCCTTAATAGAAAAAAATAATTATTCGGTAATAATAAAATTTTTATGGTTCGCAGTCGAGTCGAGAATGTCAAAATCAAAATCAAAACGGTCTATATTCAGTACAATCACAAGGATCACTTTGAAACGTCTTATACTAGGTGAATCTATCGCTAGTTCCACGCGACCAAAGCCTAGAAGAACAGGCAAGAAACTTACGGCTTGGTTCCTAGCGTTTTTTGTATGATATTAGACCTACTCAAAAATAGCCCACACAAACTGCCACATACAGTTTCTAAGTAAACAGTAATACTCTAAAGGTAATGTTAACTTAATTGATATGTGAGTAAATCTCATTTATTCCTGAGTAATTCTACTCTTGCGAGATTTGTAATAAAACCAATTACTTATTCACCTTAGGATTGTACACGTTAACAATGCTGTTTTTACTCGATAGTAACATATCTTTAGTAACGCACTCAAGGTATAAGATGATGCGATTTTTAAACTGAAAAAAAAAGTTAATATTCAGGGGCCTTATGCTCACTTCGAGCGTATATCGTTCAATAAATCGTTGACGTTGCGTCTCGCATGAACTTTGAATGAGAAAATTGGGGAGTAGGATGGTGAGAATGGGGATAAATAGTTATCGAACGAGATATCGTCATCTCTACCGTGAGATAATCTCGCTCGAAGTGAGCATAAGGCCCCTGCAGTCAATAATAACTAACAGTCACCTAAATAAGTGAGTATAGATATTCACGCCTAGATGTTTATATGTATACCTAGCTAAGAGCTGATTTCAACATGCTCTGTTATTTACTAATCAAGGCCGTTAAAATCTAACCTTAGATGTCAAACGCGTACATTTTGACATATTTAACGGCCCTTTAATCCTTTGTTAATCTAACACAGCATGGTTAAGGGCCGGTTTCACCATGCTCTGTTAAATTAACAAAGGATTAAAGGGCCGTTAAATATGTCAAAATGTACGCGTTTGACAGCTAAGGTTAGATTTAACGGCCTGTTAATCCTTGATTAGTAACTAACAGAGCATGGTGAAACTGGGCCTTAATCAGTTTATAGGTATAACGTTTCAATAAAGAATCGTATCTAAAATGGCATATTTTTTAAAAACATTATTTTCATATCATTTTATTTTAGATTTTTATCGATTAAATGAAAGATTCTTAAACATTAGCAATAGTTCAATACCTCGGTAGTCGGTACCTATATCTATGTAAATATAGTTATTTTTATTAGAACAAATGTCTTTAAACCTACGTAGTTCATACGAACTTAAATAACTCGCTTCGCTTATGACTTGAAAGCTACAATCGAGTAAGAACGGTAAGGGGTAATATTATATCTCATTACAACAGGTGAAGTTACAGCCTTCATTACACTCTAATTGATCTGAGAACTCTTCCTTCGTTGCCAATAAAGGTTGATAATGTACTTCTCATCCCATCAACTATCGTGCGTGACCTACGAGGCAGTGTTTTATGTGATGGTTACCACTTATCATCAGGTGGGCCATCTGCTTTTGCTTTTCATCAGCAAGTAGTATAAAAAACTTGAGATTTTTTGGGCACACGTGTTTTTTTTTTTGAAAACATTGTAAAATAGGCGTAGGTTTTTTTAGAAACTGGTAAGAAAGTAGTAAATCTGAATGTCAAATATTAATTTATAAAAAAAAAATCCTACTGTATTTTTTTTGTAGTTGAATAGCAATTTCTTACTTTTTCATCATAATATGCAAATGAAAAAAAATTGTTACTAGTTACATACAAAAACACACTCCAACCTTTTTTTTAATTTCACGTCATGCGTTCTAAATTCAAATTAATTTATTCCTTTTTCGTATCTTGTATTCCATATTCAAATTAATTCCTTTTCCCTGCATGCCGGTCGGGTTACCAATTTACCAGGAAGATGTTCACCATTACCCTACGGCTTGCCTTATTAGAGTAAACGTAGGTACGTATTCTCTAAATAAGGGAATAATCTATTTCGAAAAGGTTAAAGATTCCATTACTTTACTCCATTATAAATTTGATCTTTAATTGTGCCAGGATATCAAACAATGTTTTCACAAAATGTACAATCATAATATTTCTTGTCAAAGTCAATTTTGTATTGTTTTAAATTGTATTAGGTAGTGTCAAAGATTAGACTTAAACTAAAGTTTTGAGAAAAAACTGAAATGAATGACCAGAAAAAAAAAATTGAGCCTGCTTGCAATGTTACGCAACTATTTGACAACAAGATGTGTGGTCTTTTTTGTTTTGCCAAAGTAAACATCGTTTGGGCAATCTATTGTGTCTTCTGTTTTGAAATATGCGCTTTCCGGTTCGTTCCACGTTTGCAATGTTTATTTTATTGACAAATACATATTTAAGGCTATGCTAATCAGTAAATCCATCAGTGGGTTATCGCATGATGCTAATAAAAAATCATAAATGCTCTTAGCTGACTGAAGTCTTTATCTCTCCGCCCACTCACAATATTCATAACATTGATACAGAATACAGCCAGCGCTCAGTCTGCTCGGTGTTGCCACACATCGCTCATCTGTCAAAACATTGGCGCCACTTTAGCAAAAAACCAGCAGAAAAACGATTGAGTGTCATAAAGGTAGCGTTTTTGTCGCAAACTTCGGCTCAAGTATACCAACATGTTTTAATAACTCGCCCTTTTTAGTGCTGTTTTATGATTATCTTCTTATTATTTTAGACCGTTATGAATTGTTTTGCCTATTTTAATAATGTTGTAATTGCCATAACCGTGATTAGCACCGTGAGATTAGTTTCTCTAATTTCATCTCGACCGTTATTGAACAATCCTAAGACATTTCGCTTCATTCGAAGCTAATTTAATACCCCGCTTGATTACTCTAGATTTATTACTCTGCTAATGAATCCGGTAGATAATTCCATTTTAACGGTCTCAATTCGCTAATACTATTACCCCTTCATTTATAACCGCGTTTTGCTCTGTCACTCTTTGTTTTTTTTTCTGAAAAATCATCGTTCTGAATATGAAATGAGAGTTTTTTAGTTTTCGAAAATTAATGTCGAATCATGATAGCGATTGGTTTCGTTTTAAATTAGGAACGCCGGCGCCCTTGTTCTAGCTCGCTCGCTAATGAAGATTTCGTATACAGCCGTCCTTTTTTTGTCAGCCATATCTGTTTGTTTTGAGTTCACCGTCAATTTATTTTCCAGTTTTAAATTAGCCGTGTGCGAGCACCGGGCTGTTGTCGTCTCTGTCACCACCGGCTGGTTGGTATGGATGTCTCTGTCTGGCGCGTCACTCGAGTTTGTTTTGTGCGTGATGCGCCCCGCCCATGGCTGCGTCGGCACGGGTCTCTTTGACCGGTAGCGATGCGAGTCGTTATCTATTTTTTTCGTCGCCCCGGTGTGTGTCCGGCCTAATATTTGAGTAGGTTGAAAAAGCAGTTTTGTGTACAGTGGGAGGTGTAGGTAGGTACTGCCTGTTTATTGCCCGCCAGATGACTTGAATGCATTTGAAATCGGCTCTAGTGCCTTCTATTTAAGGTAAGAACAACTAACAGTTTTAACCAGCGGCGCCTGAAAAATAAAAATACACGAAGCCGGTATTTTATTGTATTCTGTTTTATGTCAAATAAAATTACTTTCTGATTTACTATAGTAGGTCTTGGGTACAATAAAATCAAATGGTTCTGATAATATCATTACCACTACAAATAATAACTGGCTGGAGTAAGTAGGCAGTTGCGTGAGTGCGACTATCGGTCAAATCGTACCTACACACGACACTAGAGTTGACATAAAAACGCCGGACGCCGGAAATCCTCGGAAAACCGGATTATACACAAGTTACGGGAATATAATGATTGTGTGTTGCCATATAATTATATTATACACATTTATGTAAATACTTATATTCATTATAAATAAATGCTACAGTGTTTATATCATGTTACCATTTTATATTTAAAAAATAGAGTTTTACTAAATCTACAGTTTGGCAGAAGTCTAAATAACAAGATGCAAAGGCATCTCAAACATTCTTCCGTGATACATTCTTAACCTGTGGAGGCCGCCAGAAAATATGATATTAATAATGGTTCCAGTAAAATAAACTCTACCACAATACGAGTATCTTGCGGTTCTTTTCAGAGAACTTAAGAATTGTTGGAAATTTGGAGCTATCATCATCATCCAGATGAAATCCACCGCTGTACATTGCCTATGTGTACTTCCTCTATACATTTCCAGGAAGAACAACATTCACCGACTTCCCACGAAAGCAGCGATTTTTCAGAACAAATCACTGAAACAAGCACAAACAAAAAAGGCTAACTTTTCATGACAAATTAGCTCTAGCTATATTGAAGTTTTTGCTTCAATTAGACCAGGTTTTATGAGGTATTCGTGAGAAGTAGGCCTTTTGACATTTCCTCCATGATTTCCACGTTAGTATGGAAAAATGGGCAGTTGTTTCTACTAATGGCATGCGTGATTTATTACTGTTGCTGTAAAAGTTTTACGTATTTATTATGTCGTGTTCAAAAATCTCAAGATACCTTAAATATAATGATTATTTAAAAGTTAAAACGTACTTGAAGAACTGATATTTTTTTTAAACTAACGTCTGTCGCCTTTCTGTATCGTATCCATCACTTTTCTTTTATTCTTATGATATTGAAATTTGTTTAATATTGTGGCGTAAATACAGTACAGAATTATTCTTTCAAAACACAGTGAGGCTGTTTTTTGACAAATGTATATGTTGATCGCCAGGCACGGTAGATATCTCTTAGTATTAAGTACCAATATATATATTTTTGAAACTTCTATCTATCAATAAACGCTTAAAATGAACACTTCTATCAGTTGCAAGAAATTTAAACAAATTTTGACACAACTAATTGGAAAACGAAATTGCACAATCAAACTAACCTAATCGAGTACACACATATTGTCAGAGATTGCACAGACAAAATAAACATTTAAAATAACTAAAAATAAATGGCGTGCAAATTCAATTAACATCAGACATTTGCGTCAATATTTTTATTGACTGAATTCAATTTCACGCCCCGAAGCGTCTAAACGGTTAAATCTTGCGATATCATTGTACCATTGCTGTTAAAGTTCCTATCAACCTGATAATAGATGGAACTAGACACGCAATGGGAAGAACCCATTCGAAATTTCAATTTGAGGGCTGCACCATTGAATCGCGAACTATTACCGCTTACGTTTGTAACCGAAGATTAGAATTACGTAGAGATAATTAGAAGGGGTGAATCTCATAGGGTGGATTCTTCACATTTATTTCTAAACTAGCTGGTGCCCGCGACTTCGTCTGCGCAGGATTAGTTTTTCGAGTAGCTCTAAAAACTATCTAGCGGTTTTCGCAGCGCACGCCAGAATAGCTCGCAGATGGTAGATTTTATCCTACTTACTTGACACTTATCGTCATATTTTGGACAATTCACACAAAATCTTAATAAATTGTAGCCTATATGTTATTCTAATGTATAAGTTATATTATTGTAAAGTTTCATTAAAATCCATTCAGTAGTTTTTACGTGAAAGAGTAACAAACATCCATCCATCCATCCACGCGTTTATAATATCAGTAGGATAATCTAAAATACTTCCTTTTCGAAAAGTTAGATTTTTAACACGCTTTTATTTTAAAAGTTTTCTTATGAAAACGGTAATATTGTTCTGAACATCAAGATGAAAAGCTGAAAAAGTTAAATTTATTTTATTCTTTTTATGAAATTTTGTTGTAAAAATATTTTTTGTCAAAACTTTTTAGACGTAAACTTTTTGCTCTGTTCTGTTGTCGTAGTGTTTCTCAACTGAAGCGGGTGATTCGATACGGTACATCATTGCACTTTTGCAATGTTCAATTTTGCAATTAACAGCCACAATAAATAAAAAAGTTAAAGTATTTATTTTGGCAAGTTTATGTTCATGTTTCATAAAAAGCCTCAAGCAAAGAATTTCATTATTTTGTCTGTTGATCTGCAAAATTGTATAATATTAACTGCATTAAAAACATTGACTGCTCTCAAACGGTGAAGAAAAACATCGTGAGGAAACCAGTTAGTGGTGAAGGGCCGGCAACCTGTCACGTACCTATGGGGACAAGGTAAAGGTGTCTGTGTTATTAGTAATGCGATTTTAATGTGACACATACCTGTGTCAAATATAATATTTGGACTTTCCTCTGACTAACCTCTAAACGCAATTTAAATGTCCACCAATATTTACTGCCCCTAATAGATACGTGAGATTTCCATTGTACTTTTTATTCAGTAGCGCACATTCTATTATTTCAAATTAATCTTCTGAGCCTATAAAGTATAAGCCCTGTCTAAACTACTATTGCTATTATCCCAACAAAGAAGTTCTTTGTCAACACTGAACAAACATAAACTCACTGTATCCGAGAGCGGTCACAGCTGAAGAAGGTATAGCTGGGTCACATTGTTTTTTTCATTACAAGCCCCCCTTATTACATTGTACTGGAGTTTTCAAACGAACAGCCTAAGAGCTGATTTCACCATGCTTTGTTAGTTACTAATCAAGGATTAACAGGCCTTTAAATCTAACCTTAGATGTCAAACGCGTACATTTTGACATATTTAACGGTCCTTTAATCCTTTGTTAATCTAACAGGGCATGGTGAAATCAGGCCTAATACTGACAGAAAATCAGCCTGTTGAGCCCGATGTTCAGTTGATAACTCTTCTTATAAAAATTGCATCTCCCAACATGTTTACCGAGGACGTGCCCTAAAGATGAAGTGGAAACAACAATTTTATGTTTTTGTAGTATTTTTGTTTATTTATTGGTGAAACATAATGACTTGATTCACATTCAAGAATAACTAAAATTATTTACGGAACTTAATGACTATTGAAACTGTCAAAAGAATTATGTTTTTTTTTTCTTTTCGGGATTCAAAAGCTTCTGTCTTGAGCCACTGATTCTTTATTGGAACTTCGCGAAATATTTTTTAAAATACCTTCATTGCTTATCTTGCCCGAAAAGCACCTCCTAACATAGGTAAACTTTGTTCTAGTTTTCTTCTGATAGAATATTAAGAATTTGCACATCATTCATGCGTGCTCGCGTTTACGCCACGAAATTCAGTGGCTAAGTTGACCAGCTGTTTATCGGCCACTTTGTCACAGCCCCGTCTTTGTGCTGGGTTATTTTCCGACCCACTTGCTGTCATTTGCCACCCATATTGCTTTATTGCGGTGCCTTTGGCCTGGCCGTAGTGGTCGGCTCCATTGTTGTAGACGTGTCAATAGATTTTATTTGGGAGTGTGAAAATAAACTGCCATGTTTTTTTATGAATCATCTTTATTTTAGCGGTAGAATATCCACAGATAAACCTTGACCAGTGACCTCTCATAGATTTTAAAGCGAGGGATCTTCAGCTGCTCTTTGTAGTCAGTTAAGTGTGCAAGCGTTTATAATAATGTTTGTTTATTATAAATATTGTTTTATCGTAATAAATAAATATTGGTGTACATTCCACACAGCATTATCTAGCTCTTAAGTAAGCAAAGCTTGTACAATTGGAACCTGATAGCTCATAATTATAGGAAACAAGCTGGTGCCCGCGACTTCGTCTGCGCAGGATTATTAGTCACACAATATCTTTATAAATTGTAGCCTATGTGTTATTCTGATGTATAAGCTATATTATTGTAAAGTTTCATTAAAATCCATTCAGTAGTTTTTACGTGAAAGAGTAACAAACATCCACCCATCCATACCTACAAACTTTCGCGTTTATAATATTAGTAGGATACATTTGTGTAATTTTTTTTTATAAAAAGATGTCACTTGCCTAGCGGCCCCTGTTAAACAAATGTTCATAGAATTCGCGTCACCACGAGATTCACTGAATCGTGAGTAATGGTATTTGCTACACTCACGTGTTGCATGTTTGTATTTATAACGTTATTTTAAACATTGTTAGAGTTCTGTACTACGAGTCCGTGTTTTGTTTTTCATTTTTTTAGGCTCCGTACCCAAAGGGTAAAACGGGACCCTATTACTAATACTCCATTGCCGTCTGTCTGTCATTGGTGCACGACCGGTTTCGAACCCACGACTTTAGGATCGGAAGGCGGGGCCGCTACCACTAGACCACCAGTGCTCTACTAGGTTACTATCTATACCTTTTCAAAATTGCATGCCAATCGATTGAACTACAAGATCCAAACCATCTAATCCTAGTATAGGATTTTAGGTACAAAGCCACCAATCTTCTCATCCACAGTCAGACTCATTTATCTCATATAAATAAACACTTGCAACCGAACTCAGCGTTCTACAATCTCCAACGTCCATCTCACTACCAGATTTAGCTTCGGATCCCAGGCCCATCTCCAGATCTGCAGCCAATCTTCGAATCTCTCCATCTCTATGGCGCAGTGAACTCCTTAATTAGCGACTTTTTTGTTTTATCGCGTCTGCTGGAACATGGAGCTAAGAAATAGCATCATGGAAAGGAAATGAAATTACCAATAAACACGCACACAAATGGTAACAACTGTAGACAAAGATACAATGGGTTCGTGAAGCGGTAAAAAAATTAAAAAAACAAAACACTGTAAATAAATCCTTGTAATTAAAACTTGAATCATCAAACAATTTAAATTATTCATCATCATAGACCTGAATAAGTCTAAAGAAGTCGTAAGTCTCCTATATAATTTTTCAGAAATGTCGATTTTATAGCGCGTTTACATTTAGCCATTCGCGCTGCAATTCGCGTGGACGGAAATGTGTTGCCGTCCCATTCTCGCATAACCCAAGTCCCTGCGCCTGTCTCTACATGTCTCTGCACATTTCCATGGACATGAGCTGAGTGTAAACGGGGTATTAGACCTTATAATACGCACCCCAGATTGAATGGAAATAATATATATTCTAAGTGACAAAGAAGTGATCCGAGTCCGTGGCGTTGACGAACCACGTGACTAAGCTGAGTAGCAGCTTAGTCACGTGACTAAATTATGAATCCTAGACCTGCGCAGCTCACACGGTTTTGTCATTTAAAGGATATCTTGTGTGTCACTTTACCAACACTCCGTCACCAGTCACCATCGATGGCACTCGCAGCTTTTCGCATATCCACGCCACCTTGCCGCAGGGCATCTTATAAATATACAAGCTGGTGCCCGCAACTTCGTCTGTGTAGGATTAGTCACACAATATCTTTATAAATTGTAACCTATGTGTTATTCTGATGTATAAGCCATATTATTGTAAAGTTTCATTAAAATCCATTCAGTAGTTTTTACGTGAAAGAGTAACAAACATCCATCCATCCATACTTACAAACTTTCGCGTTTATAATATTAGTAGGATTTAGGCTACCTTCGAATGGTAGTCCTGCGAAATATCGCATAATCGTGGAGTAGCACGCTCTTCCATTTTACCGCATCCACATTAAAGTTAAAATGAGTATAGATTCTAAACTCCTTGTTCATTTTGTACGTTTTTTCGAAGTCAGGCCGTCGGATGCAATTTATCTACTCTTTGAATTCACGCTTGTTGCCTCACAGAGAAACGACTGAAATAATATGTTTTCGGAATGTGATTTTTTCATTGTGATTATTCTTAGCGGTAAATAATGAATTCATCAACATAAAAGTTTTAATTCTTATTTGAGAAAAGATGTGCTTAGGATAATTTTGGTGGCTTTTATGAGCAGAATGTGTTTACTTGTGAAATTAGGTATGTTTCTTACTTTGGAATGAGACGTTGTAATGAGATTTTCTTGAGATTTTATCTTATTCTCATTAAATTAGTATAATGTGCAAATTAGGTACCTAGGTAGTTATTTCAAGAAAAAAGTAAATGTTTTTAAAAGCTCAATCTGCATCGGGCTATTAAAAATGTGTACTTAGGTCGTCCTAGAAGTTTTCTATTCAATGGGACTTTGTTATGGACCCACTAATTCATAAAATTAAAAAACAAAAAAACCCTTGACGATGTTCTTATACTATCATATTATGTGAAACAATAATATGATACCGGGATAATTACCCACAATGTTTGTGGCACAATCCCTGTTATTAGCGTAGACTTACTTGCTCAGGGTTCCTTATCTCATTGGTTATTAATACTTCCGGCTAAAACAGAACACCAACAGTGTTCGTTTCAGAAGGTAGAATTAGCTGTCAAAATGACATTGACATACAGTCACATGGACATAAAAAAAAACATTCAAATTCAAAATAAGAATTCCAATTAAACCCATTGAGCGACATTTAACGAGCTGTCATTCGGTCGAGCGGTAATGGATGGCGACGGCCGCGCGCCATTTTTCAACGATGTGTCGCTGAAAACGAAATCGCAATTAGGTACCTACTGGACGACTGACATGCTATTTATCACTGTTTTATCAAGATCTTATAACGAGTCGTACTGCACCAGCCTGTTAAACTCCACGCCACTGCCATTTTCCTGAAGCTGTTGACACTAAAATTACTGTTATGTTTACTAGCACATTACCTACTGTGGCAGACAATAGCAATTTCTTTGGTCGATGAATGACTGTACCAATGACCATTAAAGTAGCTACCTAAGGTGTGAAATGGGCCTTACAATCATTACCTGAATGATCATAGAATCGCATAAAACTTGGAATCTGCTCCGTTCCACTATAAAATCGAGCGCGTCGAATTTCACCAAATGACAGATCATATCGACATTCCATTTTCAAATTGTCATAGTCTCTATGGTCTAGTGATGCACCTGTTTGACGATTCCCGCCACCCCGCCGCGCCGGGATTGGAATTGAGCCTGAGGTTTTGTTCGCATTGTAACGAAAGAGGTTTTAAATGTTCAAAGGCGCTACGCTTCTTGTTATTGCTTCCTCGCTTAGATTGGGATGGAAATTGTTTAAAAATAAACTGTGATATTTTTAATCCGGTGTTTGATATTTTTTTTAGGGTAAATTTAGGTATTTCCTACTAATTTCACATTAGTCTGTAAAACTTATAGTAATTTAAGATTAGCAGGTATATTTTATCACCAGCAAATAAAACTAAAGAGATTTAATTTAATTTTAATAATAATCAGACCTAGTTTCACCTAGTGTGATTTTAATAACCGTAGTAGGTGTTTTTTTTTATATGATTGACCCTTCATAAATGCTGATTTAATCAATAAAAATAAATAGAAGTCTTAAAAAAGGTCATAATTACAAATCATCTTCAATATAAGCACCAATCGACATTCATGTTTGTGTTTTTAATAGATGCACGCGCACAGTGGCTTAATAGCCAACTCAGGTGAACAAAAAGTTTTTTATGTCAAGCGGTTGCACATTGCAAGGTGTTTGACAGTTGTCACGAGCTACCCGTGACAATTGGACCCGGCATGAGAAAACACCTTACGGTGCGGGCCAATAGGGTGGCAGTAAACTATGCTCGATGGGCAATGTTTTTGTTCTATTTGTTTGATACTCGTTTGGTTGTAATGAGTTTTTAAACGTGTTGCGTCAATAGTTTCACCGGTTTCATGTAAACCTGCTATCTATGTTTGTCAAGAATTGATTCGAAGAAATTTTGGAATTAAAAATTATAAAAATAAATTCTCTAAAAATGTTAGGTCATACTTTTACGTAGCCGTATTCTGACTTAGCCTGAATAGGTCATGAAAGTAAATAATAGTTTATACTAATTGCGATGGAAATCATCTATCCATTATGGTGGTTAGTGTAGGTCTAAAGTGAGTTATAAAACACATACTTCATTGTTATAGACCAATAATCCTAATCAACTCGCACGATTTATAATTAAAACAATTTTTAATATCCTGTAAATAACCACCCACGATTACGATCGTCATTCTGTGTTGTAAAGCCAGTCAATTAAATAAAGCAATACCGAGAACATTGTAAAACTTTAAAGAGACACGTTTTCTGAAGGAATTACCGTATTTTACAGTTGAAAGCAGGGAAATGATAGCTACTAAACAGAGTAACTTGAATCGAATCAATTTGTCAGTTTAGTTTTAGCTCCTAAAATGGGAGCGGGTAGATTTGCCCCTTAGTTTGACAGTTATGACGTGGCAGGGCGTGTCCTGCTGCGCCCCGGTTCATTTGTCGAGCCATTTGCTCGCTGGAATGCGGTGTCATCAACGGCGAACGGAGCGTGAAATGGAAAACGCCCCAGTGTCACCCCCCACCCTGCTAACGAAATTTCACTTTAGCAGACCTGTGTCACTACAAATATACTATATTGAAAAACAAGCTTAGTTGTGCTGGCTATACATACGATAAATCCTAATCATATCAATTTGTATCTACCTTTTTTATCTTGTAAATATTTGTTTTGTAGCTTATACTTGTACGGAGTAGACACAGGAAAGGTATCAACATTGTTAAATAATTTTCGAAGAAATTTGTATTACCTACTGAAAGCCCCGAATAAATAATTAAAGGAGTAAAGCATAATAATCATAAGCTAAAAACGAATATAAATATTAACTTCACTTCAGTTTTTTAGGTAAGGCTAAGTTTTGACAATACTTTGTCCATGATCTTTACCAGATTTGTGTTCGAATAATTGTTGAAGTGTACTTCGTCACGAATATTAAATAGTTGCGCGGCCATGGCTGTACTTCTGTCCTATGATTCCTTACTTCGCACCACTGTGCACTGTGCAGTCTGCATTACAGTTGATTACTTTTAACAAACAATGCAGTAAAATAAATCATAAACTGATGAAGCGATTCGTTTTAAAATAACTTGTATAACTGCGTATAAATAAACGCAAATAACATATTATGAATAATAACAATAAGGTAACATTAAATGGAGATGTTAATAGCTGTTAATTTACTATTGGCTTATTTAATAGCCTACACAATTAATGTAAACTCATTAATAAGTGATGATAATTAGAAATGTTAAAATTGCAATAATCGTTATAACATCAAAAAAAATTATAGACAGGTTGAGCTTAATAATAGGGTACCTAGAGGTTTTTCGAAATAGAAATGTTAATTAAAAGGGATAATTGAAAAAAAAAATACAGTTACTCATAATATTAATTAAGTTTCTTTTATTATATTATGTACCTTCTACTTAGCTACTCACATTATGTTGTAAACGAATAAATGTTACGGTTATTAGAACGAAAAATAATTAAAAACCTCCTCATAAATTTTTCATTTCTTTTTACTAAATGCACTCTGTTTCGAAGTTGGTTAAATAAACACAGTGGGAAAATCCCCGAAATCAGTTTGCAAGTAATAGTAACAAATGGAAGGTGTGATCCCGCGCTCTCGAGTTTACCCGCGTTTGTTTCAAATTGTCCCCCTAATCCGGGATCATTTGTTTGCTAAAGGGACCCGGGTACAACACTACGTGACTTGAAGTAATCGTGCGGAAAGGTGAAAATGGAACGGTACGCCATTTTCTGGTTTAAAATAATAATGAAAATCTAAAGATGTGCGAATTTTATTGCGTGACAAAAGGCTACACGATTTTCTAGGACACAAGTTTAATGTTAGTAATCCTAGCAAAATTAGTAAAAAACTTATTTTTTTTTATAAGATTAAAAGGCAAACGGCCGGTTTCTGAAAGCTCGATCAAAAAGTCAAAACTAAACGGATGTCAAGTCACTCGCCATTTCAGCTATTACATCGAATTAGATAGAGATAGCAAGTGACTTGACATCCGATTAGTTTTGATCGGGCTTTCAGAAACCGGCTGGTAAAGTCGTCAAAAAAGAGAAAATGATCAGAAAAAACATAATTTTGATCCAAACATTTCGTCATCTGTAATATTTTCACTATATAAATTAAAAAAAGAATTGAAACAAGTTTACCTATACCAATTTTTTTTTTATGATCTTAGGCATGTTTACTGTTACCCGGCTAGTACCCGATACATTATAGAGTTCATCAAAGAGCTCTAAGCTAGAGCGTTCTTAACCTGCCGTTTGACCTCAAAAGTTGCCTCCGTCAACGATTCGTTACCAAGGCTCAATCGATTAACAATTTATCAACTGTCATTGATGAACGAGCGACGGCGGCCTGTTTAACTTGCCGATTTGTGACAGTGAATGGTGACAAATGACAGGCAGACTAAGGTCCTAATGTTTTGAAAATCTAGACTTGCTTTTAGTTATTATTGTGATTTAGACTCAGCATTTGTCATTTTTAATACCTTTACTCTAGATAACAACAAAATTTTAAGGAAAAGGTTATGTAAATAATAATAATAAATAAAATCCTTTTATTTCGGACAACATAAAAATGTAAGTACTTACATTTTTTTTACGATAAAAACAGTTTTTATTATTAATTTTTTACTGTAGTCTTTGGTAAAATGGCAGAATAATTTTTTGGCCTATTTTACCACTCTGTTCTAAATTTGTGACAGGATTATCAATGTTCAGCAGAATACCTTTACTTAAACGATTCAGCAAAACTTTTATTGTTTCCTAGATATTAAAGCGGACCAAATTTTGTTGTAGTTTTGACAGAAAGCACATACCTATATAAATACCTACAAAGGCTTTTTGTCAAAATTCAAAACCAGATTGAGATTGGAATGGAGTATCGAGATTGGCCACTATGTTCTAGCAGCACACAGAATGATTTGAAAGTCTGACCATAGACTAGATAAGTTACGTCGATTTGTACGTCGCCACCGATTTAGATTTATTCGCGGAAACCGATATATTACATCAAATGTGGAAACATTTGTATTATCAAAAATGTTAAACTATGAATCTGAAAATAAGAAAATAGTAATGCTGTTCTGTCGTCAAAGCTTTAAAACAAAAAACTTTAATTAGTTATAGTTCCCGAAGTAGATCATCACGAAAGCCTGTAGAACCATCTCGAAATCGGAGGCAAAACCACAGACATGCACATATCCATCCACTTTTTGCTCGGTGTTTAAAAATGCTAATGACAAAGTTTCATATCACAATATCTGTGTTTTGCGCATTTATTTAGGAACTCAATTCGTCTAATTATTTCCACGCATGAAATAATCTGTATCAAATCATTTAGCATCTTCTCATTTCAAACGAAACACATAACTCATAGACTCAGCTCAATATAAATAGGACGTCATTAGGACATAGACTTCATTTATAAATAGGTCGTTTGTAAATAAACTACACACATACACATTTATTAATCTAAATTATTTACGTCTGTATTTACGCAAACTGACAGTAATAAACGTTAATGAGTCTGTCTTCATCTACCAGGATGTCATAGCACAGAGGAGTCAAATGTACTGTGACAACATACGTCTCAATTAGTAACGGAGGAGGCAAACGTAGGGGACGGCATTGATGCAAACAAACTTGGGGCTTATGACGCATTATTTGAAAAGAGAATGTTAATCAAACGTCATAGAAAAAAAAAAGATAACTTTGTGAAGAGGTTCGATTAGGAATAGCCTTTTGGTTGGCCGAGCTTAGGTAAAATATTTTTTAACCCAGGATATTTTTTTATAAGAAAATCCTCCTGATATTGGGTGATTATCTCTGCTTTTAATATTTGAAATTGCTATGGGGACTCTGGTCAACTCATAGGTAGGTACTCAAGAAAAGCGCAACCAATGAATATTCAACTCCACCCCTAGTAGACTTGGGTGCTATCAAAATATTGTGCATGAAACTTTTTTTAGTTACTTATAAAAAAAGAGGCATTTATGCAACACTTTTTTGCTTTCGGACCACACAAGCCCCGAATTTATACCACCCGTGTACCATCTACCCTTCAACTAACGTCAACACGTGCGACCCACAAGCACAAAACTGAACAATTTGTAAAAACTTTCTTCCTATTAAAAAAAACAATAAATTATGTCAAACGTGTTTCAATCCTAACATTTGTCTATAAACATTTCAAGTGGACTTTTGAGGTTAGATTAATTTGTCAATGCACAATCGAAAATAATATTCAAGAACCTTGTGGGCAAAATTTCAAATTTGAATTCCGTTCGTTCGTTTTCTACATTCGAAATTCGAAATCGCGTTGAAGTTTTTATGTGAATGCAATGCCGCTAATATATCTGTCATTGGTGCATTTTGTTGTGTGTAAATGTAAACATGTGGCAGTGATTTGTAAGACCGCACACAGACGCGTTTCTGTTATTATTGTTATTGGCCGCCGAAATGTTTGTAAGTTTACTGTCACCGCGTTCTCGTAAAACTATTAGGAGTTTCTAATGATGCTGTAAAATAAATTGTGCTGCACGGAGAAATAAAAAACTTACTTTATTTCAAATAAACAACGTGGTTTATTTTAAAAACAATTACAATCAGAACGGTGTCAATTCAGTACAATCACAAGGATCACTTTGAAACGTCTTATATCTATTAGCAAAGCCTAGAAGAACAGGCAAGAGTCAAGAATACGTACGCCGTAACCTGTATGACTTACGAGATAGGCTATGGAGAGAGCTATGCTGGGAGTTTCACTACGGGATAGAATCAGAAATGAGGAAATCCGTACGAGAACCAGGGTAGCCAACATAGCTCGTAGAATCAGCAAGTTCAAGTGGCAATGGGCAGGTCATATAGCTCGAAGGACTGATAACCGTTGGGGAATAAAGGTTCTCGAATGGCGACCACGAACAGGAAAGCCCTCCTACCCGATGGACTGACATTGTCAGGATCGCTGGAGGTAGATGGAGAGGGCTCGGAATCGTTCTTCCTGGAAATGTATAGGGGAGGCCTATGTCCAGCAGTGGACTTCTTTAGGCTGAGGATGATGATGAACCTGTATGGTTCAGCTGAAAATCAGCGTTGGGTAGGTAGCTACGCAGCTACCACCTAATAGGAAGGTTTCTTGTCAACATTTGTGCGGAGTTGAAACCACGTATTGACTTAACACAACTAGGTAGGTACTAGGTAGGTTAACTACCTATGATAGGATGGGTGGGTGCGCGGGATTAGCTCATTTACCTTATTTTTTTTATTCCGTGTCACTTACCCAAATGTATCTTAGTATTTTTAATACTTGTGTATTTTGTCATATAAACATTTCATTTCAAGAATCAAGTATTTTGTTACAACATTTTGTTGATGTTTACTTGAATTAAATTATAAATTGAGATAAATTTACAACAATATTCCAAACACCACCACATTTAGAACCGACATCCCCATTCATTACGGGCAGCCGTTCACCCAAATCGCACTATTAAAAGAGCATCTCTCAACCACTCTATAAATATATCACACCCATCCCACAGCCAGAGAACAACAGCTGTGTCACTACTGACAACACACAATTGATTTTGAAAGGTGTTGATTTTTAACTTCATACTTACCTACTACGAAAGTTGTTACCTAATGTTTAAAAGCATTTTAGATGTAATTTATTTTGATTACTATATTTTTTTTTACTTGTTTTGTAATTCGTCAAAATTATTTATTACAATAATATTTTTGTCCAATCATTATAAAATGTTTTAAATCTGTATCTTATCAAACTGTTTATGATTCTTGTAAAAATACTTCATTCGTATAACATCTTATTTGAAGCACACGAGCGTAGAAACAGATTAATTAATAAAGACATTATCTGAGCTCTTAAAATGCTATCAGATTAAATTGAGCGCTTGATGAGAAAGCGCGTAAAGTACGCCGACAATGAGCTTTGAGTCAAAATAAGAAACTGAATCAGCTTCACCACTTTGCTCCACAGTCATGGTAGATATCCCGTCGGATCTAAAAAGCCCTAAGTTTGTACAAACTTAGGGCTATCGGATTCGACCTGACGACATTAATATTGAAGTAAGCTTGACGAAATTCACAGATATGGTTGTTTATTTTTTGTCTAACTAAATTTAAATTAGTAGTAGCTCATAGGATTTTCATTGTCGCTTTGGTTTTTACTGTAATGTCAATGTAAAATTTTATAAATAAAAAAAATATATTATACAAGGTGTTCCATAAGTTGTGTATATAAACTTCAGGGGGCTAAAGTACCCATCAATATGAACAACTTTTTCTAAGGAACCAACACTGTGAACGCGAAAAAATAAACAGCTGTTTCATACATTTTAGCCTGGTAGGAGCTGGTAGGTATTGAACTTTTGTATGAAACAGCTGTTTTTTTTTTCGCGTTCACAGTGTTGGTTCCTTAGAAAAAGTTGTTCATATTGATGGGTACTTTAGCCCCCTGAAGTTTAAATACACAACTTATGGAACACCTTGTATATGTGTACGTTCACTCCCACTATAGACCATCTCTTTCTTCTTTACTACTTTGACACTGCATAATTAGTTTTAATCATTATTTTAATTAACAGTGGGAAATCATAATGAATATAATATTTTAATACTGCATTTATTTCTGTACTTACCCTCAAGAAATCACAAATAAAAAAATTGTAGAGTAAGTAAACACATTAATTTTTTTTTTTTACTTACAGACGATCTATGTGTGCCGTCATAATTCTAAATTCTTTCTTTATTACTACTGGTAGAAACAGTAAAAAAAACATCCAGAGTAAGACTATTTCTATACTAGCTATTTAAAAAACTGTGTCGTGTCCGTCCACAGTAAATAAAACCACGGATAAGTCTCCCTCTCAGCAATATGTCTTTATTCTCCCTAATAACAATTTAGGCAATTATGTGACAAAAGGAAGTGTTCACATTTCTCTCTCTGTATCCCCGATCTCTCCCCCGGGGTTAGAGCCCACATTATTGCCTCGCTGTGATTTATGCTGACTACTGGTTTTTAATTTTATTGGCTTTTTCGAGGTCGGTTACAATCTGATCACGCCGTGCCGCCGTTTTTGAAGTATCGATGGGATTTGAAATCTCTAGATAAAATAAAAGTTTTGGCTTTGAGAACAATGAATGAAAGAATGAAAATAACCTAACTTGCACACATCAGACAGAATTAAAAAAACAGATCTAAAGTTTTTTTTAATTAAATTAAAAAGCGATCTCTTTGAGAGCAATAATAAGCAAGCTAGAAAACTTTTTGATCCAATAAAATTTATGATATCCATAAATTATTATTCAGAATTCATTCATAAAATATTTTAATGGTAGACAAATATGTTTAGTAATAAATACTTACAAGCATTTTCGTAATGCTTTACTTTTAAAATTGTTACATGTTTTCTTTGCAATAAATAATAATTTCACAATGTATAATTCAATAATGTTTTTTATCCGTGAAAACCTTTAATAACATACATGATATAGAAACGAGATTTCTATATCATGTATGTTATTTAAGTTATAATAAGCTGTTGGTTTTCCAATAAATAAATAAAATATGACAAATTGAATTAAAATCCTACGAATTAATTCCCGATCAGAGTCCCCATGAATTTCCCGGACATAAGTCAGTAATCACGTTTTCCGTGAGGAATGTCGCAGCATGCGGCCCAGTGTGATTCTTACAAATTGTTTAGGCAAGATTTATGTCCAGCGTGCGAGGGACTCTGCCCACTGGGGAGGTTCGTTTAGTATGTTTGATAACACGTTTGTAATAAATGCTGATTCAAAATGCTTTTCAGAAGAACTATAACTTTAAACCTAAGATTCTGAAAAAGTTATTGTCGTGTCTTCGCTCGCGTTGAAGTCTTGGTTTTGTAACAAACTCATATTAAGTAGGTATAGGAAAGTTGTATACCTATCACCTTTTCTAGTTTCGTCCTAAAGAAAAAAAGAAAATAAAAAAGAAAAATTATGTCTTCAGAATTAGTGAAACTTTATACCTACGCTTATTAAGATATATAAATCTAAGCGTCTTAATAACATAATCAAATGTTTATAATGCTTAACAAAATTGTTATTATTAGACAAACAGGTAACAAAAGTTAGGTATATATACCTACATAGATTGATAAAATAATGGTACAAAACACCATAGGTCGTGGCCACAAAAGCAGTAAATTCAAACATAAAAATAAAAGTAGGCAATAAACTCAAGTGGATCCTGAAGGGGCTTCAAATGGTTTGTTTTGACTCGCGACTGAAGTATTTAAAAAGTTATCAGCTCCAACTTCAAAGCAGATATTGCCGGTTCTCAATTAACCACAAGTTAAAAAGCTCGACAATAACTTATTTGAATCAGCTTCTGTTTTAAGTGACGGCTTCATAAACATAACTTGACTTCGAACAGAACGTGATTGGAAGTTAGACAATAAATTTAAATTATGACATTTAGCATTTTTATGCGAAATATTTTATCAAAACTAAAACCTATGAGCGTTAAAAACTATAGGTACTTTATTAATTTTTACAATGCTTTAATTAAACTATTTAATTTAAAATTTAATTTAATTAAAAGTAAGTTAAGGTATGAAAAAACGAAAGAAAACATTCTCGGACGCAATGTTAAAATCTAGCACAGTAGGTATAAATGTTAATGTTTCCAAGTCCAACGATTAAATAAAGATTGTGAAAAATCCTGTGTTTTCTGCAAGTTACTAACACGATTACAGTTGTTTTAATCAGAGATAAAAACTTAACTCAGCTGGGCTGCTTGATTTTTCTATCAAAGTTCTCATTAAAGAAAGATACCCATCATTTAGGTTCAATTAAAAAATAAATCTTTGAGCAAATAATCTGTTAGATTATGTGAACATTATAAAGTCCATAAATAATCTATAAGTAGTGGCGTGATTTCTTTATTGTAAACATGCACTTTGAAACACTGCATTTATCGGAGGTAACCACCTGCACAAAGGAACAAAGAACGTACACCTACAATTTCCACGTAAAGATCGAGATCTTAATGCAGTACATAAGCATTGGCTGTATTATGTGTTTGTTTGTAAGGTAATGATAATTTGCAGTTTTGATGGAGAATGAAATATAAAGGGGATACTTTTCCTCTTTTTCTCAACGTTTTTTGGAATCTTTCGTTTTTTTTTGTAGAGCTAGAAATGGCCAAAGACCGGTAGAAAAATAGACTAAAAACATTATTTTGTAAGAAAAGCATTCGTCAACTTTGTTTATTTTTCTTTTTTTCATCAAATATAAAAAAAAAACAAATCACAAGTTTCCAAGTAACCGACAATGTTTAGTTTGCCGTTCGTGATAAATAGCATGAGCTAAAAGCGCCAACATTGTTTGTTAGTATGCGCAGCTCGCGCGTTCATTTTACTAAAGACACCCACGCCACAGTGCACCTAACAGTTACTACCCATGCCAACGTTGAGCGATAAGCATCGGTCGTTATTGTGTCACGGACGCTGCACTAACTGCTACACTCCACGCGTGCAATGTTTATAAAAAAATCGAAATCTTTTTTGTACCCACTGTGCGTTCTTTTTTCAAAGCACATTCTTTTTTGAAACATTTCATTCCGAAACTAGAATTTATTTTTGGTATGCTCTACGAAGCGCCGTTGATTTGTGCAAGCGTCACTGATTTGTCTACGGTATTTTGGCGCCTACTTTGAAGGCACCGCCGCTAATGATTGTATGAAAGACAGATTTTGGATTTATAATTGCATGGAATTCGAAAAATGAAAAATATGGCATCATGCATGCAGAAGGCTGCAAGTTACGAACCTATCCCGCTATGACTAATTGTTTTTTTTTTACTTAGTTACCTTAGTTTGGTATTCCAACTAAGTTTAAATGGATTAGTAAAAGTCAGAAGGTATGTATTCAATTGGATCGCCAGGATCACTTGGAAACTTCTTGAGAATCTACGTGTTAGTTCCACGCGACAACGCCTAAAAGAACAGGCAACATTGTTACGGCTTGATTCCTACCATTCTTTTGTATGATTCCTGTTTCAAAGCTCTAGTGCCAATTGAATGTAGTGAGTCGACTTACGAGAAGTTAACTTTACCTAGCTTGCCATTTGTATGATCTAAAAGACCTTAATAATTATTTAATTAATTAAACAGAAATATTGAGTAAGATGTATGCAATGACATGGCCATTATGGCCGTTTGGGCCCACGCCAGGAATGCCAACACTGTCTCATTAGTAACAATTAGTATGGCATAAATTAAAGTACATTGTCTCAGCAAGCGTCGGTGTCGTAATGGCTGTAAACCTATTATTGGTTAATGTCTAGAGATCTATTATTACGCCTAATCGATCTGACATTTGATAATTTAATAAGATTTCGTTATTCAATCATTGCCGTTAATGGAAAAACTATTATAAGAAATACCAAAAGGTAAGTATATTGCCAAAGGTAAGTATATTATTATAAAATTAAGTTAGTATAAAGGTAAGTATAGTAGGAATATATTGCTCACTCACACAGAATACTACGATTCAATACCTATGCGTTTCACTTGTGTGAGTGAAGCGTAAAAAGTTCACAAATCAACAATCTAAGCGTAAAGTGGCCAGTCAGTTACTGCGTTTAAAAAAAGAATTCTCAGCAGTTCGATCGATCATTCACCGGTATCTTACAAAATAGAACAAATCACAGGTAATTTCTCAACGACTTTTGATATAAACTTTTTTTTTCTACAAAACTGGCAAAGATCAACGGGGCGTAAAACCAGAAGGGCGTACGTGATTGTGGCTTGCGCCCAAATGTACTATCGTGTGAACAAATCCTATAAAAGTACTTCATCCCGTGAGAATGCGGTTAGGACTATTTTCGTCTTTAATCAGATTACTACCTTATTCTGTATCGTTTTGCGTAGAACAAAAAACAAGATCTTAGACTGACTGTCAATTTTCTACCGACCACCGTAGCGAGTACAAACCTACCTAACGAAACATTTTAAGCTCTCGACCATTTTACTGGGATCAATTACAACAGAAAAAAAATACAGAAATCGAATAAAAAAATGAATTCCGCGAATCGACCGCAACAAACCGAATCGAGATCGATATGATTTGATTCGATTCGTTCGATTCGCTCTTGCTCAGTCGTTTGTCAAATTAGTATTTTTTTATTATGGCTTCCCGTTTGACGGTTCTATTCGTTGATATAAGTATTTGTGATTGCTGTGAGTTGTTTAGGTTTTGTATAATTTTTAAATTAAATTTTATTTTGATGTATACATAATAAATGCAACAAATTTCCGCATTCATTCTCCGTTACGTTGGTTCGTCGTTATTATTCAAAAAGCAACGACAAATTTGACTGCTCTCTTTTTACTTAGGCTTAGATCTTACATGTTGGTAGTAATTCAATTCATTAATAAAATAAACTTAAAAAAAAGATTTTGATAAATAATGCGATGTCAAAATCAAAACACAGTATACTCCTGTCGACAACTGCTTTGTCAGTTTTTAATCATCAAAATATCCACAAATAAAGATCATACTAATTTCGTACGTAGCCGGATACTTATACTAATTAAGAGAGCGTATGTTACGGGCCATTTTGTCGGCCAAGTCTGTCAGTCGAAACACTCCGGAGTCAAATAGGCCATAGCACGAAACGAGCCGTTCAAGTGTGACGCGCTTTGTGGGAATCTTTTCAGAATACCGCCTTAGATGTTTTTGGAACTGTTTATATGGCTATAAGTTTGTGTCAAAACATGACGATTGAAGAACGTCAGTTCAAAAATGGAATGATTATTTCGGTCTTGTCGTGTCACTAGTTCTGTTGAAACTGCGGTGAAAGGTGTTTAAGTGCGCCTCAGAGAGACTCCTAAGAGCTCCTAGGAGCTTCTTTGAGGCTTGACTTGACACATGTTGTGGAACTTTTTAGGTTCTACGACATGCCATCTTCCTCATGATGTTTTTCTTTACCGTTTGAGAGTACTAGCACTGTGGTACATAAATTTAATGAAACCAAGACCCTGCAAAGCCCCCTCCTTCGTAACGGCATACTATATTCTGAAATAAAAATGAAACTTGAAAATTATTACAAATAAATACCTACCAACATAAGTAATGCAATAATTTTGGTAATTTTTCTGGTTCAGCAGGTACCCGCTTATTATGGCTCATTTCAATAATCGCTCCACTAAGTGCATTTTGCATAGAAATGAGTACCTCATACCTAGATATCATCAGGTTGTTTATCTTTTTGGTTATTCAAAATGGATTCAGTGAAATTACATATTTTGATTAGTTTTTTAATTTATTTTGGTTTTTTTTCTATAATAGCATTTTGGCAATTTTTTACGGACAACATTCAGTAGGTAGTTATAAGCCATTCTGTTTTATACTTACTTGTTGAATCAAGCAATTAATTAAAGAATGCTTAGCCGATAGACATTTTTCAATAACTCTTATCATACATATTTCTAATACACAAATAAATGCAAAAGTGACGATTGTTGGATGTTTGTGGCTCCATCACGCCTTAACCACTGCTTTACTTTTTCTTAAACTTCTTCTTAGCATATGGGTTTAAAGGGTAGTTTTTTTTATACAACTGGCCGATGGAACAAGCAGATGGCCCACCTGATGTTAAGTGGTGACCATCACCTATAACAAAGCATTGCCTCGTAAGTCACGCACGATAGAAACGTGCTCCATGCACTGCCCTCCATCCATCAACTTGAGCCATGCAGATGTTAACCCTCATGTGTTTAACCCCTGTAATTACACCAGCAACCACACTCTTCAAACCGAAACACAGCAACACTGCTTGGCGGCAGAAAAAGGCGTGTTGGTAGTACTTCCCCGGACGAGCCCTTCACAAAGAGCTCTACTACTCTTAAAAATGAACGAACCCCAATAAAAGGAGGCCTTTAATACTAATTATAAATAGCTCTAATACGCAAACGAAGCCATGGCCGGCAGCCAGTTTAAAATAAACTACCCATAAAACACACACTACGTGCGGAACCCAATTGAAATGCAACTTCATTGATTTCGAAGGTCGATTTACTTAGTAGCAAGCGAATCAATCACCTTAACATCCATTGCTCTATTCCTTCAGATACAGAAAACCATCTTCGCTGAAATCTTTCAATGGACAGCGTACATTGCGAGTTTTTGCTTTGATTTTCTGATACGTGAAGGGTCAATCTGGTGCCCTTACAAAGCCCTCTGCGTACGTGATCTCATTCAAGAAATTAATTAGGTAGTCGGGATGAGGAGTTTGAGGAAACATCGATTACCACGACTACGATTGTATTTGTTGCATTGCTACCTGTATCCGAAGTCTGCTTTATTTTTCTGATACCCGTGTTTGTGTGTCAAATAAAAATATTCTATTCTATACATATATATAATATATATTTATCTATCTATATATATATTATAATTATGCAGTATTAGTATTAGTATGTAATTTAGTATACAAGTTATTTTTAATTTATTATTTACAAGTATTTTATGTTTTAACTACTATTCTTATAACTTTCCTCGTGCACCTGCGACCAATCTTCCATACTTTATCAATCCTCTCCATCCAGAGGATGTCTGGAAGAGATTGCTTTCAGCGATAAGACTACTTCATTTTATATTGTTTTTAAGTGTTTTTTGTTCAGTTTGGTGTAGGTACAATAAAGTATTTTTCATTCATTTCATTCATTCATTCTATAACAACTCTCGTGTCTAATACGGAAAAACAAATACTAATAATTAAAAAACAAACTAAGACTCGAGATACCTACCTCCAGCTTATTCAAAGGTACTGTTTATTTTATTTAAAACTAGCTGGTGCCCGCGACTTCGTCTACGCAGGATTAGTCACACAATATCTTTATAAATCGTTGCCTATGTCTTATTCTGATGTATAAGTAATATTATTGTAAAGTTTCATTAAAATACATTCAGTAGTTTTTACGTGAAAGAGTAACAAACATCCATCCGTACCATAGTAGGAAGCAGGATTGTATTTAGCCAGAATAATACATACTTAGGTAGTGTTCCTTTGTCCGTATAGCGCTGACATCAGGTGCATCAAAAGTCAAAACTTGAATACCCACCGTGACTGATTTCATACTTTTTGCGTCCCAACTAACGATGTCTTTGGACCCAGCTCTTTTTTGGCACATTTGCAGTTTTATTCACCGGTAATTGAGGCCCATTCGCTAAGGATGCGATTAGCCCATGATTAATACGACTTTTTGATGCTGGCCGTCAAAAAATGACCATTTAAAAATAAAAAATTATGTCTATGGTTCGTTTCGTATTGGGAACGAAATTGACGTGACGATGACCAAATGGAATCTGACACCTGATGAATGTGGGGTTTCTTTAATTAATTAATCAAGGTGATGTTTTGACAGGAAAATCACAGGATCGCAGATAGAATAAACGATGTTTTGCAAGTAAAGGTCAGAACACAAAAACAATTATGTTTGATACTTAGCTTGTAATTTAGGACGTTGATGGATCACTCAGTTATTCAATTTCCTAATCTTCTTGACGTCAACCTGTCACTTTTGTTCGCAACGATTTCGAAACACAATGTTATAAAACGCACTAAAAACTTTTCTGCGCGTCTATACTTTGCGATGCTGAAATTGCAGCCAACATAATTATTATGACAAATGACACAAACATTTGTGATAATGTTCAATTTTGTGGTCGTATAATTTTGAGAATTATTAAGCGGTCAGTGCAACAATATGGTTGTATACCATTAATCTGACAATGCATAGGCATTCAAGTTAACGACGTGGATCTTAAAAGTTATTTTAATTTTTGCGGTGGACCGCGGCCAATGTCGGGGCTCAAGCGGAGGTCACTATTTACGGCTTTGCCGATATTTATGCTGTTTTAATCACTGTGTAGGCAGAAGTTTTTGGAATAAGCTAATATACATGTCCTAAGAATACATTTTTACTTAGATAATAACATACAAACGATAAACAAGTTGTCCGCTGAAGATGAGCCACGTGAGTTGCGCAGGACGTAATTTCATATAGGAAATGCGTTCTGCGCAGCTTAGTCACGTGGTTAGTCAAGGGACATTTTATTTGTCGCCTTCTATACAAAAAAAGTACCAATCCAACAACGAATATATCTTTTTATTGCTCGGTATGTCATTAGTAACTATATTCAGTAGATAAGGCAGTAAAGCCATCGGATAGATGCGAAAGAAAAAGGAAGTTGAACCATTTTGAATAAAGAATGTTGTCTTCGCGCCATAAATCGAAGTAAACTTTTTCTTTCAGCAGAGACAAAAGACCATTGAGCATTTAACGATTCAATTTCAAATATAATTACGCTAACGCAATTTCGAATCGTAGAAAATATTTGTAGAGATAACAACAAATAGACCGGATGTTGAGATAGCGCCATTGTTGTATCTTCATTTCCGTTACCTTTTATTGCTTCAGCCATAAAGGAAAATTGAGTTTTTACTGCTTTTTAAATTGACGTGAAACTGAGTACCATTGTCTGAGTAATCCGCTTAGAAAATCATCATTATGGATACAAAGTTTGCATTGATAGTTTTTATTCATTAAAATTTTACTTCTCCAGCCCGTATGTGATTGTTGAGTCGTTAAAATGTAACGATACCTGGCGTGCCTTTTATTGTGTATTTTATGACGGACGAGTTACATTTTAGCGCTGCGGGCTTTTTATGGCACTGTCATAGAGCTGAATGACGTTTTAGTGTCTGATAACGAGACGAACGCGTCGCTGTTATCTATACGACTGTTATAACCCTACTTTTACTAGTAATCTCCTCGAGCTATACCACTCCCTCAGAAAAAAAGACTAACACCATAGTGCCACAACGCTGCACTTTTACTTTTTTTGTGGCTATAATTTGAGAGATGCGATGTATCGTCTGAGTCACAAACTTCCCCGAAACAACTTTAGCCTCGTTAATCATTCCACTTAGACACTATTAAGTTTCCTATAGACAGCCGAGACTAAATCGATAATTTCGCTTGTTCCAGATGGTCAGTCGAATCACCTCAACCTCTTCAACTCGCGACCGCAGCCGAAAAAGAAACGGAAATCCCGAACCGCATTCACAAACCATCAGATCTTCGAGTTGGAGAAGCGGTTTCTGTACCAAAAGTACCTATCACCAGCGGATAGAGACGAGATTGCAAGCTCCCTTGGGCTATCCAACGCACAAGTGATCACGTGGTTCCAAAACCGACGGGCGAAGCTGAAAAGAGATATGGAGGAGTTGAAGAAGGACGTTGAAAGTGCGAAAGTGCTGTCAGCGCATAAGAGTTTTCTGGAAAATGTCACAGATTTGGGCATTTTGAAGAAGAAAGCTATGAGCATAGGGGCGAGTGAGGAGGCTGCTACAAACTTAGTCGTGAGTGCGTCTAAATGAAACGAGGCCCGGCGCTCCCTCGCGCCAAGCGTCTCATACGATAGACGTCTCGATTTTTAATCGAATAAGAACACATTTGTGAGTCGAACTCTTTAGTGTTTCAACTTAGTGACATTTGAATTTCGAATTCTATAGTGAAACGGACGAACTCTAGTGACGTAACCAGTATTTTCTTCATAAATAGCGTAGTGATATTCGAAATCTTGTGAATTACAAACTCTAGTAACGTTACTATATTTTTTCTTCGAATAGCGTGTAATTCTACTGTAAATATTATCTACCAAGATAGTCTGTAAAAATATTATGAAGAAGCTTCGTTATAATAAATGTGATAGTTGATTTTATTTGAGTACTTAATAATGTTATAAAAAATATTCCTAAATTATTTATTGTAGATGGGCAGATTTGTTCGGTAGCATTATCTAAAATGAAAAAGAAATTCATATTAATATTAAAAATATCATATTATATTAATACTTTTTGATAGTTCAGATATCCCGCAAGCAAAGCTGCGAGCAAAAGCCAGTGTGCAATATAATTATTGAAATTTAAAGCATGTTAACGTAAAACTACAATCGGTAACAAAAATGTATGACTTTCGATTTATCTCTCATAATGGATGGATGTTTAAGGGGCTGACAACTATCAAACAACTTCTCGCCCGCACGTTTCGACATGTTGAAAGATATAAAATCACTAAACTCATTTTCGAAAAATCGCAATCAACCAATTTGTGTGCAATCACATTGCACACAGTTTGTTAAAAAAATTATTTTAATCGATACATGTTTTCCTACTCAAAAGTTTGCTTTACTAGTTTTCGTTCATGTATATCTTTCAACATGTCGAAACGTGCGAGCGAGAGTCACATTAGCTCTTGTCTTCGCCTTAATGTAATGCAAAATAATTTCAATACAGATTGTAAATCATTTCCTTGTGCAATACATAAAACCAGACAAATTGCCCTATTTAAAATAAATTGTATATAAATATAATGTATAGATCTTTAGAAAGTAACTTCGTTTTAGATTTTATGAGTAGTTTTATGGCTAATTCAGTAAGATATTTATAAGCTTCTAATTGTAAATTAGTAAAATGTTGATTACTAAATTACTAGTAATCTGGTTTCAGATTAAACACTTCCGTGTTCTAATTTATATTTATGAAGAAACATCGTTTAAAATCACAGCAAATGTTACAAAATACAGAAAATAATCTTCTTCTTCTTCTCTCCGTTTATGGCTCCTGTCTGTCATTCGACAGACAATCTTGCCAGTGTCAAGTGATTTGTATTGAATGAATACTTTTTAGTCAAGTCAGTCCATAGTCAAGTCGGCCGTCATTTGTCTTGAAGAAAATGGTGGCGGTTTTCTTCAAAACTTTAGAGACATTTTCAGTCAAATCAGGATATCACATAATACACTTTCATTCCAAATGCTTACACTTTGTGCTAAGACCTCAAGAAATGTTGGTTAAAATACCACCGAAATTACACAACACAACTCAAAATAACACTAGAAAAACAATTAAAATGAAAAAGCTATGTTGCTTCCCAAAATGTCAGAGAACGAATCTCCAGAAAATAATCTTATTTATACGATATAGTGTCAAAATAAAATGTCAATTTTTTTTTTAAACCCAAATATAAATGAAAAAGGTTTTATATAATGAAAATGAAAGAGCTTTTTCTAAAGCTAATTACAGGCATATGAGGCTTAACATCTGTATGCCTCAAGTTGATGGACGCAGGGCAGTGCATCGTAGAACACGTTCCTATCGTGCGTGAATTACGAGGCAATGCTTTGTTATAGGTGATGGTTTCCACTTAACATCAGGTGAGCCATCTGCTTGTTCCATCAGCTAATGGTATAAAAAAAATCTTACCTACTCCAAAAAAATTACAAAGTCAAAGTTAAAAGGCATTTATTCAGTTAAATCACAAGAATCACTTTGAAACGACTTAGAGGTAGAAAATGATGACCTATGTTGAAGTAAATTTTATGATACATCGATGATTACTGTTGAAGATTCTGATTATGTCAAACTTGAACTTCAAGAATACAGTTAATTTCTACACGATTTTTTTAGAAGAAATGTAGCATTTAGACATCATTATTTTGTTCCTAGTATTTTTACATGTACTTTTGATACAAAATATCATTAATACTTACCTAATTATTTAATACTGATTATCATCCCTCTTACAGTTTCTATTAAAATTTCAAAATAAATTATTGTGATACCCATTTTTTTTACGATGATACAAATTGGTTTACAGTTTCCAACTCAGATTCAATAAAAAAAAAACCACTGATAAATGAATATATTGGTAAAATTATGTACTCTTCATGACATGTAATATAGCAGTACCTATATTAATCATCTGCTTAAATTATTATAATAAAATCTGAAGTAGCACAATTTAATTTCAAAAACATTGTGATTATGAAGAAGTTGTACAATATCTTACTGCGGCCACACTTGAAGGCGAAGATTCGTGTTCGCGTTGTCGCGATAACTTCACTATGGCGGCGTCTCGCAGTCAACTAAAGCGCGCGAAGTGTAGCCAACCGCACGAACTTTGTCGCGACAAAACCCTTTGATGTTCGGCAATTTACCGACAGCGTCGCGAAGGGCATTCGTATTCGCGAAGAAGATTCGCGATAGGACGAATTCTTTGGCCAGACGTGTCGCGACAACGGAAATCCTCGCGTTTTCGCGATTGTGTGGCCCCAGCATACATTATAAAAGATCTTTCAACTGACGTATAAAAACCAGCGAGAAACTAGAGAGATTGGTAAATAAAAAAAATGGGTATCTATCAAACCTTATTTTGTGACGTTTGTAAAATAGTGGTAGAATGCTTTTGCATAACATAATATGTGAATATTAGTGTAAATAAACAATTACGTGTTCAAAAGGTTATTTTCTTTCCAATTCCCATTTATCCATTCACAGAAATTATAAAAGTATTGATATAGGTACTAAGGAATAATCAGGTAGGTACTAAGGAATAATCACAGCTCAGTTGGTAGTATCTAGTTCTGCCTTCTGCCGAATTTATGCAAATACCTACTCCTAAAAAACAAAACACAAGAATTTAAAATGCTAGGAAAATAAAAAGCGCACTTTGCTTTCAAAGAAACAATTTACAGATGAACTACTGACCATCATCGTTGGTAAATATGACAGTTCTGACACTACTATAGAGAATAACCTATAGTTATATATAACCGAGGCGGCATAAAGTGTCATTTTGAGATATGTTACAGCGTTTCGTTTAGAAGTAGCTTTACATCTATACCTGACAAAGTCAAGTTAAAGTCAAAAGGTAAAATTCAATAAAATCACAAGGATCACTTTGAAACGTCTTAAAGCTAGGTGACTCTAGATGCCAGTTCCACGCGACCAAAGCCTAGAAGAACAGGCAACAAACTTACGGCTTGGTTCCTACCGTTCTTTTGTATGATCCTTGTTAATGCAATATAATATAATAACCAAACAACCCTCGCTGGTCAGTTGGTGTAGCTCTGCCTTCTGCGCTATATGCCGTGGGTTCGATTCCCAGCGAGAACAAACATTTGTGTGATGAACATAACATTTAGAAGTACAAACTAAATTGTATTTTATCAGCCTATCTGGTTCATATTGTACAAGCTTTGCTTAGTTTGGGGCTATATAGTCTTTAGTGGAAGGTCCACCAATATTTATAACCAAGAAAGCCTGGAAACCTCTCTCAGACCTCTTAGTCTTAGTCAAATGAAGCTTAGAAATAAAGATTATCTATCTCTCTGACGGATACCTCGAACTGGAAGATGAAACGTAGGACGCCTTCACCTGATGGACTGACGACATAGTTAAGAACGCGGGAAGAGATAGAAAAAGTTAAAAGTCTTTAGTTATAAATGGCCAATAGATTTCTTTTACGAGTAGGTTATATCAATTATATTTTAAGAGTAGTTGAGCTCTTTGTGGGCTAAGGGCTCGTCCGGGGAAGTACTACCACCACGCCTTTTTCTGCCGCCAAGCAGCAACGCTGTGATTTGGTTTGAAGAGTGTGGTTGCCGGTGTAATTACAGGCACATGAGGCTTAACATATGCCTCAAGTTGATGGACGCAGGGCAGTACATCGTGGCACGTTCCTATCGAGCGTGACTTGCGAGGCAATGCTTTGTTATAGGTGATGGTTACCACTTAACATCAGGTGGACCATCTGCTTGTTCCATTAGCTAGTTGTATAAAAAAAGAGTCAAAACCAAGTACTTATGGAATACAAAGTGCAAAATGTGCCAATATTACCACACTAGGCCACGCCACCGTGCTTTGTAGAATTTTAGTAGAGTAGCAAGTATAGGTAGGTACCTACAGTTGTCTGCTTTCATTAAGTAACTAACAGCTTTACGACTTTAATCCCCAGGCACGGTAGATATAAAAGGATCTAATGATAAATCTTCCAGAAGTTGAAACAATTTTTTTTAATTTATTATTGATTTGACATCCGTCGAAGTATTTCTCGCTCACACAAAATCACTGAACTTATTTATGAAATAATCATTCTAAATAAATATTATTATGATACAAACAAACTCTTCCCTACAAACCATCCGTTTTTGAGATCTATAAGGGAGACTATACAAAGTGGCGTAGCTAGGTTGACAAGGGCCTCGGTGCATAGAACAAGAATCAGGCCTAGAGAAATAATTTTGTGAGCAGGCTCAAAGCTTTCTCAGCTTCGGGAGCTGGCTGACCCTCTCTTTTCAAAGCTTAGGAGAGGGCCCGCTGAGCTCCGGGGCCCTGGTGCACTGCACCACCTGGCCCTACGATAGCTACGCCACTATGCTTAGCGGTGGACTTCTGTGAGCTCATTAGTGTAGAAAACAGGATTTTGGTACCAAACTGCTACTACCTACTCAGTATCATGCAATATCATGCGTACATAGTACTTACCTAATGCAAGCATACCAAAAACAAAAAAAAAACATCTCCTAAGAGAATTGAGCAAACCACAGATGTGTAAACTATCGAATTACAGCGAAACATTACATGTAAGCACGCTATTTCACGGTATTCTATAAAATCGATTCTCTATGCATCGATATGAAAATCGATAGGTTTGTATTCCGCTGTTTGGATTTCGAACTGTTCGAAGGCGTCGCGTGCCAGAATATACTGTAAAGCTTATGCTACACTGAAGAAAATTATAATGATCCGAGTATTTTAGATGTAGGTCCTCAAAGAAATATAATAAGGGATGAAATAGATAAAAAAATATTCTACTTATCCTAGAGGTGGTCAAATTAGACAAAGCAGCTAGAAATCTTAAAATAATTTATAAATGTAAAACATCTTGCAAGCAGAGGCATGAGTGAAGCTTTTGGCGTTGGATAAATTATGTAAGCACAATCTAAGATGTAAAAGAGATACTTTACTGAATACTTAAATGTGCGAGCTTGACTTTTTCGTAGCATTGTGTCGTAGCACCAAAAACCGTCCCAAAGATTTTAGACATAGTTTTTAATTTTACACTTCGCATGTGTACGACTGGCTTAAATCAGCCGATGTCAAATTACACTAACGTTCCAAACTCAAATTGTTAAAACTGTACGAGAATTTGTCACGGACAAGAGTTTGTTATAACGTTAATTGGTCGCCCACAAGCACCAATCACCAGTGTTTCTTGAACCATGACGGCGTTACTCCTCGTATAAGGTAAGGTTCTTTGAAGTTTGGACACAAAACGTTAGCAAACACGAAAGTTTTGGTTTTTAATATTGATCTTGGGTTGTTTACACTTTAACTATGCTCACTTTTCGTAAATCTTTTTTGATGAACCATAGACAAATATAATTACTGGTTATAAATGTGTAACTAAATACGTACAGTGTATCTTCGCACTTTTTTATACTTATAGAAAATACTTAGTGTAAGCCTTCAAACTATTCTTTTCAAGAGTATTTTTTATGTTGGTTTCTTCGTCCTTTTTTCTACTTCTCCGGCGGCGCGAGGCGTTACGAGTGATCTTGTGAAATTATGAACATTCGTCGCTGACTGTACCTACCTACCTACCTTTTCTTCCAATGTTATTAAAGCAACAAATTTGCAAATACCTATGTAAATGAATATTTATATTCAATAAAAACACTGAACAAAAGTCATTATTTTAATAACACTCCACACCTTAACATCAATACTCACCAAGAAAATAAACTCCCCATAATTATACTTTAGGTACAATAATTTAAACAAAGACACGCGTTTATTCAAATAAAAACCAATAATAACATAGCCATGAGCTGTGAACTTATGTTTCTTTAAAAACAACATCAGCTATTGATTTTATTTTGTATAGTCTATGGAAGCTTTCAGCTTTCTTTAGTTCGAAATTTAAACTGGTAATTTTGTAACCACATCGTATGAAGAGGTGTAACTGGTGTAAGACTGCATTGTAAATGTGACCAATTTGAATTTGGAATACCTTCAGGGCGGTTTGAATTTTACTGTGAATCGAACGTGGCATGAATACGCGTCTTTTGGCAAATACGAGTAGGGTCAATTTATAATTAAGAGCTATTTGATTACATGTTGTATTTGAAATAATTGAAGGGTTTGCCATTTTAAGCTTTTAATTAGTTTTCTACACAAACATTGCAACCGTTAAGTAATTAAACGTACAAATAGGCAACATAGTTTAGAAATTATGGCTGTATAATGAAAACGTCAAATAATTATAATTAAATGTGTCGTTATAATTAATTATGTAGCGCAGCACGCGCCTTGGGCGTTGACAGTTGTGAGATTTTTGTTTGGGCTTTAGCCTTTTTTTTAATGTTTTATGATGAAAAGACATGACAAAAAGCAGTTTAAAAATAGAATTTAAGTTACGCATGTACTTAGTTTGACCGACACAGCTCATTTAAATGTTGTTGCTCATAACGTAAATATAGCTTTACCTATATTTAGACATTGGCCTATACTATATTTTAAGAGTAGTAGAGCTCTTTGTGAAGGGCTCGTCCGGGGAAGTACTACCACCACGCCTCTACCGCCAAGCAGCAACGCTGTGTTTCGGCTTGAAGAGTGTGAATGAATAAATGAATGAATGAATGAATGAAAATGCTTTATTGTACACCTTACAAACGAACAAAATAGGAAACAAATAATAACAACTGACAACAACAAGTTTTCCTACATAAAAGTTTGCTTCTGTACGAAAACTAGTAAAGCAAACTTTTGAGTAGGAAAACATGTATCGATCAAAATGAAATTTTTACTAAACTGTGTGCAATGTGATTGTACACAAAATGGTTGATTGCGAATTTTCAAAAATAAGTTTAGTGATTTTATATCTTTCAACATGTCGAAACGTGCGAGCGAGAGTCACATTAGCTCTTGTCTTCGCCTTAATCGATTTGTTTATGGCAATATCGATTTTAATAAAGCGGTGACCGTTAATAACAATTAACTAACTTTCTCCGCACAACTACTAATAAAATTAGATTTATTTATCATAACTAATGAATCTAAATCACCGAGCCATATTGCAACTTATAAATAACATTGCAAATTCATCATTTAAAGCCTTATAACTATTAATTTTTTTCTCACATTAGCCATCCCTCGGGCGAATGAATGACCCGAAATCCAGCCTCCGCACCGTAACGAATTAACAAGAGAATTTGAGTCCGGTTATTGTACGGCATGATAATGTACAGCACGATAATGTACAGCATGATATTTGGAAGCCACTTTGGTACCTTTTTGGATTCGTTTTATTGGGTGTACATTATCGGGGTGTGCATTATCTGGATGTGCAATATCGTCACGTGTCAATAATGTACACCCAGATAATGTACAGCATGATAATTGGAAGCCACTTTGGTAACGTAAAAATTAATTTCTGGCACTTCGGCGGCCGCTGCCGCGGCACGCTCGCTTTGCTCGCTCGCCTCGTGCGTAATTTGTATGTTTCAACATAACCTAACCAATCCGACTCAACGGTACTAAAGTGGCTTCCAATTATCATGCTGTACAATATCTGGGTGTACATTATTGACACGTGACGATATTGCACATCCAGATAATTTACACCCCGATAATGTACACCCAATAATTCAAACCAGTGGACACGGATTATCTGGGTGTGCATTATCGTGCTGTGCAATATCATGCTGTACATTATTTGGCCGTACATTATTGCCTCCCGAGAATTTGCTTCAATGATAAATTAGCACATTCGTTGGTCTTTTATCCCGAAAACAGGCATACAGTCCTCTGCAAAAGTAACTTCTAAAAACATGGGATAATAGATTTTAATATACACATTTGAAAGTTGAATTTCGGATGCGCGTTTAAAACGTACAGTCATGAACCTAAAGTTTTGTAACCGCCTAAACTCTAAATACTGCATGGTAGAGTCGCCTTTAATACATTGATTCAAATTTGAAATTCGAATGTGTTTTAACGAGCTGTCAAAGAAGAAGCAATAGACGCGCCAAACTTCGGACGATGCAACAATGCACGTTGAAAGTAGAGCGAAATCGCAACAATGGGACATAATGAAGTGGTTTTGTCATGTTTTTAGGCGTTCGCGGCGTGTGGGTATATTAAAGCACGATTATGTTATAAATGGGCGTTTATTGGACGATTAGCGCTGACATTGTGAAATTTAGTTTGAGATGTACTTCAAATTGCTACGGATTTGAACATCAGCGTTTCTATAGGAAGGTAGATATTTAGATTACTTATTAGCAAAGCATTTTTCTTCATTTAGAATGAATTTAAGTATTAAAATACGATACGCTTAGCTGAATTATAATTTAAGACGCTGACTACTGACGCTGGTTACGTTTCGCTCGTACCTACATCTACATATCAACATTTTTAAAGAAAATTTTTCTGCTGCCAAGCAGCGTTGCTGTGTTTCGGTTTTAAGAGTGTGGTTTCCGGTGTAATTACAGGCACATGAGGCTTAACATCTGTATGCCTCAAGTTGATGGACACAGGGTAGTGCATCGTAGGGCACGTTCCTATTGTGCGTGACTTACGAGGCAATGCTTTGTTATAGGTGATGGTTACCACTTAACATCAGGTGGACCATCTGTTTGTCCATCAGCTAGATGTATAAAAAAAAGCCTGAAAAAAAAATACTGAAACAGCTTCACGACTTTGATCCCTAGGCACGGTAGATATTTCTTCAGATCTGTTAGTACCAAGATAAGTACGAACTAGGTAATAAAGAAATGTAATGTTTGTTCTGACCCCTTTTCATTTATTTTCTTTGGCTTTGTGTTTTTTTGGGATGTTTATAAATTAACAAGAAGTTTTTTTTTATACATTTACCAAGAAAATCACCATTATCATGAAACATTTGAACTATCTGCAGATCGTTGCGAACGATCTAGAGATAGCTCCGCTGATCCAAATATGCCGATCGGTGTCCCCAAGACGCTTGCTTCATGTATGTACCTAGGTATATATAAATAATTCTAGAAAGAACTCATAATTTTACTACCATTTATTATAAACGGCTATCTATGCACTTATTATAAGCAATTATAATATTGTGAAAGGAACTTTCACAATTATCTAGAATTATGTCCTCTTCGGATAATTAGTTAGTAATTATCTAAGCACTGGTGGACTAGTGGTAGCAACCCTGCCTACAACGATCGAAACAACGATCGTAAGGTCGCGGGTTTGAATCCAGCCGTGTACTTATAGTATTTTTAATTCAAAATTTCAAAAGAATGGATTCTAGTATTTATTTATACGGCAAGGGGCATATTTTGTGTTAAAGTTCCCAAATAATATCTGTGAACATTTTACATACATCGCTAGTCCTAACAAATAGAATACTGTTTTTTTTAAGTACATAATAACTCATATCATCATATTTTAACTCAGAAACATGTTCATCAAACAAAATCAAATGTTTGGCCTCGGTGAGTATCGAACCCACAACCTACAGCGCAGAAGGCAGTACCAGCTGAGGTTTAAGGCCAGTCATATAATTTAATAAACTTATATCTCAGTTGTATAGTTGAGATTAGGTACAACTAACAAGCTCTCAAAATCCAATCAAAAGGTGCCGCGCTGTCACATCTCGTTTTCTGTGTGTCACAGTGCGTTTTAAAATAGCTGACAAACTACACTGCCGTCCTCCAACTAAAACGTGGCTAGGGACATTATGTTCAAATTCCACATTTAATTATATTGGTTGATACGGGACGATCTAGCCCGCAAAGCTACGGGAATTAGATAATTTAAATAAAACGGAATGAGTAAGACATTCACTAATAGATGTATAATAAGCGAAATGCGTGTCGCTACTGCTGCTCTACTCACTATGGCGCCACTATAAGCTTTTGAGATTTCATACAGACCTTTTTTGTCGTCACAAGTTATAAAAGCTTGTTTGTATAGTTCATAAGAGATAATATAAAGATTTTTCTATTCTTTCTATACATTCAGTTTTAAACTCTCTATCGATCTGATATCAACTCGTCTACGCACTGTCCGTGTATTTTCACTTTTTATAATTGCAAACTTGGCAAATGAAAAAATAAACGGGTGTCAAAATTCTCCGTCATCACCACCGCATTGAGTGAAGAACAATTTCTGAACTTTTTTGCTAAACCAAAGTATCGATTACTTTATCGATTACAATAAGTGATATATTATTATAATCTCTAAAAGTATGCAAAAGTTTATTATTCGCCGAATATTTATATTAAAAACTGTAAACTATAATTATTTTTCCATGAAACTTGTTTAGGTGACACACTACTAAGTTATTGTAATCATACTAAACTGACAATCATTCTTGCGTATACTTTGTCGTGGGTATCAGAAAATTAAATTCGCATACCACTTCACCCAAACCAGAAACCAAATTATGGAAACTATGAAAATAAAATTGTATTGAGCCCGCACCAACTTTTGAGCAAAGTGTTGCTACGACTTCTGGTCCAGCGGTTTTTATCTAAGCTGTGTCCTATCATTGTCAAATTGACAAGCAAAGCGCTTAATCAGTCGTGTGATGGCATTTGTCGTATTCCTTAGTTACAGTCATCGAATTGTCATTCCAAGACACGTGTGGTATGCAGACCATGACATGCGGTCGGCATAGCTCAATTACAATGTCCATCAATATTAGGATAGGTGACTTCTATCTGAAGCTTCTAAACTTTGCGTGCTATGTCCAAAAATGAAAAAAAACTAACATGCCTAGAGCTGATTTCACCATGCTCTGTTAGTTACTAATCAAGGATTAACAGGCCGTTAGATCTAACCTGAGATGTCAAACGCGTACATTTTGATATATTTAACGGCCTTTTAATCCTTTGTTAACACAGCATGGTAAAATCAGAGCTTACTTAGTAATTCCTAACCGATCCATTAAGTTAAGACGATGCCTATTTCTGCCGCCAAGCAGCGTTGCTGTGCTTCGGTTTGAAGGGTGTGGTTGCCAGTGAAATAACAGTAGTGGCGTAGCTATCGTAGGGCCAGGTGGTGCAGTGCACCAGGGCCCCGGAGCTCAAGGAGCCCTCTAACCTAAGCTTTGAAAATAGAGGGTCAGCCAGCTCCGGAAGCTAGAAAACCTTGAGCCTGCTCACTTTTTTTTATGATTTATTTAAAGGCCGATATAAGTTCAAGCTATGTGGAAAAAGGAGAAGAGGAGGAGGAGATACAACTCAGGGGAAATGGATACTTGTACCGTCTCAAGAACCACACCAACCCATTAGCAAGAGCCCTAGTGGAAAGACCTAACGACACTAGGAGGTTGAAAAGAAGCCACATCCTGGACAACCTCAGCTAAAAAAAGAAAAAGGGGGAAAAAGACTGCTGCGTCTGGACCCTAATCGCCATTCATCCATCCACTCATCCGCCTATAGTCCACCAACTGATTGCAGATTTAAAAAAGAACAAAAAAAAAAAAATGTGGAAAAAGGGGGTGAGGGCCCGATTCTTTCTCTATGTACTGGGACCCTTGCCGACCTAGTTACGCCACCACATGAGGCTTAGCATCTCGATGGCCGAAGTTGACGGACGCCTATGTCCAGCGGACTTCTTCAGGCTTTTGGTAAGGCTTTTAAGAGTAGTAGAGCTCTTTGTGAAGGGCTCGTCCGGGGAAGTACTACCACCACGCCTTTTCCTGCCGCCAAGCAGCAACGCTGTGTTTCGGTTCGAAGAGTGTGGTAGCCGGTGTAAAAACAGGCACATCAGGCTTAACATCTGTATGCCTCAAGTTGATGGACGCAGGGCAGTGCATCGTAGGGCACATTCCTATCGTGCGTGACTTACGAGGCAATGCTTTGTTATAAGTGATGGTTACCACTTAATATCAGGTGGGCCATCTGCTTGTTCCATTAGATAGTTGTATTAAAAAAAAAAAAAAAAACATGATAGCTTCTAATAACATAGAAAGAAACTGCCAATTTCCTAAAAAAGTAGGTATTGAAGAGCAACTTACCAACTAAGGTTTGAGGGCTGCCACGTTGGCTTCTTCTTGTACTATCACTATTTATTTCGAAACAGTGTGTTAAAAGGAGTTTAAGTGCGTCTCAAAGGCTCCATTCGAGCACTTGACACATGTTTTAGAGCTTTTTAGGTTCTACGACATACCGGTTTCTTCACAATGTTTTCCTTCACTGTTTGAGAGTACTGGCTCTGTGCATATACAATTTTAAACAGAAAAACTCATTGGTGCACGACCGGTTTCGAACCCACAACCTGAGCATCGAAAGGCGGGCCGTTACCACTAGATTGTCAATGCTCTAAGTTGGCTAACACACGAACTTTAAGACGCAAGATTCGAGAAGCGAAAAATGAACGTGATCATTCTAAATTCAAACCTAATGTGTTAATTTACTTTTCATTAAAAAAAAATCTCCACAGATCCTAAATCTATTGATAGTAACTAACAAGACATTTTTTCCTTTGAAACGCCGTCTGTCAAAGCTAGTCTACAAACTTATAAGTTCAAAAATACTGGAAACTGACCCTTATTGCTAAGCAAATAAAGTCCTTATTTTACGCGCGGCGTTTGTAATTGAGTAAGCCGATAATGATATTATTCGGATGTATTTAACGTCATGTCGTATCGATGTTAGGATTATGATCGCGTCATTGTAACAGCGTTGATAGAAGAGACTATAATTTTGTGTTGTGTAACAAAGCACAGCCTCGTGTAAGTCACGCACGATAGGAACGTGCCTTACGATGCACTGCCCTATGTTCATCAACTTGAAGCATACAGATGTAAATCCTCATGAGCCTGTAATTACACCGGCAACCACACTCTTCGAGCCGAAATACGCAACGTTGCTTGGCGGCATAAAAAGGCGTGGTGGTAGTACAAAGAGCTCTACAAATCTTGAAATCCACGCGTGATTTTTATATCTTTCAAAACGTTGAAATGTACTTTGACAGGTGTCCTCATTTTATTGTATATCAGCACTTTTTTAGTTTAATTGTTACATACAAAATTACTTACAAATTACTTTTAGTACAAAATAACTTAAAGCTTTGATTCGAACTTTTAGAACGTCTAAAATATAATAGGATGTTTATAAAATAAAGTAATCAAAGGAACCGGCTAGTATCGTAAAATTTGATATATCTGCATATTCTCACCTTTACTTTTGATGTGCGCATGATAATAAATTTATTTGTTAGGAGGTGGAGGAATGCTAGTATGACGTTTGCTTCGTTTGCGTTTTGAGGACATAATTTTTGGTATTGGCAATACTGACAGCCCAGACAGCTCAGAAGGCCAGCCACAGCAAACTGCGGGACCGATGCTGGAACGCTGGCGGTGCTAGAAAAAAAAAAGTGTCGCATCTCTACCTACTTACCCAGATCACCCAGATGTAAAGCTCATTCACTCACCCGAGTACCTACCATGGTACGGTGTACCTACCATGGTATGGAACCCATGCTACGGTGCACCGTAGCATGGGTTCTCATTGCCTACAAAGCTTTTTTAGTTCCGATAAAATATCAATAGATGGCGATACTAGTATTCTCTTCTTCTTCTCTCCGTTTATGGCTCCTGTCTGTCATTCGACAGACAATCTTGCCAGTGTCAAGTGATTTGTATTGAATAAATACTTTTTTGTCAAGTCAGTCTATAGTCAAGTCGGCCGTCATTTGTTTTGAAGTAAATGGTGGCGGTTTTCTTCAAAACATTGGAAACATTTTCGGTCAAATCAGGATATCACAATACACTTTCATTCTAAATGTTTACACTTTGTGTTAAAACCTCAAGTAATGTTGGTTAAAATACCACCGAAATTACACAACACAGCTCAAAATAACACTAGATAAACAAATAAAATGAAAAAGCTATGTTGCTTCCCAAAATGTCAGAAAATGAATCTAGTATTCTCTTATCTGTGACCGTAGCAAAGTATTTGTCAGCGTAACGCTACTGACAGAAAGACTGAAACAAGCCACTTGGGGCTGTTTAAGCCCTTCTGTCACACAAGCGATGTTGAAGCTACAGGAAAGAACGCTAAGTTCGGCTTACCCGCACTTCCTAAACCAAGACGGTATACTCTGGTAGAGTCGAGGTGTAAATGACTGATTGATTGAGCTCAGTAGGTAGTAGCTTGATATCTGTGTGCCTCAAGTTGATGGACGCAGGGCAGTGCATCTTAGAGCACGTTTCTGTCGTACGTGACTCACCAGGCAATGCTTTGTTAATGGTGATGGTTACCACTTAACTTCAGTTGGGCCATCTGCTTGTTCCATTAGCAAGAAGTATTAAAAAACACTATAAGTACGAATATTGCACGGGTATAGGTATATCGCATATTACCTTATTTATTTTCTCCACGTTTCAGCTATGTTGCAATAGCCAACGACGCACGATGTGTGATTTCACCTTAGTTTTGGACGTCCTCGTTTTATGTTCGATTCCAATAGGTAACTCCTGCTTAATTATTGACCTTAGTTTTGGAGATTTTTTTTCGAAAGGTCATTGCTCTTCACGAATTTTATTTTTGCCTATATTTCGCGAATTATGTGAACAATGTTAGAGCATTGAACTTGAGATCTACCGTCGCGTCGTAGAAAAGTTGAGGCAGTTTTAATAGCTACCCTCACATATGGTAAATAAGATATTACGCGATAAATACGAACGAAGCCACGGCATTCCGCTAGCTAGTGATTGTTTGTATAACATAAGTTCACTTCAAAGAGCGCCATAACCCTAGGATTATGATATTCGTTTGTAATTAATTACCAAACAGCAATGGCCGCCCGCATCGCCTTTGATTCGTTAAATAAGATATAAATCATACGTACGTTCTGCTTTTCAGATATTAATTTTAGAAATTCATTCTAAGATAAATTAGTTAGAATTATACGGTAAAAGTAACTTTATTGATTCAATGTTATCATATAAAAAGGCGACAAGACATGATGTCTGTGTTCAATTAATATTTTCATTCTCAAGTATTTGGGGACAATTCATGTTATTGGTGCGAATAGTCAATACTTATGTAAATATATCAAAAGAAATAATAAACATCCGTCGACTTTCCATAGGTACTATTAAATCACTATTATATTTTTTACAAGCTGGTGCCCGCGACTTCGTCTGCGCAGGATTAGTCACACAATCACACAATCTTTATAAATTGTAGCCTATGTGTTATTCTGATGTATAAAGTTTCAATAAAATCCATTCAGTAGTTTTTACGTGAAAGAGTAACAAACATCCATCCATCCATACTTACAAAATTTCGCGTTTATAATATTAGTTATATAATTTAATATTATATATTAGTTTTAGTTTTAGTTTTAGTTTTATATATTAGAATTATAATATTAGTAGGATGAATACATACTTTTAATACAAAATAACACAGACACACAACAGAGAAAAAATACATGTTCATCACACAAATGTTTGTTCTCGGTGGGGATCGAACCCACGGCCTACGGCACAGAAGGCAGAGCTACTACTAACTGAGCTGTGAGGGTTGGTAATTATCTACAGAAATCCATCTTACAGAGTCACACCTTCAACATCTAACCGTCATCCCCAAAACATTAACCTAATTAATAGCCGCTTAGCGCCAACGCATCTGCTAACTTAAAGTTGCTTTTAAACGGCGAGCTATTCAATCAAACCCAAACGGTCTTTATTCAGTAAGGTATAAATGGAAGCACTATTGGGCGTTTTATAGAAAGAAAAAAGTTTTTATTTATGACGACACATAATATAACAAGAGCGACACACAAATACACTTACCTATTAAGTTATTACTAACTAACAGAGATTTTAAACATACTCACATACTCCTAAAATATAAAATACTAGCGGCCTGTCCCAGCTTCGCATGGGTGAACATTTAATTTTTAAACATTTTAGGATAAACTTAGACCGTAGGTTCGAGTCTCGCGTCTACTTTCATACATTTGCACGCCATTCTCCCTGAGTGAGTGAGAACGCGCCCCGTGGCCCCGCGCGTTCGCAAACATTTTTAAAGCGAACATTTTTTTTTTATTTCGTAATATCTTTTAAATGGAATGTCGGACTTGAAAAATATTTGAAATCGGACCATTAGTTTTTGAGCCTATTCGTTACATACAAAAATACAAATCTATCCTCTTTATAATATTAGTGTAGACTAGAAAAACACTAAAACGCTTGAAAAATAAGAAGCTTACTTTGCTTCACAAGTAATATTCTACCAAAAACTACAGTTCATTGTCTATTGCAATGTCAAACTTGACAGTTTTGACATTGCAATAGACAATAACCTATACCGAGGCGGCATAAAGTGTCATTTTGAGAAATATTACAGCGTTTCGTTTAGAAGTGGCTTTACATCTATACCTGACAACCCTCGCCGGTCAGTTGGTAGTAGTTCTGCCTTCTGCGCTTTAGGCCGTGGGTTCGATCCCCACCGAGAGCAAACATTTGTGTGATGAACATCATGTAGATGTTTGCTCTCTGTCATAATAATCATAATAGTAGTTTTTTTAAACACTTCTTGCTTTTGGAACTAGCAGCTGGCCCACCTGATGATAAGTGGTAACCATAACCAAAGCATCGCCTCGCAAGTCACAGACACAGATGCACTGCTCTGCAACTTGAGGCATAAAGATTAGAGGTATACTATTCAATCGTGTTTCGATTCAATCAATATACATAATCAATTAAATAACTCCCATGTCTGTTTTAGAAGCTGGGCCATTTTAGGAGTGAATAGTTCCTAATTATGTCGAAATAGGCGTTAATAGGACACCTAATAGCCATTTTTATGACACCACGGGCCGCCAAAGAGCCTTCCGTTGTTTATTGACCTCTTTTTTGTTTCAAGTTTTTGAGTAAACAAGTTTCAATTTGAGCTTCGACTTCAAATCCTGTTGAATTTAGAAAAGAAGAGAGAAAAATGGTCACAGCTAATCAAAAGGTAATCCCAAGGTTTGGAACATTTTGGACTTAGGTCTCTTGGTATTCATTATGTTGAAAGGTTGTCAAGCTCTTTGGGGATGTCTGATCCCTTAGACATTTTTAAAAAGTATTCATACGTCAGAGAATATCTTTCTGCAAACAAAAACCGCCTTCAATTCTTTTCTCATGGATGCCATTGTCAGACTAGACTAAATTAAAATGGGACCACACTTGAAGCACCAACTTTTAAATAAAAAAGAATCATCAATATCGTTTCACCCAGTCGAAAGTTCTGAGGTAACAAACGCAATAAAACATAACATAGAAAAACAGTCGAATTGAGAACCTCTGTCTTTTTTGAAGTCGGTTAAAAACAATTGAATTTCATCATCGTCATTTCATCCCGTTTGCTCCCACTGCTGAGTAAAAGCCTCCTCTATAATACGCCACTCCTTCCGGTCCCTTGCGAGTCTCATCCATCAATTCCCAGCGCTTAATACAATGGTGTCAATTCTGTTGTATAATTTTCCTAATTTTACCTAATTTGACAGCACTAAAAATATTGCCATCCCTTTCCAAAAGACCGAAATAACAAGGACGGATATAATTTTAGAGCTGTCAGATTAGTTTAATTTAGAATAATGCAACAACAGAATCGACACCAATGTCGTTCGCCAACGGGCGGGTGGTCTTTCTGTAGGTCTTTGAGCATCCCTTGGCCATTCTGTAGCCGCTTTCGTCCATCTCCCGTCGTCCTTTCTTGCCAAATTTAATAAAAATATAAATTTAAATATTAGTAACTTACATCAGGTAGGTACTGACATTATCATATCCTTCAATATATTACGTTTATACTTCTATACTTGAATGTTGTATAATTTTAAACAATGTTTAAAATTAGTAGTAGATATTCCTGTCGCCAAGCGTTGCTGCTTTTCAGTTTTAAGGGTGTGGGTGCTGAAATTACAGGCACATGAGGTTTTACTCCTGTACAAGCTGAAGGACGCAGGGCAGTACATCGTGGGATATGTTCTCCAGCGTGCGTGACCTGCGAAGCAGTGAGCAAATCATCATCATCATCCGCCTGAAGTAGTCCACTTGAATAAAAATAAACAACAACATTTAAATAAAAATAAACAACTTTGAAACGTCTTAAAGCTAAGTGACTCTAGCATACCTATATACCTGATGCGTTTACGCATGTCTATGTACCAAATAAAAGGGAGCAGTGTATAGCCTGCGTTTCCGTACGTACCAACCACCCAGCTCAAATCCTACATCACAAATCTCGAACGAAACATTAATCCTGATAAGAGACAAGTCCTCCCTATCATGTCATTTCGCCAACCGAAGCTCACTAAGCAAGCTTGGTTTACTCCCAACTGATTGATAATGTAAAACAATCCCTATTACTAAGGCTGTAGATTCAAAATGGCGTAGAACACGAAATTCAATCTTATATTATGAGGTTGGTGTTGATTCTCAATTCGAAAAGAGTGTAATTTGATGACGTGTTGTGTTTTGGTTGCAGAGAAAAATAACCAGAGGTATTATTATTGTGTATTATTAAAAAAAAATACGTGCCTATTGAAAGCCTATGTGAGAATCATAACCGCTCCTCTTTTGGTATTCCAATCTATTTTTTTGAGTCACTAATTATGTAACACATAGGTACTATTAAACTCCTCGCAAGGTATTCCAATCTATTTTTTTTTTTGAGTTTCAATATGTAACCTTTTTCAATGCCCTTTCCTTTTTTGAGATATAATTTTATGCACATGCATACTTTAAGTTGTCCATAAGATAAACTGACTAACTTGCAAAGGCCAGTTGAATTAATGTTTAATTATAATTAACTTAATGACTCATAAAATATCCACCAACCCTAATGTAATGGGTGGGTATGTAATATGCGGACGTACCTCTGACTATCCCCTTATAAATCCTCAAAGAATCTTGAGTTGGTACTAGAAGATCTGATCTATAGTGCCTAGGAATCAAAGTCCTGAAGCTGTTTTTTTAACAACCTACCAGTTCCAAGAGTTTTTGCTTGCTGACGTCATGGCCGAAATGCAACCAACAAATGACATACTTCCAAAATGCGAGGGACGAATACTGAATAGACTATAGAGGTCTGTAAGTGACACATTTATACATTAACACTATGAGCTCATCTGTACTATTGCACCATAATTTATAGCGGCAAAGACCGACCGAGCTATAACGCCATAATAGCCTTCCAGACACCTTAGCGTGGGGGAAAGGGACGGAGGTATTCGAGAGAGGAGGACGGAAGACCAGAAGCGCCTTTCGACGTCAAAATACGTGCTCCATTCGTTTTATTACCTTGCTGTGGTGTGGGCATAGGGAGGAGATAAAATTGTACATCGATATCGATAAATTACATAACAGAATTATTTGAATTAAGTATTACTTATTACAAACTTCAAACCACTGCTTTCATTTCAAATATTTATTTAAAAAATATAATATACAATAACTATTCCAGTTAAATTAAAGTGGGCTTTAAACATGACTTATAAATAACTAAGAACCATGCAGTGAAAATAATAAACCATTAATGAAACTTTATGAAACAGTAACTTGATATATAGAGCAAGCTTAAGAGTAGTAGAGCTCTTTGTGAAGGGCTCGTCCGGGTAAGGTACGTAGGTAAGTAAGGTATCTGTACTACCACCACGCCTTTTTCTGCCGCCAAGCAGCGTTGCTGTGTTTCATTCAGTTTGAAGAGTGTGGTTGCCGGTGTAATTACAGTCATATGAGGCTTAACATCTGTATGCCTCAAGTTGATGGGCGCAGGGCAGTGCATCGTAGGGCACGTTCTTATCGTGCGTGACTTACGAGGCAATGCTTTATTTTAGGTGATGGTTACCACTCAACATCAGGTGGGCCATCTACTTGTTCCATCGTTTAGTTGTAAAAAAAACTGTTTTCATTTATGGTACAGTTGACTAAAATGAGATGGAAAACTTCATAATAAAATTGCGAGAGCGCGTTTAAGTCTTTTACATAACATACGAATTATTTTTGCTACGAAATATTTATTATGATTAAAAGAGGTACCCACTTTGTTACTGTTAAGTAAACTTTTCTGTTTTTGTATTTATACCTATCATACCTAAAGTTCAATTAAACTAACTTGCTAAATTTAAATGAAAACTAATAAACTAATTCATCAATAAAAATTCATCGACGCACTAATCATAAAAGCAATTTAACATACATCGACATCTCAACCACGACGCACTAATCTCACGACCGCAGCACTAGAGCCGGCACCGCGGCAACATCAAAGGAGGCCACCTCTTTGATGTGGCCGCCGGCGCGCGCCTCCAAACGCCGTAAGCGACAAATCCATACGTCATTCTGCTGTCATTATAACGCCTTACAATCGCTCGGAGAATGTGGAATTACATTTCGACCAACTTATAAATGCCGACGGGAGAATAACGAACTAATTTTTGTATGAAAGATCTCGAACATTCTATGTAGCGGCGAAGACAGTAGCGCCACTGACAGTTGAGTAATTTCATTGGTCAGATTTTGTACTTACAAGACAATATAAATTGACAACTCGCATAAGCGATTACTTGCTTTTGAGTAGTTGAGTGGGAATGTCATTTTCGAGTGACTTCAAAGTCGAAAACTAATGGGTGTCGATGTTAACAATTAGTTGATCGATTTTATAGCAGCTTTTATTGAGGCGATCGAGAGTTATTCGACTGATTTTATACTGAGTATCGTCAATTCCTCAAGTATTTATTAGGATGAGACATTTTTGATACTGACACTAACAATAATATTTTACAATAGGGTCGTACTAAATATCTAAAGAGCTGATTTTGAATAATGCCAGAACAGAAGCTGGAACTCGACTTCTAAATTCAAATTAGTAAAACTCGTACCAAGGTAGGTACTTGTGTTCGTTTATGCCCTATTTCGTTCCATTTTTGAAATTAATGTCAACGAAACTTTTTTAGTTCAATTCAAACAAACGAGTTCCAGCTATTTTGTCACCAACCTTTTTGACACAATGTTTTAGTGATCTCGCGGTTTGAAAATTATAAGGTAGAGAATCTTATTTAGTAATGTCAGCTGCCTAGCACTTAGGACGTTTCGACACTACAAGCGGCTCATTGTGAAAGGAGGCAAATAAATTACAGGTTACAGTAGGCATGAAGGCATTGTGGAGGATAATTTGGGCACCCTTTAAGCCTTTAATCTTGAAATACAAAGGATGCATTGATCGCGATTTGAATGAGTACACTCGCAGTTTTTGGATCGTTGGTTGGTAATTGTTTTTAAATGGTGTAAATTTAAAAATAAAATCTAGACCATGCATTCCATGACCATGCATAGACTTACCTATTTAAGTCTATAAAAAAATCTGAGTAAAACCTAGTTAAGTACAACAGTACAATATTAAGAGTATATAATTTATTACTAGTTTATTATATATACCTATTTAATTGATCGAAATACCGGACCCGTAAAACAATGGGTACAAAAATGTCCATCCCATATTGAAGGCCTCGTTTGAGTCTTCGAAAGCTAGACTCAAAACAAAATTAATCATGAAAAATCGCCCTCATCAATCAGCCGGCCACAAGGTCCGTATTATTAAATAAATTCGAACTTACACCGTGAATAATTATAACACAAAAGCAACATTTTCCGTCCATCAGTCAACCTTTATCAACGAGAAAAATCGCCTAATTCACACCTTAAGAACCCGAATTTGACGTACCTACAAAGAGCTCATTTTAGTCGTCAAATTAATCACTAGCACCTTAATTAGGCCTGGTTTATAAAAAAACATAAACTGTGTGTAACATTACGTCAAAATAACAGTTAAATACCTGTATTTACATTTTCTGTCAATCCACAGCAAATCTGTGTTATTCTTGACTGTCATTTAGAAATAGTTAAGCCGCCCGACGACAACCGGTGCGGCGTGGTATAGGAATGGTGTAAAGAATAGTCTGTTTTAATAAATAGGTAGACTGTATCGAATGAAACTAGTGAACAAGACAAGAAGAAGAAGTGTAAAAAATAGTCTTTAAAATGTGAAGTGCATACTTGGCCCCATGCACTTGGATGACCAGGGTATCAGAAGCCATGAGTAATGCACATGCGAAATACCTACTGACCGCGTGAATCAAATTCGCCATTTTTAACAGACTTCAAAAAAAGGAGGAGGTTCTTTGTTTTTTCGACTTTTTTTATGTTTGTTACCGCATAACTATGTCATTTATGTAATGATTTGAAAAATATAAAATTATTTCAAATGTTATACTTTCAGATTACTTTTAAATTTATAAGAAAAGACAGAAATTTCATCAAAAACAAATTAATTAATAAAAAAATGAAATTGCGTATTTTGTGATTTCATGTTTTTTGTGTATTTTATGTTGTTTTTTTTGCACAAAAGTATAAGCAATATGCGCATTCCAGGATAGGTTATTTTTTTAATAAAAAAGTTCATGTTTTGACAGACATTAACCTACCCTAAACTTACCCAATTAAAATCTACCCTCGTAATAAAAAAATTGCCGCTACAAAACCCAACTTCTAATTCGATAATTAAGACGTTCAACCCATTAAATTGAATTATTCTTGACATGTTCACTTCTCTAAAGCTAACTACTCATTATATTTCACCAGATTACGTAGACACACCTAACGCTAACAAGCGCTAACAAAATGTATTAAATATAAAACCGAGGCAGGTCAAGTTAAACTGGCTAGATTATTTCGCTGAGTCATAAGAAGCATCTCTTACATTAGTGATGTTCCCACGATCGCAAAATCGATAATGCCGTTTTTAAGTGAATTCTTTTGGTATTCTCACGATTGTACGAATGCTCATAAATATGTAGGTCATTGTTTTATTTAACCAGTTTTCAGATGTCATTCATACATGGTGTAAAATCTCCCCAAAACTGAAGATTTGATAACCACTATACTAAAGAAACAAATATGGTTTAATTATTCTTATGGACAAAGATTTCACAACATAATTACTGTGCCTCCTGTGAAAGATGATTTAACTTGAGTTGTACCCTTTTTGAGATTTTTACATAGAAATTATAAGAAAAAAAATACGCGTTTTTTGGTCTAACTCACATTCTTCTATCTGCTATAGTAGTTTCGGAGATAATTTGGTGCTAAGTGATATAACTGACAGGATTTTGGCAAATATGTCGTGAATTTAGATATATATCACGTTATAGCCCCTTTAGGTAATTGCTCCGGACATTTTTATACGTGTCTCGTGGTATAAGAGCGATTATATTAATTTACACGTTTTATTTTGCTGTATACTTATCGTGAATATTAATTTATTTAGACTTATATCACTTCGAACCGATTTTTATCAAGAGTTTTATTAGGTTTTCAAAGGTTTATTAGGGTACAACTCAACGAAAAAGTCGAATCTTTAGAGTAGTATTTCTATGATTTGTTTGAGCAACATTGTGTTTGGGACATTATTCTTAGGAATTATTCGATTATATTACTTCTTGTATATCAGTTTACACTAAGACAACTTATAGGTGCAACATGATTTAACTGTACTTGTATCCTTTATCACGTAATTTTAGACATATTAGAAATAAAAAAAGGTACTACTGTTAGATTTTTCATAAATTACTTCGAAACTATGTTATTTACCACAAAAATTTAAATACACAATGAAAGTGAATGTTTTTATCTACAGAAGAAGGTACTTAAATGTAACATAACCCACTTAGTACACGAAGTAGAATTTTTTAAATCTTATTTTTGCTCTCCTGTAAAGTTATGATTTTTCAGTTGTATCACTGGTCACAGGAAGCATTATATTATTTATATTGCCTTAGCTGGCATAATATTGAAATATTGCAATGAATTATTTACTCAAATTAGGCATTCTAAGCAATTAAAAATAATTAACCCCAGTAGCCTGTAAAGTTTGAAAACCAATAAACGTATTATTCTATTTTTCCAATTATTTAGATTATTCGCACAATAATATACCATCTTGCAAGACTTAAGTAACATCCAATATCCCTAAACCAGCTAGAGTGATGGACGCATTGCAAAGTCACATCGTAGTCATATAGTAGTAGAGCTCTTTGTGACGGGCTCGTCCGGGGAAGAACTACCACCACGCCTATTTCTGCCGCCAAGCAGCGTTGCTGTGTTTCGTTTTGAAGAGTGTGGTTGCCGGTGTAATTACAGGAACATGAGGCTTAACATCTGTATGCCTCAAGTTGATGGACGCAGGACAGTGCATCGTAGGGCACGTGCGTGACTTACGAGGCAATGCTTTGTTATAGGTGATTACCACTTAACATCAGGTCGGCTATCTGCTTGTTCCATTAGCTAGTAATAAAAAAAAGTCATATAGGGGACGTCTTTGATGGCCGTGCACTGTGAGTTATTGTGATGGCTTAAGGCCGAAGTTATTAAAATTCCATATTTTCGCTTCTGCTTCGCTTGTTCCAGGCAAATTTTTAAGAAAATTATTTTAGTGAACATGTTTTTGGACACTCCCTTCATACATTATGAGTGATATTGATAGATGACAGTGACAGGTGTGGCGGTGGCGCTGTCATGTCACGCCTGTAATGCAAAGAGTAATTTTATAATTGGCTAAAACATTGTCCAAACAATTAATCATTTCAGCTTGTTATTAAATGTTAATTTCCCATAGGCTTTGTCTTCTAACCGTGGATTTTAAAAGGTGGTCTGGAAGAGATATGTTTTTAGTGATAAGACCGCGAATTGTTGCTTCATTATTCGTGTTATTATTGTCCTCTATTTGTTATTTTGTAAGGACAATACAGAGTTTTTACTCAATCATTCATTCATTCACGAACTACTTAATAGACTTTTAACTCATATAAATTGAGGTATATTTTGGAGCATGTTAACTTTCAGATGTAGATTTTTTTTTATACTACTGGCTTATGGAACAAGCAGATAGGCCCACCGGATGTCAAGCTGTAACCATCGCCTATAACAAAGCATTGCCTCGTAAGGCTCGATAGGAACGCGCCCTACGATGCACTGCACTGCGTTCATCAGCATGAGGTAGGTATACAGATATCAATAGCGGTCACCCATCCAAATGATGGCCGCGAAGATCGTTGCTTAGTGGATCGGTTAGAAATTACCAAGCCAGCTTAGCCGATCTTTTTACTTACTTTATTTGTACCTATATCTACCTCCTTTTACTAGAAGCCGTTTTGTGAAACGCTTTTTATGAAACAAAAAATGAATGATCCCAAAGGTTTTTGCGAATCACAATCATTATTTTAGTTAAGAGAGCTCGTCCCGCGCTTTGATTTATAAACAATGCGTCAATGACGTCAGCTTCTTTAGCGGCTCGGATTTATCGCTAGTGATGGGAGCTGGGATGCTGTGGTGACTATCGATATCGATAATAATATAAAACTTTTAATGAATACATTAATGTATGAGAAAAATTTCATTGTAACAAAAAGGAGATTATAATTTAGAACCTGGCCAATGGCAAATGAAATATTCTATTTGAGATTAATTATGAAAGTCACAAAGATTTAATATAGTCTCAAAAGTTATTAGCCGAGTGGGATTTGAACCCACGACCTTCCCCTTGATACGGGGCCGCGCTAAACAACTTTTAGGACTATATTAAGTCTTTGTGATTTTCCTTAAGTAAAGGTAAACACTATAAAACAATAAAAAAAATAATTATGAAAGTATTTTGTGCAGTATAAGTAGGTAGGTACCATTTTGTGCTTTCTAGTGTACCAACCTACTGTTAGGTATCCTAGTCAGCGTATTTCTATTTTAATCCGTAAAACCTAGTTAAGTTATAGCATCACTTATTAATAAGTCCAATTACATTCTTTCAAGCTAAGATTCAATGTTACCATAAGATTCTACCTGTAAAAAGCTGTTAAGATGTCCATGCGTTAACTGAAATAATTGTCATATCTTAGAATAGGTGATGACTGATGACAAATAAAATGTTAAAATAACAACTAAGTAATCCTGTTTGCTGTCCAAAATTGTATAAAGCAGTATATTTTTAAAAATAAAAAAACGTAACATGCAACCAAAAACTAAAGTTAACAAAACATCGATAACATCTCCTTACTATCCGCCATTCTCAACCCAACCCGTTCAACTCGGATTACTACTACAAACACAGTCTTCCGTCTCTCTCTCTGCCATAGACCGGCTATAGCCGTCCCGCTCGCACGCCCAAGCGCCCCGCTTGATACCGCGGCGGCTCCTTTGAAGTGCGGTAACCACGCCCCCGCCCCGCCCGCGCCCCGCCGCCTTATACTTAATTCGTCACAGAATAATAACGACAATAATTTTAATTAGAATAGAAATTGGGAAATGTTTACAGATTCAGGAAGTGGTAATACTAATTAATGATACAAAAGTATCGTAATTTGATTTGTTTATGGCGGAAAGATACGGTTCACTAATTGCTTTAGATAAGCGTAGGAAATTACATTTTATTGGGTAAAATACAAAGAGATATTGCAAGCTTTAGAAATATACGATGTGTTTCATTGAATTATATTAAATGATGAGAAGCTATTATGTTGTAGTAAAGATGGATGCCTTCGGCCACTTTGGTAACTAACTGATTCGTTATCAGCTACGTATAAACAATATTCTACACTGTAACGTTCTTAATTTGTAATCAGTTACTAAAAAACACTTCTTTTCCGTTTTAGTTATATTTTATAACCAGTTAGAAAAAATACTTTTTATTCTCTGTATAACCACTTACTATTTTTTTTTCTAAATTAGTGAAATAAGCATATTATTTGTATTTCGATAAGTCAAAGTAGAGGCTGAAATATTTTTAATTCTTAAAACGTTACTCAGAAATCATCATCATCAGAAGTCCACTGCTGGACATAGGCCTCCTCTTAACATTTCAAGGAAGAACGATTTTGAACTTATCCATCCACCGACTTTCCGGGAGTCACACGCTACTCAGATAAATGTCGACACTTTAATAATAATAATAATGGGTATTTAATGAAACAATGACAGGGCTTGAGCAGTCATCAACATCATCATCAGCATGAATAAGTCCCCTCCTGGACATAGACCACCCCCAATATTGTATTATATTACATTGTAACAAGGATCATACAAAAGAACGGTAGGAACCAAGCCGTAAGTTTGTTGCCCGTTCTTCTAGGCTTTGGTCGCGTGAACTGGCACCTAGAGTCACCTAGCTTTAAGACGTTGCAAAGTGATCCTTGTGATTTTATTGAATAAATACCTTTTGACTTTGACTTTTTTTTCTATACAACTAGCTGATGGAACAAACTGATGGCCCACCTGATGTTAAGTGCATCACCTATAACAAAGCATTGCCTCGTAAGTCACGCACGATAGGAACGTGCCCTACGATGCACTGCCCTGCGTCCATCAACTTGAGGCATACAGATGTTAAGCCTCATGTGCCTGTAATTACACCGGCGACCACACTCTTCAAACCAAAACACAGCAACGCTACTTGGCGGCAGAAAAATGCGTGGTGGTAGTACTTCCCCGGACGAGCCCTTCACAAAGAGCTCTACTACTCTTGTGATTACCTATATTTGAAATTAACATCGCTGTTATTAATTTTGTTGGGTGTAAGCTTAATTTAATTCAGACCTTATGTTACTAATACGTTACTTCAGGCAAATAAAGACATTTTCCTTTTTTTTATTTACATACCAAAAATTTTTTTTATCTTCAAAAGCCCAAGTTTTTACACTAAGCCAAAAATCCATAGCTCAGCTTTTTGGGAACAAAAATTAATACCTACATTTTTTATTCTCAAAAAGCTTGTTGATCGAAGTCAAAAAGCTTAAGTTAAGTTTTTACACTTAATAGTAAAATATGAAGTATTTAGTTGGTTGAAGCTACTACCAACTGAGCTGTGACAGCTAGGGTTGCCACCCGTACTTTATAATAAAGTATTGTACTTTATTTCAGGTAATTGTACTCTATACTTTATGAGAACAATAAAGTACACCAAAATACTTTATTTCGCATGATTTAATTTCTTTGGGATTTTGAATAGTTTAGTCGTAAGTATTTTTTCGTTAAACGACTTTAACGATTGATGCTGAATCGATTTCGCCTCTCGCCAGCGCCACATCACTTAAGCACTCGTTTTTAACAATTTCTAAACACAACCTAACCTCAAATTGTACCTAAAAAAATTGTACTTTATTTTGATACTATGTACTTTTTTTTCTTACCTATAATGACCAATGTACTTTAACTGCAAAAAAAAAAGGTGGCAACCCTAGTGACAGCCTTCACAGCTCAGTTGGTAGTAGTTCTGCCTTCTGCGCCGTAGGCCGTGGGTTCGATTCCCACCGAGAACAAACATTTGTGTGATGAACATAGATAGATGTATTTACAAAAAAAAAAGTATTTATGTATTATATCAACTATCTGGTTCCCATATTACAAGCTCTGGCTTAGTTTGGGGCTAGATAGTGCTGTGTGGAAAGTCCACTAATATTTATTTATTTATTTATGAAGCCTACTATTGTAAAAACTACTATTGTTTTCTTTAGTGAATGTTGTCGATAAAAAAAATCCATCAAGAAAAACAGCATCTACTTTCGAAATCTTCATCAATTTACATTGTACCCACACTATAAGGACCAAACAATGAAAATATGCATTTTCAATTGCGCACGCGTTTAAATGTTAATCCTAGGAATCCTACACCGATTTATACGAACGATCCCTGGTTCCGTAATTACAGGCGGCCTGATCAAAGATGCCAGCGACCGCGGCGGTACCTTTGAAGTCTAATAAACGAGTTCTGCATCTTCAACCCAATTTCAACCGTACGTAACAGATATAAGGGTTATATTCGGTTGTGGATGGGAGGTTTTCATAACACCTTAGAGGAGTTAAAGGGTCGTATCAGAGGGATTTTGCCACGGATATGTCAAAAAGAGGTTTTATTAGGGGTCTAAATGGACCGCACGGGTCGATCGAAATAGGTCATCACGTTCTATTAAAGCAGTCCTAATTAGGTTGGTTTTATTGACGGATTATTTTTGGGCAAGTAGAAGGTACTCTAGCCTATTGTTTTTTTTTATAAACCTATGTATAGTTTCCTATAGTTAGGTATAGTTAGTTGTAAGTTATTTTAAATTTCTTGTTTTTAGCTGTGTCAGACGTTTTCTCTGTGTATGTTTTTATGTGTGTTAAATAAAAGTTCATTCATTCATTCATTGTTCGTTATGAAAACGATAGATCCCCAGGCACGGTAGATATCCTTTCAAATAATTATCTTGGGACTAAGAAACAACTTGAGATTTTTGGAGGATGTCTGAGGGATTCAGAGTTAACTCCAAATATTACATTTGTCATACTTACGTTATCTGGAAGAGATACCTAGCTATCAGCGATAAGACCGCCCCGTTGTCCAGTTATATTTTTGAGTGTAGCGTTGTTTTGGTTTGGTGTACAATAAAAATAGAAACATTCAGTAGGTATAGGTAAATAATTAATTACTGGTGGATATTCCACACAGCATTACCCACCTACCTACCCAACTAGACCCAAACTAAGCAAATTTTGTACTCCTTCTTTTTTTGTTGTCGTGTCATTTGACTCTTGTTTTTTAAATATATTTATAAAGAACACCCAGACAAAGACAAAAAAAATATCTGTTCTCGGTGGGGATCGAACCCGCGGCCAAGATGGCAAGTGACCAACTAAGCTGTAGCTGTTATCCATTGCTACAGTGATCATCTACCAGACATAACGTTGTCTGTTTTAGAAGACCATCGCGTGAGAGTTGGCTGTAAGTTTCATCTATAGAACCTTTAGGACTGATTTCACCATGCTCTGTTAGATTAACAAAGGATTAAAGGGCCGTTAAATATGTCAAAATGTACGCGTTTGACATCTAAGGTTAGATTTAACGGCCTGTTAATCCTTGATTAATAACTAACAGAGCATGGTGAAATCAGCTCTTAGTAGTTGTCTATTTAGGGCCGGTTTCACCATGCTCTGTTAGTTACTAATCAAGGATTAAAAGACCGTTAAATCTAACCTTAGCTGTCCAACGCATACATTTTGTCATATTGACCGGCCCTTTAATCCTTTGTTAATCTAACAGAGCATGGTGAAACCGGCCCTTAACACGTCTAATAGTATCCTTAACAATATTCAGAGCTAAATAAAACGATTTCCAATCGAAAACGTTTCTGTCTTTTTGTTTGTAAAGCAAACAAACGAAACAAGAGCAAGAGAAAAAAATCAAAAAATTTCGAACAGATTTACAGACCTACCTATCTAATATTAAAAACCACGGAACCGTTTGGAGTGAAACTTGGAACAAATATAGTTCGTAACCTGTAGCAATAGGCTTGTGGCGGCTAGCCACACAGGTACTTGCAATCGGGCTGACGCGAAGGTTTTGTATGTAGCGTCGCGTCAGTCGTCTCTCCCCGCTCATTAGGTTCAGACATGTAATACCTACTTGAAAGTGAAAATATAAATCAGTACTTATGTGGAAACGGACGTTTATCATTTTATATGCTCCTCTGAAGCTACGTGAAATAGTGTAGGGGATACGCACCATCATAATCTCATTTATCCCCAACAATTGGTGACCCCGACGTGATATCGGTGTGTGGTGTTACCATGCGGTGACCACCCGATGGAATGCGCGCAACAACGGAGAATTCAAGATATCATTGTGACCTCAGAAGACCAGCGACGGAGACGACTCCCTCCCGATGAAATCCACGCCTCGGGAGGTATAAGCAAAAGGAACAGCCAACAAACAGGATGACGCAACATCAATGCGGCGACGCTACGCGGCTTGGTATGCACAGCAGGTGACGTCAGCCGACCCCGTCCCGACCACCAACAGAAGCCCTTATATGAGTAGCCGGTCAGCATGTAAAAAATAGAAGTATTGGCAGCGTACGACCGGGGAGTGGTTAACCCGCGGTCCAGCCAAAGATGTTCACGTATGGTCTGCGGCAGCGGCAGAAGATGTTATTGGAGCCAGCGACATCTGAGGTGCACTCAGTCCTATAGAAAAAGGAGTTTGGACCTGCAGATTTACTCGTGAACGTATGCCCGGTTGGAGAAGGATGCTCAGCTCACCGGAGGATCAGTGTTGGATCTGGAGATAGCTCAGTCCCACTGCTACGAGTAACTGGTGTGAAAGTACCTGCGCTACAAAGGAAGACCGAGACGAATATATACGGAAATATGACGGCGATTATAAGAAGGTGCTGTGGCAAAGAAATGGACGAAGCGTGAAAGTGTAAATTTTTCAATAGTAATTTCAGTGTTCCAATCCATTTTTAGAATCGTTCTTGTTTAAATAAATTTTAGTTCCTGGAATAGATCGCTTACGTTGAGTAGGTACACCAATGTAAGGATGGTCTGCTCTGCGCTCCTTACTTCCTACAAATTGTGTTGAGTGAGGGTGGTAGAAATTATACTTCGGAAATTACTGAATTTGATTTTATATTGAATTACATGAACATACAGTTAGGTTATACAGGTACCGACCGAACCTACTGAGTGGGGCGAGACGACTGGCGACGCTACATCAAGAACCTACGCGTCAGCCCAATTCCTGTGGCTAGGTACCTAGCCGCCACAGGCTACTTTTTATCCCGAAAAGTTAACAGGAGCGGGTTAGAAAAAATAAGAACATTTATTTACAAAGAAATTTAAAATGAACACATATTATTCCATTACACATGAATCAGTAGATCTGCAGGCCGTTGCGAATCGATTGAGAAACGATCTAGAGATAGCTCCACTGATCCAAATCAGTGCCAATCGGAACCGACCTCAAGACCGCCGTTTTTCGTGGTCCCATTATTTTGTCCCATTAATGGGACCACGAGGAAGAACAATTTCTCTTAGTCCCATTTTTATTGACACTGCTGCATGTAATTTATTCATTACATACTTATATAGTTATAGGTATAGGTCTTGCCGAGTCTTGTAAAACCAAGGCTTTTAATAGCATCGTTCGTTACCCCACACGAAGTGGCCATTACAATGCCACTTACGCACAGTATTATCAACAGGCCGGTCTTGTCTGGCCTCTCTTAACGGCTTAATTTCGGCCGCCATACCAGTTCCGAATTGCCACTTTTTACTTCTTGAGTAACCATGTTTTTGTTTAATGAGGTTAGAGTTGAAATAACGCAAACAAAACTTGGATTAGTATTTGGCAGGCAATACACGTAGGGCACGTTCTCACGAGGCAATGTTATTGATGATGGTTACCACATAACATCAGGTGGGTACAAAACAACGAGCATGCCACCGCGCATGTAGGTAAAACGCGTTGAGTAGACTAGTTTTTGTATTTATTTTAAAGCTCGTGTTTCTTACCTTTATTCCTATTAATCTATGCCTAATTACTTTTATTTTATACTTAGGTACTTAAAATACAACACTCTCATGAACCTCTGAAAACAACCATAGACAATAATGATTCGTGTATCCAATAAAATTGGTATCCAATCCACTGAAACAATAGATTATTGTTCCACCGTGTTTATGTCTCACCGGCCACCCAGGCATATCTTGCGTCCCTTTCACACGCACGGTGGTCCCCTATAACGAGACTTATGAGAACTGTTGCCAGCTAACGTCAGTTTTTGGTAGATGTAGCCGTTTACACACACCTATGGGCTCGTAGTGCTGGGACTTTGAGGAAACCTGCCTGTCGACGCCAGCTAATAAACATCTTGTAACAGTAGGTAAACAGTTTGTCAGTGATGAAAGGAAACATTGCGCAGAAACCACTTAGTATTCTAGCAGTGGCGATGAGCTTGCTACCTGTCACGTATATGTAGAATACCAACTTTTATAAGCAAAGTTATCTAGTTACCAAGTACCAAGAAAAAAAATACTTTCATTTCTTATTTAAGAGTAGTAGAGCTCTTTGTGAAGGGCTCGCCCGGGGAAGAACTACCATCACGCCTTTTTCTGCCGCCAAGCAGCGTTGCTGTATTTCGGTTTGAAGAGTGTGGTTGCCGGTGTAATTACAGGCACATGAGGCTTAACATCTGTATGCCTCAAGTTGATGGACGCAGGGCAGTGCATCGTAGGGCACATTCCTATCGTGCGTGACTTACTAGGTAATGCTTTGTTATAGGTGATGGTTACCACTTAACATCAGGTTACTTACAATAATTACTGATGAGTATCAGTTGATCAAATGATAGCACGTTTGCAACGGTCTACGTTTCATTTATATTTTGTATATTTTGTAAATACTTTATTTCTTGATATTTCCTTTATATTTTTTTTTGCAGAAGTTAGTTGGCAGCACAGGGCTGATCACCTCTTCGAGTTATAAATCGGCGGTCCGCTACGGACGGTATTAATATTGCATTAATTCGTACTTACCTACACTTACTTATTCGCTATCGAATCGATTCTCGATTAATCATTCGATGATGCGGCTGTTAATCGAGCTGCGATGCTTTTTTTGTTGTTGTAGGTATATACGTATGCATGTACCTAATATATGAGGAAACGTGGAGGAAATTTTGAAGTATCTTAATGGGTATTTGCAAACTCCTGATCAATTTATTTAACAAGATAATAAAACAGGAAACTTTGGAGCTGATTTCACCATGCTCTGTTAGTTACTATTAAAGGATTAACAGGCCGTTAAATCTAACCTTAGATGTCAAACGCGTACATTTTGATACGCACAAAAGACAACAGGTGGACCCGAATAACAACCCTATGGAATGGGCCAACCGGAAAAATAAGAAGAGGTAGGTAGAACGCAGGGTGCCGCAGGAAAGACGGCAGGACGACATAGTCGAGTTAGCGGGCAAAGAATGGGCGAAGAAAGCGAAGGAAAGGAAAGATTGGAAGCTGTTGGAGGAGGCCTATACCCGACAAGGGGTTCTTAGTTAATTATATTGAAGTGTTACTGTCAAAAATTTGTAAAAGAACATTATAAGCTTATAGGCTTTTTATTTATTTACTACACGCTGCTGCCCGCGACTTCGTCTGCGCAGGATTAGTCACACAATATCTTTATAAATTGTAGCCTATGTTATTCTGATAAGCTATAGGTATTATTGTAAAGTTTCATTAAAATCCATTCAGTAGTTTTTACGTGAAAGAGTAACAAACATCCATCCATCCATACTTACAAACTTTCGCGTTTATAATATTAGTAGGATATGGTGAAATCAGCTTTAAAGCTAGACTTTTACACAACAATATCTTGGGCTGTGCTCATCCATGCCAGGCGACAGCAATGCTGGTCATAGGCAACTTATACTACTTGCTGACGGAACAAGCAGATGGCCCACCTGATGTTAAGTGGTATCATGCCAAGTCACACACGATAGGGACGTGCCAAACGGTGCATTGCCCTGCGTCCATCACTAATGGCATACAGATTTAAGCAACGCTGGATTTTGCAAAATTTTCCAAGGCCTACTTCTCACCGACATAATTTCCGGAAGAACGATTTTGGTGCTTCACCATCCACCGTCTTCCCGCCATATTTAAAAAATGTCTAAATATTTCCTTCCCCAGGCAGGACTTTTTTTTGTAACAATCACTACATAGTATAAAACAAAGTCGCTTTCTCTGTCCCTATGTATGCTTAAATCTTTAAAACTACGCAACGGATTTTGATGCGGTTTTTTTTTTATAGAAAGAGTTTTCAAGAGGAAGGTTTATATGCATAATACAAGCATAATCTCTTAGGGATAACCCACAATAACCGTGCGAAGCCGGGGCGGGTCGCTAGTAAATATTAAAAGAAAGTTTTTAATTTAGGTTCTGAGAGCTCCAAAAAGTAGACATTTAAAAAACCATATTTTAGAAAGTAGGTACATTATGTACCTGCTTACTTTGACTTAGTGGTCTTCCGTCGTGCATCTCATTATCGCAACGAATGTTGTCACGTAAACTATTCAAACTGATTCAAACCATAATCTGCAATAGAATTTCTTTAGAGGCTGACGAACTACACACATCAAAAGTGTCTATCACTTGATAGACACTTTTACAAACAACAAAATTCTTTATTCAAATAGTGAAATTCACTAAAAAATTGTTAAAATAATAATCCTTATTTTTTAACAATTTTTTCAGTGAATTGCACTATTTGAAAAAAGAATTTTGTTATTTGTAACAAGGCTCAAACAAAAGAACAATAGGAACCAATCCGTAGGTAAGTTTGTTGTCTGTTCTTCTAGACTTGGTCGCGAGGAACTGGCACCTAGATTTTTCTAAGAGGTTTCAAAGTGATCAATGTGATTCAATTGAATAAAATTAAATACGTTTGACTTTTTTGATAAACAAACGTGGCTAATTGCTATTTTTCGCTATGTTCGGTTTTTTCTCTCTGAAAATGTTCAAATGTGCGAACGAAATGTTGTTTGTCGGACCTTACCTTGGCGTTAGCATCTGTCATGCTTATGTCTTTTTCAAAAAAGATACTTACCTAGATACCTACACTACATTTCATGATTTTCTTTTCATCGGCGTAATTTTTTTTTAGTTTTTGTCTTGATACTTTGTACCATTCTTTATGGCACTCTCCATACCTAAATCTAGGAGGTGGGCGTTGATAATTACGTCACAGTTTTTATAACTACTGTAGCTATCATCGTTTCTTATTGTGTAAACTACCCCATTTGTTTAAAGTTCCCCAATAAAATATTTTGATTTGATTTTGATTTGAATCTACAATCTCAAAAAAGCTAAAGCTTTCGTAATTCGACAAGAGCTAATGTGACTCTCGCTCGCACGTTTCGACATGTTGAAAAATATAAAATCACTAAACTCATTTTCGAAAAATCGCAATCAACCATTTTGTGTGCAATCACATTGCACACAGTTTAGTTGTTTAGTGTGCACATAGTTTAGCAATGTGATTGCACACAAAATGGTTGATTGCGATTTTTCGAAAATGAGTTTAGTGATTTTATATCTTTCAGCATGTCGAAACGTGCGAGCGAGAAGTTGTTTGAAACTTGTCAGCCCCTTAAACAGCGACTGCATTTTCGCACGGTTAGCGACCAATGCGTGTGATCAGTCATGTCGCGGCGGTGTGTCGCATCGATTATGGGAACTCGATAAAGTCAAAGTCAAAATGTATTTATTGGTTTGAATCACAAGGATCACTTTGAAACGTCTTAAAGCTCGGTGAATCTAGGTGCCAGTTCCACGCGACCGAGCCTAGACGAACAGTCAACATAGATAAACAGGCAATATAAAGTGATTCACTGTCGAATAGATTTTAATAAAATAATTAGATTTACCTACCAGTGCTGCGCTGTTACCTGTAAAATGGGTATCGGTGCATCAAATTCTGAGTCAGGGACCTATAATTTGTACCATACAGAACAGTGTTTTACTTTTTTTTCTTTGATAAAAAGGGTGTCCCAGAAACCGATGTCAACCCGGAAACGGGTGATAGGCCCAAGTCATAACAGTTATCAGAAAAAAATAAAAAAATCTAAGTTAAGTATTTCTAAAGTTATTGGCATTTAAAAAAAAATTTGAAAATCTACACCCCGTAATGGTTTTTTGACTCGCGTTACAAATCTTAATTTTTTATCAATATTAATTTTATTATGTTAATCCTGAATCATGCCTCTGTAAGTTGTTTTCAAAAATTTTAAAGCAACTGCTCCCTGCTAGATTAATTCTTGAAAAAGTAGCCTTCCAATCCTAAGGTCGTGGGTTCAAAATCGGACACGAACGATGAGTTTTTCTATTAAAAAAATATGTGCACAAATACCAACAACAAGTACCTACTCTCAAACGTTGAAAGAAAATATCTTGAGGAAACTGGTATGTCTTAGAACCTAAGAAGTTTTGAAACATGTGCTAGTGGTCGAAAGGAACCTTTTTGTGGCGCACTTAAAATCCTTTCACCACACTGTTTCGAAAGAACTGGTGACAAGTGGTGAAAGAAGAGGAAGATGTACGTATATAATTTTAAGAAAACGAAGCTAAATAAACTTTATTTAAAGACTAAGGAAGCATTCAGGTACAATTAAAATTAAAAGATATTTACAATCCTGTCCGGGCATCACAGCGTCCCGTAAATAGGGACCTGAGTAATAATAAGCCCCTGACGCTGTATAAATCATCATTCAATCAACGGCAAAGGTCTGTTTATGAATAAATACGCAAACAAAACAAATTAATATGTAGGGGCATGCCTTTTTCTGCCGCCGAGCAGCATTTGTATGTTTCGGTTCGAAGAGTGTAGTTGCCGGTAGAATTACAGACACATGAGGCTTAACATTGGTATGCCTCAAGTTGATGGACGCAGGATAGTGCATCGGAGGGCACTTTCTGCTTGTTGTAAATATTTCCAGGATCTTTGCCTTTCTATTTTTTTTTTATACCACTTGCTGATGGAACAAGCAGATACCACTTAACATCGGGTGGGCCATCTACTTGTTTCATCAGCTAGTAGTAAAAAAAAAAAGATGGCCTAACTGATGTTAAGTGGTAACCATCACCTAAAACAAAGCATTGCCTCGTAAGTCATGCACGATAGGAACGTGCCCTACGATGCATTGCCCTGCGTCCATCAACTTGAGCCATACATTATGTTAAGCCTCATGTGCCTGTAATTACACCGGCAACCACACTCTTCAAACTGAAACAACAGCGTTGCTGCTTGGCGGCAGAAAAAGGCGTGGTGGTAGTACTTCCCCGGACGAGCCCTTCACAAAGAGCTCTACTACTCTTAAATTGTATTTTACGTTAATAACGAACCTAAATTTGCTTTACTTAGATCATAGACCCTACTATATGTAGGTACGAAGGTACCTAGGTAGGTACATACATATCGTTGGTACCTACTTACTTACATGAATAAAACAAAGCAAAAGTCGTTGAATTTTCATTTCATTCCTCAAGAGCCGGTCCAACATCTAATCAGAAATCCTAATGAAATTACATCAAAACTAAACACAAGAAAACATGGTTAAAATCCTCATGTGCAAAAGAGAGCTTTCACTCATGTTATCGCTGTCCCGCTCTCGGGCGGGGCTCTGTAGGCCTTTGCCCAAGTATTTAGGCTCTCAATGTGAGGTCTTCAACATAATTTATTAACCGGGCCCCACAAACAGCTCAAACCATTCAGAAACGTGAATTATTGAGACATGAATAGTTTTTTCATCGGATTTAAATCTAACTGTAAAAGAGTACTTTCGTAATAAAGATATTATTAATTTAACTAGAGATCGCCCGCTACGGAGATTGTAATTTTGTGATAGAGATTTATCTACATCTGCTTGGTAGGTACCTAACCTACGTTACCTAGTAGATAGTTACCTACTAATATAGGGCACTATAGGTGCACATAATTTAGAAGGTCGATAAAACTCATGAGGAATGTAGGTACCTATTATTAAGTTTAATAAAAACAAACGATTCCTATATACCTACCTAGTTATATAAAAAAGGCTAGCTTAGCTATCTAAGTAGGTATTAAATCTATGAGAGTAAGCAGGTATAGGTACCTACCTAGGTACTTACTATACAACGTTTTTGTAACGTTTATTACGGTAGCTCACTTACATAGCGACGTGTTTGGTTTGATGTTACCTACACGCCTTTGTCCTAATTCACAATATAGGCATAGGTAAATGTAGACTGTATGTTTATCTAGGTAGGTAGTACCTATAAAAAGCACGATTTAGCGTTCTTCCGTGAAATTAACTACCATTAAAAAACATTTTCAGAATTTGTTTTTGAATCTGGTGTAATGTTCCTGATGGCTTTATCGTGATCTTGCAATGTTTCTCGAAAGTTAAATTTTAGTGAAAGCATAGCAATAAAGTGAGTCAAAGTTCATGCTTTATTTGCCTACAAAATTATGGTAGGTAGGTATATGTAAGTATGTACCTAAGGAAAACAGGTACCTACTTACTAGACTACAAGCCAGCAATCTAAAGGTTGTTCAAAGCTACACATCTGGTAGAAACATGATAGAAATTAGAAATACCTACTATGCAAGTACTGAAGCACTGTTTAATACGAATCGACTTCAATATTTTCACTACTACTGCCACCTATGGAAAGCTATTGTAACTACATTTTTTTTGCTACTCGACGCAAGATGGCTCTGATTGTTTTTACATAAAACACTCCCTAAACAAAGTCAAGTCAGCTAGCAATCATGCTTAGTTATCCTTCAAGTGGGTGGTGGCGTTTTTGTTTTTTAATGATTTGGTTTGGTTTGTTTACTTTGTTTGTTTACTTACATTCAGTTAGGTTAAAAAGTTATTTGTATGTAGATAAATTCAAAATAAAACTAGTACCTACATAATATGAATAACCAACTCATAGAAAAAGTTATAAAATCAAACGATGCAAATACTTGTCCTGAGTTTACTTACGAAAACCCGCTACTTGACCGTAATGTGGCTAGAGCACTTTCAAGAAGTTTTGTCAAGATTCTCAGAGTTTCCCAGCAAAATTCCAACATAAATAACAACTTACGCCACTCAGTCTTAGCGAATATACGCAAAACGTGTCGAACAGAACCCGAAAACCACGTGGTTATAGGCGATACCATAACAAATCTACTAACAGAAGTATACATTGAGGAAATAGAAGATCCACATACAAAGTCATGCACAAACCCAGTAGAAAAGGATCTCGATGTCTTCATAACCCGTCGACTGGTAGAACTTGATATAAATTCAAATTACCAATCATCATTGAACCCAGAAGTTGCCCAGTCCTTGTTAAACTTGGATGAAAGAAGCTTAAAATCCATATCACACAATGTCTTAGATATTGATGTTAGAAAAAAGAAAAGCTTGACATTGTTAAAAGATTTGTGGACAAAACCAGTATGTGAAAGTGTGGACAGTATTTGTGATATTTCAATATGTATGAAACCAGAAATAGAAAAGACGTTGCTCAATTTATGCTACAGTTTAATAACGGAACAAAGTGTTAATTTGAATGAATTATTTAGTTCAGACAATTTGAAAGATCTAGTGCAAAAATGTTCAATTTCACCGGAATGTTTTCAAATATGCTGTGGAATACTAAACAGTGTATTTAGTTCTGTAAAATATGCTTCAAGTTTACAGCTATTTATAACTGAATTTGTAAGAAAAATCAAAGAAACATGCCCAAATACAATTTCAATTCTTTATCCAGTTCATCTCTGCCATATTGCTGTTCTCCTAGATATCGATGTGTGTAAAATGCCAAAAGAAATTCAGGGTAGCTACATCCAAAACACTCTCCCATACCTAAAGGAATTACGTTCAGTATCAGAGACTGACTTTGTACTGCTATTAACTCACTACCCAGATTGGTTTGATATTTATTTTGACTTGTAAAAGATTTTTAATTATTTATTTAAGTTTTTTATTTAAACAATTAATCAACTTTATTTCCAAGAGTAGCCTTTAGCCACGGAATACAAAACTATGCTACCAATTTGAACATGAAACATAAAATATAACAAAATTAAAGGTAATGAAAGGTCACCACAATTGCAGTCTGAAATTCCTCATTTACAAGAGTCCAAAGACCAAGATACAAATATAGATCAAAAAAAGCTCCCATTTTCCAAGAAATTTATGTAACCAACTTAAAACTACAAAAAAAAGATCAAACTTAACTCTTTTGAGTTTCACATAGTTTCAAAAACCATAACATTGTAACAATAACAGCCATTACTAATACTGACGAGAATATCTTCAATCTTTGTCAAGTGGCAAAAAACTTAAATGAATTTCAGGTTTTACACAAGTATCAGTCCAAGCTTACACATATATTTACTGTTTTTTAACAAAAACCTCACTCATTTATGGCAATAATATACTTAATTACACAGCAAACAGAATCAAATAGTTTGAGTGGACACTTATCTGCCTAAGAGCTGATTTCACCATGCTTGTTAGTTACTAATAAAGGATTAACAGGCCGTTAAATTGAACCTTAGATGTCAAATGCATACATTTTGACATATTTAACGGCCCTTTAATCCTTTGTTAATCTAACAGAGCATAGTGAAATCAGCTCTAACTCACACAGAATTAAACTGCAGCATCACTACTTAACATTAAGAATCTAGGATTCAAGCTTAATAACATACTTGGTGTTGAACACTGCATTCAACAACTGCATATACACATTATCATTGTTGGTGTTCAGTACTATTGTTTTAGAAAAACCAAACTTTTTCACAAACACCGCCAATGATTCTTTGAAGTTTATATTATGAGTTAGTTGCTTGCAATGCTTTTTCAATGCCTCCCAATATGGCAAACTTTCGTTGCAGACACCGCAGTGGTACAGCCTTGGACGAACCTGGAAACATTATTTATTAGACTCAAATACTTTCATTAATACAAATTATGGTATTCTTGGTACTTGGTGACTGGTTTCCGCAAGTACGTTACTCGTAGGCCCTTTTTGCATGACAAATCCAGGTATATGTATAAAGAGACATAAACGGATTTTCTCACACCAGCAGGTAACAAGGTTTATAGCTTTTTATGAACGAACAAGACCTACCTCTCTTATTGGTAAGCGATCTTCAGTAATACTCTTAGCAGCCAGCAATTTAGACTTGTGCTTCCAAGAAATACAATGCTCCTTCTCATCTTCAGGTGACATTGTCTCATCACATGCAAAGCACTTAGTCTTCTTGTAATATTTCCCATGCTCAATACGCTTCATAAGAAAAAAGCTATCTTCATTCATAAGCAAGTCTCCATTAATCAAAAACGCTTTCTTATCTGCCGAGTATGACAAGGATTTAATCAGCTCCATAATAAATATGGGCTTGTATGATCCTCTTTCATGTGGGCGAGATTTTTCAAAGCCTTTAAGTTCAAGATGTCCTTTATGGAAGCATCCTGCGGTATGGCTTTTGAAAACATCAATGCTGGCCGATAGAAACTTGTCACACAGTGTGCAATACCCCTTACTACCTCCAGAATTCATCTTTATGAAGTTCTCTTTTCCATAATGAGCTACTCTAGACCTAGCTGCACCATGGTCAAAGTTCCGTTGTATATAATTCTTATCAATGTAACCATATATTTTTTTTATGATGGCACTGTTAGTTGTGCTGTAGATGCCATGTTTAAATAAATGGTTTGTTAAGTCACTAGCAATCACTTTGATGTCAATTTTGCAAGTTTTGCATGTGACTTTTTTTGCTTCCATATCAATGGTGAAGAAATCATCTTCAATGCCGGCTAACATATGGACGTCCCATTCAGTCTGTCGGATTTTATCCATCCCTGTACTACACAGAATGATTGGGTAATCTTCATTTCTATCGCCCATTGTGCAATCCTTGAGTTCATTTCCATCTTTGTCAAATACAGGTGGGTTTTTCATAAGTAGCATATCACCATTTGTGGGCTTGCTCAGTTCCAAGCAATTATTGTTGGTGTGGTTTGCAAAGTGATCATCAAACACATTGATGGGAAAAGTCTTCTTACAAGTGAAGCATTGGAATGTGTGTTTGTCTATCTGGAAACAAAAATAAAACATTAGAATTATATTTTATTCATTTTCTCATAATATATTACACAAGGTGAAGATCTAGGTACTTTAATTATTCTTAAATCAAACTCCTTAAAAGATGCTGAGATATCATCTCTAACCATGGTAGGTAGATACATAATAATAGTACATAATAATATTACCTTTCTGTAGTATTTATCATCCACATAGTTAACATGGGCCTGAAGCAATCTCACCACATGCTCCGGTTTAAAAACATGGTCGCCCATGTTGTTCACTGCAGTGTTACATAGCACACATTGCTTATCTATAATCCCATGCCATTGGAAATGACTGATCGGACTATTTTTGATGAATATGGCATCATCAATAAGTTTCACTTCTACCCTGGCAGTGGCTGCCGCAGGGTTACTTTTGTGGTTCTTATGCTTTTCAGAATCAATGTGCTGTTTGATTTCTGTAATGTCTTTCATTGTTTTGTTACAGAATGAGCAGTAGTAGTAGGGATCCAGCTGGAAAAGTAAACTATTTATTAGGCAAGCAAAACAGACTTATGAAGATGTTCGAGGATCTCTACCACATCTAAGGATTAGTCTTAGTTTAAGATGAGAAAAAAACCTGGTGCCACAGAATAGTTATGAGCTTATGCATGTAATGTAAGTTTAATAAAAAAATTAATACCTATAGGAATAGGCAGTGAGATGTAGGTAGGTACCTACTAGGTATCATACAGTAGTAGGTATGTAATTGTAAGTCTATCGTAAAGACCTTGGACGCAGCCTAGCTCATGGAGTCTAACCTATATGCCGACTCTTACCATACGAAATGTACCGCTAACTATAATAATAAGGGAATAGCATTGCAAAAAATTGTAAAACAGACCTTATAGATATAATTCGTGCCGAATTGAGGCATGCAATTTTGAGTTTTCAGGTCCTTCCTGTGCTTCTCCCATCGCAAGTGCTTGTCTACTCTGGCCGCATCGGCACAGTTCTCTTTGCAAAGAAGACAGCGGTAATTCAGGTCTCCACATAGGATAAAATTCTTGAAATATTTAATCTTCGACATTCTTCTAAGAAATCTTGATAGGTCTGGTTATGGTAGGTACTGCTGCTGGTTGAGTAGGTACTACGCTGGCTGAAGAACTCGCTGGGTGACTGGGACTGGGATTGTCTGGGATAGGATCGAACTCCTTCCTTACAAACTTTTTTATTTTGTGGGTAGGTGGGAAGGAATGGATAAGGTAGGATGGAATTTGAAACTAGGTAGGTGTACGTATCATGAAACACTTCGCTTCGCATTGGCGCATTCAACCATTCAGATTAGATATAACTCCTAAATACATTTTTTAACAACAAAACAACAGTTTGTTTTTCAAAATCAAGGGTGCCAATAATGTACAACCAAGGATTGTACAGCCGAGGAAAACACAGCCCGGAATTGATGTACAATTTGGTCGCGAAATCCATGGCTGTGTAATCCAAGGCTGTACATTCCAAGCCGTACAAATTCAGCACACCTTTGGAAAGCACGACCCGATAAAACGCAGCCAAAATTTTGATGCCAAAACTTAGGCTTTGTTTACACTCGTCAATTACTTACTCACTCACTTGTTGGTCCGACTCGGATTGGTTAGGTTATGTTAAAACATATAAATTACCAGAATTTTATTTTTTTCTAACATTATTCTCTGAATAATTCTCTTATTTTATATAATTTTTAATCTGTGCTACTTGCCTATACTTACTGTGTAGTGCATCTAAACAGAGCATAGGCTTTCGACCAATCAGAGCATGGTCACAGAATCCATGGTCGTGCAATCCTGGCTGTACAATCCCGACTGTGCTGGGAAAGCACAGCCTGGAAAACACGGCCCGGATTTCATGTACATTTTGTACATGGAATCCGGGCCGTGTTTTCCAGGCTGTGCTTTCCGGGTTGTACATTTTCGGGCTGTGTAATACTTGGTCGTAAATTAACCGGACCCCCGAACGAAAATCAACATAAAATCATTTTTGTTTTTTTATTTTTCAGTTTGCTTTGGTTGGAGTCTAGTCTTTTTGCCCGCCCATGTTGACGGTATAATTTATTATTCTGAGCTTCTTCGTCTCGCTCGCTCTATAATATGAACGCTTGCTTGAGTCATGCTTGAGTTAATACTTAAACTTTGTCTCGCTCGCTCTCATCGCTCGCTTGCATAGATTTATACTTGATCCATGCTCGCTTGCTTAGATTTAGTATATACTACCTCCATGCTCACTTGTATGCTCGCTTGCTTGTTTTGGTTAGTCAATCAATCAATAAATAAAGCAAGCAAAGTAGGGATGTGACATTCTACATAAAAAATTGATTATGTTATATTCAAATTCAAATTCAAATTCAAATTTATTCACTTAAGAAATAACATTACAGATATATTAATCGATTATTCCCTAGTTTGACAATTTATTTCGAAATAAACGCCTTAAATATTATATTAACTATAGTTATAGGTTTTTAATGCGTTCTTGTTGTTCATAATGTATATAATAATCAGTGGAGTTTTCATATAAAAAATATTAGTTACAGTTCCAGAAACTTGTTCGCATTTTTATGAAACGGAACGTTATTAGATAATACTAGCGGCCTGTCCCAGCTTCTCATGGGTGGTCATAAATTTTTTGAACATTTTAGGATAAACTTAGACCGTGGGTTCGAGCCTCGCGTCTACTTATTTCATACATTTGCACGTCCTTCTCCTTGAGTGAGTGAAATCGGACCCCGTGCGTGACCCGTGGACCCGTTAACATTTTTAATGTCGTCGTATCTTTTGAATGGAGTGTCCGATTTGAAAAATTTAAGAAGTAATCTATAGGTATTGAAACCGTCATAATTATGACGGTTCATTTTTATTTATGTTATGAATATTTATTTGGATAAGGATTAATACCAAGGTACAAATAAAGACCCTTTTCTAGCGGCGGCATTTCAATTATTTTTTTATAATAAAAGAACACTTATTGTGACATAACTATAATAGTTAGACAAATGCTGTCGCGACATTTTTTGTAGATGACGTGTTCTACAAAATCGTAGTACATTATTTTGTTCTATCATCAATAGTTTTCGCAGCGCACGCGATGTAAGGTTTTTGTTTTCCACCTTGGGTTACATTATTGGAGTTTTAGTAAGGATCCCTGATTTTTTTGAAAATTAAATATAGCCTATGTTACTCAGGGATAATGTAGCATTCTAACGGTGAAAGAATTTTTGAAATCGGACCAGTAGTTTTTGAGCCTATTCGTTACATACAAAAATACAAATGTTTCCTCTTTATAATATTAGTGTAGAAGTAGATGTAGAAGTGTAGATTAGTGTAGACAAAAAACACTGAAACATTGACTAACATTGCCACTAATCCTACGATGAATTCGACCATTTTTAGGTTATTACCGATTTTCTACACACCAAGCACCAACAAAGTTCACCAAACACAAACAAAACTCTTGACAGCTACCAATTATTACTGTCAGTCATGTCATGCCCAATGTTCAATGGAGATGACAAGTAACAAGACACTCGTGTATCAAATTCGATTTTAGCTTAAAAATAACGATTGTTTATCGATTATTTCTATAATCGATTATTTTTTCACATCCCTAAAGCAAAGCAAACAGAGCAAAAGAAACAAAAACAAGGAAAGTATGTAAGCAGGGCTGCCATTTGTACGATTTAAATCGTATTTGTACGATTTTTGCATGTTTTGTACGATTACGATCGAAACATCGAAATCGTACAGAAAACGTACGACTTTTTTAACATACAATTTAAGATTTCTATACATGAAAGAAAGCGTTCGACCGTAAACAATAAGGTTGATATCTGACTAACATTGCGTTAATATTCACTATAGTTGATGATTATTTTATTAAAGAATGACGACAAATCATTTCCTTAGCGCGCGGTCTAGTTGTACGGAGCGGAGAAACGCGGTTCTACTTGTTATTTTCTACTAAATCGTGCAGGCTCTTGTGAAAACTGATGCGCTTCTGTAATTATTTAATAAAAATGAGCGACGTAACTGTTATTGAGCGTTCTCGTACTCTTAAAAAGAAATTAGTGCAAAGAGGTGTACTTTATTATTAAATGTTTAAATATATCGATGATTGATTCTTGTAGGTACGATTTCTTATTTCAAACTTTCATAAGGCGTACGACTTTTTTGAAGCTGTGGTACGATTGCGCCATATTTTCACCTGGCAGCCCTGTATGTAAGTAAAAAATATTCATAAATCAAACAAACAAAATCCAACCAATCCAGTATAAATGCCGATTAGCATAGTAATTTTCATTTGGAAAGTTAGCTTAGTAAAATCCACAAGTGAGAAATAAATATGGTTAGACAACGATAGGTAGGATACAATTGGTGCTTTTTGTGTAGCAGTGTTGTGAATTATTGAAAATGAGTAAAAGACGTCGCGCGTCGTCGGGGGCTAGCCGGGGCGCCGATGGAGATGACAGCGACGACGGGGTTGAACTGCACAGTCCTGGACCACCGCCGTCGCGGAAGAAGAAGAAGTTAGACCCTGTAAGATAAATCGATTTAAAACATCTAATTTTACAACAAACAACCACTTTCCGTGGCTTCCGTGGCGTGGTTTTCTATGCATGAATTGGTTCATTACTACTTACTACTTTAGATTGAACTTCTCTACAAACTAATTATAAACTTACAGCTCCTTAGCAGTCGTTAAGCCATGACGGAGGCCACGGGGCGGCCTAAAACTTCGTAATCTAAGTTAGCCGCTAGCTGATACGGACTTACTTTAAGATGCTACTTACATTTTGAAAGATAAATGCTATGAAAATAGTACTATGTAAAAAAAAAGCCGTGGGAGCATGTAGGCTGATCAGAGATTCAGCTGCTCAAGAGGCGGTATTTAAATAACATGTCAAAAAAAATACACTTACTTATTTTTACACATATCACTGATAAGTCTAATCAAATAAATGTTGTAAAATTAGTATTGCATGATTCAAATCTGATCTTCCTGTACTCATTTTAATTTGACAAGTCTATACCTATTTAGGCAATAAATAAATTATAATTAACTCTCATTGGTTAAGGATGGCTTATTTTTTTCAACCTATTCAGATTTTTATGTTAGACCATAAGTTTTAAACTTATTGCTTACTTTTAGTAAAATTCATTTCAGAGTGAAATCTGCCAGCAGCTATATGACACCATCAGGTCCTACAAGAAGGAAGATGGCACATTGCTGTGTGATGCATTTATCCGAGCTCCAAAAAGGCGCCAAGAGCCACAGTATTATGAAGTAGTCTCAAATCCCATTGATTTGCTCAGGGTAAGACTATATTTATTGTATATTACATAGGTATTTATTGCATACCTGTTACCTTTATATAATGTCATGATTGCGAAAGTTTAAAAAATGCTATTTTAATTATTGTTTAGTAACTGGGCCTATATGCCCTGCTATTATAATTTTTTTAGCAAAGAGCAATCTAAATATTTGTTCATATTAATAATTGTTCATACAGAAAAGAAACTGAATTATAAATCTATTAAAAGTCACCTTTACTAGGCTTGCAACCCGTCACTTGGCAAGGATTAATGTTATGCCTTTGACTACCCCATCCAGGCATTTTCCAAGTTCTTGAACTTTGCCATAATAACCATTTTTATAGAGTTTTCAATTATAGAGAATAGGTAGATTAAGTTTTGATATGAGATGTATATTTTTTGATGTTTTACTATAGGGCAGTGTGGTTGCCCAGTGACTAAGCCCTTAAAAAAAATAGATAATATAATATGAAAATACCTAATATAAAATAGGAAATGAATTGTCACTTTATATCTTAGGTAATCGGACGAAAGAGGCTAATTAAAAAAAATATATCTTAGGTATTTTTTAGGTATATTTACCATTCAACAAACTAAACAAATTGTGTCATTTAAGCACATATTAAACACCCCATGTGGCTACTTTAGGTGTGGGTAATGGAATTTGTAATAAAATTAATAAACTGTATTTATTTTGCGGCTGCGGCTGCGCGCGCCCAACAACTACTTGGGCGCGCGCCGCGCCGCCCTGCCATGCTGGAGGTGCCTAGCTGTAGGACCAACCTACTTAAGTTTGCCCCCATGGTACTCGCTATATACATATATACTTAATATATTGTCCGCGAACAGCGTGGATATTTTTTTCAATAACCTGCCGAAACTCCTACAATTCCAAAGGTAGTCATTGAAACTAAATGTTTAGATTAGTGCCTGCTTATTAGGATAAGTAGGTGCTAATCTAAAAATTTGGTTGCAATAGGTTGTATAATAATAAAACGATGTACTTACATATACCATCGGGTCAAAAAAAAAACTGTTATGATGTGATATTGTCTTTAAATAAATAAATAAATACATTTTTAAAATTAGGTCCAACAGAAACTGAAAACGGATAATTACGATGACATAGAGGAGCTATCAGCTGATATGGATCTGCTAGTGAACAACGCAAAGGCCTTCTACAAGCCCGACTCAACTGAATACAAGGATGCCGACCAGCTGTGGAAATTGTATGAGCAGACGAGAGTTGCTCTTGAAAATGGTGAGCATTAGGATTACATTACATTTGGAACATAGAGTCAGATAATCTGTATTAAAGCACGTATTTTGGTACAACTCAAGTACCGATCTTTTTACGAACTATGCGATCGTCAAATTTGACATTTCTATTCGTGAAAACGGGTTTTACCGATTTTTAGGTGATTTTGACGAAAGTCGTGCTATTCGTAAAATTTTATCTAAGGACAGGTTTATTCTGGGTCTGGTCTATGTACCGCACATAGAAAAATTTGAAAAAAATTGAAGATTACCATTCAAATGCAATTTCATTAAAAATGTAGGTTAATAAAGTGTTCATCACTAAATGTTGATCTGTTCGAATTTTTTACTATGTGCACATTTTTAGAGCCGCCATGACAGTCTGTAATTGACGTTTGACATGACGTTTGATATGACGCATTGCATTTTATAATTTTTTGACAGTTTTGTTGCTTGTTTTGACGGTAATGCCTTTCATTCTCAAGCTTGACTTAAACAACAGTTGTCAAAATGACATTCACGCATGTCAGTCCGCCATATTTTTAGTGCATTGTGTTGCTCTCCTTGACAAAGAAAATCTTGTTAAGCAAGAAAACGAAGTAAAAATGAGGCAAATAAGCACTTAAAACAGTTACTATAATGCTAAGCGATAATTATATATACTGTACATAGACCAGACCCCGGCTCCATATATTGATGAAACAACGCCTTTCGCTAAAATGCGAGTATGGTACTTTTGACTGACGAAAGTTTCCGAGTTGCCATTTTACAATTATCGCGAAAATTGACGATCGCATGCGATCGTCAAAAGAATGCCACCCCGAGTTCGATCGTCAAATTCGTGATATTTTGACGAATTGTGCGAGTACGGAACTCGGGGTCGCTGTCTTTTGTCGATAGCCAATTTTCGCTATAATTGTAAAATCACAACTAGGTAACTTTCTGTTTTGAACACAGGTCTATGGATTGCTTTTCAATCTTTTAGAGTTTTGGTGGTAACACGATTGCCATTTTACAATTACATATCGCGAAAATTAATACGAATAGCGATCCGAGTTCCGTACTCGCACAATTCGTCAAAATATCACGAATTTGACGATCGATAAATTGAGTGAAATGAGTTCCGTACTTGCACTGCTATTGTGAGGAATAAAACTAAAATAATATTTTCTGTTATTTAATACAGAATTCAATTTTCAGAAGGTTTGTGTGTGTATGTTTCCACTCATCTCATATAAGCTGCACGGATTTGGATGAAACTTGGAATATACATATTTTGTAACCTGAAATAGCATAAAGGCTACTTTACTTTACTTTACAGGTTTAGGCACCACGCGAACGGATGCTATTGAATAATAAATTATTCATTATTCTCATTCCGGGTACTGTGGGTTAAAAAACGTAGCCTTTTTTGTTGAGCAGGTGAAGAAGTTGATGTGTTGTGATGTAGCACATGGTCCAGATTATCAAACGACCGAAAACTATGGTCACAATCGGAGGCCTTTGTCCAAAGAGACACACAGGCAGATTAAGTAACAGGCAGGCGGTTAAGCGGTAGTTATAGCTAAAAAACTGTATAAATTACTGAATAAAAAGCTTATTTATTAATCATTATTTATAGGTGAAGAAGTAAAGACTCCGAAGCTTTCCCGCGTGTCGTCCAGTCGGCGCTCTGACGTCGCGGAGGACATGTCGGAAACCTCCACCAACACTGAGGAGGATATCTACGAAGAACTCTTCAGTGCTGTAAGTACCTATATTGTTTTGTGACCACAGTGTTTGTTATGAGTACCTAGTACCTATGCTGCCTCCTTACATTACCGTAAATATGGATATGCCTTTTAATCTTCGTGTCGGAAATGATTCGGGTTCGAAATCAATTGTGATAAAAACTGACGTTTCCGAGTGGAAACCTTTCCGAATGTTTTAAAATAGCCCTGCTGTACGTGTAACGTGTAACGCTACTTAATTTGTTTTTAACATAGGTAAAAATAGGTTTAGAATACAATAATATCAATCTTAACATGAGGTGGGCCATCTGCTAGTTGTATATAAAAAACCATAAGTTTTAGAAATCAATTTTTATTAATCGCCAATTCCGGGTTTAAAAGGCATATCCATGTTCTGATTGCGTAGGTAATTTTCGTCATTTGGTACTTAAAAACTCTACCTATTCCGACCCCTGATTATATTACATTGTAACAAGGATCATACAAAAGAACGGTAGGAACCGAGCCGTAAGTTTGTTGCCTGTTCTTCTAGGCTTTGGTCGCGTGGAACTGGCACCTAGAGTCACCTAGTTTTTAGATCTTTCAAAATGATCCTTGTTATTTTTACTTTGACATTCTACTTGTTGATTCTGCGAGCTATGTTGGTTACATTGCTTCTTCTTTGGATTTCCTCATTTCTATCGCCTCCTACGTCGTCCACGGCGAGGACCCCAAGGCAACTACTTAGTCATACAATAAATAACTTATTGGTACTTGTTCCCAGGTAATGACAGCTAACATAGATGGGCGTCCACTCTACCCCGCCTTCCAATTCCAACCATCGAAGCGTCGCTACCCAGAGTACTTCAACGTCATAGACCAGCCTATAGACTTGAAGACCATTGCTCAGAAGATTCAAGGTAGAATTTCATACAATTTCTATTTCAATTTCAGAAACCTTCACTAAACAACTTTTCTAGTTTTATAATCTAATGTATAAACATACAGTACCCGGCGATTAATACTGCACATCGACCTTTTACAAAAAAATACCTTTATACAAAGAATAAAAAGAATTACCAAAAGAAGCAAATCAGAAAGATTTTTAATATAGTCCCAAAAGTTATTATCCGAGTGGGATTTGAACCCACGACCTTACCCTCGATACGGGGCCGCGTTATGATTTCCTTAAGTGTAGATAAACACTATAAAAATTAAGCAAATCATAATTGTTTTAACAGCTCCTTATAGATACCGAACGGTTAGTATTTCGTGCGACAGAGATAACGCTCTTCGAAGCCGAAATTAGCCAAGTGTCTCTTTCCAAAAGTCGATGTGCAAAATTTATCGCCGGGTACTGTATCTAATATCTTTTCCAAAGTTCGCGCTAAGGTTTTTTTTTATAATGTCCCATTATTATCCGAGTGGAATTCCGCACCACGTTTGTAGATAATATATTTATTAGTCACGTGCTTGAAGGTGGGGAGTACACTACCATTGGAGAGCTGGAAAGGGATCTTCTGTTGATGGTCAGAAATGCGTGTCACTTCAACGAGCCAGGCAGTCAGATCTACAAGGATGCTAAAATGTTGAAAAAGGTAATTGAAACTAGTTTTTTTTATTTATTTGAGCAGAAAAAAACATTAAGCAGCCTCACGACTTTGATCCCCAGGCACGGTAGATATACCCTCAGATCTTTTAGGGGCCATCCATAAATAACTTCACACGAATTTCATGATTTTTGACCCCTCCCCCGTCCTTGTCGCAGCTTATCACATTTTATTTTTGTGAGACCCCCACCTACCTAGTGTGATTAATGACACATATTTTGCAATCTTGCAACACAAAAAAATTATATAGATTTGTACTTAGATATAATATATTACATTTGTAACAAATGTGATGTCACAAAATGTGATGACAAAATGTGGTTCCCAATCGGTGCACGATACGATCGGTTTCGAACCCACGACCTTAGGATTTTTTTTTTATACAACCAGTTGATGGAACAAGCAGATGGCCCACCTGATGTTAAGTGGTAACCATCACCTATAACAAAGCATTGCCTCGTAAGTCACGCACGATAGGAACGTGCCCTACGATGCACTGCTCTACGTCCATCAACTTGAGGCATACAGATCGAAAGGCGGGGCCGCTGCCACTAGACCATCAGTGCTCTATATTCAGTAGAATCAGATGTATCACCCTGAACTTTGTAAAGTGATTTATTTGATTTCCTAGGTGATCCAAATCCGTAAGCAAGAGTTGGAACAGCACGGCCGCGGTAAGACCTCTGAGCGGATCCGAAGCAAGAGGAACTCTCGCGTAGGCCCCGTGCCCTCCAGCCGTGCCCTAGCTATCATGGAGCCTTCGCACGACAACACTGATCATGTCAAGGTATTTATTACATAACTAGCAACCCGACTTGACCTCTCTCAACTTAAGACTCAAATCTCAGATTTTTTTTCCATACATTTTTTTTTTTTGCTGGAGGGTGCTTATAGCACTGTTTGACATCATACGCCCAAAGTTAAGCAACATATCGGAATGTCTTGTGGTTTTCTAGGCTTGTAAGAATATTGAATTTATTAGAATAGTAAATAATTTAACTTTTATGTAATGAGTCTCGAAAGATCCGTAATCTTAACACAACTTTGGGTGTAAGTTTTAGGCATAGTTTATTTAAATATAGGTAGAATTTAAATGTTTAAAGAGCCCTATCAAAATATCTGAACTGAAAAAGCTCTTGTTGGAGAGAGAGTGTTTCTATTCGATTGAAGAGTTCATAGATTTTCAATAGTGACATTTAATTAATGTATCATATATAGTTAGGGTTTTATGGTATCCCCTATTTATTTTATTTATTATTATTTTTGGTATATTATTATTATTATTATTTCTTATTAAAATAGCTTCTTACATAGGTATAAATATATATTTATATATGCTTCTTCCCTCTATTATTTATAGTTTTAAAATACCTACCTACCTAAAAAAAACAGTTTTCACGCCACACCTTCCTCACCATCTTTTTGCACGCCCAGGATGACTGGTAGACAATGCTATTAGCATTAAGTCCTCCTAGCACTACATTGTTTTGTGTGAAAGTTTTAATAAATAAATAAATTATTGTTGACATTAAAATTTAATATTGCGAATTAAATAGGTATTGTATTTTAATTTCACTAGGGACATTATGTTAATTTAATTGTTTTTTTTTATTTTTTTGCATGTTAGGTTAAGATTCAGACACGATTTGTAAGAGTATTGTTATTGATTTGTAAGTGTATTGAATAAACGAATTGAATTGAATTTAGCAAAAAGTATACTAAAAGCATAAAATAATATAAATAACTAGCAGCTTCTCGCGGCTTCGCACGCTTTAAACTGGTGAGCATCGTGATTTGTAGGGGTAGTTATCAGAAATTAAAAGTGTCATTCTTAATTATTTATTTCGTAGTATATTTACCCCAAGTTTTAAGTCAATCGCACCACGCGTCGAAAAACTCCCATACAAACTTTCAAATCCCTTTGCACACTTATTAAGGGTAGTTTTAAAAAACTAAAAATGCCTTTCCTATTTTTTAGTCTTGGAGTACATGTACTCCAAGTTTCAAGTTTGTAGGTTCAAGGAATACTATTTTTCATACAACCGTTTTCAACCCTTTTTACACACTTAGGGGTTGAATTTCCAAAAATCCCTTCTTAGTACACCTCTACGTCATAAGACCTATGTACTCCTCAAATTTCAAGCCTCTAAGACCAGCGGTTTAGGCTGTGCGTTGTCTATATGTCAGTCAGTCAGGACTTTGAGTCTTATAGTATTAGAGATAGTCCTGTTGTGGCTTTAATGGATTGTTATTTTTCTAGCATTCTGAAGACAGCGGCGACAGCGACGAAGATAAGAACGACAACGAAGACTCGCCGCAGTGGAAGCTGTTGGAAACTATAAGGAACCATTTGGGCCCGGATGGTATGACCAATATGTTAACTAGAGAATTAAGTTAATTATCGCGAAATTGGTGTAGGCGTTGGGTAAAACTACTCCATCAGAAATCCCATCCCAGGGACGCTGTAGTTCCGAAAATAAGGGCACAAGTGGCATTTATACTTTGATTTTGAATAGAAGTTGGCACGCAGTTTAAACATCTAAAATGAAAAGTTACTACACTTTGAAACTTACTTACACTTTGAAGAATCTAGGTGTCAGTTCCACGCGGCCAAGCCTAGAACCGGCAACAGACTTACGGTTTAGTTTCTACCGTTGTTTTGTATCATCCTTGCAATATAAAAAAAATAATGAAGCTCCAGTGTGGTGCCAATTGAACTTCAAATCTATTATAAGAATTGAAAACTAATTATAATAAAAATAAAAAAAAAGTTATAAATATACAAAAGAGCTGTTACATGTTATGTGCAGAAAAAAAACTGCAAAGGCTTTTTTTTACTCTTAAGCTAAGTGATCCCAGTTCCACTAAGCCAGTTCTAATTCAAACAAATCTTGTTTTCCAGGATCGCCCATGGCAGAACCATTCTGGAAACTTCCCTCCCGCCGCGCTTACCCCGACTATTACAAAGAAATCAAGAACCCAATCTCCCTCAACCAAATCAGGAACAAAATACGACGTGGAAACTACGGTATTCTCTCCGAGGTGGCTGGCGATATGAATATCATGTTCGAGAACGCTAAGCAGTACAATGTGCCAACATCGAAGCTCTATAAGGACGCTGTGAAGATGCAAAGGTATAAATAACGAAATATTGTTATACAATATAAATTGTTTGACATGATGCCCACCGCTTCATTCTATCATCGCACTGTTCGCCATAGGCAGGGAGCTTATCCACATACCTTGGAACCAGGATGGTCGCGCACTGTTCGGTTTCAGAGGAACTTCTTCCCGCGCACTCTAAGGTTGTGGAATGCGCTCCCTGCGGATGTTTTTCCTGGAGAGTACAGCATATGGTTCTTCAAAAATGGCGTTCTAAAACATTTAAAGGGTCAGCAATGCGGGTGTGACACCTCTGGTGTTGCAAACGTCCATAGGCTACGGTAACCGCTTCCCATCAGGTGGGCCGTATGCTTGTTTGCTTACTTGGTAGTATAAAAAAAAAATATATATATATTATTATTATTATCATCAAAGATTAATAATGAATTTCACTGGCCCAAGCCAAGGGGTGAATCATGATTCGTTTGCAATGTCACATTTGTGTCGTCTTGCAGAAATTGTCTGACAATCTGATATGTATTTAAGATATGCAGTTTTGGACTTTAATATGTGGATATGTGTTTTCATAATTGTTGTTATAACACAAGCTATAATTATGGTCTCAGACATGGTAGAGTGAAAATATTACAAAACGCCATTCGAATCACAGATTGATGCAGCAACGCGTGCAGGAGTTACTGGACATCGTTCAATCATCATCCAGTGACGACGAAAGCTTGTCCTCTGTCAAGAATCAGGCGGCGACACCCGTTGGCAGACCTAGAGGTAATATTTATTTATTTTTATTTCTTAGGAAAACAAATAGTACTTACTTATAGTCTATGTAGTAATTAACATATAAAGCTATTGGCCATTAAAACGTTAAATAAATCATTCAGTTATAATCTAGTTAGAATAAATAAATAAGAACTTTATTAGACAGCCTTCACAGCTCAGTTGGTAGTAGCTCTGCCTTCTACGCCGTAGGCCGTGGGTTCGATCCCCACCGAGAACAAACATTTGTGTGATGAAAATTGTTGTTTGTTCTCTGTCTGGGTGTTATATAATATTATAAGTATGTATTTACAAAAAAAACTATATATGTATTATATCAGCTATCTGGTTCCCAAATTACAAGCTTTGGCTAAGTTTGGGGCTAGATAGTGCTGTGTGGAAAGTCCACCAATTTTTATTTATATTTATTTATTTATTAGTAATAAATAATTTTATTATAAGTATCATTGTTTTGTTTTTAATACTGTTTGTTTTCCGAATAAAATATTATCATTGCTGTTATTACTATCAGCCCGCATCACCCTCCCTCCAATCCCGCCTCTTCACGATGTTGTGCTAACACTTAACCAGTCCCTCTCAAATATATTTTGAAAAACTTAAAAAATCTATCTGTCTACAGGTCGCCCTCCCAAGAACCCGCCGCAAATAGTCGACCGTCCATCCCCTATCAGCACCCCCAACAAGTCCAACCTACCCTTGAAGAAGAAGCTGCACTTCATCTCCAAACAGCTGGTGGAGTTCACTTGCTCGGATGGCAGACAGCCAATGCTGCTGTTTATGGAACGACCGAGCAAGAAGCTCTACCCGGAGTACTACAATGTCATCGACAAGCCAATCGATATGATTATGATTGAGAATCATATCAAGGTTTGTACAGTCTTTTGAGCTATATTATTATGGAATCTCCATACAAAAAAAGCCTGACGTTATGAAAAACTAAAAACAGTACTCGGACGTCGGGTACAGGACCCGGATATTTTGCCTTTTGTTATTTTGAGTTAAGTGTTTCTTTCAAGTAAAAATTTTACGCTTTACTACTACGAACTTTACGCTATGCTACTTTTCCAGAACGACCGCTACTCATCAATAGATGAGATGGTAGCAGACTTCCGCCTGATGTTCTCCAACTGCAGACAATTCAACGAAGAGGGATCAATGATATACGAAGACGCTACTTTACTCGAACGCGTCATGAACGAGAAACTTAAGGTAGGAAGATGATGGTCTTAAGGCAAATACAAGAGCTAATGTGACTCTCGCTCGCACGTTTCGACGTGTTGGAAGATATAAAATCACTAAACCCATTTTCGAAAAATCGCATTCTACCATTATGTGATCAAGTTTCAAAGTATTCCTTGTGATTTTACTGAATAAATAAATACCCTTTGAATCTAGAACATATTTTTAATACTTAACTGAGCGCTGCTGTCCAAAGAGGTTTTATGGTAAAGCCTGTGTAGTGAGTCACCAAAAAGTTATTTAAATACTTACTTATTTACACATTACTCCCTGACTAAGAACAATCATCCATATTACCACACAAAGGTTTGTTCTGTAGAGCTCTTTGTGAAGCGCTCGTTCTGCCGCCAAGCAGCGTTGCTGTGTTTCGGTTTGAAGAGTGTGGTTGCCGGTGTAATTACAGGCACATGAGGCTTAACATCTGTATGCCTCAAGTTGATCGACGCAGGGCACGTTCCTGCGTAGCTTGCGAGGCAATGCTTTGTTATAGGTGATCACTTAACATCAGGTGGGCCATCTGCTTGTTCCATCAGCTAATTGTATCAAAAATTTGTATCGAACCCACAGCCTACAGCGCAGAAGTTGTAACAAAGCTGTGGGGGCTGTCTTGTCCATGATACTTATCCATTAGCTCATAAAAGCTTACTTTTTTCTAGGAGCTGAAAGAAGGTCCCGATAAGAAGACGCCGATGAAGTCCATAAAGCCTCCGAAGTCACGTCAGCTGTCACTGTTCGAGCAGAAACTCCGCACGCTATACGATGCGATCAGGGACTATAGGGATCCCAAAGGTCTGGGTTAGTTTGTCTAGGTGGAAGGGGTCGGAAATACTAATCTTGGAGGTGACATTTCAGACTTTTTTCCCCGAAAGGGTGTAGATAGTCGTGTGTTGAAGATGATGCTTTTTGTGCATGTTTTGGGTATTTCTTCTGGTCGTGTCACTAGTTTCTTTCGAAACAGTGTGGTGAAAGGATTTTAAGTGCGCCTCAAAGAGGCTCCTTTCGAGCACTTGAAACATGTTTTAGAATATTTTTATGTAACTTTTGGGTACTAATACGGTTTCACTACATAGTATAAAACAAAATCGCTTTCTCTGTCCCTATATCCCTATGTACGGATTTTGATGCGGTTTTTTTTAATAGAAAGAGTGATTCAAGAGGAAGGTTTATATGCATAATACAAGCATACTCTCTTAGGGATAACCCACAATAACCGTGCGAAGCCGGGGCGGGTCGCTAGTTGCTTATAAAATTCAGTCGTAAGATAATCTGTTTCATAACAAAGCGATAGAGGTTATTTTGAGCAATGTTTCAAATTTAGAACCTTTTATAAGTAAGTGCTGTAGAGACTAACAAGAGACTATCAAATCGAGTTTATTGGTAATAGTAATAGTTATATTAGTATGTGGGCACACGGTCACACCGTTAAGTTAGGGTGATCACATGGGTTACTGTATTTCCACTACTATACAAGGTGTTCCAATAACTGTGTATATAAACTTCAGGGGGCTAAAGTACCCATCAATATGAATAATGGAACACCTTGTATAGAGGATAATCAGAGACTAGTTCTGTCCTCTATGCTTTGTTTGTGTGCATTTTGTGCTACCACTTTTGATTTGTGTTTACTTTTACACGCTTGCATTAAAACGCAGCATAAACAATTTCATTTCCACCAATTAAAATAAAAAACTCTTAATGCTTGGCCTGGCTTAGATAAAAAACCTTTTTTAAAGAGTTCTTGCATGATATTGGTTCAATCGACTAGTATCTAGTAACTAGGCCCATATTCCGGAGTTATGTAAAAATATATGATGGAAACTTTGCTTTTAAAAAAAAGTACTAGTAATGTTTATTACTAGAAAACTTTACTGGGTTAGGTTTCAAAAGATTGATGGATCCTCTACCGTGCCTGGGAAGTACATTCGTGATGATCTGGAATATGGACCTAACATTGACCTTTCTCACTAAGCTCATTTTGTCAATAAAACATTTTTCTATAGCAAAAATAAAATCGGCCAAGTGCGAGTCGTACTCGCGCACGAAGGGTTCCGTACCCATTATCTATAAAAACGGCAAAATAAATCACGTTTGTTATTTTATTCTGTTTTTAGTATTTGTTGTTATAGCGGCAACAGAAATACATCATCTGTGAAAATTTACTGTCTGACTATCACGGTTCATGAGATACAGCCTGGTGACACACGGACAGCTGTCTGTCTGTCCGTGTGTCAGACGGACGGATAGCGGAGTCTTAGTAATAGGGTCTCGTTTTACCCTTTGGGTACGGAACCCTAAAAACTGAGCTACTTGCCAAACAAACCAACTAGCTGAAAACGATTAGTGAGAAAAGCTCAAATGAAAACAACTTATTTTTATTAGTTTGCTTTTATATTTTGTAATTTATGAGTTTTTATTTTGCCTGAAATAAAAATACATTATTATTATTAAATGTCAATTAATTTCAATAATAAATTTCCCACAGCGAACCGCCAACTAGCACTAATCTTCATGAAGCTACCGAGCAAAATTGAGTACCCAGACTACTACGAGCTCATCAAAACTCCCATAGACATGGAGAAGATAGCGCAGAAGCTGAAGAACAATCAGTACCACGCCGTCAGCGAACTCGCTTCGGACTTTATACTGATGTTTGATAACGCGTGTAAATACAACGAGCCAGACTCGCAGATTTATAAGGACGCGCTGATTCTTCATCGAGTATGTCTGCAGACTAAGCAGATGCTCAGGTCAGTACTTGCAAATTTATTTATGAAGGGTCATAAAGTAACGGTAGGAAAGAAGTTGCTTGCCTGGATGTAAAGACTAGATTCAATTTCCGTTTGCAGAAAATGCCTGCGGAAATATAAATTGTATGAAAATGATTTTTTGACGTATCATGGCTTCTAAAAGGGCACGGAATAGCCGGCGCGCATTTTCTTCGCAACTTATTAAACGAAATAATTTTTTTTTGGATAAAAAGTAGCCTCTTATAATGCTGATTCAAAATACGAACTAAATTTATTCTATGTATAATCAAAATCAGTTCGGTGGTGGTGGTGTGATAGAGTTATAAACATATGAACTTGTATAAACAAACCATAGGTATTCTATTACAAAAAAAATACTATACACAAGACAAATACTTTAATGACTGAATAATAAAAATTGAAAGAATTAATTTACAATGTGACTAGGTAGGTAAAAAATGATAACGATGCATATCTTTAACTTTAAAAAAATTGCATGATTTTTAATATCGGTCCGCTTCTCTCTATTGCAACACCCTTACTGGGTACATTATGTATTGAATCACAAAATACTTAGTCATAAGTCCTGACAATGTTACATCTACGTAGATAATAATGCAATAAATATACTGAATACTGAACTTTTCTAATCATAATCTTGTTATCTAATATTGGTAGGATAGGATGATTTATTACTCTTTCTTGGTTCTCCAATGGCAACCACAAATCTGAAGAAAAAGCTAAGACGGCCAGAAATGGATATATCGTGGGAATTCTGTGGATGGAGAAGGCTCAACACAGTTCTTCTTACAAATGTATGGGATAAGCATTTCAGTAACTTAGTTTTGTTTTCAGTCGCGAAGATGACGACGCGGTTCCAGACGTGCCGGCAGCCGTGCAAGAACTGCTGCTGAATCTCTTCACCACCGTGTACAACCATCAAGACGAGGAGGGCAGGTGAGGTTATGTTACTCTAGTGTGGAGTATCTAGTCAATGTGTTTATAAAGACTTGCGCATGAGGGTCCAATAGGGTTGAGGTTTGAGAGGATTTGCACATTCTGAAGGCAAATCAAATCATTTATTGTTCGTAAATCTGTGTTTTACAAAAAAATAAGATGGTTGGTGTTAATTTGTGGTGGCAGTTTATAATTGACTTCAAAAAGGAGAATATACAACCGCATTGACAACCCAAATGAATTGTATGTTTGTATGTATGTATGTTTGTTACGCAATTACTCCGCGAATTAAGAAATGATTTTGATGATTTTGGTAGGGCTTTTTCAATTTTACAAGCCTAGGCTTAGTTTTGGGCTAGATAGTGGAAAGTCCACCAATATTTATTTATTTGGGATAATATAATAATCCTTATATTATCTATTCCTTATCTATATCTATATCTATATATATCTATATCTTATCCTTATATTATATTATAATATAAAAATCCTTTGACCTTGTATCCCCAGATGTTACTCCGACAGTATGGCGGAGCTTCCGGAACACGACGAAGCGCCCAACGGTAACAAGATCCGCGCCATTTCCCTGGACCTCGTCAAGCGGAGGTTGGACAAGGGGCTGTATAAACGGCTGGATCACTTCCAGCAAGATATGTTCTCTGTTTTTGAAAGGTTTGTATTTGAACACTTCTTCTTATTTTCGTGTCATTAGTTCCTTCGAAACAGTGTGGAGAAAGGAAATTTACTGCGCCTCAAAGAGGCTCTTTTCGAGCACTTAACACATGTTTTAGAATTTTTAGGCTCTACGACATGCCGGTTTCCTCACTATATTTTCGTTCACCGTTTGAGAGTACTGGCACTGTGCACATACATTTTGAAACTGGGCCGCTACCACTAGACCACGTGTTCTCTCTTTTAATCACTAATGCCCCTAGTGGTCGATATCGGCCCGTTCTAGCTCGCTCTAAGGCGGTCAGACAGAGGTATGTCCAGATATAACATTTGGCATATATTTCAGACGCGACAGGTTGCAAGCCTATCGCTGCTGTTGGAATACTGACTGGTTTTCTCGCGATGTTTTCCTTCACCGTTTGAGAGCACTGGCATTGTAAACATATTTTTTTCGTGCACAAGCTCGATCGAACCTTACCATACGATCGGAAGGCTGATGTTCCAAAATTATTTTAGCTAATTACAAAACAAGAATCGATGAAGTTTTTTTTTTATAATGATGTAAGCCTTCATAGCTTAGTTGGTTAGATCTTCTTTGGCACTGTAGGCCATGGGTTCAATCCCCAACGAGAACAAATATTTGTGTGATGAGCATAGATGTTTGTTCTCTGTCTGGGTTTTATTATATACTAAGTTGTATGTAGTATAATAAGTAGTATGTATTCACAAAAAAATAATATAAGTATTATATCAGTTATCTGCTTCCCATATTAAAAGCTTTGCTTAGTTTGGGGCTAAATAGTGCTGTGTGGAAAGTCCATCAATATTTATCTATTATGTTTTTCCCAGAGCCCGCCGCCTCTCGCGAACCGACAGCCAAATATTCGAAGACTCCGTCGAACTGCAATCCTACTTCATAGAACAACGGGACCTGCTGTGTCTGAACACGCTGCAGTCGCCAGCGCTGGCCTTCACGAGAGACGCCATCACGACCAGCGTGGAGCTGGTGAAGCAGTGCAAGATGCTGCAGGAGAATGAGGAAGAGGATCTGGAAACTAGGTAAGCTAATGAGCCCCGGTATCTAAGTCGGTAGTCAGAGGTACGTCCAAATAAGAAATATGGCAAATACCCACATTTTCTGTAGTTGATATTCAATATGTCAAGTTGCAAGGCCATCGCCACTATAATTAGTAATTAAACGAACTTACCTGTAAGTGAAGTTCTATCATAATTATATGAGTGATATGTCTGAAGATATTAGTAACCTGAAAAATAATATTTTATTAAGATATTCACAATTTGTGAATATCTTAATAAAATATTATTAATATTATTAATTCGAACTATTTATATATTAATAAATATTATTATTAATATATATTAATAAATATTATTATTAATATATAAATAGTTCGAATTTGTCCTTGACATCGCTATTCGTCATATTTTCGCATATGACGAAATGCGATGTCAAGGGCCATAACGATAATGGTGAGTCACCAATAAAGGAGTCAAGAGTCTTGAGTTGTTTCTGTGTTAAATAATAAATTTGTGTATGTATTAAATAATATTAATAATTAAAGTGTTTCTCCAGATCAAGTAACGACGATTCGATGAACGGCGCGCCCGTGCAACAGACTCAGTACACGAAAGGTGATTACGTGTACATTCACCCGGAGAAAGGCAACAAGGACCCCTCCATAGTGCACATTGAACGTGTCTGGACTAATAGTGAAGGCGTTCCTATGATCTATTGTAATGTTTACTACAGGTGAGTAATTTATACTAAATTAATTTTATAAAAATCAATAAGTGTACTATGAATTAACAGATTTTTTAAGATCAATAAAAAGCTTGAGGTAAAAACAAACTTATTAGTAGACTTTGTTCCCCAGACACGATAGATATTCTATCTGATCTTAGTACCAAGTCAAGAATGAGGAATGTCAGAATTAGAGGTATAAATATCACATTTATTTTATCACATACCTTCAAAAAGAATCTAACTTTTGTTAGATTATAAAAAAACGCTAATCGCCAAGCAGTAAGTTTCTTGTCGGCTTTGGTCGGGATGAGCTGGCTCCTAGATTGATTCTACTAAATAAAGTCATTTTTGATTGTCAGAAGATAAACAATGTTTATCAGTAGTCTATAGTCGCATTAAACACTCGATGCAAACTCGATCATAAATCATCTTAACACAAGTGTTGAGAGTACTCGGCGCGTACGCATGCACGTTATCGATAAAAAGAATGACTCGGCGAGAGTGCCGGTGGTTGCGCGGTCGGAGAGGTCATGTATCGATAGTTCTTAACGACTTCAATAATGCACATCTCTGCGCTTAAACAAAAGGATCGTGCCGTTCTCCTAAGTGCGAGAGAGAGAGCGATATTGCTGTCTCGTTCCGATAATTTATGATCGAAATTGCAACGAGAGTTTAACGCAACTATAGTTCCCGTAGTAAAAGCGCTATTCCCAGAACCTTGATGAGGATATCAAGTAAAAACAATAGAAAATCTATTGTGTCTATAATCTCGTTAATCCACACGCTACGGCTAGATGGCGCTGTCTCAAATTTCCGCCATTTTGTTTTATCCCCAGACCGCAAGAAACGTTCCACATTCGCACCCGGAAGTTCCTTCAACAGGAAGTGTTCAAGACAGACCAGCATCGCACCATTCCATTGGACCAGGTCTTCGGACACTGCTACGTAATGAACGTTAAGGATTACTTCAAGTTCAAGCCTCAAGGTAACCGAAAATTTAGAGGGCTTAAGGTGGCTTGAAATGTGGTTTATGGTAAGGAACCAAGCCGTAAGTTTGTTGCCTGTTCTTCTAGGCTTTGGTCGCGTGAAACTGGTACCTAGATTCACCTAGTTTTAAGACGTTTATTTGACTTTGACTTTGACTAAAGTTGGCCATATAAAAACTGATCAAATCTTCTGTTTTTGTATGGTAAGCGACGTATTAGTATAGTAGCTAAAGACTTCCAAATATTACATTGGTCAAAATCCCTTGTTTTGAGATAGTTTGTATTCCATACATGTCAGTTTGCAATGCTCATGTGCCGATGCTAGAACCAAAATCGATCTGTGAAGATGTCTTACTGCTAGATTTGAGCCTATTTTTGTACGAATCGGGTCACATGTATTTAAAATCTCGATACAACGAATCTCAATCAACATATTTAGAACAAAAATGTATAAATAAGTCCTAGACACAACTGTGATTCTATGAAATAAACACCATAGTGTGTTAATGTTGCTTATTATCGTAATGTTCTACGGAAGGCAGCTACCGGCAACGCGAAGATGAGTCTATGGTCTATGCAGGTAACTTACACACTATACACATCATAGATCAATGACATTATTAATCGATGGTTTAAAATCGCAATGGGCCTATAATTTTATATCGATACCCCGCGGCAGTAAAGAAACGAATCGAATAAAAAGCGCCGCCAATCATTACATTTCACTCTACATTATTGCTAACGATAGCGTGCGAGTGAGACATAATTAGTAGCGGCGCCATCTTGGATTCGATATGCGCGAGTTATACGCATGTTTGTACGTAGTGAGCTTGTCATGTATTGCCGTTTATAGTCAAGCATCAAATATATTCGTTTAAGCAGTAATGTATAGCTATAAATGTATGAATATATGTATTTCACACAGCTTCGAACCTTGAACTATGGATGATATACGTACAAACAGATAACAGATAGATAGGTGATCTAATTCGTGTATAGGTTTTCTTTATAAACAACCAAAGCTTCTATGCAATCATTTTCTATGATACACTATAGTCGCGTTAAACACTCGCTGAACACATAAATCATCTCATAAATCATTTTAAAACTAGTATTGAGAGTACTCGGCGCGGGAGCATGCACATTATCGATAAAAAGAATGACTCAGAGAAACAAAAGGACAGTGCCGTTCTACTAAGTGCGAGTGAGAGAGCAATATTGCTGTCTCGTTCCGATAATTTATGACCGAGACTGCAGCGAGAGTCTAACGCGACTATAACTAGTAGCACAAGGAAAATAACTAGACGTGACGCGAATGTATTCAATACGGGACATTGCATGATCTACAAATAATATAAAAATAAAACTACAACAGTATGTTCTATAATAGCTTTACTCGTGCGCACTTATAGTGATAAAAAAGTGTATAAAAATGTGAATTTTAAGTTGCTTAATAGTTTGCAACTAGCGATTATTATAACCATAATAAAATTTTAAAAATATTTAAAATATATTTATTCGTTTGTAATTTCAGGTTTCTGTGATAAGGATATCTATGTGTGCGAGAGTCGGTACAACACTAGACACCGCTGGTTTAAGAAGATTAAAATATGGGAAAGTGGGGATAAGGACTCGCTTATTCCCAGAGACGTAAGTTTCAAATTCCTATGAATTTCTTAATCAGCATGAAGAATTCTACTGCTGAAAACCTTGACCTACCCAGTATATTTCCAGGAAGAACGATTTTTCAATCAATATGTATATTTATTTCAGACATTGTCCATAGGTGAATATGTTACTAACATTATAGGTAACTTAAAAAAAATAGTGTTAAGACGATTAACCCAACTATTTTTTGTTACTTTAAATTGTTTTCTCATTTAAGTGAATTATATTATTTTTGAGAAATAAATCATCTTAAACCCGAAAAATAAAAGTGGTCATTCGTTCGATTGATCAGATTTCCTGTTTGAACTACCTCTGTTGAAGACTGTAGTGGGCACTACCGTCTTCTAGGATATCATATGGAAAGTTTTTTAAGTAATGTTTCTAATTTTAATAATGGTCTCAGGTACTACTGGAGCCCAGTAGAAATGTTTCCGTATTCCGTGAACGAGTGGAGAAACATAAAGATGAACTTGCCGAGCTTGAAGTGTTGGAAAACGTGCAAGAGAAAGACAGACCCGTGAGTACCTACCTCACCTTTGTTTAAAAATATTTATTAGCTAAAAAATTTAAACAGTACATAATAAATTTTTATTTTTTGGTTTTTGGTTTACTGCATTGCGAGCCCGGGCTTCGTATGGAGAAACGAAAGTTTAAAAAAACGCTCGATAGGGGTGCTTATCGCGTTTTTCGCTATGTGAAATCTCACATTGATCCTATGTAAAAAGATCTACATGTAATTACAAAAAAAAAAAAAATTTGGACTTGAGAAGAGACGACGCTGCGCCGTAAAGATCAATTAATCAATCAATTAATTATCAATTAATCTTAAATATTCAATTTTAAGTTTTTTTTTAATACAACTAGCTGATGGAACAAGCAGATGGCCCACCTAATGTTAAGTGGTAAGCATCACCTATAACAAAGCATTGCCTCGTAAGTCAGAACGCTGAAACACAGCAACGCTGCTTGGCTACTTCCCTAGACGAGCCCTTCACAAAGAGCCCTATTACTCTTAAAAGTATTCCATACATTGTGTGAAAAATCTACTGTAAAAGAGAAATATTTTTAAAGATGTATAAACACTGTACAGATCAGTTCGTTAAATAATTTTCAATACTTAGATATTTACATTTTTCTTTCCAGGACGTGGTAATGTACAATCCGCTAGGCACAGATGACGAGAACACTTACTACGAACAGTACAACACGGTGTGCTCCGGTGTCATCAAAACTGGCGACTACGTGTATGTTGTGACGGACGGAGGGAAGCAGATGATAGCGCAGGTCGACACTATCTGGGAGACTGGAGAGTAAGTACCAAACAACGCCTGTAGCCAAGTCAGCATCCGTAGCCATGTCACATGCTTTAATACAGTGTCCGTGGCCAAGTCGCAATATAAAATACAGCCTCCGTAGCCAAGTCGCATTCTACAATACAGCGTCTATAGCCAAGCCGCAATCTACAGTATAGCACGGTGTCCTCCGGGGTCATCGAAACCGGCTACTATGTGTATCATCAGCATCCGTAGCTAAGTCGCATTCTATAATACAGTGCCGGTAGCCAAGTCGCAATATACAATACAGCGTCCGTAGCCAAGTCGCATTCTACAACACAATATCTATAGCCATGTCTCATTCCACAGTACAATACAGTGTGCTACGGTGTACCGGACTAAAATCGTTTATTTTATATTTTTTTTATATATATGCGATATATCCCCCTACTTGTTACAGTAACAAGTGCTACTTCCGTGGGCCATTCCTCATTTTCCCGGCCGAAGTGGCTAACATCATAAACAAGGTAAGCTAACTTATTTACATACAAGAAGATATCTTTAAAAACTTTGGGGAAACAGATGGATAATATTAAATTATGATAATTAAAAACAAACACTGAAATGAAGTGGTATTACAAGCGACCATTTTGGTACGGTAAAAAATACTATAAATTCTTCATTATTTGTGATTATATTATGGGAATTCATTCATATTATTAATTACGTAATGTATTATTTAGATTAGACATCCTTTAAGAATATTGAGTTGTTATTTGGTACTAAGAAATCCGAGGGGATATCTACCGTGCCTGGGGATTAAAGCCGTAAGGCTGAGAGCCGTAAGCTTTGTTTTCTTGCTTGGTAGTACAAAAAAGACGCGGGTATTTAGCTAGTGCATTGTATATTGGTTTGCAGCCGTTCTACAAGCAAGAAGTTTTGCTGACAACGATGCACGATACCAGCCCTCTGGTGGGTATCGTCGGGAAGTGCTCCGTCTTAGACTACGAAGACTATCTCAAGTGTAAGTTAAACGGGTCTAGACAAGGTCCAATTTAATTAAATTTTTATTAATTATTAAAATTAGACTTGTCAGAAGCCATTTTCGGTAATAAATACTTTAAAACAAATCAGAAATAACTTCAAAGTATTTTTTGGTGATTTTTTTTATACAATTAGCTGATGGAACAAGCAGATGTTAAGTGGTAACCATCACCTATAACAAAGCATTGCCTCGCAAGTCACGCACGATAGGAACGAGCCCTACGATGCACTGCCCTGCGTCCATCAACTTGAGGCATACAGATGTTAAGCCTCATGTGCCTGTAATTACACCGGCAACCATACTCTTCAAACCGAAACACAGCGTTGCTGCTTGGCGGCAGAAAAATGCGTGGTGGTAGTACTTCCCCAGACGAGCCCTTCACAAAGAGCTCTACTGCTCTCAAAATTTGAGAATGAATTAATGAAGGATTTTTATATAATAAATGAGTTATTTAATTACAATTATCTACATAATATTTGACATTATTCATTTCATAAACACAGGTCGTCCAACAGAGATAGCCGAAAACGACATCTTTGTTTGCGAGTCTCTGTACGACGAGTCAAATCGCATATCGCGCAAACTGAAGGCGGGCTTGCGCAAGTTTGAACACACTAAAGATGTTACTGTCGACGAGGTATAGTACATACTATTTTATATTACTATTATTTCATCATGTTATTTTTATGGTGCACCCAAACCAACCATCTTATACTTGTGTTTAAAAACTTCAGGGGGCTGAAGTACCCATCAATATGAATAACTTTTTCTAAGGAACCAACACTGTGAACGCGAAAAAAAAACTGCTGTTTCATACAAAAGTTCAATAGCTACCTGGCTAAAATGTATGAAACATCTGTTTTTTTCGCGTTCACAGTGTTGGTTCCTTAGAAAAAGTTATTCAAGTAATTACTTGATAACCCATGGTTCTTTCGACAAGATGGCGGCTCTATCTGTTTCACTTACATTGTCGAAATGGTATGTACTTGTACCTGTGAATTGTGAGCGACTTAAAAACGCAGCGTAGGCATTTTTAAGTCCATAATTTAAAGGTTACAAACATTTTATCTAATCAAATAAAATTGACATGAAATCCGGTTTAGTTAAGAAAACATTTTATTTTTCCAAAATTAAGGTGTAATCTAGTAAGTATCGTACCATTTTGGAATCCTGACTAAATGCGCCATCTTTTAAAGTTACTTGCCAAAATAGTGTAGTACATTTTTTTACGGTACAGTCGGTTAAAGATGGGTGATGTAATTATTTTTAATTAAATAATGGCCAAAAATCTACATTTTATTTAAAACTGAGACAGTTATGATTTAATTTTGAATTGTATTTTACAGAAGGGTTATTCATGGTTACATTACAGAAAGTAAACTCAGTACATTACTCAAAGTTTCACGAATAGTTCATATTTGTAGTCACAGGACTTAAAAAATCATCACAGGGTGTCAGTTTTTCTGTATTTTTTTTAAACTCATAATTCGAAAAGTACATGACAAATATATTTTTTTATATTTTTCTGATAACTGTCATGACTTTGCCCATCGTCCGTTTTCGGCTTGACGTTGATTTCTGGGACACCGTGTATGTACATATTATTTAAAGAAAATGATTTCTTGTTGGCGTTGGCCGGAACATAAATATTCCTTTCGTCACTCTAGAGATAGCTCAACTGATCGAAATAAGTGCCAATTGGTAGCGCCCCCAAAACCCGCATTGCCACGCTAAGTTATGTTTATTATCCTAACCACTCGGCACATAAATCAAGTATACATAAGAATGTATCAATCAACAACGGAATAGTATCTGTTTTGTTAATACATTATTTGTTGTCAGACGTACTACTTCCCGAAGAAGATGGGTCCACCAGTGTTGGCGTCAGCTACAGAAGTGCAGACGAGCTCGTCCGCTGCGTTCACGCAGAAGTCTTTCAATTCTCACAGCAATGTTGATTCCGTGGTAAGTAAATATTATTTTGCCTAAGGTTAAACTCTACTTTGTACATGACTGTTATATATTTTTTGTTTAAATCATAAAGACTAAAGAATTAGTCATCTTTTTCTTTGCTATCTGGCCCCAAACTATATGTCAGGAAGAGATCGCTTTAAGCGATTAGACCGCGCTTTTTACAGTTTTGTTTTATATTCCAAAGTGCACTGTTCAGTTTGGTGTACTGACTAATTAGCTAAATAAATTATTATATATTTATTTTTTATAGGATTGCAAACCGCAGTTTACAAATCTCATAAACACGACCATCGGCAGTCAAGACGTGGAGATGATTCTGGAGAATTCTCTCGACGACTCGTCTTTGGCGTCGCCGGCTACGCCACTTTCTATAGGTAAGACCATTATTCAATGTTACCTTAAAAATATGCGTGGAAGACGAATGTCTTTCTACCTGGACCGACTAGATCGTGAGAAAGTATGGAAAGGACTTCTGGAGATGTATAAGGAAGGCCTATGTCCAGCAATGGACTAAATTCGATTGGCACCATTCTGGAGCTTCAATATTATAATATAATACATTGTAGGATCATACAAAAGAGCGGTAGGAACCAAGCCGTAAGTTTGTCGCCTGTTCTTCTAGGCTTTGGTCGCGTGGAACTGGCACCTAGAGTCACCTAGCTTTAAGACGTTTCAAAGTGATCCTTGTGATTTTATTGAATAAATACCTTTTGACTTTGACTTTGTGGGAATGACTCCGCCTTCTGTTCGTAAGGTCTTGGGTTCGAATTTCAATAAAATAAATTATATTTCAATAAAATTTAGTGTTGTAATACTTAGATATAAAATATTATATTTTGAAAAACATGATGTCTCAAAATTTGGGACCCCTTGTCACACTTCGTCGACCCCATCCCTCCCCTTAACGTGTAAAGTAATTTATGAATGGCCCATTTCATATTTAACAACATTTTTGTTAGTTAGACTTTCCACATAACAATGGTGGTGGTATATTCCAGGGGGTAACAGCAACCCGTACAACCCATCGCTGACAGCGACTCAGGAGCGCGTGCCTGCCACGCCCGCCAGTGGCAAGAAGAAGAAGGAAACCAAACCAAAGGTCGTTTCTGGATACATTCTCTATTCCAGCGAGGTCCGGAAGGCTATCATTGCTAATAATCCTGACAGTACTTTTGGTGAGTTTATGGACTTCATAATTTTACGTAATCACTCAAGATTTAAAAAAAATATAATATCCCCTTAATCTGATATACTATTGGCTCTAAAAAACAACTGTGAATTCTTTCGTAGACTTCATAGTTGTATATTATAACTAATTAGGGGCCGTTCAAGTATTACGTAAGTAGATTTATTACAATTATTTACCCACCTCCCCCTTGTCAGCAAAAGTAAGCAAAGTTCTTATGCCCTCCCCCCCCCATGCTTATGTAAACTTTGGTATATGCATTTTCTTTTACTAATATAATTTAAGTATTCTGTTTTTTTATTGATTCATGAGCAGCAGCGACGGAAGAAATTTAGACAAGTGAATAGCACGCGGTAATTCCCCTACTCGGTTCTAAGCGAGTACCTAAACGTATTCATTATTTGTGGGAATCCCCGAATATGCGTTTCGTTTTCAAGCATAGACAATGTTTGGGTTACCATATGTGTAAAAAAGTAAGCTGACGTCATCACCATCTAGACCCCTCACACCCCATGTCATAAAAAATAAGCAAAGCATAGACCCCCCTCGCCCCCCTATAGTGCTTACGTACTACTTAAACAGTCCCTTATTAAGAAAAAATATAAGCCCGCTCATCCGATCTACCATTGGCTAGTAATGTGAGTTCCACGAAAAAAAAGAAAAAAATATCTATGACTTATTTCCATAGACACGGTAGATATCATACATAAATGATTTTGTATTTTATATTCCCTCAGATCTCTAGCACATACTAAAGATTCTTTGAGAGTGTATAAGTTTTATAAAAGTTATTCTATTTTAAAAATCCTTATGCTATTTTCTTATTGCTGTGTAGGCAAAGACTAAAATTTGTCACACATTTCAAGATTCGGTATTTGATAAATCGATTATTTATCACCGATTTTTCTTACCCCGATTATGTTGCCTTTGGCGAATCTATGATGCACCGATACTATAGTATGCCAAACAAATGTGGTAGAAATTGTGAGAATATTTTCACTGCTGGTGAGCAGCGGATATATTCTCTGAATAAATAAGTATGTTTTAGCCAATAAAGACCACATTCTTTCTTTACTTATTGGCTAATAGCCTTCGATCAACAATCAACCTAGATTACGTGTGGCGGGCTCAAAAACGGCCCGAGAAATAAGAGCACAAATAAATTTGTGTTCTTATTTGAGTTTAGTATGCTTCAATCACTTCCAACGTGCGGACGTGCTAAAATGCCTCAGTGAGCTTTAAAACTGCGAAAATAACCCCTAAAACAGTAAGGTTTCAGAAGGAATGTCTTTTTTTTCGATAATTACATGTCAGTTTCCGTTTTGCGATGCTTAAATCATTGTTAACAATTAAAAACAAATATTTTGTCGTTTATTCAAAGTCCGCCATCGAGGCACCTGTAGTGTGTGTGAGGAGTAGTAAAATACAAAGAAGCAAACAGAAACAAAACGAAACGAAAGTAATAATGTAACTCACAAAGTAATAATGGAGAAAAGTACTTTATTTGTTGCGACATAAGGTTGATTACACAATAAATGTTATTTAACCTATGTCTTTTAATTTCAAGGTGACGGCTGTAATTGACGAATGATCATAAGTGTAAGATAGTATTTTGAAGATTTGTGACTTTATTACAAGGGTTTATGGTTGTAATTAGGTTGAACTTGAAACTGTTTAAAAACCTTTGAATCAGTTCGATGTAGCTGTTTATGTGTGTGTAAGTAGATGTTCAAGCGGACAGTTTTTAGCTTTGATTTTGTATGTGACACGGAATCTAGTTGATTGTTGATCGAAGCTAATAGCTGATTTCACAATGCTCTGTTAGATTGACAAAGGATTAAAGGGCCGTTAAATATGTCAAAAGGTTAGATTTAACGGCCTGTTAATACTTTATTAGTAACTAACAGAGCATGGTGATATCAACACTAAATATACCAAATTATTCATTAATATTAATATGGTGCGTTTCGTGAACTTTATGCAGTTGGTTTAAGAAACGAAACGCAATGATTCACGCGTCTTCGTCAGATGAAATGTACCAGGAAGCAAATCCGACAGCAGAAGCTAATTTTTGAAAGATTTCCTACCTTTATTGACTTGCACATTTACTAACTCGTTATAGTGCCACAAACTTCTCTGTTTAGTTATATCTTTAATTTTATATCTTTCAATGTATTGAAATGTGCGAAGGAGAGGAAAAGAGGAACGAACTAATGCTATTGCTATTTAATATCTCCTCGCTGTTGTCCTTGTTTCAAAATATTATTGGGTCTCGACTAAACAGTACCTCAAGTCAGTCTTATTTTCGTTTCTGTATAGCGAGCCCGGAATTTGTATTACCCCGTTTACACTCAGCTCATGTCCGTTGAAATGTACAGAGACATGGGCAGGGACTTGGGCAATGCGAGAATGTTAACAGGCTACTTCAGGCAGACATATGGACGGCAACATTTCCGTCCACGCGAATGGCAGCGCGAATGTCTAAATGTAAACGCAGTATAAGGATTTATGAGAGTTCTGAGCACGCCCGATAGAGGCGCTTATGTGTCTTCATTTATTTATTTAAAAACGGTTAAAAAACCAATTACATTCATTAAAAAGAAAAAAATAAGTATAGTAACATAGAATAATAAAAAAAAAAATTCAAAATCATTAGAGAAAAATAAAATTGTTAAAATATTAAAATAAAAAATGTCACAGCTATCAAAAATAATACCTAATAAGAATAATAATAATAATAATAATAGTTATGTCAACTATTTAAATTGAATAATACAAAACCCTGGCTCGCAATACAGAAACCAAAAATAAAACTCGGATTCTGCAAAAGTTGGCGGCACTATAACTATCCCTGTATATGATTTCACTTACATGTAAATAATCCTAACACCAACATTATGTATCCAGCTAACAAGGATTTGAAAAATGCGAAACCGGGTAGGTCCCAATTGGCTAAACTTTGTAGTGCTTTTATAATATTGGCTGTAGAGTTTTAGTGCGTGTAGGGCAAGATACAAGTTGTCCTCTATCGACAAGACTACCCTGCGCAGGACAAGTGTAAAGGTCGGTTTCCACCGCGAGCGGAGCGGAGCCATTAAGGACTCCGTTTAACTCGCAAGAATAAACTGCATACTTGTATTTCCACCAACAAATAGTAGAGCAATATGCAGTTTATTCTTGCGAGTTATGCGGAGTCCTTAATGGGTCCGCTCCGCTCGCGGTGGAAAGCGGCCTTAAGAAATGCACACTTTGGCAAAAAGTTTTGAAAATAACAGAGGCGCCACTTTCCATGCATTTTCGACGTTCATTCACATGCGGTCTTGCTCGCACTTATGCGATACACCCGTATGTCAAATTAGTTCCGTTTCTAGATTTTTTGACAAGCTGTATATGAATTTTCGTTCTGCGCAGTCAGTGGATAACTTGTTTTGTCGCCTTTTATAATACGGGGGCCTATAGTCGCGTTAGACACTCGCTGCAAACTCGGCCATAAATTATCGGAACGAGACAGCAATATTGCTCTCTCTCTCTCGCACTTAGGAGAAGATCACGTTTTGTTTAAGCGCAGGGATGTGCATTATTGGAGTCGATAAGAATTATCGATACATGACCTTTCCGACCGTGCAACCACAGGGCGCTCTCGCCGAGTCATTCTTTTTATCGATAACGTGCATGCGCCCGCGCCGAGTAGGTACGCTCAACAGTAGTGTAAAGATGATTTATGACCGAGTTTGCAGCGAGTGTTTAAAGCGACTATAATCACGTATCAAGTCCGTGACCAATCAGTGATCAGGGCCTTGATCACGAACACATTTTGGCTTTGGTGGCGTAATCGTATCCCTAACTAAAACAGAATAAGGTCGGCTATCGTTTAGATACGTTAACGCCACAAATGTCAAAATGTATTCGTGATCAAGGCCCTGATCACTGATATTCACAACATGAAGTGTTTAAAGAATTTGAATGAGATATCAATCCTATCCTATTAATCTAATCCGAGGTAGTACGAGTATGCATGTAGACTAGTAACGATTAGGCATGTAGTGATTTGCGTTTGCTTTAGCTAGAAAGTAGTATTAGATACTAGAAAATTAAATATTGACTTCAAAACACAACTTCTCAACTTTGAGGCAGGTGATATCCCTACAGATCTTCAAGTAACATGTACTAACTCATATACTAAGGGGCAACCCACTGTCAAAATTGGATAATTCAAAAAATATATATCGCTGAAGAGCGGGTTGAACCCCTGGGGGTCTAGACAAGATGTTTGCGGAAGCCTGCGGAAGGATAAAATGTATTAAACTGACAATGGCAGCTAATGTAATTTTTAGACCTTTCATTTTTATGTATCTTTCTTGTATCTTTCCGCACATAGAAAGTGGATATTAAATTAGACCCATGATGTTTTGATTTGCCAGTTTTTAATTCATAATTCATAGCTTTTTTTATTGCCAGACAGCTTAGTGGTTCGCATAAGGCGAAGACAAGAGCTAATGTGACTCTCGCTCGCACGTTTCGACATGTTTAAAGATATAAAATCACTAAACTCATTTTCGAAAAATCGCGATCAACCATTTTGTGTGCAATCACATTGCACACAGTTTAGTAAATCGATACAAGTTTTCCTACTCAAAAGTTAGCTTGATTGCACACAAGATGGATAATTGCGATTTTTCGAAAATGAGTTTAGTGATTTTATATCTTTTAACATATCGAAACGTGCGAGCGAGAAGTTGTTTGATAGTTGTCAGCCCCTTAACACGAATAGTGATCGTTGTACAAGCGGCCTTTATATTATCCATCTATTTATTGTTCTTTTGAAGTCGGTATTTGCGATATCTTAGCCCGTGACATAATTTCTCTCGCTTCTCTTTGTTACTGCCTGCCAAAGGACCCTCTCAAGAAAAAACAGAAAAAGGAAAAGTTATGTCGAGCAAAGATTCGCCTAATCCTAAGGTACGTTTAGTTTTGAGAGTTATTTTAAGCAAGCTATAAAGCGCTTCAACGATGGTTTGTTCGGTTAAACGATTTAAAGGGTTGAAACCCCAGGTGTAAAATAACACAGAGCGTGTTTGTTTAAATATAGGTATAATGCACAAAATGTATCGAAGGCTCTGCAGGGTGATTACGTAACTTTGTTGCAATCAGTACCCCAAGTATGAGTTTTGCTTACGATATTTCGTTTTTCGTTTTACGTTTTTGTTCCGTGTTCATTGCAGGTTTTGTATGACGACGCGATAGGGATACCGATACGGAACCCGCAATGAACACGGAACAAAAACGAATCGTTTTTGCTCCGTGTTCATTGCTGGTTTTGTTAAGTTCCATATCGGTATCCCTATCGCGTCTTCATACAAAACCTGCAATGAACACGGAACAAAAACGAAAAACGAAATATCGTAAGCAAAACTCATAATTGGGGTACAGTTTCAATCGTTAAATTTGACAGCCTTCACAGCTCAGTTGGTAGTAGCTCTGCCTTCTGTGCCGTAGGCCGTGGGTTCGATCCCCACCCAGAACCAATATTTGTGTGATGAACATAGAGGTTTGTTCTCTTTCTGGGTGTTATATGATATTATTAAAAAATAAGTATATAAGTAAGTAAGCTATCTGGTTCCCATATTATTTTTGGCTTATTTTGGGGCGAAATAGTGCTGTGTGGAATGTCCACCAATATTTATTTTATTTATATATTTAAATAGTTTCTGTTTGTAATATGTAAATATGACGGCTATGCCGTTACATTTTAGCTGCAGTTGCTAACAAAGTTAGATTACAACTGGTGTTTCTATTGATGGATAATCGCAAAACTTTAATATTGTTTTATATACTTATTGGTTTCATATAGAAACTGATTGCAATAAAGTTATGTAATCACCCTGCTGGTTATGCGCTCATGTCCGCGTGAAGAACGTGTCGAGAACATAAAAACAAAGTGCCTCTTAAATAGACTTAGAGAATATTGATTGTCTTAAAAAAGAACACGCAAACATAGCCTTATTTTGCAGTAATTGGCATTACATAAATGACAGGCTGCAAGCCCATCGCCGCTGCTAGATAACTAGCTGGTTTTTTATCCTGTCTACAGAAACATAATATAAATAACTTCTGGGACTATGATGTCAATTCTGTTGTTAAATTTTCTTAAGCTAACCTAATTATAACAGCATTATAAAATTGTTGCTGCTACTTTCGGCGTCAATGAAAACCAGCGCAGCGCCATACAAGCCACTAGGATTTTATTACGACACTATATTTATAATGTTTTTTAATGTCTTCTTGTGAATCTTTGTTTTTTTTTTTAATTTTATCATTGGAATTTGTGTCGTAAAATAAATATTTTCTATTCTTTTTTTTTGCTATTCTAAATGTCAAATCTGATATGTCACTTCCGGGCATCTCATCATTACAATAAGCTATCAATTAATTCACGCTCTGTGTTATCTTTAGTAATATATTCGAATATATTTCGAACACTCGTCAGCGCTCTACAGCTTGTTTAAAACCTTAAGGATAGGACTAATTCTGAGTTCCCCTAGGCGAGATATCTCGGATAGTCGGCAACGAATGGCGGTCGCTACCCGCGTCCACCAAGCAGAGCTGGGAGGAAAGAGCCGCGAGATGCAATGAGGAAACTTCAGCGAGACTTGCTGAAGAAATGCGGGAGTTATCTGCACACGTTAGTCATATGTCATTACTTTTCAAGGGAGATTTTGATGTTGGTGACGCAATCACGTCTTAAGTTTGTATGAGAATAGTCTTTGGAACTTGGACTGAATACAGGTGTCTTGATTTAGAATTGAATCGGACATTCCATTCAAAAGATATTACGAAATTATAAATTTTAGTTCGCTTTAATAATAATATAAGCGAACGCACGGGGCGAGTTCTCACTCAGCGTAGCGGGCAACGCGGCGAGGGTGAAGGGCGTGCAAATGTATAAAATAACTAGCCGCGAGACTCGAACCCACGGGCTAAGTTTATCCTAAAATGTTGAAAAAATGTATGTCCACCCATGCGAAGCTGGGACAGGCCGCTAGTATTTTATAAAATTGTCTCTGTTTATTGTCTGCTTAAATAATTATTAATGCCCTGTTGACTGACTTTATATTTTAAAACCATTAACACTATCCGTCCCATGTTTTCAGCAAGGTTAATTTAAGAATAGAGATAAAAAACTTGTACAAAAATTCTAGATGCCTCCAAATACTCCTATTTATATTTCAGACACAGATGGAAATGACGTATGAATGCGCGTGGGACAACTGCGACTTTCTGTTCGAGGATCTCGGAGATTGTATGGAGCACTGCATCGGCGACGGAACTAACAGTAAGTCACAATTATTTGTTTTAAACGAAAGTTTTTGCAGATTTCTGTCATTCCTAGTACTTATACCATAAATGGTGCGATGGATCAATAGAGTATTTTGATCCCTACATAAAATAAGATCGATAGCCATAAAAAACTATGGTGTTTATTTCGGTGACTGTATATTTTTTCCAAAATCTGTAAATTCAGTTCATCCATAACTGTTATAGAGTGCAGACGGTGCGGTTTATTGAGTACGTAAGATATTTGTTAAGACGTATAGATTGTAACATTATAAATTACTCGTGACATTGAAAGTACCTGTTATACCATACAAACCACTACAGGTTTATAGGGTACAATATTTAAATAACAACTGTACTAGTTAATAAAACCTTCTACAGTTACGAGGAATTCATGGAAAAAACATGATGTGCTAGAAAATATGAACTATAGGTTCCTACCTATCTAATTAATATTTTATATTCTCAATTTATTTTACAAGATTATATTTTTTATTGATTTTTTATTTATATTTATTTTGACTATTGATTTGACTTCCATTGAATGAAATTATTTAGATTAGGTAATACAATTTCTACTTGAAGTTTATTATTGTTTTTATGTGTTTTAGGTTATGTACTTATATTAAACTAGCGGCCTGTCCCAGCTTCGCATGGGTGGTCATAAATTTTTTGAACATTTTAGGATAAACTTAGACCGTGGGTTCGAGCCTCGCATCTACTTATTTCATACATTTGCACGCGCTTCTCCTTGAGTGAGTGAAATCGCACCCCGCGCGTGAACCGTGGACCCGTAAACATTTTTAATTTCGTCATATCTTTTGAATGGAATGTCCGATTTGAAAAATTTAAGAAGTAATCTATAGGTATTGAAACCGTCTTAATTATGAAATGATTTATTTGGATAAGGATTAATACCAAGGTACAAATAAAGACCCTTTTCTAGCGGAGGCATTTCAATTAATTTTTTATAATAAAAGAACACTTATTGTGACATAACTATAATAGTTAGACATATGCTGTCGCGACATTTTTTGTAGATGATAACGTGTTCTACAAATTCGTAGTACATTATTTTGTTCTATCTTCAATAGTTTTCGCAGCGCACGCGATGTAAGGTTTTTTGTTTTCCACCTTGGGTTACATTATTGAAGTTTTAGTAAGGATCCCTGATTTTTTTGAAAATATAATATAGCCTATGTTACTCAGGGATAATGTAGCATTCTAATGGTGAAAGAATTTTTGAAATCGGACCAGTAGTTTTTGAGCCTATTCGTTACATACAAAAATACAAAAATACAAAAATACAAAGTTTACCTCTTTATAATATTAGTGTAGATGACGTGTAATATGCTTACCAAATAAATGATTATTAATTATTATTATTATTAATAAAGTTTACTATAAATAAAAAAAATAGTTACAGGAAAACGTTCCTAAGATCCATCCTAGCAACGTTTTCCTATCACGATAACGGTTAAGGTATCTGCCCTTACTGTCAAAAATCAACCCTGTATATTGTGATGTCACTGACATTGGTCTTTTTTACATATACAAGGTGTTCCATAAGTTGTGTATATAAACTTCAGGGGGCTAAAGTACCCATCAATATGAACAACTTTTTCTAAGGAACCAACACTGTGAACGCGAAAAAAAAAACAGCTGTTTCATACAAAAGTTCAATACCTACCAGGCTAAAATGTATGAAACAGCTGTTTTTTTTTTCGCGTTCACAGTGTTGGTTCCTTAGAAAAAGTTGTTCATATTGATGGGTACTTTAGCCCCCTGAAGTTTATATACACAACTTAAGGAACACCTTGTATGTACAAAGTTTTATGGGCATGGCAAAAAACTGTGAAACTGTGACCTGTTTTGCGAGGGACAACCGGCCAAGGAAGGAATACGAGAACAAAATCGGGGTCAATTTTTAGAAATTTCCCCCGATTTTCTTATTGATTTTTTGATCTAGATCAAGGGTTAATTACGGGATATAAATTCTCCTTAGACAGATTATTGCTTTAAACATATCCATTCCCCCAGGTTCCGTCCCCCCAGGCCACGTGCAGAACCACTACCGCGGCAGCGGAGGGACAGAGTTCGCGTGCCTCTGGCGTAACTGCGCGCGCGTTAGAAAGGGACAGCTGCCGTTCCCCAACCTGCCGCGACTGACGAGACACGTCAGAGATCTGCACGTTAACAAGGGGAATGGAAAAATGATGGCGGTACATGAAAGGATGTCCAAGTATGAACTAAGTTCAACAATAGAACGGAGGGTCTAACTTACTTATTTATTCTTCAGCTCAGTTGGTAGTAGCTCTGTCTTCTGTGGGCCGTGGGTTCGATGCCCACCGAGAACAAACATTTGTGTGATGTACATGGATGTTTGTTCTCTGTCTGGGTGTTATTATTTATTTTATGTATGTATTTACAAAAAATATATATATGTATCATATCAGCTATCTGGTTCCCATATTACAAACTTTGGCTTAGTTTGGTGCTAGATAGTGCTGTGTGGAAAGTCCTCCATTTTATTTTCAATTCAAGATTCAAAATGAGATCAGTTGATTTCAATGTTTTTATAACAACTTAAGAATACTTAACTTAGATTTTTTTTGATAACTATTATGCTTACTACTATTACTTGCCTTTTACTTGCTTATTACTTGGCTTATCACCCGTTTCCGGGTTGACGTCAGTTTCTGGGACACCCTGTATATATATAGAAGGCATCTTTAACAACAGAATGGATGGCCTACTTTAACTGACTGAACTGAACTGAACCGAAAGGCAGTTCTATTATGTAAAAAGTAAAAAAAAGAAACCGGTAGAGACTATAGAAGCCAGTGTTCGGGGCCTGAACAAGATCCACTTTCTGTTTGCGGAAACATGTCTCCGGAAAAGTTGTTTGTTTGAAAATAACTTAATAAGTTAGATAGATAATGAATTCAACTAAAAAAAGCCGAAAATCCAGCCAACAGAAAGGTCTTTAACGTAAAAACAACCAGTTGAGAATATAACTAGTACCTACAATAAGTGAATTTGAGTAAGCATGAACAGTGATAAAAGTGCGACAGCAGACGATAATGTAATTTTCATATATTTCCTCAGTCGTGTTCCGCAAACAGAAAGTGGGACTTGTCTAGCTCCCCACAAAAAAGAGTTGTTTTGTTTTATATCTGTATTGAGAGTCTGAAGAGTAAATATTCGTATGGTATTAATGCAAAATGTTCTGGTTACAGGAACTTTGTGCCGTCGAAGAAACCCAAAGTTGTAAACGTCCGAAGCGGCGTTATGTCCCCAGGAGGTACGTAATTAATTTTATAAAATACTAGCGGCCTGTCCCAGCTTCGCATGGGTGGTCATAAATTTTTTGAACATTTTAGGATAAACTTAGACCGTGGGTTCGAGCCTCGCGTATAGTTATTTCATACATTTGCACGCGCTTCTCCTTGAGTGAGTGAAATCGCACCCCGCGCGTGACCCGTGGACCCGTTAACATTTTTAATTTCGTCATATCTTTTGAATGGAATGTCCGATTTGAAAAATTTAAGAAGTAATCTATAGGTATTGAAACCGTCTTAATTATGAAATGATTTATTTGGATAAGGATTAATACGTGACGTGTATGACGTGTTCTACAAAATCGTAGTACATTATTTTGTTCTATCATCAATAGTTTTCGCAGCGCACGCGATGTAAGGTTTTTGTTTTTCACCTTGGGTTACATTATTGAAGTTTTAGTAAGGATCCCTGATTTTTTTGAAAATATAATATAGCCTATGTTACTCAGGGATAATGTAGCATTCTAATGGTGAAAGAATTTTTGAAATCGGACCAGTAGTTTTTGAGCCTATTCGTTACATACAAAAATACAAAGTTTTCCTCTTTATAATATTAGTGTAGATGTAGATTATATATCTACTAGAAAACGAATACATAATATTTCCATACATTTGCGACGTTCACTCACATAAGGTCTTGCTAGCACATAAGCGAAACTTATGTAGCTAATGTAAAACAAATTTGACGTTTCTTGAGTTTTTGGCAAGCTGGACGTTCTTCATTAAAAAAACGTGGAAGAGGTTTACTCCATCGTCGAGGACGTCTTTCATCGGTGCATAGACTTCATTTCTTACAAATGGGTGAACAAAGTGTGAAAAAGGGGCAACAGATAGTCACAGTGCCCCGCTCTTGTAAATATAACAAGCAAAGGCCCACCTAGTGTTAAGTGGTAACCATCACCTATAACAGAGCATTGCCTCGTAAGTCACACACAATGGCAACGTGCCATGCGATGCACTGCCCTGCGTCCATCAGCTTGAGGCATACAGATGTTAGGTAAGCCTCATGTGCCTGTAATTTCACCGGCAACCACACCCGCCAAACCGAAACAGCAACGCTGCTTTGCGGCAGAAAAAGACGTGGTGGTAATACTTCTGACGAGCCCTTCACAAAGATACAAAGTTACGAAGTTTTATTACAGTAGTGGTTTAAAGTCTTACTAAGATTTTGTCTAACAACTAGGTTCTCGATTACTACATTACACAATAACAAAAAAATGAGCGCACACAAACAACATTGGCAACAAAACACCGACGTAGGTATTTACTCCTCCTTTGTACGCGCTGCGACTACTCTATAGTCGTGTTAAACACTCGCTGCAAGCTCGGTCATAAATCATCATAACACTAGTGTTGAGAGTATTCGGCGCGGGCGCATGCACGTTATCGATAAAAATAATGACTCGGCGAGAGCGCCCGGTGGTTGCGCGGTCGGAGAGGTCATGTATCGATAGTTTCGACTCCATTAATGCACATCTCTGCGCTTAATCAAAAGGATCGTGCCGTTCTCCTAAGTGCGAGAGAGAGTGCAATATTGCTGTCTCATTCCGATAATTTATGACCGTGTTTGCAGCGAGTGTCTAACGCGACTATAGTGTGTGTGTCTTATATGTGTGGGGTTCAACATGTGCACTATTACAGCAGCTCTCTCAAGTATGTCACCGATGGGCCGCAACAGTCCGTCCCCCGGCGTGGGCGACGGGCCGCCGCTGATGGTCCCTGCGCCGGCGCCGCGGCCCGGCCTTGATCCTCTGTTCGTGTCCGCGCCGCCGCGAGCGCAGCGAGTTACACACTCGGAAGCTTATATCAGGTAATTCACAGCGCAATCAAGCGTTCTAAATTAATAATAACTAGTAGTTCGCCCCGAACTGAGATCTCGTGATGCGACCCGACGAACGCACCAAAGCTTTGAGTAGGTGGTAGTCAAAGGCAAGTCCAAACATTATGTTTGGACTTTTTTCTGACTACCGCCTACTAACTTGGTACGGTAACCAAGTTTCAACTCTATTGGCCTATTTATTGAAGAGTTCCGTTGAACAGACCTTGGCTCCATCATCAGACCTGGTCGTTGTCACCATTTTATGAGAACTGAGTACCTCCTTAATTTATTTCAAGAAAAAAAAATAAGTAAAAGCAAAGTAACTGGCCGACCAGTAGAAAAACCTTGATGCCAACGAAACTCTTAGAGATGGGAGCTCTTGGGTCACTGGTTTTCTTAATTTAACTTTTTTGTTGTATCTCAAAAACCGAGCGTCCCAGAAAAAAAGTAAAAATTGTTTTGGAATGTCCAAACAAAGCCCTTTCGGATGACATGTAACTTGATTTTTTTAAGTCACTTTTTTTATTTTTGCCCTCTTAAAAAACCCCATATCTTAAAAACCCTTCATCCAATTTTACTCATATACTTACCAGTAAATTTCTCAAGTACAAGCTGTCGTCTTATCAAATTTCATGCAGATCTGATCAACGGTTCGAAAGTTATGGCCAGACAAACATACATACATACATACATACATACATACATACATAAAATGCCAAATCGCCCAAGTTGAAACTAGAATCTTCGTTCGCTTCGCTCACTCGATCAATAATAATAATAAATTATTCAGTTCTTTTAAAAGTGTGCTAAAAAAAATTGTGTTTGTAATTGCAGTAAAAAAAATTGTATACTTAATACCTACTGTAGCTGCTAATCAACATGTTCTACCTATATAGAATACCAATATTCCGTCCCAGTCGCCGCCTATACTCGTAGATCATTATCCTAGTGTTGATGGTCTGTTGGCGGCGCACAGACACTACACCTTCGTCTACTTTCTACTTTTAAAATTGTGGCCTGCCGCGATGTTTCTGTATTTAGTATACTGCCGTATTAGTAGTGATTGACAAAATTATATCACTTTGAAACGTCTTAAAGCTAGGTGAATCTAGATGTCGGTTCGCGAACAAGCCTAAAAGAACAGGCAACATTAAATCCTTAAAATGAATCCACAGATACATCGAAGGCCTCCACTCTGAGCAGAAGTACATAACTCCGTGGGAGAAGTCACTGACTCCAATGCCCATCAATCCTGACCCGGCTCAGTACAACATGCACAAGCTTCCCGCGCACTGGATGACTGAAGACGCCATTAACGGATTCCTGGCCCAAGACAAAAGTCTGTCCGATACAGATATACAGAAGATGGACCAGAATACCAAGATACTGAAGGGATTATGCGCGCTAAGAGATTTTATGATGAAAGATGCTTTGTGTCTTTACAAAACCTTTTAAATAGATGTAGTGATTTTTTTGTAGTTGTAGCCCGCTTGAAGGTTTCCAAGGCTATGTTTATCATGGCTGGAAGCGTAATAAGCTCTCCCAAGTTTAAAAGCCAGTAGCGGTCTACCAATCAAACGCTGACAAGGATAAATATTGATTAAAACCTAATCTGTTAAAAAAAATCTTTGCCTACCACTGTCGTACAGGCGTTAATGAATTATTTTTGACGGAATAGATTTTTCCCCTCTCATAAAACCTGATCTGGGGGGTTATTTTGATTTCCTCGGTATCGGATTCGTTACGGAAAGTCATTTTTTGTATTTGGAATACAATGGCTACTGAAAAGCCTTGTCGGAACGCGATTTTGACATTTCAGACAAAGCTTTTGACATTAGGATTCGAAAAGATAACGAGTGACTTTCCGACAGCTATTGAGTGGCGGAAACCTTTCCGTGAAAGTGGAAAAAATGTGAATGTATGTAGGTAACTACTATTTACTAAGTATTGAATCGAGAGGATTCATCACCAAAAATAAATACTTATTGCTTAGATTGCTTTTCGGGTTTTTTTTCTACAACCAGCTGATGGAACAAGCAGATGGCCCACCGGATGTTAAGTGGTAACCATCATCTATAACAAAGTATTGCCTCGTAAGTCAACTACCTGTCGTCGACTACCTATAAATAATAATAACACACTGAAAAATAATAATTTCAAAAAACTCATTTAGCTTCTAACCCCATACTATTCATCATCGTTTTAGTTCACTTCTACCAAAAATATTGTTGGCGCGAATAAAAGAAATTCCCGCCAAAAATTGTGCGTGTTTACCTATACTTACTTAAATCACAAAGTCGAATTATAAATCAATCAAAATTAAATAAAACTGTTGATGGTTCATAAATGGTAAACAAGTGAATAAAATGGTTAAAAATGCAATGTTTTTAATGTAAAATGCTAAACTTTCATATTTCACCTAAGTATATTACTATCATATTGAATTCCAAATTCAAAAAATGACTTTCCGTAACGAATCCGATACCGAGGAAATCAAAATACCCCCCCTGGTCTCTGACTACTACCATGGGATACATGCGATAATGAATTCTTGATGACGAAATCAATTTTTACGCTTTCAAGAATTTCGATAAAATGCTATCTGTAGAATAAGTAACTAAAGTAATCATAGTTTATAATAACTTTTATGGCAATTATGATCTAAATATACTTACTTTTACCTACTATAATCGAGCCTTTTATTGTCTAGCATTTACTATACATATTTTTAATTAAAAGTTGAAGTAGGTATAATTATTTGTAAATAAAATCACAAAGTAGGTAAAGCTTAGGTTATATTAAAAATATAAATATGTCGTAATATATGGCATAAATATTGATCACTATAATGTGATAAGCAAGTTACACTCCCTCGACTTCTTCTTTGATAAGTCCTACTATAGTATTGAATTTGTGTCCGTCTAGGATTAGGATCTGAAACAAATCAGACAACAGTTGAAATTATTTCTTTTAACCCAAGGAACAAGAAAACAAAAACACCTTATAAATGAATAGATAGGTATAGCCTAAGAGCCCATGACGGCCAGACCTTTGTTATTTAATAAAAGCTGAAAGTTTCTCTGTGTATGTCTCCAACACAGGTAAGAACGACCCGCGACTATAGAGTTTCGATTGTGGTTACTTGGGCAGGTAACAGGTAGTAAAGATGTAAAATTGACATATATAAAATTCAGCTTTTATACTATAATTAAAAGTATAATTGAAATTTATTAAAGTTTAGGGTGTCTGGCAGGGGGTAGCAACTGTAAAAAGTGTCCGGCAATGGATATCGTGATTTCTAAAAGTATTCTGGAGAAAATATAAAAAAATTGAACTTAATACTTTAACGAATTTAAGGTACTATTTTATACACCTTTACTATCTGTTACCTGCCCAAGTAACCACAATCGAAACTATAGTCGCGGGTCGTTCTTACCTGTGATTGAGTCATACACAGAGAAACTTTCAGCTTTTATAAAATAACGATGGTCTGGCCATCATGGGCTCTTGCTCTAAATCTCTAATACTATAAGAATCAAAGTCCTGACTGACTGACTGACTGACTGACATATACACAACGCACAGCCTAAACCGCTGGTCCTAGAGACTTGAAATTTGAGGAGTACATAGGTCTTATGGCGTAGAGGTGTACTAAGAAGGGATTTTTGAAAATTCAACCCCTAAGGGTGTAAAAAGGGATGAAAACGTTTGTATGAAAAATTGTATTCCTTGAACCTACAAACTTGAAACTTGGAGTACATGTACTTCAAAGCTAAAAAATAGGAATGGCATTTTTATTTTTTTTAAACTACCCTTAATAAGTGTGCAAAGGGATGTAAAAGTTTGTATGGGAGTTTTTTGACGGCTGGTCCTAGAGACTTGAAATTTGAGGAGTACATAGGTCTTATAGGCGTAGAGGTGTACTAAGAAGGGATTTTTGGAAATTCAACCCCTAAGGGTGTTAAAAGGGATGAAAACGTTGGTATGAAAAATTGTATTCCTTGAATCTACAAACTTGAAACTTGAAGTAGATGTACTCCAAGGCTAAAAAATAGGAAAGGCATTTTTAGTTTTTAAAAACTACCCTTAATAAGTGTACAAAGGGATGTAAAAGTTTGTATGGGAGTTTTTTGACCACTGGTCCTAGAGACTTGAAATTTGAGGAGTACATAGGTCTTATGGCGTAGAGGTGTACTAAGAAGGAATTTTTGGAAATTCATCCCCTAAGGGTGTAAAAAGGGTTGAAAACGTTGGTATGAAAAATAGTATTCCTTGAACCTACAAACTTGGAACTTGAAGTAGATGTACTTCAAAGGTAAAAAAGAATGGTGCTCAAAATCGTGCTCGGCAAAACGTCGAGTTTGAAAACCGTGCGCTAGTTGACGCCGCGCGAGACTAACGCGAGCGATTTTGACTCGAGCTATACAGCACCGCGTGCTCACCAAAGTGAGGATTGGAACAGTGAGCTATTTGAAGTCCATTCTTAAAACGTCGCGTTAGTTCAAGGCGAAGTACACTTAGCGAGATATTTTGTTGTTTGCAAAAAAGCAAATTTATTCAGTTTCGTATGGTGAAATCTAGGTGCTATTTATTTTTATCGGTACGTTTCTTTTTTTATGAACCTATAATATTATCATAATTACTTTACTTTGTTTACCTAACTTTATCGTCCACCATACGAAACTGAATAATATTGTTTTTTTGAAAACAACAAAATATCTCGCTAAGTGTACTTCGCTTTTAACTAACACGACGTTATAAGAATGAACTTCAAATAGCTCACTGTTCCAAGCCTCACTTTGGTGAGCACGCGGTGTTGTATAGCTCGCGTCAAAATCGCTCGCGTTAGTCTCGCGCGGCGTAAACTAGCGCGCGGTTTTCACACTCGACGTTTTGCCGAGCACGATTTTGAGCACCATTCGTAAAAAATAGGAAAGGCATTTTTAGTTTTTTAAAACTACCCTTATTAAGTTTGCAAAGGGATGTAAAAGTTTGTATGGGAGTTTTTTGACCGCTGGTCCTATAGACTTGAAATTTGAAGAGTACATAGGTCTTATGGCGTAGAGGTGTACTAAGAAGGATTTTTTGGAAATTCAACCACTAAGGGTGTAAGAAGGGTTGAAAACGTTGGTATGAAAAATTGTATTCCTTGAACCTACAAACTTGAAACTTGAAGTACATGTAGGTACTTCAAGGCAAAAAAATAGGATAGTCATTTTTAGTTTTTTTAAAATACCCTTATTAAGCGTGCAAAGGGATGTCAAAGTTTGTATGGGAGCTTTGTAACGCGTTGCGCGATTGACTTAAAACTTGGGGTAATATACTAAGAAATAAATAAATTAAGAATTACACTTTCAATTTTTGATAGTTACCCCTGCAAAGGGTGCAAATGGCTGTAAAATTTAGTATGGGAGATTTTAAACGCATAGTGCGATTGATTTCAAACTTGAAGTAAATAGATAAAAAGACAGTATGATTTTAAAAAACACCTCCTAAAACTTTACCTTCCTTCGTTGCGCTCGAGTAAAAAGGATACAACGAGGCGTCAATGTTTGTAAGGGACATCCTTAAAACGGGAATCTTGAGTTGGTACGAAGAGATCTGAGGGTATCTAATCTACCGTGCCTGGGAATCAAAGTCTTGAAGCTGTTTTGTTTCGTTTGTTTTTGGGGTAGAAACTAGGAACAAATAAGTACATATTTTCCGTGTAAGGTTGTCTTTGTTGTATTTGTCATGTTTGTGCTAAGCTCAGTTCCTATACCTACCTACCTAATATAGGTAATGTACGCCTATAGGTATCTCTTATACTTACGTAGGTATTTAAAATCCTACCCTAATAATATACAACTCAATGCGAGAGTTACGATGTATGGATGTTTGTGGCTCAATCACGGCTCACTACTTCAACGCGTGCGAAGCCGCGGGAAGCCACTAGTATTCTATAATTCTTTATTGCACAAATTAAAAGTAATGTACATAGGCGATCTTAATCCTAGATAGCTTTAACTACCAGCTAACGGTTTGAGGGAAATTAAGTACCTCTGATCCCACACTAAGTCAACACTACAGGATTTCTTCTTCCACTCTTTTCTATCATTCGTCATCTTGGTGCTCATTCCTTTCTTACTCATATCATCTTTCACTTAGTCCATCCAGCTTTTATACCTCTCCTATAACCAACCATCCATTCTAACACTCTTTACATAGTCAGACTATGAAGACGCGAGAAGCCGTCAACTCAGCATTTGCCATAGAAGAACAATAGCTCTAATACTGGTAGTGAGCGGACTGATTTACGTCACTAAGACGCCGGTGGCCCTTTTTTGAGTGATGGGTGGTGATTGTTAGTTCAGCCACCGTGGTGATTGTTAGTTCAGCCACCCAATGTTCCGTTTTCGTTCCATTAGGAAGGCCAACAGTTATGTTTCCCTCAGTCCTCCCCAGGCTGGTTTTTAATGTCTTATTAGTTTTCGTTCTCAATAAAATTTATTGATAGGAGAACATACCTTTCGTAAAGGAGTAAGTGCGCCTCCTTCGTAATCCCACTGCGACAGATCCGCTTGCTCCGTGACGTCCACTTCGAAGCTGGCAAGCGCTTCGTCAGCCACAGGCTTCTCTTCTTGGTTCGCGAAGAGCACCTCCGTTGAACCCTCTGTTGGATTATATTAACAAAACTGAATACAAAAACCAGATAGACAGATAGAAAGAAAATACTTTATTGCACACCACATAAAAAAACATCAAAGTGAAATATAATAGGCGGTCTTATCCCTAAAAGCAATCTCTTTCAGACAACCAGTTTTTCTTTCCAACTATTTTCATGACAGAAATACAATGTGGAATTAGTGATAAAGCATGAAATAAGCTTACAGCTATAGTCCCCAGGCATTCCCTTAAAATAGTTCAGGATGTCTAGGGGTACCATAAGGCAACTCCAAAATTATATTTAATCACATTTACTTTTGGACAATGTTAACACTATCTGTAAATGTTTTACTGCAAAATTAGATAATTAACTATTTCAAAGATAAAAGCTCTTTTCTAAGGATTATGCAATGAAATAGTAATTTCGGTTTGCAGATTGACGGCTCCAGGCAGATTTTAATTAAAGATGGTTCAATGGGTTTTAGTCACTGATACCCACAACAGAGACCAAGTGTAGGGTTATTTTCGGTTTTTAAATCAACTACTATTTATCACATAACTTACCACCAGTGTTATAAGTCTTGCTGATCCAAATGAGATACTGGAATGTGTAAGGCATGTTGCGCTTCACTGCCTTGTCTAGCTCGGCTTGCAATGAAGAGAAGAGAGGCACACTGATTGCTGCAGGAATATTCAGGATTCTGGAACATTGGAGTTCAAAAAGTTAAATGGGTTTTACCCTAAACTACCTTCCTAAATTCAAGGTGGGGGAATAAGATCTGCACTGACATCCTGCAATGGGGTGTATTGTGCATTGTCCCCCTGCTAATCTGATCCCAGCCAGCCCAGCTCCTTAAAGTAGCAGAGCAGGACTTTGGCTTATTGGCAGCAATTTTCTAGCATCTCTAATGGGGATGTGGATGCAGGGGAGAAAGAGCCGATCAGCTCTTGCTGCCTCAAAAAACTTATTTGGGTAGCAAGTTTTTTTTTTGCCAAATGCTTACTTTTATAAAATACAGTAGGTATGACACTCGGACACATAACAAACAATATGTTCATCACACAAATGTTTGTCCTAGGTAGGAATCAAATCCTCAACCTGAACCGCAGAAGCTAGAGCTATATTGACCATACTACTACTATAGAAGTAAAATAATATTTGAGCCACCTTTCATTGATAACAAGACCAACATGCCCAGAGTCATCATTCAGTATCTTCTTGATAAGTGCTTTAGTTCTGTCATCAGCATTGTCTTCTGCGAGTGTGGTGAGGAGTGTTCTTATCTGTTGAATGCTGTGTTCATCCTGAAAGATATTTCATTTATGAAATTGGATTTGAAATCCACAAGACAAGGCAAAACAAGGTTATATTCAAGGAATGCGGGAACAAAAACCAATCAAACAATTTTTTTTTTCTTCATACTAAATGAGACTCTAAAGATGGGCAGCCAGAACAAGATCTGTCAATTTTAGGTTTTGTTTTGTATTTTCCCAAAAATTATGTAAAGTGGATTTATCGGTTTTTGTTCCGGTGCTCCTCATTTATTAAATAAGCATCAAATAAAAAAAACATTTACTTTTCTTTTAGTAATATTGAGTACAGTGGTGACCCCAAACACACCATCACTGCCATCATCATCATCATCGTCTGCTTCCATGTCATCATCTAAGCATTGTTTCACCACACTGCCAATGTAGTTTTGTGCTGAAACAGATTCCAAATAAGTTTCCTGAGATAACAGATCCATTTAAATCAGAGCAGATTAATTCATTGGGAATTTTATGATCCTTGTGCCTAGTACCTTGAATAACTACATGCATTTACAACTCCTAAGGTGTTTTGCAGTATTTCATGTTCACATACTACATTGAATAGTGTTATTTTATATTGTTACTAGCTGACCCATGCCCACTTTGTTGGGCGTTGTCAAATTTGCAATAAAATAATATTGTGGCTATAAATTGAGATGAAGGCTATCCTATCTGTTAAGTTAGATCAAACTGCACATAGTGCACAAATTTGATTGAAATCTCTCAATTAGTTTAGGAGTCCATAGCGTACAAACAACATGACACATAATTTATATATATTAAAATAGGTGTTGGTTACCACCTTGAATCAGATCGGCCATCTGCCTGTTCCATCAACAAGTAGTATAAAAAAAACATTAGTAGTTTGTTGATTTATGAGGTACTTACAAATAATAATCTGTGCAAGTCCTCCCAAATCCACATCAGATTTGAGAAACAGTTGTCTAAGTAGTTGTTTAATGCCGTGGAAGTCACAGTCTTCTGGATTACGACCTTCAAAGTCTGCCTGGAGCTCCTAATGAGAATTGAATAAATTAGTGTATATGATTATATTTTGATATTGATCAAGAATAATTATTTGTCCAGCTTTCATTACTACATTGCTATCTAGGACAAAGTATTTTATTTTGTCTGAGCTGCCAGTCATGCTGAGCTGTTGGTCTTGTTTACAATATTACAATGATTCTCTTATTTCATAAACATTTCTTTGCAATACGACACGGTGCAACCGGCGATTGAAGATCTACTTGTTGGTAAATGACGTAAAACCAATGAAGTTTTATGATGGTAAATTTATTGTCTGATGATACAACAAAGCTATAGATATAATAATGAGCAGCTACGGGGAAATAGCTATTACAAATTTTGTGTGAAAGAATAGAAAAAGATTGTAGCCATGTGTTTAAAGGTTATGTTTTAGCAATCTTACCTTCTCTCCGACATAATTCCCATCAGAGTCTACGTCTGAATCCTTTTCACTGCCGGAGTCTTGCTCCTCTTCACTGTCACTCTCATGATTCTGAAGCGCTTTGTTCTTTTTGTTAGACATTTTATTATTTCTTCCGATAAAACAACACCACCGCACCGCAGCGCAACGCACGCAAGCAAAACACAAACAAACAAACAAATTAAATAATGTCAGAAACTAACTAACTGTCATGTCAAAATTTACTGACATTATAGGTACCTCCATTATCTTGGGTGAACTACGGATATTTTTTATTATTCTCTATGGTTTCCAATAGACATGGGCGTTTTCGTTTTTTCCCGCAAACGGTTATCTAACCGATATACAGTTTGCATATCGATAAAGAAAACGGTTTTCTGATATCGATATCAGTCGTATGGGTTGCAAACGTTAACATGATTTTTAGTTATGGCAAACTAACAACGAAACGACAAACGCAAACTATTTGGCTATTGTTACGTCATATTCGCTTCATCTCTTTTTTACCAGTAAAACAATTCATTCTTAGAAAGGGAGGTAGCGAATATCAATTGGTGTTTGTTTCATATCGTTTGGTTTGTGAAGTTTTCGTTTTGTTCGTGTCTTTAGTAGGTAACAGTTGAGGTTTTGAATAGTTATTATGATATCGGATATGTTGATATGAATATCGATATGGTATGATATCTAACCCATATCCGATATAAGTTACGTTTTGATATATCCGACTCATGTCTAGTTTCCAAATAAATCAGCGCCAACATGTTAAACTGACATAATTTCAGTCAGCGCTCAGCGCCTAACTTGAAAATTGAAAAAAGTGTTGATTCATTTTCTGACATTTTGGGAAGCAACATAGCTTTTTCATTTTATTTGTTTTTCTAGTGTTATTTTGAGCTGTGTTGTGTAATTTCGGTGGTATTTTAACCAACATTACTTGAGGTTTTAGCACAAAGTGTAAACATTTAGAATGAAAGTGTATTGTGTTATCCTGATTTGACCGAAAATGTTTCCAATGTTTTGAAGAAAACCGCCACCATTTTCTTCAAAACAAATGACGGCCGACTTGACTATAGACTGACTTGACAAAAAAGTATTTATTCAATACAAATCACTTGACACTGGCAAGATTGTCTGTCGAATGACAGACAGGAGCCATAAACGGAGAGAAGAAGAAGAAGAAAAAAGTGTTGATAGCAGTTGATAGCTTTTAGAGTGCTGCAAATTGCAAAATCAGTCTGTCTGTCGGTCTGCTACAATTTCATCGTCATCATCAGAAGTTAACTGCTGGACTAAAGCCCCTTCTCTTTTCATATTCAGTCCTACGGACGGTCGGGTCGGGGTTCTTATGCGAGATTATCGCTTAAGCTTAAGCCTACCACATCAAAAGAACACTTTTGAGCCTTCTTCATTCATCCACCAATTTTCCGCGATCTTTACAATGTCATCGAGTTTATGGGGTCGTATCGATATTCAGTATTCTATCTCGATGGAATAAGACTATTCGGATTTACATTTGCACATTTAATATTTGATTCACTTTAAATCTCTTAACTCCGAGCACTTCTAGTGTGCCTGCATGAGGGAAGACCTCAATGCAGCCACGGGTAGCGCAATTGAGGTAGCCACTTATTTAGCCAAAATTATTTAAGCATCGACACGGAAGAAGAAGACTCCGAGTGCCTATTTGCAAAGGCCCTACCTTTTTTAGTAGACTACTGGTTACTACGTACTACTAGAGATACAAAGGTGTGTTATTTGTAGTACTTATTAGTAGAACTATTGACACGGAGGCAGCTAAAGGACTAGGTAGGTACATACACATTCGTAATATTTTTTTATTCAGATAAAACTACAGCATGTTGTGTTGTTCTACTGCTTGTAAATATTTAGCAGCAATGTAAAATACGACCACGCTGTTTTTATGATCTGCAATGAAAAATATGTTATGTAGTAGGTACCTAGGTACACTTTAATATGGACTGCATTGCATTTTAAACCAGATTAGAATAGCTTATCTTCAGACTAGGTACCTACCGTCGTGTAACTTGCTAGAGAAATAATCGTGAATCCAAACGTAGTCACGTGAACTTGCTTTTGTGATCTGAGAACAATATTTTAACAATAAACATTTTGCAGCTATTATCAACATTAGAAGATAGTGTAGGTAAGTAGGTAGGTAGTAGGTATCTAGAATAGTTTAGATTAGTTTACTAATGGTTGAACTTCACATCACTGAAATGAAATGAAAAGAAATTTAAAAATTCGGAATTCGCGTTTTTAATTTTGGTCGTGTGTTTACGTAAAAATAAGAAAATATTGACTTAAACGGCCTTACTACAAAAAATCTGTCAAGCGATTAACTATGCTTAAACTATTGCCATCTCTTACCAATGCGTAATGGCAAACAGAGACAGCGCTAATTTAAAGCACTAATTGATCGAGTGAGCGAAGCGAACGAAGATTCTAGTTTCAACTTGGGCGATTTGGCATTTTATGTATGTATGTATGTATTATTTATGTCAACTTTACTTCGAAGAATATCCAAAACATTAGATGAGAGTCAACCGGTAGAGCAAGCAGGCTTTCGAAAAACATTCTCCACCGTTGATCACATACATACACTGAAACAAATAATGTAAAAGTACATAGAGTACGACAAACCTCTGTACATCAGCTTTATTGATTATTCTAAGGCGTTCGACTCTATAGCACACAACTCTATATGGAACTCTCTAACAGAACAAGGCATAAACAGTGACTACATAGACGTAATACGCGAAATCTACAGAAACAGCACAGCACGAGTAAGATTAGAAACGGTAGGCCCCCCATTCCAACTAGAGCGAGGAGTTCGACAGGGTGACCCACTCTCTCCAAACATATTTATCGCCGTCCTAGAGAACATCTTCCGTCAGCTAAATTGGAACGAGAAGGGCATAAAAATCGACGGCAAATTTTTATCACATCTTAGATTTGCTGACGACATTGTTCTACTCTCAGAAGATCCAGCTGAACTACAAGAGATGTTAGAGTCACTAAGTTACCAAAGTAAAGTTATAGGCCTGGAAATAAACGAAGACAAAACAAAAGTAATGACAAACAAAATTAGAACACCTATTTCAGCTGGCTTATTGACTCTAGATTATGTCGAGGACTATGTCTATCTAGGTCATTTAGTATCATTTACGAATTGCACTGAAAAAGAAATTAACAGAAGGATAAAAAGTTCATGGAGCAAGTACTGGGCTATGTCAGAAATATTTAAAGGGAAGTTGCCCATTACGCTGAAAACAAAAACAATGAATATTTGCCTTGCACCATGTCTTACCTATGCATGCCAGACGTGGGCTCTTACAAAGAAGCACCTAGAAAAGGTACGGGTGTGTCAGAGAGCAATGAAAAGAAGCTGCATAGGCGTCAGGCTTTCAGACCGTATTAAAAACAGCACCATCCGGAAAAAGACGAAAGCAAATGACATAGCCCGGCGGATTCTGGGGCTGAAATGGAAATGGGCAGGCCACCTGCAAAGGCTAGATCCAAATAGATGGTCCCATGTAGCCACTAACTGGAGTCCGAGGGACAAAAAGCGCAAAACGGGACGCCCCCACCAAAGATGGTGCGACGACATCGTTAAAGCTTTGGCCAAGGAAGGCAAGGAACAGAGCTGAATGGAAGCACTTGGAGGAGGCTTTCACCGCCACGGGCGGTGCTTACATATAGTTATATTTTTTTTTTTTTTTTCACTTATTTGATTTATTTTAACTTTATATTAGCCTAACCTGATCTAGTTATACAAGTACTTATACCCATATTATTTAAAAATAGGCTAAGTAATTTTTTTATTTTTATTTTACTTTTTAAATTCCTACTGTGTAAGCAAATAAAGCTTTTTTTATTTTATTTATTTATTTATTATGTATGTATGTATGTTTGTCTGGCCATAACTTTCGAACCGTTGATCCGATCTGCATGAAATTTGATAAGACGACAGCTTCTACTTGAGAAATTTACTGGTAAGTATATGAGTAAAATCGGATGAAGGGTTTTTAAGATATGGGGTTTTTTAAGGGGGCAAAAATAAAAAAAGTGACTTAAAAAAATCAAGTTACATGTCATACAAAAGGGCTTTGTTTGGACATTCCAAAACAATTTTTACTTTTTTTCTGGGACGCTCGGTTTTTGAGATACAACAAAAAAGTTAAATTAAGATAAGCAGCGACCCAAGAGCTCCCATCTCTAAGAGTTTCGTTGGCATCAAGGTTTTTCTACTGGTCGGTCAGTAACTTTGCTTTTTCTTATTTTTTTTTCTTGAAATAAATTAAGGAGGTACTCAGTTCTCATAAAATGGTGTCTACGACCAGGTCTGATGATGGAGCCAAGGTCTGTTCAACGGAACTCTTCAATAAATAGGCCAATAGAGTTGAAACTTGGTTACTGTACCAAGTTAGTAGGCGGTAGACAGAAAAAAGTCCAAACATAATGTTTGGACTTGCCTTTGACTACCACCTACTTAAAGTTTTGGTGCGTTCGTCGGGTCGCATCACGAGATCTCAGTTCGGGGCGAACTACTTTAGTAACATTATTTAAATTTATTCACCATTTTATAGTATGAGGGATAGGGTCACTACACAATACGCGAACACAAATAGCGATGTGAAATGCCATCGTAAAACGTAAGGGCTGAGTACTACCTATGGAGCATGACCAAGATCGAACTTTTGATTCTATTGGAAGATTTATACCAGCCGCAGTTGTAAAGTGCATTGGAAACTCCTTCGCTCTGAAAAATAAGGCATACCTTTAATCGAATGAATCGGATAGTATTATTATTATTACTCTTACTGTTAATAAAGAGTTTAAATGAGCTCTAAAATAAATAGTATTCACGTACGGATTCGAGCAATCTTTGTCCATACCAGCAGAGCAACCATGTTTGGGAGAGTGCTGTGGTCAAGAAAGATTTGTACACCATCTCATTCCACTTTTCGACAACCTGAAAAGGTACAAACTATATCTATAAAGGGGAAGTCCACTCAATTATTACGAGATGTCCAAAATGTGGCGTACTAGCTTCCACCCGCGGCTTTGGTCTCGTATTAGTAGTGCTAACATGCATTAGGTATAGGTGTTTTACCTTTAATGGGTTCGTTGCTTGTTTTCTATCCTGTTTCTGATAATTTTTCGGAATTAAAAGTGCAAAAGCCTGTGCTAATTCAGGTTGCTCCGATCCGTTCAGTTTTATTCCGATCGGTTCAGCGGTCCGGGCGTGGTGATTGAGCCACAAAAATCACGTGCAAAGCTATTAAGTACTTTTGCTTTAGGTACTACTAGTTTTAGTACTTATGCAATTTTTTTAGTAAGAAAACTTGTTTGGATCAAAATTAAATCCCATTGCACACAGTTTTTGCGATTTTTCAATAACTAGTACAGTGATTTAAATTTTTTACAAAATGTTGAAATGTGCGCGCGAGAAGCTTATGTATTAGCTTAAGGGCCAGTTTCACCATGCTCTGTTAGATTAACAAAGGATTAATTGGCCGTTAAATATGGCAAAATGTACGCGTTTGACATCTGAGGTTAGATTTAACGGCCTGTTAATCCTTGATTAGTAACTAACAGAGCATGGTGAAACTGGCCCTAAAAATATTAAAGTATACATAGTACTTACGACACAACAGAAGCCACAGAAGCAAATGATGATAGAGCTGTTGAAGAAATTCACCAACAGTGCAAAACCGAACATATTTTCCACATCTTGTGATAATCTGAAATTAATATTATACCTACGTAGTTACATGAGGTTCGCAGGGGTAATAGGTACGGTTAGCATCAAAAGTAGATTACGATTCAACAACGTATTTTGAGTTTAAACTAGGCCATTTAGACTTTAAGATACTGACAACCGACAATCAACTTTTCCCAACCATGTTTTAGAGAGTATTGATCCAAACAAGAAACTTTTAGGCAGAAAAACTTTTATGGATCAAAGATAAGATAAGATAATGTTTATTTAAAAAAAAACAAGTAGATCTATACATTTAGGTCTTAATCTAAATATACCTAGATAAAATTACAGTATAAGTTATAAAAAAAGAATAAATTAGTTTAATAAGTTATTTTTAATCTCGATTTACCTAGTTACTCAATGGAAATAAAAGTGTTTATGGATTTTATTTACCTGATCAATGCCCGATGCCTCACAATAATCACAGCTAAATCCTTCTCATGTTTTCTCTCCCAGTCTCTATCTCCGAAACATTCGTCGCGTCTCTGCTTCTGAAGGTATTCTTTACTGTAAGCGGCTGAAAAACCAAACCATCTATTTCGGTAACCTACAGCCGTATTTACCTTCCTTTCAGATAAATCTGACTTACTCATCATCATCTGGACCTTTCCCCGACCATTACCTTTTCTATAAAGCCCCAACGGGGCTTACGGCCTGGACATTTTGTTACCCCAAGACCGCATAAAACAATGAATAAATGGTTATAATTATAAGATTTATATAATTCACATAAGATTTAATTTTAGTTTTAAGTTGCGCTCTCTGACATTGGTGAATTATGAGTTCGTTTTTAAAGTGGTTTTATTGAGAAGTCTCTCGCGACTCCATTCAAACACTGACTTGCAAGGCATGAACGTCAGTGAGCGAAACTACTGCCTACCATAAAACACGTTAGCCGAAGTTCAATACGAAGTTTTGAGTTACTCTGCGAGGCAACTTGGTAACCGTTTCACAGTTGAGTTGACGCTGCCTCTCATGCCACGCAGTGTAACTCAAAACGTCAATATGAAACTTCGTCTATCTATCGTGTTTTATGGTAGACTGGAACCCTAACAAGAGCGTCGCCAAGGGGGATTAGATATTAAAAAAATGAAGCCAACTGCAAACAAACCAAAGTCCTAAGGCCTAAGTTGGAACCATTCTTATTACAATCGCCATAGAGCTATCAGAACTAGCTGTAAAGCTTCATGCTCTTGACTGTACCTACAATTAATATTTTTCTCATCAACTTGCCCCCCCTCCGTGGGCCATGGCCTGGCGACGCTCTTGAACCCATCCATTAAATTTCCTTGCGATCCAGTTTTTAGAATTGTAACATGGAAAGGAGGCCTTTGCACAGTAGGACAATTCAAATAAATCATGATCTTCATCATCATCTTCCTGCCCTTATCTCACGCTAAGTGGGGGGGGGGGGGGGGGCACAACAGGTTTTCTTCTTCCACTCTCCTCTATCATTCGTCATCTCGATGCTCACTCGTTTCTTAGGAATTCATAATATTCGAATTAAAACCCAATACATCCTACTCTTACTTACCAAGTGGAAAGCTTCCAACAAGTTGCTTGTCGATCGGTACATACACAAGTTTCTTTATTCTAACAGAGAGGAGGTCGAACTGCGTGGTGATATGGCTCAAGTATATGCAGAACAGTAGGTCTCCGCACAGCATGAACCAAATTGTTATAAGTCCTGTGGAGATGTTCAAAATTATGTACACACGTTTACATATCAAGCTACACAAGCCAAAGAGAAAAGATGCGTACTACAAGGACATAAAAGCGAGCCGTGTATAGCCTGATGAGTATCCGTGTGTTTTGTACCTACTAAAAGAAGGAAATGTGTATTTTAACATCAGTTCTATGGAGATGATCAAATAATGAACTAGGACAAGGAAATCAGGATTTTAATTCCTAATTATAAAGTCAATTATATTCTCCACTAGCGGCCTGTCCCAGCTTCGCATGGGTGGTCATACATTTTTTGAACATTTTAGGATAAACTTAGACCGTGGGTTCGAGTCTCGCGTCTACTTATTTCAAACATTTGCACGACCTTCTCCCTGAGTGAGTGAAATTGCACCCCGTGGACCCGTTAACATTTTTAATTTCGTCATATCTTTTGAGTGGAATGTCCGATTTGAAAAATTTAAGAAGTAATCTATAGGTATTGAAACCGTCTTAATTATGAAATGATTTATTTGGATAAGGATTAATACCAAGGTACAAATAAAGACCCTTTTCTAGTAGCGGCATTTCAATTATTTTTTTATAATAAAAGAACACTTATTGTGACATAACTATAATAGTTAGACATATGCTGTCGCGACATTTTTTGTAGATAATGACGTGTTCTACAAAATAGTTTTCGCAGCGCACGCGATGTAAGGTTTTTGTTTTCCACCTTGGGTTACATTATTGGAGTTTTAATAAAGATCCCTGACTTTTTTTAAATTATTATATAACCTATGTTACTCAAGGATAATGTAGCATTCTAATGGTGAAAGAAATTTTGAAATCGGACCAGTAGTTTTTGAGCCTATTCGTTACATACAAAACAACAAAACAACAAAAATACAAATCTTTCCTCTTTATAATATTAGTGTAGATAAAAAAGAAATTGAAGCTATTGATAAAAGTTCAGAAATATTTTGATATAGGTACCACAAAAGTAAATGAAATTGTTGAATGTTGTTAGATTTTAACCCACGACCTATCCCCATGATACAAGGATACGCTGAACTCACTAAATCTTAATCACTATCAGTGCTTAGACAGCTCTTTCGACCCCAATTCCATTCCATTTACTTCTGGCATGATAACAAAATGTAATGGAATGGCATTTAGCTGGGCGCCTGTGGCAGGTTCTAGTCTAAAATAACTACTGAAACATAATGAAATGGAATAGAATTGGGCTGGGCGCATCTGTGGAAGGATGACCAAAAATTACAATTAAATGGGCCGCTCATCATATTCTTGTCCGCACAACGAGTTTTTTCTCTCCACTCTCCTTTATTAGCTTTATTAATATTTCATTTCATTTTATTTCATTTCATTTCATAGCTTTAACACAATCCATCTTTTCATCGGCCTACCTATCTCTACTCCTTTATACATCCACATTCGTGGCATTCTTCATGTTATATGACATTCTTCTTGCGAATGGGCCTCTAATAGTGATAAGAATTCACCTTCACATCTCAGTTGGTAGTAGCTCTGCCTTCAGCGCCGTAGGCCTTTTTGTTCTCTGTCTGGGTGTTATAGAGGTATAATATTATAAGTATGTCAGCTATCTGGTTCCCATATTACAAGCTTTTGCTTAATTTGGGGCTAGATAGTGCTGTGTGGAAAGTCCACCAATATTTATTTATTTATTAAATCATCGCAGTAGTGGTTGATCGTGGTAGAACATCGAGATGGTGGCATGAATAACACGTTTTCGAATGTCACAGTTGCACTTGACTGAGAAATATGGAAGGGGAAGAACCGAAAAACTTAAGTATTAAAAAAAAAAGTATTTTCACGCCTTTTTCTGCCGCCAAGCAGCAACGCTGTGTTTCGGTTTGAAGAGTGTGGTTGCCGGTGTAATTACAGGCACATGAGGCTTAACATCTGTATGCCTCAAGTTGACGGACGCAGGGCAGTGCATCGTGAGGCACGTTCCTATCGTGCGTGACGAGGCGATGCTTTGTTGGTGATGGTTACCACTTAACATCCGGTGGGCCATCTGCTTGTTCCTTCAGTTGATTGTATTAAAAAAAAAAAAAAACTTTGAACAATTTCACACCGCGCTGTCGAGCCTCAAAACTATGCCAAGGTTGTACTATGGGAACCAGATAGGTGATATAATACATAATATAAATTTTATGTAAAAACATGCTTATAATATATTTTAACACCCAGACACAGAAAAAGCATCAATATTCATTACTCAAATATTTGTTCTAGGTAGAGATCGAACCCACAAGCACCAGCTCAGAAGGCAGAGCTGCTATCAACTAAGCTGTGAGGGCTTTCATGATAGGTTATGTATCGAGGCCCTTGTCTTAGAGGGATGACGTGGACTGAAAATAGATGAAATAGTTTATCAAAATTAATCAATGACCTTTAAATGTCACAATTAATACGTTATGTGTTTCTATCTATTATGAGACATCGTAGAGGGTCTACGGCGTAGACGCTGTAAGGTTGATATTTTTTTCTTTTCTGTATTGTTCCACCTTTTTTTATAAATACTTTATTATCGTCGACTAATTAAATTACCTACCTTTATAAACATGATTTTGAGGCAGTTTTTTTTATTCTTCTTGCTAATGGAATAAGTAGATGAGTGTATAGTCTGATGCGTAGCCGTGTGTACTAATATTGTTCGAAATGAGCATTTAATATTTATACGTAGGTAAAAGATTATTACTAAGAGCCTTCCTGGCCCTATTACTGGGTATAGGCCTCCCCTCATTCCTTCCACACGGGTTCTGGGTTACGTTTACCCTTGGCAAAAGATAATATGTTAAATTAATATCAGATGATTAATATGGTGATTGACAGCCTTCACAGCTCAGTTGGGAGTAGCTCTGCCTTCTGTGCCGTAGGCCGTGTGTTTGATTCCCACCGAGAACAAACATTTGTGTGATGAACACAGATGTTTGTTCTCTGTCTGGGTGTTATTATCCTACTAATATTATAAACGCAAAAGTTTGATTATAAACGCGAAAGTTTGTAAGTATGGATGGATGGATGTTTGTTACTCTTTCACGTAAAAACTACTGAATGGATTTTAATGAAACTTTACAACAATATAGCTTATACATCAGAATAACACATAGGTTACAATTTATAAAGATATTGTGTGACTAATCCTGCGCAGATGAAGTCGCGGGCACCAGCTTGTATATTATAAGTATGTATTTACAAAAATCTGGTTCCCATATTACAAGCTTTGGCTTAGTTTGGGGCTAGATAGTGCTGTGTGGAAAGTCCACCAATATTTATTTATTTATTTAAATGTATCTAACTTAAAAACCGTAGTACAGTATACTAACTTTTAATTAAACTGGCTTTAAACCACGCTTAAAGAGTGAAATGAACTGCTCGGTACGACAGATAAAGTAGTCGGTGTCAAATAACAAAGGGTATTTTATTACGTTTTGTGGTCCACTGTCCACTTCCACTGCTCGCGCTAGCGATGCTATTAATAAAACGAGCTTTAGGTACAGATAGAGTAACGGATTGTGTAATGAATGGACTACTAAAAGCAAGAAAGAAAACCATTTCAAGAGTAACCTACCTAAATCGTATTGGTAGATGGTATATATATAAAAAACAATAAAAGTGCTAAGGTAGGTGACGTATGTCAAAGTCAAAGTCAAAAGGTATTTATTCAATAAAATCACAAGGATCACTTTGAAACGTCTTAAAGCTAGGTGACTCTAGGTGCCAGTTCCACGCGACCAAAGCCTAGAAGAACTGGCAACAAACTTACGGCTTGGTTCCTACCGCTCTTTTGTATTATCCTTGTTACAATGTATTATAATATAATATTTTGCTTATAGTAGAGCTGTTTGTAAATGGACACAGGGCAGTGCATCACGCACGTTCCTATCGTGCGTGACTTACGATGTAATGCTTTGTTAAAGGTTATGGTTACCACTTAACATCTGCACGTTCCATCAGTTAGTTGTATAAAAAAAATGTTTGGTTTATTTGTGTATAGTCTGTACGGGTATGACATAGTCATTGTGACCAAAATCTCATATCAAAGATAAAAAATTAAAATTGCAATTGTTCGTAACTCGCATGCTTATGTGCTATGACGTAGCATGTGTGTATAAGGCTTTATATTCGAATTTATTGATAAACAAATTAACAACTGATATTCTCGTAAATCCCTCTTGAGCCAAGAGGGTGACCGAATAGATCCCCATCGAAAGCAAGAGAAAGAAAGGGAGACCGAGAAAGAGATGGCGAAATATTTTCAACCTCCTTTGCAGCTCGGACTGGATGAGAAAGGCGCGTGAAAGGGGTACGTGGAGGGAATTAGGGGTGGCCTACGCCGCTGAGGCGACTTGTTTGTCAGACCTAGATTAACTTAATATGTAGTAGTATAAATTGTTAGAAAGTAAGAAGTGTATAATATAGGTTGTAAGTTAGTAGATAAGTTTGTATATATTAGTGTTTAACATAATAGCAATAAAGGCTTTTTTATTTTTTATTTATTCTCGTAGATCGGATACCCTGAAACATAAAAAGGAAAAAAACCGGCCCAGTGCGAGACGGACTCGCGCACGAAGGGTTCCGTACTATTTTCTATAAAAACGGTTAAAAAAATCACGTTTGTTTTATGGGGCTCCCTTAAATATTTATTTTATTCTGTTTTTTAGTATTTGTTGTTACAGCGGCAACAGAAATACATCATCTGTGAAAATTTTCTCTGAAAATCACGGTTCATGAGATACAGACCACCAAATAGATTGAACTAAGAGATTATAAATGTGGCTGGGAGAATATGGGCAAGAAGAGCAAAAGATAAGGACGATTGACGATCCTTGGAGGAGGCTTATACCGCCGAAGGTGGTTCATACATAAATATATAAAAGGGAACTAAACTGAAACAGTTTCACGACTTTAATCGTGCCTGGGGCACGGTAGATATCCCCTCAGATCTCTTAGTACCAAGTACTAACTCCAGATTCTTTTGAGGATGTCTAAGGGGGGTAGTCAAAGGTACGTCCAAACATTAAATTTGGCACATACCCACATTTTGCAGTAGTTGGTATTCCATAGATAATAGGTTATAGTACTAACAGCGGCGCTGTTGTAGAACTAGTATATAAATAATTTAGTATTAAGTTTTTTATTTGTAGAAATTAAGCTTGTTTTATTTTATTTATTTATTATTCTCGAAGATTGGGACAAGAATTAGAACCGATGCTTTTTAAGTAGCACTCTGAATTGCAAATAAGTTTTGGGTGTTTGTCCTCAAGGCATAGTTTCGAAGATTATGAGTAGTTCTAATTTCATGTTAAGTTTTGATCTAGTTATCAATTTAAATAAACCGAAGCATCAAAGTTTAATATATCTTAATATGCATACACATATGCATATATACACATACGTAATTTTACTACTTGTGCAGTAGAAGCTAAACAACAAGAATTTTGGTTGAAATTATTATATTAACTAGCTCTTACCTGCGGCTTCGCTCGCGCACGTTTATTATAGAATACTTACAAATAGATATGATTGGCAACATCTATAATAAATAAATTGTATTTTCTTCCCCATGGAACAATCTTGAGCCACGTAATTTTGTCAGAAGAAACAGGTACTAACTGACAACTTGAAGTTCCTGCCTCTTCGATTGTTTGTATAAAATATACAAAAAAAGCAAAAAAACAAAAAAAGTCGGAATAAAAATTACCCTATGCCCGTCTCCTGGTTCTAAGCTACCTTCCCACCAATTTTCAGCCAAATTGGCTCAGCCGTTCTTGAGTTATAAATAGTGTGACTTTCTTTTATATATCATCATCAGCCCAAAGAAGTCCACTGCTAAACTTAAGGTTCTTCAAGGATGTGGATGTGAGGATGTGAGCATGTGAGCATGTGAGTATGTGAGCATGTGAGCATGTGAGCATGTAAGCATGTGAGCATGTGAGCATGTGAGCATGTGAGCATGTGAGGATGTGAGCATGTGAGCATGTGAGGATGTGAGCATGTGAGTATGTGAGCATGTGAGCATGTGAGCATGTGAGTATGTGAGCATGAGAGCATGTGAGCGTGTGAGCATGTGAGCATGTGAGCATGTGAGCATGTGAGCATGTGAGCATGTGAGGATGTAAGCATGTGAGCATGTGAGGATGTGAGCATGTGAGCATGTGAGCATGTGAGCATGTGAGCATGTGAGCATTTGAGCATGTGAGCATGTGAGCATGTGAGCATGTGAGCATGTGAGCATGTGAGGATGTGAGCATGTGAGCATGTGAGCATGTGAGCATGTGAGCATGTGAGCATGTGAGCATGTGAGGATGTGAGCATGTGAGGATGTGAAGATGTCTCGAAGGTACGTCCATTTACCCACATTTTTCAGTATCATAACACACTAAAGAGGATTTAATTAACAAACTTCATTGATTAATTTAAATTAAAGTGGATTTATTCATGACAACTGCAAATCGTACATCTATTAATTGTATCCTTTTTTTACGAATTAATGATCCCGCTTTAAAAATATTTCCCTTATACTACACCACTTAAATTAAAAAATCAACGGATTGTTACCCTGGCTTACATTTAAAGGATGTCTTTCATGCATAAAATATGTATATGTATTACTTGTGGCTTCCCGCTTCGCACGCGTTGAAGTGGTGTCGTGATTGAGCCACAAACATCCAAACATCGTAACTTTCACATTGATTTGTATATTATTAGGGTAGGATTTTAAATACCTACGTAGGTATAAGAGATACCTATAAACGGCCATTACCTATATTAGGTAGGTAAGTATAGGTACTCAGACTCAAAAACTTGCCAAATACAACAAAGACAACCTTACACGGAAAATATGTACTTATTTGTTCAGGAGGTAGTTTTACTTTGCAGGGTTAGTTTTAAAATATTGAAAACGTGATTTTTAAATAATTTATTGTGGTGTATATTTACTTCAAGTTTGAAATCTATCGCACTATACTAAAAATCTCCCATACTAACTTTTACAGTCATTTGCACCCTTTGCAGGGGTAATTATCAAAAGTTGAAAGCGTCATTTTTAATTAATTATTTTTTAGTATATTTACTTCAAGTTTTAAGTCAATCGCACCACGCGTTAAAAAACTCCCATGCAAACTTTGACATCCCTTTGCACTTTTATTAAGGGTAGTTTTATAAAACTAAAAATGTTTTTCCTATTTTTTAGCTTTGGAGTACATCTACTCCAAGTTTCAAGTTTGTAGGTTCAAGGAATACAATTTTTCATACCAACGTTTTCAACCCTTTTTACACCCTTAGGGGTTCAATTTCCGAAAATCCCTTCTTAGTAAACCTCTACGCCATAAGACCTATTTACTCTTTAAAATCTCCCATACAAACTTTTTAACCCTTTGCACACTTATTAAGGGTAGTTTTGAAAAACTAAAAATGCCTTTCCTATTTTTTTGCTTTGAAGTATATCTACTCCAAGTTTCAAGTTTGTAGGTTCAAGGAATACAATTTTTCATACAATCGTTTTCATCCCTTTTTACACCCTTAGGGGTTGAATTTCCAAAAATCCCTTCTTAGTACACCTCTACGCCATAAGACCTACGTTTCAAATTTCAAGTTTCTAGGACCAGTGGTTTAGGCTGTGCGTTGTCTATATGTCAGTCAGTCAGTCAGTCAGTCAGTCAGTCAGTCAGGACTTTGATTCTTATAGTATTAGAGATTATTAATATTATTATGTTTTGGTTGAAATTGTTGGGGACGTCTCCGGCCCCATATTTTTTATTGAAAAAAATGGCATTGTGATTCAAAATAGTTCGCCACCTCTATTCTAGGCATTGGTCGCGAGAAACTGGCGCTAAATTTACCTAGTTTATAAGACGTTTCAAAGTGATCATTGTGTTTAAATTGAAAAAACAGAGCCCTAGTGGTCTAGTGGTAGCGGCCCAGCCTTCCGATCCTAAGCTCGTGGGTTCGAAACCGGTCGTGCACCAATGAGATTTCTGTCCAAACATATATATGCACAATGCCAGTACTCTCAAACGGTGAAGGAAAACATCGTGAGGAAACCGGCAGGTCGTAGAACCTAAAAAGTTCTACCTATAACATGTGTCAAGTGCTCGAAAGGAGCCTCTTGAGGCGCACTTAAAATCCTTTCACTACACTGTTTCGAAAGAAACTAGTGACACGACAAGAGAGAGAGAGATTAAAAAGACCATTTTAAGGCGAAGACAAGAGCTAATGTGACTCTCGCTCGCACGTTTCGACATGTTGAAAGATATAAAATCACTAAACTCATTTTCGAAAAATCGCAATCAACCATTTTGTGTGCAATCACATTGCACACAGATTAGTAAAAATTTCATTATGTACGAAAACTAGTAAAGCAAACTTTTCAGTAGAAAAACATGTATCGATCAAAATGAAATTTTTACTAATCTGTGTGCAATGTGATTGCACACAAAATGGTTGATTGCGATTTTTCGAAAATGAGTCTTTTGATTTTATATCTTTCAACATGTCGAAACGTGCGAGCGAGAAGTTGTTTGATAGTTGTCAGCCCCTTAATATTAACAGCTACTACCAAAAATCAAGCATCTTACCATGCCAGGTCTGAAAGGCCAGGATGATCTCATAATACACCTTCGCGAAGGGGTCGAACGGGAACCAGTAGAAAAACGGTAGGATGAGCGGCACGTCGTTTCCCAGTGCCCGTTTGACGATCTCCACGAAGGGGGGCGAGAGGAATATGACAAGTAAAGCGTTGTTGCACCAGTAGTAACCTATTGGAAAAAAGGAACATTAAGCCCAGCTTTTGTACACTTAATTTACGTTCGTTCACCGTGGTACCATTAGATAGTACCATCATTAGGTACAGGTATAGGTACAGGTATAGATGTAATTCCATCTATACCTTAATTCCATTACATCGATGGTACAATGGCAAATAATATTTTTTACATCTCTCATGTTCGGTAAGTAGGTTCTTATTACCTCCAAATGGGGCTTGTAGGTGACTTATTGGCGCTCTAGGGTAATAATGTAGCTAGAAAAGCCCTAGGGCGGTAAGTAATTTAAAAAAAAACACTTCTTTCTTTTAAAAAGTTCGCGTACATCTAACCATCATACTGGCAATAGACATCATGCATTCAGCCCAATGACCAAAGAGGTCGCTTTGCTATTCAGCCTTGTCTTCGTGTGAGTATAACAGTCTTAGACTAAGTATCTATAGACGTAGTGTTACGGTTTTTCGGCGTGTCCGTTTTTTGTTAGTTTGTATGTATTCGCGTGAGTGACTAGAGAAGGGACAACATTGACTAACCTATCGATAGAATAAGAAATGGATGAAAAAGTCGTTTTAATTGGAATCCAACTTTTTAATTTTAACTGGTTGCTGACTTTTATTGCGAAAGCCCAAAAACATTATAGACACTGGAACACTATCATCGTCAATAATGTTTCCCACATTGCCCTAACCGTGAGAGCGATGTCCATCCCACTCGATACAATTTCTTATGGCCATTTCGTCCATGCATAAGAACATTTTGTAGGCTATCAGTTTTCACGCCTAACAGCTTTTATCCACTCCCGTCTTCATTCTGGGCATTTAAGAACCTAAAAAAATAATGTAAAATTTAACAAAAATTGATCCCTCGCGAGACGCCTATAAGGTTTGAAAAATTGAAACTACAACAGAACAGCCGGTCTGACCCACCGCATTAGATATTTCATATAAAAAACGGAAACTTACATATTATCGATAAAGCTAAATTGGTCGGTGGAAGTACATCTCTAGAACAGAAGACTAAAACAATGCATTTTAATTTGCAATAATTAATGGGTTTACATCATTTTCACATAGGAAAATATGACTAGTACTAATAAAATGTAATTCCTACAGTCTTTATGGGAGAAAAAACGTATTTTTTTAGCATGAAAATAGAAAAAGAATATTACGTATCAAATGACAATTCCGGGTCTTTAACTCCTGCTTTTGTTGTTTTTGATACACAAAACACAGCTTCACAAGACATACTTTCACCTTTTCAAATATATTTTGCCTAGACAATAATAATTCTTTAAAAATTTTCATAATTTCTTTCGCTGCATCGCAATGTTGCTGCGAGTTTTTCAAAAACGTCAAAACAAGATCAAAACATTGCATCAACTGACGGCCACGATTTACGCAGACAGTGAGTGAGTGAGATGGAGTGAGTGAAGTTACATCTTCTTTTCTTTTACTCGTAGCTAGGCTACATGGGAAGAACAAAGATAGATGATCAATGTTTGATACACAGTTGAAAAAGGATGTAAGTCTTATCGCTCCCTCCAGTATATAGTACCTTCATGATAACAGTCATCAATTTTAAATATCAAACGGCGAAGCTCAATTCGATCTTGAAAAAAAAAAATTAAAAAGTTCTTTACTTGATTTTTTTTATGAAAAAAGTTGGTAATAGAAAACTTTTACTTTAAATATTGTTTATTCTTGTAATGCCGGTTTTTTTCTACTTACCTCACAATCGAGATGTAAAGCAGAATAGTTAGCTCGGGTGTAAGCACCAATTGCACCCTCGAACTATAGGCGCCCTCGCTGCGCTCGTGCGCCTAAATATTTCGGGCTGCAATTGATGCCTTACAGCCCTTGGCTACTAAGCTACTATTGTTAACCGTAGTACATTTTTTATTTTTGTGTAATAAAGCGTTAAAGAAATAAAGAAAGAAAGTACATATTTATTTGCAAATAGGTACTTAGGTATACCGCGTGTGTCTTTTCGGTCGCCCTCTGTGAGTAGAATCCAAACGGTTATAGGGGAAAGTAGCGATCATTGGACCAGCGCTTTCATTGGACCACTAAGGTATTTCCAAAACTATGCAAGCTAGCAACACCAAAACAAGTTGAAACGAGTCCGTGGTGTCTCAGTTGCATCCCCCTCCTACCTCAGTGACACTGTGGCACATGGCGAGGAGTGACGCGTGTGGGTATGTTTCTGGAGGTCAAAATCTATTAATTTGACTCACGAAAACTTAATGTAAGTATCATTGTATTCATATTTGTCTACGTGCTTTGTTATGAAATATTAGACAATTTAATTGTGATTCCATGTGTGTTGTTCAATTTTGTCTAATCATGTCCATGTATTTATTGGATTTATTTATCTGAATGAGTTCCTTGTTGCCATCAATGGACCGCAAGAGAGTTCCACCATTGGACCAGTCCAATCATAGCAACTTTTTTTGGACATAATAATTATGACCAAAAGAGTTGCTATGATTCATATGGGAATAGGTTGCCATAATTATTTTGGAAATATTAATAGAATAAATCATAAATAACCACATTATTATTATAAATTTAAATTTCTAATTACTAAATAAGTAGCTAATAACTATAGTTTGTTTGTCGTTAAGTTTATGAGTATTGATTTTCTGTTCTCGTTTGTCATAATTTAGTTATACGTATTGATAATTATAATTGATTGCCTTGATTGGACCTCTAGAACTAATTTCTCGAAGTCCATTAATGGCAACCTGGTGGTTCAATGAAGGTGCCCATGGTCCAAAGAAAGCAACAGCCCAAGATTTTTTTTTCCTCGTTTATATCAAAAAGTGTAAGCCCGAATTGTTTGTGCATTCTGATTATTATAAATAAGGGTTTTACGAAATGAAAATAACTAACTGGTTTCATTTTATGACTTTTACTTTTGTAGATATGAGGTTGTAAAGTTATGTGATCCATTTATAGCAATTTTCCCCTAGTTATCGAAAAAAATTGTTAAGAATCACAGACTCGATTTAAATAAAAATAAGAACTGCATTTAAGAAATTATAAGGATAATTTTTTTATTGAGAAAAATATATTGTTTCTGGTTTACACGAGAATATTGGTATTCAATAAAACTTCACGAATCGAGATACAGAATGGAGTGTTTATTATTGATGTGGGTATTTGTACATTGCATCTGCCGAGCTACCCACACTATGCGAACATTGGGAACACTACAGTTTCGTGATTATACAACACTTGTCACAGCTATGGCCGTTTAGATTTTGCCCTCAGGGCGATCGAAATCACTCATTTTATATACATACCACAATAATAAAAACTAAAATAAGGAGCCAAGAGTTGCAAAACGGACACTGACTCAGCGTAAAGTAATTTCATAATATTTCTGAAAGTAACAAACCTTTTTAGACAAACTTCTAAACGTTCGATTTTTAAAATTTGTCAGACGTAGTGTAGTGCTCGCAGGCCGATGGTAAGTACGAGACCAACACAACGCCTAGGTAGTTAGGTAGTCACAGGCTCGACAACAGGCGGTATGTACAAGCGGCACGTCTACTCTCGCCCACGGCTCTCGTAACACTCCCCGTGCCGCCTTACCCACTCGCTTGCCCGAGACTGTGTATGAATTAGGTTATGTCCAACACACAAACACTACATCTCTATCTTAACAAATCATTTAATTAGAAAGCAAGTAGGTACAATCATTATTTTGGACTTATGTATTCAAATCACTTTGTTCTTCCTGCTGATCCAGATCTTCATCTCTTTCCATAGCTTTCCATTCTCCTTCCACTTTTTTAAGGTGTATGACATTTCTTCTAACTCTTTGCCCTGTTTCTTCATTCCTTAACGTGACGTCACCACCGTGAGATTTTTCTACCACATGTGGAGTAGGGTTGAAGTTAGCGGTCAGTTTGTTACCCTTTTCCATCTCTTTGACATAGACTTTGTCTCCTTCAATCAAAGTATTTTCTTGGGCTCTCCTCTTCCTATCTCCATATTCTTTTCCTTTCTCCTTTTCTTGCTTATCTTTGTCTCTCACCTCAGAGTCATCTTCTTGATTGCTTCCGTCTAAATCCTGTATTGTTGGAATTTTATCCCTGTTTTGTCTTTTAAAGAAAAGTTCTGCCGGTGTTTTCCCTGTCACGGAGTGCGGTGTCGAGTTGTACATCATCAAATATTCCCACAGACTCTCTTTTAAATCTTTTTCTTCTATTTGGCTTATTTTAAGCCGTTTCAGTATATCCCGATTTTGTCTTTCTACTTCGCCGTTTTGCTGTGGCCAGTATGGTATAGAGTTAAAAAGAGTAATATTGCACTCCTGACAAAAGGTTTTAAACTCTTCGCTTATAAACTGCCGTCCATTATCTGCCGTAATTGAAATGGGGTAGCCTAGCCGGCTAAAAATTTCTTTGAGTATTTTTATTATTTGCGCACTTGTTATTAGTTTTGTGATTTTGACTTCTTTATATCGACTATAGTAGTCGACCATTACAAGTAGGTATTCGTGGTTTGGTAGGGGTCCTAGCAAATCCATCGCAATGTCTACCCATGGTGCAGCAGGAAGATCTCTACGTTTCATAGGCACCGGTAAGTTTGGCAGTCCAACCAAGGTGCAACCTTTGCAGCTTTTTACTAATCCTTCAGCATCCTTATCTATTCTTGGCCACCAAACTTTGGATCTCAGTCTTCCTTTAAGTGCCACAATTCCTGGGTGACCCTCGTGTGCTGCGTCCAATACCTTCTTCCTCAGAGCGCGAGGTATCACAAGTCTGTTGCCACGTAACAACACATTGCCGTAAAAGCACAACTCATTTTTGAAAATCCTATATCCCTTGGCTAAATCATTCCACTCTTTATCATAAATTCCTTTTTTAACGCTGCAAATTTCTGAATCCGTTTCGGAATGGTTAATGATGTCTTTCATAGGAATCGCATATGGTCTTGCATTTTCAACAATTTGGTGAACGTAGTCGTCTTCTCTAGTATCCTGTGGAATGCTTGAACTTTGGGGAAGGCGTGATAGTGAATCTGCCACATTGGTTTTTCCAGGTTTGTACTTTATGTGGTAACGGTATGCTTGTAGTCTTAGGACCCATCTCTCTATGCGTGCACATGGTTTGGACTTCGGTCCAAATAACACCTCTAATGGCTTATGGTCTGTAATCAGGTCAAATTCTTTTCCAAACAGAAAAACATTGAAGTGTTCTATAGCCCAGACTAAGGCTAAAGCCTCTTTTTCAGTCTGACTATATCTGCGCTCACACTCTGTTAACGTCCTATTTCCGTAAGCAATAATCCGAGGTCCTTTCGCATCGATCTGCACCAATACCGCTCCTAAACCCACAGGACTTGCGTCTGCAATTACTTGAGTTTTGTCTTTCACATCATAATAACCCAACGTGTGTATTTTTGTGAGTGCTTCTTTTAACAGTTTAAATGCATTCTCTTGATCGGTGGTCCAGTATTATGAAATACTAGCATTTTTCCCTATCTTCTTCCGTAAAAGTAGTTTTAAGGGTTCCGTGATCGTGGCTAGGTTTGGTATCCATTTGTTTATGTAGTTAGCTAGTCCCAGGAAACTTTGAAGTTCTTCGATTGTTTTTGGTTCTCTAAAATCCGCTATACTTTCGATGTATTTGTTCAATGGTCTCACTCCATCTGGCTTTAACTCATGTCCTAGGAAGTTTACCTGTTGAACTTTGTAGATACATTTTGCTTCATTTAGTAGAACGTTATTTTTCTTCAATACAGCGAGAACTACTTTCAGCCGGGCATCATGCTCCTTCTCACTGCTTCCGAACACCAGGATATCATCTATGAAGTTAATGGAGCCTTCACATTGGATAAGCATTCTTTCCATTATTTTTTGGAATAACTCTGGTACGGAAGAGATACCAAACATTAACCGTTTGTATCGGTATAATCCTTTGGAAGTTATGAAAGTAGTCACATGTCGAGAATCGGGATGTAGCTCCACTTGGTGGTACGCATTTTTGATGTCCAATTTGGTGAAATATTTGGCTTTCCGTATCCTTGGCAAAAGGTGTTCCATCGTCGGCAGCGGATGATTTTCTCTCATTATTGCTGCATTCGCCCGCCTCATATCGACACATAACCTTAATTCACCATTATCTTTTTGTATCGGTACGACTGGTGAAACCCACTTTGAAGATTCTCGTACTTCTTCTATGATGTCGCTGTCCAACAGTTCTTTAATTTTCTGTTCTATTTTTTCTACAACGGGAATCGGTATACGGCGATAAGGTTGTGACACGGGTTTTTGTAAGTCATCAATAGGAATTTCGATCAACACGTCTTTGAACTTTGGAAAAACTTGATTCTCAATTTGATCAATCCCAATTCCCAGTCTTAAAACACCCAAACGTAACGCCGTATCTTTACCCAGCAAATTTCTTGATCCTCCCGTTATCACATAGACAGTTGTACGTTCAGATCGGTCGTTTGCTTTAATGTCAGTTTCAAACGAGCCCTTGACATTTAACGGTGTCGTACTTCCGTACGCTAGAAGTGTCTTATCCGGTTTATTAACCTGATGGAAACATAAGACCTTCTGATTTTTTAATGTGTTCCATGTTTTGTCTGTTATTAGGTTAAGTTTACAGCCCGAGTCAATCAACATATTCATTTTGATGCCTCCCACGTCACATTCGATAGTCGCATCATTATTTACGTTAAACACAAAGTCAACATCTTCACTATCAATGTGGTCTGCTTCATCTCTTTTAGTCTTCTTGTAATATCTTCCTTCCTCCGGTTTTGTTGTTTCACCTAACTTTCGCTTCTTCGCACTCTTGCAGTACTGTCGAAAATGGCCTATCTTCCCGCAAAGATGACATTTCTTTCCCCTAGCAGGACAACTGACGTCGTATGATTCATGTTTTGCATTTCCACACCTATAACAACCCTTCTTCTTTATTTCTTGAGATTCCATAGTTCCAGGTTTTGCTAATTTGGTTTTTCCTCCTTTGTGTGCGATAGCATTAATCTCTGATTTTTTACTTTTACCTTCGTACTCTTCTAATTGATGACCTACAACTTCTAAGGTGTTTGCTTGAGTGATAATTTTATCAAGAGTAATGTCGTCACCTATGGTCAAAATCTTTTTTCGTAAATCCGTTGAGTAACACTTTTCCGTTATCTGATCAACCAAATGTTCATCTAGCTTATCGAATTGGCATTTACTAGCTTGTTTCCTTAGCCTGACTAGAAACTTTTCGAATTTTTCGCCTTCCTCTTGTTTAATGAGACGGAAGAGGTGCCTTTCATAAACTTTACTTTGTTTAGGGCTAAAATATTCGTCAAGTTTTTCTACGGCTATTTTGAAGACATCTGTGCCCTCCACAGATTCTACATTTGCTCCAGGTAAGTTGTAAAAAACCTCTTGTAGATCTTGTCCTCCTAACAGAAGTAAGGTAGCTCTTTTTTTGATTGGGCATTTTATATCAGTCGTTTCCAGGTAAAGGTGTAGGGACCGTTTCCACTTTTCCCATCTGTGGCCTACTGAGGCTCCATCGCCTTCTAGATCTAGTTTTTCTATGGGCGGCAGCGTCGTATGGTTTGCCATGGTCTACGATTAATTTGGGGTGACCTGAAATAGAAAGGAATACCCTATGTCACCAAGAACCGTTTCCAATTAAATGGGGGTGGTTATACCAATCTCCAACTTTTTGGAGGTATTTTATACAATTCCCAATCAAATGGAGGTGCTATAGGACCAGTGTTCACAGTTAGGTAACTGGGTACCACAACATTTTTTTTTTCAATTTAATGAAGGTATATCAATGTACCAATCTTCCCAGTTTAGTGGGTAGCATAATAAGCTGGAGTTATTATATGAATGTTCCCAGTTAAGTGGGTACCACAACAGTTTTTTTTCAATTTAATGAAGGTATATCAATGCACCAATGCTCCCAGTTTAGTGGGTACCTGTTGCCTTGGCAACCTATTTCTATTTAGACCAAAGTTACTATTCATTCATTCAAGAAGGTAGGCAACAAAGATCATATTTTATATGGTGAGTAGGTACCTAACATCATGCGTAGGTACTTGGTGAGTATTATTTTTATTTTTCTTACCTAGGTATGTATAAGCTATAATCTACTTGAGCTTTATGTAATCTATTTATCTCTGTTAACCTGGTGAATGTAGGTGTACCTGTAGATACTTGTATTACCTATACATAGATGCAGCATTTAAATTAATGCTTTTTAGTTTATTAAAGAAGTCAATGTAAATAACTAGATAGGTACTTGTCTGTGTACCTACGTACAATTCTAACGAGAAAATAAAATAATTAGGTAATCCTTCGAATTATCCATAGGGCGGTAAGTACTTTAGTATCTATCTAAATAATAGGTCTACTTCAAGCTAAAATATGGAACCGTTTTAATGTTTCCATAAAATTATAGATAAAGGTAACGAACGGGTAGGTATGTAGTTAAACTCGTAATGACAGCTTGCGTTTTGTCACGCCAGGCGCCAGCGCCTGCGCTGCCACGCCGCCGCCAATGAGTCTAGACTCGATCGAAGCTTCTACTTCCCCTACCGACATACCAAAATACTTCACAATAAACCTATTTATTCCCAGTTAAATGTTTCTATTATACTTTTTTTTTTTTAGTTATTTCACTGACCTTTTATCCTGTCGCCACATGTAGTGCTCGCAGGCCGATGGTAAGTACGAGACCAACACAACGCCTAGGTAGTTAGGTAGTCACAGGCTCGACAACAGGCGGTATGTACAAGCGGCACGTCTACTCTCGCCCACGGCTCTCGTAACACTCCCCGTGCCGCCTTACCCACTCGCTTGCCCGAGACTGTGTATGTATTAGGTTATGTCCAACACACAAACACTACACGTAGGTAAAACGTTTTTTTTTTATACCACTAGCTGATGGAACAAGCAGATGGCCCATAAGTGGTAACCATCACCTATAACAAAGCATTGCCTCGTAAGTCACGCACGATACAGCATAAAGCTGAGTGACGACCGTTTTTGATGTCACAGTATTTTTCTTTAAATTTTATTTCGCCTATGTTTTTGTGACATAAAATAAACATATTTTGATTTGATTTGATTTGATGGGAACGTGCCCTACGATACACTGCCCCGCGTCCATCAACTTGAGGCATACAGCTGCTAAGCCTCATGTGCCTGTAATTACACCGGCAACCACACTCTTCCAACCGAAACACAGCAACGCGGCTTAGCGGCAGAAAAAGGCGGTCTAGTACAACCTTACCTTGAATAACAATATTGAGCTGGCGAAGCGCTGCGCTTATGATCTGATGCTCTTCATCGGAGACAGGTCCCTGCGGCCACATCCCTCGCAGCTCGCTGTACAAGTTCTCGTAGATTGGACGGTAGTATACTATCTTGTACGACTTGGCCATTGCTGAAAAATAGGCATCTAAATGAAAAAAAAACTAATATAAATATTTTATTTTGTAACATTGAGTTTATTCTTGAAATTAGGTGACTGTTTATTTTTATGATAGCACGCAAACATCATTATCTACCTATAAGGCTGGCTGGTAGAAAATGCTCATATTATTAAGCCCACCTTTTGTATACAAAATTTTATTTTTGTGCAAAAAAGTGTTAAAATAAATAAATAAAAGAAACCATTTCAAAGATCCATAGTACTAACAAGAAAAAAAAACACAAGTTATATACGTATATCTACCGTGCCTGGAGATATCGTAATAATCGTGTAGCTGTTTCTGATTTACAAAATTAATACACTTACGAGGAATAGATTATCGTTATAATATTCAACTGTCCATACATATATGGTTAATCCAATCCGACATAATATGACTTAATAATGTATCTCTCTTGCTCTTGTTTTATTGGCTTATAAACAAAAAAGACAGAAACTGACATTCCTGATTATCAGACGGTCAAAAAGCATTTTTTTTTGTAGTTACAATAACACCTTTACAGTTACAAAAAAACAAAAAAACTTATATTGTACGCTAAAAAACCTTATATTGTACGCTCGAATAGGGCAGACTGTTTGTACGGGCAGACCTTTTATACTACCACCTTATATTTTAAGCAGTTTACATTATAGACTTCTGATTCTGATTCTGAACACAACAAACCCAGTAAAAGATATCCAATGCAAGGCATCATCCGAAAGATGTCGATGGCGTCTTGAAAGGAGCCTCCTCGTGCTGTTTTCACCATGTGTATCAGCTCCAGCCATGTGACGATAAACAGGTTCAGGAATGAAAACCAGTAGAAGACATTCCATGCTTTCCTGATAGACATATTTCAAACGTACTACTTAGAATCACGTGACGCTACAGTAAGTAAGCAAATTTAAAAAAAGTATACGTTCTCTATTTTTTTAAATTCCAACACTGGTTCGTTATTGGTACGTTAGACCAATGGCCGTTGAGGTATTGATTTAAAAAGTTGAAAAACAGGCAATGTTTAACGGACAAAGGGACGCTGAAGGACTCGTTATCCTAAGTACTCTTAAGAAGTTAAGAGTTCAGGGAAGTGGAGAAAAGGAAAAAGGTCCCTTGAAGACTGGGCTGTTAAAAAGCTATTTAATTTTCTTTCCGTTTTACTTTTCAGTTCTGTTTTTTTAATTTGTTTTCATGACAAAGAAACTTTTTATGCTTCTGTAACTTTTTTTAAACCCAACTTTTTTTGTGCCCAACTTTGGGTAAAAATCTTCGTAAAATATTCCATTTGTTTTATACTACCTAGTAAGCTAAATGCGTACGGGCCACCTGATGGGAAGCGGTTCTCATTCCCCATATATCGATCTATCTATGAACCAAAGATCGGAATTCTATAAATAAAAAACAAATAAAAATATAGATGTCGTTATGCGTATTGGTCATTCTGAGAATTGGACATTTCGTGTTTATGTGTTTGGTCAATATGAGAATACTGAATTATTGGTCATTATGCGTCTGAACCGATATTTCTTTGTTGTGGCTCTGTCTATCTGTTCTCAAGACCCTATATTCTCTTTAGTTTTACGTCAGATCTGATAGTATAATAATAATAAATAATAATCTGTTTATTCAGAAAGTATTTACAATTTAATCTATTTACACTTGTTTACTATTTTAGTTGGGATTCTCTGTGTGTCCTCCTGTAGTCTCAAAATCATCAAATCTCCAAAAAATAGTACTATAGTATAGTAGATCTAAGATCTAGCCAGGGTGGCCATACATATGTCACGTAGGGCACAACCGTGCTCTGTGAGAAAATGCAATTGTGTCAGAAGTAACCACACAACATTACGAGGGCATTTGCTAGTATGCCACAACTTTCTCTTAAAGAAAAAATTCTAATCAATATTATAAGATATCCATCATCCTATCCAATTACAAAGCAAAAACTTTTTAACCAATGCTTAAATACTTACCTCGTTAAATGAGAGTCTTGCCTCATTAGACGAAGTCCTCCTAGTCTGAGGATAGCCTTAGTAACGGTGAAAGTTTTATCGTAATCTTGAACACTGTATTCCTGAAACAATATTTATATTAGATCTTATTGTTCTGGCAAAGAATTGAACCCCTCCATCCTTTCTCATGGATGTCATGACAGTATCCGACTAAAAGGCAGAAGATGCATAGCACCATATTCCACTGGCAATCCAATCATATGCCTGCCAAGCGTTTTGACTACGGAAAACCCCGTACGAAAACGAGAGCCTAGAGGTCTATAAGCGCAGAAATAAATAAAAAATTTATTTAGTAGATTCTTATCTTACGTAAGAAATAGGACCTTATTTTCAGACTATCCCTCTCTTTTTTAGAAAAAAAGAAAGTAAATTAATTTATTTACGTCAGCATAAGTTTTATGTTCAGTCCTGTCCATCCCAAGGTTTCCAGAAAGAGATCGCTGTTAGCGATAAGGCCACAGCCGGCTGACCCATACTGGTTTAATCCGTGTGCATCAGTTAACTGAGGAGTTAAGTTAAAACTGTGTTTCCTACCTTATTTGTCGTGTTATTCAATAAAGAGTTACCAATCTAAATTCACACTTGAACCTTCTTGAAACCTTCGAAAATTATGAAAATTCATAGTCTTATTCAAAATACCCAGTTAGCTTCGAGTAATACTTTCCACCCACATTTCGAACCACAGACATGCTACCTACATTTGATTCGGAAGAGGAAAGTTTCTCAGGAATTAGCAGCCGCAATGTTTTCCCCGTCATGGCTTGCGACTTCTTTTATATACATGGAAAATTTTACCAGCTTCTTAATTTGAACTTCGAGGTATCAATACAATAAAACTAGACAAAATTACTTGAAATAATGTTTTTGCAACTATGTAGTTATTACAAAAGTTTCTGTAACACACGCCTTTTTTTAAATTCGAAAAGTTCTTTTAACTTTTCGAATACTAAAAAAGGCGTGTGTGCACATAAATAAAATGTATAAAGAACCAATCTTCAAAAAAGGTAAGTACATCAAATAAAGAATAATCAATATTAATAATAATAATAATAATTTACAAATAAAAGATTCGTCGAAATCAGTTTACAGTTTAAAAAAATAGTTGACTTGAGAGTTACTCGTTTTTAATTCGGTTCAAAATACATAGCAGTCATGTCATCGAAAATTATATTTTATGTAGTCACCACAAGATAATATGGAGCTCCGTACATGTTACGGAACCTGGCCTTAACCCTTTTTCCGCTTACAAATGATTTTATTCCCGAGTGGCAAAAGCTTGTTCGCAGAAATAAAAATATAGCGTAAATATGCTTACATTCGTCCCTCTTTGGGCTTCTTTCCCCTTATACCATCTCAGAAGAGACGCCATATCAAAGCTTCGAATAAAAAGTGCCATAATTCATAATCCTGACACTTTTATGTAGGACTCGTGGGAAAAAACACGTGAATTTATTAAAAATGCAGTTGGTTTGCTTGCGTGCTTGCGGTTTGTTTATTATTTTTCTCCAAAACTTTTGAAACTTTTGACTCTGCTTTGCGTTTTGTTTGAAACTTTTTTGTAAGGGAAAAGTTTTTTGAGAAGTTTGTTGATATTTGGAAAGATTTAGTAATTTTGTCGGGAAAACTTTTTTAAATTAAAATTGTTTCTGAAGAGTATTGTCAAAGCTTTTTCGTATTTTTTTATTTTAGTAACACCACTAGCAGCGAAACCCGGCGTTGCTCGGGTTAAAATACATCGCATGTACTGACGAAAAGTCACTGGATTTCGGTTTATATATCGTCAAATATCGAAATTTCTAGTACCAAAACACAAATAGTTCGGTCGTTTTCGTTTCTTGGAATTACTTGAATTTGTTTAATTACTGTTCACTCGAACTTTGAATGATCTTCAAGTAGGCATTTTAAAAATTTCTAAATCATTCCAGAAAATTTTAGAACGTCTTAGATTATTTTGGATCGATTTGAACAGTTACACTCATTTTGGAAATTTCTAGATCATTTCAGAAAATTTTGGAACGTCCTAGAAAATTTCGGATCGATTTTAACAGTTGCAGATCTTTGGAACTTTCTAGATCTTTCCAGAAGCTTTCTAAAACATTCTAGATCGATTACAACAATTGAAACCATTTTAGAATTTTCTAGATCATTTCAGAAACTTTCTACAACATTCTAGATCGATTACAACAATTGAGACTATTTTAGAATTTTCTAGATCATTTCAGAAATTTTTAGAATTTTCTAGATCATTTTAGAAACTTTCTACAACATTCTAGTTCGATTACAACAATTGCAACCATTTTGGAACTTTAAGATCATTTCACAAATTTTTAGAATTATCTAGACCATTTCGGATCAATTTTATCGATTGCACACATTTTGGAACTTTCTAGATCAATCTAGAAGCTTTCTAAAACATTCTAGTTCGATTACAACAATTGAAACTATTTTAGAATTTTCTAGATCATTTCAGAATTTTTTAGAATTTTCTAGATCATTTCAGAAACTTTCTACAACATACTAGTTCGATTACAACAATTGCAACCATTTTGAAACTTTAGATCATTTCAGAAATTTTTAGAATTTTCTAGACCATTTCGGATCAATTTTATCGATTGCACACATTTTGGAACATTCTAGATCATTCCAGAAGCTTTTTAAAACATTCTAGACCGATTACAACAATTGAAACCATTTTAGAATTTTCTAGATCATTTCAGAAACTTTCTACAACATTCTAGTTCGATTACAACAAAAACATTTTACAACATTTCAGAAATTTTTAGAATTTTCTAGACCATTTCGGATCAATTTTATCGATTGCACACATTTTGGAACTTTCTAGATCATTCCAGAAGCTTTCTGAAATATTCTAGATCGATTACAATAATTGCACGGCTTTTTGGAACTTTCTAGATCATTCCAGAAAGCTTTAGAACTTTCTAGATTCATTTCATCAGTTGCACACATTCTGGAACATTCTTATTTATTTATTTATTTTTATTTAAATAAATAAATAAAAAAATAAAAAAACATTCTAGATCATTCCCGAGATTCCCAAGTTTTTAAGAATTTGACAGAAGTTTTCTGTCCTTCTCTAACATGTATAGTTAAAGAAGGACAGATATATATTATTCCACATTTTCGCCACTCACAACCACCCTCTTCCACCCACCCCGACCAAACTCCCTTATGCACACCAGGAGACCAAGGGGTATATGCCATCCCAACGGGAAGTTGATCGAAGTTGCGGATCATAGAGAAAACCGTGGACACACGTACGAACATTAGCATTTTATATAATATATTAAGATTGTATGTGTTTTTTATAACGTTAACAGCTTTTTTTATACAACTAGCTGATGGAAGAAGCGGATGGCCCACCTGATGTTAAGTGGTAATCACCTATAACAAAGCATTGTCTCGTAAGTCACGCACGATAGGAGCGTGCCCTACGATGCACTGCCCTGCGTCTATCAACTTGAGGCTTAAAGATGTTAAGCCTCATGTGCCTGTAATTACACCGGCAACCACACTCTTCAAACCGAAACACAGCAACGCTGCTTGGCTGCTGAAAAAGGCGTAGCTAATACCGAACGTTGTTTTGTGTGTTTGCGTATGTGTTTGCGTATGTGTTTGAGTACCTACCTATTCTATTTGTCTCTGCTGTAGGTCCGTTATGTATTTTTTATGTGTATCCTTCCTTACTAATATTATAAACGCGAAAGTTTGTAAGTATGGATGGATGGATGGACGTTTGTTACTCTTTCACGTAAAAACTACTGAATGGATTTAAGTGAAACTTTACAATAATATAGCTTATGCATCAGAATAACACATAGGCTACAATTTATAAAGATATTGTGTAACTAATCCTACGCAGACGAAGTCGCGGGCACCACCTTGTGTCAAATAAATGTATATATTTTCTTCATTTCTTTCTTTCTTTAACAACTAAACTAAGACTTATTTTACAAGACGCTTCAAATCCATTAGTCTTGTGGAAAGCGTCTTAGCAGCTGCAGCTTTTAGACACAGATGGCCAGAGCCTAGATGAGATTGCTAAATGAGGACAAAATGAAGCTTATTATAATCAGCAACAGTTATACGACTTCGACCTTTTGACTTTGAGTTTGACTATACAAGGTGTTCCATAAGTTGTGTATATAAACTTCAGGGGGCTAAAGTACCCATCAATATGAACAACTTTTTCTAAGGAACCAACATTGTGAACGCGAAAAAAAAACAGCTATTTCATACATTTTAGCCTGGCAGGTATTGAACTTTTGTATGAAACAGCTGTTTTTTTTTTCGCGTTCACAGTGTTGGTTCCTTAGAAAAAGTTGTTCATATTGATGGGTACTTTAGCCCCCTGAAGTTTATATACAAAACTTATGGAACACCTTGTATGTAACTTCTAATTAATTTTTGTTTGTCAATGTAAAATTACGACTTTTTGTTTGTAAAGTGTGTTAAATAAGCCTCGAAAGGAGCCTTGGGCTTAAAATACTTTCACCACACTGTTTCGAAAAAACACGATAGATAGTAACACGACCAGAATGAATGAATAAGCGGTTTACTGAGAAAATTTATAGACATCATAAGCTACTTTTTATCCGGGCACGTAACACGCGAGCGAAGCCGGGGCGCTTATGAAACAATATTATATTTTACTATATTATATTATACTAGCGGGCTGTCCCAGCTTCGCATGGGTGGTCATAAATTTTTTGAACATTTTAGAATAAACTTAGACCGTGGGTTCGAGCCTCGCGTCTACTTATTTCATACACGCCCTTCTCCTTGAGTGAGTGAAATCGCACCCCGTGCGTGACCCGTGGACCCGTTAACATTTTTAATTTCGTCATACCTTTTGAATGGAATGTCCGATTTAAAAAACTTAAGAAGTAATCTATAGGTATTGAAACAGTCTTAATTATGAAATGATTTATTTGGATAAGGTACAAATAAAGACCCTTTTCTAGCGGCGGCATTTCAATATTTTTTTTTTATAATAAAAGAACACTTATTGTGACATAACTATTATAGTTAGATATATGCTGTTGTTATACTTATCATAAATTATGTAAGAAACTTACATTTAAATTGTATAAAATGCACAGTAACATTTTTTTTTCTTAGATAGTGAAAAAATACTTAGACTTTTTTAATTGTGTAATTTTTAATGTGTAGCTAAGGTTATTGTAAAATTTATTCTGACATTAAATATTTGTAATTATTCAACGCTGTAGTTTGGTATAACAATTGGTTATGTCCACTTTGTAATTTTTGCATTTGCTTGGCTACCCACGGATATCTTCAGGGATTAATTAATTAATTTCCAAGAGATCTTTGAAAGATCTACCGTTCGTTGGGTTTTAAAATAAGTGATTTTGGGGCTAGATACGGAATATCCACCAATATTTATGAATTTATTCAACAACTAAAGCAAGGTAGTATACCTAGAACTTTCCCGGACGAACTAATTGTGAAGGGAAGGGTAGAAGTAAAGTTGCACCCATACACAGGCTCTACGGCGTAGAGCTTCTACGGTTCGATTTATGTGACGTAGCGTTTGTCGTAGTTTTCTGGTTTCTTCTTGTCGTGTGGTTCTTTCAAAACAATGTGGTGAAAGGATTCTAAGTGCGCCTCAAAGAGGCTCCTTTCGAGCCCTTACACATGTTTTAGAACTTTTTAGGTTCTACGATACTTCGTTTCGATGTAGTTGTGAAATAGAATAAAATATAATATTTCAATAATATTTGTTTGGCTTTGGTCTTTGTAATTTCTTTCGGCTGAGTCTTACTTAACCTACGCTGAAATCTATTTTTGGTAAGTACTATTTATTGTATAAGTGTTTAGGCTCCTATAATATCTCAGATCGGTGGTGAGATAGTGGTATCTTAGGAGATAAAACCTCTATATCTAAAACTTACATCCTATTTCAGCACTAGGTAGCTAGGTACATCATTTATTAAACTACGTCTCTCGAATTTGATCTAACGGCCTAAATTAGGTACCTATTTAAAAAAGTACCTAAAGTCTATGGGACGTCTTTACTGTACCTACTCGAGGACTGCATAATTGTGGATATATATATTTTTTTAGTTATTTATGAGGAAAATATAAGATATACCTATTATAATAGAGAGATGAAAATTATTATCTATCTCTTATATCTAATTAATTCATTCGTTTAGACAAAGTGACTGTTAGGCAGACAAAGTACCTAAGCGGATTTATAATTCAGAGGAGATCAAATTCAAAATTGATTCAGCGCTTTTTGAAAAATCAACAAAAACCATTTAAACAAATGACGTTTTGCTTTGCAAAAGCCTTGTATTATTTTTACTTTGTATTATGTTTTTTTCATATGAAGTCAGTTTTTTTGCAAAATAGTTATCACCAACATTTTATCATGTTGCAACTCTAATAATAATAGTCAAAAGGCTGCGAAGTAATAAGACCCCATATAATGAATAGTAATTAAACCATACAACGAAGTAATTACCTAGCACATACACAAAACAATAGACTCATTACGGCCCCCCAGAATTTGATCTCTAGCGTAATTCTCAAGGCATCGTAAACTTACTTTATGTAGCTAATTACATGTTTATTACTGTGAAGGCTGATGTGTGCTGGGACTAGTGGAAACTTATTCTTGCTTCTATGATGGTGGCACTTCATCGCTATTTGGCATTAACGTTTTTTTATCATAGTTGCTGATGAAAAAAAATATTTGGGGTCACGACAAGATTTCTCTACACGCAGTTGCGTAGCTAGGTGAACATGGGCCCCGGTGCATAGAAAAGGAATCGGGCCCTCACTCACTCTTTCCACATAGCTTGAACTTATATTCGCCTTTAAAATAAATTATATCTAATAATTGTGAGCAGGCTCAAGGTTTTCTAGCTTCGTAAGCTCTTCTCAAAGCTTAGGTTAGAGGGCCCCCTGAGCTCCGGGGCCCTGGTGCATTGCACCACCTATCCTTACGATAGCTACGCCACAGTCTACACTTTCGATATCGTGTCTCCATACAAAACCGCTAGAAAAACATGCTCGCCGAATTTAGGAAATAAATACCTAGCCACATTGGTCTACAGATAGCTCAATGCTTTTAATAAAATTTAAAACTATGTTTAAAAGGGAGAAAAAACTTTACAAGCTAGAAAGTTAATTTACTTTTGTCGCTGACTGTCAGTTAGCGACATAACTTGATTAATTATCAGATATGCCATTCAGCCTGGAAATGCAGCGAACGTCTTGATTGGTGTTGAATTGGATTAGTTGGACTATCTCTAGATCATCGCAACGATCTGAAAATAACTGAACTGTTGTGTATTTTTTACATTTTTAAATTATTTTACCACCACCACGTCTAACGTTTCTTTTTTTTGTCAAATATTTTTATATATAATCTGTATTGGCATCTCGGTGCCCCTGAATAGGGCACTGGATCACTGGTGGTCTAGTGGTACCGGCCCCGCCTTTCGATCCTAAGCTCGTGGGTTCAAATGCGGTCGTGCATCAATGTCTTTTTCTGTTCGAAAATGTATGTGCACAATGCATAGACTTAGGAAACTTCTTTGTAAATGGTTTTCTTACCTCTTTGGCACAGTGTCAGTACCTACTTTCTAACGGTGAAGGAAAACATTGTGAGGATACCGGCATGTCGCAGAACCTAAAAGTTCTAAAACATATGTCATGTTCTCGAAAGGAGCCTCTTTGAGGCGCACTTAAAATCCTTTTACCACACTGTTTCCAAAGAAACTAGGGACATAACAAGAAGATTTATTTATATTTATTTATTATTTATTAGCTCGCAAATTGAGTTAACAGAACAAACAACATCATTATTAGTTCTAATGCGGTTACGACAAAGTTCAAAATTGAAAGACAAGTTTGAGTGCTTCAAAGCAACAATCCATTTGGCAGTTTGTCGTAACTCGTTAGTCATTACAGGGTGCGGATAGGTCGAAGGGGTAAGGTGAAGAAAATTAAGCAAGAAAGTTGAGAGAAGGGTTAAGGTGATTATTTTATTTTAATACAATCGATATGAAATCTCGCACATCTGCCGGGATAGATGCTCTTTATGTCCAGTTGCTTTTGATCTGAATTTCGGGGTGGAAGGAAATCCAATGCCAAATATTAAAAATCGTTGGATCGGTCCATTAATTAATTAATTAATTCTGTACCTTACCTCCTTTGTACCTATTAAGTTGTTTCATTGTGGTCTGATACAGTTTATGCACGTGTACCTCATTCATTCAACTATTTACTCTTACCTACCTGATTCTTGTTGTAAAATTCACTTAACCTAGATACGAATCTCGCTGTGCCAACATAAAATAAAAATTCTAGCAATATTTAATTGGCTGAAGAAGCTTCTAACTTTTGTCGGGAATATAGAAAGTTTTATATTTTTCTTGCTATTAAAACAACTTCGAAGAAAATTCAGAAAACTGTTTTACTTTCTATTTTTGAAGAGTTATTTTTTTAAGCATCAGAATTCTTATTCTAAGTATCTGGGAGGAGCTCTCAGCTAAATTACCTACGTTTAAAAAAAAAAAGAGTATTTGTTCGTCGGTTGGTCGTGTTTTCTCAAACTAGAAATGCATTTTAAACTATTTGTGTTATAAAAAAAAATTCTGGGTAGAGTTTTATGGTGAGAGTGGCCATTACTGTTTCTTGATAAAGTTGTAGCTATATCTATACCTACAATAGTTTTTTTTTAAACTTATAGGAAAACGTTTGACCGCAATCTCACCATCAATCACAATTCAATCAATCTCCCAATTTCAATCTCAATGCAATATGTAATATGAAAATGCAAATAACATGATACAAATAGATTATATAACGATTAAATTAGTGGATATTGTCATACCTCTTATTTTTATACTACTTTTTGGTGACTTTTGATGTTCAGCGTAAACCATCACCTGTAACAAAGCATTGCCTTGCAAGTCATGCACGATATGAACGATACACTGCCCTGCTGCCATCAACTTGAAGCATACAGATGTACCTGTAATTTCACCGGCAACCACACCCTCCAAACCAAACCCAGCATCGCTGCTTGACTGCAAAAATAGGCACGGTAGAACTTCCCCGGGTGAGCCCTTCACAAAGAGCTCTACTACTCTATCTAGCTTCAAAACAAAATTAAATTTCAAGGTGTTTTTTTCGACCTACGCTAATCCTTTAACATTTACATCCCCATCTAAATATAGATTATTTGGTTGGTAACGGGTGGCGCAAAAGAACGGGCACTATAGAAATTACTGTTTTTTATATATACGACATCTCCTGTCTTTCTGATATTAAAAATTGTGCAGTAAACAAATGTAAAATTCACTAAAAATAAACATGGACCGTTTTACTCCCCAAAAACGTGGAATAATCGTGTCCATGTTTTTACGGAATAATTCATCTCATCAGTGATAAAAACATAACGTGAATATTTCGAAGCAACTTGCTCAACAATGGATTGGATATACCTAAGTCTGGTAACCCAAGAACAGGAAAAGAAAACATTCATCAATAAATAAGGAACATATCGCAGGAAGTGTTACGGCAAGTTATGGAAATGGCAGTTTCATGGCACAAATAAACATGTTAAGAAGTTAAAGAAGTTGTAGCTGTACCAAATAGGGACATTACTTTTTCGCCACCCGTTATTTACAAAGCTAGCAGAGAATACCCATACAAAGCGTGCTCCTGAGTCGTCCGTAAGTCTATGCAAAGCGGGTTCACTCGTTTATCCATCCCTTTGTCCTGACGAGGCTTTATTTATTCAATTTGAACTAACAATTTACAGGCTATTTTGTTGATTGCTGTGTCTGTTGTATGGGTAATCGTCATAGTTGACTATTCAACGTTGGACAATTTATTTTAGACTTACGAATTCAGGAACTGTACTGTACTAACAAGTTACTGTTCTCACTAAGGGGTCATCCCTTTATCTTCGATCTTTAATTGTTTGGCACACTTTTAATCCCCTCCCTCCCCCTGGTGATATATGGTGAGGTTTCAGACTAACCCCCCCCCCCCCCTACCTAAAATCACGTGTATATTTTTGATACAAAGTATATTGCAATATACTTTGTATTTTCAGAATAATACCTTATAATAATCAGATAAAATTTTAGAAAATTTTAACGCTGGGAAATTGTTACCTGGCAACAGTAAGTCAAGGCCACGCGCCGCTGTTTGGTGTTTAGAAATAGTGCGTTCAACGAAAAATAAATACACGTGATCTCATTATATCTCCCCCCCCCCCCTCCTTGTGATATTTCTTGATTTTTTTCGAACCCGTCCCCCCCCTTTCGAGCCTCACGTGGTTAATGGACGATCCCTAAGTAGTAGGGTAAGTATTAGTAGAGCTCTTTGTTAAAGAAAGGACGATAAGTATATTTGTTTATCGTCCGGGGAAGTAATAATAATTTGAATAAGGAATGGGAACCAAATAGCTGATATATAATACTTAAGTGGGTACATTTTTGTAAATACATACTTATAATAAAAATAACACCCAGACAGCAGAAATAGTACCAGCATTTATGTTTATTACACAAATGTTTGTTCTCGGTGGGGTCGAACCCACGCCCTACAGCCTAAGGCATAGCTGTGAAGCTGACTGAACTGAGCTGTGAAGAATTCATTTTGTTTTCACGTGAGGATCACATTTTACATTTTGTTTTGAGGAACTTACTCCCTTTAACACTTGGGCTGTGGAATGACCTGCTGAGGTTTCCCGATTAACTAGTATGGGGCTCTTCAAAAAGGGAATTTTAAATTTTTTAAAGGTTCAGCAACGCGCTAGTGATTCCTCTAGTATTGCAGGCGTTCATAGGCTACGGTAACCGCTTCTCATCAGGCGGGCCGTAAACTTGTTTGTCTAATTAGTTGTATATAAAAAAAAACGTTCATAAGGTTCGTAGATATTGAATTAAAACTAAATATACCAAACGTGAAGCATTCAGTGAGTGTACTGACACGCAAGCTTAGCCAATTCATTTCTAAAGAATATAGGTATATTAGTTAGGTATCTGGAGGAAGTCAAGCCAGCATCCGGACCGTGGACAAACAGCTTCCGGCCTGTGACCGTGTTCCTTCCGGTCAGGCGCCGAATATGCCTTGGATCACAGGAAGTCGGCATACTTCCGCCGAAAACGTACCTGGGTCTGTTATTAATGAAATTTGGGGCAGAGCATTATGTTGACTTGGAATACCAACGGTGAAGGAAAACACCGCGAGGACAGTTAGTATTTTGGATTGTGGGGATTTAACCCACAACCTACGGTGTAGAATCCGGAGCTACTACCAACAGAGTTGAGATGCTCGTCGATCTACATTTTTTTTTTTTTTTTCAACCTATAGTTAAAACGTTTGACCGCAATCTCACCTGATGTTAAGTGATGATGCGGTCTACGGTGTAGCACGCTTACCTAGAAGATACCTATTCACTCGTCTCTTGAAAACATCCAAATTATAGGCATTCGGAAAAACAAAAATAACATTTTCCGTAAATGTTATTTTTTATACACCTGGCTGATGGAAGAAGCAGGTAGCCCAACTCATGTTAAGTAGTAACCATCGTCTGTAAAAAAGCATTGCCTCGTAAGTCACGCACGATAGGAACGTGCCCTACGATGCACTGCCCTGCGTCCATCATCTTGAGGCATACAGATGTTAAGCCTTATGTGCCCGTTATTACACCGACAGCCAAACTCTTCAAACCGAAACACAGCAACGCTGCTTGACGGCAGAAAAGGGCGTGGTGGTAGTACTTCCCCGGACGAGCCCATCACATAGAGTTTTACTACTCTTGAAAATATATTTATTAAAAAATGTTTCGAGCGTAATCGCGCTAAAAGTGATTGCATGCAGAAATGTGCAGTCTGAACTAGCTTTCAACGCTGCTCTCCAACAAACTGGGCTAAGCCACAGTTTACACTCAGCTCATGTCCATGGAAATGTGCAGGGACATGTACGTACAGTGCGAGAATGTAAACAGGCCCCTTCCATGTCTGACGTTCGCTCGCGTTGACGTTCGCGTTGCTCACGCTCCCTAAGCTCCGGGCTAAATGTGAACACAAATTGCCGGCGTCGCTGCCGCGGAAATTATGGCCGGCCACAAATCCGTCCACGCGAATGGCAATGCGACTGTTTAAATGTAAACGCGGTAAACCTCTAATGGAATGAAGAGTGTATAAAAGTTTATGGATTTCCGTTTTCGAGGCTTTCATTCAACGCTTCAAATGGAATGCATTGACAAACTTTTATAATGCGACACAACAAGCTAGGCAGAATGATGAGGCATTAGAATAATAACTGGAAAAGTAAAAAAAAACCGGTCAAGTGCGAGTCGGACTCGCGAACGCCTCGTTAAATATTTATTTTATTCTGTTTTTTAGTATTTGTTGCTATAGCGGCAACAGAAATACATCATCTGTGAAAATTTCAACGGTCTAACTATCACGGTTCATGAGATACAGCCTGGTGACACACGGATGGTCATCAGAGTCTTAGTAATAGGGTCCCGTTTTACCCTTTGGGTACGAAACCCTAAAAAACACTTCTTCTTTTGCGCTCAGCGAACAATCTTGCCAAGTGAATTTTTTTGTTGAGTCGTTCAATATTAAATTCGGCTATCGTTTGTTTTAAGCAAAATGGCGGTTTCCTTTGAAACTTACGAAACATTTTCTTTTAAATCAGGATATCGCATAAAACACTTTTATTCCAACTGGTCACATTTTGCACCAAGACTTCATTTTTTTTAAGAAAATTGTGGTGGTTTCTTCAAAACCTACTAGATATAATTTTGTTCAAACAGGAAATCACACTTACACTTTCGCTCTAGCTACATTTGGAACCAAAACCTCATTTATTTATTCGCGGTGATGGCCGGTGGAGCAAAGCCTTGACCGAGTGGTGGCCAAAGTCAGGCCAAAGAAGTTTGGGGCGTCCGAAAGCGCGATGGGTCGACGACATCGTGAAGGTCGCGGGAAACACCTGGACCAGAGACGCACAGGACAGAGGAGGCTGGCTAAACATGAAGGAGGCCTATACCCAGCAGTGGGTGATACCAGGCTGAAATGATGATGATGATGATGATGATATTAGATCACGTCTGTCGCATGCCGGACGACCTGTGGGCCAAAACCACTACCGAGTGGTGCCCTGACACAGCGAGGCGGCGTCGCGGCAGACCGCGCATGAGATGGCGGGACGAGTTGGACGCCTATGAGAGGGACTGGCAGATAAAGGCTCATGATCGTAGTGATTGGCGGGAATGGGGGAAGGCCTTTGCCCAACAATGGGACACTATGGGCTTATAGTAATTTTATTAGAACGGTGCATTAATTACCAATTACACTAATTAAATCTAATATTAAACGAATTCAATTGCATTAAAATAAAATAAAAGCTATGAATAATGAAAAACATTGAGATTAATATACGGCTACGGGGCTACGGGGAATATACATATAAATGGAAATTAAAAAGTTAAATCATAAATCCTATTCGCAAAATGCAAGAAACAGACATAATCGCCTTGCATTCGTCTGCAAATTTATCACAGTCCGGAAACGTACAATGTTGATTAAAATACTACCGCATTGGAGGAATTCAAATTAGTACTTAATTATGCTTCATAATGAGCTTGGCTTTTTGGGAACAATATTCAAATTTGTGTCGTAATCATCGAAATAATTCATAATTTTCGTGTTGTTACGCCTACGTTGGCTACGTCTACGCTACGTCTACGCTGGGTCTACGCTGTGCTACAAAAATACGTAGCAGAAGTATTTGCGTCTACGCACTATGCTCATTGAGGACTACCATTGTAAGAACTCATCTGATAGTTTATTATTATGTATTACTAGCAGGCGCCCGTGGCTTCGCTCGCATGGTACCGGTGGTTACTAATATAAATATTTCAGGCTTTTTTTTTTTTTTTTGGTTTGTTTACATTTTATACCCCGAACATTTACTGCACATTTTCATTCGATATAAAAATTCAATTTATAAAAAAACTGTAACCATACTCTTACAGGTTACAAACTATATTTATTACAAGATATCCGACCTGGTACAATAAGGGCATTATCAGAGAACTTCAACTCAAACACAAGCTTCATAAAATATGGAAAGAATTATATATTATAATTCTATATAATTTATTATATAGAATTATATATTATTACCATGTAGGTTGTCAAGTTATGGAAAACACTAGACCTGACATAATAAAATATAATGTCACATGTGGGTAGGTCATATGTGGAAAGTACCTACCTAAAGTCTATCAGGTATAAGGTTCTACTTATATGTTTTATGTTTTATTAAATAAAGATATAGGAATCCTTTGGTTACTAAGTCATTTATTACTCTTATACAGTAACACATCTATCCAATAAAAATAAGCGACAGCTATAACGAGAATAAACTTACGTATCGTTAACAAACAGAAATAACATCATACCTTTGTCACTTGTTAGCACATAGCTATTCTCCGAAATAACTGCACTGAACCGAACTTTACTTCACTGTGAGCTGCACCAGACTGTGTCAGAGATGTCAAGAGAATATGGGCTAGCAGAAGCCACCGCCATTATAAAGCAATACGTAAACAAATGTCGGATATCAGTGTAGTTGGTTATTTCAAAGTAAGTATCATATACATCAATTTATAGACAAATATAAATTGGCATTATTGAGAACAATTCTGAATTCGATTTTAGGTATATAAATTACTATATAATTTACTGCCAATCATCATTACAGTTTCATTATTTCACAATTCAAATCAAAGACTTTAAATATGAAATACACAAATCTAGACGCCGATATAAATTGAAATACTCATGACAATTTCTTATCTTATTTTAGCTATACAAATTATCACCAAATTTACTATTAATCTTTTTCTAAAATATTATTCAATTAAACTGACGTAATACATCAAATACATAGATTTAGATGTTTATATAAATTGTAATATTCATGACAATTTCCAAGATTATTTTAGGTACGTAAATTATTACATAATTAGCATTATTACATAATTTACTATACCCTATTCTAATACGGCCATACTGACAAGTACTTCGTCCCGAAGTACATACCCAAAAAAAAACCTCAAAAATAACCTCCAATAACTTAAATACAGGTAGATTTCAGTATTACAAATATACAAATATTGTATCATAAAAGATCACAGAATCATCTCAAATCTTAAGAGTAAGTTTTTCTTTTCGCGACTACCTAGGCGATCTTTTTTACAATCATATTCTTACAAATCGAATGTACATTAATTTCCATAAATAGCTAAGTACTTTGTTTAAAATTTACTTAATTTCGCTCGGCTATACTGACCTAAAATAAAATCACTACTTTTATTACTAAATTCATATAGGTCATATTTACTTAACAAAGTACTTACTTATTAAAACAAGCTTATTTTGAATTGACTTTTAAAAAAAAAAACAATGTTTTAAGCATCGTATACATTCCCATTCATATTCAGTGTTCTATGATTTCGTCTTTGTTTATAACCAGTCAAGTCAAAGTCAATGTCATCCTCTACCGATTACCTAGACGTGCAAGTCCCCTTTACCCGCTGCAAGTAAGCTAGACAAACACCAAGTAAAACGGTCGTCCAACGGAAGGATAATAAAATTAGTCCTACATAAAATCATCTTACCAATTACTTAGACATGTAAGTCCCATACACCCGTCATCCTTTACAGTTAACCTAGACATGTAAGTCCCATACATCCGTCATCCTTCACCGTTTACCTAGACATGTCCCATACACCCACTGCAAGTGTGCTAGACAAACATCAAGTAAAACAGTCGACCAGCGGAAGGATACTTTAGTCAGATTTTACTCGTAGTCTCAAAGTTATAAATACTATAAGTCTTTTATATTCAGTATAACCAATGTAACAAAATAAAGTTCTCAAACTTTCAAATTACCATAATCAGGGTTACATTAACCGGTTTAAAATTTTACAACGTATCTCCTAATAATCTACCGTAAATAATACGTCTAACGTAATTAAACGTCTACCTTCTAAGTGTACTAGACGTCAGCCGTAATTATCGCCATGGTTACTTGTCACTGAAGTACAGAGCCACGTCGTCACCACGTTCCGTTCAACGAGGGTAAGCGGAGACAGCAGTGCAGATTTTCTCCATAGCAGGAACAATATGAAAACCAGAAAACAATTGCATTAGAATAATGTAGATAAATCGAAATAATATTTTTTGCAAAACTTTGTAAGGGTAGGAAAATAAACGGCAAAAGAACCGAAAATCGATTGATTCTTTTATTTAAACAGTCTAACGGTTAAGCGAGTTAGATAATTATGCTTAGTATGTGTAAAAAGATAAAAACATAAAATTAAATAAAAAATCGATGGCACCTGTGATTTGGAAAATCATTTCAACAACAATGAACAAATAACTTTTATCAGGTTTCAAATAGTCAGCTATTTTATTAAATAGCTAGTCAGCCATTTCATACAATACATAGTCAGCCATTTTATTAAATAGCTAGTCAGCTACTTTATTAAATAACTAGTCAGTTTATTAAATAGATAGGCAGCTGCTTTATTATACCTCTATAGATAGTCAGCTACTTTATTTTATAGCTAGTTAGCCATTTTATCAAATAGCTAGTCAGCCACTTTATCTAATAGCAAGTCTGGAATTTTATTTAATAGCTGACAGCCAATTATTTTTTGAAGGATATTTTTTTTAAATAAATATTTTATCAGTTCAGATAAAAATAAAAATTACTTAACTTTGTTCAGAGGGTAGTTTCAGGTCTGGTGACCACATGCTGGAGAACTGCTGACCGAAGGTCACAGTAGGTATCCTCTTCTTCTCTGAGCGGCAATGGACACATCACGGATAGATCGTTTGTCGACACGATGTCTCGTCAATTTTGGTTTCAACATGAAAACAAAAAATGCATTAGAAATAACATATAGGTACGTAGATCTATCACACTTCTGATGTTAGATTAATAGATATCTCATTAGTTATATTATTAATTGCACAGGTATATTTGTATAACATACTGTTATACTGCAAATCTATTTAGAACTTGTAATCGAAACTTGTCAAGATGCATAGAATAAATAATGTTTGAACTTATAAAGAATTATATTATTACCATGTAGGTTGTCAAGTTATGGAAAACACTAGACCTGACATAATAAAATATAATGTCACATGTGGGTAGGTCATATGTGGAAAGTACCTACCTAAAGTCTATCAGGTATAAGGTTCTACTTATATGTTTTATGTTTTATTAAATAAAGATATAGGAATCCTTTGGTTACTAAGTCATTTATTACTCTTATACAGTAACACATCTATCCAATAAAAATAAGCGACAGCTATAACGAGAATAAACTTACGTATCGTTAACAAACAGAAATAACATCATACCTTTGTCACTTGTTAGTATAAATAATACACCAGTATCACGGCACAGACTGAATTTATTTTTATGATACACACCTACAGTAACTAGAATACGCTTTAACAGATGGCGCTACTAGTGGCTATTTTGTTACATTCAACACCCCCACTTAACCAAATACATATAAAAATAATTCAATTTTTATCACTTAGACCAAACATTGACAAAAAATAATTATGTTTTATTTTACACAACCCTTTGGTTAGAAGATCAGCAGGCATTTCTGAAGTAGGTAAGTATTTAATTTCAACAATATCATGAACAACCTTTTCTCTACAAAAATGATAGCGTATATCAATATGTTTAGATCTCTTATGATATACAGGGTTTGCAGCTAATTTATGAGCAGACTGATTGTCATTAAAAATGGGTATAGTATATTTTACATTAGTAATTTCATATGTTAGATTACTTAAATATACAGCTTCTTTACAGCATTCCGATATCCCCATATACTCAGCCTCTGTGCTAGAGAGAGCTACAGTCTCTTGTTTTTTTGTTTCCCATGAAATTGCACAATTAGACAACTTAAAGAAATATCCGGTATAAGACCTCCTATCAATAACATTACTTGCCCAATCTGCATCCACATAGGCTTCTAATTTATCATTCCCGTCTGCAGAGAACCTAAGACAATAGGACTTAGTCCTTTTTAAATATTTTAAAATTCTTTTTGCATAGGACCAGTGCTCATCATTGTAGCAGTTATTAAACTGGCTCAAAAAGTTTACTGAAAATACAATATCAGGTCTAGTAAGTACAGCTATGTACATGAGACAACCAATCAGTGTCTGATACGGTAATCTTGTATCACAATGTTCACTCTTTACTAAATTAATTTTAGATTCAATTGGTGTATCAGCAAACTTACAATCTGGAATATTAAATTTTAACAATAATTCTTCAATATAACTTTCCTGATCTATAGTTATTGTGTTTTCCTTTTTGTTAACAATCACTCTCATTCCTAAGCAATTTTTAATACTACCTAAATCTTTGAGTTTAAACATTGATGACAGATTTTTCTTTAATTTATCAGTTTCTTCTACACTATTTGAGAAAACAAAGAAATCATCGACATACAATGCAATTATTATTTTGGTATCATTAGTGTTCTTTGTGAACAAACAAGGTTCCAATTTTGATTTTATATAACCCAAGGATTGTAATAATTCATCGACTCTTTGATACCATGCCCTTGAAGATTGCTTCAAGCCATAAATAGCACGTTTCAGCTTCAAAACTTTGTTTACATTATTATTATTACCTTCTAAACCTGGTGGTTTCATCATATATACAGTCTCATTCAAAAAACCATTTAAAAATGCAGTTTCAACATCCAAGTGACTTACATCAAAATTAAGTTGAACTGCTAAAGCAAATAACAATCTTAATGTTGAATGTCTTAGAACTGGTGAAAAAGTTTCATCAAAATCAATGCCTGGTCTTTGGGAGAAGCCCTTGGCTACTAATCTAGCTCTATATCTGACTTTGTTTTCACTGTCAAATTTTTTTTTAAAGACCCATTTACATTGCACAACTGTTCCATTAGCTGGAATGTCAACTAGCTCCCAAGCATCATTGTCTCTAAACGACCTAAGTTCACTTTGCATAGCCTGTTTCCATTGTTCACTTTCGGGTCCATTCAACGCTTCTTCAAGAGACACTTCACTTGCACTTATTTCATTTGCTACACACATATTACCTAAACCAAACCGATCTGGTTGTTTACGCACACGTTTTGAAGTCATAGGACTGGCTGCTGATGTGACACCCTGCACAACATTGGAGTCATGCGCAGGCTTAGTCGACATCCCAGGCTTAGCTGCTACCACAGGCTCAACCACTGCCACAGGCTCAGCCTGTGTGACAGGAGCCTCAGGTACTTCTGAAGAATCCTGAAAAATATCTTCTTCAGAGCTCACACTTTCTTCTTTTGTACATGGAGCTTCTGGCTTCAGTCCCTGATCGTCTGGTCTTCTTGTGTTAATTGTGTCCCCCACTTCTTGGGTATTTTCTTCCTCTTTTATTTCTTTTATAGGGGAAATTTTACTATTATTTTTACTGATATTTAAATGTATCTTGCTGTGCTCAACCCCCTCCTCAATCACAACAATATCTCTAGTTATTGTTATACTGTTATTGTTGGGATTGTAGACACGATACCCTTTCACATTTTGTTCATATCCGACAAGAATACCCTGACTTGCTTTCTTGTCCCATTTTAATCTTTTCTCTTTTGGAATGTGCACCATAGTTTTACTTCCAAACACACGTAGGTTACTGACATCTGGCTTATCTCCGGTCCAAACTTCATACGGTGTTCTGTCATTTAAACCTGATGCAATTGATCTGTTTCGCAGATAAACTGCAGTGTTTACTGCTTCTGCCCAGAAACATTTCGTCAATCCTGCATCATATAACATACATCTGGCTTTCTCTACCACTGTTCGGTTAAGCCTTTCACAAAGTCCATTTTGTTCCGGTGTGTAAGGACAAGTTTTTTGGTGAATAATGCCTGCCTCCTGTAGGTACTTCTCAAACTCCCCACTGCAGAACTCCATTCCATTGTCTGTCCTTAGCACTTTCAATTTTCTGCCCGTCTGGTTTTCAACTAAAGCTTTGAATGCTTTAAAACAAGAAAACACTTCACTTTTCATCTTCATGAAATAAACAAATGCCATTCGACTATGATCGTCTACAAATAGTAAAAAATACTTTTTTTTACCAATAGACAAGTCTTCCATAGGCCCGCATACATCTGCATGAACTACATCTAACAGCTCCTGACCTCTGTTACCAGCATGGGTGAATGGTAACCTGGCCTGCTTGCCTTCACAACATACAGTGCAGTTCTCTTTGCCTACCTGTGCTTTCTCTTTGTACACCATTCCTTGTACAGCACCATCTCTCATGATGTTTAAATCCTTACTGTTTAAGTGGCCAAATCTTCGATGCCACAACTCTCCAGAAGTTGTCAACAAACAATCAACATGTTTGATTCTAAGTTTGTATACACCTCCTATTAAATCCGCAGTGGCCACGAGTTCACCTTTCTGGTTCCTAATATAACAGTGTTTGTTTTCAAATGCAACTTTGTTTCCGTTTTTCATTAATTGACTGACTGACAATAAGTTTGTTGCTAAGTTAGGAACATACAACACTCCTGTAACGGGAATTTCATACTCAGTACTTTCAACAACTGTAGTTATTCGCACATCTCCACAATCTTCGACGGGAACTGTTGATTTATCAGCGATAACGATCTCGTTCACAGGTCGATTTCTGATGTTAAATAACCAATCATTTCTGGACGTCAAATGACAACTAGCACCACTATCTATATACCAGTCTGTCTGATTAAACTGTCCACTCAGAAATACAGCACTAAAAGCATTAGATTCTTTTTTCTTTGGAGTATTTTCGCATTGATTCATGTAATGTCCCATTTGTTTACATCTATAACACCTGACGTTGACATGTGATTTGACATTTGCTGATGACGTTTCCTTGTTCTTCTTGTGTTGCCAACTTCTCGCTACAAATGCTTTCTGAGAGGCGCCACTTTCATTTCCGTCATCAATATCCAGCAACTTCGATTTAATGGCGTCAGCGGTCAACTCAATGCCAGAATGTTCCACCGCCATGATCATCGGCTCGTATTTTTCAGGCAATCCCGCTAACAATAACGAACCAATCCACTCGTCACTGATCTTAAATCCTGTACTGTTCAATCTCTGACTCGTTTCTAATAATGAAGTCACATAATGAGACATATTATCACAGTTTTCTCGACGAATAGATATAAGGGTGCGAAGCAATCCAATACGCCGGGTGAATCCATTGTTGTCAAAAAGGTTTTTTAACTTTTTCCACAATCCATTGGCAGTCACTTCACTTCTAATATGCACGTATAAACTAGGATCAATAGTTAGTATGATTTTAGCCTTTGCTTTCGCGTCGTTTGGATCACTACTGCCATCCTTGATGCATTGCTGCATTCCTTCTAAAATCAAGAAGTTTTCAACTGCAAACGCCCAGTCTTCATAATTATCGCGCCCTTTAAGCTTTGTTATGCTTGTTATAATGTTTGTAGACATTTTACACTGTTAAATTGGTGAAATACTCGCGATAAACTAATGCGGCACATAACCTATAAATAATACACCAGTATCACGGCACAGACTGAATTTATTTTTATGATACACACCTACAGTAACTAGAATACGCTTTAACAGATGGCGCTACTAGTGGCTATTTTGTTACATTCAACAGTTAGCACACAGCTATTCTCCGAAATAACTGCACTGAACCGAACTTTACTTCACTGTGAGCTGCACCAGACTGTGTCAGAGATGTCAAGAGAATATGGGCTAGCAGAAGCCACCGCCATTATAAAGCAATACGTAAACAAATGTCGGATATCAGTGTAGTTGGTTATTTCAAAGTAAGTATCATATACATCAATTTATAGACAAATATAAATTGGCATTATTGAGAACAATTCTGAATTCGATTTTAGGTATATAAATTACTATATAATTTACTGCCAATCATCATTACAGTTTCATTATTTCACAATTCAAAAAATACACAGATTTAGATGTTCATATAAATTGTAATATTCATGACAATTTCCAAGATTATTTTAGGTACGTAAATTATTACATAATTAGCATTATTACATAATTTACTATACCCTATTCTAATACGTGCGCGTTTTCCCCAATCCGCGCTGAGCCGCCGCATCGGACGCACGTCCGTTGCACACGATAAAATAAAACACCAAATCCTAAATTAAATTGGTTGTGGAAACCCGTTCGAGCAGTGTTGTGTTTTTCCCCACGCCTGTGACGTCAGTACCGCACCTGCAGGGTTGTCGCCGACGACGCGTCAATATTGGACGTAACGCGATCTGTTCTAGGGAAACAGTATTTCAGTGGTGGTGAGTACACAATGCTCGTGTTTTGGCCAATAAACTGCGTACAGCCCTAATTACTGCTAATTAGTAAGTAGGTACGGTCTGTCTGTGTGCGTGGGCTGAGCCAATAACAGTTCAAAGGCATTGGCTCCTGAAAGCCTGAAAATTGTTCGTAGGCACTTTTCTTTTCATAGGTTTCGCGCTTTGTCTAGCTGCGGCTGTTAACCTGAACACTTTTAAATTAGTCCAAGTATTTGTTAATGTAAAAAATGTAAGCAATATTTTGGTACTGAAAATAATATATTTTTTTTGGGTCAGAAAACTTTCGTCAAACAATCACATTTTTAAGCTCTTGTTTGGGTTTCACAGAATATTTTTTTTAGTACTCCACCTTATAAGTTATATTAATAAAAAGTAATACATATGTAGGTAGGTAGGTATATAACATTACATAATTTGCATATAATTCGTTCATTAATTAAAGTTGACTTCTCAACCTCCATAAACCTAACCTTATAGATAATACCTGTGATGTTTGTTATGCTGTCACACCCGTTTGAACTGATTTAGATGAAACTTGGAATCGATATGGCATGACCTGGAATAGCATATTAGCAATTTTCATTCGGGTACAGTTAAATCAAGTTACTAAATAATATTAGTAGGTGTTGTTGTCGGGTGAAATAAACGCCTCTACATTCATAATTAGAAATTAATTTGTAAATTGGATGATAAACAATCAGGTTATTAATAAAACTGAAACTGAAACAGCTTCACGACTTTAATCCCCAGGCACGGTAGATATCCCCTCAGATCTCTTAGTTAGTACCAAGTACTAACTCCAGATTCTTTTGAGGATGTCTAAGGGGGGTAGTCAGAGGTACGTCCAAACATTAAATTTGGCACATACTTACATTTTGCAGTAGTTGGTATTCCATACGTGACTGGTTGAAAGCCCATCGCCGCTGTTAGAGTACTAACTGGTTTCCTCACGATGTTTTCCTTCACCATTTAAGAGCACTGGCATTGCGCTCATAAATTTTTCGATAGGCAAAATCCATTGGTGCACGACCGGATTCAAACCTGCGACCTTACGATCGGAAGGCGGGATCACTCCCACTAGACCACCGGTGCTCAAAAGGTTATTAATGTTGTTGCAATAGATAATCCAATAATCAAATCGGTCTTTATTCAGTTCAATCAAACGGATCACTTTGAAACGTCCTATAAACAGGTCTCTCTCTCTCTCTCTTGTCGTGTCACTAGTTTCTTTCGAAACAGTGTGGTGAAAGGATTCTAAGTGCTCCTCAAGAGGCTCGTTTCGAGCACTTGAAACATGTTATAGAACTTTTTGCATGATCACTTGCTCATAACCTTTATAATGTAATTGATCGAGTGAGCGAAGCGAACGAAGATCTTAGTTTCAACTTGGGCGATTTGGCATTTTATGTATGTATATATGTATGTATGTATGTATGTATGTATGTTTGTCTGGCGATAACTTTAGAACCGTTGATCCGATCTCCATGAAATTTGATATGTCGATAGCTTGTACTTGAGAAATTTACTGGTAAGTATATGAGTAAAATCGGATGAAGGGTTTTTGAGATATGGGGTTTTTTAAGAGGGAAAAAATAAAAAAAGTTACATAAAAAAATCAAGTTACATGTCATATGAAAGGGTTTTGTTTGGACATTCCAAAACAATTTTTACTTTTTTTTTGGGACGGTCGGTTTTCGAGATAAAATTTAAAAAGTTAAATTAAGATAACCAGCGATCCAAGAGCTCCCATCTCTAAGAGTTTCGTTGAAATCAAGGTTTTTCTACTGGTCGGCCAGTTCCATTGAATTTTCTTATTTTTTTTTCTTGAAATAATTTAAGGAGGTACTCAGTTCTCATAAAATGGTGATGACGACCAGTTCTGATGATGGAGCCAAGGTCTGTTCAACGGAACTCTTCAATAAATAGGCCAATAGAGTTGAAACTTGGTAACCATACCAAGTTAGTAGGCGGTAGTCAGAAAAAAGTCCAAAGATAATGTTTGGACTTGCCTCTGACTACTACCGACTCAAAGTTTTGATGCGTTCATTGGGTCGCATCACGAGATCTCAGTTCGGGGCGAACTACTAGTATTATGTGTAACTTTTGCAATGTGTTTTCAAAATTATCAAAGATGGTAATAAAAAATGATTACGTACTTAATTCAGTGATTTTGTATTTTCATAATTTTGTAATATGCGAGAGAGAAGTTGTTTGACGGCTGTCAGCCCCTTAAGCTACGTATATTTTATAGGTTTCTACTGTAACTATACCAGTCTATCAACTACCTCTCTATGCATATTAATTTTAAACCTCGGCCTACCCTATACGTGGTAGCAATGGCTGCCCGATGAAAAAATATCACTGATATATCCGGAATTACCAATTACCAGGAATCTATGGACTTTTTCAAGCTACAAGCTTCGTCAGCTACAAGGAAAAACACGACTGACCTACGAGTACCTAATATCAGAAAGTCAAACATCCAATTATACTACTAAACCGCCTACCAAAAAAAGGTATAGAATATGTTCGAGTTAGTATTTAACAGCCTTCACAGCTCAGTTGGTAGTAGCTCTGCCTTCTGCGCCGTGGGTTCGATCCCCACCGAGAACAAACATTTGTGCGATAGATGTTTGTTCTCTGTCTGGGTGTTATATAAAATTATAAGTATGAATTTACAAACACAAAAGTATATAAGTAGTATATCAGCTATCTGGTTCCCATATGACAAGCTTTGGCTTAGTTTGGGGCAAGATGGTGCTGTGTGGAATGTCCACTAATATTTATTTATTCTAGCAGCGGCAATGGGCTTGCAATCTATCACGTATGGAATACTAACTACTGCAAAATGTACGTTTGACAAATGTAATATTGGATTTTTGTCTTCTTCTTGGTAGAACAAGCAAATATCCCACCTGATGTTAAGTGGCAACCATTGCCTATAACAAAGCATAACTACGCAAGTCATGCACGATAGGAACGCGCCTTACTTTCTGCTTTGCGTCCATCAACTTGAGGTGTACCTGTAATTTCATCCTTCAAACCGAAACACAGCAACGCTGCTTGGCGGCAGAAAAAGGCATTGTGGTAGTACTTACCTTGTAGAGCCCTTCAAAGAGCTCTACTACTCTTAAAAAGGCATTAAACTGACATCACAATTTCGCATTTGTTAATAGCAGTTCTTAGAGCAGATTTCACCATGCTCTGTTAGATTAACAAAGGATTAAAGGGCCGTTAAATATGTTAAAATTTACGCGTTTGACATCTAAGGTTAGATTTAACGGCCTTTTAATCCATTTGTAACTAACAGAGCATGGTGAAATCAGCTCTTAGGGAACTTCATAATTCTGTCACATGTAAGAGTAGTTTGCTTAACAAAATACCGGTTTACTTACGATATTTTCTGAGAAGCCGATCACAGTTGAACCTAACAAAAAATATGCCTAAGATTTATTGCTAGAACTATCTACCTACCTTGCTTTGATTCAAAGGCAATGAACGAGGCGTAGGAACTAAGCCGTAAGTTTGTTGCCTGTTCTTTTACTCTTGGTCGTGTGGAACTAGCACCTAGATTCACCTAGCTTTAAGACGTTTTTTGAAGAGTAGTAGAGCTTTGTGAAGGGCTCGTCCGGGGAAGTACTACCACCACGCCTTTTTCTGCCGGCGAGCAGCGTTGCTGTGTTTCGGTTTGAAGAGTGTGGTTGCCGGTGCAATTACAGGCACATGAGGCTTAACATCTGTATGCCTCAAGTTGATGGACGCGTTCCTATTGTGCGTGACTTACGAGGCAATGCTTTGTTATAGGTGATGGTTACCACTTAACATCAGGTGGGCCATTCGCTTGTTCCATTAGCTAGTTGTATAAAAAAAACGTTTCAAAGATATATAAAAAAAAAGATTCTTGTTCTTTAAACTCACATATTTCTTCGTAATGTAGCACTTAACAATTACGATATTATTGTTTTACCTGGTTAAACGTAAGCGTACTAGATGCAGAACTTTTTGACCATCGGTATGTTGTCTTTAGAAGAGATAGGAGTTCTTCAGGGTTTCATAGCAGGAAGGAGGAGTGCTGATTGCTGTTTCAAAACGATTATCTGCTAAACGTATGACTAACTGGGAGAGCATGTGTGAGGATTTATGGGTTGTCGTCCATGATCCACTTTCAGGATCCCACAATCAACTGGCTATCAGTGCTATTTACCTACCTCCTCCTGTTCAATGTACTATGCTGGAACATTACATAGATCACTGTAATTCCGTTTTGGAAAATCATGAGGGCCACACTTGTTTGATTGGGGATTTTAACTTAAGTAGTATAAATTGGGACCTGATCAACAGTGGTGCCTCTAATTATCACACCTCAGCATTGAATCAGCTTTTGATCGACTTTAGTTACGTCACAAATCTCAAGCAATTCAATCAAGTATTAAATAATAGAAACAAAATTCTCGACCTGGTGTTCGTGGATCTGCCAAACTGTACAGTATCTTCTTCTATAAATGCCTTATGTTCCTTAGACCCACAACATCCACCACTAGATATAGATATCACACTAAACAATAAAAGCTCCCTTCAAACAAACCCATAAATCACAAGATAAACTACTTTAAAGGAGATTACGCCGCGATTAAAAAAAGCCTCTCTGAAATTGACTGGAATGTTTACTTCAGCCAATGTCACGATATAAATAATGCGGTGAATAAATTCTACAACACTCTTCGAGACTTGATAAGTAAACATATACCTCTTACAGGATACCACAATAATAATAAATACCCACCTTGGTTTGATAAGTCCATTATCAAAATGTTACGCGAAAAAAATAATGTACGCTGTAGGTTTAAAAAATATAATAATCCGATGGATAAATTATCATATTGAGTGAGCGATGTGAGAAATTAGCTACGCTTCGTTACAATAGCTATGTATGCGAAATTGAAAATAGAATCAGTAAAAAACCCTAAATACTTTTGGTCGTTTATTAAGTCTAAAAGAGTTGAAACGAACACATATCCTAGTATTCTGACCGACGGACTAAGCAATAAATCCGACGGCTTGGACATTTGCAATTTGTTTGCAACGTCATTTTCAGAGGTATTTACAAACGATGATGGATCGGCTCATTCTAATACAATAAAAAGCCCAACAACATCTTATCTAAATGCTATATTTTCGTACCTTCATATATCAATGGACACGATAAAAGATAAGTTAAGTCACCTAGATACAACCAAAGGCGCTGGCCCTGACAATGTCCCACCTCTTTTTGTAAGAAGGTGCTCTGATAACTTAGCAATACCTCTATATTATATTTTCAATGAATCTCTCCGTTCTGGTGTTTTCCCACATGTTTGGAAATCTGCTAGAGTCGTACCGATACACAAATCCGGTGACAAAACTCTAGTTAAAAATTACAGACCTATCTCTATTCTTTCAACAATGGGTAAAGTTTTTGAGTCGATTGTCTGTCCTGCCATACAAAATCACTTCCAACAGTACGTCACTGATCATCAGCACGGTTTCGTTAAGGCTAGATCGACCGCTACGAACCTCGTTACCTTTGTCGAGGGTCTCTCTGAAGCCCTTGATAAACGTCAGGAAATAGATGTAATTTACACAGACTTCAGTAAGGCCTTCGACAGAGTATCACATTCGTTACTTATTACAAAGCTATTATTATACGGTTTTGCTGGAAATTTTATTGAATGGATAAAATCTTATTTACTTAATCGCTTTTTCTCTGTTGTCATAAACGGATATCAGTCAAACTCATTTAACATAAGCTCGGGAGTACCCCAAGGATCACATTTGGGGCCCATCTTATTTAACATATTCATAAATGATATCCCAAATTGTTTTAACTCATCAATACCCTTTTTATTTGCCGATGATCTGAAATTGTCTCGTGTAATAAAATCAGACGTCGACATAACTTTATTACAACAAGACTTGGACATCTTACTCGAATGGTGTTGCGCCAACAAAATGTACCTTAACATAGATAAATGTTTTTTTATAAAATTCACCAGAAAGCATAACGTATTCAAATCTAACTACAACATTGGAGGCACACCTATTCGTGAGGTAGACAGTATTCGAGACTTGTGAGTACAATTGGATAAAAAATTAACCTTTGTTCCGCATATAGATAACATAATTAAGAGGGCATCCAAAATGTTGGGATTCATCATACGGAATAGTAAAATATTCAAAAAACCACATACCAAAATACTCTTGTACAACACCTTAGTCCGAAGCATACTTGAATATTGCCCTGTTGTGTGGAGACCTCACTATGCCACCCATATACTTAGAATTGAGCGGATTCAGAAGCGTTTTTTATGGCACCTCACTTATGCAGCTAACATTGCCAAAATCAAGATATCGTATACACAAAGACTCCAGCATTTCAGGATGTCATCTCTTAAAAAACGAGGAACACAACTAGACTTAATATTCTTGTTTAAAGTCCTGAATAACCAAATAACTTGCCCCCAACTATTACATATGTTTCAATTTAGAGTCCCGTGTAGAATGCCTCGCTATCCAATCACTCCGCTTGTTCCTCCACTGCGCACCACTGTCCTGGGTAGTAACTCCCCTGTCCCAAGGCTCTGTAGATCTCTAAATAGTATTAAAAATATTGATATTTTCTCGATTAACCTTCATAAGTTCCGCCAACACTTGGTCGAGAACTTACCAAATTGATTAGCAAATTATTGTCATCAACAAAAAAAAAAATCTTTTATAATCATTGTTTTATTTTCTTATACCATAATGTTACTTTTTCCACTTAATTATATTCAATGCATGTAGTGTTTACCTATAATTAGTTGTGCAATTAGCTCTGAATAGTACATGTACGTACGTAGATGTAAGTTTAATTATATTAATTTGTATTGTTGTAACAGCTGTTGGTAGACCTGAATAAATAAATAAATAAAATAAATTGTGATTTAACTGAATACATACCTATTGACTTTTAATTTAAAACCATTAAAATGAAAAAGCTATGTTGCATCCCAAAATGACGGACAACCAAGGAATTTATTTTGTACGAAGATGTGTATAGACATTTTACCACTGAAGTGGTGAATGGTTAATGGTTATCGACTAGAATCGTATATAATGACTAGATCATTATCCTGTTGACGCCGCGCCCTCGTCGGCCGTCCGTCGGCCACGGATCCATGTGACCTCTTTGTTAACCTCTTTAAGGCTAAGACAAGCGCTAATGTATCTCTCGCTCGCACGTTTCGACATGTTGAAAGATATAAAATCACTAAACTCATTTTTGAAAAATTTCAATCAACCATTTTGTGTGCAATCACATTGCACACAGTTTAGTAAAAATTTCATTTTGATCGATACAAGTTTTCCTACTTAAAAGTTTGGTTATGTACGAAAACTAGTAAAGCAAACTTTTGAGTTGGAAAACATGTATCGATCAAAATGAATTTTTTACTAAACCATGTGCAATGTGATTGCACACAAAATGGTTGATTGCGATTTTTCGAAAATGAGTTTATTAATTTTATATCATTCAAAATGTCGAAACGTGCGAGCGAGAGTCACATTAGCTCTTGTCTTCGCCTTAACAGACTTCAAACAATGTATTCCGCTTTTTTTATGGTTCGTTGAATGACAAGAACAACAGTCTGGTGGTAGTGCGGCGTTTAAATCCCTAAAAGTTATGCACGAAATGTTTGTGCTCTCAATCGGTGAAGAAAAACATCGCGAAAAAACCAGTTAGTATTCTAACAGCGGCGATGGGCTTTCAACCTGTCATGCATGGAATGCAAATTTATTTGGCACATACCTACATTTTCCAGTAGTTGGTATTCCATACGTGACCGGTTGAAAGCCCATCGCCGCTCCTTTTGAACTAAATAATATGACTTAAATGTATGTAGTTACCATACTTATAATAATGTAATTAAATAAATTAGGTACCTTAGTATCTACACTAATATTATAATAGAGGAAAGATTTGTATTTTTGTATGTTTGTATTTTTGTATGTAACGAATAGGCTCAAAAACTACTGGCCCGATTTCAAAAATTCTTTCACCATTAGAATGCTACATTATCCCTGAGTAACATAGGCTATATTATATTTTCAAAAAAATCAGGGATCCTTACTAAAACTCCAATAATGTAACCCAAGGTGGATAACAAAAACCTTACATCGCGTGCGCTGCGAAAACTATTGATGATAGATGAGAAAATAATGTACTACGACTTTGCAGAACACGTCATCATCTACAAAAAATGTCGCAACAGCATATGTCTATCTATTATAGTTATGTCACAATAAGTGTTCTTTTATTATAAAAATTTTATTGAAATGCCGCCGCTAGAAAAGGCTCTTTATTTGTACCTTGGTATTAATCCTTATCCAAATAAATCATTTCGTATTCAAGACTGTTTCAATATCTATAGATTACTTTTTGAATTTTACAAATCGGACATTCCATTCAAAAGATATTACGAAATTAAAAATTTTAGCTCGCTTTAAAATATTATTAGTGAACGCGCGGTTCCAAGGGTCGCGTTTTTACTCACTCAGGGAGAAGGGCGTGCGAAATAAGTACACGCGAGACTCTAACCTACGTTCTAAGTTTATCCTAAAATGTTCAAAAAATGTGTATCTACCCATGCGAAGCTGGGACAGGCCGCTAGTATTTTATACGTGTGAGTACATATTGAAATTATAATATCAATTCAAATACAATTTAAGGAAGATTATATCATTATTCGACTTAATTGTTACAAACATTGATTGTGTAAGAGCATAGTCTAGTGGTAGCAAGTATAGCTGAGGTCGCGGGTTCAATGAATTTCCATCGTGTCCCATGGATCTTTCTACTTGAAAAAGGTGTGAACTATTATTTCTGCTTAAGTCTGAAGCAAACTTTTGAGTAGGAAAACTTGTATCGATTAAAATGATTAAACTGTGTGCAATGTGATTGCACACAAAATGGTTTATTGCGTTTTTTCGAAAATGGGTTGAGTAATTTTATATATTTCGACATGTCGAAACGTGCGAGCGAGAGGTACATTCGCTCTTGTCTTCACCTAGAGCAGAAAAAATAGTTCACACCTTGTCTCTTGTCTTCGCCTTAAAAATGGGGAAGGAAAAACATCGTGAGAAAATATTGGATTTAGTCAGCTACGCACTTATTGACCACGCCTTTTGAAATATACTTATAGTTGTGTAATCGATCAGTAACCGAAATCTGAGTTTGGTTTTTAGTATTACTAAGACTCCGCTGTTCGTCCGTCTGTCTGTCTGTCTGTCTGTCCGTCTGTCCATCTGACACCAGGCTAGTTCCCATAGCAAAGTCAAAAGTCAAAGTCAAAGTCAAAATGTATTTATTCAATAAAATCACAAGGATCACTTTGAAACGTCTTAAAGGTAGGTGACTCTAGGTGCCAGTTCCACGCGACCAAAGCCTAGAAGAACAGGCAACAAACTTACGGCTTGGTTCCTACCGTTCTTTTGTATGATCCTTTTACAATGTAATAACATAATAAATTATTGAAGTTTAGTGAGGCGTAGGCATACATAAAAAGGTAAACATAATCAAATTTATAAGACAGCACACGCTACGCCTCAGACTAATAATACCTAATGCATAAATACAATCTATTAAATCAGAGAAAAATTAAAAAAACACACAATAGTAGGTACAGTACAGACATTGCAGACATGTTAGCTGCCGATGGGCAGAGCGACCGGGACATCGGGCCACGCATTTTTATCAACAATATAGCTATCTAAAGTATAATAAGCTTTTCTTATTAGATTATTCTTAATGTACACTTTAAATTTTCTAATAGGAAGCCCAGTGGCACTTTCTGGAAGTTTATTATAGAAGCGAATACCGTTCCCCATAAACGAGCCATTTACCTTTTGAAGTCGAAATTTAGGTATACATAATTTGTTTTTATTTCTAGTGTTAACATTATGCGCATCACTCTTTTTCTTAAAGCTATCTATGTGTTTATGAGTGTATAATAGATTTTCATAAATATACTGTGAAATGACTGTCAGAATATTAATTTCTTTAAATCGCTCCCTTAATGAGTCACGTGGTTTCATTTTATAAATGGCACGTATCGCCCGTTTTTGAAGTACAAATATACTTTGTATATCAGCAGCTTTCCCCCAGAGCAAAATACCATAAGACATTACACTATGGAAGTAGCTAAAATATACTAGTCTAGCTGTAGCTTCATCTGTAAGCCATCTTATTGTGCGAACTGCGTATGCAGCCGAACTCAGTCTACCAGCAAGTGATTTGATGTGTGGACCCCACTGCAATTTTGCATCAATATTAAGTCCTAAAAAAATAGTAGAATTGACAAGGGTAAGTGATTCACCATTTAATTCAATATTGGTTGGTCGTTGAACCACATTTGGCAAAGTAAATTTAATGCATTTCGTTTTCCCAGCATTGAGCAAAAGATTATTAACAGTAAACCATTTAAGTACTTGCGACAGAGATGCATTAACGTCATCGAAGTTAGTCTTCAATCTGTCGACTTTAAAAATTAAAGAGGTATCGTCAGCAAATAGAACTATTTCACATAAATCTTTTACAAAAGGTGGAAGGTCATTTACGTAAACTAGAAATAAGAAAGGACCCAATATCGAACCCTGAGGCACCCCTATATCAATGACCGATCCAGAAGACCTCTCACCGCCAACATCAACTTTTTGGATTCTATTGGTTAAGTAAGACTGTATAAGATCAATAGCCCGGTTTAGGATGCCGTAGTGTTTAAGTTTAGATAATAAAGTGGCATGACTTACACAGTCAAAAGCTTTGGACAGATCGCAGAATACCCCGATCGCATCTTGTGAGTGTTCCCAAGCATCATATATGTGCTTCAGGAGCGTCGAGCCGGCATCAGTCGTTGATCGACCTTTAGTAAATCCAAATTGATGACCATGAAGTATGCCGTTGACGTTAAAATGTGATATTAACTGATTAAGAACAACTTTTTCAAAAATTTTACTTAACGTAGGTAGTACCGAAATAGGCCTGTAGTTGGCAGGATCTTGTTCATTTCCAGACTTGTACAGGGGAATGAGTTTACTGTGTTTCATTAAATCAGGGAAAACGCCCTCATCAACACATCTATTAAAAATGTATGCTAGACATGGTGCAATATCAGTTATAATAGCGCCTAATACTTTTGTAGACATTCCCCATAGATCTTCAGTATTTTTAACATTTAAGGATTTAAATGTTTTGACAACATTATCAGCATTAATAAATTTAAAACTGAAGATATTATTACATTTTTGAACGCTAGACTCTTATAGTGTTGTCGCTTCAGCAGCTGAGGAATTTAAGGATGAAGTCACAACTTTAGGTATACTGGAGAAAAAACTATCAAACGCGTTGGCGACTTCAATATTTTATGTAAAACAATTATTGTTTACTTTTAAATTTATCTGTTTATTACCGAGCTTTGATTTGCCTGTTTTGTTATTGACTACCTTCCAAGTTGCTTTAATTTTATTTGTCGATTTTTCAATTTTATTTCTTATATGCAATGATTTTGCCGCGTGACATACTTTTTTGAAAATTTTTGAGTAGTTTTTTGTGTGTAAAATAAACGTTGGGTCATTTAGCATTGACTCCCTAGCAGCGTATAGGTCATATAATTTATTCCTACTTTTGTAAATACCTGGAGTTGCCCAGTCAGCGAACTTGACACTTACACTAGTTTTACATGTTTTAAGTTTAAAAGTATCATTATGTTCTTAATTTATTAAATTTGTCAATTTTATAAAAAGATCATTTGGGTCAGTCAAGTATGGTAAAAGGGACACTTTCAGTTCAACATTGTTCTGAAACTTTTTAGTACGGCTATCTGTGATAGGCCGATAGGTGAAGACCTCGTCTACTGATATTTTATTAGCAAACCTAGCGCTATGACCGTAATGATCGGAACTAAAATGCTTAACTACAGACTTACAAATTGGATCATGACTGCAAAAGATGTTGTCTAGACAGGTGGCTGTTGTTAGTGTCACTCTTGTTGGGTCTTTAAACAAGCAGTGTAGATCAAAACATTTAAACAAATTTAAAAATCTCTCAGATAGGGGATGAACCGGAATATCTATATTAAAATCACCGCAGACTATTAAAGTTTTTTTACTATCGAAGGTCTTAAGCAAAACCTCTTCCATAGTGGATTCATACAACGCGAAGTCCGCGTCTGGGGGACGGTATACACTCACAACGATGTGCCGCTCCAGCTCCACACATGACAGCTCAATAGTCCTCTCAATACTGAGATTTGCAATGTCTTTACGTTCCCTGCATTTCAAGTTATTATTTACAATAATTAAAGAACCGCCATGTATAGCGTTCTTGCGTCTAAAAGAGCTCAATACGCTGTATTTATTATAAAAAGGGAGCAACTCTAGTTCTAATATCCAGTGTTCTGTAATACACATGATATCTATATTGAAACAATTCAAAAATAATTCTAACTCTAATACTTTGCTGGGAAGGCCTTGCATATTTTGGTGTACAACATGTAAAGTGCCAGGCTTTTCCATTGTCGAAGAAACTAGTTTAAACGTTGGGCAATAGGCCCTACTGATTTTAAGCCCTCATTAGTACTGCTACTAACTACGGGCTTGTCTACAGACTGTGTTATAATACTTATAACAGGATCAAAAATATTAAATGCTAACAATTTAGCAATAGTTATTTTACTATGTTTACATAAGGACATAGTACCTCTAGTCAATATAAAATTACTAATAAAATTATTAGTGTCGAAATACAAAACGTCGCTATGACGACATGTCAAATTATATAACATTAAATTTAGTTTAAAAACATTCTTATTTTCTAGTAGTAGCAAACCAGCTTAGCTTAGTTTGGGGCTAAATAGTGATGTGTGTCACTCGTTCTTTCGAAAGAGTGTGGCTTGACTTGACACATATTTTAGAACTTTTTTAAGTTCTACGACATGCCGGTTTCCTCGCGATGTTTTTCTTTACCGTTAGAGTTCTGGCAACTCATTGGAGCACGACCGGTTTTTAGTCATTAGGGTCAGAAGGCCGCTAACACTAAGCCACTAGTAGGTACACTACTGCGCCGATGAAGTTGCGCTACTCTATTTACTATGGTATAACAAGTCTATCGCGTGATAACCTACATCTGCCGGTAATCGCGTTAACTCGCCGTAATCCACCAGTTGAAGGATACAGCTTCTTTATTTGTGCCATCATAGATACGTAGGTACATTTTCAATAAAAACAGACGTCTGAATTTAGTAGCAGAGCTGTTTTTGAAGGGCTCGTCCCGGGAAATACTACTACCATGCCTATTTCTGTCGCCAAGCAGCAATGCTGTGTTTCGGTTCGATGAGTGTGGTTGCCGGTGAAATTACAGGCACATGAGGCTTAGCATCTGTATGTCTCAAGTTGATGGATGCAGGGCCCCTACATGGTTCCTATCGTACGTGACTTACGAGGCAATGCTTTGTTATAGTTGATGGTTACCACTCATCATCAGGTGGGCCATCGGCTTAGTACATTTCATAGTTAGTAATCAGGCAAAGGTGCGTCCTTCAGCCGTAAGGAAGAAAAAAATATATATCAACAAACGTAAAACGATAAACACGTTCAGTTGATTCGATACGCTGCGATCGCGAAAGGAAATTATATATATAATTCGATCCGTGAATATTTTTTTGACATAACACTTAACAATTTGATATTACTCGTCTTCTTCTTCTTCTCTCAATTTATGGCTCCTGTCCGTCATTCGACAGACAATCTTGCCAGTGTCAAGTGATAAATATTTATTCTTAGACTAAGTATCATATAGACGTGTTACGGTTTTTTGGCGTGTCCGTTTTTTGTTAGTTTGTATGTATTCGCGTGAGTGACTAGAGAAGGGACAACTATGACTAACCTATCGATAGAAATAGAAATGTATGAAAAAGGCGTTTTAATTGGAATCCAACTTTTTAATTTTAACTGGTTGCTGACTTTTATTGTGAAAGCCCAAAACCATTATAGACACTGGAACACTATCATCGTCAATAATGTTTCCCACATTGCCCTAACCGTGAGAGCGATGTCCATCCCACTCGATACAATTTCTTATGGCCATTTCGTCCATGCATAAGAACATTTTGTAGGCTATCAGTTTTCACGCCTAACAGCTTTTATCCACTCCCGTCTTCATTCTGGGCATTTAAGAACCTAAAAAAATAATGTAAAATTTAACAAAAATTGATCCCTCGCGAGACGCCTATAAGGTGTGAAAAATTGAAACTACAACAGAACAGCCGGTCTTACCCACCGCATTAGATATTTCATATCAAAAACGGAAACTTAAATATTATCGATAAAGCTAAATTGGTCGGTGGAAGGACATCTCTAGAACAGAAGACTAAAACAATGCATTTTATTTTGCAATAATTAATGGGTTTACATCATTTTCACATAGGAAAATATGACTAGTACTAATAAAATGTAATTCCTACAGTCTTTATGGGAGAAAAAACGTATTTTTTTAGCATGAAAATAGAAAAAGAATATTACGTATCAAATGACGATTCCGGGTCTTAAACTCCTCCTTTTGTTGTTTTTGATACACAAATCACAGCTTCACAAGACATACTTTCACCTTTTCAAATATTTTGACTAGACAATAATAATTCTTTAAATATTTTCATAATTTCTCTCGCTACATCGCAATGTTGCTACCGAGTTTTTCTAGAACGTCAAAACAAGATCAAAACATTGCATCAACTGACGGCCACGATTTACTCAGACAGTGAGTGAGTGAGATGGAGTGAGTGAAGTTACATCTTCTTTTCTTTTACTCGTAGCTAGGCTACATGGGAAGAACAAAGACAGATGATCACTGTTTGATACACAGTTGTAAAAGGATGTAAGTCTTATCGCTCCCTCCAGTATATAGTACCTCCATGTATTTATTCGTTTAGTGAATACTTTTTAGTCAAGTCAGTCCATAGTCAAGTCGGCCGTCATTTTGTTTTGAAGAAAATGGTGGCGGTTTTCTTCAAAACATTCGAAACATTTTCGCCCAAATCAGGATATCACATAATACACTTTCATTCCAAATGTTTACACTTTGTGCTAAGACCTCAAGTAATGTTGGTTAAAATATCACCGAAATTACACAACACAACTCAAAATAACACTAGAAAAAACAATTAAAATGAAAAAGCTATGTTGCTTCCAGAAATGTCAGAAAACGACCAGACGATATTACTCGTCTATCCCATTACATCTGCTATAAGGCACCTGTCCGTCAATACAGATTAAATTCTTATTATTGCGTTTACATTTAGCCTTTCGCGCTGCCATTCGCGTGGACGTAAATGTTGCCGTCCATAATTATGTTTGCGGCAGCGTCGCCGGCAATGTGTGTTCACGCAACACGGGCAACGCGAGCGGCAACGCGTGTGGACATGGAAGTGGCCTGTTTACATTCTCGCATTGCCCAAGTCCCTTCCCATGTCTCTGCACATTTCCACGGACATGAGCTGAGTGTAAACGGGATATCAGTCACGTCAGTCCATAGTCAAGTCGGCCGTACTTTGTTTTGAAGAATATGGAGGTGGTTTCGTTCAAATCAATATACTTTGCTATTGTGCTAAGACCTCAAGTTAAGTTGGTTTAAATACCACCGAAATTACACAACACAACTGAAAATAAGACTAGAATAAAAGTAATGAAAAAGCTATGTTGCTTCCCAAAATGACAGAGAAAACGAATCAATTTTCAATGTCATACATTTTCGATCTTTTCTAACGTTAGAAGGTATAATACGAAGAGGCCTCATCACGAATGAAATTTGACATTTGTGGCGTTAACGTATCCTAGCGATTTCCGACTTTTTTTAATACAGTTAACTGATGGAACAAGAAGATGGCCCACCTGATGTTAAGTGGTTACCATCACCTATAACAAAGGATTGCCTCGTAATTCACGCACGATAGGAACGTGCCCTACGATGCACTGCCCTGCGACCATCAACTTGAGGCATACAGATGTTAAACCTCATGTGCCTGTAATTACACCGACAACCACACTCTCCAAACCGAAACACAGCAACGCAAGCGGCAGTAGAAAAAGGCAAGGTGGTAGTACTTTTTCTGACGAGCCCTTCACAAAGAGCCCTAATACTCTTCTATATTCTAATTGGAGAAAAAAGGCAATATAATCATAACGGATGGGTGTACTGGATGTTTTAATGAGAGATACGTGTGCACAACTTGAGTTTTATTGGAAGAAGGGATGAACAAACAAGCACAGATTAAATCAAAAATAAACTGAATGTTTCCAACATTATTCTATATTTATTATTCAGAATAATATATTTCTATATTATTCTGCACTTCCCGTGGCTGCTCCTTCCTCGCCCGGCGTAACTGCACGCATCAGAAACAGAAAAAACACTGATTAGCGCCAAAATTTGAAAAAACTGCCCGCCGACCTATATTCGAGTTTCTTCAGAATTCACCTTAAGCCTATGATCGACGGGCGAGTAAGACCGTGGTTTTAAAAACCGACGAACCTGGCTCGCGGCTCGTTGGTGCTGATCGATTAGCAAGCAAAACAGTCGCAAACATGTCTTGTTCCGAGTCTGAAGCCTTGTGTTATCTCGCCATAGGATATTACGCAGTTATGAAAAAAAAAAGAAAACGCCCTAAAGTTTGGGCTAAAAGTTGGATTGAAAAAAGGCAAGCTTTGTCACATGCCGAGTAAAAAATATAGCACGACGACGAGCCGCGAGCCAGGCTCGGCGGTATTTAAAACCGTGGTTTTGCAATGATACACCGGCGAGCTTTACCGACGAGCCATAAAACCGCGGTCTTACTCGTCCGTCGATCAGGCCCTTTAGGTCTGCGAACACTCCATACAATCGACAAAATCTGAAATTCAAATATTGACCAAATATCGCGTGCGATACACCAAATTAAGCGTCTCGACGTCCATTGTGCGTATATATATTGTAACGAGGCACGGTCGATACTAAACTTTTGACTTTTCGACAATTTTCATTTTTTGTCAAAACTTAGAAAATTTTTATACCCATTTCGGCTTTAAATTATTAGTTCCAAATTTTTAGATTCTGTTTGCTAGGATAGTTGCAGTTCATTGCATCTGATAACCGTCAATTGGAAATTTTCGTTTTCGGTAGTAAAAAGCCAAAATTTTGACCGTTTGTTCCCGAAAACGAGCTTTTGTCTACAGAAAATATTTTTTCTTGACTCGAACTTAAAGTGAATATAGCCGCGCAATACACCATTAAAAGCGGCTCGCGACGCCCTATCCGTAGAGCACGCGAACGTATTCATTAGTCAGAAGAAATTTCGAAAAACTGCGATTTTCATCAAATTCATCAAATTTTGTTAATTTTCGGGTGTTTTTAGGCATTTTCTCCACCATCTTGCTGGTTTCTGCACTACCCGGGGCTTCTCCATCCTCGCCCGGCGTAACTGCACGCATCTGAAACAGAAAAAACACTGATTAGCGCCAAAATTTGAAAAAAATCGCCTGCCCACCCTCTCATATTGCAGTTACTTAGGTAAAATTGCACAGATTTCACGGGGTTAATAAACTAAAATTATTAATTACTTCTAAACTAGGACACATATTTACACGGGGTTTTCAGGAACGTTTTCAGGGATAGACAGGCTAGCTTTTAGTTCACATTGACATCCTTAGTTGATAGGTACTATATTTTTAAATTATAATTTTAATATTTTTGACCCTGGCTTTTGGTTCTATTGACTAAAAGTCCGACGTTTTACCTGGGTACAGGTAAATTTACAGCTGTCTTTTTGACGATCAACCGAGGTATTCACCTGGAACACGAAACGTTACTTGGTTTATTAGATTTAAGTAGGATAATATAGTTTTTAATATATACATATTGAAAATTTATTTACAATTTATTTTACAATTTTACAATTTTAAATTTTGATGTAACGTGGCTTCCGCACTCCTGTCAAGGAAACTAAGACGTCAAAGGAAGTTTCCCGCGGCCGAACATCGCCAGCCACGCAGGAGTGCGCGAAAAGCCCTAACGTTCGCAGGAGCATCGGAGAGTGGGAGTCCGGTAAAACGGACCCCATAACCCCGACCACCCCAAAGAAAACTGCGCCGGTGGAAACCCTTAGGCTGAAAAAGGCGCTCCCACAAGGCAGTAGAGTGGGAGTGAGGGCGCCAATTGAAGCTGCGGGGAGTCCACCGGCACCACCCAAATACACCAGCCGGTTGGCGGAGGCGAAAGCCTGCCTCTCAAAAGTCAAACTGAACCTCGGTAACTCCCGTAATATAAAAACGGAGATAAAGACCGAGGTTTTATTGGCTATTGAGAGGTTATACCAGCTGGTGAAAGAAAGTGAAGGTGGCAAGCAACTAGGAAAGGAGAAAAGAAGTGAACCAGAGAACACGCACAGGAGAAAGAACAGGACAGTGTTAAAGAGAAAGAAGAAACAGCTCTTGTCAAGAAATTAGAGGATCATGCAAGGCTCATTGAACAGAATAGTGAAAGGATGGAACGATTACAGGATAAGATGGAGGAACATCAACAAAGACTGGCAAACCAGACGTACGCGAGTGTAGCAGCGGCGCATCCCAGGAGAAGTTTCCCGGAGCGGACCGCGCTGCACTCCGTAGTGGTCACTGCCAAGGACGATCAAGAGACAGGAGATGAAGTTTTAAAGCGGATAAGGGAAACCATCAGAGCAAAGGAAGGTGGAATAGTTGTGGAAAGGATTCGGAAGGCAAAGGACAGGAAGGTGATTGTGGGGTGCAGAACGGAAGAAGAAAGACAGCAGGTAAAGGAGAGACTGAAGAGGGCAGAAGAGCATCTGACAGTGGAAGAGGTGAAAAACAAAAACCCACTTGTTATTTTGAAGAATGTTTTCATCTATAATTCTGATCAGGAAATTGTAGAAGCGATTTGGAAACAAAATGAAAAACTTTTTAGGGACATAGAAAAAACAGAAAACAAAATAGAAATAGCGTATAAAAGAAAAACAAAAAAATGAGCAAACCAGAAAAAACCAGTATTAAAAATTTATAAACACATTATTTAAATCACACATGTACAACAGCAATAAAATAGATAATTATTAGAATAGATTACAAATTTGGCTATAAATAATAATATGTCCCTGGATTTCTTGTATTTTAATTTTTTTTTTAATAGCATCATAAAATGTTGAAAATAAACATAGAATACTTAGTAAAAATTCATAAGTGAACACATTTTAAGATAAAATTAATAGGAAACATTTAGGCAAATTTTAAGCAACAATTTGTAGTAAATGAGATTTAAAATAAATTATTTTGATAAAATTAGTAAATTCAATAAAAATTAGGTAAACTTTAGATGAAAAAATTTAGGCAAAACTTCATTAGTATAATTAGGACAATAACAATTGTAAAAAATTTAAAATTATTAGAAATAAAAAGGTGTCTGATCATGTCAGAGGGACACCTAGTGCCATTTAGAGATGGCGAAAAAAAAAAAAAAAACATTATTCTATATTCTATTCTTATTCTGTTGTAGTTAGGGATAAGATACGTTTACGCGACTAACCTCAAATTCGTTCGTTTTTAGACCACTGGCAACATGCGCTGAATATAATAAAACTCCACATCTCAAAACAGTTCCCAACTCATCGATACTTACCTACAATCTAATCAATTCAACAAACGTACAGCCGTAGATGATCATGTAGTTACTAGAAAACGTTATTGCGTCATAGCCGAGCCTGTTGGGACAAAGAAAATAGTTCGTAAGGGTGTTGCCACAATAACTAATCGATGTCATCGATCATGTAGCAATCGATTTTTTATAGTTCTTGCTGATGACAGCAGATGGCCCATCCGATGTTAAATGATGGGTGATCATTTAACATCGGATGGGCCATCTGACCACTCCAACTCCAACCATTGACCACTGAACCCAACCATTGACCACCGAACATTTATGCTGAGCTGAAATGTATTGACTTTACCCTGTCAGTATTAAAATTTAATGTATGTTCGAAAAAATATTAATTTATATGCCAAAAAGGCGACCATTATAATGTTTTCACTAGAAATAAAGATTAAATGCATTATTGCAATGCCAGTGCTCTTAAACGGTGAAGGAAAACATCGTGAGGAAACCAGTTAGTATTCTCTCTACTACTAGGTCACCAGTGCACTACTGCGCCGATGAAGTTGCGTTTTCTATTTACGGTAGTAGTTATGGTGGTAGTACTTCCCCGGACGAGCCTTTCACAAAGAGCTTTACTACTCTTGAAAACATGTAGCAAGTGCTCTTAGGGAGCTCTTAGAGGTTTTTTCATGGTAAAAAATCGAATTTAAGATGTAAAAAAATGCGATTTGTTTAATTACTAGATTTAACGCATTGTACTCTGTACCTGTAATGTTATTTCTTATTTCAAAAAATATTTTGTAATTTGTTAAAACTTTTGTTTGAAGAGTGTGGTTGCCGGTGTAATTACAGGCACATGAGGTTTAACATCTGTATGCCTCAAGTTCATGGACGCAGGGCAGTGCATCATAGGGCACGTTCCTATCGTGCGTGACTTACGAGGCAATGCTTTGTTATAGGTGATGGTTACCACTTAACATCAGGTGGGCCATCTGCTTGTTCCAACCGCTAGTTTTATGAAAGTAGGCTGGAAGGCATGGGATTGCCCGGCCATAAATAAATACGATACGCATGTACACGTAGATTACGTAGTTACTGTCCAAAGCGTTATTTATCCTTCCATTCTCGCCCCAATTCGAAGGGATGTTATTGGATTCCAAATCCGTCAGTTCTGACGTACACACGTAAACATAATTCCGAGTAGCATTAAGCTTCAACCCTATGTGTAAACATGTTTTGTCTAGTGTTTGTGATACCTACAATTCCACGCCTATACACACTATCAGACTGCCAGAGGCCAAAAAAAGATACTACTCTAGTTTTTTCGAAACAGTGTAGCGAAAGGATATTGATTGCGCCTCAAAGAGACTCCTTTTAAGCACTTGACACTTTAGAACTTTTTAGGTTCTACGACATGCCGGTTTCCTCACGATGTTACTACTTACTTAATACCTACTTATTTTAAATTTATTATAACTTAATATTTAAACTTGCCTTAACTTTGACATTTTTCATTTTAATACTTGACTTTATCACAATTTGAACTTAATATTGTCAATTTCTCATTATAAATTAAATCCTTAATAAACAAAATTTGACATAAATACCCAATACCTACATGACTATATTTTTATTTTATATGCCTACAACGATTTATTAGACCTACCTAGATAACTTAAACAGTATTTATTAAGCAAGACTATACCTATGAACCTGCTAGTAAATTGAAAACCTCGGCCTGCCTCCATGTTGCCGTACCCTATGCAGGGTAAATGTGATACTTACTAACACCCAACAACTATGTTTGTATCTAAACTAAACCATGTGTAAGCAATAAATATATTGAGTATTGAGTATTGAGTATGTTTTCCTTCACCGTTTTTGAGTACTGGCACTGTGCACATTTTTGAACAGAAAACTCATTGCTCGACCGGTTTTGAACCCACAGCCTTAGAATCCAAAGACGGGGTCACTACCACTAGACCACCAGTGCTCTTGATATCGCTTAAGTAAGATATGTGGACGAGAATTCTGTGCGATGTTGGTTAGTAGAACCCGCACTAGCCACAAGTAGGATATTAATCTTCATTGTCTTCAAGAAGAAGGTCTCTACAATTTAATAGATCGCTTCTCGTTTGATCTTGGGTAAGGTAAATAAATTTCAATTTGGACTTGTTCCTGACTAATCCAAGGTAGTTTGAGGCCAATGCCAAACGATTTGACTAAACTTCGATCACGTGGAACTGGGACTTAGATCAGTGGCGTAGCTATCGTAGGGCCAGGTGGTGCAGTGCACCAGGGCCCCGGAGCTCAGGGGGCCCACTAACCTAAGATTTGAAAAGAGAGGGTCAGCCAGCTCCCCAAGCTAGAAAACCTTGAACCTGCTCACAATTTTTTTTAAATTATATTTTAAAGGCTTCAAGCTATGTGGAAAAAGTATTTTTAAATAAGTTCAAGCTATGTGGAAAGAGGGGGTGAGGGCCCAATTATTTATCTATGCACTGGGGCTAGCTAGCTAGCTTTAAAACATTTCGAAGTGATCCATGTGATGTGATTCAATAGAATAAATACCTACCATTTTGACTTTGTTGACTTTGCTGACTTTGTACGGTATTCTCTTTAAATCTTTTAGAACCTACCAAGTGCCAACTCCAGATTTGTTATGGATATCTAAGAAGGGGGTGAGCACAAGTATTATGGAGGCCATACACGTTAGGGTTTGCATGCTGGTTTTAGCCTTGCATGCATAACCAACAGGTAAACCCTAGCGTGTATGTGATAAAACTGTACAGTTATCGGTGCATGTACATGCAACCGAGCAAATATCAAAATTGATATTTTATGCCGCTCGGTTATGTTTGCGCGCGAGCATAACCGAGCGTGTGTGGCGTCCGGCGAGCATGCCTGCCACAGTTCTCGGATTAGCTACGCATGCCTATCTGTGGTAGTTTCGCGCGCACGGACCCTTTACTTTTTGATCTCGGCAGCGTTTTATTGAAAACGCCTGCCGAAATCACCCTCTATGTTTTGTAGAGTGTGCTGATCGCCTAACCCCGCTGAACTCCGGGCAACGGGACAGTAACCCTTGCCGTGAACCGCCAAACCCCCGGGCTAGGCATCACGGTGACAGGCGATACTTCCCGTTCGTCCTTTGGTCGCGCGTAGGCATCGCACAACGCGTTTCTCGTTTTCGCGAAATTGTGAATGTGCCAGTTACTTGTTTGAACGCTCATCTCGATTACTTCGCCTGACATGTCAGGCCGAAGTACCCCCTCCGGGGAGCCCGTCCGTGAAGGTCGGATCTCCCGGAAGGACTCGACCGCCTCCGAGTCATCGGACTCGTCACTCCCCTCCAGCCGAGCTTCCAGCTCAGGCCGGGAAAAATCGCTCTCCCGCTCCAGAGCACTGCTCGCGGAAAAGGTGGTAGAAAAATACCTAGAGAAGAAAAGGAAGCAGAAGCTCTGCACCACTGCCCTTCCCCCCTCGACCCCCGCGGGCACGGCAATGAAGCCCCCCCCGCCCCCCGCCCCGAAGACCTCCAACAAGCCGCTGTCTCCAAAATCAGAGATTGACAGGAGCTACATCATACTTCAGAGGCTCATAGAGTCGAAGTACCTGCCGCCCAAGTACCTGGGGGTACTGAGGACGGCCCTGGAAGAGGACGAGAAGCTCCTTTCCCAGCCGACCACCCCGACACCGGAAGAGACGGCCATCGTCGATGAACACAGGACGATGGCCATCTACGATGCCCCGCTCGTCGGAGCGCGCAGGAAGCGCTCGGAGGGGCTCTCGGACGAAGAAGGCCCGAAGCGCATCTGCGCAACGCCTCAGTCCGCCCCCCCCACCCCGACGCCCGCAGCCCCCCCCACCCCGACGCCCGCCGCCCCGCCGCCCCTGGAGCAACGCCCAAGGATGACGACGTCGTACGCGTCGGCCGCAAGAGCCGCCCAGCCGCCACCAGCGACGCCCTCAACGTCGAGGTCGAACCCGCCCGCCCCGACGCCCGCTCCGACGCCCGCCCCACCGCCACCCGCCCAGAACACAACAACAGTAAGTGCAGTGACCGTTGTTCCTAAAATTAAGTACCCACCGCTTGTGGTCGAGGTAATGCCAAACTGGGCCACGCATTTTAAAGCCCTGAAGGAGCGCTTAGGCCACGCCCCCAACGCACGCCCGTTTGGCAAGGGCGTTCGATTCTCCCCTGCCTCCGGTGATGAGTACAGAGCCGTACAAAACTACCTGACAAACCTCGAGAAAACTGAGAAACTAGTATGGTTCTCTTATTCTCTCCCGGAGGACCGCAGCCTCAAAGTGGCAATCAGAGGCTTGCCCGCGGACACCCCCCCAGGGGAAATCGAAGCGGAGCTCAGGGAGCTGGGCTACGAGCCGGAGGCCTTGAGAGCCATCCGCCCCTCCAAAGGTCGACCGGGGTGCATCTTCTTTGCTATTCTGAAACGCACCCCGTCGATCGAAGAAATTTACAAAGTAAATGAACTACTCTGCATGCCTGGAGTAGTGGTGGAGAGCTGGAAGGGCAAGGCAGGCCCTGCCCAGTGCCACCGATGCCAGGCTTTCCGGCACAGCAGCCACAACTGCCACCGCCCCCTGGCTTGCGTACGATGCGGAGGCCCCCACTTCGCGGGCGACTGCCCGCGGTCCCGGGACATGCCGCCCACATGCGCCAACTGCGACGGAGCCCACACCGCCAACAACAAGAACTGCCCGGTGTTTAAGAAGGAGGCAAGAAACAAACGGGCGGGCACCATCGCCAACACCACCACCATGCCCCCCCCCCGTCGAGGCAGACCGCAGTCAAGCGCGAGGGACCCCCCCCGCCCCCTACCGCCGCTCTACACTCCGTGGAATCCGGGGGTCAGACGCTGATGGCCCCAGCAAACCCCCCAACGGAGAGGACGGCCAAGCCAAAAAAGCCGAAAAGAAGGAAAAACCCGCGGCCGACTGAGGACGACGAAACCGAGCAGGACGACGCCCCAGCCCCGCAGCCCCCTCGGAACGCCACGCCAGCAGCCGCCCCTCCCCGGGGTCCTGCTCCTCCAGCCGGGCCGGCGCAGACGGCCCCCCCGGCGAAGAAACCCAAGCGGAGGGCCCCGGCCCCTCCCCCCCCCCCGGACCGACCACCACAACCAACAGTACCCGCACGGGTACGACAGCGCGCGCTTGGAGCTGCTGGACACGGCCCTGGAGATTCTGCAGGAGGTCCTCCAGACCCTCCGGACGGGGGGAGACCTAATCCCGATAGTCCTCAGCGGGATCGGGAAACTCTTCCACGTCCACAAATAAGAGCGGTCTTCTGGAACGCCCGGGGACTCAAAAGCGAGAGAAAAAGTAAGGTCCTGCTTTTGAGGCAGCTGATGAAAGAACAAAACGTTGACATAGCCCTCTTATGTGAGACCATGCTCAAACCATCCGACAAGGTGAAGTTCCCGGGCTACCATACCTACAGACAGGAGGAGCTGAGCCAAGGAGGAAGGGCCATCCGCGGCCTGGCCGTTGTGGTGAGGCGAACGATCGTCCACCAGCTCTTGCCGGCGACCCAGACGGAGATGATTGGAGCCCTGGGGGTGGAAATCTGCATAGATGGCCGCCCCCTCAAAATCTTCTCCGTCTACAGACCGCCAAGCCACCAAGTCCTTCAAACGGACCTCTTAAAAATACTCCCCCCAGCCCAGGATGGAGAAGCCACCGGCATCATCGTGGCGGGGGACTGGAACTGCAAGCACCGGTCCTGGAACTCACACACCACCAATACCAACGGCAAGTATCTGTTCGCCTACGCCGAGGCAAACGGATACGAGGTGTCAGGACCGGAGACCCCCACGCACTACCCCGATCGGGATGACCAAATGCCGGACGTCATCGACCTGGCCGTCCACAGAGGACTGAGAGCTCCGCCAACCCTCGAAGTGCTGCTGGATGAACTACACTCGGATCACCAACCGGTACTAATGATCATCAAGTCTCATCCAGCAGCACTGAAACCGCCAACCTCCAGACCCGGTATCAACTGGCCGATGCTCGCGGAGCTAGTCCAGAATAACATCGTGTCGCGCCCTGTCAACAGTGCCGAAGACGTCGACGAGGCTACGGAGCACATCACCGCCACAATACAAGCGGCTCTAGCAGAAGCCACGCTGCCTCCCCGCAAAAACAGACTTCCCACGACTCCTGCCCGCCTTGCCAGGCTCCTCGAAGAAAAACGTCGTCTTCGAAAGACCTGGCAACGGACGAGAGACCCGGCAGTGAAGTCGAAACTGAATGCCAAGTGCGAGGAGGTACGCGCCGAACTGGCAGAAGACTGCTCCCAGGCGTGGGAAAGGCGCATCGCGGACGCCTCGGAGGACTGGGCCTCCCTGCACAAAATGTGCAGACAGCTGCGCAACCAGCCGACGCCGATCAGACCGCTCACCCACCCGGACGGCCACCCCCGCTACAGAGCTGAGGACCGAGCGGAGATCTTCGCGGAGAGCCTCGAGAGGCAATTTCAGCCAAACCCCGACAAAGACCCGGTACACACCCAAGCTGTGGAAGCCTTTGTCAAGGACTACCTCGAGAGGCCAGACTGCCCGGACAGTGGCCACTTCTTCTTTTCCCCCATCCAAGTCCAAAGAGCCATCCAAAGCTCTAAGCCAAGGAAGGCACCTGGACTGGATGGGATAACCAACGCCACGCTCAAGCACCTGCCACCAAGAGCCATCGCCGCCATCACCCGCCTCTTCAACGAGATAGCAAGAAGCGGACACTTCCCGACCACCTGGAAGACCGGAAGGGTGATAATGTTTCCCAAACAGGGGAAAAATATCCTCCTTCCGGGCAGCTACAGGCCCATCACCCTACTCTCCTGCCTGTCAAAAATTTTCGAGAAACTGCTTCTGACACTCCTGGACGCCCACATCACCCCCCGCCCGGAGCAGTATGGATTTCGGTCGGAGCACAGCACCACCCTCCAACTTACAAGAGTACTGCGTCACCTGACTGTCGCCCACAACAACAAGGAGCACGCGATCGCAGTATTCTTGGACATGGAGAAAGCCTTCGACCGAGTCTGGCACGCCGGGCTGGTCTTCAAACTAGCCGCCACCACACTTCCGAGACGGGCAGTGAAGGTAGTCGCCTCCTTTTTGGATGCGAGGAGTTTCCAGGTCAGCGTCGAGGGCTCGGACTCTTCGGTGCGACCAATCCGGGCTGGAGTACCCCAAGGCAGCTGCCTATCGCCAGCGTGGTACTCCAGGTACACTGACGACATCCCCACCACCGAAGATTCCCTCCTAGCCCTGTACGCCGACGACGCTGCGTACATCACGAAGTCCTGGCAGCTCCAAAGAGCCGCAGACAAAATGCAGAGATTGCTGGACGAACTACCCTCGTGGCTGTCCAAATGGCGACTGTCGGTCAATGTGGGAAAAACACAGGCAGTCGCCATCACGAGGACGATCAGACTCCCCAAAAACCTGACCCTCCAAAGCCAGGACATCCCATGGTCGAGAACGGCGAAGTACCTTGGCATCACCATCGACCGTAAACTCACCATGGAGAGGCACATGAGAGAGGTCAGAGGGAACACCACCGCTGCAAGAGCCATCCTGAAGCCCGTCCTAACCTCAAAGATCCCGCTGCAAATGAAGGTTGGCCTGTACAACACGTACATCCGCCCGCGCCTCACGTACGCAGCCCCCGCGTGGTACGCTTTGTTGGCAGAGCGCCACAGAGCGAAGCTGCGCAGCCAACAAAACCAATGCCTCCGCACCATCACAGGCGCGCAGCGGTATGTACGCAACGCCACCATTCAGCGGGACCTGAAAATAGAGAGCCTCGACACAGTGATCAGCCGCCTTGCCAAACGGATGTTCGCCCGGACGGAAGAGGCCACCTTCCCGCACCTGCGAGAACTGGCCCCAACCTACGAGCGGGCACCAGGCAGCAAGGCATACCCGCGAGAACTGGTCGTGGACAGCGACCCGGAAGCGGAAGACAGCGACAGGAAAGATGACAACACCCACAGCCCCGACAGCTCTGTGGTCCGCCCACCGACCCTCCCTGCACAGGGTGGACTCGGAGGGCACCAGGATGCAGAGTAAGAGGCACCACCACCACTAGCTCAATGAGCAAACACAAGGACCCCCCAGTAGCCACTGGGGGCGAAACCGAGCACCGCAGGAAGGGGCAAAAGCCCGACACTGCGTCCCCCACTCCGGCTTCGCCGGAGTGTGAGAAGACCAACGGACGGCCACAGTTCTCAGTATTAAATTGACTGTGACGGCGGAAAGTCGCGCGCGCACTAATTTGATCGCGTCGCTTCGGAAATGGCGAGTCGCAAGCGCAATGCCAAATTAGAAGAATTCATAGAAATTTATAAATCGGAACCATGTCTTTGGCGCGTAAAGTGCAAAGAGTATCACGACAGAGACAAACGGTCGGCAGCGTACGGGAAATTGATAGCTAAGCTCAAGGAATTGGAGCCTGATGCTACAAAAGAAGATGTGATTAAAAAAATTAATACGTTACGCAGTAACGTAAGACGAGAGAAAAAAAAATACGATGAATCTGTGAAGTCTGGAGCATCATCTGAAGACATTTATAAACCAACACTGTGGTACTTTGAATTATTCGATTTTATTGGAGATCAAGATGTTCCTCGTAGCTCGCGATCTAACATTTCGGATATTGATGAGAATGATTTCAATGTAAGTATAAATTAGTGAGTTATTTATTTTGTAATTTATAGATTAGGCACAGCCGACCACAAACATTTTTTCATAAGTACCGTTCATGTTTACAATGAGAGGTATGGGTAGGTACTCCCGAAGGCAACTTGTAACGCTTGATGTGTGGTCGTCTATATCGCCGTTTATAGCTTTACAAAATTTAGGCACATACATAGATTGTTACAGAAACAACTCTTAAGCGGTGAGGGAGGTTGCTCATTTATTCATCAAACAATAGGTACATATAATTACATCAAAAATTAATAAATACATCACATTTCAATGTAACTATCTTGCCATGGTACTTTGCCATCATTGACAAAGTAAGTTTGGTATTCTAATCTGACTTTTTTTTGCATCATTCAGGACATTTCCTCGATTTTGTACTTGTAAATTTTCTACGTTTGAACGTGTGGTATCGTAGCCCGTATTAATTACAGTTCCATTATCCACATTTTCTCGATAAAAACATCTTGGAGGTGCATATGAATTAGGTGTGTGCTCCATTAGAAAGTTGTGCAAAACACATGAAGCCATCACCACTTTTTCTATATTGTTTGGTTCCAAATTGATCTGAGTATGGTAAATGCGAAATCTTGACGCCAGTATGCCAAAAGCGTTTTCAACTATTCTTCTTGCACGAGATAATCTATAATTAAATATTTTTTTTTCGTAGCTGCTCAAATCCGCTTGACGATATGGTTTCAGCATGTCAGGTCTCAACGGGAATGCATCATCAGCAACAAATACATATGGCAAACACCTTGAACTGTGTTGAATCTGTTCGGAGTTTGGAAGGTTTAAATGTTTAATTTGTAACTTTTCAAAAAACGTTGAATTCTGCAAAACACCTCCATCGGAAACTCTTCCATTTGTACCAAAATCTGCTAATAGAAATCGGTATTTGGCATCAACTATTGCCATAAGAACCATGCTATGTCGTCCTTTGTAGTTGTAGTAATAAGATCCACTCTCAGCAGGTGGAACTATGTCAATGTGTTTTCCATCGATGGCACCCAAGCAGTGAGGAAAATTCCATCTCTCTTCAAAAAGTTGTGCGGTTTCCTTCCATTTATCCGATGAATCTGGAAACTAAAATAAATATCATTTTGTATTGTTATAGGATGCTGACAACTCTTCTGAAAATACCATAGTTATTAATACTACAGATAACGCTGCTGCAAATGCTAGTACAGGGAATACAGACGATATTACGACATCAAAGAAGACTCCATTAGCTGCTACTAGACCGGGAAGAAAGAAAATGACAGAGCAAGATCAGTTAACCACTGACATATTACTATCCGTGAAAGACCATTTTAAGCGTCCTGCTCCTGCTTCAGCAACAGAAGATCAGTACGATCTTTTGGGAAGATCTATCGCAATTAAATTAAGATCATTAGACAAGCGTCAACGCTTGATTGCGGAGAAGATAATTAACGACACCTTGTTCGATGCCGAGATGGGCAATCTGAATACCGAAGCAATTCAGAACCGTCGAAGTTTAGCTTTTGTTTCTTCACCAACTCCTAGTCTCTCACCTTCAAGTCCTTCACCCTCACTAGTTCAACAATATTATACACAACCGTATACTCACACCGCTTCTGTTGCGCATCAAATACAACCCTGCGTATCACCGATACAACAGTACAACACCCAACAACAAAAGTACACGATTTATCCTGCACCGCAAAGTCAGCCCTGCGCATCTCCGATTCAACAATATAACACTCAACGACAAACTACTTCTCCTGCACCACAATCTCAGCCCTCACCAGTACAACAACAAGAATTGGACACACAACTGAATACAGCAACATTTTATTCAAATTTTAATCTCTAATACTATAAAACTCAAAGTCCTGACTGACTGACTGACTGACTGACTGACTGACTGACATATAGACAACGCACAGCCTAAACCGCTGGTCCTAGAGACTCGAAATTTGAGGAGTACATAGGTCTTATGGCGTAGAGGTGTACTAAGAACGGATTTTTGGAAATTCAACCCTTAAGGGTATAAAAAGGGTTGAAAACGTTTACATGAAAAATAGTATTCCTTGAACCTACAAACTTGAAACTTGGAGTACGTGTACTTTAAGGCTAAAAAATAGGAAAAGCATTTTTAGTTTTCTTAAACTACCCTTAATAAGTGTACAAAGGGATGTAAAAGTTTGTATGGGAGTTTTTTGACCGCTGGTCCTAGAGATTTGAAATTTGAAGAGTACATAGGTCTTATGGCGTAGAGGCGTACTAAGAAGGGAGTTTTGGAAATTCAACCCTTAAGGGTGTAAAAAGGGTTGAAAACGTTTGTATGAAAAATTGTATTCCTTAAATCTACAAACATGAAACTTGAAGTAGATGTACTCCAAGGCTAAAAAATAGGAAAGGCATTTTTATTTTTTAAAACTACCCTTAATAAGTGTGCAAAGGGATGTCAAAGTTTGTATGGGAGTTTTTTAACGCGTGGTGCGATTGACTTAAAACTTGAATTAAATATACTAAGAAATAAGAACGTTACCCTCCTTCGTTGCGCTCGAGTAAAAAGGATACAACGAGGCGTCAATGTTTGTAAGGGACATTCTAAAAACGGGAATCTTGAGTTGGTACGAAGAGATCTGAGGGTATCTACCGTGCCTGGGGATCAAAGTCGTGAAGCTGTTTCGTTTCGTTTGTTTTTGGGGTAGAAACTAGAAAAAAATAAGTACATATTTTCCGTTGAAGGTTGTCTTTGTTGTATTTGTCATGTTTGTGCTAAGCTCAGTACCCATACCTACCTACCTAATATAGGTAATGTACGCCTATAGGTATCTCTTATACCTACGTAGGTATTTAAAATCCTACCCTAATAATATACAACTCAATGCGAAAGTTACGATGTTTGGATGTTTGTGGCTCAATCACGGCTCACCACTTCAACGCGTGCGAAGCCGCGGGAAGCCACTAGTTCAGAATAATTTGACTTAATATGTAATTGTACCTACCTATTAAACTTGTGTAATGATTCGAATTTGGTTTTAATTGTTTACTCACCTGTAGATAGTCCTCTTTCAGAACTTCATAAATAGCATCACATGTTTCTGGTATTATTCGGCCCAAAGCCTGAGGTGATATAATAGCAGAATATTTAAGACACTCATATGTTCTTCCTGTTGCAAGAAATCTCAGTGTTACTGCTAGTCTCTCATGTGCTGATATTGCTTTCCTCATAACAGTATCTTGTCTTTGTATTAAAGGAGTAATCAATGATAATAGTTTCAAATACAGTTTTTCATCCATTCGTAAATAGTTTTCGTAATCTGTAGGTGAAAATCTCAATTCATTTATCAAATTTACGTGGGAGAACTGCTTTCTTTTCAATAACCAGCGTTTAGACCATTCAGTGCGATCTCTTTTTCTTTTTCTGTTCTGCAAAACAAGTGCTAAGCCAAGTACAGCTATCACATCGTCGTCGTCCATTGTAGTTTGGTTGGTATATACCGTACACAGCACCTAGGCGTCGTACACACACCGTCACGTAGCTCAACTGAGAGTTAATGGCAAAACTGTGCATGCAAACCCAAACGTGTATGTGTTATATGAAACTCGGTTATGCCTGTCGGTTATGCATGCAAGGCTAAAACCAGCATGCAAACCCTAACGTGTATGGCCTCCATTATCCACATTTCTCAGTAGTTTATATTCCATACATGTAAGTCCATCCCCACTGTTAGGATACTAAGGGGCAAAACCCACCGGACTTCTCATACGCCAACGCTTTAGTCTCTTCTCTTTTCGTGTCACTAGTTTCTTTCAAAACAGTGTGGTGAGAGGATTTTAAGTGCGCCTCAAGAGGCTCCTTTCGAGCACTTGACACATATTTTAAAACTTTTTAGGCTCTACGACATGCCGGTTTCCTCACGATGTTTTCCTTCACCGTTTGAGAGTACTGGCATTGTGCGCATACATTTTTGAACAGAAAAATTCATTGGTGCACGACCGTTTTCGAACTCACGACCTTAGGATCGGAAGGCGGGGCCGCTACCACTAGACCACTGTGCTCTGCTTTAGTGAATAACTGAGGCTCGCCCCGAACTGGGATCTCGTAATGTCTACTTAAATAATGCTAATCATCTACTACTTATTTAATAATAATTTAACCTAAACTACGGAGAATGGATTAAATAATTTATTGCCCAACAGAGTTACAGGATATTAAAAACATAAAACAATTTTTTTGTTTTGTTTAATCCAAAACATTCATTAAACATTCATCTGTGTATATTTTTTTTATTGATATATTTTTGCAAAAATCAAAGAGACAAAGATAGGAAACTTAGTTTTGATGGAACGTCTAATTATCGTAACAAAGGTTTCGTAATTATTTATAATGCACTTATGCATAATATACATGTACTAGTGGCTTCCCGCGGCTTCGCACGCTTTGAAGTGGTAAACCGTGATTGAGCCACAAACATCCAAACATCGTAACTTTCGCATTGATTTGTATATTATTAGGGTAGGATTTTAAATACCCACGTAGGTATAAGGGATACCTATAGGCGTAGGTACATTACCTATGTTAGATAGGTAGGTATAGGTACTGAGTTTAGCACAAACATGACAAATACAACAAAGACAACCTTACACGGAAAATATGTACTTATTTGTTCCTAGGCTCTACCCCAAAAACAAACGAAACGAAACAGCTTCACGACTCTGATCCCCAGGCACGGTAGATACCCTCAGATCTATTCGTACCGACTCAAGATTCCCGTTTTTACCTACAATATCCCTTACAAACATTGACGCCTCGTTGTATCCTTTTTACTCGAGCTCAACGAAGGAGGGTAAGGTTTTAGGAGTTGTTTTCAAAAATCAAACTGTCTTTTTGTTATTTATCCACAGAACACATTTTCTTTTAGTTTGAAGTTAATTACACTACGCGTTAAAAATCTCCCATACAAACCTTGAAACTTTGGCAGTCTTTTGCACCCTTTGCAAGGGTAGTTTTAAATGATTGAAAACGTGATTTTAAACTATTTATTGTGGAGAATATATACTTCAAGTTTGAAATCAATCGCAATCTGCGTTAAAAATCTTCCATACTAACTTTTACAGTCACACTTTGCAGGGGTAATTATTAAAAGTTAAAAGCGACATTCTTAATTATTTATTTCTTAGTATATTTACCTCAAGTTTTAAGTCAATCGCACCACGCGTTAAAAAACTCCCATACAAACTTTGACATCCCTTTGCACACTAATTAAGGGTAGTTTTAAAAAACTAAAAATGCCATTCCTATTTTTTTAACCTTGGAGTACCTATATCTACTTTAAATTTCAAGTTTGTAGATTCAAGGAATAAAATTTTTCATACCAACGTTTTTACACCTTAAGGGTTGAATTTCCAAAAATCCCTTAGTACATCTCTACGCCATAAGACCTCTTCAAATTTCAAGTCTCTAGGACCAGCGGTCAAAAAACTCCCATACAAACTTTTAAATCCCTTTGCACACTTATTAAGGGTAGTTTTAAACAACTAAACATGCTTTTCCTATTTTTTTGCCTTAAAGTACATGTACTCCAAGTTTCAAGTTTGTAGGTTCAAGGAATAGGTACTATTTTTCATGCAAACGTTTTCAACCCTTTTACACCCTTAGGGGTTGAATTTCCAAAAATCCCTTCTTAGTACACCTCTACGCCATAAGACCTATAATACTTTTAAAATTTCAAATCTCTTGGACCAGCGGTCATAAAACTCCCATACAAAGTTTTACATCCCTTTGCACACTTATTAAGGGTGACAAATCTAAAAATTTAAAAAACTAAAAATGCCATTCATATTTGTTTGCCTTGAAGTATATGTACTCCAAGTTTCAAGTTTGTAGGTTCAAGGAATACTATTTTTCATACAAACGTTTTCATCCCTTTTTACACTCTTAGGGGTTGAATTTCCAAAAAAATCTTCTTATTATACTTCTACGTCATAAAACCTATGTACTCTTTAAATTTCAAGTCTCTAGGACCAGCGGTCAAAAAACTCCCATACAAAGTTTTGAATTGAATTGAAAATATTTATTTCTCTTAAGAATTAGGTACAATTCACTTACAGAGAAAACTAAGGCTAAGTAAATTTAGTGTGCCTTTCGGCATAAGGAGCAGCTTAATATAAAATAAAATATGCTTAAAAATACGAACAAACAAAAAAAAAATTAAGGTCCTAGTGGGTAGATTGTGCATTCAAAAATATGCGTTTAGTAGGCGGTAGTTACGCTTCGTTGTAGCGGTGGCTCGCTGTTGCCGCGATTGTGTTATAAAGACAACGCCACAGTGCGCGATAAAGATATGGTTGCTATAGCTAAGGCTTTGGTCGCGAGGAACTGGCATATAAGACGCTTCAAAGTGAAGTGATCTTTGTGATTGTACAGAGTAAAGACCATTTTGATTTATAACTTAATTTAGTGTATTTATTTTATCAATGAAAAATCCTTTAAAATGTGGTGTTTGAGTAATCTTTTAAATGTAATTTGTGAGTCGACCTCCCTAATGTCCTTTGGTAATTTATTATATAGTTTCGCACCTTCGTACATAATGTTCTTTTTTCCATGGTTAGTTCTAGGTGTTCTTAGAATAATGTTATTTGCTTGTCGTGTCATCCGTTTCTGAACATTTTTTTTCTTTGTAAATATAATTTGTGAATGAACTTCTTTAGTTAATATTTTTCTAATAAGTAGACATGTGCTGTATTTATACATTTGATTTAGGTTCATTAGTTTTGTTTCTTTGTAAATATTAAGAGTAGGTTCTAAGTAGTTGTATCCAAATAATGTTTTTATTATTTTATTTTGTTTTGTTTGCAAGGTCTGTAAGTTTGTCTTTGTAGCCGTACCCCAAACTTCAATCAAATAATCTAGGTGGGGTTTGACTAGAGAATTATATATTGTGTACCGTACTTGACTTGGGAGGCAACGCACAATGCCGCGTATGGCACCGGACACCGCTGTCAATTTGCTTTGGATAGTTTCGATGTGTGGCTTCCAGGTGAGTTGACTATCAACAGTGAGGCCTAGGTATTTTTCTTTGTTAGCTTTGCTTAATATTTCACCGTTTATAGTTAGTGGGTTATAGTTTCCAATGTTTTTGTTTATTGCCGCAAAAATAATGTAGTTAGTTTTAGATGCATTTATAGTAAGTAAATTTGATTGCAACCAGGTATGTAAAAGATCCAAATCGTTTTGTGCTTGTTCTATAAGGGTAACAATTGAGTAGCCAGAATAAAATAAACTTGTATCGTCGGCATACAAAGTGATGTCTCCATGCAGACCTATCTCGCAGATGTTATTAATATAAATTAGGAATAGCAACGGTCCCAGGATCGACCCCTGAGGAACGCCGTAGGTTATTTGTTGAGGAGCACTACGGTAGCCATCAATTTCGACGATTTGGTACCTGTTCATTAGGTACGATCGGAAAACTTCAAGAGCAACTCCAGTAACACCTATGTTTTCTAATTTATTTATAAGTATTTTGTGACTTACTGTATCAAAGGCTTTTTTTAGGTCTATAAATATGCCAAGTGTTATTTTTTTATTGTCGATGTTGTTTTTTATCATTGTTACTAAATCAATAGTTGCAGTAAGTGTGTTGGACTTCGGACGAAACCCATATTGCTTTCGGAAAAGAAAATTTGTTTTAGCGAGGTACTCACTAAGTCGGCTATGAACTATCTTCTCATAGACCTTTGATAGCACGGGTAATACAGATATTGGTCTATAGTTACCGGGGTCCGTTTTATTACCCGATTTGAAAATAGGGCTGACCTTTGCTAGTTTAAGAGGATCGGGAAACTGGCCTTCGGATAAGCATTTGTTTATTATGCTAGTTATATTAATAGCAAGCAGGTCTTTAACGCATTTGATCGCCTTAGTGCTAATTCCATCTATGCCCGAGCTTGTATTTGAGTCTAAAGCGACAATTATCTTATTAATCTCATCTACGTTAGCAGGTCTAAAAGAGAGTAATGTGTGGTCAGATTGATTTCGTGCAGATAGTGTGTTCGTAGGGTTATCTTGATCTTGCTTTGGAATTTTACTTGCTAACTGAGCACCTATGTTAGAAAAGAATGTGTTAAAATGCTCAGCTATTTCTATTGTATTTGTAACTTGACCTAAGGGGGTGTTTAAACTTGACGGAATAGAGTAACTTTTAGATTTATTACTAACTAAACTGTTAATTAACTTCCACATTTTTGAAGGATCTTTCTCACATTTTTTAAAAGAGTTATGATAGTACTGATTTTTTGTCGTTTGTATACTGTTATGTGTAATGTTTCTTTGTTGTATAAATTTATTTCTGAGTTCTTCGTCTTCAGGGTTTTGTTTTAGGGTATGCCATAATTTATTTTTTATATTAATTGATTGAATCATGTCTTTGTTAATCCAATTTGCTTTTGGCGCGTTTTGTAGTTTGGTCTTCACTATTTTGTTTTTAGCGAGGGATTGTTTCAGTAAGCTCTCTAATCGTTCATATTCGCTCATGAGGTATATTGGAGTAATCTCCTCTTTTATAGTTTTGTAAAAAATATTATAGTTGACAGCTTCATAATGTATTCGTTTAGGTCGTTCAGGTTTTACTCTGTTCACCTCAAGGTAAATTTGTTTGTGGTCTGATAGAGAGCTTTCGATGATGGCCATATAGAAGGTGTTGTCAAGTAGGTTCGTACATACGTGGTCTAGTATGGTCTTGGAGGTGCTGGTTTCACGTGTGCAGTGTTCTTTATTCGATTTGTTGAGTAACTTATAGCCGTTTTCTTTCAGCATAATCTTATAATTTTTTACAGATTTTTCCCTGCTTAATAAGTTAAGATTTAGGTCTCCAAAAATAATAGCTCTCTTTCTTTTCGCTAGCTGGGCACAGTACAGCTCCAGGAATTCACCCACGTTTGCTGCTGGTTGTTTGTAAACAACTCCTATGTCTAATGAAAGTTTATGCAAATGTATCCATAGGAAGTGATTATTGTCTTCGCATTTCTCATCTAAGAGTTCATGTTTTAGATTATTATGCACGTATATTGATACTCCACCTCCTCTTATCGTTGTCCTGTAGTTGTAGTAGTGTGTGTAATTTGTAAGTTGCAGTCTCAGAGCTTCATTTTCATCCTTTATCCACGTCTCAGTCATCACAATAACATGTATAGTTGTTTGGAAGGTTTCTATTATGCATCTGATTTCATCGAGTTTTCCAGGCTTAACAATGCTACGGACATTTGCGTAAAAAAAGTTAATCGCTTTCGTACTTACTTTTATATCTTCATAGTTATTTGTAATGTCATAGGTAATAGTGTTTTTGTTCTGTCTGGTGCTTCTGGAGTTTTCTGTTAGAGTGTCTAGTTTTTTGACTGATCTTTCATGATTTTCGGTGTACCATTGACATACTTTATTGTGATGTCTGTTTCTCCGTTTTCTTGTCTTTGTGTAAGTTCATTCCTGAGGTCTCTCACGATCTTTTGCTGATATGGTGTCTGATCTGAGAAGATTCGGACACCTTCTACCTTTATGTTGCTTTTATTACGTAGGATTGATTTTGCTGTTTCTTGTGAGGCAAAAATGACTTTCAGTGGGCGTGTTTTCACGATGTCGTATTTGCCAAGTCTTTGGACACTATTGATTGAGCAGTCTGGAACGGCAGCTTTTAAAATTTGGTGTGCTTCACTTTCATCGTGTTCTTGTCTTACTTGAGCAGTATCAGATTGTGATTCAGGTAGCCCTGTCATTACAATATTCTTGCTTCGCTTAATGCGCTCTTGAATCTCAACCATTATATCATCATGGCATGGAGGCAGTGCTGCTTGCACTGATGTTGATGTGGATTGAGTAGATCTGAGTTGTTGAAATTCATTTTGAAGAGTCCCAATTTTATACTCATTATCCTTTACTGTGTCAGTTAAGGCAATAACTTGTGACTTAAGATTATTGTTTTCTGTTACAAGGTATTCAGTTGTTGCCTTAATTTCGAACAATTGATCTTTTATTGATGATATGTTCTGGCTAATTGTGTTGATATTTTCATTCATACATCTACTTGTTACTGTCAATATGTCCAGTATTTCTTTCTTAAATTCACTGAATTGGTAGGCAAAATCACTTTCAGGTGTTTTCCTCTTTCGCAAAGGCCCACTGCAATGTACTGATTCACTATGATCAAGTTTTGATAGATCAGGTTGGGAGCTACTTCCGCCAACAGCTGATATCATTTTGTTACGAGTTGACTTTTTGCTGGGAGAACGTGCGACACTCATATTGGGGTAGGTAGCAAATTTCAAACAACTTATCGCTTCGCTTGTTACTGCAGCACCGTCCTTAGACGCACCAGTGGATCCGTTGATACGAACTTAGGCGAGTGTCACCGAGCCGCTGTCCGTCCTTTTCTACGCTCTGGCCCGAGCGCCGAACAACGTAGCTTCCTTAGGACGTAATGACACACACCGCGTATTCTAATATGCACTGTTTGTTCACTTAAATTACGCTCAGTTTAGGTTGGTTAGAGATTATTATTTTAGTAAAAAGATTTGTAACACGTCTGCTCACTTTGCCTGCCGGCTACGTCTCCGACGTTTTACATCCCTTTACACTCTTAATAAGGGTAGTTTTAAAAAACTAAAAATGCCTTTCCTATTTTTTTGCCTTGAAGTATATGTACTCCAAGTTTCAAGTTTGTAGGTTCAAGGAATACAGTTTTTCATACAAACGTTTTCATCCCTTTTTACGCCCTTAGGGGTTGAATTTCCAAAAATCCCTTCTTAGTACACCTCTACGCCATAAGACCTATGTACTCCTCAAATTTCAAGTCTCTAGGACCAGCGGTTTAGGCTGTGCGTTGTCTATATGTCAGTCAGTCAGTCAGTCAGTCAGGACTTTGAGTCTTATAGTATTAGAGACTAGTGGCTTCCCGCGGCTTCGCACGCGTTGAAGTGGTGAACCGTGATTGAACCACATACATCCAAACATCGTAACTTTCGCATTGATTTGTATATTATTAGGGTAGGATTTTAAATACCTACGTAGGTATAAGGGATACCTATAAGCGTACATTACCTATATTAGGTAGGTAGGACAAATACAACAAAGACAACCTTACACGGAAAATATGTACATATTTGTTCCTAGTTTCTACCCCAAAAGCAAACGAAACGAAACAGCTTCACGACATTGATCCACAGGCACGGTAGATAGGTACCCTCAGATCTCTTCGTACCAACTCAAGATTCCCGTTTTTAGAACATTGACGCCTCGTTGTATTCTTTTTACTCGAGCGCGACGAAGGAGGGTAACGTCTTTATGTTATTTATCCACAGAACACATTTTCTTTTAGTTTGAAGTTAATTACACAGTTACAGTTAAAAATCTCCCATACAAACCTTGAAACTTTGCAGGGGTAGTTTTAAAATATTGAAAACGTGATTTTAAATTATTTATTGTGGAGTATATTTACTTCAAGTTTGAAATCAATCGCACTATGCGTTAAAAATCTCCCATACTAACTTTTACAGTCATTGATTGGTGAACCCTTTGCAGGGGAATTATCAAAAGTTAAAAGCGTCATTCATTATTTATTTCTTAGTATATTTACCTCAAGTTTTAAGTCAATCGCACCACGCGTTAAAAAACTCCCATACAAACTTTGACATCCCTTTGCACGCTTATTATGGGTAGTTTAAAAAAATTAAAAATGCCTTTCCTATTTTTTTGCCTAAAAGTTCATATAATCCAAGTTTCAAGTTTGTAGGTTCAAGGTATTTTTCATGCAAACGTTTTCAACCCTTCTACACCCCTTGGGGTTGAATTTCCAAAAATCCCTTCTTAGTATACTTCTACGCCATCAGACCTATGTACTGTTCAAATTTCAAGTCTCTAGGACCAGCGGTCAAAAAACTCCCATACAAAATTTGACATCCCTTTGCACACTTATTATGGGTAGTTTTAAAAAACTAAAAATGCTTTTCCTAATTTTTAGCTTTGGAGTACATTTACTTCAACTTTCAAGTTTTTAGGTTCAAGGAATACTATTTTTCATACAAACGCTTTCATCCCTTTTTACACCCTTACGGGTTGAATTTCCAAAAACCCTCTTCTTAGTACACCTCTACGTCATAAGACCTATGTACTCTTCAAATTTCAAGTCTCTAGGACCATCGGTTAAAAAACTTCCATACAAACTTTGACATCCCTTTGCACACTTGTTAAGGGTAGTTTTAAAAAACTAAAAATGCCTTTCCTATTTTTTTGCCTAAAAGTTCATATACTCCAAGCTTCAAGTTTGTAGGTTCAAGGTATACTATTTTTCATGCAAACGTTTTCAACCCTTTTACACCCCTTGGGGTTGAATTTCCAAAACCCCCTTCTTAGTACACCTCTACGTCATAAGATCTATGTACTCTTCAAATTTCAAGTCTCTAGGACCATCGGTCAAAAAACTCCCATACAAACTTTTACATCCCTTTGAACACTTATTAAGGGTAGTTTAAAAAAACTAATAACGCCTTTCCTATTTTTTTGCTTTGAAGTATATGTACTCAAAGTTTCAAGTTTGTAGGTTCAAGGAATACAATTTTTCATACAAACGCTTTCATCCCTTTTTACACCCTTAGGGGTTGAATTTCCAAAAACCCCTTCTTAGTACACCTCTACGTTATAAGACCTATGTACTCTTCAAATTTCAAGTCTCTAGGACCATCGGTCGAAAAACTCCCTTACAAACTTTTACATCCCTTTGCACATTTATTAAGGGTAGTTTTACAAAACTAAAAATGCCTTTCCTATTTTTTTGCTTTGTAGTATATGTACTCCAAGTTTCAAGTTTGTAGGTTCAAGGAATACAATTTTTCATACAAACGCTTTCATCCCTTTTTACACCCTCAGGGGTTGAATTTCCAAAAACCCCTTCTTAGTACACCTCTACGTCATAAGACCTATGTACTCTTCAAATTTCAAGTCTCTAGGACCATCGGTCAAAAAACTCCCATACAAACTTTTACATCCCTTTGCACACTTATTAAGGGTAGTTTTAAAAAACTAAAAATGCCTTTCCAATTTTTTTGCTTTGAGGTATATGTTCTCCAAGTTTCAAGTTTGTAGGTTCAAGGAATACTATTTTTCATACAAACGTTTTCATCCCTTTTTACACCCTTAGGGGTTGAATTTCCAAAAATCCCTTCTTAGTGCACCTCTACGCCATAAGAGCTATGTGCTCCTCAAATTTCAAGTCTCTAGGACCAGCGGTTTAGGCTGTGCGTTGTCTATATGTCAGTCAGTCAGTCAGTCAGTCAGGACTTTGATTCTTATAGTATTAGAGATTGTGTAACGTTTTCATGACCATTAAATAAATAATTAATATTATTGCAAAAATCAGCCTAGTTCTTAAGGTTAAAACAATAAAAAAATTGGCTCATCGAAAAAACGCCTATAATTTATTATTAATTTATTAAGTCTATATAAGCTATTTGCATGAAACATGACTCCTTAAATTTTATTGAAAGAAATGGCCAATAAATAAAATAAATATTAGTAGACTTTCCACACAGCACTATCTAGCCCCAAACTAAGCCAGAGCTTGTAATATGGGACCTAGATAGCTGATATAATACATACATACTTTTTTTTGTAAATACATATTGTAATATTATATAACATCCAGACAGAGCACAAACATTTTCATCACACAAATGTTTGTTCCCGGTGGGGATCGAACCCACGGCCTACGGCGCAGAAGGCAGAGCTACTACCAGCTGAGCTGTGAAGGCTGTACAAACAAGTAATTGTAGACATTTTACACGTCCCCAAAACTAAGCAAATCTTGTACCTACTTAAAGATAGGAAAAAATAGACAAAGAAATAACAAAACTAAAGAATGCTGTTACAAAAATACTTCTAAATACAGAACACAATATCTTGATCCTTATATTTAGCCTACAGCTTTTCTAAGGGCACAACTACACGCTTAGATACTTTCTCGCATGGTTTATTTCACAAAGAATAGACTATGTTGACTATGCCTCACTAAACTTCAATAATATATTATACTAGTGGCTTCCCGCGGCTTCACACGCGTTGAAGTGGTGAACCGTGATTGAGCCACAAACATCGTAACTTTCGCATTGATTTGTATATTATTAGGGTAGGATTTGAAATACCTACGTAGGTATAAGGGATACCCATAGGTGTACATTATTTACTTCAAGTTTGAAATCAATCGCAATATGCGTAAAAAATCTCCCATACTAACTTTAACAGTCATTTGCACACTTTGCAGGGGTAATTATCAAAAGTTTAAAGCGTCATTCTTAGTTATTTATTTCTTAGTATATTTACCTCAAATTTTAAGTCAATCGCACCACGCGTTAAAAAGCTCCCATACAAACTCTGATTTCCCTTTGCACACGAATTAAGGGTAGTTTTAAAAAACTAAAAATGCTATTCCTATTTTTTTAGCCTTGGAGTATATCTACTTCAAATTTCAAGTTTATAGATTCAAGGAATAAAATTTTTCATACCAACGTTTTCAACCCTTTTTACACCCATAGGGGTTGAATTTCCAAAAATCCCTTCTTAGTACATCTCTACGCCATAAGACCTATGTATTCTTCAAATTTCAAGTCTCTAGGACCAGCGGTCAAATAACTCCCATACAAACTTTTACATCCCTTTGCACACTTATTAAGGATAGTTTTAAAAAACTAAAACTGCCTGTCCTATTTTTTTGCCTTGAAGTATATGTACTCCAAGTTTCAAGTTTGTAGGTTCAAGGAATACTATTTTTCATACAAACGTTTTCATCCCTTTTTACACCCTTAGGGGTTGAATTTCCAAAAATGTCTTCTTATTATACCTCTACGTCATAAGACCTATGTACTCTTCAAATTTCAAGTCTCTAGGACCAGCGGTCAAAAAACTCCCATACAAACTTTTACATCCCTTTGCACACTTATTAAGGGTAGTTTTAAAAAACTAAAAATGCTTTTCCTATTTTTTTGCCTTGAAGTATATGTACTCCAAGTTTCAAGTTCGTAGGTTCAAGGAATACTATTTTTCATACAAACGTTTTCATCCCTTTTTACACCCTTAGGGGTTGAATTTCCAAAAATCCCTTCTTAGTACACCTCTACGCCATAAGACCTATGTACTCCTCAAATTTCAAGTCTCTAGGACCAGCGGTTTAGGCTGTGCGTTGTCTATATGTCAGTCAGTCAGTCAGTCAGTCAGTCAGGACTTTGATTCTTATAGTATTAGAGACTAGCGGCCTGTCCCAGCTTCGCATGGGTGGTCATAAATTTTTTGAACATTTTAGGATAAACTTAGAGCGTGGGTTCGAGCCTCGCGTCTACTTATTTCATACATTTGCACGCGCTTCTCCTTGAGTGAATGAAATCGCACCCCGAGCGTGACCCGTGGACCCGTTAACATTTTTAATTTCGTCATATCTTTTGAATGGAATGTCCGATTTGAAAAATTTAAGAAGTAATCTATAGGTATTGAAACCGTCTTAATTATGAAATGATTTATTTGGATAAGGATTAATACCAAGGTACAAATAAAGACCCTTTTCTGGCGGCGGCATTTCAATTAATTTTTTATAATAAAAGAACACTTATTGTGACATAACTATAATAGTTAGACATATGCTGTCGCGACATTTTTTGTAGATGATGACGTGTTCTACAAAATCGTAGTACATTATTTTGTTCTATCATCAATAGTTTTCGCAGCGCACGCGATGTAAGGTTTTTGTATTCCACCTTGGGTTACATTATTGAAGTTTTAGTAAGGATCCCTGATTTTTTTGAAAATATAATATAGCCTATGTTACTCAGGGATAATGTAGCATTCTAATGGTGAAAGAATTTTTGAAATCGGACCAGTAGTTTTTGAGCCTATTCGTTACATACAAAAATACAAACATACAAAAATACAAAAATACAAAAATACAAAGGTTTCCTCTTTATAATATTAGTATAGATATAGATAGTATAGATTAGTATAGATTACATTGTAAAAGGATCATACAAAAGAATGGTAGGAACCAAGCCGTAAGTTTGTTGACTGTTCTTCTAGGCTTTGGTCGCGTGGAACTGGCACCTAGAGTCACCTAGCTTTTAGACGTTTCAAAGTGATCCTTGTGATTTTATTGAATAAATACCTTTTGACTTTGACTTTATGTTGAAAAAATCTTACTCGTAGCTTTGATTTTTGGCCAGATGGTATGCACTGCTATTTCCATTTTGGTATAGTATAAGCTAGAAAAAATTGATAAACCCACCAACTTAATATGTCAAAAAGTGTTTTTATACTAGGTACACACATTTCAATATCCAAACAATTAGCATGTAGATGTATATTTTAGTTAGAGGCAATTTTCCACTCATTTTTAAATACTACTGAATAAAATAATCACCAAGCCACTTGCCAAACGACTTGCCACGAGTTTGTTTACAAAAATAAGGCTGTAATTAGATACCCCGCGTAGGCAGTTCCCTGCCTTTATTAGTATACTATGTGGTTTTTCTATCAAATAACAGGAAAAGGTTAAACTTGTACCTACATGTTTTTGTGAAGTTCCTAGAAATGTTTGGGAGTTTCGAAAGGTTAGAAAATAGGTGCGCCATGTGCTTCTACCGTTACCTTGTCATAAATGGCAAAGTAGAGCTATTGTAAGGGTTCGTCCGGGGAAGTAATACCAGCATGCTTATTTCTGCCGCCAAGCAGTGTTGCTGTGTTTCGGTTTGAAGAGTGTGGTTGCCGGTGTAATTACAGGCACATGAGGCTTAACATCTTTATGCCTCAAGTTGATGTACGCAGGGCAGTGCATCGTGGGGCACGTTCCTATCGTGCGTGACTTATGAGGCAATACTTTGTTATAGGTGGTGGTTACCACTTAACATCAGGTGGGCCTTCTGCTAGTTCCATCAGCTAGTTGTATAAAAAAAAAGCAGCAAGGCTGTTTTTCGGTTTGTATGGTGTGGGTGAAATTTCAGGCACATGGGGCTTAAAATCTGTATGCCTCAAGGGACGCAAGGCATTGTATCGAAGGGCGCGTCCCTATCGTGCGTGACTTGCAAGGAAATGCTTTGCTTTAGGGGATGGTTACCATTTCACACAAAGGTTGGCCATCAGTTTGTTACATCAGTGAGTAGTATTAAAAATATATTTCTGTCAATATTTTGACTTGAGCTTATTCGTCTGAGCTCAATTATGTTAAGATAAATTGTTTTTTAACTAAATAATGTGTAGATTGGTAAATTATGAAGAAGTTTTATACCAAAGAACACGCTAAAAAAACAAAGTGAAACATATAATATTACTAATAAAGAGAAAACTTAGCGCTAATATGGTTCGTAACCGGTAGAAAAATAAAACCGGCCAAGTGCGAGTCGGACTCGTGCACGAAGGGTACCTATCTATAAAAACGGCAAAAAAAAACGGGTCCCGTTTTACCCTTTGGGTACGGAACCCTAAAAATTAACGAACTGTTATACGATGTTAGTTGGGAGTCTTTTTAAAAAAAGACTATTTTAACACAAACCCATTTATTTGGATATATGGATAATTATAAAGGATTTATGTAATAATAAAGGACCTCAGGACAACCGGTCGCGAGAATGATCAAACCAAGACTGAAGATCAATGATGAGTTCCTTCTAATGAAGGATGCTCTATCAGCACATTGTCAGCGATTGCTTATACATAGCACTGACATAACATCTCCCTATTTAAGAGGATACTTTGGGGTTGTTACTTACCAAAGTTCCAAAAATTAAACTTGACTTCTAATGGAAGCGACATGACTCAATTCTAGATCAGGGTCTTGTGTGTCTGCACCTTTAGAGGTTGACTGAGTTGATAAGTTAGGTTTAAGGTTGAATTTATAGATTCGGTTGTCACCGGGTTTACAAAAACATTTAAAAGCTAAATAAGAAAAATATAAAAAGATTAACATAAAATGCAAATAATAAAAATTGAATAGTGTGTTCCATATTTCACAATATGAGGGCTATTGTCAATTTTCTCTAAGTTATCTAAAAGTGAGGTTAATGCAATTTTGTTTGACTTTAATTCGTCCAAATCTATATTTTGTAATCGGATAGGGGACACATCTTCGATGAGATTATTGAACTTTACAATGTTGCAACAAGAATCATTAATCAGATTAAAGTTTGGTATATTATTAATTGGTGACGTAATATTTAAAACAAACTTAGGTATTAGAGTAGTACTCTTACAACGACCAATACATTCGTTAGGTAAGGTAAGTATTCCAGTAGCTACAATAGTAGTTTCATACAGTTTAGAATTTAAACAATCTATAGAAAGTTTGTTAGGTTCCGATTGTACATAGATCCACTTGTTATTTACTAAAGGTTTCCAAATGTCTAATTTTCCGTAAATGAATTTTGTGTCGCACTGTTTGGGTATTTTTGTGATCACTTTAGATAGGAGTTCACTTTCACAGGTAGGTATGGCGTCGGCCGTATAAACATTCGTGACGTCACAGATAAAGGTTCCTGGCCTTGCGATCTTGCAGTTACTTAAATCGTCGAAGCTACAATAATTCAATTTGTCTTTGGTCATTGCAATATATTTACTACTAGGTATAATTAAACTGAATTTATTTGGTTCCGTAGAACTGTAGGGTGTAGGTAAAGCGATATTATGGAACAACGTATATTCTTCAATACTAACTAATGGAACATGTAAAACAAACATTAACTTATAATCTAAATAATAACAAATTAATTTGGAGATACTTAAGATATAGTGAATGTTGTTCATATCTAAAACAATAGGCAATTGTAAGTTTCTAGATAGATACCTGTAGTTATTGGCAAGCTCTCGATACAGCTGTAATGACGTCATAATCGCCGGGTGCAGGATGTTTTGACTACTGAACAATATAGCATTAGTTACGTCTTCCAACTGGAAGGATAAAGTAAGTATTGATGTTTCTAAGCTGTTAAAAATTTGACTTACTTTAAAAAGTACATGTAATCCATTTGTCTGTTCTGAGATATTTTTTAAGTTCAACGAGAGATTGTCAATAGCTTCATTTAAGTTAACTTCATTATCCTTAATTTTGCTCAAAGTTTTATTGTATGATGTTATAATCGAATTGGTTACCAAAATATTTTCTTTCATCAATGACGCTAGTTGTTTTTCGTTATTCTGCAGAGACTCTATAGCATCGTTATATCTTAAGGCATCGTTTTCGTCTAAAGTTCCAAAAATCTGTTTTAGAACAGATCCTATACCCCCGATCCAGGCACGTTTGGTACGGCTTTCTATCAGGTGGGAAATTGAATCGAATTCGCTACTTAGATCTTGGTATCGAGCTGTCAAAGGTTGTAATCTATTATGACATATAGAATCAATTTCCACTATTCGAGATTGATTACACAAGTACTTGGTGGTTTCAAGTGCAGCCTTGATATTTCGTACATGGGGTCCAAAATGCGAAATGTCTAATGGTATCAAGATTTTAAGATAGCCGTTACTTGTTTTTAGTGTACCTAGATAGTCAAAATACAGGCCCGAACTTGATGTTATCGGTTGGAGGTATTCTGTACTCAATTGGCCCCGCACCGAAGCCCTGCAATTGACAATAATGGTGTAAATAACTAGGGTAAGTAATCTAACCTAAATAATAAAAATGTAAATTAAAATTAACAATTAAAATTTTACGTTACAGGTTCCTGACTTCGGCAGGTTTTACCTGGTCATAGTGGTGGCTCACGTGACGTCGGTTTATCAATAAGGTAAGTGTATTATTTCCATTAATTTTCACTACCTTATAAGGGCCTTTCCAGATAGGAGAGAGGGCCTTTCGTAACCTCAGATGATTTTTAAGGTAGACGTAATCACCGACTTTATACGTGACTGGGCGAGTGTGAGTGTCATAATAATTTTTAGAAGATTCTTTAGATTTCCTAATGAATTCGATTGCTCGTTCCCGGGAATACTTCAATCGATTCTGAAGCATTTGCACATAATCAGGATATGTGGCCCCGAGAGACTCATCATAAATTGAATTAGGTATGTAAGGTTTATTACCAAACATTAATTCATAAGGTGTATAATGCGTTGTAGTGTGAACAGACGTATTATAGGCAAGCATAGCTGTGTACACATAACGAGGCCAGTTAGTCTGCTCTGCATTCGTGTAGGGCTTGAGGTACTCTTTTAAAGTAGAGTGGCTTCTCTCCAGGGCACCCTGGGTTTGCGGATGATAAGGAGAAGACCACAGGTTTTTTATTTTAAGGAAAGCGCATGTTTTCTTGAATAGATCTGCCGTGAAATTGGTACCTTGATCAGTGAGAATTATTTTAGGAATTCCAAATATGGATACAAAATGGAGAAGGCACTCGCTCGTTTCTTCCGCCGTTGTACTACGCATAGGATATGCTGAAGAGAACTTAGTAAGGTCGTCTTGGAAAGTTAAAATGAATTTTAATTTTGCAGGACCTGCTTCGGGAAGCGGACCAACGACATCAATAGAGATACGCTGACCTGGTTCAGAAGAAGTGCTGGTGATCTGCATAGGCGCTCGATTGACCTTTCTAAGTGCTTTATTCTCTTGACATGCTTTACATTGCTTTACGTAAGATTCTATATCACTCCGCATTCCTTTCCAATAGTACGTTTGCTTGAGTCTGTTATACATGCGGGCTGAACCTAGATGACCTGCTATAGGGATATCATGATTATCATATAATATCTTTTTGATTTCAGATGGAGCAGGATAGATAATGTTGTTGTGATAAACATTGACTTTTATTCGAGTGTCGTGGAAAAGATATGTCAGGATATTATAAATCTTTATGAACGAGTGTTTTTCAAAAGGATTTTTCAAGTCAGGTAAGCCAATTTCATTTATACCTCCGATAGCTACTAACTCGTTTCTTATTATTTTCAGAGTTTCAAAAATTTCAGGATACGATGCTTGATCAAAATGATGGACTTTAAAATATAAAAGATAGTATGTTTTGTTATTTAGATCAAGCTTATTGAATTGAAAAAGTTCTTTTTCAGAATCGCATACATTTGCATGCACTTCAGAGTCACTCAGGACTTCTGGGATGTATGGATTGGATTCATCTAAATCGATGGAGGTAGGAACTAGGATAACTTTTACAGGACATTTCATAAGACTTTCATTATGTTCTATGATTTCTGTATTGAATGTTCTAACCTTTTCTAACATTATCCTCAGGAAAGTGGGATAATCGTCGACAGGAACGTCTGGATTTGCACTAGTGGATGGCATTGGATCAAATTGAGGCTGAGGAGCAGGTAAGGATGGCAGTTCCTGAATAGGATTGGGTAAGTTGACCTCGTTCTCAATTTGGTCTCTTAGGATATCAGGGATATTATCAGGTAAGTCGATATCAGGTAAGGGTAGGATATCTTCATAAGGGTCAACGAAGTCTGGATTTGGAGGGATAGCTTCGTCAGGATTAAACGAAGGTGGAGATATTAGTAAATCCATTAAGTCTCTATCCATTTCTAGATTAGATGCTTCTTCGTTGGATTTGATGGGATTTGATGTTTCAGGTTCCGCAGGTTGGACAGGATTGACTGGGAGCCGGGATAATGCGTCAGCATTTGTGTTGATTTTACCCTTTTTGTGTTTGATATCATATTCGAATTCATCTAACTTCAAACGCCACCTAACGAGTCTTGAGCCTGGATCTTTACAGTTGAATAACCATTGCAATGGTTTGTGATCGGAAAGGATAATGATACGATGACCGTAAAGATAAGGCCTGAACACCTTGGTTCCGAACACGATGGCGAGGCATTCTTTTTCCGTCACACTATAATTGCATTCGGCTTTATTTAGTGTGCGGGACGCATAGGCAATAGGACGATCTTGACCTACTGTGCCTTGGGATAATATAGCGGATATAGCATAATTTGAAGCGTCACATGTAAGATTGAATGGCTGAGTGAAATCTGGATATGCAAGGACAGGAGCGGATACAAGCTTCCTCTTCAGTGCTTCAAAAGCGAGCTGATGTTCATTCTGCCATTCAAATGGGACGTCTTTCTTTAGAAGGGATGTTAAAGGTTTTGCTAACTTTGCAAAATCAGGAATGAACCTCCTATAATAGGATACTAGGCCAAGGAAGGACTTAATGTCTTTTGGAGATTGGGGAACAGGGTAGTCTGTTACCGCCTTTGTCTTATCAGGGTTTGTTTTGACACCGTCTTCACTGATGATGTGACCTAAATAGGCAACTTCTTTTCTCAGGAATTCACACTTTTCTGGCTGTAGCTTTAAGCGAAAGTTTCGGAGTCTATTAAAGACGGATTTCAAATTAGAAATGTGTGAACTCAGATCGAATGAGTATATGACTATATCGTCTAGGTATACGAAACATCTGGTGCCTTGAAGCCCTGTAAGACAAGTATTCATGAGCCTTTGGAAGGTAGAAGGAGCATTTTTTAAACCGAATGGCATCCTTGTGAACTGGAAATGACCTTGAGGAACCGAAAAAGCTGTTTTCGACGCATCTTCCGAAGCGATAAGGATCTGATGGAAGCCGGACGCGAGGTCCAAAGTAGTAAAGTATTTACTTTTACCGAGTTGATCAAGGATTTCGGATATTTGAGGAATAGGATATGTTTCCCCGATAGTGATGTCATTCAACTTCCGATAGTCGATAACTATTCGCCACTTCCGGTTGCCTTGTGGATCTGCCTTTTTAGGCACGATCCAGATTGGAGAACTCCAAGGAGATGATGATGGTTCAATGATGTTTTCATCAAGCATTTTGCTGATTTGAGTTTCCACTTCTTTCTTGTGGAACTCTGGGAAACGATAGGATTTTGTATGGATAGGGACATCATTGTTTGTTTTGATTTCATGCTTCAGGACATTGGTGAAGGATAATTGATCACTAGGCAAATGGAAGATGTCAGAATATTGAGAGCAAAGCTCTAAGAGGGCGTCAGCCTCCTCTTGATTCAGATGATCGATTCTTAATGAATCGATGACCGCGATAGTACGGTCGGATGTATTACGCAACTCAGGATTAAGTTGAACCGCGCATGAACTTAAGGGCTCTAGCTTAAGATTCAAATTCGAATTGAAATTGACTGGATACTCAGAGATATTAGCAATCGTCAGATTTACACGCTTATTAGCCTTTACTTTTACAATACAGTTGGATATTAGCAAGTTGTTGGATAAATTATGGTTTTGGATAATACCTTCATTAATACCAGGATTTTGTACTGAGCACTCGACAACAGTCTCAGTGCGAGGAGGAATTTCATAAAACGGATTGAAAAAGTGTAAGTCGACAGTAATTTTCCCTATCTTGAGAACGTCAGTCGTGTAGTCAATTTTACAACCGAAGGCTGTGAGAAAGTCTGACCCTATGATGCCATCATAAGGTAGGCTAATGTCTTTAATGACATGGAATTTGAAGGATATTCTTTTGCTATCAGCCAATTTAAGCTTGAGTTGGAAATGACCCTCCGTTGGGGTTGGTTCATCACCAGGGTCTATGCCCTTAAGGTTGATGGGTTCTTTAATGAGTTTTTGGTTATTTCGGATACAGGATTGCTTTATTAGACATATAGCAGAACCAGAGTCTACTAGAAGTGTTAAAGGGATATCGGATATTTGTGAATCTAGAAGTGTATGAGGTAACAATCTTTTGGTTGTATCCAGATTCACTTCGTAAACCTTTGTTAAGGATTTACTTGAATAGAGACCGTCAGTTTGGGGCTGGCTACCCTGTTGGTTGGTCCGGATATTGGATGGATATAGACCGTCAGTTTGGGGCTGGCTACCCTGTTGGTTGGTCCGGATATTGGATGGATATAGACCGTCAGTTTGGGGCTGGCTACCCTGTTGGTTGGTCTGGATATTGGATGGATATAGACCGTCAGTTTGGGGCTGGCTACCCTGTTGGTTGGTCTGGATATTGGATGGATATAGACCGTCAGTTTGGGGCTGGCTACCCTGTTGGTTGGTCTGGATATTGGATTGTCGACTGTCAGTTTGGGGCTGGTTACCCTGTCGGTTAGTCGGGATATTGAATTTTCGACTGTCAGTTTGGGGCTGGTTACCCTGTCGGTTAGTCGGGATATTGAATTGTCGACTGTCAGTTTGGGGCTGGTTACCCTGTCGGTTAGTCGGGATAGTAGAGCGCAAACTGTCAGTTCGGGGCTGGTTACCCTGTCGGTTAGTCTGGCTATTGGATAGACCGTCAGTTTGGGGCTGGTTACCCTGTCGGTTGGTCAGGATACTAGAGCGCAGACTGTCAGTTCGGGGCTGGTTACCCTGTCGATTAGTCTGGCTACTGGATACTTTGTTGGTGCCGTTTCCTACTGGTTGTCTCGGGCGGCACCGTCGCGAGACGACATTTCGTTTAAATCGTCTTCGTTTTCGGATGATTCGGCGATTTCCTCCTCGGATGTTTCCCTTATATGATTCACCTTATTACTACGGAAGCTATTGCTAGTTTGTTGGTTCGGCCTGTCGAATTTCGTGTTGTAATAGTCACGTTTTTTGCAGTCCCTTATGTCATGTCCGGGACTCTTGCAATAACGACAGAAAAGAGTGTCATTTCCGGTTTTGGATTGGTTCGTGTTCGTGGAACCGGACGATACGCTTGGTCTCGAAGGACCCGGCTTAGGTTTTGCAACAAACTTAGGTTCCGTAGGCGGACGTTTGTAAAGGCTTTGCTGGATACGCTCTTCGGAAATCGCCATGTTAATAGCCTCATTCAGAGATTTGGGAGACCTACATCTCACGATATTGGAGATCCTCGGATAAAGACCCATGAGGAAGTGATGGAGAGCAAGGTCCTCCATTGCAGCACAACGGCCTGGTAATTCCTTTGCTTTCGTATTGGATAGGGTTATCTCCGTTAATAATTGTGAGAGGTGGGTCTCCACACGAAGTGAGAACTGGCTGACACTGTCTTGCGAGCCTTGCCTGCTATCCTGAAGATCAGTGAGGAGGTGGGCGTAGTGTTTACGCTCACTGAATTGGGTTTTAAGGAACTCCTTCAACTGATCCCAGGATGTAAATTCTTTGATAGAGCAAGCAAGCTCCGCTTTGCCACTTAATTGGCTAAGGATATATTTGAATAGGATGGATTTCTGCTGCTCTGACGCTAATTCGCATGCATTATTGCAGTTGATTATAAAAGAATTTACGGTTTCTCTGCTACCGTCGTAGGGTTTAATAAATTTGAACAGAGTGTTGAGCTCGAGTTCAGCCATTGTGAGAGCCGCGACTGCGGATCTTGTGAGTCGTGGAGAACTGATGGGTGACTTAACGTCACTAGGAATTTGAGCTTTTGGGATATCTAAAGCAATTTTCGTTTCTTCTTCTTTTTGCACTTTTGGCATTATTTAGGATAATGAAATTAAAGTTGACACGATAATACAGTTAAAGTTTACAGTGTACACTAATTGAACCCTAATTTACAATGACCAAAGACTTACAGTAATGCGTAGGCGAAGGCTACCAATTCTGCGAACTGCATTCCGGAGCGATAAGACGACGGCGACGACGCGACGATATGACGATCAATTAAATAATTGACCATCAAACTCGATGCAGGATACCACGGCGTAGCACAGGATCTCGAAGGATGCAGGATACGGATGATGATGACCACGTCGTAAGTATTTCCAGAAGTCGTCTCTCGAAGTTACAGCAGCAGCTCGATGCGCCAACAGCCAAAGGTAAGTACCTTCAGTCCAGGATGGTATAAGCTTTGCTTTCAGGATCCACAGGATATTTATGTAAGTATGCACTTTCACTTTAACATTCAGGATATCACAGGATGGTTTAGAATTGAGTCTGGTTGATTAAACTTTTCACTTTCATAAAACGTTTAAGGACACTATAAAACGTTTTAAGGACACTGGGGATTTTCGGATCCCACCGCTGCCACCAAATGTTATACGATGTTAGTTGGGAGTCTTTTTAAAAAAAGACTATTTTAACACAAACCCATTTATTTGGATATATGGATAATTATAAAGGATTTATGTAATAATAAAGGACCTCAGGACAACCGGTCGCGAGAATGATCAAACCAAGACTGAAGATCAATGATGAGTTCCTTCTAATGAAGGATGCTCTATCAGCACATTGTCAGCGATTGCTTATACATAGCACTGACATAACAGAACGCAATAAAGGGATAAAGCCGTAAATATTCTGGGTTCGAAACCAGTCGTGTTCCAATGAGTTTTTCAAAAATTTATTTTATTTTATTTTATTTTGGAATTTTAGGAAAACTTACAGCTAGGTACAGATTATTGTTTGAATAATAGTTAACTAAATCTTAAAAAAAAAAGATTATGTTATCTGAAGGCCAATTAAAAGTTTCCACAGATAGGTTAAATTTACTTATACAAAAAAACAGTAAAGTAGACGACTAAACAAAAAAAAGAAAAGTTCGATTTAAATTATGTGCACAGTGTACTCTCAATCGGCGAAGGAAAACATCGTGCATGTTGTAGAACCTCAAACGTTCTATAACATGTGTCAAGTACTCGAAAGGAACCTCTTGAGGCGCATTTAAAATCCTTTCACTACACTGTTGTCGAAAGAAACTAGTGACACGACAAGAAGAAGGAAGACAAGAATTAGTGTAAAAAAAGTACTAAGCTTATCAAATGTACTAACTACTACTACCAACGATAAGTGTTTATCTGTGTGACAAGTACAAGTCACTTTCCCTATTAGGCATTCCTGTGTTACCTACATAACATGAGGCCAACGGTTTGTCAGCATAGTCACAATTGCTTTATTGCCTTCGCAGGATAAAGAGAAGCGGACATCACTTTGAGCATAATGTTTGAAATGCCGTCTAGGAGTAACTTTATGAAACGCTTCAGTTGTTAACAGAAAATTTCACGATTTGATCACGGTAGATATTCTCTCAGATAAAAAAGAAATAAATAAAATAAATATTGGTGGACTTTCCATACAGCACTACCGAACCCCAAACTAAGCCAAAGCTTGTAATATGGGAACCAGATAGCTGATATAATACATTATATACTTTTTTGTAAATACATATTTATATTATACTAGCTGACTCGTGCCCACTTTGTTGGGCGGTGTCAAATTTGCAATAAAATAATATTGCAGCTATAAATTGAGATGAAGGCTATCCTATCTTTTAAGTTAGATCAAACTGCACGCGGTGCGCAAATTTGATTGAAATCGGTTAAGTAGTTTAGGAGTCCATAGCGGACAAACAGCGTGACGCGTAATTTATATATATTAAGATAATAACACCCAGACAGAGAACAAACATCTATGTTCATCACACATATATTTTTTCTCGGTGGGGATCGAACCTACGGCTTAAGGCACAGAAGGCCGAGCTACTACCAACTAAGTTGTAAAGGCTGTCCATAAAGTGTAGTAGCTGTTTCATAACTCTGTGGTCGTGCTCCTTACGTGTTTACGCGTGAGTCATTCGATTGTACCCAGTGGACGAGTAAGATTTGTTTGAGCTAGGAATGCCTAAATATTTGCATTTTGTGCGAGCCTTTATATGTACCCTGTACATGTCTACTTGTAGGGGTAATAAGTAATTGTAGTCTAGTTTATCTTACTTCTGCCTTTTTTTTATATAACTAGCTGATGGAACAAGCAGATGGCCAACCTGATGTTAAGTGATAACCATCACGTATAACAAAGCATTGTCTCGTAAGTCACGCACGATAGGAACGTGCCCTGCGTCCATCTACTTGAGGCTTACAGATGTTAAGCATCATGTGTCTGTAATTACACCACCGCCAACCACACTCTTCAAACCGAAACACAGCAACGCTGCTTGGCGGCAGAAAAAGGCGTTGTTGGTAGTACTTCCCCGGACGAGCCCTTCACAAAGAGCTCTACTACTCTTAAAACCTAACATGTTATTATTGTTAATAAGTTTTTTAAGCATTTTTATCTTTCCTTCTCTCACAAACTAACCTTTTTTTAAATAAGCTACATTTTAATTTATAAATTAGATGCATAAAAAAAAATATACAAACTCATAACTATCTTGTAAAACTATATCATTCACACTACATCATCTAGACTTAATAAGCTTTAGATACTAAGCAATAAAGGTAACTAGTTTATCAAATAGCATTCTAGCAGCGGCGATGGGCTTGCAACCTGTCACGTATGAAATACCAACCACTGCAAAATGTGGGTATGTGCCAAATGTAATGTTATGACTTACCTCTGACTTCCCCCTTAGACGACCTCAAAGAATCTGGAGTTACTTGGTACTAAGAGATGTGTGGGGATATCTACCGTGCCTGGGGATCAAAGTCGTGAAGCTGTTTTTTCTTCAGTTTATCAAAAAAAATATCTAACTACCACAAAACAGGCTAAAAATAGTTCGCAAACTAATAAACTTATCTACCGGGGTAAGGTCGGGCGGTTAAAGAAAATATAGGTCGTTTTCGCGGAAAAGGGAGCATTTCTGTCTCTTGCGCACAGTTCATAGAGTGAAAGAGATGGTGCGATTTGTGTTGTTATTAAAAAACAGCTGTTGTTTTGAGCAACGGTGGTCTAGAGGCAGAAGAGTAGTAGAGCTCTTTGTGAAGGGTTCGTCCGGGGAAGTACTACCGCCTTTTTCTGCCGCCAAGCAGCAACGCTGTGTTTCAGTTTGAAGAGTGTGGTTGCCGGTGTAATTACAGGCACATGAGGCTTAACATCAGTAGGCCTCAAGTTGATGGACGCAGGGCAGTGCATCGTAGGGCATGTTCCTATCGTGATTATACACAGTATTGACTTACGAGTCAATGCTTTGTTATAGGTGATAGTTACCACTTAACATCAGGTGAGCCATCAGCTTGTTCCATCAGCTAGTTGTATAAAAAAAAGTGACCCTTTTTATAGTTAGGTCGAAGGTGTTTAAAAAAAACGTTTGCTTATTAGTTTTCGAACCTTGTTTGTTTTTCGAAAACTTGTTTTGATCAAAATGATAATTATTGGTTGATTGCGTTTTTTCGTAAATAAGTTCAGTGATTTTATATCTTTCAAAATCTTGAAATGTGTGAGCGAAAACTTTGACGGGTGTCCCTTAAGTCACAGACAACCGTCAAACAACTTCGTGCGAGCAAGAAAGTTTGGCGGTTGTCTCTTGAATTTGGAATTTGGAAATGAATGAATAAAAAATATTTTATTATTTATTTTACACAAAATTGAACAAAAACATTTAAAAATATAAAAAAATTGTACTCTGGGCGGTCTTATCGCTGAAAGCAATCTCTTAAAACTAATATATATACTATAAAAAAAAAATATATAGTTTTACATGATCAAAGCGATAGTAAGCTCCCTAAGTGTCCGAGGTTGAATGTTGCAATGCATGGCTGTCGGTTCCAAGCCATTAAACTTTTTAATCGTCTGCCTACTGATATGAAGTTAATCAACAGCCCAAATATTTTTAAAAGCAAATTGAAGATGTTTTTGTTGGAGAGGTGTTTTTATTCCGTGGAAGAGTTTTTAGTATGGAAATAGCCTGACATTTGTTTATTTTGTGTTATGTGTTATTTAAATTCAATTAATTAATTAGGTAGGTAATAGTTTATTTTTATTGTGTTAGATTATTTTTTAATGTGTTAGATTATGTATTGTTTATTGTATTAATTATTTAGTTTTAAGTTGACATTCAAATACGATTGTAAAAAAATTGTTTGTGTATAAATAAATTGAAATTGAAATTGTATTCCAAGTTTCAAGGAAACATTCACAAGCATGGGTAATGGGTTTGTTATTACATACTTACTGCCGGTTTCGCGCGCGTTGTAGAAGTAATTACTTACATCAATATTTAAAGCACTTTCCTTCCTTGGCTCGTTCTTTTTAAATTATTCCTGTTATTTTTCCAGAATGAGAAGTATTTTATGTGTTATTTTTAGGCAAGATTTCTACTGCTACCTTAATCCAAATCGGTTTAGTGGTTACGATATGACAGCCTTAAATTTGAATTTACAACTCATAAAAAATAAAATTTGAAGCTGGTTTGACCATGTCTTATCTTTACCAAATGTCTTTGTTTATGTCATTTATAAGTCTTATCTATATATTGTCCATTAGAATGATAAACTTTAGATTGTTTTTGAATATTTACATTCACATATCCAAAAACGTTTCTTAAAATGCTTTCATTTTAATTTGTTGCCAAAATAAATACATATTCAAACCACTTAAGTAATTAACATTTATAAACGTTTACTGATTTAATAAATAAAAACAAATACCTAGATATAATAAAGCTATTATTTATTTCTAAACGCTAATGGATTTTGCACAAGACTCTTTGGGTCAAATTTTTAAACATGAATGCCTTTAAAATATTTCTTCATACTTTCTATAATCAATGCAGATGCTATTTTGAAAAATGATGTACAATCTTGTCGTTTTTTATGTGCTAATTCCGAAAATGCATTGCATCAGTACTTCTCAGCATCTCACAGCTTCACCGCGCCATACTGCGCAGTACCTTATTTATGGAACATTATTAAACACTAGCAGCTTCTCGCGGCTTCGCACGCGTTAAAGTGACGAGCCATGAGCCGTCTTGTTAAGTTTGAAATCAATAGCACTATGCGTTAAAAATCTCCCATACCTACTAACTTTTACAGTCATTAAAAAACAATAAAATAAATATTTAAGGGGGCTCCCATACAAAAACGAGATTTTTGCCGTTTTATAGATAACGGAACCCTTCTTGCGCGAGTCTGACTCGCACTTGGCCGGTTTTTTTATTATTTATTAAATATTTACCCTCTTATTCATATTGTTAGCTGAGCGCTCCATTAGCTTATCAGACCGATAAGTTTGTTGCTGTCTCTTTTCGTTGGCATGAAAGTGACGGTGACAAGTATACTCTATAGAGCCGCTATAAAATGGCAGGGAATATGAATACTTTGTTTAATCACCGGCGACCAGACGATATAAAATGATAAAAATTATATAGTTATATGATATACATATACAATTATATAGTTCACGTATGTTGAATTATAGCTGTTTATAAACGTCGGGAGTCGAAAAGCGTTGAAACGTGGATATTGATGAGGGTATAGCTCGGAAGACAGATAGTGGTTACACCCAGCTATCTGTCGGGGACTGCGATTCCGATCCAAAAGTCACCTAAGTGAGCGCGGAATCTGCAGTGAGTTATTAATATGGCATCTAATTAAAGATGGGGGAATAACATCTGCACTCACGTTATGCAATGGGATGTATTGAGTATTGGCATTCTGTAATACATTCATTCTGTAATGCCTTTTTCTGCAGCGTTGTTGTGTTTCGGTTTGAAGAGTGTTGCCGGTGAAATTACAGACACATGATGCACATGTGTATGCTTCAAGTTGATGTACGCAGGGCAGTGCATCGTATGGTATGTTCCTATCGAGCGTAACTTACGATACAAATTTTTGTTATAGGTGATGGTTACCACTTAACTTGAGGTGGAACAAGCTTCCATCAGCAAGTTGCAAAAAAACAAATACACTAACACTAATGCCACCCGCGTGAGGGTTTTGGCGAGTGGAAATGCCCACGTGCGTGAAGCGAAGCTCGTGATCGAAGTAAACTTAGATTCACTAGGTGAGACTCAGATTTTGTTGTTAAGAGAATCGATATTCTGAGCGCTGTTCGCTTCACTTGTTCCTCAACCGCGATTTCGTAATCGATTTAACAAAATAGTGTTCACTCAACATACAATTTCATATTATGTATAAGCGTTAATGTTATTGGCGTTGCTCCATGTGGTTTGTAATAAGGTCATTCACCCGCACTAAGATTTATCATCATCACCAACAACAATTCAAAGTCAAAATAAAAAGGTATTTTAATATAGTCCCAAAAGTTATTATCCGAGTGGGATTTGAACCCACGATAGTTATATGTCAGACCTGTAGATGGAACCACGGTCGCATAAGTACCGTAGTAGCATGTCGCTGAGTTGTTCGTCGAGTGTGATTAGAATCCGATAGCGCAGTTGGTTAGCGCGGCCCCGTATCAAGGGGAAGGTCGTAGGTTCAAATTCCACTCGGATAATAACTTTTAGGACTATATTAAAATCTTTGTGATTTCCTTAAGTGTAGGTTAATACTATAAAACTAACCACCACCCAGGGCCGGATTTAGGGGAGGGCAAACGGGGCGATGGCCCCGGGGCCTCCACAAACGGGGGGCCCCCACAATAGAGACTTCGGAAAAAAAAAACTTTCAAATTCCAACTAGTAAACACTAGTAAACATCTTCTTTGATATTTTTTTGCTATTTTACCTTTACCTACAGCCTACACAGACTTTGTACATAAATGATTATTTATTATATTAATCTTAAATAACAGAAATCATTGATCTATATTTGTTCACTCCAATCAGGCAATCAGTGAAATATCAAAATCTCAAAAGGCCCTGATAAGCACTTCCAATTCACTACCCATCTTGGAGGAGTACCCCAATCATTTAATGGCTGAGTGGGGTGGTACTTGCCCGCAAACTCGGAGGTTGGGTATTCGATTCCGTGTCTCGACAATTTTTTTTCTTATATATATTTTATGTATACATATAAATTAATTGCAGTATGTGAACAATTGGTGTTCTTCAATTCTTAAATAAATCAATTATTATTGACTAATAGGTAATTTTTTTCATATTTCTTCATGCAGCAAGGCAAATAATTATTATTGTGACACAATTAAATGCCATCAATTATTCACGAACTTTACTGCATGCAACAAATTGAAAAAAATCATAGTCGATCAATAATAATATGTTTGTATAATTATTGAAGAATATCGATTTCGATTGTCATACAAAAGCCACCTCATCGTGACAAGGAGTCAAACGCTAATAATTAATAATCGAGTCGTGAATCATTCATGATCGAGGAAAGAATGTGTCCATTGATATTTCCGTGCGTAATTTCGTCTTCATGTAGTTGTCTATTATTTTGCCAAAAGCATAATTTTCTTCAACCAGCGAGCGAGTGTGAGGTTTTTTTTTGCCCTCTGCCTGTCCATGTGAATCCACAGTAGAATAAAATTGAATAATCAGAATAATCAGAATAATCAATTTATTGGTAATTAGAATTATTACAAGTCAGGGTTTGTGGTACATTGTACATAATTAAAGAAATAATAATAATAATATAAATCACAATATTACAAACAAGTAAAATTGAAATACAGTCATTATTAATTATAAAAAATAAATTCGGATAACATTAAGATAGAATAGCATAGGTAAAAAACATTTATTTTTTTAAATATTTTAGTTGCATAAGTAATCTTCGACACTGTAGAATGCCCTCTCGACCAGCCATGATTTTAGTTTAATTTTAAAGGAGCATAGGCTATGCGCGTCAATGATGTGGTCTGGCAGATGATTATATAACTTAGGCCCCAGTATATGCGTGAGCCTGTCAGACTTGGCAAGTCTGTGGGTCACCGCAGAGAGCTTGCCAGCACCGCGCGTGTTGTAGGTGTGTTCATCTCCGCGCGTCTTGTACTTAGCCAGGTTTTGCTTTACGTGTAGTACAGCCTGGAGTATGATGACTGAAGGCAGCGTAAGTATCCGCAGGGAGACGAAGTACGGCCGCGCCGACGTGTCCTGCGCCGCTCCCACGATCGCCCTCACAGCACGCTTTTGCATGCGGAAGACGCGCTCCCGGTCGGCAGCGCGCCCCCACAGTTCTGCACCGTACTGGAGAAGCGAATGTACGGTCGCGAAGTAACAGGTGCGGACCACGTCCGCGGAAATTACGCGCGATAGCCGGCGGAGGGCGAAGCATGCGCTGCCTAGCCGAGCACACAGCTTGTCTATATGATTACCCCAGGTTAAGGTGCGATCTATTTGGAAGCCCAGGAAGAGAGTCGATGGAACTTGTTCAATGGGTGTTGTACCTATTGAAATGGATAAGTTTCGAACCCGCCGCCCCGAGATGCAAAAATGGATAAAGTGATTTTTTTTCAGGTTCAGGACGAGTCCGTTCCACTTAAACCACTGTGCCACCTGGTGGGCAGCTGTGTTCAACCGCTGCTCCAGTTGGTCTAGTGACAGTGCGTTGACGACTATGGCCACGTCATCCGCATACATGTAACTTTCCCCGGCGGTCACATGCTCGGGTAGGTCGTTCAACAGCAGCGAGAACAGAATGTTGGATACCGAAGATCCTTGCGCTACTCCCATAACGGTTTCCAGGGAGTTGGACCTAGTTTCCCCACCGTCGGTGATCACCATTTGCGCTCTGTCACGCAAGAGATCCGTCAAGAGCGAGTGGGCCTGACCGCTGATGCCGTAGTGCTGGAGCTTGGAGGCGAGAACGCTGTGATCTGCAACATCGAATGCTTTCGATAGGCCGCTGCACAGGACTGCGACATGCCGTTTCCCCTCGCAAGCTTCCATCACACGCCGGATGATCTCACGAGTCAGCGAGGTGGTCGAGCAGCCAGCGCGGTATGCGTATTGGCGCTCCGACAGCGAGTTTTTAATTGCCAGTTCGGATGGGGAATTTATAGTATATTCTGCGGATTTTACAAGACTATTCAGCCTATTTTTCGTATTTACGTGTCGATACGAGATACGACGGCAACGACGGTACCTGTTTCCCCCGTTTTTTGTCTGAACGAGTGTACGACCCGTCGCAGCGTTGACAAGTGTCCGCTGAGTGGCGTGCTTGTAGCAGGGAATCCCAGAATTTGATACATTCTCGTGCGTCTGAGAATCTACGAACTTGCGAACATTGTGCAACAAATGTAAGTCATTTCGATTTTTTACGGACAGACCACAGACGTTAAGACGTGAGTATTTTCATCGTTATCTTGTAATCTACAATATAAACCGAATGTCATTATTTGATTGTGCAATTACAAAAACGTGTTTTTTTTTTCTTAACATATAATAGAATATAATATGAAATGCAGAGAACAAAAGAACATAAAAAACGGGTACGGCGAGGTAATGATTTACCTATGTTTTATCATGCGTTTGTTTGGTTCTGCGTAAGTTAATTATCTAATCATTAAGGCGACTGAAATATCGTGATCACATGCTAATATTTAATAGGTAAATTGAGGTTTCCTAATTTAATTTTGAAATATTTTTTTCTCAATTCACTTCTGTTTTTGGCTCTTATTTTTTGAGTGCATGCACATAACTCGACAGGTTTCAGTACATTGCTTGCAGCTTCTACAGGAAAATAGTCGTGGAGCTGATAGTCAAGAAAAAGAAAATATTAGCAGAAACACCAAAAAGAGTTACGAGCAGTGCACATGGACCATGTGCACTGCTCGTTATCTTTTTGTATAAGAGAATCTACTTGGTTTCACAATAAATTATTTATTGAAAAACTCGACTGAAAAAAATTGTTCACTTTATTTGGAAAATAATTTGGGGCGAGGGGGCCTCCGCTCCTTTGTTGCCCCGGGGCCTCTGGACCTCTAAATCCGGCCCTGCCACCACCTATAACAAAGCATTGCCTCATAAGTCACGCACAATACTACTAAACTCTTGCTACTATTCTGCTTCTCTTAAAATGTGGTAACCAGGCGTAGATATAAAGTGTCATTACCAGGTGTCGGAATAGGTAGAGTTTTTAAGTACCAAATGACGTCAAATACGCTACTACGAAATCTAAATATGGATATGCCTTTTTTAATACCGACCCCTGGTCATTACTTATAATTTATCAAGGGTTATTACAAAGTGTTTTTTTTTATGTTAACCCTTTATTAACAAAGATTACAATAAGTACAAAATACACGTCAAACGGTTGAGCATTGCGAACGATCTAGAGATAGCTCAACTGATCCAAATCAGTGCCAATCGAAACCGTCCCCAATACACTGCTTGAAAATAGAAAATTGTATCCGTCGTAATTCATGCGACTGTTTTGTCTGGTAAGTGGGTACTTACCAGACAAAGCGAAACTAAAACAAAGTCAAACAAACAATCTCATCCCAGCAATACCAATTCACAGTTTCACATCGTTTTCGTTTATGTTTTACTGAGTTGTTCTGTTCAAATAATATTTACATTTACACCCAACAAAATTCTAAAAATCAACCTTGTTTTTAGGTTAATAGCACAGATAAAAAACCTACACACTGCGAAGTTTTAGGTCCTAAATAAACAAGGATATATTTTTTCGTCAAACAATGTAACACCCGTAGCAACGTGCTACGCGGCTACGCACGTAGCGTTCCGCTGAACAGCGCTACGAAAGTATAGAAGGTAGTGGGCATAGTATTACTAGAAGTGCTACTTTCGCATTTTTGATCGAGTGAGCGAAGCGGATCAAGATCTCAATAGTAAATAGTAGATTGTTTTGTGTTTGTTTGAGTATAACGTCGGAACCGTTTTGATCCGATCAATATATTTGGACGGCTGACTTTATAACTTTTTGAGTTTTATAGGACAAGGGTTTATTAATGTAGAGGGTTTCATATGGCACAAAAAGCAAACGTAGAGAGTCGTTTAAATGTGGTAAGTAGGTATTTACTTGGTCAGTAAGTATCACGAAATCTAAAAAATGCATCCGAGCCTTATAATGAAAGTCGTGGGCTGAATTTTATTTCGCAATATCATGTCGATTCAAACTTTTTAATAAAACTTAAATAAAAAAAACTTATTATTAATTTAAAAAAGTTTATGTACTGTGGTTGATCATGAAAATGTATACTATGCCAAAATGCCTGTGAAAATTGCATAAATGTAAATGTAATCAATTTCAGTCGTTTCATATGTTTTTATTTAATTGTTGATTGTATTATTTTTCATTATTTATTGTGACATTATTGAAATTCCTTTGACATTTTGGTATTTTATTTTGTATTAGCTGGTGCCCGCGACTGCGTCTGCAAATAGCATCATATTTTGGACAATTCACACATTATCTTTATAAATTGTAGCCTATGTGTTATTATGTATAAGGTATATTATTGTAAAGTTTCATTAAAATCCATTCAGTAGTTTTTACGTGACAAACATCCATCCATCCATCCATACTTACAAACTTTCGCGTTTATAATATTAGTAAGACTAAGATTTTGGCTCACATATTGTAAGTACTGTAATAAAGGCCGCTCGCACAACGACCAATAATCGTGTTAGGCAAGCCACTAATCGCATGTAAAAAGCTAATCACGATAAATATTTCAGCTTATATCATAGCAAATTGTCAAAAATGGAAATGATGTTTACGCTAATTCTGTTTGGTTTGGTAAACATTTTTTTTATACAACTAGTTTATGGAACAAGCAGATGGCCCACCTGATGTTAAGTGGTAACCATCACCTAGAACTAAGCATTATCTCGTAAGTTACGCACGATAGGAACGTGCACTACGATTGCGTCCATCAACTTGAGGCATACAGATGTTAAGCCTCATGTGCCTGTAATTATACCGGCAACCACACTCTTCAAACCGAAACACAGCAACGTTGCTTGGAGGCAGAAAAAGGCGTGGTGGTAATAGTTCCCCTCCCTAAACAGGCTCACAAAGAAAGCTTCACAAAGAACTTTACAAAACTGATAAAAAAAAAACATGCAAATCCTTTATGATTCACTGTCAGAGAATAGTTAATGATGTTTACTTATTCCATTTAGATTGGTAAACGTTTTTAAATAAATACAATAAAATCAAATCGTGTAAGTAGTCCTTAGATGTTGGAAGCTTTTACTTTTACAGTTGTTAAGTGGAAGCCACAGCTTTGCAAGACGAGGATACGTTTAATAAGTTCCCAACTTGCCGACAGCCAACATTTATTGGCAATTCGGTTCGATCCCTTGTTGGACCTTGGGATAAGATCAAAACTAAATAAAGAAAACTATAAATAAAGAAATGTAAGTAGTTTGGTAAATTGAGATAAGTACTTCCTCATTCTGAGGAGTATTTCTGCATACTTACTTATTTTTTTATACTACTTTTGATGGAACAAGCAGATGGCCCTTTTTTTGTGGTAACCATCAACTATCTGTAAAGTAATAGAGCTCTTTGTGAAGGGCTCGTCCGGGGAAGAACTACCACCGCGCCTATTTCTGCCGCCAAGCAGCGTTGCTGTGTTTCGGTTTGAAGAGTGTGGTTGCCGGTGTAATTACAGGCACATGAGGCTTAACATCTGTATGCCTCAAGTTGATGGACGCAGGGCAGTGCATCGTAGCCACGTTCCTATCGTGTGTGACTTACGAGGCAATTCTTTGTTATAGGTGATAGTTACCACTTAAAAACAGCTGGATGATCTGCTGGCTTTTTCCTTCAGCAAGTTGTATAATAAAAGTAATGTAATCGTTAGAGTTAGAGGTTGCACAACATCAGGTGGACCATTTGTTTGTATAATAATATGTTCCCTTAAAAAACTGTCGGCAATATTTTTTATTTATTTATATATACACCGTGTTTGAGAAACGTGTAGAATAAGCAAGAAAAGTGATATATCAATATTTCTAATGAAAATTATTTTTTAAAAAAGATAGCTATAGAAAAATGTATCATATATCATTTTGTGACAAGAGAGCTTTAGGTCATATTCAGAAGAGTGATCGTGAGACACGTGTCACAGAAAATATTAAAAGTACTGTAACTCAAGCTGAAAGTCGTAGCGAGCTATGTACAGAGCCATGTTGGATTTCACAGCGTTATAGAATTGTGGTAAGAAAATCCGAAAAACCAAACCAATTTTTCTGTTTCGGTTCGAAAAAGCGAATAAGGCGATTGCAGATTGGGTTTTTTTCGAGCGTGTGTTCTGCGCTACGCGTGTGTTTGATACGCTCGCCTGACACGAGCTGTATCAAAAACATGTGTCATTATAACTAATATAACCGATACACACACATACACAATAACGAAGGCCTGTACACAATTATGAAATAACTTTTCCACTTTAAGCTCATATTATACTCGTTGTATGAGCTTAAAGTGCACCTTTGCTCGAGTGAGGTAGTTTGGTAGCTGTCACTATGCACACGTATAAAAGCGCAAACACAAGCGTAAAATACGTCTAAACTGTAATTTCCCCACCACTTCCCGACAAGAAAAACGAGCGGCGGAGTGCTGGGGTAATGGGCACCTTTATTTGATTTATTATAAGCGTAGAACTTCACAGATTTCGCCATCAATAAACACTGCCGATAAACTTATTATTCATCTCTTGACTTCCAAAACGAAGTAGGTAATATGCACGACATCTTGAATTGCAAGTCACGTATGAAAATTGGCAAATCATCAAGCTGTTTTGGGGAAAGGTATTATTTTTGCGTCTAATTCACGTTTTTTGATGAAGAAACTCTCCAGAAGAAACAAATACAAGAAGATCATTGCACTCTACATTATTGTTGACACTATTGTGTGAGTGAGAGGTAATGATTACCGCCGCCATTATGAATCTTTGGCGGTTTTTATTTTATACTACTTACTGATGGAACAAGCAGATGATGCATCTGATGTTAAGTGGTAGTCATCACCTCAAAACATTGACTTGCAAGGCACGCACGGTGATCAACTTCAGACATACTTTAGATGTTAAGCCTCATGTGCCTGTAATTTCTCAAGCAATCACACCCAATTGACCGAAACAACATCACTGCTTGACTGCAGAAACAGGCATGGCATACTTCCTCGGAAGAGCCTTGCACAAAGAGCTCTAAAAATTAAAAAGGTTAATTTATCACTATTAGAAACTTACTAGGTAAACACGAAACTAAAACAAAAAGAAAGTAGTTAAAATATAAACAATATATGTCAATTATTCCTGCTCTATGTCTCTACTACTACTATTATTACCAACACACTAGAAAAAAAAAAACGAGAAAAGAATAAAACCAAAAACAAGATGGCGCTGCAAATTTTCATTGGACCCTACTTTACCTACCGAACACGATTGCACTGTGTGCTCCATTGAGGTATATAATACTTCGTCTAAGGTGTGCTCTATTTTGCACCAATAGAAGGTACCTTTAGTCTAAGTCACACTAACAGGTCTCGTCTGAAAACCAGCGCTGCCCTGCACCTATCTAGGTTGGGCGCAGCATTTAGCTGAGATGACGACCATTTTGCCCCGCACAATTTACATAATCTGTGTATTAGTATAGGTACATATAGCCAGCTTTATGAAGGTAACTATTTTTTTATTTTTTATTATTTTCAATGTACTTAGATAACTGCTTTTCTTCAGGTCTATGTAGATACCTACCTATACCTACCCACTGCTATTGTTGTTTCTTATTGTGGATCAAATAAATATGTTTTCTTTCTTTCTTTCTTTGTAGCTTTTTAAAACAGTATTATTCAGTACTAGCTGCCACCTGCGGCTTCGCTTGCGTTTTCTTAGAGATTGTTACCAGTAACATATAAAACGATTTTCCTTTATTGGGCTTGTTTATGTTTCCTACCCCGTTCTCGGTAATTTTTCGGGATAAAAATAGTACGTTTAATTGTATTTTTTTACCATGAAAAAAAACACTACTTATAATATCATTGATAATTTAGACGTTATGTGGACATTATGATCTATGACGAAGAGATCATAATTAGACGCTAGTCAGAAAAAAATCGCTAACTCATCTAATAATTTTCCGTTTGATCTCGTTTGGAAGCGCTATACCTACTTATAAGACTTGGAATATAGAATACCCTGCTCTCGGGGTTATAGGATTATGGATTAGGATATGTTACACGTTGTATACAAGTAAGATTCAGTATTTTTGTACTTTCAAGGGTAAACAACCTTATTGTCCCTTAGCGGTTCTTTACGACTTCTGACGTGTTCCATTAGCCATCTCATTTCCATTATTCACCTGTATACTTATACCTATACCCAGATGAATATCATGTGCTGGTCTTGTCATGTCATAACTCCAAGATACAATATTTGGGTTCCGTTCCGAAGTTTATGGAACTATTTTACTGCATACAATTTATGGGTCCAATAACTAGACGTACTCGTGTTTTTTTAGTGCACTTATGAACAAACATAAACGATTTCACGACTCTGATATTTTAGAGAAATCACGGTAGATATCCCCTCTGAAAGAAAGAAAGAAAGAAAGAAAGAAAAAAAAAAACGCCAGGTGGCGCTTTACGGAACGGTCACTGCTTTTGTAATATAATTTTGTAAATTGAAAATAAACAGTAAATAGTTGATAAAGTACCAGTGAAATGTTATAAAACACATATTTATGTGCTAGATATATCGTGTACATGTTATCTCCAGGAATATATTTGAACTATCTTAGAAAAAGTCTATTCAAATAAGTCTGCGAAGTGAAGATTTCAAATTCTCCTAGTGCATCAAACTTTGTGTGTAATAAATAAATAACATTATCTTGATAAATAAACTTAATAAAACGGCTGCAAACAAACGAGAGAAAGAAAGAAAACGAGAGATTTTTACCGATCAGTGAGCAAAGCATTTTTTTCCAAAACCGTGACCGGAAGTGTAAACAAACCTAAAGTGTATTGAAATGCGTTGCGAATCAATGCAAGATGTCTGTATACCTACAGCAATGCTCTTTATTTAAATAGTTGTATTTTTAAATACACTGTTAAAAGCTAAATCTCTCCAGACTTTCCAAATAGTTTCAAGAGTATTTTATTTACCTTCATGAATTCAAGCTTTGTATTGTCTTCTCGCTAGTAACAGAGTAAAAATATAAAAAACCACAGAGCAAAGACCATGGAGAGAACACCTGTTAAAATTAACCTGGACTGTGGAGGATGCCCGCAAAAGATAATAAATCGTCAATACATGAAATGTAGCAAATGTATCCACTCCCAGATACCTCAGACTAACAAAGGAACACAAAGAAAGGTGGACTTGTTGTGGATGTATAAAGAAACCAACAGGGGACAATACAAACACACCAGTTGGAAAACATTGCCAAAATAGTTATGCCAACGAAAATGTCACCCAGAGAAAACCTCGGAAACTTCTCCAAGTTTCCATTGAAAATCTTTATCTTTAAATAGTACTTTAAATAACATTATAAATTGGTTGGAACATATAAATTTAAGAGTAAACGTAGATAAAACCTTGTACATTCAATTCAGAATCTTAATTACCATCTTAACACCCCATTAGCTAAATCAAAAATCGATAGATACTGCCACTAAATATCCTCTAAACCAGCGTTTACGGAATGGTTTTTGTAAATAAATAAAAATTGGTGGACATTCCACATAGGGCTACCTACAATCTCTTATTTTTATCTTATAGATAATTGGATGGCGATGGATGGATGATAAGCAGGGGTCGTAATAGGTAGAGTTTTTAAGTACCAAATGACGTCAAATACGCTACTACGAAATCAAATATGGATACGCCTTTTTAAATCCCCGTTTCGGAAACGATTCGAGTTCGAAATCAAATGTGATAAAAAATGGCGTTACCGATTCGAAACCTTTCCGAATGTTTTAAAATAGCCCTGCTGTACGTGTAACGCTACTTAGTTTGTGTTTAATATAGGAAAAAAGAGTTTTAGAAGGCAATAATATCAATCTTAACATCAGTTGGGCCATTTGCTTGTTCCTTCAGCAAGTTGTATATCAAAAAAACCCATAAGTATTAGAAAACAATTTTTACTAATCCCTAATTCCGGGCTTAAAAGGTATATCCATGTTAAGATTGCGTAGGTAAGTTTACGACATTTGGTACTTAAAAAGTCTACCTATTCCGACCCCTGATGATAAGTGGTAATCACCATCACCTAAAACAAAGCATTACATCTTAAGTCACCCTTGATAGGAACGTGCCCAAAGATGCATTGCCCTGCCATCAACTTGAGGCATACAGATGTTAAGCATCATGTGCCTGTAATTTCACCGGCAACCACACCCTTCAAACCGAAACATACAAAGCAGATTTGCGGCAGAATAAGGCATGGTGGTAGTACTTCCCCGGACGAGCCCTTCACAAAGAGCTCTACTACTCTTTTAACATCTCTCTGGTCCCAAACTGAGCAAAGCTTGTATTATGGATTTATGGAAACCAGATAGCTGATGTATTACAGAGAGGCAGAGCTACTACCAAATGAGCTGTGAGGGCTTTTAGCCCTTTTAACTAATTATGTACATTGTTTATAATATATGAAAACGTTTTAATGGTCAATACTTATATTTAAAAATTACCACAAACTACAAAAGTACCGATTGCTAACTCAAGTTACTCAACGTTGCCTGGAAGAGATCGCTCTCAGCGATAAGGTCGCCCATTGTTTTGCCTAAATGTATGCCTTAACCCTGTATTTTGTTTCTGTGTGGTGAACAATAAAGAGTAATCTATCTATGAATCTATTGTTTTCCTAATAATAATTAAAATAAATCCTACTCGGTGCTCTGAGGTCTGAAGAATGCGATTATTATAATCAGAGGTAACGACCCAACATCAGGTTGATTATCTGTTTGGTCCACCACATTATCACATTAAAATAATTGGAAAGAACACTGTATTTCTATTAAAAAACACTTTGACTTTAAAAACAATGTATACTGGGATATCTTTAACACCAAAATATTTTTTTCTATTTCACAAAATCGTCACGCGCGCCCCCTTTCGGGGACAATGGCGAAAGTTATTCAGAATATAAAACAGTTCATTCGGGGCCGTCTAAAAATAAATCGGGGATATTGAATGATTTGTCATGCGATAACTAATATTTGATCGAGTGAGCGAAGCGAACGAAGATCTTAGTTTCAACTTGGGCGATTTGGCATTTTATGTATGTATGTATGTATGTATGTTTGTCTGGCCATAACTTTCGAACCGTTGATCCGATCTGCATGAAATTTGATAAGACGACAGTTTGTACTTGAGAAATTTACTGGTAAGTATATGAGTAAAATCGGATGAAGGGTTTTTAAGATATGGGGTTTTTTAAGGGGGCAAAAATAAAAAAAGTGACTTAAAAAAATCAAGTTACATGTCATACGAAAGGGCTGTGTTTGGACATTCCAAAACAATTTTTACTTTTTTTCTGGGACGCTCGGTTTTTGAGATACAACAAATAAGTTAAATTAATCTGTAAGAGTTTCGTTGGCATCAAGGTTTTTCTACTGGTCGGCCAGTTACTTTGCTTTTTCTTATTTTTTTTTCTTGAAATAAATTAAGGAGGTACTCAGTTCTCATAAAATGGTGTCAACGACCAGGTCTGATGATGGAGCCAAGGTCTGTTCAACGGAACTCTTCAATAAATAGGCCAATAGAGTTGAAACTTGGTAACCATACCAAGTTAGTAGGCGGTAGTCAGAAAAAAGTCCAAATAATGTTTGGACTTGCCTCTGACTACCACCTACTCAAAGTTTTGGTGCGTTCGTCGGGTCGCATCACGAGATCTCAGTTCGGGGCGAACCACTAGTTTAGACAGGTATTACTGACAAGGTGAGAGCGCTTGGCAGAATAATGCAGAAGGAATGCCTTTGCACATGCTCACGGATGCCGTCTAAATCGTGAAGCCACCGTTATAATACACACAGTAATATTTATTTTCAAGTTTACGTACAGTTACGTACAGCGTAAACGCCCGAGTGCCCGGGGGCACTCGGGCGTTTACGCGACTGGGAAGGCATTGGTGGTGTTCAGAAATTATTTATTGTATAACTATAGTGTGTTGTATCTTGATTTTTGTTTCATTGTGTGTATGAGTGGAGACGGTACGGTTTATTGAGTGGGTAGGATATTTGTTAAGACGTATAGATTGTAACATTATATAAATTACTCGTGTACCTACATCGAAAGTGCTTGTTACATATACTCCGAAATTCACATACAATATTTAAATAGCAACTGTACTAGTTAATGAAGTTTACTTATAAATAACTAGTAGGTAGTTCGCCCCGAACTGAGATCTCGTTTTGCGACCCGACGAACGCATCAAAACTTTGAGTACGTAGTAGTCAGAGGCAAGTCCAAACATTATCTTCGGACTTTTTTCTGACTACCGCCTACTAACTTGGTATGGTTACCAAGTTTCAACTCTATTGGACTATTTATTGAAGAGTTCCGTTGAACAGACCTTGGCTCCATCATCAGACCTGGTCGTCGTCACCATTTTATGAGAACTGAGTACCTCCTTAATTTATTTCAAGAAAAAAAATTAAGAAAAAGCTAAGGAACTGGCCGACCAGTAGAAAAACCTTGATGACAACGAAACTCTTAGAGATGGGAGCTCTTGGATCGCTGGTTATCTTAATTTAACTTTTACTATTTTATCTCAAAAACCGAGCGTCCCAAAAAAAAAGTAAAAATTGTTTTGGGATGTCCAAACAAAGCTCTTTCACATGACATGTAACTTGATTTTTTTATGTAACTTTTTTTATTTTTGCCCCCTTAAAAAACCCCATATCTCAAAAACCCTTCATCCGAATTTACTCATATACTTACCAGTAAATTTCTCAAGTACAAGCTATCGACATATCAAATTTCATGCAGATCTGACCAACGGTTCTAAAGTTATCGCCAGACAAACATACATACATACATACATACATACATACATAAAATGCCAAATCGCCCAAGTTGAAACTAAGATCTTCGTTCGCTTCGCTCACTCGATCAATAAAGACAATAACAACCCTGTAAAGTCTGAGTTTTGTTTTTCGTTTTTTTTTTCTGTGCTGAGAGAGAACTCGAGAGTCTCCATACAAAAACGGCCTGACGATACGGAAATCTAAACTCAGACTTGGGGTAGGTAGGTATTGTAGTTCTGTGTCAGGTACAGTGGCCTTATTTGGGGGTCGTTAAAGCCTCGTTCAAACATATCATAATATTTGCCCAGTAGTCGGCCGAACAGATTTTTTGTAATGGGGCTTTTTGTGAAGGACTTGTACGTAAAGCACTATCACCATATTTCTGCCATCAAGCAGTTGCTGTGTTTCGGATTGAAGGATGTAGGTTCTCAAATAATACAAAAAATAAATTTCGATAATAAAAATATTTATTCAAAAACTTCTGTAAAATTGAGATATCTACCGTGCTTAGCGATCAAAGCCGTGAAGCTGCTTCAGCATTTTTCTCACACTTCTGTAAAACATTAGTATCGTGAAAAAAACAAATAACATTTTTTTTTATTCATTTATTTAAAGTGCTCTGTTGCTGAGCGACAACACTGCCCTATACAAGGTGTTCCAATAATTGGGTTTTACAGCGCTGAAGTTTTACAGCGTTTACAGTGTTGGTTCCATAGAAAAGTTATTCATATTGATTGGTACTTTAGCCCCCTGAAGTTTTAAACCCAAATATTGGAATACCTTGTATAAAATCTATATTTAATCCTATCTGAAAAGCTATGATGCTTCTCAAGATGACCGAACTCTAATCTAGAAATACGTCATTCTAAATATATTGCTTCCAAAAACGACAGAAAAACAAATTGTTTTCATGATTTCGCTGGGTGTTTCAATAAACGTCACATCTGTCAAACAGCAAGACAGATTGACAAGTTATTTTTTTATTTGGCTATTAGTTAGAACTCTCCAATACATATTACTCACAACTATTAAACTATTTTAACTACAATAACTATTTACTCCACAACCCATACGACTACGCCATAAAATAAAAGAATGTAGCATACAATAAAAAATACCAATACTTTCATTTACTTTAGAAAAAAAAGCCACATAACTTTATGTATGCAAAAATATTTCATAAACTAATGAGAACTATGTATGCATAAGTATTTCATAAACTAACTGTGTGAGATAAAATGAGCCGGGACTCATGTAATTTACAAAGCTTATGGCCTGATAAATCGCCTCATCTACAACTAATCACGGAAAAATTAAATGAAATGGTGAATTAAATTGAACGATCCACCATATTCGGTTTGGATGGACTGGCGCGCCCTGTATGGCGGGAACACGATTGTGAATTGTCACAAATATAGTATTGTGCAGCTAAAATTAGAAGTAATTGTAGATGACTATGATTTTTGTATGGTATCATGATGGTAACTGCTGGTACCATAGGGACCTTTTGCATGGTGGCCTTGATTAGCTAAATTATAGCCTACAAAATATCGTCGTTACAAATTTAAAATCTCTCATGTGCTTAAAAATCTCTCTCATGTGCTGTCTTATAAATTTGATAAAACAAGTTAATTAATAAATAAATAATAATAATAAAAATGCATGTATTTAAATAAATATTTAATTTAATAAGGTACGTCTGGTAATTGCATTCTTGTCGTCGCCCAGACGTGTCAACTGAGCCTACTTAATATAACCCGTAAAAATGTTAGTGGTCAGTAAATTCTAATGCTGCAAAGCAAGCATATTTATTTATTTATTTATTTATTTATTTATTCTTAGATTCACAGTTTTTCTTATTGTCTATTTTAATCTATTAATGATACTGTACGCTCAGTAAAAGCTTTATAACGAGAATGCATTTCCGTTTCCGTCGATTTTAACCAGTTTTCGTACTTTTTTACACCTAGTGCTTCCGGTCAAGTGGCGCCACCTGGCGGCCGCGCGCCATTTTGCTTCGTAAAATGTGCAGCGCCATTTTGGAATCATTGGCGTTTTGTTTTCCGTCGATGCAACTTGTGTCTAGCAGCTATCTCTGCGACGACCGTTGCATATAAATATTTTATGTTCAAATCTTATCTTATTCATAAAAGATGAAGAAAATTTTAATTTATTAAGTGAAGTGAAACTGTGCAAAGAGGGAAAACACCGTGAGTACAACCCTCTTTATTTTAAATAGATGACCGTGATAAATTTTTTAACGATTTTTCGTTCGGATCACGTTCTCATAGTCAAAAAATTACCAGTTTAGGTACTTGAACGTGTATTTAGTAGGTATTATATTTTGTACAAAGTTGATTTTTCAGAAATATATTAGATATAAAAGCCTCTGCTTTCACACAGAAGCTGTATGGAACTATTACTTGCGAGCATACGTGCTCTTTTTCTTTAAGTCTAGAAACCTGCAGAATAAATTATATTTCTATTTTCTTTACAAACCAGTCTGTCAATACAGGTTCAGGGTGTATAACAGGTTCAGGATTCCATTTTTATTAATATGGTTAGCGGGAAATATTATAACATCATTGTTCTTGCGATGAGGTCCAAGATCACAAATTTTAATATCAAGACAGAAAGGATCTATCTGCTTTAAAATAGCCCCATAGCTGTTTGAAACAAGTGCTTAGGCTAGAAGTCTGCACATAGCTACTTCACATACTTCAGGTATTCATAGACTTTTGGAAACAAACGAAGGGGGGAAAACGTATGATACCTTACGTTAACATGCCTAAATACAACTTAAAACTAACTGCATTATACTAACTGCATTAAACAGAAATTTAGTTTTGTTTTATCTGTAACAAAAATATTGCATGATGTATTTACAATCTTTTTTCTTGTTCTTATCTGAGTCGTACAACTGAAGAATCACTTTTCTTGAATTTTGCTACCTACCCACTTTATTATTTTCATAAGTAATATAATATCACTTTGATTAGTTCGCGGGTCACCAACCCAAATGTCGTAGATTATAACGAACATAGTTTGATAAAAGGCAAAGCCCTCTTGGCCGCACCTCGCGGGGGTTAGGCATTTTTAAAAATCTATGTTCCATCAGGTGGAACTGTATAAGCTTTTAGTGAACGTGAACAAAGTTGATCCTGTCACGTTAAAAAGGCAAAGCCTTTTTGGCCGCCCCTCGCGGGGGTTAGGCGTTTGAAAATCTATGTTTCATCGCATGAAACTGTAGCTTTTAGTGAACGTGAACAAAGTTTGATCCTGTCAAATTAAAAAGGCAAAGCCTTTTTGGCCGCCCCTCGCGGGGGTTAGGCGTTTGAAAACCTATGTTTCATCGCGTGGAACTAAATACTAGTAAAAACTATTAGTATATATGGCTTTCTCAATACGCTGGGTTCTCTCTAAGGAAATCCAATCAATCTAACAGCCACCTCTCAAGGGGGTTTAGGCGTTAGTAAAACTGTGTTCAATGAAGACAAAAGATGAGATTTTAGTAAACGAACTTTCTTTTCTAAATTTGTTGGTTTCTCGCAAGAGAAATCTTATCAAGCATACAGCCGCCTTTCGAGAGAGTTAGGCGTTTGCAAAACTGTTCCATTGCGTGAAAATTTGTGCGATCCTTTGTGCGATGGCCTTTCAAAGCACAAACATGCCTGTAACAAGTACATCCTCGCGGGGTGTATGTTCCTATAGCCAGTTTCCTTTTAAAATCTCTCAACCCTCACTATTGTAATGATGAATGACAATAAGAAAGTTTCATTCTATAATAGAAACTAGCGACTTTATCGTGAAAACCTAAGGCTCAGAGAAGTTTTAGATGACTAAATAATGAAGATTAATATGGTAAGTACAGATATAAATAAATACCTCATAAAGTCAGTTATAAGCCACGTGATAAGCAAAACAGTTATTATCACTCTTCCACTCACAATGGAAGAAAATAAATTGATAAAGTTATCGTATCAAATGCCTAGCCAAGCGCCTAGCTGGCTGTAAAAATAAGTGAAATGTGTTTCATAATGATTTTCAATATTCTTATGAATATTATTTTAACATTACATACTTTGTAGAGTAAAACCTATCTGGTTATGGACCCAAAGCTGATAGTTCTGGCCATTTTTTACACAACACTAACCTAACTTAACCCAAACCTAACCTAACCTAGGTGTTTGGGTACTGGTATTGCTGGCGCCAGAAATAATATTAAAAAAAAAAAAAAAAAAAAAAACCACCTAACCTAACCTAACCCAAACCTAACCTAACCTAGGTGTTTGGGTACTGGTAGTGTGTTTAACTTAAGTTTTTGAGCTTCAAGTTATATAGATGAGTTTATTTTTACGTATAATAAGTATTGTAGGTTCCAGACATAAAACCTAACCTAGGTGTTTGGGTAATGGTAGTGTATGCTTAACTTAACCACGTCAAACGGGCAACCCGCTTATACACAATCGTGATGGAATGTTAGTTTGTAAGTGAGGCGCAGTGTGTCAGTACTTAACGCTCATAAACTTTTATGTCTACCCACCCAAAACATTAAACACTAGCGGCCTTTCCCAGCTTCGCATGGGTGGACATAAATTTTTTCAACGTTTTAGGATAAACTTAGACCGATGTGGGTTCGACTCACTTCTAACTCGCGCCTTGCCCGGGCCCGCGCTGGGTGAGAACGCGCCCCGTGACCTTATATTTTTTAAATCTTTTGAATGGAATGTCCGATTTGGAAAATTCAAGAAGTAATGTATAGGTATTGAACCAGTCTTGAATATGAAAAGATTTATTTGGATAAGGATTAATACCAAGGTACAAATAAAGACCCTTTTCTAGCGGCGGCATTTCAATTAAATTTTTATAATAAAAGAACACTTATTGTGACATAACTATAATAGTTAGACATATTCTGTCGCGACATTTTTTGTAGATGATGACGTGTTCTACAAAATCCTAGTACATTATTTTGTTCTATCATCAATAGTTTTCGCAGCGCACGCGATGTAAGGTTTTCTTTTTCCACCTTGAGTTACATTATTAGAGTTTTAGTAAGGATCCCTGTTTTTTTTTAAATATAATATAGCCTATGTTACTCAGGGATAATATAGCATTCCAATGGTGAAAGAATTTTTGAAATCGGACCAGTAGTTTTTGAGCCTATTCGTTACATACAAAACAACAAAAATACAAATCTTTTCTCTTTATAATAGTAGTGTAGATGTAGGATAGGCGTCACTAGAGCCCCTAATTACGTAACTCGCGACAGGTCTGTGACAAGCGTTAATAGGCAATCAAATCACTACTGGCAAACGTCACGTCTTATTTTTATTTTTTAAATGTATTGGCAGGTGCATTATTTTGAGACGTGTGCTTGTAATTACATAGACAACCATACCCTTTTAATCGGAACACAACATTGCAAATATGGCTAAAAATTATAGATGAAAGTATTGTTATAGTTGATGGTTACCACTTAACATCAGGTGGGAGCCTTCTGCTTGTTTCATCAGCTAGTAGATACGGTGGTCTACTCCCCGGACGAATTCTTTCATAATAAGCTAAAACTACGACTGATGTTGTACCACGTGGCGTTTGACAACATTGGTTGTCGCCTGTCGCAGATCGTTCGCGAGTAACGTAATGAGGGGTTGAAGTAACTACTTTCGGTAAGACCCTTACTGGATAGGCTTGCTTGGTAGCATTAGAATTTACTGACCACTAACATTTTTACGGGTTTTATTAAGTAGGCTCAGTTGACACGTCTGGGCGACGACAATAATGCGATTACCAGACGTACCTTACCAAATTAAATATTTATTTAAGTACATATATTTTTTATTATTATTATTTATTAATTAATTTACTTTTTTATCAGATTGCATTAAACAAATTCATTTAATATTCAAGTGTCAACCAGTTAGGCACCTGGCTAATGGGAGCCAGACAGTAATCGTTTGCTCCAACGGTTGTCGGTTCGGCAAACATGGCCGGCCCACTACCATTTCAGCATGCATAACTACATCTACACTCTACACTAATATTATAAAGAGGAAAAATTTGTATTTTTGTATGTAACGAATAGGCTCAAAAACTACTGGTCAGATTTCAAAAATTCTTTCACCATTAGAATGCTACATTATCCCTGAGCAACATGGGCTATATTATATTAAAAAAAAACAGGGATCTTTACTAAAACTCCAATAATGTAACCCAAGGTAGAAAACAAAAACCTTACATCGCGTGCGCTGCGAAAACTATTGATGATAGAACAAAATAATGTACTACGACTTTGCAGAACACGTCGTTATCTACAAAAAATGTCGCAACAGCATATGTCTAAATATTATAGTTATGTCACAATAAGTGTTCTTTTATTATTAAAAATTAATTGAAATGTCGCCGCTAGAAAAGGCACTTTATTAGTACCTTGGTATTAATCCTTATCCAATATACATTACTTCTTGAATTTTTCAAATCGGACATTCCTTTCAAAAGATTTAAAAATATAACCCACCCAGCGCGGGCCCGGGCAAGGCGCGAGGTAGAAGGGCGTGCAAATGACTCGAACCCACCACGGTCTAAGTTTATCCTAAAACATTGAAAAAGTTTATGTCCACCCATGCGAAGCTGGGACAGGCCGCTAGTACTTTATATGTCGACACATACTTACCACATACATAAATGATTCTGTTCTTTTCAGAAATCAAAATGTATGAGCTGCTACTAGCTAAAATGCCAAATGGCCCAAGTTGAAACTAAGATCTTCGTTCGCTTCGCTCACTCGATCAATTAGCTTTAACACAATCCATCTTTTCATCGGCCTACCTATCTCTACTCCTTTATACATCCACATTCGTGGCATTCTTCATGTTATATGACATTCTTCTTGCGAATGGGCCTCTAATAGTGATAAGAATTCAACTTCACATCTCAGTTGGTAGTAGCTCTGCCTTCAGCGCCGTAGGCCTTTTTGTTCTCTGTCTGGGTGTTATATAATATTATAAGTATGTATTTACAAAAAAGAAAGTATATTATGTATTATATCAGCTATCTGGTTCTCAGATTACAAGCTTTTGCTTAGTTTGGGGCTAGATAGTGCTGTGTGGAAAGTCCACCAATATTTATTTATTTATTAAATCATCGCAGTAGTGGTTGATCGTAGTAGAACATCGAGATGGTGGCATGAATAACACGTTTTCGAATGTCACAGTTGCACTTGACTGAGAAATATGGAAGGGGAAGAACCAAAAAACTTAGTATTAAAAGAAAACGTATTTTCACGCCTTTTTCTGCCGCCAAGCAGCAACGCTGTGTTTGAAGAGTGTGGTTGCCAGTGTAATTACAGGCACATGAGGCTTAACATCTGTATGCCTCAAGTTGACGGACGCAGTGCAGTGCATCGTGGGGCACGTTCCTATCGTGCGTGACTTACGAGGCGATGCTTTGTTATAGGTGATGGTTACCACTTAACATCAGGTGGGCCATCTGCTTGTTCCTTCAGTTGATTGTATTAAAAAAAAAAAAAACTTTGGACAATTTCACACCGCGCTGTCGAGCCTCAAAACTATGCCAAGGTTGTACTATGGGAACCAGATAGGTGATATAATACATAATATAAATTTTATGTAAAAACATCATTATAATATATTTTAACACCCAGACACAGAAAAAGCATCAATATTCATTACTAAAATATTTGTTCTAGGTAGAGATCGAACCCACAAGCACCAGCTCAGAAGGCAGAGCTGCTATCAACTAAGCTGTGAGGGCTGTCATAATAGGTTATGTATCGAGGCCCGTCTTAGAGGGATGACGTGGACTGAAAATAGCTGAAATAGTTTATCAAAATTAATCAATGACCTTTAAATGTCACAATTAATACATTATGAGATATCGTAGAGGGTCTACGGCGTAGACGCTGTAAGGTTGATATTTATTTCTTTTCTGTATTGTTCCACCTTTTTTTTATAAATACTTTGTTATCGCCGACTAATTAAATTACCTACCTTTATAAACATGATTTTGAGGCAGTTTTTTTTTATTCTTTTTGCTAATGGAATAAGTAGATGAGTGTATAGTCTGATGCGTAGCCGTGTGTACTTATATTGTTCGAAATGAGCACGGTAAAAGATTATTATTATGAGCCCTCCTGGCCCTATTACTGAGTATAGGCCTCCCCTCATTCCTTCCACATGGGTTCTGGGTTACGTTTACCCTTGGCAAAAGATAATATGGTAAATTAATATCAGATGATTAATTATGGTGATTGACAGCCTTCACAGCTCAGTTGGGAGTAGCTCTGCCTTCTGTGCCGCAGGCCGTGTGTTTGATTCCCACCGAGAACAAACATTTGTGTGATGAACACAGATGTTTGTTCTCTGTCTGGGTGTTATTATATGTATTTACAAAATCTGGTTCCCATATTACAAGCTTTGGTTTAGTTTGGGGCTAGATAGTGCTGTGTGGAAAGTCCACCAAAATTTATTTATTTATTTAAATGTATCTAACTTAAAAACCGTAGTACAGTGTAGAGGTACTAACTTTTAATTAAACTGGCTTTAAACCACGCTTAAAGAGCTTGAAATGAACCGCTCGGTACGACAGATAAAGTAGTCGGTGTCAAATAACAAAGGGTATTTTATTACGTTTTGTGGTCCACTGTCCACTTCCACTGCTCGCGCCAGCGATGCTATTAATTAAACGAGCTTTAGGTGTATCTGTAGATAGAGTAACGGATTGTGAAATGAATGGACTACTAAAAGCAAGAAAGAAAACCATTTCAAGAGTAACCTACCTAAATCGGTATAGGTAGGTGGTATAAAAAACAATAAAAGTGCTAAGGTAGGTGACGTATGTCAAAGTCAAAGTCAAAGTCAAAAGTTATTTATTCATAAAATCACAAGGATCACTTTGAAACGTCTTAAAGCTAGGTGACTCTAGGTGCCAGTTCCACGCGACCAAAGCCTAGAAGAACAGGCAACAAACTTACGGCTTGGTTCCTACCGCTCTTTTGTATGATCCTTGTTACAATGTATTACTAGTAGTTCGCCCCGAACTGTGATCTCGTGATGCGACCCGACGAACGCATCAAAACTTTGAGTCGGTAGTAGTCAGAGGCAAGTCCAAACATTATCTTTGGACTTTTTTCTGACTACCGCCTACTAACTTGGTATGGTTACCAAGTTTCTACTCTATTGGCCTATTTATTGAAGAGTTCCGTTGAACAGACCTTGACTCCATCATCAGACCTGGTCGTCGTCACCATTTTATGAGAACTGAGTACCTCCTTAATTTATTTCAAGAAAAAAAAATAAGAAAAATCAAAGGAACTGGCCGACCAGTAGAAAAACCTTGATGTCAACGAAACTCTTAGAGATGGGAGCTCTTGGATCGCTGGTTATCTTAATTTAACTTTTTAAATTTTAACTCGAAAACCGAGCGTCCCAAAAAAAAAGTAAAAATTGTTTTGGAATGTCCAAACAAAGCCCTTTAATATGACATGTAACTTGATTTTTTTATGTAACTTTTTTAATTTTTGCCCTCTTAAAAAACCCCATATCTCAAAAACCCTTCATCCGATTTTACTCATATACTTACCAGTAAATTTCTCAAGTACAAGCTATCGACATATCAAATTTCATGCAGATCGGATCAACGGTTCTAAAGTTATCGCCAGACAAACATACATACATACATACATACATACATACATACATACATACATAAAATGCCAAATCGCCCAAGTTGAAACTAAGATCTTCGTTCGCTTCGCTCACTCGATCAATAATATAATATTATGCCTAAAGTAGAGCTGTTTGTGTAGGGCGCATCTGAGGGAGTACTACCACCATGCCTACTTATGCTGTCAAGCAATGTTGCTGTGTTTCCGGAAAATTACAGGCGCATGAGACTTAATATCAGTTTGCCTCTAGTTGATTGACACAGGGCAGTGCATAGAGCACGTTCTTATCGTGCGTGACTTACGATGCAATGCTTTGTTATAGGTGATGGTTATCACTTAAGATCAGGTGGGCCATCTGCTTGTTCCATCAGCTAGTTGTATAAAAAATATATTTATTTGTGTATAGTCTGTACGGGGATGATATTGTCATTGTGACAGAAATCTCAATTAAATAAATATTAATAATGTGCTACGACGTAATGTGTTTTTAAGGCTTTACATTCGAAATAATTGATAAACAAATTCATAACTGATATTCTCGTAGATTGGATACCCTGAAACATAAAAAAACCGGCCAAGTGCGAGTTGGACTCGCGCACGAAGGGTTCCGTACTGTAAAAACGGTAAAAAAATCACGTTTGTTGTATGGGAGCCCCCTTAAATATTTATTTTATTCTGTTTTTTAGTATTTGTTGTTACAGCGGCAACAGAAATACCTCATCTGTGAAAACTTCAACTGTCTAACTATCACGGTTCATGAGATACAGACCACCAAATAGATTGAACCAAGAGATTATAAATGTGGCTGGGAGAATATGGGCAAGAAGAGCGAAAGATAAAGACGATTGACGATCCCTGGAGGAGGCCGCCGAAGGTGGTCCATACATAAATATATAAAAGGGAACTAAACTGAAACAGCTTCACGACTTTAATCCCCAGGCACGGTAGATATCCCCTCAGATCTCTTAGTATCAAGTACTCACTCCAGATTCTTATGAGGATGTCTAAGGGGGGTAGTCAGAGGTACGTCCAAACATTTAATTTGGCACATACCCAAATTTTGCAGTAGTTGGTATTCCATACGTGACAGGTTGCAAGCCTATCGCCGCTGTTACAGTACTAACAGCGGCGCTGTTGTAGAACTAGTATATAAATAATTTAGTATTAAGTTTTTTATTTGTAGAAATTAAGCTTGTTTTATTTTATTTATTTATTATTCTCGTAGATCGGGACAAGAATTAGGACCGATGCTTTATAAGTAGCACTTTGAATTGCAAATTAGTTTTGGGTGTTTGTCCTCAAGGCATAGTTTCGAAGATTATGAGTAGTTCTAATTTCATGTTAAGTTTTGATCTAGTTATCAATTTAAATAATACGAAGCATCATAGTTGAATATATCTTAATATGCATACACATTATATACCTACACACATACGTAATTTTACTTGTGCAGTAGAAGCTAAACAACAAGAATTTTGGTTGAAATTATTATATTAATTATTAATATTATTATTTTTGGTTGAAATCATTTGTGGGGACGTCTACGCCCCTATATTTATTTTTTAGAAAAAAATTGGCACTGTGATTCAAAAGATATCGCTAACCCTGTTCTAAGCATAGGTCGCGAGGAACTGGTGCTAGATTCACCTAGTTTATAAGACGTTTATAAGTGATCCTTATAAGTGATGCTTAAATTGAAAAAACAGAGCACTAGTGGTCTAGTGGTAGCGGCCCCGCCTTCCGATCCTAAGCTCGTGGGTTCGAAATCGGTCGTGCACCAATGAGTTTTTCTGTCCAAAAATGTATGTGCACAATGCCAGTACTCTCAAACGGTGAAGGAAAATATCGTGAAGAAACCGGCAGGTCGTAGAACCTAAAAAGTTCTATAACATGTGTCAAGTGCTCGAAAGGAGCCTCTTGAGGCGCACTTAAAATCCTTTCACTACACGAAAGAAACTAGTGACACGACAAGAGAGATTGAAAAAAGACCATTTTAATATTAACAGCTACGACCAAAAATCAAGCATCTTACCATGCCAAGTCTGAAAGGCCAGGATCATCTCATAATACACCCTCGCGAAGGGGTCGAACGGGAACCAGTAGAAGAACGGTAGGATGAGCGGCACGTTGTGTCCCAGTGCCCGTTTGACGATCTCCACGAAGGGGGGCGAGAGGAATATCGCAAGTAAAGCATTGTTGCACCAGTAGTAACCTATAAATAAATAAATATTATAAATATTGGTTGACTATCCACACTATCTAGTCCCAAACTAAGCCAAAGCTTGTAATATGTTAACCAGATAGCTGATAAAATACATAGTATACTTATTTTTGTAAATACATACTTATAATATAAAATAACACCCAGACAGAGAACAAACATCTATGTTTATCACATAAATGTTTGTTCTCGGTGGGGAATGAACCCACGGCCTACGGCGCAGAAGGCAGAGCTACTACCAAATGAACTGTGAAGGCTGTTTGAAAAAAGAGCATTGAGCCCAGGTTTTGTACACTTATGTTTTATTTTTGTGTAATAAAGTGTTAAAGAAAGAAAGTAGGTACATATTTTTTTGCGTGACTGCGTGTCTTTTCGTTTGCCCTCTGAGAGTAGAATCCAAACGGTTATAGTTATCGAAAAATGTTGTTAGTAATCACAGGCTCGATTTTGATAAAAATAAGAACTCAGAATCATTTAAGAAATCAGAAGGATAATTTGTTTTTTGAGAAAAAATATATTGTTTCTGGTTTATACAAGAGTATTGGTATTCAATGAAACTTCACCAATCGAGATACAGAATGGAGTGTTTATTATTGATGTGGGTATTTGAACATCGCATCTGCCGAGCTACCCACACTATGCGAACAGTGGCAACACTACAGTTTCGTGATTGTACAAAACTTGTCACAGCTATGGCCGTTTAGATTTTGCCCTCAGGGCGATCGAAATCACTCATTTTGTATACATACCACAATACTAAAAATTAAAATAATGAGCCAAGAGTTGCAAAAAGGACACTGACTCAGCGTAAAGTAAGTCGGTTAATTTTCTGGAAGTAACAAACCTTTTTAAACGAACTTCTAAACGTTCGCTTTTTAAAATTTGTCAGACGTAGGTAAAACGTTTTTTTTTATACCACTAGCTGATGGAACAAGCAGATGGCCCGCCTGATGTTAAGTGGTAACCATCACCAATAACAAAGCATTGCCTCGTAAGTCACGAACGATAGGAACGTGCCCTACGATGCACTGCCCTGCGTCCATCAACTTGAGGCATACAGCTGCTAAGCCTCATGTGCCTGTAATTACACCGGCAACCACACTCTTCAAACCTTACCTTGAATAACAATATTGAGCTGGCGAAGCGCCGCGCTGATGATCTGATGCTCTTCATCGGAGACAGGACCCTGCGGCCACATACCTCGCAGCTCGCTGTACAAGTTCTCGTAGATTGGACGGTAGTATACTATCTTGTACGACTTGGCCATTGCTGAAAAATAGGCATCTAAATGAAAAAAAAAGTAATTAAAAAACATTAGTAAAATTAGTTTATTTCGTAAAGTTGCGTTTATGCTTGAAACAGGTAACTGTTTATTTTTATGATAGCACGCCAACATCATTATCTACCTTTAATACCAACCTTTAAGGTTGGCTGGTAGAAAATGCTCATACCATTAAGCCCACCTTTTGTATACAAAATTTTATTTTTGTGCAAAAAGTGTTAAAATAAATTAATAAAAAAAAACCATTTCAAAGATCCATAGTACTAACAAGAAAACAAAACACAAGTTATATGCGTATATCTACCGTGCCTGGAGATATCGTAATAATCGTGTAGCTGTTTCTGTTCTATATTGGTTCCATGGTGGAACTAGTGAGAATACACCAGATTTAAAAACTGATAGCAAAATATTTTGGTAAGTTCAAACCTCTCGAATTAAAAGCCTAGAATCGATCAAACGAAAATCTAAATAAACCAAAAGAAAATCTAGGAATATTCCGCCAATGAAATCCTAGTAAATCCAACAAAATTACAAAAATAATACACTTACGAGGATTAGATTATCGTTATAATATTCAACTGTCCATATATGGTTAATCCAATCCGACATAATATGACTTAATAATGTATCTCTCTTGCTCTTGTTTTATTTGCTTATAAACAATAAATACAGAAACTGACATTCCTGATTATCAGACAGTCAAAAATATTTTTTTTTGTAGTTACAATAACACCTTTAGAGTTACAAAAAAACAAAAAAACTTATATTGTACGCTAAAAACCTTATATTGTACGCTCGAATAGGGCAGACTGTTTGAACTACTCCTTTTATACTACCACCTTATATTTTAAACAGTTTACATTATAGACTTGTGATTCTTATTCTGAACACAACTAACCCAGTAAAAGATATCCAATACAAGGCATCATCCGAAAGATGTCGATGGCGTCTTGGAAGGAGCCTCCTCGAGCTGTTTTCACCATGTGTATCAGCTCCAGCCATGTGACGATAAACAGGTTCAGGAATGAAAACCAGTAGAAGACGTTCCATGCTTTCCTGATAGACATATTTCAAACATACTACTAAGAATCACGTGACGCTACAGTAACCGCCGGTTTCTGAAACGATGATCAGATCAAAATTAACTAATCGTAAGTCAAATCGCCTGTTAACTCGAAAACGGGTTGCAGGAACACCGGTCAACTACTAAATTTTTAATCTCTGATTAGTTAACATTTCAATCAAAAGTTCCATGTCAAATCACTATTTGGGTTTCTGAAAGCGCGATTAGGCATAAATGCCCTGTCAACCTACTGTCAAATGGTATGTTAGCTAATCGTCGGAGAATGGCTGATTAGTTGTTGATCATCTGCTGTAAATAAAGGATAAATGGACTTTATGAAACCACTCCATCAGTGCTGTTGAGCAAATCGTGCAGAAAAAAAGTGTTTTTGCCACTGGACATTCCAAATTACTGTTTTGGATGATATTAGAGTGCACAAGAGCACTGCATGCTGGCTGGATCATCAAAATAAGTTTCCAATGAGTTGGCCCAGTTGTGCCGACACTTTATAAAAATACTAACAAGCGAAGAAAGTAGAGCTGAAACGAAATCAAGTTTTTATGCCATTCAATGCTTCCCCAATGTTTTGAACCATGATGAATATAATTATTGTAGCTTGTTGTGTACTACACAATATTGCCATTTAACATGGAGATACAATAGAGGATCTGCCAAATAATGATGTGGAACTGCCAGTAGTTAATGAGGAAGTGAACAGAAGCAATGAGAACACCTGAGTATGCTCTGCTCATCTACAGACTTATTTTAGGTAATAAGGTGAGATAATATTTCTATGATATTTTTAATTTTGTTTAAATATGTACTTCATAAAAATATTAAAATAAGCTATAATAAATCTGGGCTCAGATTTGTTCTTCCTTGAAATGTATAGAGGAAGCCTATGTGTAGCGGTGGACTTCTCAAACTGATGATGTTGATGGTGATGATGAAAAATTGATTACACAGTTGTTTTTTATTTATTTACCACTTATAATTTTATTATCTTAACAGCTATGTAAAGGATAAAGTTTTTATTAACAAATATAGTTGGTAGTTAACATTAAAATCAATGTTTAATAGGAAGACAAAAGTGTGGTTGCCGGTGTAATTACAGGCACATGAGGCTTAACATCTGTATGCCTCAAGTTGATGGCCGCAGGGCAGTGCATCATAGGGCATTTTGATTTTTAATTTTATCGTTTTTTTTGTTTCCAGGATTGCTGTAGACTTGGTTTTGCACGATGGATTTAATGACTTCTGCGGGATTGGAGATGACGGTGCTTCAATTATAATTTCATTTGTTTCCGTTGTATCTGGATCTGTAAATTATATAATAAATTACAATAAAACTCATCTTAGTTATTATCATATTTAATTTCTACATCATCAGCATCTTATTATATGTCTTTATCCATGCTAAGTGGGGTCATATTTTATTTCTTATTTATAGTGAACCAGCTGTTACCCTTGACTTCAACCTCATTTATATGAAACCTAGTACTATTTAGTATACCCTTAAGGGATTATCTGCCAAATTTCATTACAATCCGTTTAGCGGTTAAGTTGTGAAAAGGAAAGGAAACAAAAAAAGTTACTTTCACGATCAATGTACTTTTTGATCTGAAATAAAGTAGGAAGGTAAGTAATAGTTGAAAAGCCACAAAGTTGTATTGAATGACATGTAGGTTACACACAATCTGAAATCCTACAAATATTCATATTGTCTATTTATTTATACATATTGGAGATGGCGGGAAGAGCTTGATAGTTTCCTGAATGAACAGACGGGGCCCACAATCATGATGTGTGGAAGGAATTAGGAGAGGTTTTTGCCCAGCAGTGGAACCCGGAGGGCTCATAATGATAATTACATTTTACTTACGTTAACATCAGCATCCTGATTCCTGGTATGTCTTTTTAAATTTAAATATGCTGTTTGAAGTTGTTTCTTTTGACGGGAGACCTCGGAGGAGGCATTGAATTTCGCTGTAATTTTCTCTGTCTTCTTTGTTTACCAGGTTTGCCCCGTTGGTAATTTTATTTTCGACAATTGATTTATATCTGAAAGAGCATAAATATATAACCTCCCGTTGGTTTTATACCCAAATCAATGCGCAATGAAATTTACTTACATGTCCATTATGTTTAGAAGAGAACATTTGTCTCTCTCTGTATATTTTTTTCCTCTGGATGCCATAATTTGGTATCTAATTATTTGCAAGAGTTTTATTATCACGATTTCGTAAAGAAAATTTAAAATCTTGCGCTTTTTTATTTTCATGTCATATAATTATGTCAAAGTCGTCATTTTGAGCGAAATTGAGTGAACAATACAACAAAATGAATGAAAGGAATCATAGTTGCCATAATAATTTATTATTTCCTCGATTAGTTGACATTGAACCTATGATTAGCTAACATTGGTTCATTTTGGCTTAATTGCCCTTTCTGCAACCCAATTATATTTGACAGTCCTGCTAACTTAACAGCATGTTAGTTGATCGGAGGTTTGATCAGCCTTTCAGAAACCGGCGGTAAGTAAGCGAATTTAAAAAAAGTATAAGTTCTTTTTTTTTAATTCCAACACTGGTTCGATATTGGTACGTTAGACCAATGGCCGTTGAGGTATTTGAAGTAAAACGACAATGGCTGCGTACCGACTGATTTATTTATAAAAGAAACCTAACTACCCACATGTGTATTTTATCATATTGCTCAGATGATACAACATCTTTCCCTTTATAGAAACAAAATAAGAATCGATCAAGTGGAAACCTACTAAGTAATTAATAACATAATAAAAACGAATAGGTATTTAACATAATATAAGATATTAAGACAGGATTACTTAGCTAGGTACATAATAAAACATGCATTACATTCTTGCTTCCTGAAATATTTAAGATCTAAATTTATCAGAAACAATAATATATAATATTATATCTACACTTACTATGCAAATTTTGACAACAAAATAATCTTACATAGAAATGTATTGCATAACGGGCATAACATTAAATTATTATACTAATGAAATACAATAGGTAGGTATGAATATAATATGAATATATAGTATGAATAGGTAGGTATTGGGATACCTACTTTTTAAAAGTATCAAAAAATATTTTTTTCTTTGCCTGGCGAGCGGCTGCCCTTTCAGCCCGGTCCTTTGACCTTGTAGACTCGGATTCAATAGGTTTACAAATTGCATTATTTGGAGCAACAACGTCTATTAGTTCCTCATCGGGATCATCATACACACTACTGTCACTCTTTTCATCCTCATCACACAGCGCTTTATCGTTAGAAGAAGGCGGCGTAGTATTTACTCTCAATAAATGCCTACGGTTACGGCGATAAATCCTGCCTGACTCATCTTTTACAAAATATGATCGCGGTTGAGGAGCGCGACCCGTCACCCATGCTTCACGTCTGTTACTGCCGTCAACTGCAACCACCTCATCACCTGTGTCGAGAGCAGGTAGTTCCCTTGAACTAGCGTCATACCGGGCCTTTGCACTTGCTTGGTTATTCATAATATTTTGATAATCTATGGTGTTGTCCCTAGCCGGGTTAAGTTTATTTAAATGAATCGGCAGACGTGTGTTTAGCCGTCTACTCATAAGAAGTTCCGCAGGACTCGCGATACCATCTCTCGGCGCCGTCCTATAGTTTAACAGACTTAAATAAAAATCGGTACCATCGTCCAACGATTTTTTCAATAAAGTTTTTATGGTGCGCACAGCACGTTCAGAACGACCGTTCGACTGGGCGTAATTGGGGGACGATGTGGTGTGATTAAAAGCCCAAGAACTTGAAAAATTCTGAAATTCTTTCGAGGCATACGCTGGGCCATTGTCTGTTATCAGTTCCTGTGGTATACCGTGCCGCGCAAACTGGTCTTTCATAGCCTTAATGACGCTTTTAGAAGTTATACTAGTGAGTGGGCACACCTCGACGTAGTTAGAAAAATAATCTACTAATATCAGGAAGTATGTTCTTTTGTACTCAAATATATCAGAGCCGAGTTTCACCCACGGAAGACTAGGTATTTCATGAGCAATCAATGGTTCCCGCTGCGGCATCGCGGCGTGTCTCGCGCACACGCGACACTGGCGCACCGCGCGCTCGATGTCGTGCGACATCCCCGGCCAGTACATCACTTCTCGCGCGCGCCTTTTACATCTATCTATACCTAGATGCCCCTCATGTACTCTACCTATCATATCAGCACGGAGTTCTTCCGGAATAAATACTAAATCGTTTTTAAATAGAACGCCATCATAATACTCAAGGACGTTCCTATGATCCCATAATGACCTCACTCTTTCATCAGTTTCATACTTGTTTAGCGGCCAGCCATCCCTAACATTACGAATCAACAACTGACATGTGATATCTCTTTTTGTGTGATCGCGCACTAAATTAATCTTTTCATCACTAAATGACACATTTTTTATCAAAAAACATGACTGACTCTGCACCTCCTCCGACACTTTTTCATGCATTAATTCCGGAAGCGGAGCGCGCGAAAGTGTGTCCGCTACATACATATATTTTCCGGGTTTATACATTACAGCAAAGTCATATCTTTGAACGCGGAGCATCATCCGCTGAAGCCTAGCGGGTACATCGTTTAAAGATTTTTTAAAAAGTGATTCGAGTGGTTTATGGTCAGTTTCTACAAGCACATCGCTTTTGCCATATACATATTGGTGGAATCTCTCAAGCGCGAAGACGATAGCTAACATCTCTTTCTCGATTTGAGCATATCGCTGCTGAGTGTCGGTCAGAGTGAGGGAGGCGAACTCCACCGGACGCCCGTTCTGCAGCAGCACCGCCCCGAGTGCGTGCGAGCTGGCGTCCACTGACACCACGGCTGGCTCGTTCGCCGCAAACAGACTCAAAACAGGCGCATTACACAAGTCCCACTTTAGCGTTTTTACTACTTGGTCCTCACATGCACCCCATTGCCATTCGCTATTTTTTCTTAATAAGTTCCTAAGCGGGGTAGCCTTTTCGGAAAAGTTAGGAATGAACTTGCATAAAAAATTTACCATCCCCATAAATCTTTCTAATTCTTGCCTGTTTTGCGGACATGGCATTTCTTTGATGGCTTTGGTTTTACTTTCATCTATTTTCATTCCTTCTACACTAAATTTGTGTCCCAAATACATGACCTCAGGAACCTTGAACTCGCATTTCTCACGATTAAATTTTATGCCTACTTCTCTAGCTCTATCCATTAATCGTTTCAGACGTTCATCATGCTGGCTCTCATTCATACCCCAAACAATAATATCGTCGACAAATGAGTCTACCCCTTCTAACCCTTCAAGCAGCTGTTTGACCCTAGAGTGAAAAACTTCAGAAGCTGAATTGATCCCGTAAGGGAGACGTAAATATTGGAACCTGCCAAACGGCGTCCCGAATGTACATAGGTCGGCACTCTCCTCATCCAGCGATATCATCCAAAATCCAGATCTAGCATCCAACTTACTAAAACAATTAGCCCCTTTCAGCTGTGTGGCTATTTCCATAAGGGTAGGCAATGGAAAATGTTGTCGACGAATGACTTTGTTAAGAGGTCGAGGATCTAAACAAACTCTGATGTTACCATCTTTTTTAGCCGCTACTACGATAGCATTCACCCAAGGAGTGGGGTGAGTCACTTTTCTAATCACACCCAACTCCTCCATGCGTTCAAGTTCGGTTTGCAACTTTCCCCTCAAACTAATAGGTATTTTCCGCACCGGGCAGATGCAATAATAAATAAATAAATAAATAAATAAATATTACTGGACTTTCCACACAGCACTATCTAGCCCCAAACTAAGCCAGAGCTTGTAATATGGAAACCAGATAGCTGATATAATACTTAAATACTTTTTTTTTTTTTTTTTGTAAATACATACTTATAATATTATATAATAGGAGATGAATCTTTATCTATAGGTATAGTGTAGTGTCCAGGTAGCCGCCCGAGACCCTCAAACAAATCGCTGTATATATCCATATTTAAACAATATACCCGTTGCACTAATTTCATTTCCTCTACTGCAAATTTACCTAAAATGCTTTCACAGTTATGATCAGATACTACAAAGTTTATACTATACTCTTTATTTTTATACATCCACTTTAGAACACATGATCCAAGAATAGGTAATAAACTTCCACAGTAAGACATCGCTTTAGGTTTAGACGGACTCAAATCGTGCAACATAAAACCTAACTTTAGGTAATTATCTTTGGAGATAACATTCAAATCGGCGCCCGTATCTAACTTGAACAAATGTTTTGTCATGTTATTTAAATTAAATAAAGTCTCATACCATTTGTCCCCGGATCGTGAATCATCCACAGCACCCACAGAGGAGATAAAGTACAGGTCATCGTCTCTCTCCTCCTGTACCGAATAAACCTTACTCGATCGGTTCACTGGACACATTCTTCTATAGTGGCCCTTATTACCGCACAAGAAGCACTTCACATTTCTCGCCGGGCATCTACCCCCGCTGCCACCGCTGCCACCATGAAGTAAAACGACAATGGCTGCGTACCGACTGATTTATTTATAAAAGAAACCTAACTACCCACATGTGTATTTTATCATATTGCTCAGATGATACAACAGTATTGATTTAAAAAGTTGAAAAAGAGGCAATGTTTAACGGACAAAAGGACGCTGAAAGACTCATTATCCTTAGTACTTTTTAAGAGTTCAGGGAAATGGAGACAAGGAAAAATGTCCCTTGAAGACTGGGCTGTTAAAAAGCTATTTAATTTTCTTTCCGTTTTACTTTTCAGTTCTGTTTTTTTAATTTATTTTCATGACAAAGAAACTTTTTATGCTTCTGTAACTTTTTTTAAGCCCAACTTTTTTTGTGCCCAACTTTGGTTAAAAATCTTCGTAAAATATTCCATTTGTTTTATACTACCTAGTAAGCCAACATGCGTACGGGCCACCTGATGGGAAGCGGTTCTCATTTCCCATATCTCGATCTATCTATGAACCAAAGATCGGAATTCCATAAATAAAAAACAAATAAAAATATAGATGTCATTATGCGTACTGAGAATTGGACATTTCGCGTTTATGACATGTGTTTGGTCAATATGAGAATACTGAATTATTGGTCATTATGCGTCAGACAGAACCGATATTTCTTTGTTGTCTATCTGTTAAGACCCTATATTCTCTTTTAGTTTTACGTCAGATCTGATAGTATAATAATCCGTTTATTCAGAAAGTATTTACAATTTACACTTGTTTACTATTTTAGTTGGGATTCTCTGTGTGTCCATAGCTTTCCTCCTGTAGTCTCAAAATCATCAAATCTCCAAAAAATTGTACTATAGTATAATAGATCTAAGATCTAGCCGTACATATGCCACGTAGGGCACAACCGTGCTCTGTGAGAAAATGCAATTGTGTCAGAAGTAACCACACAACATTACGAGGGCATTTGCTAGTATGCCACAACTTTCTCTTAAAGAAAAAATTCTAATCAATATTTTAAGATATCCATCATCCTATCCAATTACAAAGCAAAAACTTTTTAACCAATGCTTAAATACTTACCTCGCTAAATAAGAGTCCTGCCTCATTAGACGAAGTCCTCCTAGTCTGAGGATAGACTTAGTAACGGTGAAAGTTTTATCGTAATCTTGAACACTGTATTTCTGAAACAATATTTATATTAGATCTTATTGTTCTGGCAAAGAATTGAACCCCTCCATCCCTTCTCATAGATGTCATGACAGTATCCGACTAAAAGACAGAAGATGCATAGCACCATATTCCACTGGCAATCCAATCATACGCCTGCCAAGCGTTTTGACTACGGAAAACCCCATCGAAAACGAAAGCCTAGAGGTATATATGCGCAGAAATAAATAATATTTTTATTTAGTACTTTCTTATCTTACGTAAGAAATATGACCTTAATTTCAGACTACCCTCTCTTTTTTAGAAAAAAAGAAAGTAAATTAATTTATTTACGTAGGTAAAAGTTTTATGTTCAGTCCTGTCCATCCCAAGGTTTCCAGAAAGAGATCGCTGTTAGCAATAAGGCCACCCGTTATATTACGATTGTAATTTTTTAACTCTTTACATGGCAGGGGACGGCCGGCTGACCCATACTGGTTTAAGTTAAAACTGTGTTTCCTACCTTATTTGTCGTGTTAATCAATAAAGAGTTATCTATCTAAATTCACACTTGAACCTTCTTGAAACCTTCAAAAATTATGAAAATTCACAGTCTAATTCAAAATACCCAGTTAACCTCGAGTCATACTTTCCACCCACATTTCGAACCACATACATGCTACCTACATTTGATTCGGAAGAGGAAAGTTTCTCAGGAATTAGCAGCCGCCATGTTTTCCCCGTCATGGCTTGCGACTTCTTTTATTTACATGGTAAATTTTACCAGCTTCTTAATGTGAACTTCGAGGTATCAATACAAGAAAACTAGACAAAATTTCTAGAAATAATATGTTTTTGCAACTATGTAGTTATTACAAAAGTTTCTGTAACACACGGCTTTTTTTATATTCTCGAAAAGTTCTTTTAACTTTTCGAATACAAAAAAGGCACGTGTGCACATAAATTTATTGGTTATATTATTTAATTTTATTAGCAGCGTTTTACCTGAAATAAAACGCATATTAATATACTTACCTCAGTAAAAGCTTTATTATGAGAATGCATTTCCGTTTCCGTCGATTTTAACCAGTTTTCGTACTTTTTACACCTAGTGCTTCCGGTCAAGTGGCGCCACCTGGCGGCCGCGCGCCATTTTGCTTCGTAAAATGTGCAGCGCCATTTTGGAATCATTGGCTTAGTTTCAGCAGGCAGAAATAAAAATGAAAGCTTTTACTGAGGTAAGTATATTAAAATGCGTTTTATTTCAGGTAAAACGCTGCTATTAAGATACTGTACGCTCAGTAAAAGCTTTATTATGAGGATTTGTTTGTTATCGCCTGGTGTCGCCCTTGTAAGATTTAGGTAACTCTAGCGCCAATGTGAATCTAAAAATATTTTACTACAATAAGTAGATAGGTAAAACACTGTAATGGCAACCTACAGTGTAGGTACAATATTAATAAAAACTTTATTTTACGAAAGTATACTATTTATCATTTGCTAATAATGATTCATTTATTACGATCCCAACGTATTATTATCAATAATACAACTGATAACGTACAATATAGGAATAGGAACTAGCTTCCGTTTGGTCAAATGTACCGAATTCATTTATTTATATCAGATTTAGCTATGATCTGATACTAAATAAGCGATCGTAAGTAATCATAAATTACCTGCTAAGCATGGTGACTAGGGAAAGCTTTCCCAATGACTACTAAATCTGTGGAGGACATGGTCCGGCAGTAGACCTCTTCAGTATGTTATTTCAGACAAAGTAAGGATGTTTAATACGTCAAACAGATGTGTGATATTAATAAACTGATTGTTGTCTTTTATACCTCTCAATATCAAATTCATTAATCAAGAAGATAATTTTTTGTGAATGCGATGCATAGATCGAACTCTAGAGGTGCTGTAATAGCAGTCTCTCTAAACAACGATTTGATCCTCCAGCCTGCTATTGACTGTGCGTGAAAAACGCTTAGCAAAATCTTTTATTTTACTGTAACAAGCAAATTAAATAATTTGGCTGTGTTGCATAATTAAGTTATTTAATAATTAATGAGAAGGAATTTGTGTCAGCATGATCACTAAATTAATAATAATTAACAAACATCTATAATTACTGCAATCAGTATTGAACAAATAAATGACAAAACTATTAAGTAGGTACCTACAAGATCTAATGTGGAATCATCAACTGCTAATATTATCTATAGTGATATTTTTTAGTCTTATTTTATTGAAACCACTTTTTGTCAACGTCTCAAACCGGAAACTTTGATTACTCTGACTCTCTACTTACTCTCTTCTCTTACTGACTTAGGAGTATCCTAAACGAGAGACCAAGTAAAGCGTCTGCATCATAACGTAAGAACCAAGCATTTATGTGAAAGTATCGAATGAAATTATTTGTAAAGTGCAAATCACAAAGAAATTATACTTATAATAATAATAAATTTCATTTCAGTGCTAAACAAGAAGTTAATAACGGTTGCAAACTACAGTCATGTTTGTCATGTTGTTTAAACAAAGATAATAGTAGATTGTTTACCAAGGGAGCAAACAACTATTTTTATGGCGAGAGTGTTTTTTGAATCCAGAGCGGAGCGAAGGATTCTAGAGTAGAATCCCGAGCGTAGCGAGGGATTCTAAAGTAGAATCCTAAGCGTAGCGAGGGATTCAAAGTACTTCACTCGAGCTTAAAATAGTGTTGCTCCCGAGGTGGACACTCTACTTTTTATCACCCTCTATGAGAAAATAACTTAGTGCAACTTATGAATAATCATAATCATAGTCACAAATTCACGAAGTCACGAAGTCACGAAGTCACAAAGTCACAAAGTCACAAAGTCACAAAGTCACAAAGTCACAAAGTCACAAAGTCACAAAGTCACAAAGTCACAAAGTCACAAAGTCACAAAGTCACAAAGTCACAAAGTCACAAAGTCACAAAGTCACAAAGTCACAAAGTCACAAAGTCACAAAGTCACAAAGTCACAAAGTCACAAAGTCACAAAGTCACAAAGTCACAAAGTCACAAAGTCACAAAGTCACAAAGTCACAAAGTCACAAAGTCACAAAGTCACAAAGTCACAAAGTCACAAAGTCACAAAGTCACAAAGTCACAAAGTCACAAAGTCACAAAGTCACAAAGTCACAAAGTCACAAAGTCACAAAGTCACAAAGTCACAAAGTCACAAAGTCACAAAGTCACAAAGTCACAAAGTCACAAAGTCACAAAGTCACAAAGTCACAAAGTCACAAAGTCACAAAGTCACAAAGTCACAAAGTCACAAAGTCACAAAGTCACAAAGTCACGGAGTCACGGAGTCACATAGTCACATAGTCACATAGTCACATAGTCACATTGTCACAATGTCACATAATCTCATTTGGTGGACACTCTACTTTTTATCAAAAATTATAATTGTAATTTGGCTGCATGTGAAATTTCAGAGGCAAATAAGTCGATTACGCAAGTTGCCTACTTTATAACCACTATGTTTACAACGGCTAGTTATAGATGCCACTCGGAATGATGGTAGTGACATAAAAATACGGCCTGATTTTCGAACTTGGACACATGCCAAAGTGTATTTCGAATGGTAGTAATCGTAGTAGTAAAGATACGTTATTTCCATTTAATTGACATGAATTGATTTCATACCTTCTGTTAGTAGGCAAGCGACTGCAGTACAGACTGGTCAGCATCTCTTTTTTGTGTAAATATTTTGGTAACCAGCTTATAGGATTGAGCGATATGAAGTGTACCTACTCCAATTATTCAAAAACATCTTTTAGAAATCTGTCAGAGTTAGGTAATGTAGCAACGATTCTTTTAGAACGCCTGTTGTAGGGTAGGGACTAGTCTAGTAAGGAATTCATGAACTTTGTTAATGATGAACATAATATGGATCAAGTTTTTATGAGCGCTGATAATTGATTTCTCAAAATTAATAACGACCCTTGTCTTTTCAATGTTAAAACTGTAAATTTCTTCGTCGTGGTGTGCCTAATCAAAAACAAGTGATCATAGTGATGCACAGATTTTTGTTATGCATATAAACTGAATCTGAGCCTGTAATACTTAATAAACGTAAAAAGTAAAAATTAACTCAACTATATAACTTGAAGCTCAAAAGCTAAGTTAAGTATACACTACCATTACCCAAACACCTGGGTTAGGTTTTATGTCTGGAACCTACAATACTTTTATACGTAAAAATAAACTCATCTATATAACTTGAAGCTCAAAAGCTTAAGTTAAACATGCTACCAGTACCCAAACACCTAGGTTAGGTTAGGGTTAGGTTAGCTGTGTGTGTGTGTTTTTTTTTTTTTTTTTAATATATTTTTCTGGCGCCAGCAATACCAGTACCCAAGCACCAAGGTTAGGTTAGGTTTGGGTTAAGTTAGGTAAGTGTTGTGTAAAAAATGGCCAGAACTATCACCTTTGGGTCCATAACCAGATAGGTTTTACTCTACAAAGTATGTAATGTAATGTTAAAATAATATCCATAAGAATATTGAAAATCATTATGAAACACATTTCAGCACATTGTTATTACTTGTTTTTACAGCCAGCTAGGTGCTTGGCTAGGCATTTGATACGATAACCTTATCAATTTATTTTCTTCCATTGTGAGTGGAAGAGTGATAATAACTGTTTTGCTTATCACGTGGCTTATAACTGACTTTATGAGGTATTTATTTATATCTGTACTTACCATATTAATCTTCATTATTTAGTCATCTAAAACTTCTCTGAGCCTTAGGTTTTCACGATAAAGTCGCTAGTTTCTATTATAGAATGAAACTTTCTTATTGTCATTCATCATTACAATAGTGAGGGTTGAGAGATTTTAAAAGGAAACTGGCTATAGGAACATACACTCCGCGAGGATGTACTTGTTACAGGCATGTTTGTGCTTTGAAAGGCCATCGCACAAAGGATCGCACAAATTTTCACGCGATGGAACAGTTTTGCAAACGCCTAACTCTCTCGAAAGGCGGCTGTATGCTTGATAAGATTTCTCTTGCGAGAAACCAACAAATTTAGAAAAGAAAGTTCGTTTACTAAAATCTCATCTTTTGTCTTCATTGAACACAGTTTTACTAACGCCTAAACCCCCTTGAGAGGTGGCTGTTAGATTGATTGGATTTCCTTAGAGAGAACCCAGCGTATTGAGAAAGCCATATATACTAATAGTTTTTACTAGTATTTAGTTCCACGCGATGAAACATAGGTTTTCAAACGCCTAACCCCCGCGAGGGGCGGCCAAAAAGGCTTTGCCTTTTTAATTTGACAGGATCAAACTTTGTTCACGTTCACTAAAAGCTACAGTTTAATGCGATGAAACATAGATTTTCAAACGCCTAACCCCCGCGAGGGGCGGCCAAAAAGGCTTTGCCTTTTTAACGTGACAGGATCAAACTTTGTTCACGTTCACTAAAAGCTACAGTTTCACGCCATGAAACATAGATTTTCAAACGCCTAACCCCGCGAGGGGCGGCCAAAAAGGCTTTGACTTTTTTACGTGACAGGATCAACTTTGTTCACGTTCACTAAAAGCTTATACAGTTCCACCTGATGGAACATAGATTTTTAAAACGCCTAACCTCCGCGAGGGGCGGCCAAGAAGGCTTTGCCTTTTACCAAACTATGTTCGTTATAATCTACGACATTTGGGTTGGTGACCCGCGAACTAATCAAAAGTGATATTATATTACTTATGAAAATAATAAAGTGGGTAGGTAGCAAAATTCAAGAAAAGTGATTCTTCAGTTGTACGACTCAGATAAGCCCAAGAAAAAAGATTGTAAATACATCATGCAATATTTTTGTTAAAGATAAAACAAAACTAAATTTCTGTATAATGCAGTTAGTTTTAAGTCTTATTTAGGCATGTTAACGTAAGGTATACGTTTTCCCCCCTTCGTTTGTTTCCAAAAGTCTATGAATACCTGAAGTATATGAAGTACCTATGTGCAGACTTCTAGCCTAAGTACTTGTTTCAAACAGCTATGGGGGTTTTAAAGCAGATAGATCCTTTCTGTCTTGATATTAAAATTTGTGATCTTGGATCTCATCGCAAGAACAATGATGTTATAATATTGCTTTCCGCTAACCATATTATAAAAATAGAATCCTGAACCTGTTATACACCCTGAACTTGTATTGACAGACTGGTTAGTAAAGAAAATAGAAATATAATTTATTTCTGCAGGTTTCTAGACTTAAAGAAAAAGAGCACGTATGCTCGCAAGTAATAGTACCAAAACTTCTGTGTGAAAGCGGAGGCTTTTATATCTAATATGTAAATATTTCTGAAAAATCAACTTTGTACAAAATATAATACCTACTAAATACACGTTCAAGTACCTAAACTGGTAATTTTTTTACTATGAGAACGTGATCCGAACGAAAAATCGTTAAAAAATTGATCACGGTCATCTATTTAAAATGAAGAGGGTTGTACTCACGGTTTTTTCCCTCTTTGCACAGTTCGAAGTACTTACAGAATTTTCACTACACTTAATAAATTAAAATATTCTTTATCTTGTAAGAATAGGATAAGATTTGAACATAAAATATTTATATGCAACGGTCGTCACAGAGATAGCTGCTAGACACAAGTTGCTTCGACGGAAAACAAAACGCCAATGATTCCAAAATGGCGCTGCACATTTTACGAAGCAAAATGGCGCGCGGCCGCCAGGTGGCGCCACTTGACCGGAAGCACTAGGTGTAAAAAGTACGAAAACTGGTTAAAATCGACGGAAACGGAAATGCATTCTCATAATAAAGCTTTTACTGAGCGTACAGTATCTTAATGTTTTGATTTTTATTTATGTTGATTGTGTAATTATTTGTTTCCTGCTACAAAGTTTTTATTTTATATGATCTCATAAAGTTAATGTTCGTTAATAGTTTTAACTTAGCTAGTATAACGCATTCGACGCGGTCCGTAATGTACAGTTATTATTAATAAATTGAATTTGAATTTGAATTTGAATAAATAAAATTTATAAAGAACCAACTTTCAAAAAAGGTACATCAAATAGAATAATCAATATTATTATTTGCAAATAAAAGATTCGTCGAAATCAGTTTACTGTTAAAAAAAACAGCTGACTTGAGAGTTACTCGTTTTTAATTCGGTTCAAAATACATAGCAGTCATGTCATCGAAAATCATATTTCATGTAGTCACCACAAGTTATTATGGAGCTCCGTACATGTTATGGAACCTGGCCTTAACCCTTTTTCCGCTTACAAATGATTTTATTCCCGAGTGGCAAGAGCTTGTTTGCAGAAATAAAAATATAGCGTAAATATGCTTACATTCGTCCCTCTTTGGGCTTCTTTCCCCTTATACCATCTCAGAAGAGACGCCATATCAAAGCTTCGAATAAAAAGTGCCATAATTCATAATCCTGACACTTTTATGTAGGACTCGTGGGAAAAAACACGTGAATTTATTAAAAATGCAGTTGGTTTGCTTGCGTGCTTGCGGTTTGTTTATTATTTTTCTCCAAAACTTTTGAAACTTTTGACTCTGCTTTGCGTTTTGTTTGAAACTTTTTTGTAAGGGAAAAGTTTTTTGAGAAGTTTGTTGATATTTGGAAAGATTTAGTAATTTTGTCGGGAAAACTTTTTTAAATTAAAATTGTTTCTGAAGAGTATTGTCAAAGCTTTTTCGTATTTTTTTATTTTAGTAACACCACTAGCAGCGAAACCCGGCGTTGCTCGGGTTAAAATACATCGCATGTACTGACGAAAAGTCACTGGATTTCGGTTTATATATCGTCAAATATCGAAATTTCTAGTACCAAAACACAAATAGTTCGGTCGTTTTCGTTTCTTGGAATTACTTGAATTTGTTTAATTACTGTTCACTCGAACTTTGAATGATCTTCAAGTTGTAGGCATTTTAAAAATTTCTAAATCATTCCAGAAAATTTTAGAACGTCTTAGATTATTTTGGATCGATTTGAACAGTTACACTCATTTTGGAAATTTCTAGATCATTTCAGAAAATTTTGGAACGTCCTAGAAAATTTCGGATCGATTTTAACAGTTGCAGATCTTTGGAACTTTCCAGATCTTTCCAGAAGCTTTCTAAAACATTCTAGATCGATTACAACAATTGAAACCATTTTAGAATTTTCTAGATCATTTCAGAAACTTTCTACAACATTCTAGATCGATTACAACAATTGAGACTATTTTAGAATTTTCTAGATCATTTCAGAAATTTTTAGAATTTTCTAGATCATTTTAGAAACTTTCTACAACATTCTAGTTCGATTACAACAATTGCAACCATTTTGGAACTTTAAGATCATTTCACAAATTTTTAGAATTTTCTAGACCATTTCGGATCAATTTTATCGATTGCACACATTTTGGAACTTTCTAGATCAATCTAGAAGCTTTCTAAAACATTCTAGTTCGATTACAACAATTGAAACTATTTTAGAATTTTCTAGATCATTTCAGAATTTTTTAGAATTTTCTAGATCATTTCAGAAACTTTCTACAACATACTAGTTCGATTACAACAATTGCAACCATTTTGAAACTTTAGATCATTTCAGAAATTTTTAGAATTTTCTAGACCATTTCGGATCAATTTTATCGATTGCACACATTTTGGAACATTCTAGATCATTCCAGAAGCTTTTTAAAACATTCTGGACCGATTACAACAATTGAAACCATTTTAGAATTTTCTAGATCATTTCAGAAACTTTCTACAACATTCTAGTTCGATTACAACAAAAACATTTTACAACATTTCAGAAATTTTTAGAATTTTCTAGACCATTTCGGATCAATTTTATCGATTGCACACATTTTGGAACTTTCTAGATCATTCCAGAAGCTTTCTGAAATATTCTAGATCGATTACAATAATTGCACGGCTTTTTGGAACTTTCTAGATCATTCCAGAAAGCTTTAGAACTTTCTAGATTCATTTCATCAGTTGCACACATTCTGGAACATTCTTATTTATTTATTTATTTTTATTTAAATAAATAAATAAAAAAATAAAAAAACATTCTAGATCATTCCCGAGATTCCCAAGTTTTTAAGAATTTGACAGAAGTTTTCTGTCCTTCTCTAACATGTATAGTTAAAGAAGGACAGATATATATTATTCCACATTTTCGCCACTCACAACCACCCTCTTCCACCCACCCCGACCAAACTCCCTTATGCACACCAGGAGACCAAGGGGTATATGCCATCCCAACGGGAAGTTGATCGAAGTTGCGGATCATAGAGAAAACCGTGGACACACGTACGAACATTAGCATTTTATATAATACTAGCAGCGAAACCCGGCGTTGCTCGGGTTAAAATACATCGCATGTACTGACGAAAAGTCACTGGATTTCGTTTTATATATCGTCAAATATCTAGTACCAAAACACTCTAGAATATTCAGATAGTTCGGTCGTTTTTGTTTCTCGGAATTACTTGAATTTGTTTAATTACTGTTCACTCGAACTTTGAATGATCTTCAAGTTGTAGGCATTTTGGAAGTTTCTAGATCATTTCAGAAATTTTTAGAATTTTCTAGATAATTTCAGAAACTTACTACAACATTCTAGATCGGTTACAACAATTGAAACCATTTTAGAATTTTCTAGATCATTTCAGAAATTTTTAAGAATTTTCTAGATCATTTCAGAAACTTTCTACAACATTCTAGTTTGATTACAACAATTGCAACCATTTTGGAACTTTCTAGATCATTTCAGAAATTATTAGAATTTTCTAGACCATTTCGGATCAATTTTATCGATTGCACACATTTTGGAACTTTCTAGATCATTCCAGGAGCTTACTGAAATATTCTAGATCGATTACAATAATTGCACGGCTTTTTGAAACTTTCTAGATAATTCCAGAAAGTTTTAGAACTTTCTAGATTGATTTCATCAGTTGCACACATTCCGGAACATTCTAGATCATTCCCGAGATTCCCGAGATTTTAAGAATTTTACAGAAGTTTTCTGTCCTTCTCTAACATGTATAGTTAGAGAAGGACAGATATATATTATTCCACATTTTCGCCCCCCACAACCACCCTCTTCCACCCACCCCGACCAAACTCCCTTATGCACACCAGGAGACCAAGGGGTATTTGCCATCCCAACGGGAAGTTGATCGAAGTTGCGGATCATAGAGAAAACCGTGGACACACGTACGAACATTAGCATTTTATATAATATATTAAGATATTAAGATTGTATGTGTTTTTTATAACGTTAACAGCTTTTTTTATACAACTAGCTGATGGAAGAAGCGGATGGCCCACCTGATGTTAAGTGGTAATCACCTATAACAAAGCATTGTCTCGTAAGTCACGCACGATAGGAACGTGCCCTACGATGCACTGCCCTGCGTCTATCAACTTGAGGCTTAAAGATGTTAAGCCTCATGTGCCTGTAATTACACCAGCAACCACACTCTTCAAACCGAAACACAGCAACGCTGCTTGGCTGCTGAAAAAGGCGTAGCTAATACCGAACGTTGTTTTGTGTGTTTGCGTATGTGTTTGAGTACCTACCTATTCTATTTGTCTCTGCTGTAGGTCCGTTATGTATTTTTTATGTGTATCCTTCCTTACTAATATTATAAACGCGAAAGTTTGTAAGTATGGATGGATGGATGGACGTTTGTTACTCTTTCACGTAAAAACTACTGAATGGATTTAAGTGAAACTTTACAATAATATAGCTTATGCATCAGAATAACACATAGGCTACAATTTATAAAGATATTGTGTAACTAATCCTACGCAGACGAAGTCGCGGGCACCACCTTGTGTCAAATAAATGTATATATTTTCTTCATTTCTTTCTTTCTTTAACAACTAAACTAAGACTTATTTTACAAGACGCTTCAAATCCATTAGTCTTGTGGAAAGCGTCTTAGCAGCTGCAGCTTTTAGACACAGATGGCCAGAGCCTGGATGAGATTGCTAAATGAGGACAAAATGAAGCTTATTATAATCAGCAACAGTTATACGACTTCGACCTTTTGACTTTGAGTTTGACTATACAAGGTGTTCCATAAGTTGTGTATATAAACTTCAGGGGGCTAAAGTACCCATCAATATGAACAACTTTTTCTAAGGAACCAACATTGTGAACGCGAAAAAAAAACAGCTATTTCATACATTTTAGCCTGGCAGGTATTGAACTTTTGTATGAAACAGCTGTTTTTTTTTTCGCGTTCACAGTGTTGGTTCCTTAGAAAAAGTTGTTCATATTGATGGGTACTTTAGCCCCCTGAAGTTTATATACAAAACTTATGGAACACCTTGTATGTAACTTCTAATTAATTTTTGTTTGTCAATGTAAAATTACGACTTTTTGTTTGTAAAGTGTGTTAAATAAGCCTCGAAAGGAGCCTTGGGCTTAAAATACTTTCACCACACTGTTTCGAAAAAACACGATAGATAGTAACACGACCAGAAGAATGAATAAGCGGTTTACTGAGAAAATTTATAGACATCATAAGCTACTTTTTATCCGGGCACGTAACACGCGAGCGAAGCCGGGGCGCTTATGAAACAATATTATATTTTACTATATTATATTATACTAGCGGGCTGTCCCAGCTTGGCATGGGTGGTCATAAATTTTTTGAACATTTTAGAATAAACTTAGACCGTGGGTTCGAGCCTCGCGTCTACTTATTTCATACACGCCCTTCTCCTTGAGTGAGTGAAATCGCACCCCGTGCGTGACCCGTGGACCCGTTAACATTTTTAATTTCGTCATACCTTTTGAATGGAATGTCCGATTTAAAAAACTTAAGAAGTAATCTATAGGTATTGAAACAGTCTTAATTATGAAATGATTTATTTGGATAAGGTACAAATAAAGACCCTTTTCTAGCGGCGGCATTTCAATATTTTTTTTTTATAATAAAAGAACACTTATTGTGACATAACTATAATAGTTAGATATATGCTGTTGTTATACTTATCATAAATTATGTAAGAAACTTACATTTAAATTGTATAAAATGCACAGTAACATTTTTTTTTCTTAGATAGTGAAAAAATACTTAGACTTTTTTAATTGTGTAATTTTTAATGTGTAGCTAAGGTTATTGTAAAATTTATTCTGACATTAAATATTTGTAATTATTCAACGCTGTAGTTTGGTATAACAATTGGTTATGTCCACTTTGTAATTTTTGCATTTGCTTGGCTACCCACGGATATCTTCAGGGATTAATTAATTAATTTCCAAGAGATCTTTGAAAGATCTACCGTTCGTTGGGTTTTAAAATAAGTGATTTTGGGGCTAGATACGGAATATCCACCAATATTTATGAATTTATTCAACAACTAAAGCAAGGTAGTATACCTAGAACTTTCCCGGACAAACTAATTGTGAAGGGAAGGGTAGAAGTAAAGTTGCACCCATACACAGGCTCTACGGCGTAGAGCTTCTACGGTTCGATTTATGTGACGTAGCGTTTGTCGTAGTTTTCTGGTTTCTTCTTGTCGTGTGGTTCTTTCAAAACAATGTGGTGAAAGGATTCTAAGTGCGCCTCAAAGAGGCTCCTTTCGAGCCCTTACACATGTTTTAGAACTTTTTAGGTTCTACGATACTTCGTTTCGATGTAGTTGTGAAATAGAATAAAATATAATATTTCAATAATATTTGTTTGGCTTTGGTCTTTGTAATTTCTTTCGGCTGAGTCTTACTTAACCTACGCTGAAATCTATTTTTGGTAAGTACTATTTATTGTATAAGTGTTTAGGCTCCTATAATATCTCAGATCGGTGGTGAGATAGTGGTATCTTAGGAGATAAAACCTCTATATCTAAAACTTACATCCTATTTCAGCACTAGGTAGCTAGGTACATCATTTATTAAACTACGTCTCTCGAATTTGATCTAACGGCCTAAATTAGGTACCTATTTAAAAAAGTACCTAAAGTCTATGGGACGTCTTTACTGTACCTACTCGAGGACTGCATAATTGTGGATATATATATTTTTTTAGTTATTTATGAGGAAAATATAAGATGTACCTATTATAATAGAGAGATGAAAATTATTATCTATCTCTTATATCTAATTAATTCATTCGTTTAGACAAAGTGACTGTTAGGCAGACAAAGTACCTAAGCGGATTTATAATTCAGAGGAGATCAAATTCAAAATTGATTCAGCGCTTTTTGAAAAATCAACAAAAACCATTTAAACAAATGACGTTTTGCTTTGCAAAAGCCTTGTATTATTTTTACTTTGTATTATGTTTTTTTCATATGAAGTCAGTTTTTTTGCAAAATAGTTATCACCAACATTTTATCATGTTGCAACTCTAATAATAATAGTCAAAAGGCTGCGAAGTAATAAGACCCCATATAATGAAAAGTAATTAAACCATACAACGAAGTAATTACCTAGCACATACACAAAACAATAGACTCATTACGACCCCCCAGAATTTGATCTCTAGCGTAATTCTCAAGGCATCGTAAACTTACTTTATGTAGCTAATTACATGTTTATTACTGTGAAGGCTGATGTGTGCTGGGACTAGTGGAAACTTATTCTTGCTTCTATGATGGTGGCACTTCATCGCTATTTGGCATTAACGTTTTTTTATCATAGTTGCTGATGAAAAAAAATATTTGGGGTCACGACAAGATTTCTCTACACGCAGTTGCGTAGCTAGGTGAACATGGGCCCCGGTGCATAGAAAAGGAATCGGGCCCTCACTCACTCTTTCCACATAGCTTGAACTTATATTCGCCTTTAAAATAAATTATATCTAATAATTGTGAGCAGGCTCAAGGTTTTCTAGCTTCGTAAGCTCTTCTCAAAGCTTAGGTTAGAGGGCCCCCTGAGCTCCGGGGCCCTGGTGCATTGCACCACCTATCCTTACGATAGCTACGCCACAGTCTACACTTTCGATATCGTGTCTCCATACAAAACCGCTAGAAAAACATGCTCGCCGAATTTAGGAAATAAATACCTAGCCACATTGGTCTACAGATAGCTCAATGCTTTTAATAAAATTTAAAACTATGTTTAAAAGGGAGAAAAAACTTTACAAGCTAGAAAGTTAATTTACTTTTGTCGCTGACTGTCAGTTAGCGACATAACTTGATTAATTATCAGATATGCCATTCAGCCTGGAAATGCAGCGAACGTCTTGATTGGTGTTGAATTAGATTAGTTGGACTATCTCTAGATCATCGCAACGATCTGAAAATAACTGAACTGTTGTGTATTTTTTACATTTTTAAATTATTGTACCACCACCACGTCTAACGTTTCTTTTTTTTTGTCAAATATTTTTATATATAATCTGTATTGGCATCTCGGTGCCCCTGAATAGGGCACTGGATCACTGGTGGTCTAGTGGTACCGGCCCCGCCTTTCGATCCTAAGCTCGTGGGTTCAAATGCGGTCGTGCATCAATGTCTTTTTCTGTTCGAAAATGTATGTGCACAATGCATAGACATATGAAACTTCTTTGTAAATGGTTTTCTTACCTCTTTGGCACAGTGTCAGTACCTACTTTCTAACGGTGAAGGAAAACATTGTGAGGATACCGGCATGTCGCAGAACCTAAAAGTTCTAAAACATATGTCATGTTCTCGAAAGGAGCCTCTTTGAGGCGCACTTAAAATCCTTTTACCACACTGTTTCCAAAGAAACTAGGGACATAACAAGAAGATTTATTTATATTTATTATTTATTAGCTCGCAAATTGAGTTAACAGAACAAACAACATCATTATTAGTTCTAATGCGGTTACGACAAAGTTCAAAATTGAAAGACAAGTTTGAGTGCTTCAAAGCTACAATCCATTTGGCAGTTTGTCGTAACTCGTTAGTCATTAGAGGGTGCGGATAGGTCGAAGGGGTAAGGTGAAGAAAATTAAGCAAGAAAGTTGAGAGAAGGGTTAAGGTGATTATTTTATTTTAATACAATCGATATGAAATCTCGCACATCTGCCGGGATAGATGCTCTTTATGTCCAGTTGCTTTTGATCTGAATTTCGGGGTGGAAGGAAATCCAATGCCAAATATTAAAAATCGTTGGATCGGTCCATTAATTAATTAATTAATTCTGTACCTTACCTCCTTTGTACCTATTAAGTTGTTTCATTGTGGTCTGATACAGTTTATGCACGTGTACCTCATTCATTCAACTATTTACTCTTACCTACCTGATTCTTGTTGTAAAATTCACTTAACCTAGATACGAATCTCTCTGTGCCAACATAAAATAAAAATTCTAGCAATATTTAATTGGCTGAAGAAGCTTCTAACTTTTGTCGGGAATATAGAAAGTTTTGTATTTTTCTTGCTATTAAAACAACTTCGAAGAAAATTCAGAAAACTGTTTTACTTTCTATTTTTGAAGAGTTATTTTTTTAAGCATCAGAATTCTTATTCTAAGTATCTGGGAGGAGCTCTAAGCTAAATTACCTACGTTTAAAAAAAAAAGAGTATTTGTTCGTCGGTTGGTCGTGTTTTCTCAAACTAGAAACTATTTGTGTTATAAAAAAAAATTCTGGGTAGAGTTTTATGGTGAGAGTGGCCATTACTGTTTCTTGATAAAGTTGTAGCTATATCTATACCTACAATAGTTTTTTTTTAAACTTATAGGAAAACGTTTGACCGCAATCTCACCATCAATCACAATTCAATCAATCTCCCAATTTCAATCTCAATGCAATATGTAATATGAAAATGCAAATAACATGATACAAATAGATTATATAACGATTAAATTAGTGGATATTGTCACACCTCTTATTTTTATACTACTTTTTGGTGACTTTTGATGTTCAGCGTAAACCATCACCTGTAACAAAGCATTGCCTTGCAAGTCATGCACGATATGAACGATACACTGCCCTGCTGCCATCAACTTGAAGCATACAGATGTACCTGTAATTTCACCGGCAACCACACCCTCCAAACCAAACACAGCATCGCTGCTTGACTGCAAAAATAGGCACGGTAGAACTTCCCCGGGTGAGCCCTTCAGAAAGAGCTCTACTACTCTATCTAGCTTCAAAACAAAATTAAATTTCAAGGTGTTTTTTTCGACCTACGCTAATCCTTTAACATTTAGATCCCCATCTAAATATAGATTATTTGGTTGGTAACGGGTGGCGCAAAAGAACGGGCACTATAGAAATTACTGTTTTTTATATATACGACATCTCCTGTCTTTCTGATATTAAAAATTGTGCAGTAAACAAATGTAAAATTCACTAAAAATAAACATTGACCGTTTTACTCCCCAAAAACGTGGAATAATCGTGTCCATGTTTTTACGGAATAATTCATCTCATCAGTGATAAAAACATAACGTGAATATTTCGAAGCAACTTGCTCAACAATGGATTGGATATACCTAAGTCTGGTAACCCAAGAACAGGAAAAGAAAACATTCATCAATAAATAAGGAACATATCGCAGGAAGTGTTACGGCAAGTTATGGAAATGGCAGTTTCATGGCACAAATAAACATGTTAAGAAGTTAAAGAAGTTGTAGCTGTACCAAATAGGGACATTACTTTTTCGCCACCCGTTATTTACAAAGCTAGCAGAGAATACCCATACAAAGCGTGCTCCTGAGTCGTCCGTAAGTCTATGCAAAGCGGGTTCACTCCTTTATCCATCCCTTTGTCCTGACGAGGCTTTATTTATTCAATTTGAACTAACAATTTACAGGCTATTTTGTTGATTGCTGTGTCTGTTGTGTGGGTAATCGTCATAGTTGACTATTCAACGTTGGACAATTTATTTTAGACTTACGAATTCAGGAACTGTACTGTACTAACAAGTTACTGTTCTCACTAAGGGGTCATCCCTTTATCTTCGATCTTTAATTGTTTGGCACACTTTTAATCCCCTCCCTCCCCCTGGTGATATATGGTGAGGTTTCAGACTAACCCCCCCCCCCTACCTAAAATCACGTGTATATTTTTGATACAAAGTATATTGCAATATACTTTGTATTTTCAGAATAATACCTTATAATAATCAGATAAAATTTTAGAAAATTTTAACGCTGGGAAATTGTTACCTGGCAACAGTAAGTCAAGGCCACGCGCCGCTGTTTGGTGTTTAGAAATAGTGCGTTCAACGAAAAATAAATACACGTGATCTCAGTATATCTCCCCCCCCCTCCTTGTGATATTTCGTGATTTTTTTCGAACCCGTCCCCCCCTTTTCGAGCCTCACGTGGTTAATGGACGATCCCTAAGTAGTAGGGTAAGTATTAATAGTAGAGCTCTTTGTTAAAGAAAGGACGATAAGTATATTTGTTTATCGTCCGGGGAAGTAATAATAATTTGAATAAGGAATGGGAACCAAATAGCTGATATACAGTCGTGGTCAACTAATTAGGGACACTCAAGATAGTGAAGAGCAACAACCGGTTATGTACATATAAATATAAAACTCTATTGATTTCTCAGTAACTATTATTTGCATAATTTGGTCCAATTATTATGCTATAAATGCCTGTAAATAAAAGATTAAATAAATAGAAAAAAGTGTGTAATATCAAAGGTTAACCATGCATTCAATTTAAGGTATAATTCTGTAGCTGGACATTTAATTAAGGACAGTAAAGTAAAATGAAAAATAGAGTTAAACAAAACTAATAATCTGCAGTATTTTAATTTCTTTAACAACTCCATTTTATTACGGGTAAAATCAGTACCCAGCAGCAAAACCATTGTTAGTAATTGCCGTTTGACACCGATGTGGCAGAGACATTGTCAGTTTCTGACATGTTTTGACGGAAATTTTTGCCCATGCCTCACAAAAAGCTTCATTAAGTTAATCTAAAGTTGTGGTACGATAAGTGGCAACTTTTTTCTTGATTTCGTGCGAAAGGTGCTCGATTGGGTTGAGGTCCGGGCTATTTGTTGGCCAATCTAGCACTGATACCGACTGACTGTTAAGAAACGACTTGACTGAACGGGCGGTATGTTTCGGGTCGTTATCATGCTGAAACGTCCATATAATAAGGAGATGTTCCTCAGTATAGGGAAGCATAGTTTCCTCTAATATTGCCTTGTACTGATGTTGGTCTAAGTTACCCTGACCTTTCCTCACAGGTCCCACTCCACGTCCAGAAAATGAACCACACATTTTAATGTTTCCACCGCCATGTATCACCTACTTTTTTGTGAATCTTGGATTAATTTTTGCTTTTACAGGACGCCGTACGTATTGCTTTCCATCTGAAGAAATCAAATTAACCTTGGTCTCGTCAGATAATAATACATGTTGCCATTGGGCGTACGTCCAATGTCCACATTTACGTGCATTTCTATGTTCTTTCTTCAACAACGGTACTTTGCGAGCCACTCTTCCGAACAACCCTGCTTCTACCAGACGTCGTCGAACGGTCCTCGCTGATACACCGGCTCTTTCGTCTGCCCCAAACACTTCGTTTTTAATTAAAACAGAACCTAGAAACGGATCTTTCTTAGCTAACCTGGTTATCATTCTATCTTCTTACGGAGTGTTTTTTCTCGATCTTTTTTTTTCTGGGCACATTTAAAGCTGTGTCGTTGCGCCTGAAATGTTTCACTGCATTGCATACCATAGTTTTTGAACAATTTAAATATTCTGCTATCATTCAGTATGACCAACCACGCTCGACAAACTTCATGATAATTTTTCGTAGTGTTGCATCGCAACTTTTATTTTTGCCCATTTTTTTTCAAAATATTTCTCAAAACCTAAAATTAATAATCTGGATTGCCGCCAAAACTACCACGAAACAATAGGAGAAGAAATAAAAAAAATATTGAGTTTCAGATTTTGGAAATAAAACGCAATATCTCAGTGTCCCTAATTAAATGGCCAGCCAGCATTCTTTGAACAAATAGCACTGTGATGTATATCAGCTATTACTGTAAAGAGGTTTAATGTTTAAGAAGTTGTTATTGTTTGTATAATCGGGCACATAAATGACTAATTATACTTACATGTAAGAGATATGGAATATTGTTTAGACTCGTTGGAAAATAAAAAATAAATTCACAATTTGGTTTAACTAGGGAGTGTCCCTAATTAGTTGACCACGACTGTATAATACTTAAGTAGGTACATTTTTGTAAATACATACTTATAATAAAAATAACACCCAGACAGCAGAAATAGTACCAGCATTTATGTTTATTACACAAATGTTTGTTCTCGGTGGGGTCCAACCCACGCCCTACAGCCTAAGGCATAGCTGTGAAGCTGACTGAACTGAGCTGTGAAGAATTCATTTTGTTTTCACGTGAGGAACACATTTCACATTTTGTTTTGAGGAACTTACTCCCTTGTTGTTAACACTTGGGCTGTGGAATAACCTGCTGAGGTTTCCCGATTAACTAGTATGGGGCTCTTCAAAAAGGGAATTTTAAATTTTTTAAAGGTTCAGCAACGCGCTAGTGATTCCTCTAGTATTGCAGGCGTTCATAGGCTACGGTAACCGCTTCTCATCAGGCGGGCCGTAAACTTGTTTGTCTAATTAGTTGTATATAAAAAAAACGTTCATAAGGTTCGTAGATATTGAATTAAAACTAAATATACCAAACGTGAAGCATTCAGTGAGTGTACTGACACGCAAGCTTAGCCAATTCATTTCTAAAGAATATAGGTATATTAGTTAGGTATCTGGAGGAAGTCAAGCCAGCATCCGGACCGTGGACAAACAGCTTCCGGCCTGTGACCGTGTTCCTTCCGGTCAGGCGCCGAATATGCCTTGGATCACAGGAAGTCGGCATACTTCCGCCGAAAACGTACCTGGGTCTGTTATTAATGAAATTTGGGGCAGAGCATTATGTTGACTTGGAATACCAACGGTGAAGGAAAACACCGCGAGGACAGTTAGTATTTTGGATTGTGGGGATTTAACCCACAACCTACGGTGTAGAATCCGGAGCTACTACCAACAGAGTTGAGATGCTCGTCGATCTACATTTTCCGTAAATGTTATTTTTTATACACCTGGCTGATGGAAGAAGCAGGTAGCCCAACTCATGTTAAGTAGTAACCATCGTCTGTAAAAAAGCTGTAGGCGACACACGTCGTAGTTATTCTATTTTAAATTAATTTGTTTTTTATTTACCTAAATATGTACCTTAGTAGGTTGCATTACCTCTAAATTTGATGTTAGTAATAAGATTTAGAACTTGTCACGCCATCTGTTGGCACATTTTGCGAATTAATAATAAATAAGTTGATGTTGTGGGTGGATTCGGAGAGTTAAAAAATATTTTCTCTCGTAATGCGGTAGTCGTCGCGAACATTATTGAAAGACAACGCGGCACCTTGTGTCATTCATGGTTTTCCAAGTATTTTACACCCCTAACAACTCCATTTGCACCCCCAACTTCTTCTAACGTTGACCTAAAACGCTGTGTTTTATTCGTTTATCTACGATTGGTCCTTACGAGCCTGATCGATAACCAGTGAAGCGTCGTCATGTCGGACACGACGCCATCGAAAGTTCTCACGCGCCGTCAATACCTGGAACACTTGGAATTCAACAAGTTGGATGGTGCACCTGTGAAAAAGGAGTTCAAGAAATTGATTCTTCCTCGCGGCCCCGATGGTCTTATATCGTCGCAGGAAGGATACGTATCGACGCCAGTACCTCACATGATGTTACCGCGTGGTACTGCGCAGCAATCTACGTGTGCTTCGAAGACCACCGTTTGCACTAAGAAATCCACTACGTCGTCAGTTGCACGACGTAAACAACTCGAATTGGAAGCGGCGGAAGCAAAAGCCATGATTCAGATGGAGTTAATTGACAAGAAGCTACAAGCTGACCTTGCCAAGGCCGACCATGAAAGTGAGAAAGCTCATCTCGTCGGCACTGATGTCGCTCCAGATGAAGAGTCTGCTGGCTCCTATCGTTCGTCTCTTCGCAGCGAGAAGGTCCACAAGAACGTGGAGAAGTGGCTGGACACGAACTGTGCAGAACCCGTCCAGCACGACACCAGTATCCAACAACTAGCCCATACGTTGAAGGATCTGATGACCCAATCATCAGTATCTAAGCATGAAGATAGACTTCTGAGCCGTCTTGCCACGCCACGAGAGCTACCTATTTTCAGTGGTGACAGTATTGAGTGGCTACATTATAAAAATGCTTACGATGATTCGTCACGAGTGTGTAAATTCAGTGACAGTGAGAACCTGTGGAGACTACGAAAATCTCTACGAGGTGAGGCCAAGGAAGCAGTGACTGACTTGCTGATCGGCAACACTCCGCCGTCTGCAGTCATGGAAGCACTGGAACTCAGGTTTGGTCGAGCTGATATTATTATTAGCAACATAACGATGCAATTGAAAAAGCTACCATCGTTACCTACTTACTATCAACAAGACTTGATTAATTTGTCTGTAAAAGTCAACAATTGCGTGGCCACAATACGCGCACTAGACCAGGGCGACTACCTTCGAAGTCCAGAGCTCGCTGCAGCTATCGTATCCAAATTGCCGAGCACTCTCATAGGAAGATGGACAGAGTTTGCCTACAACAGGCTAAGTGAAGGCAGATCGAGGCTGGAACTGCTGGCTATATTTTTAAAGTTAGAGGCTGAAATGTTATCAGTCGTCGGATGTACTCAGCAGCGAGACAAGAAGCCGATGGACGCTCCTACACAGCGCACTGAAGATAAGTATCGTCACCGTACTGTCTACACTTCTTCTGTCGCCGCAGCTGATAACACAACATGTAGATTCTGTCAGAAGGGCAGTCATACCTTGCCAGAGTGTCGCATATTTAAACGTGCGATGCGCATAGATAGATGGAGATTCGTCAAAACGCGCGGTCTATGTTATTGCTGTCTATTAACTCGACACAATAAAGATACGTGCCCCGCACCTATGTGTGACGTCGATAACTGTGGCATGGCGCATCACCGCCTGCTGCACTGGACGAAACCTGAGATGACGTCATCGTCAGCTGATAAGTTGACCGTGAACCCGGAACCTGTAGTACCTGTAACTGCACCCGACGCGTCCATGATGCACTTCGCTCGAGATAGTGACGACGAGAGCACTACCCCGGATGAATTCGCGATGTTGAAAGTGATTGCGGTTAAATTACGCGGCCCTAAAGGTGTAGTCAGTACCTACGCACTCCTGGACGATGGTGCTGAGGTCTCAGTGATCGACGCCGAACTATCAGAGACCCTAGGCTTAGAGTGTGATAGTGCGCGCCCTATTAGGTTTACAGATGCGTTCGGTTTATCAGTGTACCAATCGGAAGTGCCTAGTGTTAAGGTAGAAATAACGGGACATGACAACGTGAGTTATGACTGTAAGTTACGTAAATGTGCTCAGTTAAAATTGTGTTCTCAAAACTTGTCTATTTTGAATAGCGTAAATAGTACGCACCTATCGCATATCAAGCATAAGATATGCACCGATACCAGTGTAAAACCGCGGCTACTAATCGGTGAGGATAATTATTTCTTAATAGCCCCGCTCGAGATTATACATGGAGACAGGGACTCGCTGTATGCATCACGCTGTCGCTTAGGATGGACCATCCATGGTTTCCACCGTGGGCGCACTCACTCCTCGAAGCCTCGGGTAAGTGAACAAAATGTCTTCCATCTCGCTCACTCTCGCGATACTGATATGCAGGAAATTAGCGAACTAAATGACCTGATTAAAGATTCCTTTAATTTTGTTTTGATAGGAATTTCGCCTGTATCCCGTGAAAATACAGATCACATTCGAGCTATCAATATTTTAGATAGCACAGCACGTCAGGTAGGTAAACAATGGGAAGTAGGTTTACCGTTTAAAAAAGATAATTTTATGATGCCTGATTCATACAATAATGCCTACTCGCGTCAGCAGTTATTGTTACGCAAATTTCGTAAAAGCGTTGACTACGCCGATAGGTATAAAAATGAGGTCGTTAAATTGCTAGACAATGGTTACGCTCGGGAACTAACTGATAACGAACTCTCAGCTGATCATGTTTGGTATTTACCGCATTTTGGTGTTCAAAATCCGAATAAGCCCGGTAAGTTACGGTTAGTTTTTGATGCAGCCGCTAAAGTTGATGGTGTGTGCTTAAATGATTATTTACTAACGGGACCGGACTTATATAATTCATTGTACGGAATTATGCTTAGATTTCGCGAAAATAGAATAGTAATACTTGGAGATATTCGTGATATGTTTCTTAGAATTCGCATTAGAGCTAGCGACCAGCATGTACTTCGATTCTTGTGGCAAGAATCTTCAGAAAGCCCGATTAAAGTTTGTTCGATGCAAAGTTTGATTTTCGGTGCTACATGCTCCCCTTTCGTTGCTCAGTACATAAAAAAATAAAAATGCCCTCAAATACGAAGATTCGAACCCTGAGGCCGTAAACGTAATTATAAACGACCATTATATGGACGATTGTTGTCATTCAGTTTGCGATGAAAACACGGCAATTAAATTAGTTCATGATATAACTTCTATTCACGCCAACGGAGGTTTTGAGATAAGAGGATGGTCGAGTAATAGCAAACAGGTGTTAGACTCGATACCTACAGAAGCGCTTGCGCACTCAGCTGTGCAGTTCAAACATGGAGCCATGAATACAAGTGAGCGCACTTTAGGTTTGATATGGCATCCGGCGGATGATTCATTTGGGTTTCAGATTTCGCTTAATAAAATACCTAGTGATATTTTAGATAGTACTACGCCTCCTACGAAAGCAAAAATGCTTAGCATTATTATGTCTGATTACGATATACACGGTTTTTTATCGCCTTTTGTTATAAAAAGTAAAATAATTTTTCAAGATGTACACAGGTCAAAAGTTGATTGGAAATGCCGCATCCATTCAAGTGAGCACATAAAATGGATGTTGTGGCTCGATGAATTAAAACTTTTAGAATCCCTACGTATACCCAGATGGTATCACAATGCTGATAGTTGGACTCAGTGCTATCCCACATCGATAGGTATAGGTAGTAGTGGACGAGTCGATCGTAAATAAACAGCTGCACATTTTTTGTGACGCTTCTATCAAAGCGTACGCCGCAGTTGTTTACTGGCGTTTTACTCGAGCCGATGGATATGTTTTATTATGCTTAGCAGCTAGTAAGAGCAGAGTGACTCCACTCCGGCCGGTATCAGTTCCCCGACTGGAATTGCAAGGCGCGCTTACAGCGTCTCGGCTCGCAGACTCGCTTCAGCGAGAACATAAAAATATGAAGTGCGATACTACGACACACAGTCCTACAATGGCTCCGTAGCGATCCCAGAAGCTACAAGCCGTACGTAGCTCATCGCTTAGGTGAAATTGATGAGCTTATACGAACGTGTCGGAATGGCGATACGTACCTACTAAGTTAAACGTAGCCGACTTGGCTACCAAAGACGAAACGCCACCGCTGACATACGACAGCGTATGGTTCCGTGGACCAGAATTCTTACGGCAACTTGAAGATACTTGGCCTAAGGATTGTGTGTCCACCAAAAAACCACCACCAGAAGTTGTCTGTGAGGAAAGGAGCCTAAATATAGTAACGTCTAAAGACAGCGAATACTCCTTACCTAACGAAGACAACTACTCGTCGTGGTTACGACTCGTACGAGTGACCGCTCGAATTTTACTGTTCGTGCGGCGATGCCGACGAGTAGAAGCTAGGATGAATGTCGAGCTCATGAATGAGGCCGAGTTTTTACTAATAAAGAAATCTCAGCAGGACTCGTTCGAGCAGGACATTCAACTTGTCAAGCAAAATAAGCCTTTGTTATCGAATAGTCGCTTGAAAACATTGACGCCTTACGACATCTTGACAACAATAATGTTTTACGAGTAGGCGGTCGGATCGACAAAGTCGAAGGTGTCGCCCACTCGACTTTGAGACCCGCCATACTCGATGGTCGTCACCAAATAGCTCGTTTGATAGTGGAGTACCATCATAGAAGAGCTATGCATGGTGCTAACGAGCTCGTCGTCAACGAGTTACGGCAGCGCTACTGGATAGTGAAGCTGCGGCCGACTGTACGCGGCGTGGCCGCGCGCTGCCCGTTCTGCAGACACCGCCGCGCCGCGCCGCAGCCGCAGCGCATGGCGGACCTGCCCGCTGCACGCCTGCATCACAATCGTCGGCCTTTCACCTATACGGGGGTGGACTTTTTCGGTCCGATGGAGGTCACCGTCGGCCGAAAAAGACTCAAAAGGTACGGTGTGATGTTCACGTGCCTGACTGTACGTGCCATACATTTGGAGATAAGTGAGACTCTGAGTACGGACTCCACCATCATGGCACTCAGACGCATGATCGCTCGCCGCGGTACGCCCAGCGTTATCTATTCAGATAACGGGACGAACCTGCGCGGAGCGGACAATGAGCTCAAACGGAGTCTGTTGGAACTCGATGAGAGTAAGCTCCGTGAAGACGGTACCGTAAGAGGTATCGAGTGGAGATTCATACCCCCCGGAGCCCCTGAGAAAGGTGGTGCCTGGGAACGTATGATACGCACGGTGAAAACGGCCTTGAAAGTCGTACTGAAGGAACGCGCTCCACATCCTGAGACGCTTTTTACTTTTTTCGCTGAGGTAGAAGCGCTAGTTAATAGTCGCCCTATTACACACGTTTCGTGTGACCCTAACTACCCTGAAGCCCTAACACCTAATCATTTTTTGCTAGGTACGTCCTCGAACAGTCCCGTATTCGGTAGGTACGATAACGACGATCTATGCCTACGCAAGCAATGGCGCGTAGCACAAAGGCTGACTGACATGTTTTGGGCTCGGTGGGTTAAAGAATATCTTCCAACATTGTTACCTAGGCAGAAATGGCTTAGGGACCAGAGAGCGTTGCGAGATGGAGATTATGTTTTAATAGCAGAACCTAACCTAGAACGTGGATGCTGGCGGCACGGAGTAGTGAGTGCGACCCATGCTGCCGACGACGGTCGTGTGCGCGTCGTTGACATTCGAACCCGCACTGGTTTGGTGCGCCGTCCTGTAACGCGTGTCGCACTACTTGAACCTAACGAATGTTAGTGCTGATCTGAACCTTAAATATTTTTGTTTTGTGTTCTATAGTCTCTCAGCTCAGTTTCAGCACTAAGAGGGTGGATTGTAGGCGACACACGTCGTAGTTATTCTATTTTAAATTAATTTGTTTTTTATTTACCTAAATATGTACCTAAGTAGGTTGCATTACCTCTAAATTTGATGTTAGTAATAAGATTTAGAACTTGTCACGCCATCTGTTGGCACATTTTGCGAATTAATAATAAATAAGTTGATGTTGTGGGTGGATTCGGAGAGTTAAAAAATATTTTCTCTCATAATGCGGTAGTCGTCGCGAACATTATTGAAAGACAACGCGGCACCTTGTGTCATTCATGGTTTTCCAAGTATTTTACACCCCTAACAACTCCATTTGCACCCCCAACTTCTTCTAACGTTGACCTTAAACGCTGTGTTTTATTCGTTCATCTACAAAAGCATTGCCTCGTAAGTCACGCACGATAGGAACGTGCCCTACGATGCACTGCCCTGCGTCCATCATCTTGAGGCATACAGATGTTAAGCCTTATGTGCCCGTTATTACACCGACAGCCAAACTCTTCAAACCGAAACACAGCAACGCTGCTTGGCGGCAGAAAAGGGCGTGGTGGTAGTACTTCCCCGGACGAGCCCATCACATAGAGTTTTACTACTCTTGAAAATATATTTATTAAAAAATGTTTCGAGCGTAACCGCGCTAAAAGTGATTGCATGCAGAAATGTGCAGTCTGAACTAGCTTTCAACGCTGCTCTCCAACAAACTGGGCTAAGCCACAGTTTACACTCAGCTCATGTCCATGGAAATGTGCAGGGACATGTACGTACAGTGCGAGAATGTAAACAGGCCCCTTCCATGTCTGACGTTCGCTCGCGTTGACGTTCGCGTTGCTCACGCTCCCTAAGCTCCGGGCTAAATGTGAACACAAATTGCCGGCGTCGCTGCCGCGGAAATTATGGCCGGCCACAAATCCGTCCACGCGAATGGCAATGCAACTGTTTAAATGTAAACGCGGTAAACCTCTAATGGAATGAAGAGTGTATAAAAGTTTATGGATTTCCGTTTTCGAGGCTTTCATTCAACGCTTCAAATGGAATGCATTGACAAACTTTTATAATGCGACACAACAAGCTAGGCAGAATGATGAGGCATTAGAATAATAACAAGAAAAGTAAAAAAAAACCGGTCAAGTGCGAGTCGGACTCGCGAACGCCTCGTTAATTATTTATTTTATTCTGTTTTTTAGTATTTGTTGCTATAGCGGCAACAGAAATACATCATCTGTGAAAATTTCAACGGTCTAACTATCACGGTTCATGAGATACAGCCTGGTGACACACGGACGGTCATCAGAGTCATCAGGATATCGCATAAAACACTTTTATTCCAACTGGTCACATTTTGCACCAAGACTTCATTTTTTTTAAGAAAATTGTGGTGGTTTCTTCAATACCTACTAGATATAATTTTGTTCAAACAGGAAATCACACTTACACTTTCGCTCTAGCTACATTTGGAACCAAAACCTCATTTATTTATTCGCGGTGATGGCCGGTGGAGCAAAGCCTTGACCGAGTGGTGGCCAAAGTCAGGCCAAAGAAGTTTGGGGCGTCCGAAAGCGCGATGGGTCGACGACATCGTGAAGGTCGCGGGAAACACCTGGACCAGAGACGCACAGGACAGAGGAGGCTGGCTAAACATGAAGGAGGCCTATACCCAGCAGTGGGTGATACCAGGCTGAAATGATGATGATGATGATATTAGATCACGTCTGTCGCATGCCGGACGACCTGTGGGCCAAAACCACTACCGAGTGGTGCCCTGACACAGCGAGGCGGCGTCGCGGCAGACCGCGCATGAGATGGCGGGACGAGTTGGACGCCTATGAGAGGGACTGGCAGATAAAGGCTCATGATCGTAGTGATTGGCGGGAATGGGGGGAGGCCTTTGCCCAACAATGGGACACTATGGGCTTATAGTAATTTTATTAGAACGGTGCATTAATTACCAATTACACTAATTAAATCTAATATTAAACGAATTCAATTGCATTAAAATAAAATAAAAGCTATGAATAATGAAAAACATTGAGATTAATATACGGCTACGGGGCTACGGGGAATATACATATAAATGGAAATTAAAAAGTTAAATCATAAATCCTATTCGCAAAATGCAAGAAACAGACATAATCGCCTTGCATTCGTCTGCAAATTTATCACAGTCCGGAAACGTACAATGTTGATTAAAATACTACCGCATTGGAGGAATTCAAATTAGTACTTAATTATGCTTCATAATGAGCTTGGCTTTTTGGGAACAATATTCAAATTTGTGTCGTAATCATCGAAATAATTCATAATTTTCGTGTTGTTACGCCTACGTTGGCTACGTCTACGCTACGTCTACGCTGGGTCTACGCTGTGCTACAAAAATACGTAGCAGAAGTATTTGCGTCTACGCACTATGCTCATTGAGGACTACCATTGTAAGAACTCATCTGATAGTTTATTATTATGTATTACTAGCAGGCGCCCGTGGCTTCGCTCGCATGGTACCGGTGGTTACTAATATAAATATTTCAGGCTTTTTTTTTTTTTTTTGGTTTGTTTACATTTTATACCCCGAACATTTACTGCACATTTTCATTCGATATAAAAATTCAATTTATAAAAAAACTGTAACCATACTCTTACAGGTTACAAACTATATTTATTACAAGATATCCGACCTGGTACAATAAGGGCATTATCAGAGAACTTCAACTCAAACACAAGCTTCATAAAATATGGAAAGAATTATATATTATAATTCTATATAATTTATTATATAGAATTATATATTATTACCATGTAGGTTGTCAAGTTATGGAAAACACTAGACCTGACATAATAAAATATAATGTCACATGTGGGTAGGTCATATGTGGAAAGTACCTACCTAAAGTCTATCAGGTATAAGGTTCTACTTATATGTTTTATGTTTTATTAAATAAAGATATAGGAATCCTTTGGTTACTAAGTCATTTATTACTCTTATACAGTAACACATCTATCCAATAAAAATAAGCGACAGCTATAACGAGAATAAACTTACGTATCGTTAACAAACAGAAATAACATCATACCTTTGTCACTTGTTAGCACATAGCTATTCTCCGAAATAACTGCACTGAACCGAACTTTACTTCACTGTGAGCTGCACCAGACTGTGTCAGAGATGTCAAGAGAATATGGGCTAGCAGAAGCCACCGCCATTATAAAGCAATACGTAAACAAATGTCGGATATCAGTGTAGTTGGTTATTTCAAAGTAAGTATCATATACATCAATTTATAGACAAATATAAATTGGCATTATTGAGAACAATTCTGAATTCGATTTTAGGTATATAAATTACTATATAATTTACTGCCAATCATCATTACAGTTTCATTATTTCACAATTCAAATCAAAGACTTTAAATATGAAATACACAAATCTAGACGCCGATATAAATTGAAATACTCATGACAATTTCTTATCTTATTTTAGCTATACAAATTATCACCAAATTTACTATTAATCTTTTTCTAAAATATTATTCAATTAAACTGACGTAATACATCAAATACATAGATTTAGATGTTTATATAAATTGTAATATTCATGACAATTTCCAAGATTATTTTAGGTACGTAAATTATTACATAATTAGCATTATTACATAATTTACTATACCCTATTCTAATACGGCCATACTGACAAGTACTTCGTCCCGAAGTACATACCCAAAAAAAAACCTCAAAAATAACCTCCAATAACTTAAATACAGGTAGATTTCAGTATTACAAATATACAAATATTGTATCATAAAAGATCACAGAATCATCTCAAATCTTAAGAGTAAGTTTTTCTTTTCGCGACTACCTAGGCGATCTTTTTTACAATCATATTCTTACAAATCGAATGTACATTAATTTCCATAAATAGCTAAGTACTTTGTTTAAAATTTACTTAATTTCGCTCGGCTATACTGACCTAAAATAAAATCACTACTTTTATTACTAAATTCATATAGGTCATATTTACTTAACAAAGTACTTACTTATTAAAACAAGCTTATTTTGAATTGACTTTTAAAAAAAAAAACAATGTTTTAAGCATCGTATACATTCCCATTCATATTCAGTGTTCTATGATTTCGTCTTTGTTTATAACCAGTCAAGTCAAAGTCAATGTCATCCTCTACCGATTACCTAGACGTGCAAGTCCCCTTTACCCGCTGCAAGTAAGCTAGACAAACACCAAGTAAAACGGTCGTCCAACGGAAGGATAATAAAATTAGTCCTACATAAAATCATCTTACCAATTACTTAGACATGTAAGTCCCATACACCCGTCATCCTTTACAGTTAACCTAGACATGTAAGTCCCATACATCCGTCATCCTTCACCGTTTACCTAGACATGTCCCATACACCCACTGCAAGTGTGCTAGACAAACATCAAGTAAAACAGTCGACCAGCGGAAGGATACTTTAGTCAGATTTTACTCGTAGTCTCAAAGTTATAAATACTATAAGTCTTTTATATTCAGTATAACCAATGTAACAAAATAAAGTTCTCAAACTTTCAAATTACCATAATCAGGGTTACATTAACCGGTTTAAAATTTTACAACGTATCTCCTAATAATCTACCGTAAATAATACGTCTAACGTAATTAAACGTCTACCTTCTAAGTGTACTAGACGTCAGCCGTAATTATCGCCATGGTTACTTGTCACTGAAGTACAGAGCCACGTCGTCACCACGTTCCGTTCAACGAGGGTAAGCGGAGACAGCAGTGCAGATTTTCTCCATAGCAGGAACAATATGAAAACCAGAAAACAATTGCATTAGAATAATGTAGATAAATCGAAATAATATTTTTTGCAAAACTTTGTAAGGGTAGGAAAATAAACGGCAAAAGAACCGAAAATCGATTGATTCTTTTATTTAAACAGTCTAACGGTTAAGCGAGTTAGATAATTATGCTTAGTATGTGTAAAAAGATAAAAACATAAAATTAAATAAAAAATCGATGGCACCTGTGATTTGGAAAATCATTTCAACAACAATGAACAAATAACTTTTATCAGGTTTCAAATAGTCAGCTATTTTATTAAATAGCTAGTCAGCCATTTCATACAATACATAGTCAGCCATTTTATTAAATAGCTAGTCAGCTACTTTATTAAATAACTAGTCAGTTTATTAAATAGATAGGCAGCTGCTTTATTATACCTCTATAGATAGTCAGCTACTTTATTTTATAGCTAGTTAGCCATTTTATCAAATAGCTAGTCAGCCACTTTATCTAATAGCAAGTCTGGAATTTTATTTAATAGCTGACAGCCAATTATTTTTTGAAGGATATTTTTTTTAAATAAATATTTTATCAGTTCAGATAAAAATAAAAATTACTTAACTTTGTTCAGAGGGTAGTTTCAGGTCTGGTGACCACATGCTGGAGAACTGCTGACCGAAGGTCACAGTAGGTATCCTCTTCTTCTCTGAGCGGCAATGGACACATCACGGATAGATCGTTTGTCGACACGATGTCTCGTCAATTTTGGTTTCAACATGAAAACAAAAAATGCATTAGAAATAACATATAGGTACGTAGATCTATCACACTTCTGATGTTAGATTAATAGATATCTCATTAGTTATATTATTAATTGCACAGGTATATTTGTATAACATACTGTTATACTGCAAATCTATTTAGAACTTGTAATCGAAACTTGTCAAGATGCATAGAATAAATAATGTTTGAACTTATAAAGAATTATATTATTACCATGTAGGTTGTCAAGTTATGGAAAACACTAGACCTGACATAATAAAATATAATGTCACATGTGGGTAGGTCATATGTGGAAAGTACCTACCTAAAGTCTATCAGGTATAAGGTTCTACTTATATGTTTTATGTTTTATTAAATAAAGATATAGGAATCCTTTGGTTACTAAGTCATTTATTACTCTTATACAGTAACACATCTATCCAATAAAAATAAGCGACAGCTATAACGAGAATAAACTTACGTATCGTTAACAAACAGAAATAACATCATACCTTTGTCACTTGTTAGCACACAGCTATTCTCCGAAATAACTGCACTGAACCGAACTTTACTTCACTGTGAGCTGCACCAGACTGTGTCAGAGATGTCAAGAGAATATGGGCTAGCAGAAGCCACCGCCATTATAAAGCAATACGTAAACAAATGTCGGATATCAGTGTAGTTGGTTATTTCAAAGTAAGTATCATATACATCAATTTATAGACAAATATAAATTGGCATTATTGAGAACAATTCTGAATTCGATTTTAGGTATATAAATTACTATATAATTTACTGCCAATCATCATTACAGTTTCATTATTTCACAATTCAAAAAATACACAGATTTAGATGTTCATATAAATTGTAATATTCATGACAATTTCCAAGATTATTTTAGGTACGTAAATTATTACATAATTAGCATTATTACATAATTTACTATACCCTATTCTAATACGTGCGCGTTTTCCCCAATCCGCGCTGAGCCGCCGCATCGGACGCACGTCCGTTGCACACGATAAAATAAACCACCCGCGCCGCCAAAACACCAAATCCTAAATTAAATTGGTTGTGGAAACCCGTTCGAGCAGTGTTGTGTTTTTCCCCACGCCTGTGACGTCAGTACCGCACCTGCAGGGTTGTCGCCGACGACGCGTCAATATTGGACGTAACGCGATCTGTTCTAGGGAAACAGTATTTCAGTGGTGGTGAGTACACAATGCTCGTGTTTTGGCCAATAAACTGCGTACAGCCCTAATTACTGCTAATTAGTAAGTAGGTACGGTCTGTCTGTGTGCGTGGGCTGAGCCAATAACAGTTCAAAGGCATTGGCTCCTGAAAGCCTGAAAATTGTTCGTAGGCACTTTTCTTTTCATAGGTTTCGCGCTTTGTCTAGCTGCGGCTGTTAACCTGAACACTTTCAAATTAGTCCAAGTATTTGTTAATGTAAAAAATGTAAGCAATATTTTGGTACTGAAAATAATATATTTTTTTTGGGTCAGAAAACTTTCGTCAAACAATCACATTTTTAAGCTCTTGTTTGGGTTTCACAGAATATTTTTTTTAGTACTCCACCTTATAAGTTATATTAATAAAAAGTAATACATATGTAGGTAGGTAGGTATATAACATTACATAATTTGCATATAATTCGTTCATTAATTAAAGTTGACTTCTCAACCTCCATAAACCTAACCTTATAGATAATACCTGTGATGTTTGTTATGCTGTCACACCCGTTTGAACTGATTTAGATGAAACTTGGAATCGATATGGCATGACCTGGAATAGCATATTAGCAATTTTCATTCGGGTACAGTTAAATCAAGTTACTAAATAATATTAGTAGGTGTTGTTGTCGGGTGAAATAAACGCCTCTACATTCATAATTAGAAATTAATTTGTAAATTGGATGATAAACAATCAGGTTATTAATAAAACTGAAACTGAAACAGCTTCACGACTTTAATCCCCAGGCACGGTAGATATCCCCTCAGATCTCTTAGTTAGTACCAAGTACTAACTCCAGATTCTTTTGAGGATGTCTAAGGGGGGTAGTCAGAGGTACGTCCAAACATTAAATTTGGCACATACTTACATTTTGCAGTAGTTGGTATTCCATACGTGACTGGTTGAAAGCCCATCGCCGCTGTTAGAGTACTAACTGGTTTCCTCACGATGTTTTCCTTCACCATTTAAGAGCACTGGCATTGCGCACATAAATTTTTCGATAGGCAAAATCCATTGGTGCACGACCGGATTCAAACCTGCGACCTTACGATCGGAAGGCGGGATCACTCCCACTAGACCACCGGTGCTCAAAAGGTTATTAATGTTGTTGCAATAGATAATCCAATAATCAAATCGGTCTTTATTCAGTTCAATCAAACGGATCACTTTGAAACGTCTTATAAACAGGTCTCTCTCTCTCTCTCTTGTCGTGTCACTAGTTTCTTTCGAAACAGTGTGGTGAAAGGATTCTAAGTGCTCCTCAAGAGGCTCGTTTCGAGCACTTGAAACATGTTATAGAACTTTTTGCATGATCACTTGCTCATAACCTTTATAATGTAATATTATGTGTAACTTTTGCAATGTGTTTTCAAAATTATCAAAGATGGTAATAAAAAATGATTACGTACTTAATTTTGTTCTATTTATTCTTATTTATTTATTCTAGCAGCGGCAATGGGCTTGCAATCTATCACGTATGGAATACTAACTACTGCAAAATGTACGTTTGACAAATGTAATATTGGATTTTTGTCTTCTTCTTGGTAGAACAAGCAAATATCCCACCTGATGTTAAGTGGCAACCATTGCCTATAACAAAGCATAACTACGCAAGTCATGCACGATAGGAACGCGCCTTACTTTCTGCTTTGCGTCCATCAACTTGAGGTGTACCTGTAATTTCATCCTTCAAACCGAAACACAGCAACGCTGCTTGGCGGCAGAAAAAGGCATTGTGGTAGTACTTACCTTGTAGAGCCCTTCAAAGAGCTCTACTACTCTTAAAAAGGCATTAAACTGACATCACAATTTCGCATTTGTTAATAGCAGTTCTTAGAGCAGATTTCACCATGCTCTGTTAGATTAACAAAGGATTAAAGGGCCGTTAAATATGTTAAAATTTACGCGTATGACATCTAAGGTTAGATTTAACGGCCTTTTAATCCATTTGTAACTAACAGAGCATGGTGAAATCAGCTCTTAGGGAACTTCATAATTCTGTCACATGTAAGAGTAGTTTGCTTAACAAAATACCGGTTTACTTACGATATTTTCTGAGAAGCCGATCACAGTTGAACCTAACAAAAAATATGCCTAAGATTTATTGCTAGAACTATCTACCTACCTTGCTTTGATTCAAAGGCAATGAACGAGGCGTAGGAACTAAGCCGTAAGTTTGTTGCCTGTTCTTTTACTCTTGGTCGTGTGGAACTAGCACCTAGATTCACCTAGCTTTAAGACGTTTTTTGAAGAGTAGTAGAGCTTTGTGAAGGGCTCGTCCGGGGAAGTACTACCACCACGCCTTTTTCTGCCGGCGAGCAGCGTTGCTGTGTTTCGGTTTGAAGAGTGTGGTTGCCGGTGCAATTACAGGCACATGAGGCTTAACATCTGTATGCCTCAAGTTGATGGACACGTTCCTATTGTGCGTGACTTACGAGGCAATGCTTTGTTATAGGTGATGGTTACCACTTAACATCAGGTGGGCCATTCGCTTGTTCCATTAGCTAGTTGTATAAAAAAAACGTTTCAAAGTGATTCTTGTTCTTTAAACTCACATATTTCTTCGTAATGTAGCACTTAACAATTACGATATTATTGTTTTACCTGGTTAAACGTAAGCGTACTAGATGCAGAACTTTTTGACCATCGGTATGTTGTCTTTAGAAGAGATAGGAGTTCTTCAGGGTTTCATAGCAGGAAGGAGGAGTGCTGATTGCTGTTTCAAAACGATTATCTGCTAAACGTATGACTAACTGGGAGAGCATGTGTGAGTATTTATGGGTTGTCGTCCATGATCCACTTTCAGGATCCCACAATCAACTGGCTATCAGTGCTATTTACCTACCTCCTCCTGTTCAATGTACTATGCTGGAACATTACATAGATCACTGTAATTCCGTTTTGGAAAATCATGAGGGCCACACTTGTTTGATTGGGGATTTTAACTTAAGTAGTATAAATTGGGACCTGATCAACAGTGGTGCCTCTAATTATCACACCTCAGCATTGAATCAGCTTTTGATCGACTTTAGTTACGTCACAAATCTCAAGCAATTCAATCAAGTATTAAATAATAGAAACAAAATTCTCGACCTGGTGTTCGTGGATCTGCCAAACTGTACAGTATCTTCTTCTATAAATGCCTTATGTTCCTTAGACCCACAACATCCACCACTAGATATAGATATCACACTAAACAATAAAAGCTCCCTTCAAACAAACCCATAAATCACAAGATAAACTACTTTAAAGGAGATTACGCCGCGATTAAAAAAAGCCTCTCTGAAATTGACTGGAATGTTTACTTCAGCCAATGTCACGATATAAATAATGCGGTGAATAAATTCTACAACACTCTTCGAGACTTGATAAGTAAACATATACCTCTTACAGGATACCACAATAATAATAAATACCCACCTTGGTTTGATAAGTCCATTATCAAAATGTTACGCGAAAAAAATAATGTACGCTGTAGGTTTAAAAAATATAATAATCCGATGGATAAATTATCATATTGAGTGAGCGATGTGAGAAATTAGCTACGCTTCGTTACAATAGCTATGTATGCGAAATTGAAAATAGAATCAGTAAAAAACCCTAAATACTTTTGGTCGTTTATTAAGTCTAAAAGAGTTGAAACGAACACATATCCTAGTATTATGACCGACGGACTAAGCAATAAATCCGACGGCTTGGACATTTGCAATTTGTTTGCAACGTCATTTTCAGAGGTATTTACAAACGATGATGGATCGGCTCATTCTAATACAATAAAAAGCCCAACAACATCTTATCTAAATGCTATATTTTCGTACCTTCATATATCAATGGACACGATAAAAGATAAGTTAAGTCACCTAGATACAACCAAAGGCGCTGGCCCTGACAATGTCCCACCTCTTTTTGTAAGAAGGTGCTCTGATAACTTAGCAATACCTCTATATTATATTTTCATGAATCTCTCCGTTCTGGTGTTTTCCCACATGTTTGGAAATCTGCTAGAGTCGTACCGATACACAAATCCGGTGACAAAACTCTAGTTAAAAATTACAGACCTATCTCTATTCTTTCAACAATGGGTAAAGTTTTTGAGTCGATTGTCTGTCCTGCCATACAAAATCACTTCCAACAGTACGTCACTGATCATCAGCACGGTTTCGTTAAGGCTAGATCGACCGCTACGAACCTCGTTACCTTTGTCGAGGGTCTCTCTGAAGCCCTTGATAAACGTCAGGAAATAGATGTAATTTACACAGACTTCAGTAAGGCCTTCGACAGAGTATCACATTCGTTACTTATTACAAAGCTATTATTATACGGTTTTGCTGGAAATTTTATTGAATGGATAAAATCTTATTTACTTAATCGCTTTTTCTCTGTTGTCATAAACGGATATCAGTCTAACTCATTTAACATAAGCTCGGGAGTACCCCAAGGATCACATTTGGGGCCCATCTTATTTAACATATTCATAAATGATATCCCAAATTGTTTTAACTCATCAATACCCTTTTTATTTGCCGATGATCTGAAATTGTCTCGTGTAATAAAATCAGACGTCGACATAACTTTATTACAACAAGACTTGGACATCTTACTCGAATGGTGTTGCGCCAGCAAAATGTACCTTAACATAGATAAATGTTTTTTTATAAAATTCACCAGAAAGCATAACGTATTCAAATCTAACTACAACATTGGAGGCACACCTATTCGTGAGGTAGACAGTATTCGAGACTTGTGAGTACAATTGGATAAAAAATTAACCTTTGTTCCGCATATAGATAACATAATTAAGAGGGCATCCAAAATGTTGGGATTCATCATACGGAATAGTAAAATATTCAAAAAACCACATACCAAAATACTCTTGTACAACACCTTAGTCCGAAGCATACTTGAATATTGCCCTGTTGTGTGGAGACCTCACTATGCCACCCATATACTTAGAATTGAGCGGATTCAGAAGCGTTTTTTATGGCACCTCACTTATGCAGCTAACATTGCCAAAATCAAGATATCGTATACACAAAGACTCCAGCATTTCAGGATGTCATCTCTTAAAAAACGAGGAACACAACTAGACTTAATATTCTTGTTTAAAGTCCTGAATAACCAAATAACTTGCCCCCAACTATTACATATGTTTCAATTTAGAGTCCCGTGTAGAATGCCTCGCTATCCAATCACTCCGCTTGTTCCTCCACTGCGCACCACTGTCCTGGGTAGTAACTCCCCTGTCCCAAGGCTCTGTAGATCTCTAAATAGTATTAAAAATATTGATATTTTCTCGATTAACCTTCATAAGTTCCGCCAACACTTGGTCGAGAACTTACCAAATTGATTAGCAAATTATTGTCATCAACAAAAAAAAAAATCTTTTATAATCATTGTTTTATTTTCTTATACCATAATGTTACTTTTTCCACTTAATTATATTCAATGCATGTAGTGTTTACCTATAATTAGTTGTGCAATTAGCTCTGAATAGTACATGTACGTACGTAGATGTAAGTTTAATTATATTAATTTGTATTGTTGTAACAGCTGTTGGTAGACCTGAATAAATAAATAAATAAAATAAATTGTGATTTAACTGAATACATACCTATTGACTTTTAATTTAAAACCATTAAAATGAAAAAGCTATGTTGCATCCCAAAATGACGGACAACCAAGGAATTTATTTTGTACGAAGATGTGTATAGACATTTTACCACTGAAGTGGTGAATGGTTAATGGTTATCGACTAGAATCGTATATAATGACTAGATCATTATCCTGTTGACGCCGCGCCCTCGTCGGCCGTCCGTCGGCCACGGATCCATGTGACCTCTTTGTTAACCTCTTTAAGGCTAAGACAAGCGCTAATGTATCTCTCGCTCGCACGTTTCGACATGTTGAAAGATATAAAATCACTAAACTCATTTTTGAAAAATTTCAATCAACCATTTTGTGTGCAATCACATTGCACACAGTTTAGTAAAAATTTCATTTTGATCGATACAAGTTTTCCTACTTAAAAGTTTGGTTATGTACGAAAACTAGTAAAGCAAACTTTTGAGTTGGAAAACATGTATCGATCAAAATGAATTTTTTACTAAACCATGTGCAATGTGATTGCACACAAAATGGTTGATTGCGATTTTTCGAAAATGAGTTTATTAATTTTATATCATTCAAAATGTCGAAACGTGCGAGCGAGAGTCACATTAGCTCTTGTCTTCGCCTTAACAGACTTCAAACAATGTATTCCGCTTTTTTTATGGTTCGTTGAATGACAAGAACAACAGTCTGGTGGTAGTGCGGCGTTTAAATCCCTAAAAGTTATGCACGAAATGTTTGTGCTCTCAATCGGTGAAGAAAAACATCGCGAAAAAACCAGTTAGTATTCTAACAGCGGCGATGGGCTTTCAACCTGTCATGCATGGAATGCAAATTTATTTGGCACATACCTACATTTTCCAGTAGTTGGTATTCCATACGTGACCGGTTGAAAGCCCATCGCCGCTCCTTTTGAACTAAATAATATGACTTAAATGTATGTAGTTACCATACTTATAATAATGTAATTAAATAAATTAGGTACCTTAGTATCTACACTAATATTATAATAGAGGAAAGATTTGTATTTTTGTATGTAACGAATAGGCTCAAAAACTACTGGTCCGATTTCAAAAATTCTTTCACCATTAGAATGCTACATTATCCCTGAGTAACATAGGCTATATTATATTTTCAAAAAAATCAGGGATCCTTACTAAAACTCCAATAATGTAACCCAAGGTGGATAACAAAAACCTTACATCGCGTGCGCTGCGAAAACTATTGATGATAGATGAGAAAATAATGTACTACGACTTTGCAGAACACGTCATCATCTACAAAAAATGTCGCAACAGCATATGTCTATCTATTATAGTTATGTCACAATAAGTGTTCTTTTATTATAAAAATTTTATTGAAATGCCGCCGCTAGAAAAGGCTCTTTATTTGTACCTTGGTATTAATCCTTATCCAAATAAATCATTTCGTATTCAAGACTGTTTCAATATCTATAGATTACTTTTTGAATTTTACAAATCGGACATTCCATTCAAAAGATATTACGAAATTAAAAATTTTAGCTCGCTTTAAAATATTATTAGTGAACGCGCGGTTCCAAGGGTCGCGTTTTTACTCACTCAGGGAGAAGGGCGTGCGAAATAAGTACACGCGAGACTCTAACCTACGTTCTAAGTTTATCCTAAAATGTTCAAAAAATGTGTATCTACCCATGCGAAGCTGGGACAGGCCGCTAGTATTTTATACGTGTGAGTACATATTGAAATTATAATATCAATTCAAATACAATTTAAGGAAGATTATATCATTATTCGACTTAATTGTTACAAACATTGATTGTGTAAGAGCATAGTCTAGTGGTAGCAAGTATAGCTGAGGTCGCGGGTTCAATGAATTTCCATCGTGTCCCATGGATCTTTCTACTTGAAAAAGGTGTGAACTATTATTTCTGCTTAAGTCTGAAGCAAACTTTTGAGTAGGAAAACTTGTATCGATTAAAATGATTAAACTGTGTGCAATGTGATTGCACACAAAATGGTTTATTGCGTTTTTTCGAAAATGGGTTGAGTGATTTTATATCTTTCGACATGTCGAAACGTGCGAGCGAGAGGTACATTCGCTCTTGTCTTCACCTAGAGCAGAAAAAATAGTTCACACCTTGTCTCTTGTCTTCGCCTTAAAAATGGGGAAGGAAAAACATCGTGAGAAAATATTGGATTTAGTCAGCTACGCACTTATTGACCACGCCTTTTGAAATATACTTATAGTTGTGTAATCGATCAGTAACCGAAATCTGAGTTTGGTTTTTAGTATTACTAAGACTCCGCTGTTCGTCCGTCTGTCTGTCTGTCTGTCTGTCCGTCTGTCCATCTGACACCAGGCTAGTTCCCATAGCAAAGTCAAAAGTCAAAGTCAAAGTCAAAATGTATTTATTCAATAAAATCACAAGGATCACTTTGAAACGTCTTAAAGGTAGGTGACTCTAGGTGCCAGTTCCACGCGACCAAAGCCTAGAAGAACAGGCAACAAACTTACGGCTTGGTTCCTACCGTTCTTTTGTATGATCCTTTTACAATGTAATAACATAATAAATTATTGAAGTTTAGTGAGGCGTAGGCATACATAAAAAGGTAAACATAATCAAATTTATAAGACAGCACACGCTACGCCTCAGACTAATAATACCTAATGCATAAATACAATCTATTAAATCAGAGAAAAATTAAAAAAACACACAATAGTAGGTACAGTACAGACATTGCAGACATGTTAGCTGCCGATGGGCAGAGCGACCGGGACATCGGGCCACGCATTTTTATCAACAATATAGCTATCTAAAGTATAATAAGCTTTTCTTATTAGATTATTCTTAATGTACACTTTAAATTTTCTAATAGGAAGCCCAGTGGCACTTTCTGGAAGTTTATTATAGAAGCGAATACCGTTCCCCATAAACGAGCCATTTACCTTTTGAAGTCGAAATTTAGGTATACATAATTTGTTTTTATTTCTAGTGTTAACATTATGCGCATCACTCTTTTTCTTAAAGCTATCTATGTGTTTATGAGTGTATAATAGATTTTCATAAATATACTGTGAAATGACTGTCAGAATATTAATTTCTTTAAATCGCTCCCTTAATGAGTCACGTGGTTTCATTTTATAAATGGCACGTATCGCCCGTTTTTGAAGTACAAATATACTTTGTATATCAGCAGCTTTCCCCCAGAGCAAAATACCATAAGACATTACACTATGGAAGTAGCTAAAATATACTAGTCTAGCTGTAGCTTCATCTGTAAGCCATCTTATTGTGCGAACTGCGTATGCAGCCGAACTCAGTCTACCAGCAAGTGATTTGATGTGTGGACCCCACTGCAATTTTGCATCAATATTAAGTCCTAAAAAAATAGTAGAATTGACAAGGGTAAGTGATTCACCATTTAATTCAATATTGGTTGGTCGTTGAACCACATTTGGCAAAGTAAATTTAATGCATTTCGTTTTCCCAGCATTGAGCAAAAGATTATTAACAGTAAACCATTTAAGTACTTGCGACAGAGATGCATTAACGTCATCGAAGTTAGTCTTCAATCTGTCGACTTTAAAAATTAAAGAGGTATCGTCAGCAAATAGAACTATTTCACATAAATCTTTTACAAAAGGTGGAAGGTCATTTACGTAAACTAGAAATAAGAAAGGACCCAATATCGAACCCTGAGGCACCCCTATATCAATGACCGATCCAGAAGACCTCTCACCGCCAACATCAACTTTTTGGATTCTATTGGTTAAGTAAGACTGTATAAGATCAATAGCCCGGTTTAGGATGCCGTAGTGTTTAAGTTTAGATAATAAAGTGGCATGACTTACACAGTCAAAAGCTTTGGACAGATCGCAGAATACCCCGATCGCATCTTGTGAGTGTTCCCAAGCATCATATATGTGCTTCAGGAGCGTCGAGCCGGCATCAGTCGTTGATCGACCTTTAGTAAATCCAAATTGATGACCATGAAGTATGCCGTTGACGTTAAAATGTGATATTAACTGATTAAGAACAACTTTTTCAAAAATTTTACTTAACGTAGGTAGTACCGAAATAGGCCTGTAGTTGGCAGGATCTTGTTCATTTCCAGACTTGTACAGGGGAATGAGTTTACTGTGTTTCATTAAATCAGGGAAAACGCCCTCATCAACACATCTATTAAAAATGTATGCTAGACATGGTGCAATATCAGTTATAATAGCGCCTAATACTTTTGTAGACATTCCCCATAGATCTTCAGTATTTTTAACATTTAAGGATTTAAATGTTTTGACAACATTATCAGCATTAATAAATTTAAAACTGAAGATATTATTACATTTTTGAACGCTAGACTCTTATAGTGTTGTCGCTTCAGCAGCTGAGGAATTTAAGGATGAAGTCACAACTTTAGGTATACTGGAGAAAAAACTATCAAACGCGTTGGCGACTTCAATATTTTATGTAAAACAATTATTGTTTACTTTTAAATTTATCTGTTTATTACCGAGCTTTGATTTGCCTGTTTTGTTATTGACTACCTTCCAAGTTGCTTTAATTTTATTTGTCGATTTTTCAATTTTATTTCTTATATGCAATGATTTTGCCGCGTGACATACTTTTTTGAAAATTTTTGAGTAGTTTTTTGTGTGTAAAATAAACGTTGGGTCATTTAGCATTGACTCCCTAGCAGCGTATAGGTCATATAATTTATTCCTACTTTTGTAAATACCTGGAGTTGCCCAGTCAGCGAACTTGACACTTACACTAGTTTTACATGTTTTAAGTTTAAAAGTATCATTATGTTCTTAATTTATTAAATTTGTCAATTTTATAAAAAGATCATTTGGGTCAGTCAAGTATGGTAAAAGGGACACTTTCAGTTCAACATTGTTCTGAAACTTTTTAGTACGGCTATCTGTGATAGGCCGATAGGTGAAGACCTCGTCTACTGATATTTTATTAGCAAACCTAGCGCTATGACCGTAATGATCGGAACTAAAATGCTTAACTACAGACTTACAAATTGGATCATGACTGCAAAAGATGTTGTCTAGACAGGTGGCTGTTGTTAGTGTCACTCTTGTTGGGTCTTTAAACAAGCAGTGTAGATCAAAACATTTAAACAAATTTAAAAATCTCTCAGATAGGGGATGAACCGGAATATCTATATTAAAATCACCGCAGACTATTAAAGTTTTTTTACTATCGAAGGTCTTAAGCAAAACCTCTTCCATAGTGGATTCATACAACGCGAAGTCCGCGTCTGGGGGACGGTATACACTCACAACGATGTGCCGCTCCAGCTCCACACATGACAGCTCAATAGTCCTCTCAATACTGAGATTTGCAATGTCTTTACGTTCCCTGCATTTCAAGTTATTATTTACAATAATTAAAGAACCGCCATGTATAGCGTTCTTGCGTCTAAAAGAGCTCAATACGCTGTATTTATTATAAAAAGGGAGCAACTCTAGTTCTAATATCCAGTGTTCTGTAATACACATGATATCTATATTGAAACAATTCAAAAATAATTCTAACTCTAATACTTTGCTGGGAAGGCCTTGCATATTTTGGTGTACAACATGTAAAGTGCCAGGCTTTTCCATTGTCGAAGAAACTAGTTTAAACGTTGGGCAATAGGCCCTACTGATTTTAAGCCCTCATTAGTACTGCTACTAACTACGGGCTTGTCTACAGACTGTGTTATAATACTTATAACAGGATCAAAAATATTAAATGCTAACAATTTAGCAATAGTTATTTTACTATGTTTACATAAGGACATAGTACCTCTAGTCAATATAAAATTACTAATAAAATTATTAGTGTCGAAATACAAAACGTCGCTATGACGACATGTCAAATTATATAACATTAAATTTAGTTTAAAAACATTCTTATTTTCTAGTAGTAGCAAACCAGCTTAGCTTAGTTTGGGGCTAAATAGTGATGTGTGTCACTCGTTCTTTCGAAAGAGTGTGGCTTGACTTGACACATATTTTAGAACTTTTTTAAGTTCTACGACATGCCGGTTTCCTCGCGATGTTTTTCTTTACCGTTAGAGTTCTGGCAACTCATTGGAGCACGACCGGTTTTTAGTCATTAGGGTCAGAAGGCCGCTAACACTAAGCCACTAGTAGGTACACTACTGCGCCGATGAAGTTGCGCTACTCTATTTACTATGGTATAACAAGTCTATCGCGTGATAACCTACATCTGCCGGTAATCGCGTTAACTCGCCGTAATCCACCAGTTGAAGGATACAGCTTCTTTATTTGTGCCATCATAGATACGTAGGTACATTTTCAATAAAAACAGACGTCTGAATTTAGTAGCAGAGCTGTTTTTGAAGGGCTCGTCCCGGGAAATACTACTACCATGCCTATTTCTGTCGCCAAGCAGCAATGCTGTGTTTCGGTTCGATGAGTGTGGTTGCCGGTGAAATTACAGGCACATGAGGCTTAGCATCTGTATGTCTCAAGTTGATGGATGCAGGGCCCCTACATGGTTCCTATCGTACGTGACTTACGAGGCAATGCTTTGTTATAGTTGATGGTTACCACTCATCATCAGGTGGGCCATCGGCTTAGTACATTTCATAGTTAGTAATCAGGCAAAGGTGCGTCCTTCAGCCGTAAGGAAGAAAAAAATATATATCAACAAACGTAAAACGATAAACACGTTCAGTTGATTCGATACGCTGCGATCGCGAAAGGAAATTATATATATAATTCGATCCGTGAATATTTTTTTGACATAACACTTAACAATTTGATATTACTCGTCTTCTTCTTCTTCTCTCAATTTATGGCTCCTGTCCGTCATTCGACAGACAATCTTGCCAGTGTCAAGTGATAAATATTTATTCTTAGACTAAGTATCATATAGACGTGTTACGGTTTTTTGGCGTGTCCGTTTTTTGTTAGTTTGTATGTATTCGCGTGAGTGACTAGAGAAGGGACAACTATGACTAACCTATCGATAGAAATAGAAATGTATGAAAAAGGCGTTTTAATTGGAATCCAACTTTTTAATTTTAACTGGTTGCTGACTTTTATTGTGAAAGCCCAAAACCATTATAGACACTGGAACACTATCATCGTCAATAATGTTTCCCACATTGCCCTAACCGTGAGAGCGATGTCCATCCCACTCGATACAATTTCTTATGGCCATTTCGTCCATGCATAAGAACATTTTGTAGGCTATCAGTTTTCACGCCTAACAGCTTTTATCCACTCCCGTCTTCATTCTGGGCATTTAAGAACCTAAAAAAATAATGTAAAATTTAACAAAAATTGATCCCTCGCGAGACGCCTATAAGGTGTGAAAAATTGAAACTACAACAGAACAGCCGGTCTTACCCACCGCATTAGATATTTCATATCAAAAACGGAAACTTAAATATTATCGATAAAGCTAAATTGGTCGGTGGAAGGACATCTCTAGAACAGAAGACTAAAACAATGCATTTTATTTTGCAATAATTAATGGGTTTACATCATTTTCACATAGGAAAATATGACTAGTACTAATAAAATGTAATTCCTACAGTCTTTATGGGAGAAAAAACGTATTTTTTTAGCATGAAAATAGAAAAAGAATATTACGTATCAAATGACGATTCCGGGTCTTAAACTCCTCCTTTTGTTGTTTTTGATACACAAATCACAGCTTCACAAGACATACTTTCACCTTTTCAAATATATTTTGACTAGACAATAATAATTCTTTAAATATTTTCATAATTTCTCTCGCTACATCTTAATGTTGCTACCGAGTTTTTCTAGAACGTCAAAACAAGATCAAAACATTGCATCAACTGACGGCCACGATTTACTCAGACAGTGAGTGAGTGAGATGGAGTGAGTGAAGTTACATCTTCTTTTCTTTTACTCGTAGCTAGGCTACATGGGAAGAACAAAGACAGATGATCACTGTTTGATACACAGTTGTAAAAGGATGTAAGTCTTATCGCTCCCTCCAGTATATAGTACCTCCATGTATTTATTCGTTTAGTGAATACTTTTTAGTCAAGTCAGTCCATAGTCAAGTCGGCCGTCATTTTGTTTTGAAGAAAATGGTGGCGGTTTTCTTCAAAACATTCGAAACATTTTCGCCCAAATCAGGATATCACATAATACACTTTCATTCCAAATGTTTACACTTTGTGCTAAGACCTCAAGTAATGTTGGTTAAAATACCACCGAAATTACACAACACAACTCAAAATAACACTAGAAAAAACAATTAAAATGAAAAAGCTATGTTGCTTCCAGAAATGTCAGAAAACGACCAGACGATATTACTCGTCTATCCCATTACATCTGCTATAAGGCACCTGTCCGTCAATACAGATTAAATTCTTATTATTGCGTTTACATTTAGCCTTTCGCGCTGCCATTCGCGTGGACGTAAATGTTGCCGTCCATAATTATGTTTGCGGCAGCGTCGCCGGCAATGTGTGTTCACGCAACACGGGCAACGCGAGCGGCAACGCGTGTGGACATGGAAGTGGCCTGTTTACATTCTCGCATTGCCCAAGTCCCTTCCCATGTCTCTGCACATTTCCACGGACATGAGCTGAGTGTAAACGGGATATCAGTCACGTCAGTCCATAGTCAAGTCGGCCGTACTTTGTTTTGAAGTATATGGAGGTGGTTTCGTTCAAATCAATATACTTTGCTATTGTGCTAAGACCTCAAGTTAAGTTGGTTTAAATACCACCGAAATTACACAACACAACTGAAAATAAGACTAGAATAAAAGTAATGAAAAAGCTATGTTGCTTCCCAAAATGACAGAGAAAACGAATCAATTTTCAATGTCATACATTTTCGATCTTTTCTAACGTTAGAAGGTATAATACGAAGAGGCCTCATCACGAATGAAATTTGACATTTGTGGCGTTAACGTATCCTAGCGATTTCCGACTTTTTTTAATACAGTTAACTGATGGAACAAGAAGATGGCCCACCTGATGTTAAGTGGTTACCATCACCTATAACAAAGGATTGCCTCGTAATTCACGCACGATAGGAACGTGCCCTACGATGCACTGCCCTGCGACCATCAACTTGAGGCATACAGATGTTAAACCTCATGTGCCTGTAATTACACCGACAACCACACTCTCCAAACCGAAACACAGCAACGCAAGCGGCAGTAGAAAAAGGCAAGGTGGTAGTACTTTTTCTGACGAGCCCTTCACAAAGAGCCCTAATACTCTTCTATATTCTAATTGGAGAAAAAAGGCAATATAATCCTAACGAATGGGTGTACTGGATGTTTTAATGAGAGATACGTGTGCACAACTTGAGTTTTATTGGAAGAAGGGATGAACAAACAAGCACAGATTAAATCAAAAATAAACTGAATGTTCCCAACATTATTCTATATTTATTATTCAGAATAATATATTTCTATATTATTCTGCACTTCCCGTGGCTGCTCCTTCCTCGCCCGGCGTAACTGCACGCATCAGAAACAGAAAAAACACTGATTAGCGCCAAAATTTGAAAAAACTGCCCGCCGACCTATATTCGAGTTTCTTCAGAATTCACCTTAAGCCTATGATCGACGGGCGAGTAAGACCGTGGTTTTAAAAACCGACGAACCTGGCTCGCGGCTCGTTGGTGCTGATCGATTAGCAAGCAAAACAGTCGCAAACATGTCTTGTTCCGAGTCTGAAGCCTTGTGTTATCTCGCCATAGGATATTACGCAGTTATGAAAAAAAAAAGAAAACGCCCTAAAGTTTGGGCTAAAAGTTGGATTGAAAAAAGGCAAGCTTTGTCACATGCCGAGTAAAAAATATAGCACGACGACGAGCCGCGAGCCAGGCTCGGCGGTATTTAAAACCGTGGTTTTGCAATGATACACCGGCGAGCTTTACCGACGAGCCATAAAACCGCGGTCTTACTCGTCCGTCGATCAGGCCCTTTAGGTCTGCGAACACTCCATACAATCGACAAAATCTGAAATTCAAATATTGACCAAATATCGCGTGCGATACACCAAATTAAGCGTCTCGACGTCCATTGTGCGTATATATATTGTAACGAGGCACGGTCGATACTAAACTTTTGACTTTTCGACAATTTTCATTTTTTGTCAAAACTTAGAAAATTTTTATACCCATTTCGGCTTTAAATTATTAGTTCCAAATTTTTAGATTCTGTTTGCTAGGATAGTTGCAGTTCATTGCATCTGATAACCGTCAATTGGAAATTTTCGTTTTCGGTAGTAAAAAGCCAAAATTTTGACCGTTTGTTCCCGAAAACGAGCTTTTGTCTACAGAAAATATTTTTTCTTGACTCGAACTTAAAGTGAATATAGCCGCGCAATACACCATTAAAAGCGGCTCGCGACGCCCTATCCGTAGAGCACGCGAACGTATTCATTAGTCAGAAGAAATTTCGAAAAACTGCGATTTTCATCAAATTCATCAAATTTTGTTAATTTTCGGGTGTTTTTAGGCATTTTCTCCACCATCTTGCTGGTTTCTGCACTACCCGGGGCTGCTCCATCCTCGCCCGGCGTAACTGCACGCATCTGAAACAGAAAAAACACTGATTAGCGCCAAAATTTGAAAAAAATCGCCTGCCCACCCTCTCATACTGCAGTTACTTAGGTAAAATTGCACAGATTTCACGGGGTTAATAAACTAAAATTATTAATTACTTCTAAACTAGGACACATATTTACACGGGGTTTTCAGGAACGTTTTCAGGGATAGACAGGCTAGCTTTTAGTTCACATTGACATCCTTAGTTGATAGGTACTATATTTTTAAATTATAATTTTAATATTTTTGACCCTGGCTTTTGGTTCTATTGACTAAAAGTCCGACGTTTTACCTGGGTACAGGTAAATTTACAGCTGTCTTTTTGACGATCAACCGAGGTATTCACCTGGAACACGAAACGTTACTTGGTTTATTAGATTTAAGTAGGATAATATAGTTTTTAATATATACATATTGAAAATTTATTTACAATTTATTTTACAATTTTACAATTTTAAATTTTGATGTAACGTGGCTTCCGCACTCCTGTCAAGGAAACTAAGACGTCAAAGGAAGTTTCCCGCGGCCGAACATCGCCAGCCACGCAGGAGTGCGCGAAAAGCCCTAACGTTCGCAGGAGCATCGGAGAGTGGGAGTCCGGTAAAACGGACCCCATAACCCCGACCACCCCAAAGAAAACTGCGCCGGTGGAAACCCTTAGGCTGATAAAGGCGCTCCCACAAGGCAGTAGAGTGGGAGTGAGGGCGCCAATTGAAGCTGCGGGGAGTCCACCGGCACCACCCAAATACACCAGCCGGTTGGCGGAGGCGAAAGCCTGCCTCTCAAAAGTCAAACTGAACCTCGGTAACTCCCGTAATATAAAAACGGAGATAAAGACCGAGGTTTTATTGGCTATTGAGAGGTTATACCAGCTGGTGAAAGAAAGTGAAGGTGGCAAGCAACTAGGAAAGGAGAAAAGAAGTGAACCAGAGAACACGCACAGGAGAAAGAACAGGACAGTGTTAAAGAGAAAGAAGAAACAGCTCTTGTCAAGAAATTAGAGGATCATGCAAGGCTCATTGAACAGAATAGTGAAAGGATGGAACGATTACAGGATAAGATGGAGGAACATCAACAAAGACTGGCAAACCAGACGTACGCGAGTGTAGCAGCGGCGCATCCCAGGAGAAGTTTCCCGGAGCGGACCGCGCTGCACTCCGTAGTGGTCACTGCCAAGGACGATCAAGAGACAGGAGATGAAGTTTTAAAGCGGATAAGGGAAACCATCAGAGCAAAGGAAGGTGGAATAGTTGTGGAAAGGATTCGGAAGGCAAAGGACAGGAAGGTGATTGTGGGGTGCAGAACGGAAGAAGAAAGACAGCAGGTAAAGGAGAGACTGAAGAGGGCAGAAGAGCATCTGACAGTGGAAGAGGTGAAAAACAAAAACCCACTTGTTATTTTGAAGAATGTTTTCATCTATAATTCTGATCAGGAAATTGTAGAAGCGATTTGGAAACAAAATGAAAAACTTTTTAGGGACATAGAAAAAACAGAAAACAAAATAGAAATAGCGTATAAAAGAAAAACAAAAAAATGAGCAAACCAGAAAAAACCAGTATTAAAAATTTATAAACACATTATTTAAATCACACATGTACAACAGCAATAAAATAGATAATTATTAGAATAGATTACAAATTTGGCTATAAATAATAATATGTCCCTGGATTTCTTGTATTTTAATTTTTTTTTTAATAGCATCATAAAATGTTGAAAATAAATATAGAATACTTAGTAAAAATTCATAAGTGAACACATTTTAAGATAAAATTAATAGGAAACATTTAGGCAAATTTTAAGCAACAATTTGTAGTAAATGAGATTTAAAATAAATTATGTTGATAAAATTAGTAAATTCAATAAAAATTAGGTAAACTTTAGATGAAAAAATTTAGGCAAAACTTCATTAGTATAATTAGGACAATAACAATTGTAAAAAATTTAAAATTATTAGAAATAAAAAGGTGTCTGATCATGTCAGAGGGACACCTAGTGCCATTTAGAGATGGCGAAAAAAAAAAAAAAAAACATTATTCTATATTCTATTCTTATTCTGTTGTAGTTAGGGATAAGATACGTTTACGCGACTAACCTCAAATTCGTTCGTTTTTAGACCACTGGCAACATGCGCTGAATATAATAAAACTCCACATCTCAAAACAGTTCCCAACTCATCGATACTTACCTACAATCTAATCAATTCAACAAACGTACAGCCGTAGATGATCATGTAGTTACTAGAAAACGTTATTGCGTCATAGCCGAGCCTGTTGGGACAAAGAAAATAGTTCGTAAGGGTGTTGCCACAATAACTAATCGATGTCATCGATCATGTAGCAATCGATTTTTTATAGTTCTTGCTGATGACAGCAGATGGCCCATCCGATGTTAAATGATGGGTGATCATTTAACATCGGATGGGCCATCTGACCACTCCAACTCCAACCATTGACCACTGAACCCAACCATTGACCACCGAACATTTATGCTGAGCTGAAATGTATTGACTTTACCCTGTCAGTATTAAAATTTAATGTATGTTCGAAAAAATATTAATTTATATGCCAAAAAGGCGACCATTATAATGTTTTCACTAGAAATAAAGATTAAATGCATTATTGCAATGCCAGTGCTCTTAAACGGTGAAGGAAAACATCGTGAGGAAACCAGTTAGTATTCTCTCTACTACTAGGTCACCAGTGCACTACTGCGCCGATGAAGTTGCGTTTTCTATTTACGGTAGTAGTTATGGTGGTAGTACTTCCCCGGACGAGCCTTTCACAAAGAGCTCTACTACTCTTGAAAACATGTAGCAAGTGCTCTTAGGGAGCTCTTAGAGGTTTTTTCATGGTAAAAAATCGAATTTAAGATGTAAAAAAATGCGATTTGTTTAATTACTAGATTTAACGCATTGTACTCTGTACCTGTAATGTTATTTCTTATTTCAAATTTTTTTTTGTTATTTGTTAAAACTTTTGTTTGAAGGGTGTGGTTGTCGGTGTAATTACAGGCACATGAGGCTTAACATCTGTATGCCTCAAGTTCATGGACGCAGGGCAGTGCATCATAGGGCACGTTCCTATCGTGCGTGACTTACGAGGCAATGCTTTGTTATAGGTGATGGTTACCACTTAACATCAGGTGGGCCATCTGCTTGTTCCAACCGCTAGTTTTATGAAAGTAGGCTGGAAGGCATGGGATTGCCCGGCCATAAATAAATACGATACGCATGTACACGTAGATTACGTAGTTACTGTCCAAAGCGTTATTTATCCTTCCATTCTCGCCCCAATTCGAAGGGATGTTATTGGATTCCAAATCCGTCAGTTCTGACGTACACACGTAAACATAATTCCGAGTAGCATTAAGCTTCAACCCTATGTGTAAACATGTTTTGTCTAGTGTTTGTGATACCTACAATTCCACGCGTATACACACTATCAGACTGCCAGAGGCCAAAAGAAGATACTACTCTAGTTTTTTCGAAACAGTGTAGTGAAAGGATATTGATTGCGCCTCAAAGAGACTCCTTTTGAGGACTTGACACTTTAGAACTTTTTAGGTTCTACGACATGCCGGTTTCCTCACGATGTTACTACTTACTTAATACCTACTTATTTTAAATTTATTATAACTTAATATTTAAACTTGCCTTAACTTTGACATTTTTCATTTTAATACTTGACTTTATCACAATTTGAACTTAATATTGTCAATTTCTCATTATAAATTAAATCCTTAATAAACAAAATTTGACATAAATACCCAATACCTACATGACTATATTTTTATTTTATATGCCTACAACGATTAATTAGACCTACCTAGATTACATAAACGGTATTTATTAAGCAAGACTATACCTATGAACCTACTAGTAAATTGAAAACCTCGGCTTGCCTCCATGTTGCCGTACCCTATGCAGGGTAAATGTGATACTTACTAACACCCAACAACTATGTTTGTATCTAAACTAAACCATGTGTAAGCAATAAATATATTGAGTATTGAGTATGTTTTCCACCGTTTGAGAGTACTGGCACTGTGCACATTTTTGAACAGAAAACTCATTGCTCGACCGGTTTTGAACCCACGGCCTTAGAATCCAAAGACGGGGTCACTACCACTAGACCACCATAGATCGCTTCTCGTTTGATCTTGGGTAAGGTAAATAAATTTCAATTTGGACTTGTTCCTGACTAATCCAAGGTAGTTTGAGGCCAATGCCAAACGATTTGACTAAACTTCGATCACGTGGAACTGGGACTTAGATCAGTGGCGTAGCTATCGTAGGGCCAGGTGGTGCAGTGCACCAGGGCCCCGGAGCTCAGGGGGCCCACTAACCTAAGATTTGAAAAGAGAGGGTCAGCCAGCTCCCGAAGCTAGAAAACCTTGAACCTGCTCACAATTTTTTATAAATTATATTTTAAAGGCTTCAAGCTATGTGGAAAAAGTATTTTTAAATAAGTTCAAGCTATGTGGAAAGAGGGGGTGAGGGCCCAATTATTTATCTATGCACTGGGGCTAGCTAGCTAGCTTTAAAACATTTCGAAGTGATCCATGTGATGTGATTCAATAGAATAAATACCTACCATTTTGACTTTGTTGACTTTGCTGACTTTGTACGGTATTCTCTTTAAATCTTTTAGAACCTACCAAGTGCCAACTCCAGATTTGTTATGGATATCTAAGAAGGGGGTGAGCACAAGTATTATCCACATTTCTCAGTAGTTTATATTCCATACATGTAAGTCCATCCCCACTGTTAGGATACTAAGGGGCAAAACCCACCGGACTTCTCATACGCCAACGCTTTAGTCTCTTCTCTTTTCGTGTCACTAGTTTCTTTCAAAACAGTGTGGTGAGAGGATTTTAAGTGCGCCTCAAGAGGCTCCTTTCGAGCACTTGACACATATTTTAAAACTTTTTAGGCTCTACGACATGCCGGTTTCCTCACGATGTTTTCCTTCACCGTTTGAGAGTACTGGCATTGTGCGCATACATTTTTGAACAGAAAAATTCATTGGTGCACGACCGTTTTCGAACTCACGACCTTAGGATCGGAAGGCGGGGCCGCTACCACTAGACCACTGTGCTCTGCTTTAGTGAACAACTGAGGCTCGCCCCGAACTGGGATCTCGTAATGTCTACTTAAATAATGCTAATCATCTACTACTTATTTAATAATAATTTAACCTAAACAACGGAGAATGGAATAAATAATTTATTGCCCAACAGAGTTACAGGATATTAAAAACATAAAACAATTTTTTTGTTTTGCTTAATCCAAAACATTCATTAATCGTAACTTTCGCATTGATTTGTATATTATTAGGGTAGGATTTTAAATACCCACGTAGGTATAAGGGATACCTATAGGCGTAGGTACATTACCTATGTTAGATAGGTAGGTATAGGTACTGAGTTTAGCACAAACATGACAAATACAACAAAGACAACCTTACACGGAAAATATGTACTTATTTGTTCCTAGGCTCTACCCCAAAAACAAACGAAACGAAACAGCTTCACGACTCTGATCCCCAGGCACGGTAGATACCCTCAGATCTATTCGTACCGACTCAAGATTCCCGTTTTTACCTACAATATCCCTTACAAACATTGACGCCTCGTTGTATCCTTTTTACTCGAGCTAAACGAAGGAGGGTAAGGTTTTAGGAGTTGTTTTCGAAAATCAAACTGTCTTTTTGTTATTTATCCACAGAACACATTTTCTTTTAGTTTGAAGTTAATTACACTACGCGTTAAAAATCTCCCATACAAACCTTGAAACTTTGGCAGTCTTTTGCACCCTTTGCAAGGGTAGTTTTAAATGATTGAAAACGTGATTTTAAACTATTTATTGTGGAGAATATTTACTTCAAGTTTGAAATCAATCGCAATCTGCGTTAAAAATCTCCCATACTAACTTTTACAGTCACACTTTGCAGGGGTAATTATTAAAAGTTAAAAGCGACATTCTTAATTATTTATTTCTTAGTATATTTACCTCAAGTTTTAAGTCAATCGCACCACGCGTTAAAAAACTCCCATACAAACTTTGACATCCCTTTGCACACTAATTAAGGGTAGTTTTAAAAAACTAAAAATGCCATTCCTATTTTTTTAACCTTGGAGTACCTATATCTACTTTAAATTTCAAGTTTGTAGATTCAAGGAATAAAATTTTTCATACCAACGTTTTTACACCTTAAGGGTTGAATTTCCAAAAATCCCTTAGTACATCTCTACGCCATAAGACCTCTTCAAATTTCAAGTCTCTAGGACCAGCGGTCAAAAAACTCCCATACAAACTTTTAAATCCCTTTGCACACTTATTAAGGGTAGTTTTAAACAACTAAACATGCTTTTCCTATTTTTTTGCCTTAAAGTACATGTACTCCAAGTTTCAAGTTTGTAGGTTCAAGGAATAGGTACTATTTTTCATGCAAACGTTTTCAACCCTTTTATACCCTTAGGGGTTGAATTTCCAAAAATCCCTTCTTAGTACACCTCTACGCCATAAGACCTATAATACTTTTAAAATTTCAAATCTGTAGGACCAGCGGTCATAAAACTCCCATACAAAGTTTTACATCCCTTTGCACACTTATTAAGGGTGACAAATCTAAAAATTTAAAAAACTAAAAATGCCTTTCATATTTTTTTGCCTTGAAGTATATGTACTCCAAGTTTCAAGTTTGTAGGTTCAAGGAATACTATTTTTCATACAAACGTTTTCATCCCTTTTTACACTCTTAGGGGTTGAATTTCCAAAAAAATCTTCTCAGTACACCTCTACGCCATAAGACCTATGTACTCCTCAAATTTCAAGTCTCTAGGACCAGCGGTTTAGGCTGTGCGTTGTCTATATGTCAGTCAGTCAGTCAGTCAGTCAGGACTTTGAGTCTTATAGTATTAGAGACTAGTGGCTTCCCGCGGCTTCGCACGCGTTGAAGTGGTGAACCGTGATTGAACCACATACATCCAAACATCGTAACTTTCGCATTGATTTGTATATTATTAGGGTAGGAATTTAAATACCTACGTAGGTATAAGGGATACCTATAGGCGTACATTACCTATATTAGGTAGGTAGGACAAATACAACAAAGACAACCTTACACGGAAAATATGTACTTATTTGTTCCTAGTTTCTACCCCAAAAGCAAACGAAACGAAACAGCTTCACGACATTGATCCACAGGCACGGTAGATAGGTACCCTCAGATCTCTTCGTACCAACTCAAGATTCCCGTTTTTAGAACATTGACGCCTCGTTGTATTCTTTTTACTCGAGCGCGACGAAGGAGGGTAACGTCTTTATGTTATTTATCCACAGAACACATTTTCTTTTAGTTTGAAGTTAATTACACAGTTACAGTTAAAAATCTCCCATACAAACCTTGAAACTTTGCAGGAGTAGTTTTAAAATATTGAAAACGTGATTTTAAATTATTTATTGTGGAGTATATTTACTTCAAGTTTGAAATCAATCGCACTATGCGTTAAAAATCTCCCATACTAACTTTTACAGTCATTGATTGATGAACCCTTTGCAGGGGAATTATCAAAAGTTAAAAGCGTCATTCATTATTTATTTCTTAGTATATTTACCTCAAGTTTTAAGTCAATCGCACCACGTGTTAAAAAACTCCCATACAAACTTTGACATCCCTTTGCACGCTTATTATGGGTAGTTTAAAAAAATTAAAAATGCCTTTCCTATTTTTTTGCCTAAAAGTTCATATAATCCAAGTTTCAAGTTTGTAGGTTCAAGGTATTTTTCATGCAAACGTTTTCAACCCTTCTACACCCCTTGGGGTTGAATTTCCAAAAATCCCTTCTTAGTATACTTCTACGCCATCAGACCTATGTACTGTTCAAATTTCAAGTCTCTAGGACCAGCGGTCAAAAAACTCCCATACAAAATTTGACATCCCTTTGCACACTTATTATGGGTAGTTTTAAAAAACTAAAAATGCTTTTCCTAATTTTTAGCTTTGGAGTACATTTACTTCAACTTTCAAGTTTTTAGGTTCAAGGAATACTATTTTTCATACAAACGCTTTCATCCCTTTTTACACCCTTACGGGTTGAATTTCCAAAAACCCTCTTCTTAGTACACCTCTACGTCATAAGACCTATGTACTCTTCAAATTTCAAGTCTCTAGGACCATCGGTTAAAAAACTTCCATACAAACTTTGACATCCCTTTGCGCACTTGTTAAGGGTAGTTTTAAAAAACTAAAAATGCCTTTCCTATTTTTTTGCCTAAAAGTTCATATACTCCAAGCTTCAAGTTTGTAGGTTCAAGGTATACTATTTTTCATGCAAACGTTTTCAACCCTTTTACACCCCTTGGGGTTGAATTTCCAAAACCCCCTTCTTAGTACACCTCTACGTTATAAGACCTATGTACTCTTCAAATTTCAAGTCTCTAGGACCATCGGTCGAAAAACTCCCTTACAAACTTTTACATCCCTTTGCACATTTATTAAGGGTAGTTTTACAAAACTAAAAATGCCTTTCCTATTTTTTTGCTTTGAAGTATATGTACTCCAAGTTTCAAGTTTGTAGGTTCAAGGAATACAATTTTTCATACAAACGTTTTCATCCCTTTTTACACCCTTAGGGGTTGAATTTCCAAAAATCCCTTCTTAGTGCACCTCTACGCCATAAGAGCTATGTGCTCCTCAAATTTCAAGTCTCTAGGACCAGCGGTTTAGGCTGTGCGTTGTCTATATGTCAGTCAGTCAGTCAGTCAGTCAGGACTTTGATTCTTATAGTATTATTTTTTTGGGACTGATCTATGCTCCAACTCATTAAAAACACTAAATAATTAAGTAGGTACCATAATAAAATTGTAAAAAGGATCATACAAAAAAACGCTAAGAACCAAGCCGTTAGTTTCTTGCCCGTTCTTCTAGGCTTTGGTCGCGAGGAACTGGCGATAGATTCACCTAGTATATAAGACGTTTCAAAGTGATCCTTGTGATTGTACTGAATAAAGACCGTTTTGATTTTGATTTTGATTTTTGATTAGAGATTGTGTAACGTTTTCATGACCATTAAATAAATAATTAATATTATTGCAAAAATCAGCCTAGTTCTTAAGGTTAAAACAATAAAAAAATTGGCTCATCGAAAAAACGCCTATAATTTATTATTAATTTATTAAGTCTATAAAAGCTATTTGCATGAAACATGACTCCTTAAATTTTATTGAAAGAAATGGCCAATAAATAAAATAAATATTAGTAGACTTTCCACACAGCACTATCTAGCCCCAAACTAAGCCAGAGCTTGTAATATGGGACCTAGATAGCTGATATAATACATACATACTTTTTTTTGTTAATACATATTGTAATATTATATAACATCCAGACAGAGCACAAACATTTTCATCACACAAATGTTTGTTCCCGGTGGGGATCGAACCCACGGCCTACGGCGCAGAAGGCAGAGCTACTACCAGCTGAGCTGTGAAGGCTGTACAAACAAGTAATTGTAGACATTTTACACGTCCCCAAAACTAAGCAAATCTTGTACCTACTTAAAGATAGGAAAAAATAGACAAAGAAATAACAAAACTAAAGAATGCTGTTACAAAAATACTTCTAAATACAGAACACAATATCTTGATCCTTATATTTAGCCTACATCTTTTCTAAGGGCACAACTACACGCTTAGATACTTTCTCGCATGGTTTATTTCACAAAGAATAGACTATGTTGACTATGCCTCACTAAACTTCAATAATATATTATACTAGCAGCGAAACCCGGCGTTGCTCGGGTTAAAATAAATCGCATGTACTGACGAAAAGTCACTGGATTTCGGTTTATATATCGTCAAATATCGAAATTTCTAGTACCAAAACACTCTAGAATATTCAAATAGTTCGGTCGCTTTCGTTTCTCGGAATTACTTGAATTTGTTTAATTACTGTTCCCTCGAACTTTGAATGATCTTCAAGTTCCTTCAAGTTAACAATAGAAACTATTTTAGAACTTTCTAGATCATTTCAGAAATTTTTAGAATTTTCTAGATAATTTCAGAAATTTTTAGAATTTTCTAGATCATTTCAGAAACTTTCTACAACATTCTAGTTTGATTACAACAATTGAGACTATTTTAGAATTTTCTAGAACATTTCAGAAATTTTTAGAATTTTCTAGATCATTTTAGAAACTTTCTACAACATTCTACTTCGATTACAACTATTGCAACCATTTTGGAACTTTAAGATCATTTCAGAAATTTTTAGAATTTTCTATACCATTTCGGATCAATTTTATCGATTGCACACATTTTGGAACTTTCTAGATCAATCCAGAAGCTTTCTAAAACATTCTAGTTCGATTTCAACAATTGCAACCATTTTGGAACTTTCTAGATAATTTCAGAAATTATTAGAATTTTCTAGACCATTTCGGATCAATTTTATCGATTGCACACATTTCGGAACTTTCTAGATCATTCCAGAAGCTTTTTAAAACATTCTAGATCGATTACAACAATTTAAACCATTTTAGAATTTTCTAGATCATTTCAGAAACTTTCTACAACATTCTAGTTCGATTACAACAATTGCAACCATTTTGGAACTTTCTAGATCATTTCAGAAGTTTTTAGAATTTTCTAGACCATTTCGGATCAATTTTATCGATTGCACACATTTTGAAACTTTCTAGATCATTCCAGAAGCTTTCTGAAATATACTATATCGATTATAATAATTGAAACCATTTTAGAATTTTCTAGATCATTTCGGATCAATTTTATCGATTGCACACATTTTGAAACTTTCTAGATCATTCCAGAAGCTTTCTGAAATATACTATATCGATTACAATAATTGCACAGCTTTTTGGAACTTTCTAGATCATACCAGAAAGTTTTAGAACTATCTAGATTGATTTCATCAGTTTCACACATTCTGGAACTTTCTAGATCATTCCCGAGATTTTAATATAATTTTACAGAAGTTTTCTGTCCTTCTCTAACATGTATAGTTAGAGAAGGACAGATATATATTATACCAAATTTTCGCCACCCACAACCACCCTCTTCCACCCACCCCGACCAAACTCCCTTATGCACACCAGGAGACCAAGGGGTATTTGCCATCCCAACGGGAAGTTGATCGAAGTTGCGGATCATAGAGAAAACCGTGGACACACGTACGAACATTAGCATTTTATATAATATATTAAGATTAAGATTACATTGTAAAAGGATCATACAAAAGAATGGTAGGAACCAAGCCGTAAGTTTGTTGCCTGTTCTTCTAGGCTTTGGTCGCGTGGAACTGGCACCTAGACCTAGCTTTTAGACGTTTCAAAGTGATCCTTGTGATTTTATTGAATAAATACCTTTTGACTTTGACTTTATGTTGAAAAAATCTTACTCGTAGCTTTGATTTTTGGCCAGATGGTATGCACTGCTATTTCCATTTTGGTATAGTATAAAAAATTGAAAAAACTAGAAAAAATTGATAAACCCACCAACTTAACATGTCAAAAAGTGTTTTTATACTAGGTACACACATTTCAATATCCAAACAATTATTATGTAGATGTATATTTTAGTTAGAGGCAATTTTCCACTCATTTTTAAATACTACTGAATAAAATAATCACCAAGCCACTTGCCAAACGACTTGCCACGAGTTTGTTTACAAAAATAAGAATGTAATTAGATACCCCGCGTAGGCAGTTCCCTGCCTTTATTAGTATACTCTGTGGTTTTTCTATCAAATAACAGGAAAAGGTTAAACTTGTACCTACATGTTTTTGTGAAGTTCCTAGAAATGTTTGGGAGTTTCGAAAGGTTAGAAAATAGGTGCGCCATGTGCTTCTACCGTTACCTTGTCATAAATGGCAAAGTAGAGCTATTGTAAGGGTTCGTCCGGGGAAGTACTACCAGCATGCTTATTTCTGCCGCCAAGCAGTGTTGATGTGTTTCGGTTTGAAGAGTGTGGTTGCCGGTGTAATTACAGGCACATGAGGCTTAACATCTTTATGCCTCAAGTTGATGTACACATGGCAGTGCATCGTGGGGCACGTTCCTATCGTGCGTGACTTATGAGGCAATACTTTGTTATAGGTGGTGGTTACCACTTAACATCAGGTGGGCCTTCTGCTAGTTCCATCAGCTAGTTGTATAAAAAAAAAGCAGCAAGGCTGTTTTTCGGTTTGTATGGTGTGGGTGAAATTTCAGGCACATGGGGCTTAAAATCTGTATGCCTCAAGGGACGCAAGGCATTGTATCGAAGGGCGCGTCCCTATCGTGCGTGACTTGCAAGGAAATGCTTTGCTTTAGGGGATGGTTACCATTTCACACAAAGGTTGGCCATCAGTTTGTTACATCAGTGAGTAGTATTAAAAATATATTTCTGTCAATATTTTGACTTGAGCTTATTCGTCTGAGCTCAATTATGTTAAGATAAATTGTTTTTTAACTAAATAATGTGTAGATTGGTAAATTATGAAGAAGTTTTATACCAAAGAACACGCTAAAAAAACAAAGTGAAACATATAATTTTACTAATAAAGAGAAAACTTAGCGCTGGTTCGTAACCGTTAGAAAAATAAAACCGGCCAAGTGCGAGTCGGACTCGTGCACGAAGGGTACCTATCTATAAAAACGGCAAAAATAAATGGGTCCCGTTTTACCCTTTGGGTACGGAACCCTAAAAATTAACGAACGCAATAAAGGGATAAAGCCGTAAATATTCTGGGTTCGAAACCAGTCGTGTTCCAATGAGTTTTTCAAAAATTTATTTTATTTTATTTTATTTTGGAATTTTAGGAAAACTTACAGCTAGGTACAGATTATTGTTTGAATAATAGTTAACTAAATCTTAAAAAAAAAATATTATGTTATCTGAAGGCCAATTAAAAGTTTCCACAGATAGGTTAAATTTACTTATACAAAAAAACAGTAAAGTAGACGACTAAACAAAAAAAAGAAAAGTTCGATTTAAATTATGTGCACAGTGTACTCTCAATCGGCGAAGGAAAACATCGTGCATGTTGTAGAACCTCAAACGTTCTATAACATGTGTCAAGTACTCGAAAGGAACCTCTTGAGGCGCATTTAAAATCCTTTCACTACACTGTTGTCGAAAGAAACTAGTGACACGACAAGAAGAAGGAAGACAAGAATTAGTGTAAAAAAAGTACTAAGCTTATCAAATGTACTAACTACTACTACCAACGATAAGTGTTTATCTGTGTGACAAGTACAAGTCACTTTCCCTATTAGGCATTCCTGTGTTACCTACATAACATGAGGCCAACGGTTTGCCAGCATAGTCACAATTGCTTTATTGCCTTCGCAGGATAAAGAGAAGCGGACATCACTTTGAGCATAATGTTTGAAATGCCGTCTAGGAGTAACTTTATGAAACGCTTCAGTTGTTAACAGAAAATTTCACGATTTGATCACGGTAGATATTCTCTCAGATAAAAAAGAAATAAATAAAATAAATATTGGTGGACTTTCCATACAGCACTACCGAACCCCAAACTAAGCCAAAGCTTGTAATATGGGAACCAGATAGCTGATATAATACATTATATACTTTTTTGTAAATACATATTTATATTATACTAGCTGACTCGTGCCCACTTTGTTGGGCGGTGTCAAATTTGCAATAAAATAATATTGCAGCTATAAATTGAGATGAAGGCTATCCTATCTTTTAAGTTAGATCAAACTGCACGCGGTGCGCAAATTTGATTGAAATCGGTTAAGTAGTTTAGGAGTCCATAGCGGACAAACAGCGTGACGCGTAATTTATATATATTAAGATAATAACACCCAGACAGAGAACAAACATCTATGTTCATCACACATATATTTGTTCTCGGTGGGGATCGAACCTACGGCTTAAGGCACAGAAGGCCGAGCTACTACCAACTAAGTTGTAAAGGCTGTCCATAAAGTGTAGTAGCTGTTTCATAACTCTGTGGTCGTGCTCCTTACGTGTTTACGCGTGAGTCATTCGATTGTACCCAGTGGACGAGTAAGATTTGTTTGAGCTAGGAATGCCTAAATATTTGCATTTTGTGCGAGCCTTTATATGTACCCTGTACATGTCTACTTGTAGGGGTAATAAGTAATTGTAGTCTAGTTTATCTTACTTCTGCCTTTTTTTTATATAACTAGCTGATGGAACAAGCAGATGGCCAACCTGATGTTAAGTGATAACCATCACGTATAACAAAGCATTGTCTCGTAAGTCACGCACGATAGGAACGTGCCCTGCGTCCATCTACTTGAGGCTTACAGATGTTAAGCATCATGTGTCTGTAATTACACCACCGCCAACCACACTCTTCAAACCGAAACACAGCAACGCTGCTTGGCGGCAGAAAAAGGCGTTGTTGGTAGTACTTCCCCGGACGAGCCCTTCACAAAGAGCTCTACTACTCTTAAAACCTAACATGTTATTATTGTTAATAAGTTTTTTAAGCATTTTTATCTTTCCTTCTCTCACAAACTAACCTTTTTTTAAATAAGCTACATTTTAATTTATAAATTAGATGCATAAAAAAAAATATACAAACTCATAACTATCTTGTAAAACTATATCATTCACACTACATCATCTAGACTTAATAAGCTTTAGATACTAAGCAATAAAGGTAACTAGTTTATCAAATAGCATTCTAGCAGCGGCGATGGGCTTGCAACCTGTCACGTATGAAATACCAACCACTGCAAAATGTGGGTATGTGCCAAATGTAATGTTATGACTTACCTCTGACTTCCCCCTTAGACGACCTCAAAGAATCTGGAGTTACTTGGTACTAAGAGATGTGTGGGGATATCTACCGTGCCTGGGGATCAAAGTCGTGAAGCTGTTTTTTCTTCAGTTTATCAAAAAAAATATCTAACTACCACAAAACAGGCTAAAAATAGTTCGCAAACTAATAAACTTATCTACCGGGGTAAGGTCGGGCGGTTAAAGAAAATATAGGTCGTTTTCGCGGAAAAGGGAGCATTTCTGTCTCTTGCGCACAGTTCATAGAGTGAAAGAGATGGTGCGATTTGTGTTGTTATTAAAAAACAGCTGTTGTTTTGAGCAACGGTGGTCTAGAGGCAGAAGAGTAGTAGAGCTCTTTGTGAAGGGTTCGTCCGGGGAAGTACTACCGCCTTTTTCTGCCGCCAAGCAGCAACGCTGTGTTTCAGTTTGAAGAGTGTGGTTGCCGGTGTAATTACAGGCACATGAGGCTTAACATCAGTAGGCCTCAAGTTGATGGACGCAGGGCAGTGCATCGTAGGGCATGTTCCTATCGTGATTATACACAGTATTGACTTACGAGTCAATGCTTTGTTATAGGTGATAGTTACCACTTAACATCAGGTGAGCCATCAGCTTGTTCCATCAGCTAGTTGTATAAAAAAAAGTGACCCTTTTTATAGTTAGGTCGAAGGTGTTTAAAAAAAACGTTTGCTTATTAGTTTTCGAACCTTGTTTGTTTTTCGAAAACTTGTTTTGATCAAAATGATAATTATTGGTTGATTGCGTTTTTTCGTAAATAAGTTCAGTGATTTTATATCTTTCAAAATCTTGAAATGTGTGAGCGAAAACTTTGACGGGTGTCCCTTAAGTCACAGACAACCGTCAAACAACTTCGTGCGAGCAAGAAAGTTTGGCGGTTGTCTCTTGAATTTGGAATTTGGAAATGAATGAATAAAAAATATTTTATTATTTATTTTACACAAAATTGAACAAAAACATTTAAAAATATAAAAAAATTGTACTCTGGGCGGTCTTATCGCTGAAAGCAATCTCTTAAAACTAATATATACAAGGTGTTCCATAAGTTGTGTATAAAAACTTCAGGGGGCTAAAGTACCCATCAATATGAACAACTTTTTCTAAGGAACCAACACTGTGAACGCGAAAAAAAAAACAGCTGTTTCATACATTTTAGCCTGGTAGGTATTGAACTTTTGTATGAAACAGCTGTTTTTTTTTTCGCGTTCACAGTGTTGGTTCCTTAGAAAAAGTTGTTCATATTGATGGGTACTTTAGCCCCCTGAAGTTTTTATACACAACTTATGGAACACCTTGTATACTATAAAAAAAAAAAAATAGTTTTACATGATCAAAGCGATAGTAAGCTCCCTAAGTGTCCGAGGTTGAATGTTGCAATGCATGGCTGTCGGTTCCAAGCCATTAAACTTTTTAATCGTCTGCCTACTGATATGAAGTTAATCAACAGCCCAAATATTTTTAAAAGCAAATTGAAGATGTTTTTGTTGGAGAGGTGTTTTTATTCCGTGGAAGAGTTTTTAGTATGGAAATAGCCTGACATTTGTTTATTTTGTGTTATGTGTTATTTAAATTCAATTAATTAATTAGGTAGGTAATAGTTTATTTTTATTGTGTTAGATTATTTTTTAATGTGTTAGATTATGTATTGTTTATTGTATTAATTATTTAGTTTTAAGTTGACATTCAAATACGATTGTAAAAAAATTGTTTGTGTATAAATAAATTGAAATTGAAATTGTATTCCAAGTTTCAAGGAAACATTCACAAGCATGGGTAATGGGTTTGTTATTACATACTTACTGCCGGTTTCGCGCGCGTTGTAGAAGTAATTACTTACATCAATATTTAAAGCACTTTCCTTCCTTGGCTCGTTCTTTTTAAATTATTCCTGTTATTTTTCCAGAATGAGAAGTATTTTATGTATTATTTTTAGGCAAGATTTCTACTGCTACCTTCATCCAAATCGGTTTAGTGGTCACGATATGACAGCCTTAAATTTGAATTTACAACTCATAAAAAATAAAATTTGAAGCTGGTTTGACCATGTCTTATCTTTACCAAATGTCTTTGTTTATGTCATTTATAAGTCTTATCTATATATTGTCCATTAGAATGATAAACTTTAGATTGTTTTTGAATATTTACATTCACATATCCAAAAACGTTTCTTAAAATGCTTTCATTTTAATTTGTTGCCAAAATAAATACATATTCAAACCACTTAAGTAATTAACATTTATAAACGTTTACTGATTTAATAAATAAAAACAAATACCTAGATATAATAAAGCTATTATTTATTTCTAAACGCTAATGGATTTTGCACAAGACTCTTTGGGTCAAATTTTTAAACATGAATGCCTTTAAAATATTTCTTCATACTTTCTATAATCAATGCAGATGCTATTTTGAAAAATGATGTACAATCTTGTCGTTTTTTATGTGCTAATTCCGAAAATGCATTGCATCAGTACTTCTCAGCATCTCACAGCTTCACCGCGCCATACTGCGCAGTACCTTATTTATGGAACATTATTAAACACTAGCAGCTTCTCGCGGCTTCGCACGCGTTAAAGTGACGAGCCATGAGCCGTCTTGTTAAGTTTGAAATCAATAGCACTATGCGTTAAAAATCTCCCATACCTACTAACTTTTACAGTCATTAAAAAACAATAAAATAAATATTTAAGGGGGCTCCCATACAAAAACGAGATTTTTGCCGTTTTATAGATAACGGAACCCTTCTTGCGCGAGTCTGACTCGCACTTGGCCGGTTTTTTTATTATTTATTAAATATTTACCCTCTTATTCATATTGTTAGCTGAGCGCTCCATTAGCTTATCAGACCGATAAGTTTGTTGCTGTCTCTTTTCGTTGGCATGAAAGTGACGGTGACAAGTATACTCTATAGAGCCGCTATAAAATGGCAGGGAATATGAATACTTTGTTTAATCACCGGCGACCAGACGATATAAAATGATAAAAATTATATAGTTATATGATATACATATACAATTATATAGTTCACGTATGTTGAATTATAGCTGTTTATAAACGTCGGGAGTCGAAAAGCGTTGAAACGTGGATATTGATGAGGGTATAGCTCGGAAGACAGATAGTGGTTACACCCAGCTATCTGTCGGGGACTGCGATTCCGATCCAAAAGTCACCTAAGTGAGCGCGGAATCTGCAGTGAGTTATTAATATGGCATCTAATTAAAGATGGGGGAATAACATCTGCACTCACGTTATGCAATGGGATGTATTGAGTATTGGCATTCTGTAATACATTCATTCTGTAATGCCTTTTTCTGCAGCGTTGTTGTGTTTCGGTTTGAAGAGTGTTGCCGGTGAAATTACAGACACATGATGCACATGTGTATGCTTCAAGTTGATGTACGCAGGGCAGTGCATCGTATGGTATGTTCCTATCGAGCGTAACTTACGATACAAATTTTTGTTATAGGTGATGGTTACCACTTAACTTGAGGTGGAACAAGCTTCCATCAGCAAGTTGCAAAAAAACAAATACACTAACACTAATGCCACCCGCGTGAGGGTTTTGGCGAGTGGAAATGCCCACGTGCGTGAAGCGAAGCTCGTGATCGAAGTAAACTTAGATTCACTAGGTGAGACTCAGATTTTGTTGTTAAGAGAATCGATATTCTGAGCGCTGTTCGCTTCACTTGTTCCTCAACCGCGATTTCGTAATCGATTTAACAAAATAGTGTTCACTCAACATACAATTTCATATTATGTATAAGCGTTAATGTTATTGGCGTTGCTCCATGTGGTTTGTAATAAGGTCATTCACCCGCACTAAGATTTATCATCATCACCAACAACAATTCAAAGTCAAAATAAAAAGGTATTTTAATATAGTCCCAAAAGTTATTATCCGAGTGGGATTTGAACCCACGATAGTTATATGTCAGACCTGTAGATGGAACCACGGTCGCATAAGTACCGTAGTAGCATGTCGCTGAGTTGTTCGTCGAGTGTGATTAGAATCCGATAGCGCAGTTGGTTAGCGCGGCCCCGTATCAAGGGGAAGGTCGTAGGTTCAAATTCCACTCGGATAATAACTTTTAGGACTATATTAAAATCTTTGTGATTTCCTTAAGTGTAGGTTAATACTATAAAACTAACCACCACCCAGGGCCGGATTTAGGGGAGGGCAAACGGGGCGATGGCCCCGGGGCCTCCACAAACGGGGGGCCCCCACAATAGAGACTTCGGAAAAAAAAAACTTTCAAATTCCAACTAGTAAACACTAGTAAACATCTTCTTTGATATTTTTTTGCTATTTTACCTTTACCTACAGCCTACACAGACTTTGTACATACATGATTATTTATTATATTAATCTTAAATAACAGAAATCATTGATCTATATTTGTTCACTCCAATCAGGCAATCAGTGAAATATCAAAATCTCAAAAGGCCCTGATAAGCACTTCCAATTCACTACCCATCTTGGAGGAGTACCCCAATCATTTAATGGCTGAGTGGGGTGGTACTTGCCCGCAAACTCGGAGGTTGGGTATTCGATTCCGTGTCTCGACAATTTTTTTTCTTATATATATTTTATGTATACATATAAATTAATTGCAGTATGTGAACAATTGGTGTTCTTCAATTCTTAAATAAATCAATTATTATTGACTAATAGGTAATTTTTTTCATATTTCTTCATGCAGCAAGGCAAATAATTATTATTGTGACACAATTAAATGCCATCAATTATTCACGAACTTTACTGCATGCAACAAATTGAAAAAAATCATAGTCGATCAATAATAATATGTTTGTATAATTATTGAAGAATATCGATTTCGATTGTCATACAAAAGCCACCTCATCGTGACAAGGAGTCAAACGCTAATAATTAATAATCGAGTCGTGAATCATTCATGATCGAGGAAAGAATGTGTCCATTGATATTTCCGTGCGTAATTTCGTCTTCATGTAGTTGTCTATTATTTTGCCAAAAGCATAATTTTCTTCAACCAGCGAGCGAGTGTGAGGTTTTTTTTTGCCCTCTGCCTGTCCATGTGAATCCACAGTAGAATAAAATTGAATAATCAGAATAATCAGAATAATCAATTTATTGGTAATTAGAATTATTACAAGTCAGGGTTTGTGGTACATTGTACATAATTAAAGAAATAATAATAATAATATAAATCACAATATTACAAACAAGTAAAATTGAAATACAGTCATTATTAATTATAAAAAATAAATTCGGATAACATTAAGATAGAATAGCATAGGTAAAAAACATTTATTTTTTTAAATATTTTAGTTGCATAAGTAATCTTCGACACTGTAGAATGCCCTCTCGACCAGCCATGATTTTAGTTTAATTTTAAAGGAGCATAGGCTATGCGCGTCAATGATGTGGTCTGGCAGATGATTATATAACTTAGGCCCCAGTATATGCGTGAGCCTGTCAGACTTGGCAAGTCTGTGGGTCACCGCAGAGAGCTTGCCAGCACCGCGCGTGTTGTAGGTGTGTTCATCTCCGCGCGTCTTGTACTTAGCCAGGTTTTGCTTTACGTGTAGTACAGCCTGGAGTATGATGACTGAAGGCAGCGTAAGTATCCGCAGGGAGACGAAGTACGGCCGCGCCGACGTGTCCTGCGCCGCTCCCACGATCGCCCTCACAGCACGCTTTTGCATGCGGAAGACGCGCTCCCGGTCGGCAGCGCGCCCCCACAGTTCTGCACCGTACTGGAGAAGCGAATGTACGGTCGCGAAGTAACAGGTGCGGACCACGTCCGCGGAAATTACGCGCGATAGCCGGCGGAGGGCGAAGCATGCGCTGCCTAGCCGAGCACACAGCTTGTCTATATGATTACCCCAGGTTAAGGTGCGATCTATTTGGAAGCCCAGGAAGAGAGTCGATGGAACTTGTTCAATGGGTGTTGTACCTATTGAAATGGATAAGTTTCGAACCCGCCGCCCCGAGATGCAAAAATGGATAAAGTGATTTTTTTTCAGGTTCAGGACGAGTCCGTTCCACTTAAACCACTGTGCCACCTGGTGGGCAGCTGTGTTCAACCGCTGCTCCAGTTGGTCTAGTGACAGTGCGTTGACGACTATGGCCACGTCATCCGCATACATGTAACTTTCCCCGGCGGTCACATGCTCGGGTAGGTCGTTCAACAGCAGCGAGAACAGAATGTTGGATACCGAAGATCCTTGCGCTACTCCCATAACGGTTTCCAGGGAGTTGGACCTAGTTTCCCCACCGTCGGTGATCACCATTTGCGCTCTGTCACGCAAGAGATCCGTCAAGAGCGAGTGGGCCTGACCGCTGATGCCGTAGTGCTGGAGCTTGGAGGCGAGAACGCTGTGATCTGCAACATCGAATGCTTTCGATAGGCCGCTGCACAGGACTGCGACATGCCGTTTCCCCTCGCAAGCTTCCATCACACGCCGGATGATCTCACGAGTCAGCGAGGTGGTCGAGCAGCCAGCGCGGTATGCGTATTGGCGCTCCGACAGCGAGTTTTTAATTGCCAGTTCGGATGGGGAATTTATAGTATATTCTGCGGATTTTACAAGACTATTCAGCCTATTTTTCGTATTTACGTGTCGATACGAGATACGACGGCAACGACGGTACCTGTTTCCCCCGTTTTTTGTCTGAACGAGTGTACGACCCGTCGCAGCGTTGACAAGTGTCCGCTGAGTGGCGTGCTTGTAGCAGGGAATCCCAGAATTTGATACATTCTCGTGCGTCTGAGAATCTACGAACTTGCGAACATTGTGCAACAAATGTAAGTCATTTCGATTTTTTACGGACAGACCACAGACGTTAAGACGTGAGTATTTTCATCGTTATCTTGTAATCTACAATATAAACCGAATGTCATTATTTGATTGTGCAATTACAAAAACGTGTTTTTTTTTTCTTAACATATAATAGAATATAATATGAAATGCAGAGAACAAAAGAACATAAAAAACGGGTACGGCGAGGTAATGATTTACCTATGTTTTATCATGCGTTTGTTTGGTTCTGCGTAAGTTAATTATCTAATCATTAAGGCGACTGAAATATCGTGATCACATGCTAATATTTAATAGGTAAATTGAGGTTTCCTAATTTAATTTTGAAATATTTTTTTCTCAATTCACTTCTGTTTTTGGCTCTTATTTTTTGAGTGCATGCACATAACTCGACAGGTTTCAGTACATTGCTTGCAGCTTCTACAGGAAAATAGTCGTGGAGCTGATAGTCAAGAAAAAGAAAATATTAGCAGAAACACCAAAAAGAGTTACGAGCAGTGCACATGGACCATGTGCACTGCTCGTTATCTTTTTGTATAAGAGAATCTACTTGGTTTCACAATAAATTATTTATTGAAAAACTCGACTGAAAAAAATTGTTCACTTTATTTGGAAAATAATTTGGGGCGAGGGGGCCTCCGCTCCTTTGTTGCCCCGGGGCCTCTGGACCTCTAAATCCGGCCCTGCCACCACCTATAACAAAGCATTGCCTCATAAGTCACGCACAATACTACTAAACTCTTGCTACTATTCTGCTTCTCTTAAAATGTGGTAACCAGGCGTAGATATAAAGTGTCATTACCAGGTGTCGGAATAGGTAGAGTTTTTAAGTACCAAATGACGTCAAATACGCTACTACGAAATCTAAATATGGATATGCCTTTTTTAATACCGACCCCTGGTCATTACTTATAATTTATCAAGGGTTATTACAAAGTGTTTTTTTTTATGTTAACCCTTTATTAACAAAGATTACAATAAGTACAAAATACACGTCAAACGGTTGAGCATTGCGAACGATCTAGAGATAGCTCAACTGATCCAAATCAGTGCCAATCGAAACCGTCCCCAATACACTGCTTGAAAATAGAAAATTGTATCCGTCGTAATTCATGCGACTGTTTTGTCTGGTAAGTGGGTACTTACCAGACAAAGCGAAACTAAAACAAAGTCAAACAAACAATCTCATCCCAGCAATACCAATTCACAGTTTCACATCGTTTTCGTTTATGTTTTACTGAGTTGTTCTGTTCAAATAATATTTACATTTACACCCAACAAAATTCTAAAAATCAACCTTGTTTTTAGGTTAATAGCACAGATAAAAAACCTACACACTGCGAAGTTTTAGGTCCTAAATAAACAAGGATATATTTTTTCGTCAAACAATGTAACACCCGTAGCAACGTGCTACGCGGCTACGCACGTAGCGTTCCGCTGAACAGCGCTACGAAAGTATAGAAGGTAGTGGGCATAGTATTACTAGAAGTGCTACTTTCGCATTTTTGATCGAGTGAGCGAAGCGGATCAAGATCTCAATAGTAAATAGTAGATTGTTTTGTGTTTGTTTGAGTATAACGTCGGAACCGTTTTGATCCGATCAATATATTTGGACGGCTGACTTTATAACTTTTTGAGTTTTATAGGACAAGGGTTTATTAATGTAGAGGGTTTCATATGGCACAAAAAGCAAACGTAGAGAGTCGTTTAAATGTGGTAAGTAGGTATTTACTTGGTCAGTAAGTATCACGAAATCTAAAAAATGCATCCGAGCCTTATAATGAAAGTCGTGGGCTGAATTTTATTTCGCAATATCATGTCGATTCAAACTTTTTAATAAAACTTAAATAAAAAAAACTTATTATTAATTTAAAAAAGTTTATGTACTGTGGTTGATCATGAAAATGTATACTATGCCAAAATGCCTGTGAAAATTGCATAAATGTAAATGTAATCAATTTCAGTCGTTTCATATGTTTTTATTTAATTGTTGATTGTATTATTTTTTATTATTTATTGTGACATTATTGAAATTCCTTTGACATTTTGGTATTTTATTTTGTATTAGCTGGTGCCCGCGACTGCGTCTGCAAATAGCATCATATTTTGGACAATTCACACATTATCTTTATAAATTGTAGCCTATGTGTTATTATGTATAAGGTATATTATTGTAAAGTTTCATTAAAATCCATTCAGTAGTTTTTACGTGACAAACATCCATCCATCCATCCATACTTACAAACTTTCGCGTTTATAATATTAGTAAGACTAAGATTTTGGCTCACATATTGTAAGTACTGTAATAAAGGCCGCTCGCACAACGACCAATAATTGTGTTAGGCAAGCCACTAATCGCATGTAAAAAGCTAATCACGATAAATATTTCAGCTTATATCATAGCAAATTGTCAAAAATGGAAATGATGTTTACGCTAATTCTGTTTGGTTTGGTAAACATTTTTTTTATACAACTAGTTTATGGAACAAGCAGATGGCCCACCTGATGTTAAGTGGTAACCATCACCTAGAACTAAGCATTATCTCGTAAGTTACGCACGATAGGAACGTGCACTACGATTGCGTCCATCAACTTGAGGCATACAGATGTTAAGCCTCATGTGCCTGTAATTATACCGGCAACCACACTCTTCAAACCGAAACACAGCAACGTTGCTTGGAGGCAGAAAAAGGCGTGGTGGTAATAGTTCCCCTCCCTAAACAGGCTCACAAAGAAAGCTTCACAAAGAACTTTACAAAACTGATTAAAAAAAAAACATGCAAATCCTTTATGATTCACTGTCAGAGAATAGTTAATGATGTTTACTTATTCCATTTAGATTGGTAAACGTTTTTAAATAAATACAATAAAATCAAATCGTGTAAGTAGTCCTTAGATGTTGGAAGCTTTTACTTTTACAGTTGTTAAGTGGAAGCCACAGCTTTGCAAGACGAGGATACGTTTAATAAGTTCCCAACTTGCCGACAGCCAACATTTATTGGCAATTCGGTTCGATCCCTTGTTGGACCTTGGGATAAGATCAAAACTAAATAAAGAAAACTATAAATAAAGAAATGTAAGTAGTTTGGTAAATTGAGATAAGTACTTCCTCATTCTGAGGAGTATTTCTGCATACTTACTTATTTTTTTATACTACTTTTGATGGAACAAGCAGATGGCCCTTTTTTTGTGGTAACCATCAACTATCTGTAAAGTAATAGAGCTCTTTGTGAAGGGCTCGTCCGGGGAAGAACTACCACCGCGCCTATTTCTGCCGCCAAGCAGCGTTGCTGTGTTTCGGTTTGAAGAGTGTGGTTGCCGGTGTAATTACAGGCACATGAGGCTTAACATCTGTATGCCTCAAGTTGATGGACGCAGGGCAGTGCATCGTAGCCACGTTCCTATCGTGTGTGACTTACGAGGCAATTCTTTGTTATAGGTGATAGTTACCACTTAAAAACAGCTGGATGATCTGCTGGCTTTTTCCTTCAGCAAGTTGTATAATAAAAGTAATGTAATCGTTAGAGTTAGAGGTTGCACAACATCAGGTGGACCATTTGTTTGTATAATAATATGTTCCCTTAAAAAACTGTCGGCAATATTTTTTATTTATTTATATATACACCGTGTTTGAGAAACGTGTAGAATAAGCAAGAAAAGTGATATATCAATATTTCTAATGAAAATTATTTTTAAAAAAAGATAGCAATAGAAAAATGTATCATATATCATTTTGTGACAAGAGAGCTTTAGGTCATATTCAGAAGAGTGATCGTGAGACACGTGTCACAGAAAATATTAAAAGTACTGTAACTCAAGCTGAAAGTCGTAGCGAGCTATGTACAGAGCCATGTTGGATTTCACAGCGTTATAGAATTGTGGTAAGAAAATCCGAAAAACCAAACCAATTTTTCTGTTTCGGTTCGAAAAAGCGAATAAGGCGATTGCAGATTGGGTTTTTTTCGAGCGTGTGTTCTGGGCTACGCGTGTGTTTGATACGCTCGTCTGACACGAGCTGTATCAAAAACATGTGTCATTATAACTAATATAACCGATACACACACATACACAATAACGAAGGCCTGTACACAATTATGAAATAACTTTTCCACTTTAAGCTCATATTATACTCGTTGTATGAGCTTAAAGTGCACCTTTGCTCGAGTGAGGTAGTTTGGTAGCTGTCACTATGCACACGTATAAAAGCGCAAACACAAGCGTAAAATACGTCTAAACTGTAATTTCCCCACCACTTCCCGACAAGAAAAACGAGCGGCGGAGTGCTGGGGTAATGGGCACCTTTATTTGATTTATTATAAGCGTAGAACTTCACAGATTTCGCCATCAATAAACACTGCCGATAAACTTATTATTCATCTCTTGACTTCCAAAACGAAGTAGGTAATATGCACGACATCTTGAATTGCAAGTCACGTATGAAAATTGGCAAATCATCAAGCTGTTTTGGGGAAGGGATTATTTTTGCGTCTAATTCACGTTTTTTGATGAAGAAACTCTCCAGAAGAAACAAATACAAGAAGATCATTGCACTCTACATTATTGTTGACACTATTGTGTGAGTGAGAGGTAATGATTACCGCCGCCATTATGAATCTTTGGCGGTTTTTATTTTATACTACTTACTGATGGAACAAGCAGATGATGCATCTGATGTTAAGTGGTAGTCATCACCTCAAAACATTGACTTGCAAGGCACGCACGGTGATCAACTTCAGACATACTTTAGATGTTAAGCCTCATGTGCCTGTAATTTCTCAAGCAATCACACCCAATTGACCGAAACAACATCACTGCTTGACTGCAGAAACAGGCATGGCATACTTCCTCGGAAGAGCCTTGCACAAAGAGCTCTAAAAATTAAAAAGGTAAATTTATCACTATTAGAAACTTACTAGGTAAACACGAAACTAAAACAAAAAGAAAGTAGTTAAAATATAAACAATATATGTCAATTATTCCTGCTCTATGTCTCTACTACTACTATTATTACCAACACACTAGAAAAAAAAAACGAGAAAAGAATAAAACCAAAAACAAGATGGCGCTGCAAATTTTCATTGGACCCTACTTTACCTACCGAACACGATTGCACTGTGTGCTCCATTGAGGTATATAATACTTCGTCTAAGGTGTGCTCTATTTTGCACCAATAGAAGGTACCTTTAGTCTAAGTCACACTAACAGGTCTCGTCTGAAAACCAGCGCTGCCCTGCACCTATCTAGGTTGGGCGCAGCATTTAGCTGAGATGACGACCATTTTGCCCCGCACAATTTACATAATCTGTGTATTAGTATAGGTACCTATAGCCAGCTTTATGAAGGTAACTATTTTTTTATTTTTTATTATTTTCAATGTACTTAGATAACTGCTTTTCTTCAGGTCTATGTAGATACCTACCTATACCTACCCACTGCTATTGTTGTTTCTTATTGTGGATCAAATAAATATGTTTTCTTTCTTTCTTTCTTTGTAGCTTTTTAAAACAGTATTATTCAGTACTAGCTGCCGCCTGCGGCTTCGCTTGCGTTTTCTTAGAGATTGTTACCAGTAACATATAAAACGATTTTCCTTTATTGGGCTTGTTTATGTTTCCTACCCCGTTCTCGGTAATTTTTCGGGATAAAAATAGTACGTTTAATTGTATTTTTTTACCATGAAAAAAAACACTACTTATAATATCATTGATAATTTAGACGTTATGTGGACATTATGATCTATGACGAAGAGATCATAATTAGACGCTAGTCAGAAAAAAATCGCTAACTCATCTAATAATTTTCCGTTTGATCTCGTTTGGAAGCGCTATACCTACTTATAAGACTTGGAATATAGAATACCCTGCTCTCGGGGTTATAGGATTATGGATTAGGATATGTTACACGTTGTATACAAGTAAGATTCAGTATTTTTGTACTTTCAAGGGTAAACAACCTTATTGTCCCTTAGCGGTTCTTTACGACTTCTGACGTGTTCCATTAGCCATCTCATTTCCATTATTCACCTGTATACTTATACCTATACCCAGATGAATATCATGTGCTGGTCTTGTCATGTCATAACTCCAAGATACAATATTTGGGTTCCGTTCCGAAGTTTATGGAACTATTTTACTGCATACAATTTATGGGTCCAATAACTAGACGTACTCGTGTTTTTTTAGTGCACTTATGAACAAACATAAACGATTTCACGACTCTGATATTTTAGAGAAATCACGGTAGATATCCCCTCTGAAAGAAAGAAAGAAAGAAAGAAAGAAAAAAAAAAACGCCAGGTGGCGCTTTACGGAACGGTCACTGCTTTTGTAATATAATTTTGTAAATTGAAAATAAACAGTAAATAGTTGATAAAGTACCAGTGAAATGTTATAAAACACATACTTATGTGCTAGATATATCGTGTACATGTTATCTCCAGGAATATATTTGAACTATCTTAGAAAAAGTCTATTCAAATAAGTCTGCGAAGTGAAGATTTCAAATTCTCCTAGTGCATCAAACTTTGTGTGTAATAAATAAATAACATTATCTTGATAAATAAACTTAATAAAACGGCTGCAAACAAACGAGAGAAAGAAAGAAAACGAGAGATTTTTACCGATCAGTGAGCAAAGCATTTTTTTCCAAAACCGTGACCGGAAGTGTAAACAAACCTAAAGTGTATTGAAATGCGTTGCGAATCAATGCAAGATGTCTGTATACCTACAGCAATGCTCTTTATTTAAATAGTTGTATTTTTAAATACACTGTTAAAAGCTAAATCTCTCCAGACTTTCCAAATAGTTTCAAGAGTATTTTATTTACCTTCATGAATTCAAGCTTTGTATTGTCTTCTCGCTAGTAACAGAGTAAAAATATAAAAAACCACAGAGCAAAGACCATGGAGAGAACACCTGTTAAAATTAACCTGGACTGTGGAGGATGCCCGCAAAAGATAATAAATCGTCAATACATGAAATGTAGCAAATGTATCCACTCCCAGATACCTCAGACTAACAAAGGAACACAAAGAAAGGTGGACTTGTTGTGGATGTATAAAGAAACCAACAGGGGACAATACAAACACACCAGTTGGAAAACATTGCCAAAATAGTTATGCCAACGAAAATGTCACCCAGAGAAAACCTCGGAAACTTCTCCAAGTTTCCATTGAAAATCTTTATCTTTAAATAGTACTTTAAATAACATTATAAATTGGTTGGAACATATAAATTTAAGAGTAAACGTAGATAAAACCTTGTACATTCAATTCAGAATCTTAATTACCATCTTAACACCCCATTAGCTAAATCAAAAATCGATAGATACTGCCACTAAATATCCTCTAAGCCAGCGTTTACGGAATGGTTTTTGTAAATAAATAAAAATTGGTGGACATTCCACATAGGGCTACCTACAATCTCTTATTTTTATCTTATAGATAATTGGATGGCGATGGATGGATGATAAGCAGGGGTCGTAATAGGTAGAGTTTTTAAGTACCAAATGACGTCAAATACGCTACTACGAAATCAAATATGGATACGCCTTTTTAAATCCCCGTTTCGGAAACGATTCGAGTTCGAAATCAAATGTGATAAAAAATGGCGTTACCGATTCGAAACCTTTCCGAATGTTTTAAAATAGCCCTGCTGTACGTGTAACGCTACTTAGTTTGTGTTTAATATAGGAAAAAAGAGTTTTAGAAGGCAATAATATCAATCTTAACATCAGTTGGGCCATTTGCTTGTTCCTTCAGCAAGTTGTATATCAAAAAAACCCATAAGTATTAGAAAACAATTTTTACTAATCCCTAATTCCGGGCTTAAAAGGTATATCCATGTTAAGATTGCGTAGGTAAGTTTACGACATTTGGTACTTAAAAAGTCTACCTATTCCGACCCCTGATGATAAGTGGTAATCACCATCACCTAAAACAAAGCATTACATCTTAAGTCACCCTTGATAGGAACGTGCCCAAAGATGCATTGCCCTGCCATCAACTTGAGGCATACAGATGTTAAGCATCATGTGCCTGTAATTTCACCGGCAACCACACCCTTCAAACCGAAACATACAAAGCAGATTTGCGGCAGAATAAGGCATGGTGGTAGTACTTCCCCGGACGAGCCCTTCACAAAGAGCTCTACTACTCTTTTAACATCTCTCTGGTCCCAAACTGAGCAAAGCTTGTATTATGGATTTATGGAAACCAGATAGCTGATGTATTACAGAGAGGCAGAGCTACTACCAAATGAGCTGTGAGGGCTTTTAGCCCTTTTAACTAATTATGTACATTGTTTATAATATATGAAAACGTTTTAATGGTCAATACTTATATTTAAAAATTACCACAAACTACAAAAGTACCGATTGCTAACTCAAGTTACTCAACGTTGCCTGGAAGAGATCGCTCTCAGCGATAAGGTCGCCCATTGTTTTGCCTAAATGTATGCCTTAACCCTGTATTTTGTTTCTGTGTGGTGAACAATAAAGAGTAATCTATCTATGAATCTATTGTTTTCCTAATAATAATTAAAATAAATCCTACTCGGTGCTCTGAGGTCTGAAGAATGCGATTATTATAATCAGAGGTAACGACCCAACATCAGGTTGATTATCTGTTTGGTCCACCACATTATCACATTAAAATAATTGGAAAGAACACTGTATTTCTATTAAAAAACACTTTGACTTTAAAAACAATGTATACTGGGATATCTTTAACACCAAAATATTTTTTTCTATTTCACAAAATCGTCATGCGCGCCCCCTTTCGGGGACAATGGCGAAAGTTATTCAGAATATAAAACAGTTCATTCGGGGCCGTCTAAAAATAAATCGGGGATATTGGAAGATTTGTCATGCGATAACTAATATTTGATCGAGTGAGCGAAGCGAACGAAGATCTTAGTTTCAACTTGGGCGATTTGGCATTTTATGTATGTATGTATGTATGTATGTTTGTCTGGCCATAACTTTCGAACCGTTGATCCGATCTGCATGAAATTTGATAAGACGACAGTTTGTACTTGAGAAATTTACTGGTAAGTATATGAGTAAAATCGGATGAAGGGTTTTTAAGATATGGGGTTTTTTAAGGGGGCAAAAATAAAAAAAGTGACTTAAAAAAATCAAGTTACATGTCATACGAAAGGGCTGTGTTTGGACATTCCAAAACAATTTTTACTTTTTTTCTGGGACGCTCGGTTTTTGAGATACAACAAATAAGTTAAATTAAGATAACCAGCGACCCAAGAGCTCCCATCTGTAAGAGTTTCGTTGGCATCAAGGTTTTTCTACTGGTCGGCCAGTTACTTTGCTTTTTCTTATTTTTTTTTCTTGAAATAAATTAAGGAGGTACTCAGTTCTCATAAAATGGTGTCAACGACCAGGTCTGATGATGGAGCCAAGGTCTGTTCAACGGAACTCTTCAATAAATAGGCCAATAGAGTTGAAACTTGGTAACCATACCAAGTTAGTAGGCGGTAGTCAGAAAAAAGTCCAAATAATGTTTGGACTTGCCTCTGACTACCACCTACTCAAAGTTTTGGTGCGTTCGTCGGGTCGCATCACGAGATCTCAGTTCGGGGCGAACCACTAGTTTAGACAGTTTAGTTACTACACTAGTTTAGTTTTAGACAGGTATTACTGACAAGGTGAGAGCGCTTGGCAGAATAATGCAGAAGGAATGCCTTTGCACATGCTCACGGATGCCGTCTAAATCGTGAAGCCACCGTTATAATACACACAGTAATATTTATTTTCAAGTTTACGTACAGTTACGTACAGCGTAAACGCCCGAGTGCCCGGGGGCACTCGGGCGTTTACGCGACTGGGAAGGCATTGGTGGTGTTCAGAAATTATTTATTGTATAACTATAGTGTGTTGTATCTTGATTTTTGTTTCATTGTGTGTATGAGTGCAGACGGTACGGTTTATTGAGTGGGTAGGATATTTGTTAAGACGTATAGATTGTAACATTATATAAATTACTCGTGTACCTACATCGAAAGTGCTTGTTACATATACTCCGAAATTCACATACAATATTTAAATAGCAACTGTACTAGTTAATGAAGTTTACTTATAAATAACTAGTAGGTAGTTCGCCCCGAACTGAGATCTCGTTTTGCGACCCGACGAACGCATCAAAACTTTGAGTACGTAGTAGTCAGAGGCAAGTCCAAACATTATCTTCGGACTTTTTTCTGACTACCGCCTACTAACTTGGTATGGTTACCAAGTTTCAACTCTATTGGACTATTTATTGAAGAGTTCCGTTGAACAGACCTTGGCTCCATCATCAGACCTGGTCGTCGTCACCATTTTATGAGAACTGAGTACCTCCTTAATTTATTTCAAGAAAAAAAATTAAGAAAAAGCAAAGGAACTGGCCGACCAGTAGAAAAACCTTGATGACAACGAAACTCTTAGAGATGGGAGCTCTTGGATCGCTGGTTATCTTAATTTAACTTTTACTATTTTATCTCAAAAACCGAGCGTCCCAAAAAAAAAGTAAAAATTGTTTTGGGATGTCCAAACAAAGCTCTTTCACATGACATGTAACTTGATTTTTTTATGTAACTTTTTTTATTTTTGCCCCCTTAAAAAACCCCATATCTCAAAAACCCTTCATCCGAATTTACTCATATACTTACCAGTAAATTTCTCAAGTACAAGCTATCGACATATCAAATTTCATGCAGATCTGACCAACGGTTCTAAAGTTATCGCCAGACAAACATACATACATACATACATACATACATACACTAGTAGTTCGCCCCGAACTGAGATCTCGTGATGCGACCCGACGAACGCATCAAAACTTGGAGTTGGTAGTAGTCAGAGGCAAGTCCAAATATTATCTTTGGACTTTTTTCTGACTACCGCCTACTAACTTGGTATGGTAAAAAAGTTTCAACTCTATTGGCCTATTTATTGAAGAGTTCCGTTGAACAGACCTTGGCTCCATCATCAGAGCGGGTCGTCGTCACCATTTTATGAGAACTGAGTACCTCCTTAACTTATTTCAAGAAATTTTTTTATGAAAAAGCAAAGTAACTGGGCAACCAGTAGAAAAACCTTAATGCCAACGAAACTCTTAGAGATGGGAGCTCTTGGATCGCTGGTTATCTTAATTTAACTTTTTTTGTTTTATCTCAAAAACCGAGCGTCCCAAAAAAAAAGTAAAAATTGTTTTGGAATGTCCAAACAAAGTCCTTTAATATGACATGTAACTTGATTTTTTTATGTAACTTTTTTTATTTTTGCCCCATTAAAAAGCCCCATATCTCAAAAACCCTTCATCCGATTTTTATCATATACTTACCAGTAAATTTCTCAAGTACAAGCTATCGACATATCAAATTTCAGGCAGATCGGATCAACGGTTCTAAAGTTATCGCCAGACAAACATACATACATACATACATACATACATACATACATACATACATACATAAAATGCCAAATCGCCCAAGTTGAAACTAAGATCTTCGTTCGCTTTGCTCACTCGATCAATAAAATGCCAAATCGCCCAAGTTGAAACTAAGATCTTCGTTCGCTTCGCTCACTCGATCAATAAAGACAATAACAACCCTGTAAAGTCTGAGTTTTGTTTTTCGTTTTTTTTTTCTGTGCTGAGAGAGAACTCGAGAGTCTCCATACAAAAACGGCCTGACGATACGGAAATCTAAACTCAGACTTGGGGTACCTACCCCAAGGCTTTAACGACCCCCAAATAAGGCCACTGTACCTGACTACAATACCTACCTAGGTATTGTAGTTCTGTGTCAGGTACAGTGGCCTTATTTGGGGGTCGTTAAAGCCTCGTTCAAACATATCATACTAGTAGTTCGCCCCGAACTGAGATCTCGTGATGCGACCCGACGAACGCATCAAAACTTTGAGTAGGTAGTAGTCAGAGGCAAGTCCAAACATTATCTTTGGACTTTTTTCTGACTACCGCCTACTAACTTGGTATGGTTACCAAGTTTCAACTCTATTGGCCTATTTATTGAAGAGTTCCGTTGAACAGACCTTGACTCCATCATCAGACCTGGTCGTAGTCACCATTTTATGAGAACTGAGTACCTCCTTAATTTATTTCAAGAAAAAAATTTAAGAAAAAGCAAAGGAACTGGCCGACCAGTAGAAAAACCTTGATGTCAACGAAACTCTTAGAGATGGGAGCTCTTGGATCGCTGGTTATCTTAATTTAACTTTTATTATTTTATCTCAAAAACCGAACGTCACAAAAAAAAAGTAAAAATTGTTTTGGAATGTCCAAACAAAGCCCTTTCATATGACATGTAACTTGATTTTTTTATGCAACTTTTTTTATTTTTTCCCCCTTAAAAAACCCCATATCTCAAAAACCCTTCATCCGATTTTACTCATTTACTTACCAGTAAATTTCTCAAGTACAAGCTATCGACATATCAAATTTTATGCAGATCGGATCAACGGTTCTAAAGTTATCGCCAGACAAACATACATACATACATACATACATACATACATACATACATACATACATAAAATGCCAAATCGCCCAAGTTGAAACTAAGATCTTCGTTCGCTTCGCTCACTCGATCAAATATTTGCCCAGTAGTCGGCCGAACAGATTTTTTGTAATGGGGCTTTTTGTGAAGGACTTGTACGTAAAGCACTATCACCATATTTCTGCCATCAAGCAGTTGCTGTGTTTCGGATTGAAGGATGTAGGTTCTCAAATAATACAAAAAATAAATTTCGATAATAAAAATATTTATTCAAAAACTTCTGTAAAATTGAGATATCTACCGTGCTTAGCGATCAAAGCCGTGAAGCTGCTTCAGCATTTTTCTCACACTTCTGTAAAACATTAGTATCGTGAAAAAAACAAATAACATTTTTTTTTATTCATTTATTTAAAGTGCTCTGTTGCTGAGCGACAACACTGCCCTATACAAGGTGTTCCAATAATTGGGTTTTACAGCGCTGAAGTTTTACAGCGTTTACAGTGTTGGTTCCATAGAAAAGTTATTCATATTGATTGGTACTTTAGCCCCCTGAAGTTTTAAACCCAAATATTGGAATACCTTGTATAAAATCTATATTTAATCCTATCTGAAAAGCTATGATGCTTCTCAAGATGACCGAACTCTAATCTAGAAATACGTCATTCTAAATATATTGCTTCCAAAAACGACAGAAAAACAAATTGTTTTCATGATTTCGCTGGGTGTTTCAATAAACGTCACATCTGTCAAACAGCAAGACAGATTGACAAGTTATTTTTTTATTTGGCTATTAGTTAGAACTCTCCAATACATATTACTCACAACTATTAAACTATTTTAACTACAATAACTATTTACTCCACAACCCATACGACTACGCCATAAAATAAAAGAATGTAGCATACAATAAAAAATACCAATACTTTCATTTACTTTAGAAAAAAAAGCCACATAACTTTATGTATGCAAAAATATTTCATAAACTAATGAGAACTATGTATGCATAAGTATTTCATAAACTAACTGTGTGAGATAAAATGAGCCGGGACTCATGTAATTTACAAAGCTTATGGCCTGATAAATCGCCTCATCTACAACTAATCACGGAAAAGATTCAAACTCAATGGTGAATTAAATTGAACGATCCACCATATTCGGTTTGGATGGACTGGCGCGCTCTGTATGGCGGGAACACGATTGTGAATTGTCACAAATATAGTATTGTGCAGCTAAAATTAGAAGTAATTGTAGATGACTATGATTTTTGTATGGTATCATGATGGTAACTGCTGGTACCATAGGGACCTTTTGCATGGTGGCCTTGATTAGCTAAATTATAGCCTACAAAATATCGTCGTTACAAATTTAAAATCTCTCATGTGCTTAAAAATCTCTCTCATGTGCTGTCTTATAAATTTGATAAAACAAGTTAATTAATAAATAAATAATAATAATAAAAATGCATGTATTTAAATAAATATTTAATTTAATAAGGTACGTCTGGTAATTGCATTCTTGTCGTCGCCCAGACGTGTCAACTGAGCCTACTTAATATAACCCGTAAAAATGTTAGTGGTCAGTAAATTCTAATGCTGCAAAGCAAGCATATTTATTTATTTATTTATTTATTTATTTATTCTTAGATTCACAGTTTTTCTTATTGTCTATTTTAATCTATTAATGATACTGTACGCTCAGTAAAAGCTTTATAACGAGAATGCATTTCCGTTTCCGTCGATTTTAACCAGTTTTCGTACTTTTTTACACCTAGTGCTTCCGGTCAAGTGGCGCCACCTGGCGGCCGCGCGCCATTTTGCTTCGTAAAATGTGCAGCGCCATTTTGGAATCATTGGCGTTTTGTTTTCCGTCGAAGCAACTTGTGTCTAGCAGCTATCTCTGCGACGACCGTTGCATATAAATATTTTATGTTCAAATCTTATCTTATTCATAAAAGATGAAGAAAATTTTAATTTATTAAGTGAAGTGAAACTGTGCAAAGAGGGAAAACACCGTGAGTACAACCCTCTTTATTTTAAATAGATGACCGTGATAAATTTTTTAACGATTTTTCGTTCGGATCACGTTCTCATAGTCAAAAAATTACCAGTTTAGGTACTTGAACGTGTATTTAGTAGGTATTATATTTTGTACAAAGTTGATTTTTCAGAAATATATTAGATATAAAAGCCTCTGCTTTCACACAGAAGCTGTATGGAACTATTACTTGCGAGCATACGTGCTCTTTTTCTTTAAGTCTAGAAACCTGCAGAATAAATTATATTTCTATTTTCTTTACAAACCAGTCTGTCAATACAGGTTCAGGGTGTATAACAGGTTCAGGATTCCATTTTTATTAATATGGTTAGCGGGAAATATTATAACATCATTGTTCTTGCGATGAGGTCCAAGATCACAAATTTTAATATCAAGACAGAAAGGATCTATCTGCTTTAAAATAGCCCCATAGCTGTTTGAAACAAGTGCTTAGGCTAGAAGTCTGCACATAGCTACTTCACATACTTCAGGTATTCATAGACTTTTGGAAACAAACGAAGGGGGGAAAACGTATGATACCTTACGTTAACATGCCTAAATACAACTTAAAACTAACTGCATTATACTAACTGCATTAAACAGAAATTTAGTTTTGTTTTATCTGTAACAAAAATATTGCATGATGTATTTACAATCTTTTTTCTTGTTCTTATCTGAGTCGTACAACTGTAGAATCACTTTTCTTGAATTTTGCTACCTACCCACTTTATTATTTTCATAAGTAATATAATATCACTTTGATTAGTTCGCGGGTCACCAACCCAAATGTCGTAGATTATAACGAACATAGTTTGGTAAAAGGCAAAGCCCTCTTGGCCGCACCTCGCGGGGGTTAGGCATTTTTAAAAATCTATGTTCCATCAGGTGGAACTGTATAAGCTTTTAGTGAACGTGAACAAAGTTGATCCTGTCACGTTAAAAAGGCAAAGCCTTTTTGGCCGCCCCTCGCGGGGGTTAGGCGTTTGAAAATCTATGTTTCATCGCATGAAACTGTAGCTTTTAGTGAACGTGAACAAAGTTTGATCCTGTCAAATTAAAAAGGCAAAGCCTTTTTGGCCGCCCCTCGCGGGGGTTAGGCGTTTGAAAACCTATGTTTCATCGCGTGGAACTAAATACTAGTAAAAACTATTAGTATATATGGCTTTCTCAATACGCTGGGTTCTCTCTAAGGAAATCCAATCAATCTAACAGCCACCTCTCAAGGGGGTTTAGGCGTTAGTAAAACTGTGTTCAATGAAGACAAAAGATGAGATTTTAGTAAACGAACTTTCTTTTCTAAATTTGTTGGTTTCTCGCAAGAGAAATCTTATCAAGCATACAGCCGCCTTTCGAGAGAGTTAGGCGTTTGCAAAACTGTTCCATTGCGTGAAAATTTGTGCGATCCTTTGTGCGATGGCCTTTCAAAGCACAAACATGCCTGTAACAAGTACATCCTCGCGGGGTGTATGTTCCTATAGCCAGTTTCCTTTTAAAATCTCTCAACCCTCACTATTGTAATGATGAATGACAATAAGAAAGTTTCATTCTATAATAGAAACTAGCGACTTTATCGTGAAAACCTAAGGCTCAGAGAAGTTTTAGATGGCTAAATAATGAAGATTAATATGGTAAGTACATATATAAATAAATACCTCATAAAGTCAGTTATAAGCCACGTGATAAGCAAAACAGTTATTATCACTCTTCCACTCACAATGGAAGAAAATAAATTGATAAAGTTATCGTATCAAATGCCTAGCCAAGCGCCTAGCTGGCTGTAAAAATAAGTGAAATGTGTTTCATAATGATTTTCAATATTCTTATGAATATTATTTTAACATTACATACTTTGTAGAGTAAAACCTATCTGGTTATGGACCCAAAGCTGATAGTTCTGGCCATTTTTTACACAACACTAACCTAACTTAACCCAAACCTTTTTTTTTTTTTTTTTTTTCTCGCTGGGAAAAATGCGTTACGCATTCCCCCCCATTAGAGGATGGAGGGGATATGTGGGACTCCCCGGCCCATGAGGGCCGGTATACCCACTAAATAACCCAGCGGCACTCCCGCGTCGTCTACTATGGAGGGGAACTGGGAAACCGGCAGAGCCTTTTCTTCCAGTCCCCCGCCGACGACCGCCCGCCTTTACAGCGGGGCCTTCACGCCCCCCCCTGCAGGGAGGGGCCCGGGAACGACCACGAGTGCTTGGCCGTTCCCGCCCGACGGAGGTGGCGAACAGTGCAATGCGAGAGATGGCGCCTCCACGCCTATCTCTCGCTATTCACCACCTTGAGGGGGAAGAAGACGTCTCCTTCTACCCCTCCTCCGCCTGCGCAGCGGCGCGAGAGGGTCCTGCTCCCGCGCGCGCTCCGCTGCCTCCTTCTGGGACATCACGTCCTCACAGAAGGAGGCGACCGCCGCCCAGCCCCTCCCGTCCCCCAGCATGGAATTCACCACACTGGGAAGCGAGAGGTCTGGCCCCACTACCGCCACCAAGCCGCGGCGCGGCTCGGCCCACGACGGGCATACCTCGAGGGTGTGCTGCGCCGTGTCCTCCGCCGCGCCACAATGGTGGCACGACGGGGCTCCCTCCCTTCCGATTCGGTGCAGGTACGTTCCGAAGCAGCCATGCCCGGATAGCACCTGCACCAGACGGAACGAGAGGAAGCCGTGGGGCCGCTCGAGCCAGTCCTGCAGGACTGGCCCGAGAGCGTCCAATGTTCGGCGGCCAAACGCGGCGGAGGCGAGGTCCACCGTCCAATGTTGGACGATGGCTTCCTTAGCCTCTCGCCGGACGGCCTCCCGCTCCTCCGGGGCAGGGTGCTCTCCGAGCGCCTTACGCCCCGCCGTCCACTCGTACACTCTGGCGAGCACCCATGCCTCGAGCTCCCAAGGAGGGGTGCCCGCCAGAGCGCACGCCGCCGCGAAGCCTACCGAACGGTAGGCCCTCGCGGCTCGCTGTGCGATGGCCCTTTGGGGCCTGCGGATCGCGGCGGCGTTCTCCCTTCTTTGAAGGGAGTCCGCCCAGATAGGGGCCCCGTAAAGGGCCATGCTCCGCAGGATGCCGGCATATAGCTGCCGGCACCGCGCTTTGGGCCCCCCCATATTTGGGAGGAGCCACGAAAGCGCACCTGCGACCTTCAGCAGGCGCGTCGACAGCCCGCTGAAATGCGGGCCGAAGCGCCACCTGCTGTCGAGTACAAGGCCCAGATATTTCATCTGGGCCTTCACCTCGACCCTGACGCCCTCCACAACAATGTGGGCGTCAGTGGGGATGCGCTGCCGAGGCCCGTGGAAGAACACGGCCTCGGTCTTGTGCAGCGCCACCCTCAATCCAAGCCGGCGGATCCTTCCCGCAACCAAGGATCCGCCAGCCGAGGCCAGGCCCGCCGCTTCTCTAAAGCTCTTCCCCCGGGCAGTGAGAAGAGTGTCGTCTGCATAGCAGATGACACTCGTGCCTCGGAGGAGAGCTCCCCGCAGGAGCCAATCGAACCCGATGTTCCACAGGAGAGGTCCTAGGACGGACCCCTGTGGAACACCGGACTCCGCGCCGTATCGCCGAAGTTGGCCCGTCTTGTCTACCAGGAGGACCGCTCGGTCCTCCAGGTAGCTGGCCAGGAGGCCCCGCAGGTACTGAGGCACTCCATGGTAGCGGAGCGCCTCTAGGATTGTGGAGTGTGGGACGGAGTTGAAGGCGTTGGCTATATCAAATGACACAGCCAAAACTGCGTCCCGTGCCTCCACGGCCTCCCTCACTTGTCCCTTCAGCCGGGCCAGCGCGTCAACTGTCGAACGCCCCCTTCGAAAACCGAATTGGGCGTCCGACAGATTTGGCCCCACCTCCAGCAGGTGGCCATTAAGGCGGCTGGCGACGATCCCCTCGAAGAGTTTACCGACCTCATCGAGCAGAACGATGGGCCGGTATGCCGAGGGGGAGTCCGCCGGGCGTCCCTCCTTTCGGAGGAGGCATAGCTGCCCCTCCTTCCAAGGTTTCGGGAACCTCCTCAACGCGAAACACGCGTTGAAGAGGTCCCGAAACCTTTCCTCCATTTGGGCGGCGGCGATGGCCAGCACCCGCGCGGGAACGCCGTCCGGCCCTGGGGCCGTCTTTTTGGCGCGGAGGCGGAGGGCCTCCATGGCAAGCTCGTCTGCTGTAACCGGAGGGACCTCCTCCTCCGGCTGAGCTGCCTCCTGCGGGGGGTCCATTGCTGGTGGGGTGAAGGTGGTCCCTGTCGGAAACAAGGACCGAACCACCCCATCCAGCAATGCCGGCTCGAGGGACTCCGTCAGTGGGGGACCAAAGGGGCGCAGTTTATTCCGCGCCGCCTTGTATGGTCTCCCGAATGGGTCCCTGTCGAGACCCTCCAGCATTTCCGCTCGTGCCGTGTCGGCGGCGGCCCCCATTGCCGACTTGAGGACCCTCTTTGCCTCTACGTAAGAGGCGTAGAGTAAGTCCTCTTGTCGGGGGTCTCTCTGGCTGCGCCGTCGACTCCGCGCGTATGCTCTTCTAGCCGCCACGCAGGCGGCCCGGAGCTCCGCTAGTTCCTCCGACCACCAGTAGACGGCACGTCGGGGAGGTGGGCGGCGCGACCGAGGCATGCTGGAGTTGCACACCTCGGTCAGGGACTCCCGCAGTTGGGCCGCCGCGGAGTCCACGTCCAGGACTTGGACAGGAGGTGCAAGCCAGTCCTGGACGAACGCCGCCTCCTTAGCCGCTTCACGGTCCAGGCGGGTGAGAGCCCACCGTGGGAAGGGAGGACGGCCCGAGAGGGCCGTCCTCCGGGGGCTCTGGGTGGAGATGTCGAACCGCACGTATCGGTGGTCCGACATTGACTCCACCATCTCGACCCGCCAGTTTACGACGCGGGCGGCTAGGATGGGGGTGGCGAACGAGACGTCCACCACTGACCCTCCCCATCGCCGCACACACGTCTGGACTGTCCCCCTGTTGAGGAGGGACACGCCGGACGAGGCCGCCCAAAGCTCGACGGCGGGTCCCCGGACGTTACAAGAGGCGGCTGGGTTGCCCCAGGCCGCCGACTTGGCGTTCAGGTCGCCCAATACGGCGACCTGACGAGGCGCCGCCCTACCGACTACCGCGGTGAGGATTTCGAGGAAATCCTCGAAATCCTGTAGAGGGCGGTTTGGGGAGAAATAAACGCCCACCAAGGCTATTTCCCCCCACGCGGCGGCCACGTATCCCGGTCCCCTCTCTAATAGCGAGAGGGGAGGGGAGTCTGTGGAAGACCGCGCCACTAAAGCTACCAAACCGTCTCGATCGCCCAGCCAACGACTGGGGACCGAATACGGCTCGGCGACTACCGCCACGTCCACCAACCACTCCGCCATGACCTGCATCAGCAGGTCCTGGGCGGCTTTGCAGTGGTTGATGTTCGCCTGGAGGATGCGATGTCCGATCCTATCCATCAATCGGACATCGCACCCCCCTCATCGGCCGCCGGGGTCCCCGCTGCAGGGGTGGCGGTCGCAGCGGCAGGCGAGGTCGTCGCCTGTGCTTTGCCCTTCTTCGGGGGAGGATTGCAATTCCTCCCCTTCATCATGTGACCCGCCGGGCGGCCACTGGCCGCGCACACTGCGCATCGCGGCGTGGCGGCCTTGCAGGAGGCGGACCTGTGCCCCTCCTGGCCACAGCGGTAGCAGCTGTCCGTCCTATCCACTGAGGACGGACAGAGGGCCCGCGCGTGCCCGACTCCGAAGCACTTGTAGCAGCGCAGAGGCTGGTCTTCAAGTGCTCGGAGTCGGCAGGAACTGAATCCCACGACTAGCCGGCCTTTGGCGAGGACGGCTTTAGCCGCGGTGACTGGGCACTCAAGGCGGATAGTGCCCATGCCACCGCGGCCGGGCCTTATATCCCGACCCTGCACCGCCGTGACGTCGCAGCCACCTAATGCTGCGATCGCCACTACCACTTCCTCTTTGGTGACCGAATCGTCAAGATCGGTCACCTCCAAAGCTGCGGACTTTACCGGCCTGACCACCTTGGCCACGTCCACGATGACCTCTCGCAACTTGGTTGCGAAGAGGTCAGCGTTGACGCCCCCCTGGGCCCCTGGGAACTCAAAGATACGAGCCCCAGCTTGGGTCCGGCGGCACGTGACCGCTCCGATCCCGAGTTGGATGGGATCGGCGTTGGTACGAGCCCGCTTGAGAACGGACTCGTACGTCTCACCCCGCTCCGCAGCCTCTGCGGTGAGCGTTACCACGACGGCTGCGGTCTTGGGAGGAACCAGCTTCCTCAATGGGGCCCTGTTGGCTGCCGAGGCAGCGGCGGCGGGCTTGGGGGCCGACTTCTTTCCTTTCCCCTTCCCCTTCCCCTTTCCCTTGCCAGTCGCCTGGGACGGGCAGGGAGGGGTGGGGGCGGGGGGAGCAGGGGTGGCGGCCGTTTTCGGCTTTTTGGCCTTGCCCTTTCCCCTCACCACTTCCGTCCAAGAGTTGGACGGAGTGGTGGAGGGTAATTGGGCGTCCTCCCTTTGGGAGGAAGGCCCCGGCTTGTTCGGCCTCTTGTCCGCCGCCAGTGGCGGTCGGAGGCGCTTCTCCGGTAGGAGCCTGTCCTCGATGCTATCGAGGCAGGCTCTCGTGAAGGCTCTTTCCTCCATGACCACCTTGCGGATGATATCCTCAAGGTTGGAGGAGGAGCCCTCAGCTGCCGGACTGGGGCCCGCCAGAGTAGGCCGGGCCGCGGCTGCTGCTGCCGGACTGGGGCCCGCCTGAGTAGGCCTGGCCGCGGCTGCTGCTGCCGGACTGGGGCCCGCCTGAGTAGGCCGGGCCGTGGCTTCAGCCAGCTTCTGGTGAAGCTGGCTGACCTCCGACTGCAGGCGGTCGACCTTCGCCTGCAGTTGGCGCGTCTCGTCGGTGCCGGTGCGCTGCACCAGCTCCTCGACGATACCGCGCATGCTCGCGGCCCGGCACTTCAGGGACTTCTGGAACGTGCCCTTCAGGTTGGAGGACTTGGAGGCGACCTGAGCGATCTCCTCCGCGTCCTCCTTCGCCATGCGCTCCAGCTCGGCTAGGGAGTGGTCTGCGTACAAGACGCTGGACTCACCATAGCCGGCCTTCGCCCGCACAGCGCGCGCCTGCTGCTCCTTGGCAGCGACCTGCTCTTCCAGGTCTTGCTGGAGCTGCACCCGCCGAGTGAGGTTCAGCTCGCGCCGCGCCTCTGCCAGACCCACGACGTGGGTGCCAGCAACACCGGAAGGCTTTATCGCCTTCAAGGCCTTCCGCTTGGGCTTGCTCTTCGCAGAGTCAGAGCCCGAGCCTTCCTTGAGGAAGTCCCTCTTTCGCTTTTGGCGAACCGCAATCGGACCGCCATCAGACTCGATCATAACGGACTCGTTGTCCGAGTAGGAGTCCGACCACTCGTCCGCCCTGCCGTACAAGCTGACCGCCGTCGCCGACGCGCCTTCCTCGGCTTGGCCCTGAGAAGGGCCTTTTGGTTGGCCCTGAGAAGGGCCTTTTGCGAAACGCCCGGAGGCGTCCCGCATCCGCTTTTTAGGCACCAATGCGCCCACACTCTTCTTCTCCTCCATCTGACCAGAACGGCCACTACCATTTTTATTTTGATTATTTTCTTCCATAATAAGTCCCACGAGTATGGGGGAAAAAATTGTCACCACCGAAGTGCCACCGACCAGTGCCCCCTGTCGCCGGGGAAGGGTATATACTGTGGAGGTCCCCTGGTATCCACAGGTTTTTACGTGTTTTCTCACAGGTTTTTGTTTCAAGATTTTCCTTTCTCTGGGCCCGGCCAATTAAGGCAAGTCCCCTTCGGTCCATACTGCTACGACGTACCCCTTTATGCCCAACAGGGGTCGTTGAAGCAGCAGCATGGATACCGGTAGGAGAGGCGGCAAACCCTCTCCGACAGACCGATTAATAGTGTTAATATTAACCGGACTGCCATCTTCAATTGATGTCAAGTGACATCAATTCCCTCAGTCGTAGTCGTAGAAGAAACTCCTTTCCTCTGCCTTCCACTGCACCCTCTGCTTCGCACAGCGGCGCCACTCCTTTCCCCATTTCCCCCCCAGTGTGTTCTGTCCGCGCCGGTTTGTCGCTAGCTTCTAACTCGAAGCTATCGACAAACCGAGACCCCCTATCCGCAACCCGGGGACGCGCCACGTCGGTGTATCACCTCACCGCCTGCTGGGAAGGAGACCCAGTAGGTTCGTGGAAAAATGTGGAACGCTTCACGATTTTGCGTGTCATCCTTGCGCAGGGGCCATGCTAATCTTCTCTGTATCGTTCCAATTTTAGTATATGTACTGCCGAAGCAAGTACAACTTAACCCAAACCTAACCTAACCTAGGTGTTTGGGTACTGGTATTGCTGGCGCCAGAAATAATATTAAAAATAAAAAAAAAAAAAAAAAACCACCTAACCTAACCTAACCCAAACCTAACCTAACCTAGGTGTTTGGGTACTGGTAGTGTGTTTAACTTAAGTTTTTGAGCTTCAAGTTATATAGATGAGTTTATTTTTACGTATAATAAGTATTGTAGGTTCCAGACATAAAACCTAACCTAGGTGTTTGGGTAATGGTAGTGTATGCTTAACTTAACCACGTCAAACGGGCAACCCGCTTATACACAATCGTGATGGAATGTTAGTTTGTAAGTGAGGCGCAGTGTGTCAGTACTTAACGCTCATAAACTTTTATGTCTACCCACCCAAAACATTAAACACTAGCGGCCTTTCCCAGCTTCGCATGGGTGGACATAAATTTTTTCAACGTTTTAGGATAAACTTAGACCGATGTGGGTTCGACTCACTTCTAACTCGCGCCTTGCCCGGGCCCGCGCTGGGTGAGAACGCGCCCCGTGACCTTATATTTTTTAAATCTTTTGAATGGAATGTCCGATTTGAAAAATTCAAGAAGTAATGTATAGGTATTGAACCAGTCTTGAATATGAAAAGATTTATTTGGATAAGGATTAATACCAAGGTACAAATAAAGACCCTTTTCTAGCGGCGGCATTTCAATTAAATTTTTATAATAAAAGAACACTTATTGTGACATAACTATAATAGTTAGACATATTCTGTCGCGACATTTTTTGTAGATGATGACGTGTTCTACAAAATCTTAGTACATTATTTTGTTCTATCATCAATAGTTTTCGCAGCGCACGCGATGTAAGGTTTTCTTTTTCCACCTTGAGTTACATTATTAGAGTTTTAGTAAGGATCCCTGTTTTTTTTTAAATATAATATAGCCTATGTTACTCAGGGATAATATAGCATTCCAATGGTGAAAGAATTTTTGAAATCGGACCAGTAGTTTTTGAGCCTATTCGTTACATACAAAACAACAAAAATACAAATCTTTTCTCTTTATAATAGTAGTGTAGATGTAGGATAGGCGTCACTAGAGCCCCTAATTACGTAACTCGCGACAGGTCTGTGACAAGCGTTAATAGGCAATCAAATCACTACTGGCAAACGTCACGTCTTATTTTTATTTTTTAAATGTATTGGCAGGTGCATTATTTTGAGACGTGTGCTTGTAATTACATAGACAACCATACCCTTTTAATCGGAACACAACATTGCAAATATGGCTAAAAATTATAGATGAAAGTATTGTTATAGTTGATGGTTACCACTTAACATCAGGTGGGAGCCTTCTGCTTGTTTCATCAGCTAGTAGATACGGTGGTCTACTCCCCGGACGAATTCTTTCATAATAAGCTAAAACTACGACTGATGTTGTACCACGTGGCGTTTGACAACATTGGTTGTCGCCTGTCGCAGATCGTTCGCGAGTAACGTAATGAGGGGTTGAAGTAACTACTTTCGGTAAGACCCTTACTGGATAGGCTTGCTTGGTAGCATTAGAATTTACTGACCACTAACATTTTTACGGGTTTTATTAAGTAGGCTCAGTTGACACGTCTGGGCGACGACAATAATGCGATTACCAGACGTACCTTACCAAATTAAATATTTATTTAAGTACATATATTTTTTATTATTATTATTTATTAATTAATTTACTTTTTTATCAGATTGCATTAAACAAATTCATTTAATATTCAAGTGTCAACCAGTTAGGCACCTGGCTAATGGGAGCCAGACAGTAATCGTTTGCTCCAACGGTTGTCGGTTCGGCAAACATGGACGGCCCACTACCATTTCAGCATGCATAACTACATCTACACTCTACACTAATATTATAAAGAGGAAAGATTTGTATTTTTGTATGTAACGAATAGGCTCAAAAACTACTGGTCAGATTTCAAAAATTCTTTCACCATTAGAATGCTACATTATCCCTGAGCAACATGGGCTATAGTATATTAAAAAAAAAACAGGGATCTTTACTAAAACTCCAATAATGTAACCCAAGGTAGAAAACAAAAACCTTACATCGCGTGCGCTGCGAAAACTATTGATGATAGAACAAAATAATGTACTACGACTTTGCAGAACACGTCGTTATCTACAAAAAATGTCGCAACAGCATATGTCTAAATATTATAGTTATGTCACAATAAGTGTTCTTTTATTATTAAAAATTAATTGAAATGTCGCCGCTAGAAAAGGCACTTTATTAGTACCTTGGTATTAATCCTTATCCAATATACATTACTTCTTGAATTTTTCAAATCGGACATTCCTTTCAAAAGATTTAAAAATATAACCCACCCAGCGCGGGCCCGGGCAAGGCGCGAGGTAGAAGGGCGTGCAAATGACTCGAACCCACCACGGTCTAAGTTTATCCTAAAACATTGAAAAAGTTTATGTCCACCCATGCGAAGCTGGGACAGGCCGCTAGTACTTTATATGTCGACACATACTTACCACATACATAAATGATTCTGTTCTTTTCAGAAATCAAAATGTATGGGCTGCTACTAGAAAATATGGCGGAGTACATCCGCCAGACGTACGGCGAGGAGCGCTGGGAGGATATCAGGCGGCAGGCCGGCGTGGAGCAGCCCTCTTTCTCCGTGCATCAGGTCTACCCGGAGAACCTCATCCAGAGGCTCGCTAAGAAGGCGCAAGAGGTACGAAGACGAACCACCAGTTTGAGCCACCAATTCAAAACTTAGTCAAAAGTACATTAGCATTGTTTATACTTACATTTTTCTTTCACGGAAAGGTTTCTGCTGGTGGAAAGCCACTCGTAATCGTTTCGAAACCGAATGCTAGCTTTCGATTACGGGAATCAAAATCGCGTTATTCGAAAACTCTGTCGGGAATCTTGTCTTGAAGAAGGCTTGTCTAGTGAATCCAAATTGCCCTGGTCTACCCGGAGATATCATTCAACGACTTGCTAATGCGCAAGAGGTGCGAACCATTTCACTAAAACAGTTAGCACACACGTAGCAAGAGATCCTGGGATGCTATCTGAAGTTAGGTGGGCGTGTTGCAGCCTACTTTCTTCATGCACCAGGTCTTGCCATCATCATCAACCTATTGCAGTCCACTGTTGGACAAAGGTCTCTCCCATGGCACGCCACTGAGCCTGGTCTTCGGCTCTCCGCATCCAGTTTTTGCCCGCCACCCTGCGCAAGTCATTGCTCCATCTAGTCTGAGGGCGTCCTTCATCAGGAACCTAGTCTACCCGGAGAACCTCGTCCAGCGACTCGCTTAGAAGACACAAGAGGTTCAAACTACTCTTAACATTTAGCACACAAGACAAGAGACGCTGGGATGCTATCTGACGGCAGGAAGAACGCTGAAGCCCGGTCTCCACCGCGAAAGGGTAATGAGCGAGAAATGGTTAACGGAACGGACTCCTTTTTAATGAAATAGGTTTACATTTCCACCCACAAAGAGTTTTATTTTTTGATTTCCACTGCAAAAGGAAAAAGAGCTGAGTGAGTTCATTTTAACACTTTCTGCTCACTCAGTCCTTTCCGCTCGACTATTTGTTGGTGGTATGCAGTTTATTCTTGCGAGTTAAACGGAGTCCTTAATCCGCTCCGCTCGCGGTGGAGACCGGGCTTGAGCCCTCTCCATCCACCGACTGCCCGTGATCATCACAATTTCGTCAGTCCATCAGTTAGGACAGGTAGGAGAGTGTCCCACGAGTTCGTGTTTGTCAAGAACCTTTATTCCCCAGCGGTTGTCATAGTTCTTCAAGCTGTGACGTTACCACTTCAACTTACTGATTCTGCAAGTTATGTCGGTACTTACATTCTCATTTCTCATTTCTGATTCTATCACGTAGTTTAACCCCAGAATAGCTCTCTCCATACCCTCCTCCAGAATTTAAGCTTATAAAAGAGGCGTATGTCTGAAAGAATAAGATTATAAAGCTTTCACAAGTTATAAAACTGATGTAGAAAGCTTTGATAAAATAAAACATGATCTAACAATCTTTTACAGTTCCTAAAGAGGCGAAGTTGATGTAATTTAGCTAACAGCTTTTTGAATAGGAAAACTAAAGCGAATATTAATTATAATAAATTGCCACTCCTCAACAACCAGCAATACACATTAATAAAACCTTATCATCATAATTTGGTGTATACCTCGTTTCGTTCGTATCATTTACATGATGCTTTTGTTTCCGTAGATCTTTACTGCTCAATAATGAAAGCCCATATTAGAATTTTCACCTTGTCTTTTTTTAACATTCCCTCCCGTGTTTCCAAGTCAATCTTGGTTAGATAGACAGATAGATTATTATTTATTTCATTTAAGCACACTTATATTATAATACACAGTATAACAGTTTTCTTTAATGGCTTATACATTTTATAATTTATATGACAGAACCTACACTAAGTCATGTCGACTTGTGTTGTAAGTCCTGCCCCCTTCCAGGAAAATTCATTTGCGCCATACTTATTATTATTATATAATATTAATTATTAATTTTTTTATTATTAATATAGCTATTTAAGATTAAGATAATTAGAAATAAGTAGTTTGTTAGGAATATTGAAATAATATGTAAAAGCATGAATTGTGTGTTTGGAGAAAAAAAAAAGCATTAATTGTGTGTTTGGAGAGTACCCAGGTAAGTACCTTTATGTTGCTTTGTATTAATAAGGCGTCTTAAAAATAAAGTATCATTATTTAGTTTAATTTTATACATATAGTTCAAGCTTCGCTCAATATGGAGCTAGATAGAGCTTTGTGAAATATCATCCAATATTTAATGGTTACTTTATCTTGTTAGCTAATATTTTGTGTATGGATTGTTAGGTACATTATATTTATGACTTTAGTGAGCTTCTGTATAAGAAGGCTTTCAATTCAATTCAATTAATTGAATTTAATTCAATTTTGATACCTTTTGTACTCCCGCAAAAGACACATTATACAAAATAGTATGACAGAAAAACACAAAATATATTTGTACTTACACCTACACACAAAAAAATCTAAAAAAAACTGTTACATGCTGAAATCATCGGCCAAAGCTTCGTCAATAGTAAAAGACGATGTCTTTTTTTCCAAAACAAAAAAAATTCTCCTGTTTTGGAGATAAACTCTTACAAAATCTAATTAGTATGTCCACAGACAACTTATTTCAAAAAGTAATGCTTTCACGTAGGAATCTTTTATCAACTTTAGCGAGTCTTTGTTTTACGTCCGCTACATTATTTTCATTGCGTGTCTTATAATTAACTAGCGACCCGCCCCGGCTTCGCACGGTTATTGTAGGTTATCCCTAAGAGATTATGCTTGTATTAAAGTCAAAAGTCAAAGTCAAAAGGTATTTAATCAATAAAATCACAAGGATCACTTTGAAACGTCTTAAAGCTAGGTGACTCTAGGTGCCAGTTCCACGCGACCAAAGCCTAGAAGAACAGGCAACAAACTTACGGCTTGGTTCCTACCGTTCTTTTGTATGATCCTTTTACAATGTAATATAATATATTATTGAAGTTAAGTGAGGCGTAGGCATACAGAAAAAGGTAAACATAATCAAATTTATAAGACAGCACACGCTACGCTTCAAACTAATAATACCTAATGCATAAAATTAAATACAATCTATTAAATCAGAGAAAAATAAAACACACAATAGTAGGTACAGTACAGACATTGCATATAAACCTTCCTCTTGAATCACTCTTTCTATAAAAAAAAACCGCATCAAAATCCGTTGCGTAGTTTTAAAGATTTAAGCATACAATATAGGGATATAGGGACAGAGAAAGCGACTTTGTTTTTTACTATGTAGTGATTATATAATTTTTGTTAAAAGTAGTAGAGCTTTTTGTGAAGGGCTCGTCTGAGAAAATTCTACCACCATACCTTTTTCCGTCTCAGCGTAGCTGTGTTTCGGTTTGAAGAGTGTGGTTGCCGGTGAAATTACAGGCACATGAGGCATAACACCTATGCTTCAAGATGATGGATCATTGCATCGCAGGGCACGTTCCTATCGTGCGTGCTTTACTAGGCAAAGCTTAGGTACTTACTTAAACATACTGATTGTTCGATCAGCAACTAGTAGGCCCCGCCTTCCGATCCTAAGATCGTGGGTTCGAAACCGGTCGTGCACCTTTCGTTCAGCGGTCGTGCAGTTTTCCTGTTAAAAAAATTATGTGCTCAATGCCAGTACTCTCAAACGGTGAAAGAAAACATCGTGAGGAAACCGGCATGTCGTAGAACCTAAAAAGTTCTATAACATGTGTCAAGTAATCGAAAAGAGCCCTTGAGGCGCACTTAAAAGCCTTTCACCACACTGTTTCGAAAGAAACTAGTGACACGACAAGAGAGAGAGATTACTCTAAACTTTAGAATGACTTCGTAATTTTTATAAATATTGTACCTACTAAAGTAATCTACTTATACTTAACCTAAATGCATTCGAAATTAAATAAAACTTCATCAGCTTTTGTTGATGGATTTATAGAGATGATTTATTTTGTTCTATAAATAGAGCTTTGATCTACGCAAGCGATGATTTGTTCATTAGATTGTATGGGTTCATTTATAGGAATTCTATTTCGATTGGTTCTCTTATTCTTGTATTTGACTCCTTCTGAGATTCATTGTGATATTTGTAAAAGTGCGAGTAAGACTCGAGCACTGAGGGTTCCATACCTTGTTGAAAGATTGGCAATTCTTCAGACATTGTTCCACACATCTAACCAACATTGTTCTTTGTATTTCGCCTATGTTTTTGTAACACAAAATATTTTTTTTTGATTTTTATTTTTTGAAACATTATCAACTAGACATCGCAACACTCTAAAACATTAAATCCTACCGCTGAATTTGACCCGAAAAAATGTTTATAAACTATTTGGATTTACGTATTGCGAGCCAAAATCAAATCTAAAACAAAACTTGGACAGTTTACAGATCAGACAATGTAGTTTCGGCAATAGTTATGTTACTAAATTAAGGCAAAGCTCGGTAACTTCACAAATAAACCCGGTTTTGAAAACAAAGCCATAAAAGTGATAACATTTAAGGTTATTCGGTCAAGGTTTTATGCAGAAAATGGGTCCAGTAACTATGTACCTACGAGTATAACACAAATAATATCAAAACAAGAAAAACTGAAAAAACAAAAACATCCTTTCTTCTTTATTGTACACAGTAAAAATAACAAGTAAACTTAAATATAAAGTATGTCCAAAGGCGAGCTAAACCCTAAGAAGAGTTCTCTTCCAGCAAACCTTGAAGGATAGAGAAAAGTGAAATTAGAGGTGGGTGGTATGTGTACAAGATGAAAGTTGCAAAATAAATAAATTCTACATTAATATAATTGTGAAGCAAGATAAAATAAATAAACATACAGATTACTTACATAAACATACAAAAAACATCTCAACAAGTTTGATATATAATACGTAACTATACCGTCTTGTAGATTATATTTACTATATATTTTTTAGGGTTCCTTACCCAAAGGGTAAAACTGGACCCTATTACTAAGACTCCGGTGTCCGTTCGTCTGTCTGCCGTTTTTATGTGCGGAACCCTTCGTGCGCGAGTCCGACTCGCACTTGGCCGGTTTTATTTATAATAGGTACTTTAGGGGAATTCATTTTATAAATTTTTCAATTTTGTTATTCTCAAAAAAATAATTCAGTATCGTATTTGAATGCTTTAACTAAATAATGCATACCATGAAAATATTAAATCTAACATAATAAAAATAATATAGTATCTAATTAATTAATTTAACCAAATGAATTTAAATTACAAATTTCAAAAAATAAAAAAATGTATAAATGCGAGTGTGTGTTTTTTTTGTGTTTGGTTGTTGCGTTTTCACGGCCGTTCAACTGAACCGAACAAGATGTTTCAAGATATAATAAAATACGATGTACATTTTCTTACGTGTTCTAACAAGTTTTATATGTTAAAAATGTAAGCATATGCTCTACTGTCCGTACGAAGTAGGGGCGAGTTGCTAGTAAAATCATAATCAAACTGTGTTTTTTGGTTTAAAATATTTGTAATACATTATTTCGGAGTGCGTGTCATCGGCCCATTAGCTCAGTTGGTTAGAGCATCGTGCTAATAACGCGAAGGTCGCGGGTTCGATCCCCTCATGGGCCAAGCAACTTTTTGTTTATTTTTGTGCAACATTTTGTTTTAAAGCTTTAATAGCGTTATAATAATTGCGGAATTAAATAAAAATACTTACACAAAATATTTTATTTTGTGTTAGTATTTTTGTATTTATTTATATAATATTTTGATATTTCTAACCTAAAAAAATATTGAAGTAGTAAAAGGCCTAAGAAGATTATACATAATATGTATAATAGGGTACCAACTACAACAAGATACTTAGAGAAAAAAATCGGGGAATTTTAGGGAATTTCTGGAATATAATATCAAATCAAATCAAAAAACGTTTATTTTGTGTCACAAAAACATAGGCGAAATATAAAGAACAATATTGTGACAACAAAATCGGTCAGCTTTATGATGTAATATTTAATTTCATATGGGATCCTGCTGTGCGAAATATAATAATAATTTTCAGAATCATTGGAGAGTATTACATTTTCGAGTTACTTCGGTCGAGAAGCACAGTCTGAAGGTATCGTTTTTCAGGAATAAAAAAAGCATAAAAATAATCGAAATGACAAAACCTGACTTTGGAGATGCAGCGATTTGAACCCTGGACTTTCAGCATGCGAAGCAGACACTCTACCACTGAGTTACATCCCCGACGGGCTGAGCGTCGAAATTATGGATAGGTCTTTACAACTTCATAGAAGTATTATCAACCACAGAATAGATAATAAATATGAAAGGTTTTCTAGAGACAAACGCAGTTGTTATAATGTATTTCACACATTTATTTTAAAAGTATCCGCCATTACGAAACACACTGAACAAAAGTCAATGTTACCAACACCATACAGACAGAACATAAATCTTAGGGATTCCACATTATCATGCCATAAATAATTACTGACACCTTCTCCTATTTTTTAAAAATTAACCAGAATCTTATTCATATTTTTAAACAAAATACTATATTTCTAAAACATAACTTCAACTTATTCAAACCACATTTTTTAAACACATTTAGCATGTAAATTTATATTAACATAGTTTTTACTTCTAACATTAGTTTTATTTACTAACAAGCATGCATTGATACTTCTTAAGTTTACTTGTTCAACAATTTTTCACAATGTGGTTCAAATTTATTCTTTAACAATGGTTTTGTTAATATATCCGCTACTTGCTGATCAGTAGGACAATATTTTACAATAATATTTCCTTTCACAAAATTTTCATGAATAAAATGATATCTCACATCAATATGTTTTGAACGCTTATTAAACGAACCCGTTTTTATCAGTTGAATGGCACTTTGGTTGTCTACATTCAGTACTATATTGATTTTACTTGATATCAATTCATTCAAAAGAGATTTTATAAATAATATTTCTTTACAACAATCTGCTGCTGCTATAAATTCAGCTTCAGTAGAAGATAATGCCACTATTGGCTGTCTTCTTGAACACCAAGAGATTGGACCATCGGATAGCATTATGACGTATCCTGATGTGCTACGCCTTGTCACAGTATCATTCGCATAATCTGCATCACAGTATGCGTTTAGGATAAAATCATTACATCCTTTTTTAAAATGAATACCTTTATCTCTTGTGCCAGCTAAATACCTTAATATTTTCTTTACAGCTATCACATCTAACCTATCTGGATTTTCAATTTTTCGACTAGTTTCATGTACAGCATGTGCTATATCTGGCCTAGTACGAGTTGATAAGTACAACAACCCTCCAACTAGTTCCCTATATGGAAATTCTGTGTCTAAAATCATGTCTGTCTCTACTTTCCTATCTGTATTTCCTGGTACTCGACATGGTTTACAATCATTCATGTTAAATTTCTTTAGAAGCATTTCCGTATATATTTTCTGAGTCAATTTTATGCCTTCTGTATCTTTACTTACTTCTAAGCCAATATAATTCTTAGGACTCTCATAGATTTTAATTTCGAAATGTTCTCTTAGACCCTTTAAAATACTTGACAGTGTTTTCTTGTCTTTAGCAATAGCTAAACCATCATCAACGTAAATCGCAATGATTACAGTTTTGTTTTTATTTGTGAATACACAATGATCAGTCTTAATCGGTACTAAACCTAATTTTAACATTATGTTGGTGAATGTTTTATTCCATGTAATAGGAGCTTGCTTAAGCCCATACAAAGCTTTATTTAATTTTATAACCTTATTAGATTCTTTTTTATAACCTTCTGGTATATTCATAAAAACATTTTTATCAAACAGTTCTCCATACAAAAATGCTGTTTTTACATCAAAACTCATTATTTCAGAACCATTGTGAGCAGCTATAGCAAACAGTGATTTCAAAGCTGACTGACTTACAACTGGACTGTAGATTTCATCATACTCTAATCCGTGTTGCTCAAAACCTCTGACTACTAACCGTGCTTTGTAGGTTCCATCATCTTTTATACGAAATACCCATTTATTAGATAAAATTTTCTTACCCTGTGCTTCTTGCACATCAACAACTTCCCATGTATTATTAGCTAATAGAGATTCCTTCTCCGAATCAATTGCCTTCTTCCAATTTTCCTTTTCTGTACCTGAAATAGCATCATTATAAGTTAATAAAGCATAATCATTAAACCTAGCAGGGGTTTTTCTCACTCTTTTTGACATTCTTTGTTCTTCTCTTTCGTGTGTTACTGGATCATCATCAGGACTTTCTGTTAGTTCATCTCGACTTGTTTCAGTAATTTCCTGTTCTTCTTCACTGTAGTACATTTCAACTTCTTCACTGCCATCTGATATTATTATGTTGTGTTCATCATTTATTACTATCTCATCTGTTGTTATTCTTACTCTTTCCTCATCATGTTCAATTTTGTCATCATTTTCCTTAACTATTACAACATCTCTTCCTATTTCAATTTTTCGTTGATCAGGATTCCACAGCCTATAGCCGTTATTAGTGTATCCTACCATTATTAGCTTTTTACTCCTTGGTTGTAGCTTTTTCAGATGTCCTAGATGTTTTGCATACATAAATGTTCCAAATTCTTGTATATTTGATATATCAGGGCGTCTTCCATTCCATACTTCATATGGTGTTATTTTCTGCAAAGCATCACTAGGTAGCCTGTTTATTAAATAAACTGCACTCAATACAGCCTCACCCCACATCTCATTTTTAATGTTTTTATTGAACAACATTGCTCTAGTTTTCTCCAGAATAGTTCTATTGTACCTTTCTGATCTTCCATTTAATTCTGGTGTATATGGAACTGTAAAGTCCATTTTTATACCTTTCTTTAAACACCAATTCTTCATATCATTGCTTGAGTACTCACCTCCATTGTCACACCGGATACAAGATACTTTTACATTCTTTTCTCGCTCAGTTTCTTCAACATAGTTTTTAATGATTTCTGGAACTTGACTTTTTTGTTTTATGATGTATACTTTTGTAAAGTGACTGTAGTCATCAATCATTGTGACAAAATAACGTTTACCATCATGTGTTTCCGTTTCAAATGGTCCACATACATCTGTGTTTATTATTTCCAGAATTCTTTCTCCTCTCTTTCTTATTGTATTATGTGGTAGCTTTGTCTGTTTTGCTTTTATACATATTTCACAGTTATCTTCTATTTTATAATTTCCATCTATTTTTATTCCATCAGCTACTTTTGTTAATGTCTGTAATATTCCTCTACCAGGGTGTCCCAGTCTTTTATGACACTCTAGGGCAGTTCCTTTTTCTTGTGTAAGCAAAGATACTTCATCATTATTATTTTTATTTATGTCTATAAAGTATAAACCATTTTCTTTCATTCCTTCTAAGACAAGTTCTTTATTTTTATATATTTCTACTTTATTTCCAGTAAATAATACTGAACCTTGTTTATCAGTTATTGCACTCACCGACATCAAGTTTTGTGCCAGTTCAGGAACAAACAGTGTATTCTCTAAATTGCAACTGGTACCTTTCACAGCTCCAACACCCTCTGAGATCATGGTGTTATTGTCAGCAACAGTAACTTCAGTTTTATTTTCCTGATACCCTGACATCAGATTGAGATTTTTCGTCATATGAACTGTGCTTCCAGAGTCGACCACAAATCTAGATTCTATTTTGTTAATTTTGCTTGTCAAAAATGATGTTTCATTGTTTGCCTTTGTTTTGTTTTTTCTAAAAAAACAAAATCATGATTGTATTTTTTACAAATGCTACACATTTTGCAATCCTTTTTTATATGCCCTAACTTGCCACACTTAAAACACTTCTTGCTTTGTGAAGCTTTATAGGCCACCGGTTCTTCTTTTATTTCATTTTTAGACTCTTCCATGAGTAGCCGGTTTGTTAAATTTACCAGTGTTTTATTTTCTTTGGATGTTGATTCCCATGCTGTTACAAAGAACTTGTATGATGTTGGCAAGCATGTAAGCAGTTTCGACATTACCAAATCATCATCAACTTTCTGACCCAAGCTGTTTAGTCTCATAGCCAAATTTTCAACCTCTGTAATAAGCTGAGTCATAGTTTGATTTTTATACTGGAAATTGAAAAAATCCTGAAGAAGTGAACATTTGTTTCGTTCTTCATTTCCTTCAAAAATGCTGCATATCTTTTTATACATTTCTGCAGCCGTTTTACACCCAAGTAAAAGCGCCTTTAGCTTTTTATCAATCGAGCTAATTATCAATCTTTGTGCTTTAGCATCCTTGAGTTGTTCCACGTTTTCTTTTTCTGATATTACAATATCTTCCAGTGAGTTGGCTTTTAGATGAATTGTCAGTTCAAATTTCCACATGTGAAAATTCTTTGACGACGATAATTTTTCGATTGTATCTTCTTCTGTTTTTAGCGACATTTTTACCGGTTTTTATTTTTAGTTTTTTAGCACCTTTTTAATGTTTTTAATAGCATTTGCGCTCTAGCACACCTGGGCCCATAACCTGAAAGGTTTTCTAGAGACAAACGCAGTTTTTATAATGTATTTCACACATTTATTTTAAAAGTATCCGCCATTACGAAACACACCGAACAAAAGTCAATGTTACCAACACCATACAGACAGAACATAAATCTTAGGGATTCCACATTATCATGCCATAAATAATTACTGACAAAATAGTCAAGACTCAAGTAACGCTAATACAGTACAGACATTATACATTACATTTCATAACAAAATTAATTTAATTATTAGAAAATCAACAACAATTATTACAATGACAGCTGTTTTTTTCTAATATTTTGAAAATAGGCAAATAGTATTATACTACTAACACATATTTATCTTTTTAAAAATACTTATCTAGCTATCGACATTAAATGACTGAAATTAAGAATACAATGCAATGAAAAGCGAGGTAACACATATTTGATAGGCTCATATTTGGCTACACAAATAAAATTGGAGGAAAGCATTGAAAACATATCAAATATTTCAGAAAGTGATTATGTTGATGATTTAATACAGCAGCAAATGTTGCAATTTCAGCTTCATTCACTATAATTCAGTTATATTGGAGTAGGTAGTCCAATATAACTGAATAGGTACTGGCATAGTGAATAAAGCTGAAATTGCAACATTTGCTGCTATGCCTATTTCGTACCGAGTATTAAATAGCTTTTTCTCGCCTCGTAATGAAAGCTTTAGAAGTATGCCTTTGGCTCACGTTTAAACTAGCTTCCTTCCTCGGGTAAGAAAAAGCGTCATTTTATACTCGGTACGAAATATTATAATCTTGTCTCAAAGTCAAAAGGTATTTATTCAATAAAATCACAAGGATCACTTTGAAACGTCTTAAAGCTAGGTAACTCTAGGTGCCAGTTCCACGCGACCAAAGCCTAGAAGAACAGGCAACAAACTTACGGCTTGGTTCCTACCGTTCTTTTGTATGATCCTTTCAGGGTCGGACTGAGCCGGAAGGGCCCGGGTGGCCTACAAGCCGGGGGCCCGAGACTAGATGATGGTAGATAGGATACTATCGGAAAATACTGAGATACACAAATTGAGATAAACAAAATATAAAATGTAGTTATCAACGATGTAATAAATTATTAGGTGCATCAGGCTACTAATAGATATTCCAATAATTATTAATTGATCGAGCGAGCGAAGCGAACGAAGATCTTAGTTTCAACTTGGGCGATTTGGCATTTTATGTATGTATGTATGTATGTATGTTTGTCTGGCGATAACTTTAGAACCGTTGATCCGATCTGCATAAATTTGATATGTCGATAGCTTGTACTTGAGAAATTTACTGGTAAGTATATGAGTAACATCGGATGAAGGGTTTTTGAGATATGGGGTTTTTTAAGAGGGCTAAAATAAAAAAAGTTACATAAAAAAATCAAGTTACATGTCATATGAAAGAGCTTGGTTTGGACATTCCAAAACAATTTTTACTTTTTTTTTGGGACGCTCGGTTTTTGAGATAAAACAAAAAAAGTTAAATTAGGATAACCAGCGATCCAAGAGCTCCCATCTCTAAGAGTTTCGTTGCAATCAAGGTTTTTCTACTGGTCGGCCAGTTCCTTTGCTTTTTCTTATTTTTTTTTCTTGAAATAAATTAAGGAGGTACTCAGTTCTCATAAAATGGTGACGACGACCAGGTCTGATGATGGAGCCAAGGTCTGTTCAACGGAACTCTTCAATAAATAGGCCAATAGAGTTGAAACTTGGTTACCATACCAAGTTAGTGGGCGGTAGTCAGAAAAAAGTCCAAACATAATGTTTGGACTTGCCTCTGACTACCACCTGCTTAAAGTTCTGGTGCGTTCGTCGGGTCGCATCACGAGATCTCAGTTCGGGGCGAACCACTAGTTATATTAAATACACATTTTAAGAAAGGCGTTCTTTGTAAATTATTTGACACAGGAGACTGATATTAATTACTAGCGGCCTGTCCCGGCTTCGCACTGAAGGACATTTCTTTTTTTAAACATTCTGAGATAAATTAAACGTAGACCTACCTACCTCATCCATAATTATTTGGATAAAGATTGATACCAAGGTACAAATAAAGTTCCTTTGCAAGCGCCGGCATTTCAATTAAATTTTTAAAATAAAAGAACACTTATTGTGACATAACCATAATAGTTAGACATATGCTGTTGCGACACTTTTTGTAGATAATTATGTGTTCTTTAATATTGTAGAGCATTTTTGTGTTCAATTGTTTATCGTTTCCACAGCGAATGCGATGAAAGACATTTTATGGCAAAAAAATTACACTTTTTACACCTACATTATTGAAGTTTTAGAAGGGATCCCTAATTTTTTCTAATCTACACTAATATTATAAAGAGGAAAGATTTGTATTTTTTACACTAAGATTATAAAGAGGAAATATTTGTATTTTTGTATGTAACGAATAGGCTCAAAAACTACTAGTCCGATTTCAAAAATTCTTTCACCTTTAGATTGCTACATTATCCATGAGTAACATAGCCTATTATTTATTACTAGAAGGGATCCCTATCCCTTCTAAAACTTCAATAATGTAACCCAAGGTGTAAAAAAATTGGCCATAATATGTCTTTCATCGCATGCACTGCGAAAACTATTGACGATAAAGCACAAAAATGTTCTACAATATTAAAGAACACATAAATATCTACAAAAAAATCAGCAATACCATATGTCTAACTATCGTAGTTGTCTTACTATAACGTATACCATATGTCTAACTATCGTTGTTATGTTACTATAACTTCTTTTTTACATTTTAAAAGTTGATAGAATTGCCATAATAAGACCATGTTATCCATACCTTTATATTAATCCTTGTCCAAATAAATCATTTCGAATTCAAGACTGTTTCAATATCTATAGATTACTTCTTAAATTTTTCAAATCAGACATTCCATTCAAAAGATATTCCGAATTAAAAACATTATTTCGCTTTAAAAATATAAGCGAACGCGTGGGGCCACGGGGCGCGTTCTCACTCAGCGCAGCGGGCACGGTCTAATTTTATCTTAAAACTAGCGGCATGTCCCAGCTTCGCATGGGTGGATATAAATTTTTTGAACATTTTAGGATAAACTTAGAACGTAGGTTAGAGTCTCGTGTACTTATTTCGCACGCCCTTCTCCCTGAGTGAGTAAAAACGCGCCCCTTGGAACCGCGCGTTCAATAATAATATATTAAAGCGAGCTAAAATTTTTAATTTCGTATTATCTTTTGAATGGAATGTCCGATTTGAAAAATTTAAGAAGTAATCTATAGGTATTGAAACCGTCTTAATTATGAAATGATTTATTTGGAGAAGGATTAATACCAAGGTACAAATAAACACCCTTTTCTAGCGCCGGCATTTCAATTAAATTTTTATAATAAAAGAACACTTATTGTGACATAACTATAATAGATAGACATATGCTGTCGCGACATTTTTTGTAGATGATGACGTGTTCTGCAAAGTCGTAGTACATTATTTTGTTCTATCATCAATAGTTTTCGCAGCGCACGCGATGTAAGGTTTTTGTTTTCCCCCTTGGGTTACATTATTGGAGTTTTAGTAAGGATCCCTGATTTTTTTGAAAATATAATATAGCCTATGTTACTCAGGGATAATGTAGCATTCTAATGGTGAAAGAATTTTTGAAATCGGACCAGTAGTTTTTGAGCCTATTCGTTACATACAAAAATACAAATCTTTCTTCTTTATAATATTAGTGTAGATATTGAAAAAAATTATGTCCTCCCATGCGAAGCTAGGATAGGCTGCTATATAAAGCTAGCCAATCAAATTTTTTTTTTAAAGGATGTTTTTAATATCTATGAAACAGTATAAAATGTAAGGCATTACGCTATAATGATACACGTCTAAATAAGTTGATTGAATCAAAAGTTATTGCCGTTCAGAAAAAAATTTAAAACTAGTTTCAGGGGGTGACTTGCTCAGGTTCAACAATTTTTCGAATTTTTTACTTCATTTCTCTCTAATTGTATGACCAAACTATCTGGTCTAGTTTTACATTAAGGTCGCAAGAGCTGGGACATAGCCTGCGCGGGCATCCTATTCTACGGTTGCCGCAAGCCCGGCAAGCCAGGCCCGTGGGGGGCCTGCGCAGGCTGGGGCTCGGCTGGCAAATGCCATTTCGAATGTATGGCCAGTCCGACGCTGGATCCTTTTACAATAGAATAGAATAGTCTTCCATCAGTAGAAAAAACAGAGTTTGGCTAAAGCAGGACTTGTTTCAGGTACTCGGCATCACAGAACGCGAGTTTATGGACCAAGTGGGGGTGTACTTCGTCGGCTTCGTCTCACAATACGGCTCCGACAGAGTGCTGTCTGTGCTGGGTCGGCACATGCGAGACTTTCTGAACGGGCTGGACAACCTGCACGAGTACCTCAAGTTCAGTTATCCAAGGATGCGAGCGCCTAGCTTTATCTGCGAAAATGAGACGCGGCAAGGACTTACCCTACATTATAGGTATGTATTGTATAATTAGATTGGTAGACTTCGTCTCACAGTACCTATGGCTATGGCAGAGGGATGTCTGCACTGGGTCGGCACATGCGAGACTTTCTGAGCGGGCTAGATCGGTATCCTCGATCTATCAAGAAGCCTGGGAGCGTCTGGATTTATCTGTGAAAATGAGATGCGCTTGGGACTTAGGTACCTTACGTTTTAAGTGTTTCAAGTGGAGTTAGGCAGGGAACTAGACAAGAGAAGCTATCTATGACGTTTTTATTGATAATTTCGTATATTGTTTTTTGTTATAATAAGTAAGGAACTACTACACTTACTTGCCTATTATTATCATCAATAACAGTCCGAAGAAGCTATTGCTCTCATAGGCTGCGAGTGCGGAGCTCCAAAACAGTCCATGGTTCATCTACAGACCTATCTGTTGTGCCCCAAACCTGTACAAGAGACCAGCCTAACAATACTACAGCCAATGCAATAGGGGAGCATTAGGTATTTAAAGATTTGTTTAGTGTTGGTTGGTACCTACCATTCTCACTCTTTTTCTACCACTGAAACGGTAGTAGAAGATAGAACTTCTCTGGCACGTAAGAACCTTATTATAATATTTTATTTTATTATGTACAGGTCAAAAAGAAGAGGTTTCGTTTATTATGCCATGGGACAGATAAGAGAGGTGAGTTACGCATCGAAATTAAAAAAAAAAACAATCTATGTTATAATTTGAAAACGTAATAAACCCATACTGCTTTAATCTCTAATACTATAAGAATCAAAGTCCTGACTGACTGACTGACTGACTGACATATAGACAACGCAGAGCCTAAACCGCTGGTCCTAGAGACTTGAAATTTGAGGAGTACATAGGTCTTATGGCGTAGAGGTGTACTAAGAAGGGATTTTTGGAAATTCAACCCCTAAGGGTGTAAAAAGGGATGAAAACGTTTGTATGAAAAATAGTATTCCTTGAACCTACAAACCTGAAACTTGGAGTACATGTACTTCAAAGCTAAAAAATAGGAAAGGCATTTTTAGTTTTTTAAAACTACCCTTAATAAGTGTGCAAAGGGATGTAAAAGTTTGTATGGGAGTTTTTAAACCGCTGGTCCTAGAGACTTGAAATTTGAAGGGTACATAGGTTTTATAGCGTAGAGGTGTACTTAGAAGGGATTTTTGGAAATTCAACCCCTAAGGGTGTAAAAAGGGATGAAAACGTTGGTATGAAAAATTGTATTCCTTGAACCTACTAACTTGAAACTTGAAGTAGATGTACTGATGTTAAGCTAAAAAATATGAAAGGCATTTTTAGTTTTTTAAAACTACCCTTAATAAGTGTGCAAAGGGATGTAAAAGTTTGTATGGGAGTTTTTTGACCGCTGGTCCTAGAGACTTGAAATTTGAAGAGTACATAGGTCTTAGGTGTACTAAGAAGGGATTTTTAGAAATTCAACCCCTAAGGGTGTAAAAAGGGATGAAAACGTTTGTATGAAAAATAGTATTCCTTGAACCTACAAACTTGAAACTTGGAGTACATGTACTTCAAACCTAAAAAATAGGAAAGGCATTTTTAGTTTTTTAAAACTACCCTTAATAAGTGTGCAAAGGGATGTAAAAGTTTGTATGGGAGTTTTTTGACCGCTGGTTCTAGAGACTTGAAATTTGAAGAGTATTACGTCTTATGGCGTAGAGGTGTACTAAGAAGGAATTTTTGGAAATTCAACCACTAAGGGTGAAAAAAGGGTTGAAAAATTTGGTATGAAAAATTGTATTCCTTGAACCTACAAACTTGAAACTTGGAGTACATGTAGGTACTCCAAGGCAAACAATAGGAGAGGCATTATTAGTTTTTTAAAACTACCTTTAATAAGCGTACAAAGGGATGTCAAAGTTTGTATGGGAGTTTTGTATCGCGTGGCGCGATTGACTTAAAACTTGGGGTAATATACTAAGAAATAAATAATTAAGAATGACACTTTTAATTTTTGATTGTTACCCCTGCAAAGGGTACAAATGACTGTAAAAGTAAGTATGGGAGATTTTTAACGCATAGTTCGATTAATTTCGAACTTGAAGTAAATATATAAAAAGACAGTATGATTTTCGAAAACAACCTCTAAAACGTTACCCACCTTCGTTGCGCTCGAGTAAAAAGGATACAACGAGGCGTCAATGTTTGTAAGGGACATTCTAAAAACGGGAATCTTGAATTGGTAAGAAGAGATCTGAGGGTATCTACCGTGCCTGGCGATCAAAGTCGTGAAGCTAAAAAAGTGGTGAATCTAGGTGTCAGATCCACGCGAACAAGCCTAGAAAAAGTTCGTTTCGTTTGTTTTTGGGGTAGAAACTAGGAACAAATAAGTACATATTTTCCGTGTAAGGTTGTCTTTTTTGTATTTGTCATGTTTGTGCTCAATATATACCTATACCTACCTACCTAATATAGGTAATGTACGCCTATAGGTATCTCATTAACCTACGTAGTTATTTAAAATCCTACCCTAATAATATACAAATCAATGCGAAAGTTACGATGTTTGGATGTTTGTGGCTCAATCACGGCTCACCACTTAAACGCGTGCGATGCCGCGGGAAGCCACTAGTTATGAATATTTATAAAAGAAAATGTACAAATTATTACAAAACAAAAATTGTTTACAAAAGAAGCTAATTAGCGCCATCTACACAAACTCAACAGCACTACGTTAATAAGAACATGCTACGTCAGATGGCGCTGTTACAAATGAAACAGTTATTATTTTTCAGGTAGCCCGGCATTTCTACCACAAGGAAATGCGAATAGAGTTACTTCGGGAGGAACTACTCTTCGACACAGTCCATGTGACGTTTCAGCTAACGTTTGACAATAGAGCCTTCACACTCGCTTCTTTAGCGATGACGAGGGAGGAAAAACATTTGCCAATCAGCGCGTCCGTGTTGTTCGAGATATTCCCGTTTTGCATTGTTTTTGGGTGAGTTTTTATCCGATCGCAAACCCATTACTATTTTTGATAAGGTTATGCTTTATGGATGCATAACCTTATCAAAAATAATAATGCGTTTGCATATTTTATGAGCCTTCATTTATTATTTCGACAAATCATTTTCAAGCTACCTATGTATGATGCGTGAAGCGAAAGCATGGCACATTTTTATTAGGGCTCCGAATTCGTATATTTTCTCATGTCTGTCTGTTTGTCTGTCTGTTGATCCATTTGTTTATTCTTAGTCAAAGACGGTTTACTTGCAGACTTTGTATAAGTATATACCTATATTTATTTATTTATCATTTATTGCACAAAACACAATGTTAAAGCACAAAAGGAGGGCTTAATGCACAAGCATTTTCTACCAACCCCCCTAAGTAGAGGTATAAACATAGAATGACGTGCGACAAATATCAAGCGAATAGCTTAATAGCTATAAAAGAAATATATATCTATAAAATATATATATATATATACCTAAAATACAAAAAACATCAATACAATTTATCAGTCTTCAACTAGCGTTTACATTAATACAGTCGGTACGTATGTACTACGGTATGTACCACCTGTACCCCAAGTATGAGATTTGCTTACGATATTTCGTTTTTCGTTTTACGTTTTTGTTCCGTGTTCATTGCGAGTTTTGTATGAAGACGCGATAGAGATACCGATACGGAACCCGCAATGAACACGGAACAAAAACGAATCGTTTTCGCTGCGTGCTCATTGCGGGTTTTGTAAAGTTCCGTATCGGTATCAATATCGCGTCTTCATACAAAACCCGCATTATACACGGAACGAAAACGTAAAACGAAAAACGAAATATCGTAAGCAAATCTCATACTTGGGGTACTGATCACAAAAAAGTATACGTATATACTTACCTAGCATACGTATACATACTTGAAGTAAACGTATATACTTACCTAGCATATTACTTACCTACTTGTTATCGATGTTTTCTCTCTATAATATTTTTCTATGATACATTTTTGTCACAAAACATCGTTTAAAGTTTGTTGTCAAAGTATCATTGTTTCTTACTACATTAAATTGGTAAGAGATAGCAATTTAAGGGGCTGATACCCGTCAAAGTACCTACATCTCGCTCGCACTATTCAAAATTTTGAAAGATGTAAAATGTTAATTATATTATTAATACTACTTGATGATGGCCCACCTGATGTTAAGTAATTGCCTCCCAAGTCACGCAAGATAAGAACCTGCCCTACGATGCACTGCCCTGCGTCCGTGAACTAGTGTCATACGTCATTTCCGGTAATTACCCCCTTCAAACCGAAACACAGCAACGCTGCTTGGCGGCAGAAAAAGGCATGGTGATACTTCCCTTACGAGCCCTTCACAAAGAGCTCTCCTACTCTAAATTACTTAGTCACAATTTTTTTTATTTAATGTATTTGATACCCTCCAGTTCAGACATGGTGGTCCGCAGCATCGGCAACTCCCTGATGGTAATACTACCGGACCTCGTCGGCAAGAAGATCACTAATTGGTTCGGTCTGGTGCGCCCACTTATCGCGTTCAAGTTTCAGACTGTAAGTCCCTGTGGGGTGCTATTTTATTTTTAGTAGCTTAATACTAGGCTTGGCATTTGAACATTTTCTGCGAAGATCATTTTAATAAACGTAAACTAGTTTCTATATTTAAGACGCAGACTACCGCTAATGCAGGTCAAATTCAAATTCAAATTCATTTATTTAACGAAACATGGGTTACAGAAAGTTATTATGTTGGATTGTTAGCCATAATCAACTTTACAGCATGCTAAATGTAGTTATAAAAAAAGATTTTATTTAAAAAGATTTAAAGAGTTTATAGTTACGAAAAATTGCAAAAAACTATTTTTCCGCGAATAGCATTAGGTACAAGGTACAACGATTCGGCAAAAAAATAATTTTGATCCAAACAATATTCCTACAAAAAAATGTATTTTACAAATTTTCGAACTTACCTATCTAATCAAACTTGTATGGATCAAAATAATATTTTTGCTGAACCTCTGTTATCATTCACCGAAACTGTCTTTCTTGCTAGTTTTACCTTCAAAAATTTTATATCCTCAAAAATGCTGAAATGGGCTTTATTTATATCTGTTATTGATGTTTTGTACTTAAATATAGGTATGTGCCAAATGTAATGTTTGGAAAAACCTCTGACTACCTCCATTAGACGTCCTCAAAGAATCTGGTGCGAGAAGTTTTCAATTATAAAAAGTTGTCCTTGTTTTTATACCACGTACATATAGTTTGCCACTATTACCTAGTAAGGTACTTTTATTTGGGTTCTTATCAGATCCTGAACCGCACCAACAACATCTTCGAGCTGGTGACGGTGGAAGCCGTGATGCATGAGAAGGCACCGGACAAAAGGAACGAGCTGCTGCGTCTCTCAGACGAAACGGAGAACGCCACGGAGAAGAATTTGAGGCTCAAAGGTAAGAAATAACATTACAGTGTCGGGCTTTTTATATCAGTTCTGATAGAACAAACAAATGGCCAGATTTTAGGTGATAACATCATGGCAGTGGTAGCTAGGTGGACAAAAGCCCCAGTGCATAGAGAAAGAATCGGGCCCTCACCCCCTCAGCTTCCACATAGCTTGAACTTATAGTGGCCTTTAAAATAAATCATTTAAAAAATGAAGCAGGATTAAGGTTTTCTAGCGTCGGGAGCTGGCTGACCCTCTCTTTTCACAACTTAGGTTAGAGGGCCCCCAGAGCTCCGGGGCTCTGGTGCACTGCACTATCTGCACCTACGATAGCTACCCCACTGATAACAATCCCGAAGCCTCTGTACCTATGCCTCAAGTTAGTGGACGTAGGACATAGTAAGGCACGTTCCTATCGTGCGTTACTTGCGAGGCAATGCTCTGTTCTACCTATTAGGTGATGGTTACCACTTAACACTAGGTGGGCCATCTGCTTGTTCCATCAGCTAGAAGTATAAAAAAAGTATATAGCATCGTCTCGCAAGTCTTGCACGATATGAATGCCCTACGATGCACTGCCCAGCGTCCGTCAATATCAGGAATACAACAATAATATTATTTTAAGCCTGCAATTTCGTCAAACCGAAACCCAGCAACGCTGCTTGGCGGCAGAAATAGGCATGGTAGTAGTTTTTCCCCGGACGAGCCACACACAAGTAGCTCTACTATAGATTTAGCAAAGAAATTGCAACTTTGTAACTAGACTTCCCACCTTCGCAGGTTAGACTTTAGCCACAAAAAAGATTTCAAAGTCCAAGAGGCATTTAAAATGTCCAGCATTATTTTTATTCAACATTGCCTAGATAATAAATATTTTTTAGAATGAATAAGACCAGAAATAGTAGATTGTTTACCAAGGGAGCAAACAACTATTTTTATGGCGAGAGTGTTTTTTGAATCCTAAGCGTAGCGAGGGATTCAAAGTACTTCACTCGAGCTTAAAATAGTGTTGCTCCCGAGGTGGACACTCTACTTTTTATCACCCTCTATGAGAAAATAACTTAGTGCAACTTATGAATAATCATAATCATTCGTCACAAATTCACGAAGTCACGAAGTCACGAAGTCACAAAGTCACAAAGTCACAAAGTCACAAAGTCACAAAGTCTCAAAGTCACAAAGTCACAAAGTCACAAAGTCACAAAGTCACAAAGTCACAAAGTCACAAAGTCACAAATTCACAAAGTCACAAAGTCACAAAGTCACAAAGTCACAAAGTCACAAAGTCACAAAGTCACAAAGTCACAAAGTCACAAAGTCACAAAGTCACAAAGTCACAAAGTCACAAAGTCACAAAGTCACAAAGTCACAAAGTCACAAAGTCACAAAGTCACAAAGTCACAAAGTCACAAAGTCACAAAGTCACAAAGTCACAAAGTCTCAAAGTCTCAAAGTCACAAAGTCAAAAAGTCACAAAGTCACAAAGTCACAAAGTCACAATGTCACAAAGTCACAAAGTCACATAGTCACATAGTCACATAGTCACATTGTCACATAGTCATAATCATGTATTTATTGTCATTTTATTTATTTTCATAAAAATAAGTAAAATCTGAATTTGAGTAAACAATTATGAACAAAGGTGGAATGCGCGTTTCACGTGTTTTTGTTTATTTTTATTTAGTTCAGGCGCTTTTTTTTATCATAAAGCCTGCTTGTTCATACAGTGTTCGTGATCTCTTTGGTGATTGGAACTTTTACTCAATAAGCACATTCCAAATTCAAATCACATTACCGCCCTTGGGATCAAAGTGCTATTTTGCTACCTGTTTTCGAAGAGCAAACTATCTATTTTCGAATTGATGTGATAAAAATAAACATTTTCTTATTCTAATAACAACAAAGCTTAGCTAGACTTCTAGACATAACAAAGTTGAGCAATGATTTTCTCAAGATTCAGCTTATTTCAAATCGTCTTGTTAGAAGCCACCCGCGCGACCCTTATCACACGAACTGTCATATTCTGGCGCGGGGCGTGGGGGTAATTGAATTTGTCTTTAATATCATGTGGATATATATTATTTCATTTACCAAATGAACCGTGTAATGGTTGTATGATTAACCCTAAAAACTAAATTATGTCAGCCCTATTTTATAAAAAAAAAACTGCGTGGTGGCCAACGTTATTTAAATAACGTTGGTTATAGTAGGGGAGGCCATGATGCTAAATGGGGATTTCCTCGAGCGTCATAGAGACCTATTGGGTTGCAAAGCTTAGATGATAAGAAGAAAAAAATGTTATATAAGTATACCTTTTCATCAGTGGGGGGAGCGGCTATAGATTTTCAAAAATGTAAAAAAAAACTGTTGCATGGACATACTCGAGCGCGTCAGATATTGATAGCACCAATGTCCTACGTATTTTTAATAATGTACGTATTTTAATCTGATCATTTGCATGATGGGGGTGGTCGTACTTAAGGGTTGAAAATGAAAAAAAAAAAAAAAATCGAGCGCGTCAGATTTTTTAGGGGGGTGTTATGTGAACCTAAAAAAAAATCTCATTCAATAATCTGACGATTTCGATGTGACGCAAACTCGCAGCCATTATTTTAATATGCAAAAAAAATTCGCCATTTTGAAATACTCAAGCGCGTCAGATTAAGATATATATGGTTCATCTTTATGTCCTAGACGTGCTGTCTCATAATCTGACGATTATCTAGAGGGATTCGCCTAATCTGACAAAAAAAATATTTTTATTTTAATTTTTTTAACTTAATTAATTGAAAAGCTCAGGAAATAGCATGCAAATAAAAAGTATAAGTTTGTTAAGTAGAATACTTGTATTTATAAGAAAATAATTTAAAAAAATATGCAAAAAAATATTTTTTTATTTACAATTAATTGATAAATTAGTCATCATCTTCATCAGTAGAATCATCTTCTCCTTCTGGCTCGATTTCATGGCACGAAATAGAAGCGCGCAGAGCGGAATATAGGCACCACGCAGCTAAACTTTATCGACGAATATTTGTTACTTCGGCTTGTGGAAATCGTCAGATTATATATTTTTCGTTATCCTTGAATTATTTACTTCAAAATAAAAACAAATTTAGCCACGCTCGAGAATGTCGAGATGACGTTTTTTTTTTACAACTTTGTAGCCCTCCCCTTTCTTTACGACACTCTCAAATTGTCAGATTAGTGGAATATACACTTTTTAGCATGTAATTAACTCACCCTAACTTAATCTGACGCGCTCGAGATTTTCTGATGATCAATTTTTTTTTACTAATCTGTACCCCAAGTATGAGATTTGCTTACGATATTTCGTTTTTCGTTTTACGTTTTTGTTCCGTGTTTATTGCGGGTTTTGTATGAAGACGCGATAGAGATACCGATACGGAACCCGCAATGAACACGGAACAAAAACGAATCGTTTTCGCTGCGTGCTCATTGCGGGTTTTGTAAAGTTCCGTATCGGTATCAATATCGCGTCTTCATACAAAACTCGCAATGAACACGGAACAAAAACGTAAAACGAAAAACGAAATATCGTAAGCAAATCTCATACTTGGGGTACAGATCCTTTATCCTCGACGGGCGGCTTTATATAGGGGGCTCATATTTGGTGGAGGTTCTTAACCAGGTACAAGGTATCCCCCTGTATATTAATCTGCCGCCCTCGAGGAAATCCCGAAATCCCCTCTTGGGCTCCCCTACTATTAGAGATTATTTTGTTTCCAAAAGAATGATTCCATACTACTAACCTAACCTAGCTTAAAAAATATTATGTTTTGAAATTATATGAGTGAAATTATATGCGTTATTAATTATAGTACATATAAGTAAGTATAAAAATGCTTCAAGGAAATTTTAGATTCAAGAATGCTTGGTTTTCGAGTTCAATTTCTTCGTTTAGCTAATGTCTGCATCGAAATAAAAATAAGAAATTATTATATGGGAATAAGGTTAGATTTCACCATGCTCTGTTAGTAACTAATCAAGGATTAACAGACCGTTAAATCTAACCTTAGCTGTCAAACACGTACATTTTGACATATTTAACGGCCCTTTAATCCTATGTTAATCCAACAGAGCATGGTGAAACTGGCCCTTAGTATCGTACTTTAGGTAATAATACAAAGAAAACTTTCCTTAGCGTTTATACATTAGTTGGCACTACCACAAGCCTGTATCGCGGGAAATTATCTATAACATAAAAATTAACTTACGTGCATTTTAACATTGCTTCGGAAAACATAAATATACCTACTCTAATTTAGCCTCTAAACTAGTTCTGGAAATTAAGATTTGTATGTTTTTTTTTTTTTTTTTTTTACAAGCTATAGGTAAAACGTTTGACCGCAATCACACCTGATGTTAAGTGATGATGCGGTCTACGGTGTAGCACGTTTACCTAGAAGATACCTATTCACTCGTCTCTTGAAAACATCCAAATTATAGGCATTATTGAAAAACGGACGCCGGTAAGGAATTCCACTCTTTGGCTGTTCGCATTATGAAAGTAGATGCAAAGCGTAAGACTTATAGTTTATTATAGACTTATAGTTATTGCATAAGACTTATAGTTTATACATACATAGTTTATATATACATTACTTAACATAATAGTTTTCATACACATAACATAATAGTTTATATAAAAGGCTATATACTTAGGTATACATAATTACAATATTCGGTTTCGTAATTTCAAAGATATCACATTTCTATGTTTGTATAGTGGGTTAGAAGAACAAACACTCTCAAATCGAGTCTTAAAACAAGCCTAAACAAACATCTAACTTTGATATAGCTTTCCAAACTACTTAGACCTTCCACACAATGTTCACCAATATTAAAAAGTTGTATATGGCGAATACAAGAGCTAATGTGACTCTCGCTCGCAAGTTTCGTCATGTTGGGAGATATAAAATCACTAAACTCATTTTCGAAAAATCGCGATCAACCATTAGGTAGTATACTGAGTTACGAGTAGGTATGTTTGAAACAAAAGCTTTATTTTATTTCGTGGATAGCGTTACTTCGAGATGTTAAAACCCAACCTTCATATTCCAATATTCATCTCTTTAAGGGTTGGGTTTTAACATCTCGAAGTGTCATTATATACCCCAAAGGAAACAATTTATCATAGTAAATACATAATAAATTTCCTATAAAGTGAACGTTACTATGTCGAAAGCCTCGGTTTCATTTCCTAAACTAAGACAATAAATAATAAATATTGTTCGACATTCCACGCAGCACTATCTAACCTCAAGCTTGTAATATGGGAACCAGATAGCTGATAGAATTATTATTATGAGCCTTCTATGTCCCACAGCTGGGCAAAGGCCTCCCCCCATTCCTACCACTCCGTGCGATCCTGTGCTGTGGCCTTCCATTCCGGCTGGTATCTATCGAGCTCATCTCGCCATCTCGTTCTTGATCTGCCGCGACGTCTTGGCTCTTGCGGGCACCACTCTGATGTTAATTTTGGCCAGAGCTCCTTGTGCATGCGGCAGACATGGCCGGCCCACTCTCATTTGAGCTTGGCTGCTTTGGTTGCTACATCTGCGTTCGTGAGCTGATAGAATACTTTAGTTTTTATTTTTTTTATTAGGTAAATACACCCAGACGGAGAACAAACATATATGTTCCGTAATGTATGTAACTAGAATTATGTCACATTATTATTGCAATCTTGCTTACTGATTATAGTTACTTATTCTGAGATTACATAGTAATTATAGGTTATCTTAAATATTATTCTATCTCACCTTAAGTTTTCTTGAATGCTTGTAATTCAAGAATAACATGTGTTATCTCGTATGTATAAAAACCCGGTTGTCAAAAGAAAATTAAAACGATTGAGCTTTTCTATGATTTATGTATGAAGGTCTTCTTTATCCACTGGACTGATGAGAGTCCAACAAAAAGAACATCATAATTATCTACAGCCTAATTTGACGCACTACTGGGTGGGTACAGGCCTAAGTTTGTGCCATCTACAACGATCTTGTGCCAGTCTAACCCATTTCCGACCCGCGACTTTGACTTTGTGCGACGACGACGAAAGTGACTTTCCGTTCCTAAGGTCGTGGGTTCAAAACCGATCGTGCACCAATGTGTTTTTATGTTCAAAAATGTATATGCACAGTATCAGTACTCTCAAACGGTGAAGGAAAACGTGGTGAGGAAACCGGCATGTCGTAGAATCCAAAAAGTTCTAAAACATGTGTTAATTGACCTTTGAGGCGCACTTAAAATCCTTTCACCACACTGTTTCAAAATAACTGGGGACACGATAAGAAGTAGAAGAATCTGCAGGCCGTCGCACGCTTCTTTAGCTGGTTCTCACCCACCATTCGGTTGTCGTCTCAATTCATAAGTCATCATCAGTTTTATATTCAAGGTAATTTGTTTCCAGAGATGCAACCCAGGAAAAGATTCGCGTACGACGGAAGACCTTTGCCCGACCTTATAATTTTACATCTCAAAGCTAGCCCAGTAGATGAAATACACCAAAAATATTTTAAATTATGCATATGTATATGCATGTTATTTCAAGTCATGAAATAACGTATGATCTTGCACCAGAGATTGGAACACCAAAATCTCTAGCTGTTAATCGACACTTGTAGAATTCTGCACACATAGATACGAGCAGAGGAAAGATGCAGTGTTGATAAGTTTAATAACTAGGTAACTATAGAGTTACCTAGTAATACAAGGTGTTCCAATACTTGTATTTAAAACTTCAGGGGGCTAAAGTACCCATCAATATGAATAACTTTTTCTAAGGAGCCAACACTGTGAACGCGATAAAAAAACAGCTGTTTCGTGCAAAAGTTCAATACCTACCTGGTTAAAATGTATGAAACAGCTGTTTTTTTTCGTGTTCATAGTGTTGGTTCCTTAGAAACAGATATTCATATTAATGGGTACTTTAGCCCCCTGAAGTTTTAAATACAAGTATTGGAACACCTTGTATAGACGCTGTACATAAGCATATTTAAATCAAAGATCCAGGCTTTAAAAACTAAGTCATGGCACTGGGAAATATTTACAAATTGCACATTAGAATGCACTGTGTAATATAAGCACTGTCCATTTTAAAATTACCTCTGTTATAGACCTTCAATCTACTGTAGGTGCCGAAGTCCAACTTTTGTTTATATTTTATTTTTTTATCATAGACCGCTTCTGTTTGAAGACTCGTTATAAGCGCCTTTATCGGAATAGTACAGAAGCGCTTAGAAAAATACTAATAAGGCACACTTCACATTTGCATCTACGTATCTCATGGAATAAACATATTTCGCATATCGAATAGGACACGTACTTTTCAGCAGCTTCCATGAATACAAAATACTGAAAGCGCAAAAGTCTTCTATAACGACTATTAAGGCGAATACAAGAGCTTATGTAACTCTCGCTCGAACGTTTCGACATGTTGGACTTTGAAAGATATAAAATCACTCAATTGTATCGAGCAAAATCTAATTTTTACTAAACTGTGTGCAATGTACGATTTTTCTAAAATGAGTTTAGTGATTTTATATCTTTCAACATGTCGAAACGTGCGAGCGAGAGTCACATTAGCTCTTGTCTTCGCCCTATAAGTATTATAAAAGACAAGAGTTTTTTTCAGGTTAGTTGCACACTTATATGAACCCTGAGTTTTCAAAGGTTGTGCTATTGTGTATCTAAGACAACGTGTTGTGTACATGATCCATGTTTTATTGTGCCCAAAGATTTTATAGAGTCCCAAACGTGTCCAAAAGTTGATTTACGCAGGGCAGTGCATCGCAGGGCGTATAACATACGGCGCGTTAAACTCTCGCTACAAACTTGGTCATAAATTATCGGAACGAGACAGAAATTTTGCTCTCTCTCTCTCTCGCACTTAGGAGAACGCCACGATCCTTTTGTTTAAGCGCAAAACTTACCACTTTGTTTTCTTTGTTCTATGTAAAATTGTATAAAAAAAATATGACAAATCAAAAAAAGTTATCAGCAAAAAATTACAGATACATCCATAACGTGCATGCACCCGCGCTGAGTACTCTCAGTTAAGATGATTTATGACCGAGTTTGGAGCGAGAGTTTAACGCGACATAGTGACACACCAACTATAGTGTCCAGAGATTTATAGTGTCCAAACATTGTGGAATCATCAGACACTTTCGTATACATTTTTACTGTGCCCTTTTTCTTCAGAATATCCTTTGGGGACATTATAAAATTTATTAATGTCACAACCGCCCAGAATCTTAAAAAAGGTAAAATGCTTTCAAACCTCTGTTTACCACAGGTCAAATGATCTACATGGACAACTGGCGCATGATGATGTACCTGGGCACCCCTGTGATGCCGGACCTGGCTGCTCTCGTCTCCACCGGCCTCTACATAAACGATCTCTCTATGCACGATTTCAGTCGGTAAGTTTCATAGTTGATATGCTGACCGAAAACATTGATGAAACCTAACTAACTAGTAATTTAATAGATAAATAATAAAATTTGGTAGCATTAGTGCTGATTCCTTTGTAGCCACAGAACAATAAATCCACGGAATATTATTACTCAAGACGAATAAATCCTAGCGGCAGCTAACTAAATAAAATTAAACATCTTAATTCTGACTACGCTAAAGTCCAATCAGCATAACACCTCAGACTGCAATTCTTAAAATTTGTATTTTATATTTACGACAAACTAGGTGGCGCCAATTTACGTCATGAATAAATACACGTAAAAATGTTGCATTATCTTAATCTAACTTAATTCAACAGCATAAAAAAATAGCCCCAAACTAATCTTGTACTATGGGAACCAGATAGTCTACGTAATAGTTATATAATATAAAAAAACACTCAGACATAGAACAAATATCTATGTTTATTCACGAGGATCTACAGAGCATTGCATCGTAATGCTTATTAGCATTTTGTATGTAGTAATGTGGAGTGATTGGTAATGATAATATGATACAATAGTAGAAAGAAAGAACACGCGAGCTATGAGGGCTGTGAAAACTAGTTATTGTTTTCATTCAAATAATTAATGAAAACAATTATCAATAAATAATGCATTTCCTTATAAGTAGATCGTATCGCATACTCCATACGGGGCATGGTGTTTCACAGGGAAACGTTTTAGGATCACGTCTATTTATTTTCGTCAAGGTTACTAAGCGTGCGTGATCAAAATAAATCACACAGGTATAGGATGCTAAAAATAAACTCACGGTGCTTTAGTACTTCAATAATGATCGAGGAAATAATAAACAATACCAAAAATAGAAGGACACTATGACACGTAAGGAAAATGATTTATTAAGAAACACATTACCTACACATCTTATTCATCTGAACTAAAACAACACTGGATGAAGTAACTGGAATCGTAGGACAATGATTACTTACCTTTTAAAGGATTGCCAAAAGGTAATAAAGTGAGCCTCTTGTGCCCGTAATTTGCCCGACAACCATACCCTTCAAAAGGAAACACAGTAACGCTGCTTGGCGTCAGAAATAGGCATGATGATGGTCTTACTAAACTAACCACCGCTCGCGGCTCGCTCTTGGGTTTGGTTAAATGGGAACATAAATTTCCTCAACGGTCCATTCGTTTTTCTCCCTGTAGAATCTATAACGATATATCTGAAATCTCGGACAAAAGCAGCCTGCCATATGCAAATAATGCTAATCAGGTCACGAACTATTTTTATTTCAAGTTCTATCGAATCAATCCCATGTTTACCTAAGTTCATGTTACGGCATGATTGAACCTAAGTTCAATTCAATTTATTTTTATACACAAACAATTTTTTCACAATCGTATTTGAATGTCAACATAAAACTAAATAATTAATACAATAAACAATACATAATCTAACACAATAAAAAAGAATAAAAATAAACTATTACCTAATTAATTAATTGAATTTAAATAACGAATAACACAAAATAAACAAATGTCAGGCTATTTCCATACTAAGAACTCTTCCACGAAATAAAAACACCTCCCAACAAAAAAATCTTCAATTTACTTTTAAAAACATTTGGGCTGTTGATTAACACGTTCCCTGTCCGCTGAACCACATTGGCCACATAACCACATATACGTTCCTGAATCCTATGTGTGTCAAGGGACACATACAACTTCTATAGCGATTATTTCTACGGGACGCGCTGGTACTGTACCTAATTTGCATGGGACGTGCTAAGACGATCATATTTTTTATTTTATTTGGTTGTGTGTTTTTCTGACAACTTAAAAAAAGTATTTTGCAAAAAGTGTGTTGGACTTGCGGCTCAATTTTGTATTTTTGTTTGGGACAGGGAACGTGTTAAGAAGTATTTTAGTACAATAGTATAAGAGGATTTTTAATGTGGAAGACATATGCTCCCAAAAAGTATCGCGTTTTTAACGCGTTTTTAGCGCAAGGATTTCTGGAATAAGCCAAAATATCTTAAACTCCTTTTTATTAAAACGACGAAGCGTGGTACTTTTTCCTAGCATGTACCAAATAATGACCTAAGACTATTGTCGTTTTCAGAGACCTTATGCTGGCCGGAACGCAGCAGTCAGTGGAACTCAAACTAGCCCTCGACCAGGAACAACAGAAAAGTAAGAAACTTGAAGAGTCCATGAGGAAACTGGATATGGAGATGAAGAGGACAGACGAGCTGCTCTACCAGATGATACCGAAACAGGTCGCTGACCGGCTGCGGAATGGAGAGAACCCGATCGATACTTGTGAGGTGAGAAATCTTTGATGTGGAACAGAAACAGCGTCTCTGACTTTGATCCTCAAGCACAGTAGATATCCCCCCAGATCTCTTGAGTATTATTATAGCTTTTTATTTCCACATAACTATTAAACATGTGTAAGTATTTTAAATATGTTTGTTAGTAAATTTTGCTTAACCTAGCTGATGGAATCACCTATAAAAAAGCATTGCCTCGCAAGTCACGCACGATAGGAACGCGTTCTACGATGCACCGCCCTGCGTCCATCAACTTGAGGCATAAGTACAGATGGGACGCATGGAGCAACCTGGACGAGGCTTTTACCCTCTAGGGATCCATATCCCACACACGCGTTGCTTTGTTTCGGTTTGAAGAGTGTGGTTGCCGGTGAAATTACAGGCACATGAGGCTTAACATCTGTATGATGATGTTAATGGACGCAGGGTAGTGTAACGTAACGTAAAAAATACCGGGCAAATGCTTGATTTATCACTTTTTCTAATAAAAAAAAGACCGTGGAGATATTTGTGTTTGCCGCAGCTAAAATCTTAAACTATTGATCATTTATTTATTTATTTATCATTTATTGCACAAAACACAAAGTTAATGCACAAAAGGAGGGCTTAATGCACAAGCATTTTCTACCAACCCCCCTAAGTAGAGGTATAAACATAGAATGACGTGCGACAAATATCAAGCGAATAGCTTAATAACTACAAAAGAAATATATAACTATAAAATATATATATATACAGGGTGTCCCAGAAATCAACGTCAAGCCGAAAACGGGCGATGGGCCAAGTCATGATAGTTATCAGAAAAATATACAAAAAAAATATTTGTCATGTACCTTTTGAATTATGAGTTGTGACTTGTTGAATTATGACAATTTTATTTGATTAGATAAAATGTTTGTAACCTTTAAATTGTGGACTTAAAAATGCCTATGCTGCGTTTTTAAGTCGCTCACAATTCACAGGTACAAGTACATACCATTTCGACAATGTAAGTGAAACAGATAGAGCCGCCATCTTGTCGAAAGAGTAATATGGGCTATCAAGTAATTTGTTAGTTTTAGGTGAAAGTTTGAAATAAAATTCAGTCATTGGATTTCTTCAGTTATGACCTAACCTACATCTCCTTAAAAATGACCGTGTAATTTTAAGGACATTTTTAAGGAGATGTAGAGCTTGCATTACAGCTGAAGGCAAACAGTTTGAACATTTGCTGTAAATCCTTGATGTAATTAAATTAAAATCATGATTGAAGAAATCCAATGACTGAATTTTATTTGAAACTTGCACCTAAAACTAACAAATTACTTGATAACCCATATTACTCTTCGACAAGATGGCGGCTCTATCTGTTTCACTTACATTGTCGAAATGGTATGTACTTGTACCTGTGAATTGTGAGCGACTTAAAAACGCAGCATAGGCATTTTTAAGTCCACAATTTAAAGGTTACAAACATTTTATCTAATCAAATAAAATTGTCATGAAATCCGGTTTAGTTCAAAAAAAATTTTTTCTTCCAAAATTAAGGAGTACTCTAGCAAGTATTATACCATTTTGGAATCCTGACTAAATGCGCAATCTTTTAAAGTTACTTGCCAAAATAGTGTAGTGCATTTTTTTTACGGTACAGTCGGTTAAAGTTGGGTGATGTAATTATTTTAAATTAAATGTTGGCCAAACATCTAACATTTTATTTAAAACCGAGGCAGTTATGATTAAATTTTGATTTGTATTTTACAGAAGGGTTATCCATGGTTACATTACAGAAAAAAGTTTTACGAAAAGTTAATATTTGTAGTCACAGGACTTAAAAGATCATCACAGGGTGTCAGTTTTTCTGTTATTTTTTGTAATACTCATAATTCAAAAGGTACATGACAAATATATTTTTTTATATTTTTCTGATAACTATCATGACTTGGCCCATCGCCCGTTTTCGGCTTGACGTTGATTTCTGGGACACCCTGTATATATATATATAAAAAACGTCATATAATTTTTCAGTCTTCAACTAGCGTTTACATTAATACAGTCGGTACTTATGTACTACGGTATGTACCACCTGATCACAAAAAGAATGTCATGCTTACTTATAGTTGTTTGAGAAAATGCTCACGAGTCAGAGCCCTAAAACGCTCCCTCGATTCAACCTTTCTGATCTCACAAGGCAGAGAATTCCAGAGCCTGACAGCTTCTACAGAAAAAGAGTTCCCACGGAAGGAGGTGTTATGTGGGGGGGTATCGAGAAGGAGGTTGTCATCTGACCTTAAATTTCTGTCGTGTGTGTCAGTCCGGAAACGAAAACGGGTTTTAAGATAGTGAGGGGAGAAGGGATCTTTGAGTGTAGAAAAAAGAAGACAAAGAATCCGTAAATTCCGGCGTTCTCGGATGGGAAGCCATTTAAGTTTAGCGCGGTAGTGGCTCACATGGTCATATTTGCGGAGACAGAAAATAAAACGTATGCAGGTATTCAAGAGGCGGTCAAGTTTATTAAGAAATTCCTCAGAAAGATCCAAGAAAGCTACATCAGCATAGTCTATTATAGGTAATAGGAGTGAGTTGACCAGTGTTATTTTGGTTGATGTTGGAAGGAAGTGCTTCAGACGTATAATAGAGTGAAGAGCAGCATAAAATTTACGTGAAACTTCCTTTATATGAGATACCCAACAGAGCCTTGCATCAAATATGACACCAAGATTTGTGACAGTCGACGAGAAAGGAATTATGGTATTGTCGTAAATAAGCTGAGAAAGGACATCAAGAGAGCTAATTTTGGCAAGCTGGCGAGAGCTGCCTATTATTATGGCTTGACACTTATCAGGGTTGACCTTTATCCCAAAGCGGTTCGACCAGGATAATAAACGGAAAAGATCGTCATTGAGAGTCTGAATCGCACTGTCCAGATTGTCAGCAGAGGCAGAAGAATACAACTGTAGATCATCGGCGTACATATGGTATTGACTAAGAAAGTGAGGAGGCAGAAGATTAATAAATAATGAAAAGAGGAGTGGGGATAGAATGCCCCCTTGGGGTACACCGGTCACGATATCTTTCCATTCCGAGAAATTCTGTCCATCTCGAGTTTTTTGGCGACGGCCATTTAAATATGAAGAGAACCATTCTACGACAGAAGGCGATAAGTTTAGTTTAGGGAGAATGGCTAACAATAGATCATGGTCAACAACATTGAAGGCATTGCTAAAATCTATGAGAACCAGCACCGTCACGCGGGATTCATCATTGAACGGGAATATTCCTATAATTCGTCCTTGAAACTCCATTGCAAATACCTCATTCAATAACAAGATAGACGCAGCATCACGAACAAACAGAGGGTCGTGTCGATCGTCGTTGAGATGAGATGAACGTGATTCCTACTGGCTCAGCTGATTTGTTGATTTATTTATTGAATAGTGCTCGGAAAAACTTTATTGAATAATGCAGCTGAGAATGCTTGGAAAAGCTTATAAAACAAAACCGTCGTCACATACATTAATCATAAGATTTTATATTTATTTTCAACAGGCATTAATAACATGTGTGAAGGATCTTACAAAAAAGGAGAGCCTAGAAGAACACGCAAATATTACAAATTAATCTGGTCAAAAACCTACTGCTTGGTGTTAGTTTTTTGCCTGTTCTTCTTGATCACGTGAGACCGGTACCTAGATTCACCTTAGTAAGTGGCTTTCACTAGCACCTTAGTCTGTCCTCAACGATCCTGGGAACTAAGGAATCTGAAGGCATATCATCCATGCCTTGGGTTAACAGTCATTATTAGCCTATTTTTTTATATGAAAGTTTGACGTACTCTCCTGGTTCCGGCTGAAGCTGAATCATGCTGAGCTGGACACCATTTTGTGACGTCTCCACATGGACGGTACTGAGAGACACACCTTTTTTTTCTCCAAATTGATTCCTTACTTGTAACATTAGTGTTCGGGTTTAAGATTATTTATTTCTCAAAAAGAATACATCATTCACATAAATGAGAAAACAATTTAAAGTAAACACATAAATTGACGTCTTAAAGGTCTAACTAAAATTAAAATAACAAAAAATATAATTCTAATTTGCCGGTATTTTGAATACATTGCTTAGGTACTCGTTCGAAACAATAGGTTGTTGATTCTGACCATTTACACGGACTAAGTAAACTAGATGTGATACGGATCGAGTAGCAACTGACTGCCTCGGAAAGGGTTGTGTTTATCTCTGTCATTTAGTTTTTGTTTGTCGCTCTTGTTATGTGACGTGTCGTCATAAATATAATCTTTTTCTTTCTTTCTTTCTTCTTTATTTGATTACATAATAATTCTTCAATTCCAGATGTTCAACAGCGTCTCAATCCTGTTTTCGGACGTGGTCACCTTCACCGAGATCTGTTCCCGGATCACGCCGATGGAGGTGGTGTCTATGCTGAACGCCATGTACTCCATCTTCGATACGCTGACCGAGAGGAATCGGGTTTATAAGGTTAACAAATTCATTTCAAGTCAAATCATAAAACGTTTATGTCACAAAAACATAGGCGATATACAAGGTGTTCCAATACTTGTATTTAAAACTTCAGGAGCTAAAGTACCCATTTTTCGCGTTCACAGTGTTGGTTCCTTAGAAAAAGTTATTTATATTGATGGTTACTTTAGCCCCCTGAAGTTTTAAATACAAGTATTAGAACACCTTGTATATCGCCTAATATTGGTTAGGACAACAAAATTGGCCGTCACTCAGCTTTATGCTGTAATAGTGTTTTAAACTCTTTTACGTCTACAGTTTGTCTCTAAGGTTGTGGAAGGCTCTCCCTGCTGAGGTTTTCCCTAGAGCCATGGGGGGTTTCAAAATATTAAAAGGGTCAGCAACGTAGCCGGTCACTTACCGCTTCCCATCAAGTGAGCTTGTTTGCTTACTTAGGGAGTACAAAAAAAAGGTATTATAAATCGATATTGGTTTCAGGATTACTTGTTAAGTCCGCGTGAGGTAGTCTAGCAGTGCACTCCTTTAGGCTGTTTATGATGATGATGAGAGGATGATGGTTATGAATCACTTTCTGTTGAAGATAAAATAAAGATCACACACAAAAAAACACAATAGAGACCAGTGCCGTAAGATTCGTAAGATCACGATGGAATTTTGGTTTGGTGTATGCTGATAGTAATTATAATCTTCATATTTCAGGTGGAAACGATAGGCGATGCGTACATGGTTGTGTCAGGGGCTCCAGAGAAGGAAGATAACCATGCGGAGAAAGTCTGTGACATGGCTCTGGATATGGTTGACGCTATCACTGATCTCAAGGATCCGAGCACAGGTACTTATTTTGCTTTAAACCTGTCAGACCATGCCCGGTTTCCTACTTAGTCCAAAATAATCATTTACCACCGAGGATACGAATATGGCATTTAAAAAAGACCATTTGCCACCTAGACCTTGTGTAAACTTAGACTTTTATCCATTCAGGCATTTTGATCACACAGATGTTTTAACGTAGCCCAGATATTATTAATAAAAAATATGTGTTTTAATTTGGAATCTCAATCTTTGAATGAAAGAAAATATCTTGCACTTAGTTTATTTTAGGTCATTAGAATCTGCACATATCAGGGTATCGGCATTTGCCAGGACTACAATGCTTCTGTTGATACGATACTTTGTTCATACGTGAGAAACCCTTATTATTGTACTATTTTTTTTTTTTTTTTTTTTTTTTTTTTATACAACAAAGTAGACAAACAAGCTTACGGCCCACCTGATGGGAAGTGGTTACCGTAGCCTATGAACGCCTGCAATACCAGAGGAATCACTAGCGCGTTGCCGACCCTTTAAAAATTTTAAAACACCCTTTTTGAAGAGCCCCATACTATAGTTTAACGGGAAAACCTCAGCAGGGAGATCATTCCACAGCCTAAGTGTTCGCGGGAGGAAGTTCCTCTGGAACCGAACGGTACGCGACCACCCTGGCTCTAATGTGTGAGGATGGCTTCTCTGCCGATGGCGAGCTGTGCGATGGTAAAAAGACGATGTAGGCATCATGTTAAACAACTCTTCAGAGCATACCCCATTATATAAGCGGTAGAAGATACACAAACAGGAGAAGTCTCTTCTCAAACTGAGTGGTTCAATACCGCTGGTGAGCTTGGGATCGTCGACAATTCTCACAGCACGTCTTTGGACCGAATCAAAAGGACCAAGCTGGCATCCAGGTGCTCCTGCCCAGAGGTGACAGCAGTACTCCATGTGAGGTCGGACTTGCGACTTGTAAAGAAGCAGTCGTTGCCCAGCACTGAAGTACGACTTCGCTCTGTTTAGCACCCCGAGCTTTTTGGATGCGAGCTTGACCTTATCCTCCAAATGATTACGGAACTGGACGTCACTAGAGATGTCGACACCAAGGATCCCAATGCTCTTGGAAGTGGTAAGGGGCATGTCTTGGAATTGAGGACCTACTGTAAATGGAGTTTTTTTGGCAGTAAACGCGCAAACTTGTGTTTTAGTAGGGTTGAACTGAACCAGGTTTTGCTCTCCCCAATCGGAAACTCTGGTTAATATGCCCTCAATTTCAGACACAAGTTGACTTCGGTTTTCCTCCACCATGGCACGAGGGATGTTAGCACGACCCGTGTAAAAAGTGTCCCCAGTACTGTCATCTGCATAGCAATGAATATTGTCAATGGACAACATGTCATTGATATGCAGCAGGAACAATGTTGGGGACAATACGGAGCCTTGCGGGACGCCAGCGTTGATATCCATGCAACTGGAGCTACCACCGTCTACTACGGCTCTTATGCTTCTGCCGGACAAAAAACTAGCGACCCATTTGCACAAACCCTCAGGCAGTCCGTATGATGGTAATTTCGTTAGAAGACCCCGGTGCCAGACCCGATCAAAGGCCTTCGCTATATCCAAGCTGACAGCTAATGCCTCACCATGATTCTCTATGGCTTGAGCCCAACGGTGTGTGAGATACACTAGAAGGTCACCAGTCGAGCGACCATGGCGAAAGCCGTATTGGCGGTCGCTGATCAAATCGTGTCCCTCTAGGTATCTCAGGAGTTGTTGGTTAACAACACGCTCCATGACCTTAGAGAGCAGGGAGGTAATAGCGATAGGTCTGTAATTAGATGGATCTGATCTGTCGCCCTTTTTGGGCACCGGGTGGACAAGAGCAGTCTTCCACGAAGCGGGGACCTGCCTAGTGGAGTACGAAAGCTCGAAGAGGCGCGTCAGAACTGGACACAATTCCGGGGCACACCGCTTTAGCACCACAGCCGGTATACCGTCTGGTCCACTCGACTTATGAACATCAAGAGAAAGCATCTCCCGCCGGACCTCCCTTTGTGATATGGTGATTTCCGGCATAGTAGTACCACACCATGGGATGGGAGTTGGAACAGCTTCTCCGTCATTCAAAGTCGAGTTTGTGGCAAAGAGATTTCCCAGAAGATCGGCTTTCTCTTTAGCGCTATGGACCAGATTACCGTCGGTATTCCGGAGTGGTGGCAAGGACGACTGACAAAAGTTTCCTTCGGCAGCTTTAGCGAGCGACCAGAATGCACGACTCCCAGATGGGTACCGTGCCAGCCGCTCACCAATTCTGCCGACGAAATCGAATTTGGCTCTGGCAGCCATCCTCTTATTGAACCTCGAAGCTGCGTTCAATCTACGTTTCACGTCAGTGATGTTAGGGTCCTTATTTGACCGAGCCGTGGTCCAAGCCTCATATGCAGTTTGCTTCAGCGATCTAGCTTCTCTGCAAGACCGATTAAACCACGGTCGTCGTTTCATTCCTGTGGCCACTAGCGGATTAGGGATGAAGCATTCCATCCCCGCCAAGATGGTCTCAGTGACGGCAATAGCACAGGAATCGGGGTTTTCTGACGTAAAACAGATCTGCTTCCATGGGTACGATGCGTAGAATTCACGCAATCCATCCCAATCTGCCGAATAATAGTGCCACATACGACGCCATTGCGCTGGCCGAGATGGAATAGACCGAGCACAAGGTACCTTCGTCCGAACGAGACAGTGGTCTGATGAGCCAAGAGGCGCATCCACTGCAATAGAGTATCCGTCCGGACGCGTGGTCAACAGAAGGTCCAATAAGGAACAAGTATGGCTCTCAACATCTGGAATTCTCGTTGGAGAATTTATCAACTGCGATAAGCCATACGTCGAGGCAAATTCATGAGTAGATCTCCCCGCGAAATCAGTGGACCGAGAACCTAGCCACTCAACGTGATGGGCGTTAAAGTCTCCTAAAATCACTAATTCCGCGGAAGGATATTGCTCGATGACATTGTCAGACGCCAGTTGCAGGTGCTCGATAAGTCGACCAGTTTCCAGATCGCCGCTGTGAGACCTGTAAAGGCACGCATAGATGCGAGTACTAGACAACCATCAAGGGTTTCAGGGTTCATCAATACTTTTTCCACGCCTTTTTCTGCCGCCAAGCAGCGTTGCTGTGTTTCGGTTTGAAGAATGTGGTTGCCTGTGTAATTACAGGCACATGAGGCTTAACATCTGTATGCCTCAAGTTGATGGACGTGGGGCCGTGCATCGTATGGCACGTTCCTATCGTGCGTGACTTACGAGGCAAGGCTTTGTTATAGGAAATGGTTACCACTAAACATCAGGTGGGCCATCTGCTTGTTCCATCAGCTGTTTGTATAAAAAAAAACACTCGTGTTGGTATACTTAATTGTTTACATAGCTTGGGCTACTACTCTATACAACGTGTAACATAATACCCCTAAAACCCCGGAAGCAGGGTATTCTACAGGTCATGGTGAACATCTGTTATTATAAGACTTTTGAAATTCCGAAGTTTTTCATTCATGAGGTGCCTCTTAAACTTTCCTTCAAAATGAAACCAACACAACATGACACAGCCCTGTTTACAGCTGTTTTTTTACCTTTAATTATTGTGAACTGTAGATAAAATAGGTAACAGAATTATGGCAAGAGAAATATCCTTTACGACGGGTCCAAAATATTTAATAACCTGCCAAGCGAAATTAAGGAGATTACTAAAGTTCACGCATTCAAAGTAAAACTTAAAGCATATGTTAGCGAAAACATAGAATGATTATGAACACTTACCTACCTACTTCAAATATTTTTTGGGATATTCGCATAAATAAAAAAATATATTTAAAAATACATACCTTAACTGTTACAAAATTTTCAGTATTAGTCGTTGCATGATTTTCGGTTTTATATACACAGAACTCCTCACTGAGGCAACGATGCGCCAGGCGCTATGTGACCTTTCTGAGTGGTTTATCTATGAGGTTTATTACCTACACTATAATAAAACCGCAGCAGGCATTTGCGAGTGTTTACTCCGCTCCTACAGAAGTATACCTACCACAGGCCGTGCTCGGCACCATTCCGCTGCCACTTATCTTTTATCGTGGACTACCTTTAATTGATCGAGTGAGCGAAGCGAACGAAGATCTTAGTTTCAACTTGGGCGATTTGGCATTTTATGTATGTATGTATGTATGTATGTATGTATGTTTGTCTGGCGATAACTTTAGAACCGTTGATCCGATCTGCATGAAATTTGATATGTCGATAGCTTGTACTTGAGAAATTTACTGGTAAGTATATGAGTAAAATCGGATGAAGGGTTTTTGAGATATGGGGGTTTTTAAGGGGGCAAAAATAAAAAAAGTAACATAAAAAAATCTAATTACATGTCATATGAAAGGGCTTTGTTTGGACATTCCAAAACAATTTTTACTTTTTTTTTGGGACGCTCGGTTTTTGAGATAAAACAAAAAAAGTTAAATTAAGATAACCAGCGATCCGAGAGCACTGGTGGTCTAGTGGTAGCGGCCCCGCCTTCCGATCCTAAAGGTCGTGGGTTCGAAACCGGTCGTGCACCAATGAGTTTTTCTGTTCAAAAATTTACGTGCACAATACCAGTACTCTCAAACGGTGAAGGAAAACATCGTGAGGAAACCGGCATGTCGTGGAACCTAAAAAGTTCTATAACATGTGTCAAGTGCTCGAAAGGAGCCTCTTGAGGCGCACTTAAAATCCTTTCACCACACTGTTTCGAAAGAAACTAGTGACACGACAAGAAGAAGAGCTCCCATCTCTAAGAGTTTCGTTCGCATCAAGGTTTTTCTACTGGTCGCCCAGTTACTTTGCTTTTTCTTAATTTTTTTTCTGGAAATAAGTTAAGGAGGTACTCAGTTCTCATAAAATGGTGACGACGACCAGGTCTGATGATGGAGCCAAGGTCTGTTCAACGGAACTCTTCAATAAATAGGCCAATAGAGTTGAAACTTTTTTACCATACCAAGTTAGTAGGCGGTAGTCAGATAAAAGTCCAAAGATAATGTTTGGACTTGCCTCTGACTACTACCTGCTCAAAGTTTTGATGCGTTCGTCGGGCCGCATCACGAGATCTCAGTTCGGGGCGAACTACTAGTTTTGTATACACAAGTGTGTATACAAAATTAAGTTTTTTTTTCTTTTTCTATTTTTATTTCTATCTGTACCTACTTAGCTTGGTAACTTGAGAACGTACCTACTCTTACGTGCGAATTCTGTTGGGAGCCTAGAAAGTTAAAGTGGCTAGGACAAACCTAAACTACTACCTAACTAAGAATCTACCTCTGCCGATACATATACATATATTTTATTTTATTATCATTTTGTCTACGATCTTTTTGGTTATTTATTGAGTGGGTACTTTTTAATAATAATAGGTTTTTCTGCCTAGTTATTTATGTAACTATAATGTAGACTTGGTTTGTTTTGAATGCGTTTTATAGTGTTTGCCTACATGCCTTACTCAAAAAGTTACAAACTGGTACCCATGTAAACTTACCTAACCCGTAATAATTGTCTACCTACAACACTTAGAAAATGTATCTAGCATTAAGCACCTACCTACTAGCTGACTACCAACCTTATCTTTTAACTACCTACTAGAAATTGTATTAAGACTCATTATAAGTGGACTGTAAAGTCCTTCTATGAGTTATTTAATAATAAAGATCTTTAAACCGAACAGAACTGAGGTGAACCAAGGTCACGTACACATTATCAGGGTTGTTGCAAATTTCTGCGGCAGTATTAATTTTTCATTGTATGGGAATTTCGAAAACGAAGTATTCAAATTTTGCACACGTCAAAGTATTCCAGTGCTTGGTCCGATCTCTTGGTCTTTGGCCTTTTAGGGGTATAATGTTACACGTTGTATAACCCCAATTTTCTTATTCTAGGATCCCATCTCTCAATAAGAGTAGGCGTTCATTCCGGAGCCGTAGTCGCTGGCATTGTTGGCCTGAAGATGCCTCGCTACTGCCTCTTTGGGGACTCAGTAAACACTGCCTCAAGAATGGAGTCCACGTCAGAAGCTATGAGGATACACATATCGCAGACCACGCAGGAACTGCTCTCTCCTTCTTATATGGTGCAGGAGAGAGGGGAGATACAAGTTAAAGGGAAAGGTAAGTCACTTTTCGGGTCAGTTTCCATGTTCTAAAAGTCCCTGAAAGGTGTAGATTTGTTTGATCTATGATAAAATGTTTTTCAACATTGTTGGTAAGTTATTTTCTTGCGGTAGTGAAAGTACCCCTTCTGATCGTAAGGTCGTACGTTCGAATCCGTCTCAATGGACTTATTTAGTAATTTTTTGCAATTAATTGCAAGTATTCTAACTGCGGAGATGGTCTTGCAACCTGTCACTTATGGAATAGGTACTAACTATTGCAATATTTCCTACCCCCTTAAACATCCTCAAAGAATATAATATATAAGTTGATTCACGTATCAAGTTATTATTCTTGTACCAAGTACCAAGATATCTAAGAGATCTGAGAGAATATCCCCGTGTCTGGGGATCAAAGTGGAGAAGTTGTTTCAGTTTTATTTTATAATAATAATAGCCTTTATTCAGACGTTTGTATATAGTTTTTTCTTAATACTAACTTAATCTAACAATCTAATCCCATCTGTTAGCCCTAGTTTTGCATAGGCCTCTTCCAACTTTTTCCACTCGTTTCTATCCCTGACAGTTCTCAACCACAACTTGCCAGCAGTAACTTTGAAGTCATCTTCCCACCTCATAAACGAACTTCCACATTTCCTCTTTCGGTTTCTAGGTTGCCAATTTATTTTCTTACAGGAGCTTAAGTGCAGGTTGTCCAAGAGTGATGATAAATATGCTAAGGATCCACACATGTTTCAGGAGCTATGAAAACCTACTGGCTGGAGGGGCGCGAATCTCGACCTTCCCTCACCAAGATGATATCCCCCCAACTGCTGCCCGGAACTGAACCTGAATGCGAGAGAGCTGCTGACGTCAGAGACAGCATCGCGGAGTACTCAGCAGCTCAGATGAACAGCAAGGAGAATTACTTACCCAACGCTATTTATATTTATTTATTTATTTATTTATTTAATTAGAACGGTACACAGACCAATTACACTAACTAATTAATTACAAAAAAACAACTAAAAATTAAAATACAAAACAAATTATTTCAGTCCAGTTAGTTCAAATTTAAGTTAAAATACAATAGTTCAGTCAAGCTTACAAATAGTGTCAGAAGTTATTTAAATATAATCAAAATAAATAAATAAACCTAAATTAAAAATTAAATAATATTCTATACCTCTATAATATGAAATTATTAAATTTGTCAACATGTCAATTAAATTTAATTATTCTATTTCACAAAACCTTAAACATTCTAACATAATTTTTTTCCAGTCATCTGCAAATATATCGCAGTGCGGGTTGCTTTTCAGTAGCTTATTGAGAGCGGTGAGGGTTCTCGGTATTGGGGAGTTCGCGCGCGCAACCGTACGACTAGAGGGCTCAGCAAATAGCCTGTGTCTTCTCGCCCGAAAGTAGTTGTTGGGAACAAAGAGTAGAAGTGACTCACTAAGCAGATCAGGCGCATCAACTATTCCGCGGAAAACTTTACACACAATTGCAATCTGATCCACTGCTCTTCGGACCTGGAGAGAGTTATAGCCAAGGCACCCCAGGAGAAACTGCGTAGGGTACATAAATAAATATAAATAATAAATATTTGTGGACATTCCACACAGCACTATCACAGCACATGAAGGGATAGTACCCATACTTGTGCTTGTATAGGAACCTTAAAAAAGCTTTCTGAATTTTTTCTAGAAGTAGGGCATATGTACCTTCATGTGGGCTCCAAACACAAGAACTCGATTCAAGCTTGCTACGAATCAGAGTGTTGAACAAGAGTCGGAGAACGTGCTCACTCTGGAAATCCCGAGCATTTCTCAAAACGAAACCAAGTCTTTGGAAGGATTCTTTTGCAACAACAGAAATGTGGTCATGGAACGTAAGGCCTCGATCGAACATGACTCCCAAATCCCTTATCACAACTGACCTAAAAATAATGTCATCATGTATCTTGTAACTAAAGGATATAGGGTGCCACATCCGACCGAAAGTCATTACGGAGCATTTGATTTTGGCATAAGTAATTAAATTCAAGTCTGTTATCAATGCTCCATTGATACACTGCATCAATGTCTCGCTGTAGTGATAAACAATCCTCCAAAGACTGGATAGCAGAGTATATTTTCAGATCGTCTGCATAGAGAAGACTATACACTATACATATTGCTATACACTCGCCGACCTCTTTGATCAACTACTTACAGTTACAGACTGCATTAGACATGAGTCGGATATATCAAAACGTAACTTATATCGGATATGGGTTAGATATCATACCATATCGATATTCATATCAACATATCCGATATCATAAAAACTATTCAAAACCTCAACTGTTACCTACTAAAGACACGAACAAAACGAAAACTTCACAAACCAAACGATATGAAACAAACACCAATTGATATTCGCTACCTCCCTTTCTAAGAATGAATTGTTTTACTGGTAAAAAAGAGATGAAGCGAATATGACGTAACAATAGCCAAATAGTTTGCGTTTGTCGTTTCGTTGTTAGTTTGCCATAACTAAAAATCATGTTATCGTTTGCAACCCATACGACTGATATCGATATCAGAAAACCGTTTTCTATATCGATATGCAAACTGTATATTATTATCGGTTAGATAACCGTTTGCGGGAAAAAACGAAAACGCCCATATCTAGACTGCATTAAGAAGAAACTCGGTGTCAGTGTTGCCAGGTCAGATTTATTAATTTACAGTGTTTTGGATATAAAAATACAGTATTTGGTATAAAAATACAGTAAATCACAAAGTTAAATACAGCGCTTTTACAGTAAAAAATATACCATAATGTAATCAACTTATATATTTTTACTAAAATTATTATTAATCACTATCCGTTTCACTTAGAGATGGTTCGTTTTGATCATAAATTTTTTCAGTTAAAGCTGCAAGCATGTTACCGTTTGGTACAAAATTTATAAAGCCCATAAAATACAATTATTTAAATAAACTTGTTATGCGCTACTTTTAATTATCCTACTTAAAAATTACATTAGCTGCAGGGTTTAGTAATACCCTGAAAGTATAAAAGATCTTACGCTGCATAATGTTCCCGATTCGGAAATTGTAAATGATTGATTGAAGCGCATATTGTTCCATATTTAGTGATAAAGTATTGTGGTCAAACACTGCATAATGTTCCGGATTTGGAACTTTCAAACTATTGACTGGAGTGCATAAAGTTCCATATTTGGTACTTCAAAAAACATAACAACTGCATGGTGTTCCAAATTCGGAACATTAAAAAAGATTTCTTCAGATATTAACAAAAAACCAAATTTTGGAAACCAACTGACGAAATAGTCGATTTTAGTTCCTAGGCACCTCTGTAGAGGCGCCACTGGCGCATATTAGGTGAGTTACACTCCCTACATACGAATTAGTTCCAAGAAAAGATCATAGATGTAGCAGGAATAAATATATTATACCAAAAGCTGAATGTTCCAAATTTGTGACGATATGCGGTAAAGGGATGTATCAGATGTATCGTTTTTGAACGTTAAAACTTTATACAGTGATTTTCATACACTGTATTTTTGTAATACAGTATACAGTAAAACGGGAAAAAAGCAGCTAAATTACAGCGAATCTACTGTAATTACATTGAACCTGGCATCACTGCTCGGTGTCATTGCCGGCGTCTGCGCCAGTGGTGACGTCACCGGTGGAAGAGAGACGGATATATTCACCCTAGACATGAGTCGGATATATCAAAACGTAACTTATATCGGATATGGGTTAGATATCATATCATATCGATATTCATATCAACATATCCGATATCATAAAAACTATTCAAAACCTCAACTGTCACGTAATAAAGACACGAACAAAACGAAAACTTCACAAACCAAACGATATGAAACAAACACCAATTGATATTCGCTACCTCCCTTTCTAAGAATGAATTATTTTACTGGTAAAAAAGAGATGAAGCGAATATGACGTAACCATAGCCAAATAGTTTGCGTTTGTCGTTTCGTTGTTAGTTTGCCATAACTAAATATCATGTTAACGTTTGCACCCCATACGGCTGATATCGATATCAGAAAACCGTTTTCTATATCGATATGCAAACTGTATATCGGTTAGATAACCGTTTGCGGGAAAAAACGAAAACGCCCATGTCTAATTCACCCGTCACGTTCCAGGATGTTGCCAGACGGAGTATAGCTAATTCGCCGAACAGAGTGGAGAGAGATAGAGGTACACTTGTTTATACAAGGTATTCCAATACTTGTATTTCAAAACTTCAGGGTTCCAAAAGTACCCATCAATATGAATAACTTTTTCTAAGGAACCAACATTGTGTATGAAACAGCTGTTTTTTTCGCGTTCACATTGTTGGTTCCTTAGAAAAAGTTATTCATATTGATCGGTACTTTAAACCCCTGAAGTTTTTAAATACAAGTATTGAAACACCTTGTAATACGTGAGCAGGTGCTGATCTTTTACTAGCTACACCGCTACATGGATCTGCAGCCTTCAGAGGCAGTTTCCGCTTTGCCGCCACCAAGTGCTGGAATTCTATCCCTCCACCAATATGTAGAGCAATAAATGTGGACTCATTTAGGTTTAAACTTAAACTGCATATTTTAAAAAAACAATTCAACCAACCCTGGCTGGCATAGTGGAACCCCGCTCTTCTTCCTCTCCGCTGTCTGCTTATTAGTTGTAGGTATTCATTATTGTTTTATAGGTTACGGTTTTAATAATATTAAGTTTGGTGAATTTGAGTTTTTTGTTATATGTATAATAAATATGTTTGAGTTAGTTAAAAAAAATCGGAAATGTAGTCAAAACCAAAATCAAAACGGTCTTTATTCAGTACAATCACAAGGACCACTATGAATGTTTATGTAATGTTATGATATACGGCGAGCCAAACTTAAGCCTGGACGTCCGTGAGGCCAATTCCGGGTCGCAGCAGAAGACCAGCGCTACTGTATGGCAACATATAGTAGCATATGCTGAGCTGTTGGCCCATTCACCACCACTGAATGTTACAGTAATAGTTACTATGAATGTTACATATATATATATATATATATTCTTATCTTTTTAGTTTGTATACTTACTGGTTTGTTTTATTTATGTTATTTTAGTTTTTTATTTTTATTTTACTTTTTTACGGTGGTGGATGAATAAACGAGTTTTCTTTCTTTCTTTCTTTCTTTCTTTTGTATACTTGATTAGGTGTTTAATAAATTAAATATTTCTATAAAATAATTCTAGGAGAGTCAGCCTGAACTATTCTAATTTAGATCTAATAAAATAAGATCTTAAATTTTTGACACACAACTGAGACGGCGCGTGCGCAAGTCATACCGTGGGATGATTATCATTGCAAAAAACTGCTATATTTCTCAACGGAAATTTTCCTAGTTGACACAAATTTAATTTCGTCAGTTAGTTATTACAACCACCATTGTCTTCCTAAGATATCTCCTTGGATATTTCAGAATCGAGATCAAACTCAACGAGTGGGGCTGGAGTGTGGACGGACGCGGAATCCATAGACCCGCCGAGGACTTCCACATTCGATAGCCTCAACACCTCATTCTGGTAAATACCCTCAATCCTCATTCTCCTCTAGATAAATCATGATAGAACATCATGATTTATCTAGAGGAGAATGAGCTCCAGACTTCGACTGCGCAGGATTATTATTTCGAGTAGCTTAAATTAGCGTGGCGTAGTATATATGTGTAACTCTAGCGGTTTTGGCAGCGCACGCCAGTATAGCTCGCAGATGGTAGATTTTTTTGCTACTTGCTTGACACTTATCGTCATATTTTCGACAATTCACATAATATATTTATAAATTGTAGCCTATGTGTTATTCTGATGTATTAGCTATATTATTGTAAAGTTTCATTAAAATCCATTCAGTAGTTTTTACGTGAAAGAGTAACAAACATCCATCCATCCATCCATACTTACAAACTTTCGCGTTTATAATATTAGTAGGATAAAATGAAACAAAATAAAAAAATATGCCTCTAATGGTGGTGATGATGATGATGATGATGATGATGATGATGATGATGATGATGATGATGATGATGCCTCGATCTCTCTGAGACGCAAGAGCTAAGCAGAGCTTCAACCTTTAGTTACAGTTCGACGTCCCCTTGCAGAGTCGGCACAGCGCCCGCCCCCAAGGACAGAGAGCCAGACCCATTTATTGATACTGTAAGTTACCTGTTTTCTTCCTTTAGACCAAGTATCAATTATCAAGTAGAAAAAGAAAACCTAACCTACCTGTGGTAGTTCTTAACATTCCTACGATCTTTAGATATATGTATATTATTTACTTAGAAGGTTTTTTGAATCAGAACGGAAAAAAAACAACGTATGATCTAAGCAATCTTGAAGTTAGCCTTGAGACTGTAAATATAGTTTTTTGTGTAAGTAACTAAATCCCTATGTTTCACTTCTTCTTCTTGTAGTATCACTAATTCTTTCGAAACAAGTGTGGTAAAGGTATTTTAAGTACGCCTCAAAGAGGCTTCTTACGAGCACTTGACACTAATGTTAAACTAAACATAAAAGTTCTAAAGAACTTCTAAAAGTCTTCTCAAGAACTTTTATGTTTTACTGGGATCATAATGATGCTTAGGACAACACGATGCTGCGCCAGTTACCGTGTTAATCTAAGTAGGTAATGGACTAATGATGCAATCCTACTAATACCCAAATGTGGCTTGCTGTCATTTATAGAACTCTTGGAGCTAGTTTTTTTGTGGTCAAATACAAGAAGAATTTCATTACTCAAGAATATAATTTTCTAGGTGACAGATAGCCGACTTTTTGCCGATAGCTGTCAGTTTTGTCATGGAAAAACGTCAATTATCTGCTAAACTGCACTGTCAAAGCTCATTCTGCGTCTGCGGTGGCGTGCACGATTTTTTTAATCATAACGTTCTGTATCCAGTTCAATCACTAGGATCACTTCGAAAAGTCTTGTATACTAGGCGTTACGGAAGACCAGCGTTATATTAGTGCATCAAACACTTATAATATAAAGCTGAATGACGACCGATTTATTGTCCTAACCAATATTATTCCTAGGAATTCGCCTATGTTCTTCCGATACATAATAAGCGATTTGAATCTAGCAGCAGATCCACGCGACCTAAGCCTAGAAGAACAAGCAAAAAAGTAACGGCTTGGCTCTTAATGGCTAGCTTTTAATTATTTTCTGCTTATTCACAATGCTATAACCTACAAAACTCTGATCGGAATCGTGCACGTCACCGCGGACGCAGATTGAACGGATGTCAGCATATCTGACGCAGCCACATTTTGCGCAGTGTACGGCCCGCATGAGCCCAACGCACTCTGCTCCTCCGGTGGTGGGTAGCTATGCTACACTTAGACCTGAGACGCCGCGAGTAAATGCTGATGAAATAGGTAAATTACTTTCATACAAAATATAGCAGGTATATTTTTGATATACCTAAAAGTAGAGATCGCTTTGCTTAGTTGTAGCCAAATAGTCTTGCTTACTTTTAGCATGTCATGTGAAAACCAAAAAAAGAATGATAGAGAATCAAAGAGTATTTGTGTCATATTTATGTTTAATAAGAGTTCTGGGGCCTTATGCTCACTTCGACCGAGATTATCTCACGGTAGAGATGACGTCATATCTCGTTCAATAATTCGTTGACCTTGCGTCTCGCATGAACTTTGTATGAGAAAATTGGGGAGTTAGATGGTGAGAATGGGGATAAATAGTTTTCGAACGAGATATGACGTCATGTCTACCTTGAGATAATGTCGCTCGAAGTGAGCATAAGGCCCCTGAACTTAGACTAAGTATAATATAGACGTAGTGTTACGGTTTTTCGGCGTGTCCGTTTTTTGTTAGTTTGTATGTATTCGCATGAGTGACTAGAGAAGGGACAACATTGACTAACCTATCGATAGAATAAGAAATGTATGAAAAAGTCGTTTTAATCGCTACCGACCCGTGGTCCGACCGTTTTGTCCAACTGTTTGTACCTCGGGTAAGTGAAACTATCCATGGTCCAACCGGTTGTACAACGGGGCAGCAAGTTTACCCGTGGTCCAACACGTTGAACCACAGGGAAGTAAATTTATTTTGGAATCCAACTTTTTAATTTTAACTGGTTGCTGACTTTTATTGCGAAAGCCCAAAACCATTATAGACACTGGAACACTATCATCGTCAATAATGTTTCCCACATTGCCCTAACCGTGAGAGCGATGTCCATCCCACTCGATACAATTTCTTATGGCCATTTCGTCCATGCATAAGAACATTTTGTAGGCTATCAGTTTTCACGCCTAACAGCTTTTATCCACTCCCGTCTTCATTCTGGGCATTTAAGAACCTAAAAAAATAATGTAAAATTTAACAAAAATTGATCCCTTGCGAGACGCCTATAAGGTGTGAAAAATTGAAACTACAACGGAACAGCCGGTCTGACCCACCGCATTAGATATTTCATATAAAAAACGGAAACTTACATATTATCGATAAAGCTAAATTGGTCGGTGGAAGTACATCTCTAGAACAGAAGACTAAAACAATGCATTTTATTTTGCAATAATTAATGGGTTTACATCATTTTCACATAGGAAAATATGACTAGTACTAATAAAATGTAATTCCTACAGTCTTTATGGGAGAAAAAACGTATTTTTTTAGCATGAAAATAGAAAAAGAATATTACGTATCAAATGACAATTCCGGGTCTTTAACTCCTGCTTTTGTTGTTTTTGATACACAAAACACAGCTTCACAAGACATACTTTCACCTTTTCAAATATATTTTGCCTAGACAATAATAATTCTTTAAAAATTTTCATAATTTCTTTCGCTGCATCGCAATGTTACTGCGAGTTTTTCAAAAACGTCAAAACAAGATCAAAACATTGCATCAACTGACGGCCACGATTTACGCAGACAGTGAGTGAGTGAGATGGAGTGAGTGAAGTTACATCTTCTTTTCTTTTACTCGTAGCTAGGCTACATGGGAAGAACAAAGATAGATGATCAATGTTTGATACACAGTTGAAAAAGGATGTAAGTCTTATCGCTCCCTCCAGTATATAGTACCTCCATGGTTCTGAATATAACAGTATACTGTGATGTGAGATATATTCAAAAAATTAAAAATCTAAATAATGTATTCATAAAATACAAGTTTTAACAAATAAATGGGTTGGGATCTCTTCTTTTAAGTTTCCTGTATTAGAAGAGTCCTACTTTTTCTGTGGTTCAAGGTAGTCTTGCAATTTATGAGCTACAGTTACAAATACAAATGTATATAATTATAAATAAAACTATACGCCAGTTTAACTTTCCACGATAACTGCAGCCGTTTATGACTACGGTTATCGAAGGAAGCCATCTGAGTTCGTCGTTATTAATAGTCGTAGGTATGATTTGTACATTTTATGAAGATTATTTATGAACATGGTATAATATTAGATAGATATGAGAATAGTTAAAATATGTAGAATTAACTAACACATAATAAAACATGACTTCCGGATTTTCTATGATACTTTCTAGGTCTTGAAGGTACTGAAAGACAGAATTAAAATCCATGCAATACAGAAAAAACCATCCATATTTTGATTGTATTCACAGAAACCGATACCGAATATCAAGACGCGCACGCAGATGGGCACATTTGTTCAGAGGCAGCTGAGGAAGCTCACTCAAAACCCGGCAAAGTGGGGCGGTTCCGAGAGAGAATAGCTCCGGGCCACCACAAGAACTGTACCCACAAACACCTAACAAAGGACTCTATAAAGGAGAAACCTCAGTCGCCTGCCTGCAGCTAATGTGCAACCACACGGGCACCATCACACGAAGAATGTGAATCATCACCAATGTTGCGGTGCGTTTGGCAACCCGCACGTTAGACACAAAAATAATTCCAATTGTCACCTTATTTAGTTTTAAGAGTAAAATATCATATGATATAACTCCGTGCTGGAATCAAGAGATGTTTTACAGATTTAGTTCTTAGATCCGTGCAAAAATTTATTTTTACCGACCTAAAAAATTTTGTTAATATTGTCGTCTATAAAACGAACCTACTGTCAATATAATTACAGAAAGCCCTCACAACTCAGTAGCTCTGCCTTCTGCGCTGCGGCCGTGTGTTCGATCCCCACCGAAAACAAACTTTTGAGTAATCCAAATCCATATCCACCCTACTCACATACGTAAAAAAAGAAGGACCTACATCACAAACATTGCCCGCAAGACCACCTTCATGCAGCACCAGTTTGACTTTCTTTCGAACCACCTTTACAACAAATTAAACAGAATTCTAAACTTTTCCACACTACATTTTACTAGCTGCAAGCAGATCTTAAGAAACTGGCTTCAAAAATTGACATATAATGACACCGAGGAGTTACTTGAGATACAGAAATAACTTTTTATACACTAAAAATATATATATCTGTAGCAAGCGTCCATGTCAATTTTTGAGCAATTGTTTTTGCTCATCATCAACTAGCATACTAAGCCTTAGACTAAGTATCATATAGACGTAGTGTTTCGGGTTTTTGGCGTGGCCGTTTTTTGTTAGTTTGTATGTATTCGCGTGAGTGACTAGAGAAGGGACAACATTGACTAATAACCTATCGATAGAATAAGAAATGGATGAAAAAGGCGTTCTAGGTAATTGGAATTCAACTTTTTAATTTTAACTGGTTGCTGACTTATATTGCGAAAGCCCAAAACCATTATAGACACTGAAACACTATCATCGTCAATAATGTTTCCCACATTGACCTAACCGTGAGAGCGATGTCCATCCCACTCGATACACTTTCTTATGGCCATTTCGTCCATGCATAAGAAAATTTTGTAGTCTTATCAGTTTTCCCGCATATCAGCTTTTATCCACTCCCGTCTTCATTCTGGGCATTTATAAGAACCTTAAAAAAATAATGTAAAATTTAACAAAAATTGAGTCGTCGCGAGACGCCTATAAGGTGTGAAAAATTGAAAATACAACAGAACAGCCGATCTGACCCGGCGCATTAGATGTTTCATATCAAAATCGGAAAATAAAATATTATCGATAAAGCTAAATTGGTCGGTGGAAGTACATCACTAAAACAGATGACTAAAACAATAATTTTTATTTTGCAATAATTAATGGGTTTACATCATTTTCACATAGGAAAATATGACTACTACTAATAAAATGTAATTCCTACAGTCTTTATGGAAGAAAAAACGTATTTTTTTAGCATGAAAATAGAAAAAGAATATTACGTATCAAATGACAATTCCGGGTCTTTAACTCCTCCTTTTGTTGTTTTTGATACACAAAACACAGCTTCACAAGACATACTTTCACCTTTTCAAATATATTTTGCCTAGACAATAATAATTCTTTAAATATTTTCATAATTTCTTTCGCTACATCGCAATGTTGCTGCGAGTTTTTCTAGAACGTCAAAACAAGATCAAAACATTGCATCAACTGACGGCCACGATTTACGCAGACAGTGAGTGAGTGAGATGGAGTGAGTGAAGTTACATCTTCTTTTCTTTTACTCGTAGCTAGGCTACATGGGAAGAACAAAGATAGATGATCACTGTTTGATACACAGTTGTAAAAGGATGTAAGTCTTATCGCTCCCTCCAGTATATAGTACCTCCATGTACTAAGCTCACAAATAAAATATTACGTAATAATAGCTTATGACTCAAACCTAACCTAATTACCTTTTTTACCTAGATATCTTTCCTCTCTCTAAGTAAAATATGCCTTCTGTGTCGTGATCCCTATACTAAATACCTACACTTCTTAGACTATTTTAATAACACATACCTTCTACCTGGATATTCTAAACTTTTGATCAGTACTTTTAACTTCTGACCTGACCTGATGTGTACCTACTCACTTAAATACTCACACTATATCACTCAAATATATTTTTAAAAACTATACTCGATTGAACACTCAAGCCTTTAACACTCACTCTTAAACTCAAAATAAACACGCAAACTCGCATACACACCCACTAGTTTTAGGCTTCCCTCTGTGATAACCAGACTCTCAAGAGACTGGGGGAATCATGGAAGCCTAATCATTACACACGCACACTTTGCCTACAGTACCTCATACTTTATCATACACAACATCCACTCACACACGCACACTCAATAAATTCAAACAATACTTGTATATTTTTATATTTTCATATAATAATTTCATTACTTGTCAATAACTCTCAGTCCGAAGGAATGGCGCTAAGAACCGGGACACGGTTAATTTAGTCCGGCTCTTGTCGCTTCTTATATAAATTTGCGCAGGTATCGACACTTCCTACCTCACAATTTGTAACCTAACTGTAAGCACTCTTCTAAATTTCTAGCCCTCATTTGAGACTGTTTAACATTTATCCCTTAGTTTTATATAGACTCAATAGTGCTAGAATAAGGTTAAGTGAAATGTCTGATTACCTACTCCTTAGTTTTTTTTTAATCAATATAGATATTTATTATTTTTCTGGGTGTTTATATCAGCTATCTCTTTCCCATTGTAGTTACAAGCTTTGCTTAGTTTGCGACTCGATAACCCAGTGAGATATGTCCATCAATAATTTAATTTGATGTATTTATTACGATATGTATTTTCTTTTCTTCTTTCTGCATCAACTGTGTATAGTAATTTTCTTTTAATGTTCAATCATATTAAATCCTGCAAAATAAATACACTTACTAACTCACTAAATTCGATTGGCACCACACTGGAGCTTCAATATTGTATTATATGTATAACATTGTAACAAGGATCATACAAAAGAACGGTAGGAACCAAGCCGTAAGTTTGTTGAATGTTCTTCTAGGCTTTGGTCGCGTGGAACTGGCACCTAGCTTTAAAACGTTTCAAAGTGATCCTTGTGATTTTATTGACTTTTGACATTGACTAACGAATTTTACTAATTTCTGGCACGGAGTGATAAAATTGTATCTAATTTTAAGATAATTTTATTAATATAACGCAACTACTTATTTTTACGTACAAAAATCTAGTCTCGGCGTAATAGTTTTTGTACAGTCAGTATTATTTTTGATATTTTTTGTTATAATTATTTGTTAGATCTCAAAGTTGCATGACATCTAGAGAACTGATTCCGTGGATGACGTGAAAGCATTATGGAGCTTTAGTACAATATGACAATAGATAAATTTAAATCATTATGAATATATCGAAGTATTTTGATACTGTCTGACAGTGGTTTCTAAAAATTGTATTAAATAAATAGGTTTATTATAGAGCCAGTTAATTTAGATAGTATTTTGGTACATGCCTACCTATACCAACTTGTTCTAAAGTTAATACTTATACTAGAAAAAAGCCTAGTAGAGGCGAAAATCTTCTAGCTGTTGTTTTAGCAAAAGAAAAAAATATTCCTCTATATTTTGAATCTATCAAGCTGTGTTAGACACAATTCTTCAAAATTCGATAAACGAATACTCAACAATTTGTTCTAATTGGTATTGGTGGTAAAGGCACTATTTAGAATTAAGAATTTTTGATCAATTTAGGTTAAGTAGGAGAAATAAAACATAATTTACAACTGTTTAAGTATTTAGATAGGTCACGTAGTTCAGTGTTGTGAGTCAATTAAGAATATTACTCGCGCCAATAAATAAATGAATCCAAAATGGCTTCGCTAATTACACCACCAAACCAAAACGTAACCAAGCGCAGCACCGTACTTATCCGAGACGATATAACTATGCAATGTGTATCATAATACCCCTATAAGGCCAAAAACCAAGAGATCAAACCAAGCACTGGAATACTAAGTTTGAAACGTATGCTAAGTTTGAATACTTCATTTTTGAAATTCCCGTACAAAAGTTAAATTAATATTGTCTCAGAAAGCAACATTTGTATTTTGTATTTTTTATGGTTTTCGTACTAAATATGTGAGTGATTGTAGATCAAATAATAGTTTTCTGTCTCTCTTTCTGATTCCCTCTCACTTGAACACTATTGTGAACAATAATTTGAGAAAGAGATGAGAGGTTAGATTAGCGGCGCCATTTTAGATTCGTTTATTGGCACAGGTCATACCTGTCTAGTCGTTTTGAGATTCGATATTGTTTTTGTGTTATGTACTTTGTGATATATATGTCATAACGTTCGTTATTGCGAACTAAATATCATATTAAATTGATAATTGTTTAGAAATCTGACACCTACATTATTGTCGCTTTCAAATCTATGTAATTTATTGCCAATAATTGTGTCACTTTGATGGTAAATAATAAATGCATTATATTTCATGTATTTTTCTCTTTTTAGTTTTTATATATCTCTTATATACCTCTAAAATAAAAAAGTAACAATGACTTAATATCTACCTACTCCGCAATTGGCTAAGGTAAGCATAAAAAATTTAATCTTAAATACTTTAAACTTGAACCAATAAAATATAAAATGTTTACGTAGGCAAGTTAAAATAATCTAATACAAAACAAATAACGGGACCGTGCAACTTCCAGAATTGACACTACTTATAATTTTTTAAGCTTATCCGCGTATTGACGAGAAAATATTTGTGACACTTGGTTAAGGCGAAGAAAACTGGTAATGTACCTCTCGCTCGCACATTTCAACATTTTGAAAGATTTAAAATCATTGAACTCATTTTTGGTAAATGGCAATCAACCAAGTTTTAGTAAAAAAATCATTCTGATCGAAACAATTTTCCTACTCAAAAGTTTGCTACTTAGTCAAACTTTTGCAAACTCTTGCTACTTATGCAAACATAATGAAGTTATAGAAAATCGCAAACAACCAAATTTCGGAAATTAGCATTTTTTACATATTTTATATCTTAAAAAATGTTGAAATGTGTTGACGGGTCAGCTTCTTATTGAAATAATGTCAGTTATAGTCGCGTTAAACTCTCGCTGCAGGCTCGGTCAGTGCTCAACCTATAGCCGCGTTAAACTCACGCTGCAAACTCGGTCATGAATCATCTTAACTCAAGCTTAAACAAAAGGATCGTCCGTTTTCCTAAGTGCGAGAGAGAGAGAGAGAGAGAGCAATATTGCTGTCTCGTTCCGATAACTTACGAACGAACCTGCAGCGAGAGGAGGTATAGTGCGGTTGCGTCTCTTCGCTTAAATTCAGAACCATACTATGCTAATCCTCATATATAAATTCAAAATAACAAAACAACCTATTCAAAACTAAGTTCCGTCCCCTTTAAGTGCTGCTCAGCCCACTCGTCGAATCTCCTCGACAAATCATCAGACATATAGTTCTTCCAATCCCCAATCTCCCCTTTCCTTATAAAACTGAGGTTAGTGGCCTCGAGATAGCTGTTTCCGAATGATTTTTCAAGTATAGCCTCCAAGTTAACCGCTCGGTTTGTCTTCATGTTATTGAAGGAAAGATGGTCGCATAGTTTGAACACTTGCTCGTCAGACATGGTTTTGTTCAGGAATTCGGCTGTCCTACGGACCACTGAAGGTAAGTCGTGTTTCATCTCCTCAAATTTGATGAAAAGGAGGTTGGGGTCGTGACGCCTGTTCCAGAAACCTGTGGTTGTAACATGGCTATAAAAATAAATTAAAATTAAAAAAAAATACAAGAAAACTTCACATAAATTTTAAACTTTTTTGAAAAAAAAAACAGAATTTAAATAGGTACGCTAAAAACATAAAACAGCAAAATACTAATTTACAATAGCTGTTGTCGCGGCCTATTGCAATATAACCGAAACGTCAGGCAAATAATAAAGGTAAAACGCGATAAATACCCGTGTATGAATAGGTAGTAGAAAGTTACACAGGTTTAGCAAAAATACAAAGTTTTCCAATATGAGTTATGATCGCGAAAGTTTAAAAAATACCTTTTTTTTTTCTCTGAAACTTGGTTGCGATTTTTAATAGGTAACATTCAGTGATTTAATATCTTCAAAAATTTTGAAATGTGCGAGCGAGATAGCGAGGATTTTGACGGGTGTCGACAGAATCACAGCTATTTAAGGGCCTGTATTAAAACTTTAACGCTCTTACTACAAACATTCTGTCAAACGATAAACTATGTTTAAACTATTGCCATGTGTAATGGCAAACAGACAGCGCTATTTTTAAGCATTATTTAAATTTAAACACTATTTTATAGTGTGAGGGTAAGTACCTACAGTGTTGCCTGAAATAAAATTACCTATATTATTTTTAATTTTCCTACCGAAGTGAAGCAATGTCTGTGTGGAATCTTACCAAGGATATGGTTCCAGACGGGCCCGAACGGGGCGCGGTCTTTCATGAAGATATCACAGAACTCTTCGAAGGTCCCCTTCAGGCCGTGCACCAACGTGCAGTAGTGGTAATACGATACCACCATATCTTTCGGGTGATTACGAGACGTGTAGATTACCTAAAAGTAAGCACTAGTTTGTCAACTTCCCCTGATTTTCATTTCAAACGGGATGATTAAGAGTAGTAGAGGTCTTTGTGTGTGGCTCGTCCGGGGAAGTACTACCACCACGCCTTTATCTACCGCCAAGCAGCAACGCTGTGTTTCGGTTTGAAGTGTGTGGTTGATGGTGTAATTACAGGTACATCTGTATGCCTCAAGTTGATGGACGCAGGGCAGTAGTTCGTAGGGCACGTTTCTATCGTGCGTGATTTATGAGGCAATGCTTTGTTATATGTGGTGGTTACCACTTAACACCAGGTGGGCCATCTGCTTTTTCCATTTTTTTATACAACACTAGCGGCCTGTCCCAGCTTCGCATGGGTGGTCATAAATTTTTTGAACATTTTAGGATAAACTTAGACCGTGGGTTCGAGCCTCGCGTCTACTTATTTCATACATTTGCACGCGCTTCTCCTTGAGTGAGTGAAATCGCACCCCGCGCGTGACCCGTGGACCCGTTAACATTTTTAATTTCGTCATATCTTTTGAATGGAATGTCCGATTTGAAAAATTTAAGAAGTAATCTATAGGTATTGAAACCGTCTTAATTATGAAATGATTTATTTGGATAAGGATTAATACCAAGGTACAAATAAAGACCCTTTTCTAGCGGAGGCATTTCAATTAATTTTTTATAATAAAAGAACACATATTGTGACATAACTATAATAGTTAGACATATGCTGTCGCGACATTTTTTGTAGATAATGACGTGTTCTACAAAATCGTAGTACATTGTTTTGTTCTATCTTCAATAGTTTTCGCAGCGCACGCGATGTAAGGTTTTTGTTTTCCACCTTGGGTTACATTATTGAAGTTTTAGTAAGGATCCCTGATTTTTTTGAAAATATAATATAGCCTATGTTACTCAAGGATAATGTAGCATTCTAATGGTGAAAGAATTTTTGAAATCGGACCAGTAGTTTTTGAGCCTATTCGTTACATACAAACATACAAAAATACAAAAATACAAAAATACAAATGTTTCCTCTTTATAATATTAGTGTAGATGTAACATAATACCCCTATAACCAGGAAACAGGGTATTCTACAACTTAAGTTCTACGACTTTCGAAATTTCGAAGGTTATCATTCCTGAAATGCCTCTTTAAATTTCTACCGATATGAAACTAAACACACCATGAGGCAGCCCTATTCACAGCTCTTGGCTCTTGGTCTTTGGCCTTATACTATGTTACACGTTGCATACCTTGCTGATGGAACGTGCATCAACTTTTTTGTGATAGATGCAAGATGGATGTTTTTGTGAGATTGATTGATCATGGCACAAACATTCCGAAATTCCGGAATGTTTGTGCCATGTTCACGGGTTGAACTGACTGACTGTTCGATCCGTGAACATGACTTTCAAGAACCTTTGTATCCCGACGCTTATCGGTTTTAAGAGCTACATATAGTCGGTGGCATATCGTTGACCAGTTTTTCTATAAATTTCCTCATTTCTGAAGCTATCATGAAGTGAAACTACTAGCATAGCTCTCTTGATAGCCCATCCATATACAACTTAAGAACTTTCTAGTTAGCTTATGACTATCTAATGAGTTAAACCAGTTACGTAGTTTAGACAGCCTTCACAGCTCAGTTGGTAGTAGATCTGCCTTCTGCGCTGTGGGCCGTGGGTTCGATCCCCAACCATACATTTACACATATATTTGTATAATAAACATATGTGTTTATGCCCCGTTCTGTGCATAGTTTGAGGCTTAGAGCTGTGTGGAATGCCAACTAATATTATATTATAATTATGATAAGACTTATCAACTACACTTACAGGCACATGAGCATCTGTATATTCTGTATGCCTCAAGTTGATGGACGCATGGCAGTGTATCGCAGGGCACGTTTCTAGCGTGCGTGACTTACGAGGCAAATACATATACCGTTTCTTATAGGCGATGGTTACCGCTTACATCCGCTTGATCCATCAGCATAGTGTAAAAAAAAGACTTACCTTCGGCCTAGCAGTTCCATCGGTTCTCTGTATCTCATGAGGCAGTAGGTCCCACGGCAGATGGCTGCGGATGTACCGCGGCACTGCCAGGCGGTACTTCACGAGGTCTACCGACGTGCCCTTCACTGACTCGTCGTGCCATTCCGCGTGTCCGTCAACCATTATGCACGAGAGCTCAACGAGAGGGCAGCGTATCTTATTTTTTGAGAATACATAACTGTACGAAATAAAATGCGTGGAAACTTGTAACTATGGATTTTATTGAAAATAGAAAAATACAGTCGGAGCACACAGCCGTTAGCATCAGCTAGGCAGACAGGAAGAGCCAAAATCATTGCCACAACACAGACAATAAATTAAATATCAGTGTTGCAAGCACTTAAACTAAAATTATTTCTAATTAGGCTATTATTACAATTATATGTTTAGATTGTTCTAAACATAATTGGGGCCGGCAGAAAGCTACTCTACAGGTAGTTGACATAGTCGTTTTACTGACCTTCTATACACTTTGTTATTAAATTTTATATCGGCCGCTCGTACTACATTGTCTCTACCTGGGTACGTTTTCATAACACGAGCCATATTATAGTTCAATGGAGTAGAGTTAAAATCTTTTACAATTACTAAATCACCTTCTTTAAGGTTTGTTTGCGGATATTTCCACTTGGGACGGCTTTGAAGCTGTGTTAAATAATCATTATGCCATACTTTCCAAAAATCTTGTTTCAATTTGGTACACAGATTCCAAAACTTCAAACGATTTACTGAAACATCTGTTAAATCAACTTCAGGATAGCTAGCCAGAGCTGTTCCAATCAGAAAATGTGCAGGAGTTAAATAATGATAGTCACTTGAATTTGCGGAGAGTAGAGGCCTAGAGTTTAAAATTCCTTCAATTTGTACAATGACTGTATTGAGCTCTTCATAGGTTAGACATTGGCTTCCTACTACTCTCTTTAGATGATGTTTTACACTTTTAACACCTGCTTCCCACAATCCACCAAACTCAGGCGAATAACTGGGTATACACCTAAATTTTATATAATGCTGAGAACAAAACCCATTAACATTATCCCTGTGATTTTTGGAGGATTGTAAGTCATACAATCTTTTCATTTCATTAGACGCTCCTTTAAAAGTTTTAGCGTTGTCACAAAATATATTTGTAGGCATACCACGCCTCGAAATAAAGCGCTTGAGACATGCTAAGAAGGCTTCAGTTGTTAAGTCCGATACTAGCTCTACATGTATAGCTTTTATAGCAAAGCAAACGAAGAGCGCGATGTAACATTTCTTAACGATAGGCTTTCTAACCCTAAAAACTTCATATCGAAGGGTCCACAAAAATAAACGCCGACATGCTGAAACGGCCTGGACGCTGTGATTCTTTCTTGCGGGAGGGAACCCATCAGCTGCTTAGCAGCCTCAGCTTTTAAGCGAAAACACTTAACGCATTTACGCACCACTTTCTTGACATCTCGAATACCACTGACTATAGAGTACCTTTGAGATAGAGAGCTCAAAACTAATCTGGGACCTGCGTGCAAGAGTCGCAAGTGTTCTCTTTCTATTATGAGATTAGTGATGTGCGAGTTTTTTGGAAGGATAGCTGGATGTTTTTTATCGAAAGACATCTCTTTGGCATTATGGAGCCTACCTCCTACTCGAATAATACCTATCTTATCAAGAAAAGGATAGAGACTACCTATTCCTGTTTTTATATTTTTTCCAGCAGAAAGTGACTCTACCTCTTTATAAAAATGTTGCATCTGAGTACAACGCACGATGACTGACATAGAGTCGCGAAGCTCTTGAGGCGTCAGGTTACTGTCGTTTATTTTATTCTTATTTTTCGAACAGTTATTAAAGAACCTGTAAATAAATCCTATCACTTTCTGTAATTTATAAACACTGGAGTATTTTTCAAATAATTTTGTTGAAAACGATGGCTCTACCTGTGTCAAGTTACACGGTACGTCTAGCTCATCGATCTGCTCAGTGTCTGTGGACAAATCAGACAATTTACAACTTTCAAAATTGGTATGTCTGTGTTTCCTATCTAATAAGTAGGTTGGCCCGTGCCACCATAACTCACTTTGCTGCAACTTGTGCGGCGACACTCCCCTCGACAATAGGTCTGCAGGATTGTCACTTGTCCTAACAAAACCCCACTGTGTCTGGTCGGTCAGCTCTGTGATTTGCTTGACTCTATTGTTGGCATAAACATTTGACTTTACACTGCCTGACTTAATCCAAGCTAACACTATCTGGGAGTCGCTGTACAAAAATGTATTTATCTGGGAATACCTACCCACCAGGACTCTACCGACTCTATGTGCTAGCTGGGCTAAAAGCAGAGCACCATTGAGTATTTAACTATTTAAAGGAGCAACACGGGACTTGGAGCAGAGTAGATCTGTTTGTACTGAACCATCATTCTTTAATATTCTAAGATAAAGACAGCAGCCAAATGCTTTTATTGATGCATCAGAATACCCTATCAACTCTACCGAAGAAACATCTTTGCTATTGACACACCTATTTATTTTTATTTTATATCCCATTAACTTTAAATTGTTTAGGAAATTATTCCAGTGTAAAAACTGGTCATTGGGTACTATTGAGTCCCATCCTATTTGCAAAGACCATAGCTCCTGCATGAATATTTTGGCTACCACTATAATTGGGCCTACTAAGCCGAGAGGATCAAACATCTTCCCTATAAAGCTCAGAATTTTTCTTTTTGTATTTAAATTATGCTCCTCATCAAAATTGGGGCTTGAAAAAGTGAATGTATCAGAAGTTATATCATACATTAAACCTAGAGTCTTGACTAAATTATCCCCACTCATGTCTACATGCTCAAATAGTTTTTTCTCATCTGGAATACCCTCTAGAACCTCAAGAGCATTTGAGCACCATTTGTGTAGAGAAAAACTACCTAACTTGAGGAGCTCTACTAATTGGAATTTTAGCTCATGCAGCTGCTTTATATTATCTGAACCACCTAAAATATCATCAACATAAGTACTCTTGATCATTGTTTCAGCAGCAAGTGGGTATTTACCTTTATAGCGATGAGCTAATTCAAGTAGGCATCATAGGTCAAGAATGTAGAGGCCTTGAGACCGTAAGTGACAGTCTGAAGCTGTAAGCAGCTGATAGGCTTCTTAGGATCATCTCGCCATAGAATATTTTGAAGGCAAGTGTGGTGGCTATTTATTAAAACGTTGCGAAAGGCCTTTTGAACGTCACAAATTATTGTGTAAATGTAGGTCCTGAACAAGATAAGAATGTCAAAAAGCTCACTCTGTACCACAGGACCGTTCAGCATGACGTCGTTGAGGGACACCTGGCTGCGGGACTTCATACTCCCGTCAAACACAACGCGAAGTCGGGTTGTCTTACTTGCCTCGTTGATAACAGCATGATGTGCTAGAAAGTAAACAGGATCTCTATCAATATCGTAATTCGCAACATCAACCACCTTAGCATGTCCTAGCTCTACATACTGATCTATGAACAATTTATACTGCTCTAGTAACAAAGGATTTGATTTAAACCTTTTTTCTAACATTAGAAATCTTTGGTAGGCAACTGAAAATGAATCACCAAGCTGCAATTCTTCCAGAGGTGTGATGAGAGGCATATCAACATAAAATCGATTATCTTTTAAACTCATAGAGTTCTGAAAACTTTCTTCAGCCTTTATAAACTCATCACAACTCGGCTTCACAGACTCAGGTACCCTTTCAGATAGCCAAAAATTCTCCATTACATTTTCTAATTTTTTATGATCATGAATAGCAAAATTTGATACAATATCACAAGTTACATTACTCAATTTTTCAGGAATATTACCACCAACTACATACCCAAATAGGGTGTTTTGTAATACCGGCCCATTTTGGATTTTAATACAACCATCTAATAAAACATTGAAATAAATATCTGCACCTAGTAACAAAGAAATCTCAGCTGGGATATTGAACTCATCGTCTGAAAGTTTTATATTTTTGGGTATATTCCACCCGGATACATTAATAAATTGTTGGGGTAATTTTGTTGAAATTTTGTCAAGAATATGACATTTTAAATTTAATTTTACATTGTTGTGGCATGGAAGCACACTTATATTCCCAAGTTTATTGATTTGTGTTTGTTTATTACCTATACCTATAATATTATGGTTTTGATTTATAGCAATCAACCCAAGTTTGTTTACAAGGCTGGTTGTAACAAAAGATGCCTGGCTGCCTGTGTCAAGCAAGGCTCGAACAGAAAGCTTTTCACCATGTTGATTTAGTAAATTAACCTTTACAGTCGGAAGCAAAATGTTGTTGGAACCAGGGTTTGACAATAAAGTCACTGCAGGCTCAATAGGAGCAGCTTTTTCTTCGTGCAATAAAGTATTGTGCCCTTGTTTACATATTAGACATTTAAAATTAAACTTACATTTCCCGCTGTGTGTTTTTAGGCATGTGGTACATAAATCATGGTCCCGCACAAATGATTGGCGGACCTCTAGTGCTGCCGTTTTGAACTCCGGACAGCTGAAAAGAGGATGTTCACTTTTGTTACAGTGTTTACACATTCTTTTTACATGTGAGGCAACATTGGTCACCTTTGATGGGGTAGATTTATAGAATCTACTTGTACTTTCATAGCAAGTACTAGTAGGGGGTAAGCTATCCTCTAACGCTCTAGCGCGCTTTTCAAGAAAGCTCAAAAAATCTGCTATTGTAGGCAGTTTTTCTATGTCCCTATCTAATTGATAAGCCCTATTTGTTAAAGGATGAAAAAAGAAAGGTGGGCAAATATAATAACTAACTGGAGAGGACCAACAGGAACAAGAAGAGTAGGAAGACCATTTACTCGTTGGTCAGACGAGATAAAGAAAGCAACTGAAACCCCAAACTGGACAGAACTGGCAGAAGACCGGAACCAATGGAAAGAGCTGGAGGAGGCCTTTACCCGAGAGGGGTCCTAATTAGTGGCACTTATATATAAAAAATAGTGAAAACTTAAAACAATCTATGTAAAACTTAGGAATAAACAGGCTTTTTTATTTTTATTTTTATTTTATTTATTTATTTGTTAAATGATCTAATTTTCTTGTTAGAATGGAAATTAGCAACATGTCCCATGTATTGATGGGCACATATATCACATATGTATTGATATCTCAATGCATGCAATTGTTGCTGCACATTTGACACAAAAGACCTTATAGAGGCTGCAGTGCCTTTTTGCATTGTAGGTAAATCCAATAGAACGCTAATATGATTTCCTATTAACCGCGTTTTGTTATCAAAACGCTTCTCCAACAAGCTTAGTGCTTCCCTGTAAGACTGATTTACTAACGGCAAATTGACAATGACTGACAAAGCATCATCTGTTACATACTTTCTTAAATAGAACAACTTCTGGACATCAGATAATCTGTTATTATCGATAACAGCCATAAATCAAAGAACGGCTTGAATTTTGTGAAGTCCTTCCCATCATATGGGGTTATATCAATGGTTGGTAGTTTGCAAGTTGAAACATTATGACATTCTGAAACTGATTTTTTACCTATCTGTTTTAAAGAGGCATTAATTTTAGCTAACACAGAATAATATTTTTCTTCTAATGGACCAACCTGTTCGCAGTCGTTTTCGTCAATACTTAGAATGTCCAATTGCACTGCTTCATAGCTCTTGAGCGCCGAAATTAGCTTCTCCTTGCGCGCCTCCAATATATCCACGGTCGCAGACGCAAAACTGATGGGGTCGTTCACGAACAACTCGATACGCGTAATTGTAGCCTTGCACTGGTCACGAAGAAGTCTATGTTTACGCAAAGATTCCTTGGATTCCGCCATGATGAAACGTATGCCGGACGAAACGCTTTATTCTACGACTTACGAACACTCCGCGCACTTTTATAACTAAGCCGTACACTGTTTAAAATACGAACTTTCAACTTTGTTGACTTGGAGCTAGACATGAGTCGGATATATCAAAACGTAACTTATATCGGATATGGGTTAGATATCATACCATATCGATATTCATATCAACATATCCGATATCATAAAAACTATTCAAAACCTCAACTGTTACCTAATAAAGACACGAACAAAACGAAAACTTCACAAACCAAACGATATGAAACAAACACCAATTGATATTCGAAGAATGAATTGTTTTACTGGTAAAAAAGAGATGAAGCGAATATGACGTAACCATAGCCAAATAGTTTGCGTTTGTCGTTTCGTTGTTAGTTTGCCATATCTAAATATCATGTTAACGTTTGCAACCCATACGGCTGATATCGATATCAGAAAACCGTTTTATATATCGATATGCAAACTGTATATCGGTTAGATAACCGTTTGCGGGAAAAAACGAAAACGCCCATGTCTACTTGGAGCCCGGCGCGAAGATGTTTGTTTACAAGCAAACCGATGACAATGACAGGTGAGTGCAGTGTTACCAACCTTTACCAAAAATTTTCCCCAAGTTTATTTCTAAATTTCCCTAAAAATCCATAAATAGATTTTGATATGTACCTACATAAGTCGGTACATATCACCTGGTAGTACATCATTTTACGTAAATTATTTCGTAGCTCATAAAATAAAACGTTACATATTAAACAAGTAAAATATTTTATTGAGTAAATACAATTATGCAAAGTTGTTAATTATTTCCAGAACCGCATCATCATCCTGTTCCTCGTTTTAGTTTGACGTCTTATTTTTGAAGCCATACATACGTACGTTGAAGTTCTTGATCGTGTCCACAGTGGAATCAAATTTTACAAACGATCCTTAATACCGATTTAAGGAAAATCGTACCATCATGTTATTCTTTTTTTTTTTTTTTTTTTTATAATGAATAAACCGTCCTTTGACTACAATCTCACCTGATGGTAAGCGACGATGTAGTCGACGTTGGAGCAGAACGGTCTAGAAGACACCTATTCACTCTAGCCTTGAAGAGATTTAGATTGTAGTGGTCAGGAAAAACAGACGACGGTAATGAGTTCCACTCCTTAGCAGTTCGCATAATGTAGCTAGAAGCAAAACGCTTAGTGCGAATAGGTGGTATGCTAACCAGATATGGATGATACCCGGCCGTGCGTCTACTAGTCCTGTGGTGGAATGGTGATGGCGGTATAATATCGTGAAGTTCCTGGGCACATTCCCCGAAATGTAACCTATAGAAGATCGATAGGCAAGCAACTTTGCGACGGTGTTCGAGACTCTGGACTTTAGTCTCCGCCATGTGTTGCTCACCTACCATCCTGAGAGCTCTGCGTTCTATCGAGTCCAAGGCAGCAAGCTGGTGTTTCGCCGAGCCATCCCATAGGTGACAGCAGTACTGCATACCAGACCGGACTTGAGCTTTGTAAAGATTGAGAAGCTGTCCAGGTGTGAAGTATCGCCTTACCCTATTTAGGATGCCCAGCTTCATGGAAGCAGTTTTTGCCCTAAACTCAATGTACGTGCCAAAATTGAGAGCAGGTCTAAGTGTAGTGGCAAGGAGTTCCAGGCGATCTTGTATTGCTATAGGTACATCTCGGAAAACAGGAACCTGGAGAAACGGACTTTTCTTGGCAGAAAAAAGACATGCTTGCGTTTTAGAGGCGTTGAATTTGACCAAATTAGCATTGCCCCAGTCGGACACTGCCCTCAGTTTCAAATTCAAGCGATGCAGCATTTCGTCTCTCTCCTGAATAACCACATTCTGTCTGGCTTGGGCATTTGATACGTATCTTTCCACAACTGTGCTGTACTCAGTACCATTCTAAGGGATAATCTGTTCCTTAGTTAATTTTTGATTGTCCCATAATAGAAAAAGCACGCTCGACTGACGCATTGGAAACTGGCGTCATTAATGCTAAAGCAAATTAAGTGAGTTTCTGACACTAATGAATGAATGTTCACTCGTTTCATATCGTGCGTTCTTTTCTACACACGAAACTGAAAACAAGTTCGATTTTGCAAGTTTTGTTTGAAATCCCTAAAAAAATCCCCAAAATATTCCAGTCCCTAAAAATGTCCCTTTTAACACTTTTATTCCCTAAATTTAGGGACAAAATCCCTAAGTTGGGAACCGTGGGTGAGTGAGTGACAGACACTCCCGCGCAATATGGCCGCCAGCAGATTTGACCGCTTCTCAATGCTGCCAACACTCACGTCTTGCACGAACTTCACCACACTCAAAATAAAATGTAGGTGTTTTTGCAAAGCCAAACCTCGATGTCCAAAAATCGTAAATCATACGATAACTCGATGATATGAGGCCTTTTTGTTGATGATGCTTTGTTCTTCTTGTTCTATAATAGTATAGAACAAAGTTGCGGGCCTCGTACTGCAACCCGGCAACAGCGACTTCTATGGCTAGCTGGCTTCTTCGAACACAATCTCTCCACAAAAATTTGCGAAGCTGTTCGGCACTGATTTTAATACACTTCTCGAAGGACCACCAACGCATGTACGAAATAAAATGCGTGGAAACTTGTAACTATGGAGTTTATTGAAAATATAAAAATACAGTCGGAGCACACAGCCGTTAGCATCAGCTAGGCCACAGATATATATATACATAGATAACGCAAGTATCACGATTTGTATTGAAACCAAGCGTGCCGACTTTTTAATACCTACTCTGACGTCACAGTCGAAATTTAGTGACGGGAAATCTAAACCGATTAAAAGACACCGATGCCGCCGATGCCCTTCCGTCCCGCTACGATTTAAACGATTCAACTGGAACCGCCGCCGGCGCCGCCGTGATCGTCTCGCTCATACCTACTCATAGATTTTATATCTGTGGTCCCGCTCGCTCACTCCGCGGTCGTGTAGTTTCAATGTGAGGAGTCGTGCTCATCGCGCTTTTGAGCCGTTTCATTCTGTCGACGCTTTTGGATACCTTCGTTCGCTTAATCTCAAGTAAGTCTACAAATATATATTTGTTAATAATTCTTTAAAACACAAGGGATTAGTATAAACATGCATGTTATGAAACAGTAGTTTTTGATGACCTATTACGAATCGATTTACATGAATGACATCGATTTTCTGACAGACGAATGATATGGACAGACGAATGATATGGACAGACAAATGATATTTACGGAATTAAAATAAATAATAAAAAGTAAAATTAATATTTTCTTAGAAATTTGAAATAGCCCTGTCTGTGTACGTGTCAAGGTCAATGCGCACGGTCGCAATGGTAACGCGCGTGTTATCTTGACGCTATTTTAAATATATAAGTTGCTAGGTAGGTAGGTGCATAATTATGTTTAAGTACTTAGGTACCTTTTACCCCGTAGGTAAGTAAAGGTAGGAAATCACAAAAGATTTCATGAAAACACATAAAAACAACGTAAGTATCTACTATCTACCTACAAGGTGAATGCCAGTCAAGCCACAATATTATAACTGATTTTGATGAATTTTCTCATTATTTATTGGTTCTAGGTAGGTAACTTAATGGATATCAGTGGATATAACTAAATATAGACACATTTTTATTAATTTATTCACACACACACACAAGTTAGTTAGGCCTATAACACCTATCTACACTAATATTATAAAGAGGAAAACTTTGTATTTTTGTTGTTTTGTTGTTTTGTTGTTTTGTATGTAACGAATAGGCTCAAAAACTACTGGTCCGATTTCAAAAATTCTTTCACCATTAGAATGCTACATTATCCTTGAGTAACATAGGCTATATTATATTTTCAAAAAAATCAGGGATCCTTACTAAAACTCTAATAATGTAACCCAAGGTGGAAAAAATAATCCTTACATCGCGTGCGCTGCGAAAACTATTGATGATAGAACAAAATAATGTACTACGACTTTGCAGAACACGTCTACAAAAAATGTCGCGACAGCATATGTCTAGCTATTATAGTTATGTCACAATAAGTGTTCTTTTATTATAAAAATTTAATTGAAATGCCGCCGATAGAAAAGGGTCTTTATTTGTACCTTGGTATTAATCCTTATCCAAATAAATCTTTTCATAATTAAGACTGGTTCAATACCTATACATTACTTCTTGAATTTTTCAAATCGGACATTCCATTCAAAAGATTTTAAAAATATAAGGTCACGGGGCGCGTTCTCACCCAGCGCGGGCCCGGGCAAGGCGCGAGTTAGAAGTGACTCGAACCCACCACGGTCTAAGTTTATCCTAAAACGTTGAAAAAATTTATGTCCACCCATGCGAAGCTGGGACAGGCCGCTAGTACCTTATAAGATGATTTAAACAGCGTCCAAGGCCAATAGGCACTTAAAAGGGCTATAGATACGTATGTATGTATGTATGTATATGTATATTCAAAGGATGAACATGAACATATAAAATAGGTACCTACATGAACTCTAAAAATATTACCCTCCCACTTAAAGCTTTTGTATAAAATTAGAACATTTATTTATTTATGAGCTTGTTTTTATCAATAACTACTAAATTATCTCTTATTATAATGGTTAATATCATTTGTCTGTCCGATTTCGATTATTCATATACTTTGTAGGACGAACAACACTAGTCGCGAGATTTGACAGACGAATGATAATTTGCCTGTACCACGAAGACAAAGCGATGCGCGACAGTATCGCTTGTTCCGATATTCATCGTCTCATAACTCAGAACGTCAGATTAAACGCTCAAAGCAAACGCGGCAATGTAATGTAAATATGGTTTACTTAACGTTAATCTATAGTTACTTAGGTATACTCTTGAAATCACAGCTTGGAATACTTTAAAATTAGTTTTAAAATGAATTTACGCATAATATGATTTAAAAATTACTTACCTGTGATATGAAATATATCCTTGCCTTGGGGGGCTAGAATTTGTTGAGCTATTGCAATTCAATATCATGCAACGAGGCATTTTATACAATTTTGCGGACGTCTCGCTGCAACAACGGACGCGCACGGACTGTAAGCAGCGGCGGCCAACCTAGACGATTCGTAAGGGTTCGGACACGGGAAGTACAAGCATTTGCGTTATCTATGTATATATATATCTGTGAGCTAGGCAGACATAGCCGTGGGTAGAAGGAGTCGTACGTACGCGTCTTGAGCGGCTCATACCGTAGAGAGCCGTCAGTAACGGCTCTATTTCTTTTGGAGCGGCTAAAAAGCTCTCATGCCAGCCTAATATAAATTTTATTCCTAGGTTGATAGGGTCTACATTAGAAAAAAGATATCCAGATCAAGAATTTTGCTAAATGAATTTGAATTGTTTCGTCTTGATAATAAGATCTAATTTCCAATGCTGCATTTTTGGAGCCGCTCATCTGTGGAGCGGTTCTCAGGTCTACTCATAAAATGTGATACACAACTCAAACGGATCAAAGATTGGTTTTATGATAAACAGAACCCTGAACCGTTTGAGTAGAATATTTATTTTGATTCATTGGGAGGTTTACTACGTACTCGAACCTTTGAATCGTTTGAAGTAATATCTGCGCGGGTGAGTGAGTGGAGTTGGGATGAATTGAAGGATTATGGTTCTTTTTAGAAAAGCATGTTTTTAAATGGTATGGGTTACGAATTTGAATTATTAACTTGAGATGTTTTAGCAACAGCCCGTGGATGCCCTCGCGTTTTAGCATACATATTTAAGGATATTTTGCGTTCTAGGCTCGTCATAATTTGCATAAATATTTTCCGTTTTATCGTTTAATCAAGTAAGGTTCATTTTGAATAGTACAACTTTTAATTTAATTTTTTTTCATTCCGTCGTTCATTGTTAGCAAGATTTATTAGTTATTGCTAACATACAAATTCACGGATTTTTTCCTGTTTATTTTCCGCTAGACTCGTTTATTTTTCTACAAAATTATTTTTATCGTAGTATTTTTTTGTGTTGGCGTCTAGTCCTTTTGCCAAGTCTTATCGGTGCTTGCTTGGAGTCTTTGAGGTACCATGAAAATAAATTGGTCCTGAAATTCTGAGCCGTTTGAACCGCGGTTCGGCTCCGGCTCGAGACTGTAAATGAGCTGATGCGCTGCAGATCATGTTTTTTGAGTGAGTTACCCATGGCTAGGCAGACAGGAAGAGCCAAAATCATTGCCACAACACAGACAATAAATTAAATATCAGTGTTGCAAGCACTTAAACTAAAATTATTTCTAATTAGGCTATTATTACAATTATATGTTTAGATTGTTCTAAACATAACCTTTATTCATATACTTAAATCAGTGAGCTGTAACCCAGTGGCGTAGCTATCGTAGGTGCAGGTGGTGCACCAGGCCCCGGAGCTCAGGGGGCCCTCGAACCTAAGCTTTGAAAAGAGAGGGTAAGCCAGCTCCCGAAGCTAGAAAACCTTGAGCCTGCTCACAATTTTTTTTTTTCCTTTTATGATTATAAATGAACATGAACAATTGATGAGATGAGAACTGAAGATTTAAGACTTTCAACACATTCGCCAAGCGTCTTAGAAAAGCATGTGCTGCTTGTTATTGTTATTTGGTAGTTTGGTTGAGTACGCTCGTAGCACATTGCATCAGCGATAAGCTCACGTGCTTGACGGTCGTGAGATCAATTCGACAATTAGTTAGGTTTTCATCTCGATTCTTTCTCTATGCACCGGGGCCCTTGTCCACCTAGATACGCCACTGGCTGTAACACAGGTTTTCTTAAACCAATCACAGGCCTATCTTGCAATGAAGGCTTATATCTAGCTTGCACTATTTAGAACTTACTCAAATCTTTTGTTAAGAGAGAAAAAAATACTATTTTGATTCAAACTGGTTTTCCTAATAAAACGATTGCATAACGTTTGTACAAAAACTAGTAAATATTTTTTTTTGGTAGGAAAACTTGTTTGGATCAAAATTATTATTTTAGAACTACTTGGTTGATTGCAATTTTTCATAAATAGGTTTATCATAAATAAGTGATTTTATGTATTTTAAAGTATTAAGATGTGCGAGCGAGAAGTACTTTGACAAAGCCCCAAAGGGTGTCAGCCCCTTGACAAAGTCAAAAGTATCACTCGACAGTAATATAACAACGTAGCACTGCTCTCCGATATTACTTTTCTAGTGCTACGCAAGTAGCTATGCTAGCTGTGATAACAAAAGAGTTCCAGAAGATTTAAACGCGCATGCCAGGCTACGCGCGTAGCTCATGCTACGTGCGTAGCAGTACTAGTCTTGCTAGCTACAAAAAATACTCAATAAAATCTTTGAAAATTCTTATAAATAAGGTGAATCTACGAAATATTAATTTTAACTACATACTTACGTAATATTTAAATTGATATAAAACTTACTTGTTGTAGAGATTTCGCTCCTTCGTAGTCCAAATCGTGTCCAATTAGCCAGACCATCTCTTGGGCCCAGGTGGACCCTGAATAAGTTGTAATAAGTACCCATTAATATGAAAATCTAGCATAAAGGACGAACTATAAAATATTCATTACACAAAATCTCTAATACTATAAGACTCAAAGTCCTGACTGACTGACTGACTGACTGACTGACTGACTGACATATAGACAACGCACAGCCTAAACCGCTGGTCCTAGAGACTTGAAATTTGGGGAGTACATAGGTCTTATGGCGTAGAGGTGTACTAAGAAGGGATTTTTGGAAATTCAACCCCTAAGGGTGTAAAAAGGGATGAAAACGTTTGTATGAAAAATTGTATTCCTTTAACCTACAAACTTGAAACTTGGAGAACATGTACCTCAAAGCAAAAAAATAGGATAGGCATTTTTAGTTTTTTAAAACTACCCTTAATAAGTGTGCAAAGGGATGTAAAAGTTTGTATGGGAGTTTTTTGACCGCTGGTCCTAGAGACTTGAAATTTGAGGATTACATAGGTCTTATGGCGTAGAGGTGTACTAAGAAGGGATTTTTGGAAATTCAACCCCTAAGGGTGTAAAAAGGGATGAAAATGTTTGTATGAAAAATAGTATTTCTTGAACGTACAAACTTGAAACTTGGAGTACATATACTTCAAAGCAAAAAAATAGGAAAGGCATTTTTAGTTTTTTAAAACTACCCTTAATAAGTGTGCAAAGGGATGTAAAAGTTTGTAAGGGAGTTTTTTGACCGATGGTCCTAGAGACTTGAAATTTGAAGAGTACATAGGTCTTATGACGTAGAAGTGAACTAAGCAGGGGTTTTTGTAAATTCAACCCCTAAGGGTGTAAAAAGGGATGAAAGCGTTTGTATGAAAAATAGTATTCCTTGAACCTACAAACTTGAAACTTGGATTACATATACTTCAAGGCAAAAAAATAGGGAACCCATTTTTAGTTTTTTAAAACTACCCTTAATAAGTGTGCAAAGGGATGCAAAAGTTTGTATGGAGTTTTTTGACCACTGGCCCTAGAGCCTTGAAATTTGAGGAATACATAGGTCTTATGGCGTAGAGGTGTACTAAGAAGGGATTTTTGGAAATTCAACCCCTAAGGGTGTAAAAAGGGATGAAAACGTTTGTATGAAAAATAGTATTATATATTTCCAGGAAGCGTTATATATGTTCATCATTGGGCGGGGGGGGGTTTGCCATAGTCACCACGCTTGGCAGGCGGATTGGTGAACGCAGTGTTGACGGTGTTTACTCTGGAAATGCTGCTGCCCATTTCCTGGTGTGTTCCCTTAGTCGCCTTTTACGACATCCACGGGAGGTGATGGAGGGGTCCAATTCTATGCCGGGACCACCACGACCAATTTGAAGAGTACATAGGTCTTATGGCCTAGAAGTATACAAAGAAGGGATTTTTGGAAATTCAACCCCTAAGGGTGTAAAAAGGGATGAAAACGTTTGTATGAAAAATAGTATTATATATTTCCAGGAAGCGTTATATATGTTCATCATTGGGCGGGGGGGGGTTTGCCATAGTCACCACGCTTGGCAGGCGGATTGGTGAACGCAGTGTTGACGGTGTTTACTCTGGAAATGCTGCTGCCCATTTCCTGGTGTGTTCCCTTAGTCGCCTTTTACGACATCCACGGGAGGTGATGGAGGGGTCCAATTCTATGCCGGGACCACCACGACCAATTTGAAGAGTACATAGGTCTTATGGCCTAGAAGTATACAAAGAAGGGATTTTTGGAAATTCAAACCCCAAAGGATGTAAAAGGGTTGAAAACGTTTGCATGAAAAATAGTATTCCTTGAACCTACAAACTTGAAACTTGGAGTACATGTATTTTAAGGCAAAAAAATAGGAAAGGCATTTTTAGTTTTTCAAAACTACCCTTAATAAGTGTGCAAAGGGATGTCAAAGTTTGTATGGGAGTTTTTTAACGTGTGGTGCGATTGACTTAAAACTTGAGGTAAATATACTAAGGAATAAATAATTAAGAATGACGCTTTTAACTTTTGATAATTAGCCCTGCAAAGGGTTCAAATGACTGTAAAAGTTAGTATGGGAGATTTTTAACGCATAGTGCGATTGATTTTAAACTTGAAGTAAATATACTTCACAACAAATAGTTCTAAAATCACGTTTTCAATATTTTAAAACTACCCCTTCAAAGGGTGCAAAAGACTGCCAAAGTTTCAAGGTTTGTATGGGAGATTTTTAACGCGTAGTGTAATTAACTTCAAACTAAAAGAAAATGTGTTCTGTGGATAAAATAACATAAAGACGTTACCATAGAGGATACAACGAGGCGTCAATGATCTAAAAACGGGAATCTTGAGTTGGTACCTTTCGTACCAACAGATCTCTTCAGATCTGAGGGTATCTACCGTGCCTAAGGATCAATGTCGTGAAGCTGTTTCGTTTTGTTTGGTTTTGGGGTAGAAACTAGGAACAAATAGGTACATATTTTCCGTGTGAGGTAGTCTTTGTTGTATTTGTCATGATTGTACTAAACTCAGTACCTACACCTACCTACCTGTTGGCGATGAAACAGTCTCCTACGCATCAATACGGAATAGTCGCATGAAAAGAGCGAGACAGCATGACTAAAAACATTGTAGTGGTTTTTAGAAGGAGGTGGCTAAAATTGATATGTCTGTCTCCCTCTATTCATGGCCTTATTTTTGCTTATGATTAGATTAGCATTTTGTTTGTATTAGGAATAAATGACAAGTTACGGGTTTTTTATTTATGTCAGGAAATAGGGAAAATTAGCGTCTATGTAATTAATAAACTAGGTAGGAAATAAAGTCATTAGTTTGAACATAGTAGTCGAAGAAACATAAATAATATTTTGTCATACTGAAATTTAGCACAGATATATGTAATCTGGAAACAAATAAAGGCCTGTAGGCCCTAGGGGAACTTTTGACCTGAAAGGGGGGCACTGTGCCCGTCAGGTAACCTAGAAAATAAGAGTTTTTGTCAATAAATGAGGTCGGTATGGAGTGAAAGAGGGTTGACTAAAGGGTGATTTAGGTAGAGGTAAACAAGGGTTTGGGCCTCGGTCTCCTTAAGGTAATGCTTCGAGGTACGTTAGGAGACGAGGTCCGACCAGTGGTGTGGTATAACATCGGTAATGGTATCTACTTATAACTGGAAGAAGGGAATCAAGATCCGAAAAAGTCTGTGGAGCAGTTCAGGATCATCACCAAGGCAAATGCTAATTGCTGTAGGAAAGTCAACCCCCTCGCACCCCCATTACCGCCACCTAGAAGTAACCTTGCGTTTCTTTTGGAACAACAGTAGCAACACGAGGCCCTCCACCTCACGCCCACCCTCAACGGTGACGGACGGCTACACCAGACCCAGCAAACACCTCCACTATCAGGTGCCGTTTAGGCCTAGAGCTAACGGCAGCGCAAGCTACCCGTGCTCGGTCCACCTGATTGTGGAGAGGCACCCGACACCGCCCTGCAGGGCGTGTGCAAGGTGCGGGGGAGTCCTATACGCGACCCCCCACACTACCTAATATAAGTAATGTACGCCTATAGGTATATCTTATACCTACGTAGGTATTTAAAATCCTACCCTAATAATATACAAATCAATGCGAAAGTTACGATGTTTGGATGTTTGTGGCTCAATCACGGTTCACCACTTCAACGCGTGCGAAGCCGCGGGAAGCCACTAGTATAATATAAAGTAATATTAGGGCACGATTTGATTTGGCTTCAGAAACATTTGAACCGCGACCACAGTGGTGATATTTTTTATAAACTTTAATAAGTAAATACCTATTTGCTTATCGAATTACCAATGCCAATAGCAAAGCAAATAATTATTAAAATAAAATAATTACAAAATTACTCAATGATTTACTATCTGGTTTACTAAATAAACGAGAAGTAGCAGGATAAATAAACCTACCTACAAGTACCTAAATTAGTTGAAAAGATTTAGCTTATTATTTGATTTAATTTTATGCATTCAAATAATTGTATAAATTTAATTTGAATTTAACGTTTTAACCAAACCGAAAAAAGTTACAATCTTTCTGACTTAGCTGCAGTGGGTAAATGCATCACTCTCTTGCATTTGGAGACACCTTTGCCGTGAGAATCCAGACCCCAGCGACCGCCCGAACAGCTGATAGCGAGAAGTGCAGTAGGTAGCTAGGCAGCGAGTCAGTGACCGGGGCGCCCCGGGTATATCTGGAATGATCGGCAGATTATAATATGAAAAAGGAGAAGTGAATATTTATTAGGTATGTAACGTGTGTAGGGATTTACTAAATGAATTGATTATTGATTAATTAGTGAATCAATAGTTACAGCCTTTGTGGCTGCGTATTTTAAATGACAATATATTTTATATATAATAATAATTTCGATTCATAATATTTAAAATGGCTACTGAGGTGGAAAACCCCACTAAGTTAAAGGAATTAATTGTAAAAAGAAGTTCGATAAAAGGTCAGATAACGAGGTTCAAAAATTATTTATCAGCATTTAAATCGTCGAATGTAGAACTATCTAGTATTGAACTGGCCGAATTATCCTTAAAACTAAACCGGTTTGAAGGGATATCCATAAAATTCGATAATCTTCAAAGTGAAATTGAGGTTTTAAATTATCTAAACTTAGATGTGGAAATCGATGAGAGAGATATCATTGAAGGCGATATTGTCTTTTGCATAGCGACGGCAAAAGAGACAATACAAAATAGAAATATTCAGATAGAAACGCGTCGAAAGTCGATGGCACCTGAAACTTCATGTCATCACAACCAATACGATCAAGGTTTCGGTTTCAAGCTTCCGCAAATTCATATTTCAAAGTCCGATGGCTTGAATTTCGTGACACTTTTCAATCGTTAATTCATACAAATGAGCGAATCTCTGATATACATAAATTTCACTACCTAATCTCATACCTAGAGGGAGACGCTGCACGACTAATATCGAATCTGGAGGTTTCTTCACTAAATTACGACACCGCCTGGTCGTTGCTTTATGAGCGCTATGATAATAAAAGATTACTCATTAACTATCATATATCTGCTCTGCTCAACGTACAACAAATCACTCGAGAGTCAGAAAAGTCATTACGATTTCTGGTTGACCATGTGACTAAGAACTTGCGTGCATTATCAAGTTTAGGACAACCTACTGACAAATGGGACATTCTACTTATTTTTATGTTATCGTCTAAGCTAGATAGCCAGAGCCTAAGGAAGTGGGAAGAGTTGCGTAACTCTTTCGATGAAGTCCCAACCCTTGATCAGTTTCACAAGTTCCTTACGAACCGAGCTGATGTCTTAGAAACGTTAAATAGTAATGGGTACGACAATCCTGTCAAAATGCAGCCAGTCTTGTCGCGTCCAAGTCACAGTCCTCATTCGAAGCAGGCGAATATTCGTAATAGGCATTATCCTAGCCATAATCAACATTCAGGTTATAATAACAAACAAGAAAGAACTCACAATGTTAAAACGTTTGCAAGTACGAATCAATACACTCAGAGAAAATATACATGCGTCATCTGCAATGATTCGCACAAGGTTTATCAGTGTCCTACGTTTAGGAATAAAAATTATAATGAAAAAATGCTTGATGTTGAAAAATATAATTTATGTAGCAATTGTTTGAGACAAGGGCACAGCCTAACTGATTGTCGACTAGGGCCCTGTATGGTTTGCAATAAAGGGCACAATACAATTCTTCATCAAGATGTTGCTTCATCCAGCACTGCCTCGTCCGAATCCGTAGTCACTTTTTCGAAACAATGTTCTAATACGGTAATATTGTCCACGGCAATTGTCGAGGTATCCAATCCACTCACTGGTAAAACGGAGAAGATTCGCGCGCTCCTAGATTGCGGCAGTCAATCGTCGTTCATCACGAAGTCTCTGAAACAAAAGATACAATTAGATAAACATAAAATAGACACTATAAATATTATCGGTATAGGAAACCAATCATGCAAGAAAACCGTTGAAAGTTGCAACATACACTTAAAATCAATAAACAATACATACAACACTAATTCATCTTGCTTGGTTATGGATGACCTAATAGGTAATTTACCAAAGGCGCCAATAGATATACGACACATACAACTACCGAGTAATATTCAACTAGCGGATCCTAACTTTCATCTGCCAGCTACAATAGATGTCCTGCTCGGGGCAGACATCTTTTGGGATGTAATGGGTACAGAGCAATACTCATTAGGTTATAAAAACCTAAAATTAATTAATTCGAAGTTAGGTTGGCTGGTGGCCGGACCCTATCATGCGAGTTCACACAAACAAATTCACTGTAACTACTCAGCCAACCAAGAATACAAAAATCCACTTAATGAATCAAACGAAACACCAAAAATACAAAGAAAAGGTGACATTTTAAGCGATACACTAAATAAACAAACACAAAATTATACACTACACAAACAATTAAAAAATGGTAAACATAATATACACTTAAAAAATTATACACTAATTATACAATCAAGAAACAATACACTTATACCTCTACAATCAGAATGTGAAAAATCACTGACCGAGGAACATCCTCTATCCACTAAAAGTAACGATGAAAAACTATGCGTAAATAATTTTTCATCAAATACTGGTACACTCTGCGCCAGACTACGTTCCATCGATAATCCTCATTTTCTAGAAGAGTCATACACTATGGCCAAGAAGGGTCTTCTCAATCTAGAAAGGCTAGTTCATAAAAACTCAAATATACAATTCACTTATTCTACTCATACGGAACTAGGCCAAATATCCACTAATCACGTGAAGGGATGGAACGCATCCAAGGAAAATAAACACTTATTTAAAAAACTTATATCCACTGGAAAGTCCAGCATTCTATAGCAACATATATATATCTAGTTTGCGCATACCTAGCTAGAAGCATACAATGCGATCAACTTGCGTTAACAGTCATAAAACTTCATTCGCTCGCGTACTATTATTTATTCTGTGTTTCAGCTATACATGCATCTATCTAAAACAAAGGCTTTTAATATAGTTAAAAATTAATAAAGATACTTACCACAGTCACTAGGTAGGCAGTTGTACCATAGGTACCTACAATCATCTCCGGCTGCTCCTCGCTGAACCTGCAACAAAATAAAATAAATTATTTAAAATTAAATTTAACTTGTTAAAAAATATAAATGTTTTAAAAATATTAATTTAAATTATTATATAAAAAAAACCACTTACCGAATTGATTTAGCATTTTAATCACATAATAGGCACTTCGTCAAATATGTTTCACGACACAGTTCCATGAAACACACACTCTCTTTCTGACTTCACTACACAGGAAGGGATATAGAGGTAATGTTCGTTCATCCCAGCTTACTCTCCTCAATTTGGAGACATCTGGGAATCTAGAATCAAACCCGCTTAACATTCTGACTAAAATGTCATACCTAGGGAACAGCCACTAAACTTAAAAAAAAACATGCTTTATTTACACAAGTGGAGACAGTTCTCATCAGCCATCCCTTGTGTCCTATGTCATCCAATCTTGACGACCTTCTCTCCTTTCCTCAGGGCACTGTTTCAACGGAAGAATTCACTAAAGACGTTCCCGTCTCCGGCCCTCAAGACGTCGACACAAGCAAGCAGCTAAGCTACCAGAAATTGGAACAATCCAACAATACTTTGACTCGATGACTTACGATGGCAGAAAGGAAAATACATCTTCATACATGAAATCATAAAATTGGACGGAGGAAACTTCAAGCCTATACTATGTGGCTGACCTATACACTTCAAGAGCTACATGCAACGCGCACTGGTTAGACTGCACCTCCCTGAACGCTCTTGAACCCTAACATCAAATTTCTTTGCGATCCAGTTTTCAGAATGTTAAAACAATGTAGAACTAAAACAGTAGGACAATTCAAATAAATCATGATTCACACTTGGCTTAGGCCCGTGAGCTTCATTATTACCGAAATATTTATATTTTAAGAGCTCTTTTTGAAGGGCGCGTCCGGGGAAGAACTACCACCATGGCTTTCTCTGCCGCCAAGCAGCGTTGCTGTGTTTCGGTTTGAAGAGTGTGCCGGTATAATTACAGGCACATGAGGCTTAACATCTGTATGCCTCGAGTTGATGGACAGGGCAGTGCATCGTAGGGCACGTTCCCTTCGAGCGTAACTTACGAGGCAATAATAATATAGTAATAATAATTCATTTATTTATTCAGACAATATGGTCCATGGTGCTAGTAACAGCAAATGTTTATACATAGGGTAAGTAACTTATAACTAATAGCGATTTGGTCCTGCTTTGCAATGCTTTGTTTTAGGTGATGGTTACCACTTAACATCAGGTGGGCCATCTGCTTGTTCCATTAGCTATAGGTATATAAAAAAAACATAATATTCGAATTAAAACCCAATACATCCTACTCTTACTTACCAAGTGGAAAGCTTCCAACAAGTTGCTTGTCGATCGGTATGTAAGAGTAAGGGTAGTGATACCAATTAAAACACGTCGTCATCGTGTTTCATATTTCTATAATAATCCAAAACTATGACTCACCAACATCAATCGTCAAACAATCTGCACAACTAATTATGAATACTAAAACTTCCCAACAATAATCATAAAATGACTTTACTTGAATTTAAACAAAGACTCGACGTAATCTAATCACAAATAATTGAATCTATCAGAAACTCGACACAAAATAACAACCCTTCAGATTATCCAAAATAACTCGAAATTAATTTACTTTAAATCATTGAAAGACAATTATCAAACTTATACAAAAACAAAGTCAACCCAGTAGTTCGCCTCGGCACTGCGCTCAGTCCGAGCGCAGGCAAGCGAATGAATCTGTTGTGTGCGTCAGCTGCTTATAAAGGCGGCGCGGCAGGTACCTCGCCCGACCGGCCGCTATGAGTCACACTTGTTTACGTCGCTGGTGTATTGTGGCGTGTTGTTTGCGCGTTGACTAGTGACGCAACTTCTTTACGACACTCGCGCCGATACGGCCATACTGACGTAGGCGCGTCCCTGCGCCTTATTTTCGTTTGACCTACGGAGAACAAAAGCATCATTAAACTCGTCAAAAATTAAACGCATCTAACCTCATAGCCTCAGCGCTAATTTTGGCCAAGCTTCAGAGCCTCAGCGCTCATTTTAGCTTCTCATTAATCTTCACGTAAATTTCTCACTTTCATCAGCACGTTTGATAAACAGTAGAAACTGGTTTTATTTATTTATGTATTATAAGCTCGTTATTAAACACTCTCAAAGTAAAACACTGGTAACACTCTTATATTCACGTCACAATAGGATCTCATTTTCATAAAGATAATTTTCACACAAGTGACAACTCTAAACACTAACACACGTAATACTCACGTCAATATTAGATCTCACCAAACACACACTTTACCAGTCACGATACTATCGGTTTTCGTCATCACCATCATCCTCCTGCTCTCACCCTACGCTGTGGGTGTCGGCGGTGTCGGCACAACATTCGTCATCATCGGGTTTTCTTCCACTCGATTTGAAAAAAAAAGAAAGAAAGTTATTTCTTTATATTTTCTACATTTAAATCACATCGCCGATACGGCTACGTCACTTTAAATTGAAACCCAAGTCATAAAATACTATGGAGCAATACTCGCTTACCCAGTTCGGTGCCCAATAAATAAATAATACTTGTTCAGCTCGGTACTAAGTCGTAGAGGTTCTAGTCTATAAAAATATACCCATAAACAACACGAGAGAAAAATAAATTACCGTACAGTCTTCAAAACTAGGCCTAGATTAAAGCCAATCTCGAGTGATCGAAATAAAAAAAAAAACTGATCAGAATCATCGTTGTAAATACAATCACTGCAGAAAGGTACGATACGTTCAGCGCAAATATATTTTCCGCAACCATAACATGTGTGGACTATTTTGCGGTCTTTCTTCGCAGAAAATACTTGAAACCTTTAACGAGCATTGGTTGTCTTAGCTGGAGGCTCGTCTAGACCTCCGCCACCGAATCGTCATATTTTATTTTACTAATTTCTCGGGGCAAACGTGTCACATTCTGCCGGACTTTCAAATGTTCACATACAAAGACAAGGCCTAGAAATTCCGCAGGCTCTACGTTGCAAATCCTATGAAGAAGATTATTTGCGCTACGCCTCACTACTCCTGAAGATAGACGTCTTCGAGGAGATCTCACTGAAACCGATAAGATTATTTATTACCCATCAGTACAACCTACCAAATATACCAAATATTCAAAACGTTAAGGATCAAAGACCTTCACGTAGACACCAGCCCAAATTACCACGTGACCCAGCCATCTTACTTGCGTCTTACCACTTCTTCAGCAACAGAGTGGTTCACAACTAGAATACACTATCAGAACACGCAGTTACTGCACATACACATCGATAAATCCAACACTGAGATATAGACACACCAGCGATAGCCTCTTAATAAATAAATAAATAAATAATGCAGTCGCTTTTGGTTATACGGAAATTGACATAACTCTCTTCCTGAGCAGACTCCTGATCAGACGACATGACATCAGAGAAAGACTCGTCAAGAATTGAGACAATACGCCGTCCTTTTATTTCTATTTTACTCTTTTCTCTCACTGATGATCTTTCTCAACTTTGGACACACGTAGCTCCTAGCAGGGACACCGTGATATTTTTACTTTAAGAACAATGTTTAGCGCAACTCATTAACTCTAGCTTTTGAGAAGAGCGGCTACATAGCTTGTGTGGCTACGAATCTATAAGCTAACAAAAACATTCTGGGTCATTTTAACCCAACCCCCATGACGCATGAGTTGAGAAGCATGATCAAAGGCGGGAATGTAATTTGCGATGACTCATCGCATCGCGCGTTGAGATTTTCTCGTTCAAGATTATGCTGTAACATCACAATGTTAAAAAAACAAAAAAAAAAAAAAAAAAATAACTTAAAGTCTTTTCCAAACATTTAAAGAAAAACAAGTTAAACAGTCTCCATTATACAGAGATAACTGCGAAAGCACGTTTTGAATTCCCAACAGCTAAAACGTTCAACATTTAGACATCAGCAACTCGCAGAACATATGCATTAGCACAAAAGAACTTTGATGCCAAAAAGAAATAAAACTATCCTCCTCTTAGTGTCAACATCTTCACTGCGGAGGGTCGTGATCAATATCCAGGAACCTAGTCAGCACAATGGTTCTTCAGCGATATCGGTCCTCTGCGGCATGGATGGCATCAGTCATGGAAGACTCTGATACTGAGCACACCGAAGTCTGTCAAAGTCAAAAGATTATTCAATTGAATCACATGAACCATTTTGAAACCACTCACAAATAGGACTCTGTCGTTGTGGCTTTCATCCTTCCATCTTCCCAGTGACCTTCATATTTCACGATTAAACAGTTAATAAAACACTCTGTAACATAAACAACAACCACTCATACTAGACCAAAATGAATACAACCTATATAGTTAGAACACCTATTCGTACCACATCAATATGAATATCACAGCTTGGCCTCGAATGTAACTGAATGAAAACTCTAGGAAAATACTACAGCTCAAGACCAATAAAATAGATTTCCAAAGCAATATGGGCATCTTGTAATGCCACCAAAAATGTGTCAGTACATCCACATTGGTGCTTTTCAGCTATACTCTGGATGTAATCTTCCTATCAACTCATCCATCCAACCAGCTGCGTGGGGGAGGGCTGTGATTTGTCCTCTATCGTTAATTGACATAAATCAACTAAAACAAAAATGTAGCACTAATCCGCTAATCTAATCAGTTTTAGCTTAACTAAATGTAGACTCGTGTGTGTGTAACACTACACAGCACCTGCTAACCCTGCAAATTGTAATAAGGTTCATTGAATACAACAAAAACCACAAAAATAAAGCTTAATGTCCTCGATCGCTCAATGCGTCGCGTGGCTGAGCGTCCCCGATAAAAAAAATTGACTTAAGACAAAACATAAATGATGTATTTCACTGGTTCACTGTAAATGATATAGAGTCATTCGATAACAAGCTCGATAACTTCCTTCAAACAAATATTCTTCTTCTTTTTGATCGTATGGACTTTGCAGTGTTGCCCACAATTTCGCCAATGTCACGTTTATGTTAGACCTTAGCAACGAAACGAAAAATCCGTACTCAAACAAATCAACCAAAAAAAAATGATAACAATTACAACAATGCTATATAGATATACCAGCAACAGCTACTCGTTTATAAATAAATAAATAAACTTAAAAAAATAGATTTTATTTCGAATTCTCCCAACTATTTCCAAACTTCTTCTGGAAATCCATAATTTAAAAGGCAAGGTTTTAAAATACAAAATAATATGGCAACCGACTAAAAAACGGACAAATTACTTCTATACGCCGAACAAAACCCTTGTCGCACAAACTCGCACTGTTTCATAACTTTGAATTTCGACCACAGATACTGATCACCAAAAACTACCTACAACTTTCATCGAACTCGTACGCTAGATAACCCTTCAACTGCTATATGCCCGTGCAGAATGCTCCGCTAGCTGTACGTAAAAATAAAATTGATTAAACACAATGGATTGCACTACACGCATTTAAACGCTAAGCCAGAAGAATGGCCTCAGTCAACCGAAGCTTTCCACCACGCGCCACCACTTTTTGGATGTATTGCCTGAGTGGTTAAAAACTAGATAAATACAGAAACCAATTTAACTACATCCTGATCAACAATGGCTGTATGATATTATCATTAATTTTATAACTTTGCTTGATGTGGACTGTGGCTCCGATCGTTTTCAGCAAAAGCATGGTTTAGTCTCTGAGCGCACAATAAAGGCTCATTAATTTGTGAATGACTCGTCGATGGTAAAATGTGATGGTAAAATGCACAAATAAAAAAAAATGTCTTACTAATCCACCAGTCCAATAAAATTGTATCGGGTACTTTCCACAGCATTAAGACTCTGCAACGTGTAAAAAGTAAATTTAATCACAAAATCAAACTTTAATAAGATATAGACATTTGCTTCACCTCTATAAAGCAACCTTGCTGTGTACTGAAATTAAGATAAAAACACACTACTACTATCACTCGTTAATCCTGCAGCGATTATTAACACCAACCAGTAAGTCGCCTCAACTAACGCTGAGCAGAAAGTATGAACAAGTAAAACTGCAAAAATAGTTATTTTTAATAATACCCTCAACTTCTGCATCGTAAAACGAAAACACATCAATAACCTGTAGGTATCAGCTAGTTTATTAATTTAATACCAACATCCTTTTATCAACACAACGGGACCACTTGGGATAAATAATCAGCAGGCATCCGTTTCTTTCAATAACTGAAATAAATCTTCACACCAACATGATTTGCCTCCATATTTCATAATGTCACTATCACAAAGTACAAATCTCTGAAACAAAGTAATTTATCGTAACAAAGTAATTAACTCTAGGATCACAGGACCATAGAAACTGTTGTGAACAACCTTTACATTAAAAGGTGATGCAGCAACATATTTGACAAAAACGCACTTAAACAAAACGTCTGAACACATCAGGAACACTCTGTCTCAACATGATGAGAAAGTCAAACTACTACCCAAGTTAACAAGCTGAAACAAACAGACTAGGTACATGAATCCAACCTTTACATTAAAAGGTAATGCAGCAACACATTTGATAAAGACGCACTTAAACAATACGTCTGAACTGCAATCAGGAACACTCACTCAACCTGATAAGAAAGTCAAACTACTACCCAAGTTAACAAGCTGAAACAAACAGACTACATGAATTTCTCTTATTAATCTCAAGGAGTAGGAGTGTAGTGGAGTCCACTACAAAATATTTTACAATATAATCTAAGACATAAAACGATATCAAAAACCACATACAACAAAAAAAAAAAATACGCTCGGCCAGACTGACCACTACTGTCGCAGAATGGGCAGTCTATGAAAAGTACCTACGGTCAGGGATGGTCGCAAGACAACGCAGGCGAATCTCACTTCCGATGTAAGAGTAAGGGTAGTGATACCAATTAAAACACGTCGTCATCGTGTTTCATATTTCTATAATAATCCAAAACTATGACTCACCAACATCAATCGTCAAACAATCTGCACAACTAATTATGAATACTAAAACTTCCCAACAATAATCATAAAATGACTTTACTTGAATTTAAACAAAGACTCGACGTAATCTAATCACAAATAATTGAATCTATCAGAAACTCGACACAAAATAACAACCCTTCAGATTATCCAAAATAACTCGAAATTAATTTACTTTAAATCATTGAAAGACAATTATCAAACTTATACAAAAACAAAGTCAACCCAGTAGTTCGCCTCGGCACTGCGCTCAGTCCGAGCGCAGGCAAGCGAATGAATCTGTTGTGTGCGTCAGCTGCTTATAAAGGCGGCGCGGCAGGTACCTCGCCCGACCGGCCGCTATGAGTCACACTTGTTTACGTCGCTGGTGTATTGTGGCGTGTTGTTTGCGCGTTGACTAGTGACGCAACTTCTTTACGACACTCGCGCCGATAGGTACATACACAAGTTTCTTTATTCTAACAGAGAGGAGGTCGAACTGCGTGGTGATGTGGCTCAGGTATATGCAGAACAGTAGGTCTCCGCAAAGCATGAACCAAATTGTTATAATTCCTGTGGAGATGTTCAAAATAATGTTAACTACACACGGATACAGATCCAGCTACACAAAGCCAAAGAGAAAAGACGCGTATTACAAGGACATAAAAGCGAGCCGTGTATAGCCTGATGAATGTTAATACATAGATGGAAATCAGGATTTTAATATCAGTCCTTGTTTTATATTAGTGCTCGAAAGGAGTCTCTTCACGCGCACTCAAAATTCTTTCATCACACTATTTCGAAAAAACTAGTGACACGACAAGAAGAAGAAGAAGAATATCAGTCCTTTGGACAGGTTCAAAATAATGTACTAAGAGAAGGAAATCATGATTTTAATTCCGATTTATAAACTGTGAGTCAATATATTATGTAGATGATAGGTGTTTTTCAACTCAAACTAATTTTCGCACATTCCAACATTTTTGAATAAATTAAATCAATGAATGCAGTTACAAAATATCACAAGCAACAAAGTTCGGGAGAATAAAATGAAAATTCAATATTTTTAAATGTGTGATCCAGAAGTTGATTTCCGGTTGTTAGTTAGCGCCTCCCTAAGAGAGGGTCATGGGTTCAAATTCCACTCGGTTCAAACATTTTGGGGTAGTACAAAGTCTTTGAGCGAATGCATTGTAAATACTATTAAACGAATAAAACAAAGACATTGAAGTACCTACTAATACAGAATAGATTTGAAAATATCACAAAAGGGAACGACTGTAAGATTTGCACCCACGATTATCCCCACGATACAAGGATACGCTGGACTCACTAAATCACTATCAGTGCTTAGACAACTCTTTCGACCCCAATTCCATTCCATTTACTTCTGGCATGATAACAAAATGTAATGGAATGGCATTTAGCTGGGCGCCTGTGGCAGGTTCTAGTCTAAAAAAACGACTGAAACATAATGAAATGGAATGGAATTGGGCTGGGCGCATCTGTGGAAGGATGACCAAAAATTACAATTGAATGGGCCGCTCATCGTATTCTTGTCGGCACAACGAGTTTTTTCTCTCCATTCTCCTTAACTAGTGGTTCGCCCCGAACTGAGATCTCGTGATGCGACCCGACGAACGCACCAAAACGTTGAGTAGGTAGTCAGAGGCAAGTCCAAACATTATGTTTCAACTTTTTTCTGACTACCGCCTGCTAACTTGGTACGGTAACCAAGTTTCAACTCTCTTGGCCTATTCATTGAAGAGTTCCGTTGAACAGACCTTGGTTCCATCATCAGACCTGGTCGTTGTCACCATTTTATGCGAACTGAGTACTTCCTTAATTTATTTCAAGAAAAAAAAATAAGAAAAAGCAAAGGAACGGGCCGACCAGTAGAAAAACCTTGATGCCAACAAAACTCTTAGAGCTCTTGGATCGCTGGTTATCTTAATTTAACTTTATTGTTGTATCTAAAAAACCGAGCGTCCCAGAAAAAAAGTAAAAATTGTTTTGGAATGCCCAAACGAAGCCCTTTCATATGACATGTATCTTGATTTTTTTATGTAACTTTTTTTATTTTTGCCCCCTTAAAAAACCCCATATCTTAATAAACCTTCATTCGATTTTACTCATATACTTACCAGTAAATTTCTCAAGTACAAGCTATCGTCTTATCAAATTTCATGCAGAACGGATCAACGGTTCGAAAGTTATCGCCAGACAAACATACATACATAAAATGCCAAATGGCCCAAGTTGAAACTAAGATCTTCGTTCGCTTCGCTCACTCGATCAATTAGCTTTAACACAATCCATCTTTTCATCGGCCTACCTATCTCTACTCCTTTATACATCCACATTCGTGGCATTCTTCATGTTATATGACATTCTTCTTGCGAATGGGCCTCTAATAGTGATAAGAATTCAACTTCACATCTCAGTTGGTAGTAGCTCTGCCTTCAGCGCCGTAGGCCTTTTTGTTCTCTGTCTGGGTGTTATATAATATTATAAGTATGTATTTACAAAAAAGAAAGTATATTATGTATTATATCAGCTATCTGGTTCTCAGATTACAAGCTTTTGCTTAGTTTGGGGCTAGATAGTGCTGTGTGGAAAGTCCACCAATATTTATTTATTTATTAAATCATCGCAGTAGTGGTTGATCGTAGTAGAACATCGAGATGGTGGCATGAATAACACGTTTTCGAATGTCACAGTTGCACTTGACTGAGAAATATGGAAGGGGAAGAACCAAAAAACTTAGTATTAAAAGAAAACGTATTTTCACGCCTTTTTCTGCCGCCAAGCAGCAACGCTGTGTTTGAAGAGTGTGGTTGCCAGTGTAATTACAGGCACATGAGGCTTAACATCTGTATGCCTCAAGTTGACGGACGCAGTGCAGTGCATCGTGGGGCACGTTCCTATCGTGCGTGACTTACGAGGCGATGCTTTGTTATAGGTGATGGTTACCACTTAACATCAGGTGGGCCATCTGCTTGTTCCTTCAGTTGATTGTATTAAAAAAAAAAAAAACTTTGGACAATTTCACACCGCGCTGTCGAGCCTCAAAACTATGCCAAGGTTGTACTATGGGAACCAGATAGGTGATATAATACATAATATAAATTTTATGTAAAAACATCATTATAATATATTTTAACACCCAGACACAGAAAAAGCATCAATATTCATTACTAAAATATTTGTTCTAGGTAGAGATCGAACCCACAAGCACCAGCTCAGAAGGCAGAGCTGCTATCAACTAAGCTGTGAGGGCTGTCATAATAGGTTATGTATCGAGGCCCGTCTTAGAGGGATGACGTGGACTGAAAATAGCTGAAATAGTTTATCAAAATTAATCAATGACCTTTAAATGTCACAATTAATACATTATGAGATATCGTAGAGGGTCTACGGCGTAGACGCTGTAAGGTTGATATTTATTTCTTTTCTGTATTGTTCCACCTTTTTTTTATAAATACTTTGTTATCGCCGACTAATTAAATTACCTACCTTTATAAACATGATTTTGAGGCAGTTTTTTTTTATTCTTTTTGCTAATGGAATAAGTAGATGAGTGTATAGTCTGATGCGTAGCCGTGTGTACTTATATTGTTCGAAATGAGCACGGTAAAAGATTATTATTATGAGCCCTCCTGGCCCTATTACTGAGTATAGGCCTCCCCTCATTCCTTCCACATGGGTTCTGGGTTACGTTTACCCTTGGCAAAAGATAATATGGTAAATTAATATCAGATGGTTAATTATGGTGATTGACAGCCTTCACAGCTCAGTTGGGAGTAGCTCTGCCTTCTGTGCCGCAGGCCGTGTGTTTGATTCCCACCGAGAACAAACATTTGTGTGATGAACACAGATGTTTGTTCTCTGTCTGGGTGTTATTATATGTATTTACAAAATCTGGTTCCCATATTACAAGCTTTGGTTTAGTTTGGGGCTAGATAGTGCTGTGTGGAAAGTCCACCAATATTTATTTATTTATTTAAATGTATCTAACTTAAAAACCGTAGTACAGTGTAGAGGTACTAACTTTTAATTAAACTGGCTTTAAACCACGCTTAAAGAGCTTGAAATGAACCGCTCGGTACGACAGATAAAGTAGTCGGTGTCAAATAACAAAGGGTATTTTATTACGTTTTGTGGTCCACTGTCCACTTCCACTGCTCGCGCCAGCGATGCTATTAATTAAACGAGCTTTAGGTGTATCTGTAGATAGAGTAACGGATTGTGAAATGAATGGACTACTAAAAGCAAGAAAGAAAACCATTTCAAGAGTAACCTACCTAAATCGGTATAGGTAGGTGGTATAAAAAACAATAAAAGTGCTAAGGTAGGTGACGTATGTCAAAGTCAAAGTCAAAGTCAAAAGTTATTTATTCATAAAATCACAAGGATCACTTTGAAACGTCTTAAAGCTAGGTGACTCTAGGTGCCAGTTCCACGCGACCAAAGCCTAGAAGAACAGGCAACAAACTTACGGCTTGGTTCCTACCGCTCTTTTGTATGATCCTTGTTACAATGTATTACTAGTAGTTCGCCCCGAACTGTGATCTCGTGATGCGACCCGACGAACGCATCAAAACTTTGAGTCGGTAGTAGTCAGAGGCAAGTCCAAACATTATCTTTGGACTTTTTTCTGACTACCGCCTACTAACTTGGTATGGTTACCAAGTTTCTACTCTATTGGCCTATTTATTGAAGAGTTCCGTTGAACAGACCTTGACTCCATCATCAGACCTGGTCGTCGTCACCATTTTATGAGAACTGAGTACCTCCTTAATTTATTTCAAGAAAAAAAAATAAGAAAAATCAAAGGAACTGGCCGACCAGTAGAAAAACCTTGATGTCAACGAAACTCTTAGAGATGGGAGCTCTTGGATCGCTGGTTATCTTAATTTAACTTTTTAAATTTTAACTCGAAAACCGAGCGTCCCAAAAAAAAAGTAAAAATTGTTTTGGAATGTCCAAACAAAGCCCTTTAATATGACATGTAACTTGATTTTTTTATGTAACTTTTTTAATTTTTGCCCTCTTAAAAAACCCCATATCTCAAAAACCCTTCATCCGATTTTACTCATATACTTACCAGTAAATTTCTCAAGTACAAGCTATCGACATATCAAATTTCATGCAGATCGGATCAACGGTTCTAAAGTTATCGCCAGACAAACATACATACATACATACATACATACATACATACATACATACATAAAATGCCAAATCGCCCAAGTTGAAACTAAGATCTTCGTTCGCTTCGCTCACTCGATCAATAATATAATATTATGCCTAAAGTAGAGCTGTTTGTGTAGGGCGCATCTGAGGGAGTACTACCACCATGCCTACTTATGCTGTCAAGCAATGTTGCTGTGTTTCCGGAAAATTACAGGCGCATGAGACTTAATATCAGTTTGCCTCTAGTTGATTGACACAGGGCAGTGCATAGAGCACGTTCTTATCGTGCGTGACTTACGATGCAATGCTTTGTTATAGGTGATGGTTATCACTTAAGATCAGGTGGGCCATCTGCTTGTTCCATCAGCTAGTTGTATAAAAAATATATTTATTTGTGTATAGTCTGTACGGGGATGATATTGTCATTGTGACAGAAATCTCAATTAAATAAATATTAATAATGTGCTACGACGTAATGTGTTTTTAAGGCTTTACATTCGAAATAATTGATAAACAAATTCATAACTGATATTCTCGTAGATTGGATACCCTGAAACATAAAAAAACCGGCCAAGTGCGAGTTGGACTCGCGCACGAAGGGTTCCGTACTGTAAAAACGGTAAAAAAATCACGTTTGTTGTATGGGAGCCCCCTTAAATATTTATTTTATTCTGTTTTTTAGTATTTGTTGTTACAGCGGCAACAGAAATACCTCATCTGTGAAAACTTCAACTGTCTAACTATCACGGTTCATGAGATACAGACCACCAAATAGATTGAACCAAGAGATTATAAATGTGGCTGGGAGAATATGGGCAAGAAGAGCGAAAGATAAAGACGATTGACGATCCCTGGAGGAGGCCGCCGAAGGTGGTCCATACATAAATATATAAAAGGGAACTAAACTGAAACAGCTTCACGACTTTAATCCCCAGGCACGGTAGATATCCCCTCAGATCTCTTAGTATCAAGTACTCACTCCAGATTCTTTTGAGGATGTCTAAGGGGGGTAGTCAGAGGTACGTCCAAACATTTAATTTGGCACATACCCAAATTTTGCAGTAGTTGGTATTCCATACGTGACAGGTTGCAAGCCTATCGCCGCTGTTACAGTACTAACAGCGGCGCTGTTGTAGAACTAGTATATAAATAATTTAGTATTAAGTTTTTTGATTTGTAGAAATTAAGCTTGTTTTATTTTATTTATTTATTATTCTCGTAGATCGGGACAAGAATTAGGACCGATGCTTTATAAGTAGCACTTTGAATTGCAAATTAGTTTTGGGTGTTTGTCCTCAAGGCATAGTTTCGAAGATTATGAGTAGTTCTAATTTCATGTTAAGTTTTGATCTAGTTATCAATTTAAATAATACGAAGCATCATAGTTGAATATATCTTAATATGCATACACATTATATACCTACACACATACGTAATTTTACTTGTGCAGTAGAAGCTAAACAACAAGAATTTTGGTTGAAATTATTATATTAATTATTAATATTATTATGTTTTGGTTGAAATCATTTGTGGGGACGTCTACGCTCCCATATTTTTTTTTTTTTTAATTTGGCACTGTGATTCAAAAAAGTTCGCCACCAGTGTTCTAGGCCATGGTCGCGAGAAACTAGTTTATAAGACGTTTCAAAGTGATCCTTGTACTTAAATTGAAAAAACAGAGCACTAGTGGTCTAGTGGTAGCGGCCCCGCCTTCCGATCCTAAGCTCGTGGGTTCGAAATCGGTCGTGCACCAATGAGTTTTTCTGTCCAAAAATGTATGTGCACAATGCCAGTACTCTCAAACGGTGAAGGAAAACATCGTGAGGAAACCGGCAGGTCGTAGAACCTAAAAAGTTCTATAACATGTGTCAAGTGCTCGAAAGGAGCCTCTTGCGGCGCACTTAAAATCCTTTCGCTACACTGTTTTGAAAGAAACTAGTGACACGACAAGAGAGAGAGAGATTGAAAAAAGACCATTTTAATATTAACAGCTACTACCAAAAATCAAGCATCTTACCATGCCAGGTCTGAAAGGCCAGGATGATCTCATAATACACCCTCGCGAAGGGGTCGAACGGGAACCAGTAGAAGAACGGTAGGATGAGCGGCACGTTGTGTCCCAGTGCCCGTTTGACGATCTCCACGAAGGGGGGCGAGAGGAATATGACAAGTAAAGCATTGTTGCACCAGTAGTAACCTATTGGAAAAAAGGAGCATTAAGCCCAGCTTTTGTACACTTAATTTACGTTCGTTCACCGTGGTACCATTAGATAGTACCATCAATAGGTACAGGTACAGGTATAGGTATAGATGTAATGGAACGACGGCGTCGTTTTATTACATCGATGGTACCACTGCAAAAAATATTTTTTGTTACCCGTACATTTATTATTTTTGTGTAATAAAGTGTTGAAGAAATAAAGAAAGAAAGTACATATTTATTTGCAAATTCTTAGGTATACAGCATGTGTCTTTTCGGTCGCCCTCTGATGAATCCAAACGGTTATAGTTATCGAAAAGTGTTGTTAGTAATCACAGGCTCGATTTTGATAAAAATAAGAACTGCATTTAAGAAATTATAAGGTTAATTTATTTATTGAGAAAAAATATATTGTTTCTGGCTTACACGAGAATATTGGTATTCAATGAAACTTCACGAATCGAGATACAGAATGGAGTGTTTATTATTGATGTGGGTATTTGTACATTGCATCTGCCGAGCTACCCACACTATGCGAACAGTGGGAACACTACAGTTTCGTGATTATACCTACAACACTTGTCACAGCTATGGCCGTTTAGATTTTGCCCTCAGGCCGATCGAAATCACTCATTTTATATACATACCACAATAATAAAAACTAAAATAAGGAGCCAAGAGTTGCAAAACGGACACTGACTCAGCGTCAAGTAATTTCATAAAATTTCTGAAAGTAACAAACCTTTTTAGACAAGCTTCTAAACGTTCGATTTTTAAAATTTGTCAGACGTAGGTAAAACGTTTTTTTTTATACCACTAGCTGATGGAACAAGCAGATGGCCCACCTGATGTTAAGTGGTAACCATCACCTATAACAAAGCATTGCCTCGTAAGTCACGCACGATAGGAACGGGCCCTACGATGCACTGCCCTGCGTCCATCAACTTGAGGCATACAGCTGCTAATGTGCCTGTAATTACAACGGCAACCACACTCTTCAAACCTTACCTTGAATAACAATATTGAGCTGGCGAAGCGCCGCGCTTATGATCTGATGCTCTTCATCGGAGACAGGTCCCTGCGGCCACATACCTCGCAGCTCGCTGTACAAGTTCTCGTAGATTGGACGGTAGTATACTATCTTGTACGACTTGGCCATTGCTGAAAAATAGGCATCTAAATGAAAAAAAAAACTAATATAAATATTTTATTTTGTAACATTGCGTTTATTCTTGAAATTAGGTGACTGTTTATTTTTATGATAGCACGCAAACATCTACCTATAAGGCTGGCTGGTAGAAAATGCTCATATCATTAAGCCCACATTTTTGTACACAAAATTTTATTTTCAGGCATTAAAGTGTTTAAATAAAAAATAAAAAAAACTATTTTAAAGATCCATAGTACTAACGAAAAAAAAAAGTTATATGCGTATATCTAACGTGCCTGGAGATATCGTAATTATCGTGTAGCTGTTTCTGATTTATTTTGGAATTAGTGAGAATAAACCTGAATTTAAAACTGGTAGCAAAATATTTTGGAAACCTCTCTAATCAAAAGCCTAGAATCGATATAAAATAAACCAAATGAATATCTAGGAATATTCCTCTAATCAAATCCTAGTAAACCCAAGAAAATTACAAAAATAATACACTTACGAGGAATAGATTATCGTTATAATATTCAACTGTCCATACATATATGGTTAATCTAATCCGACATAATATTACTTAATATCTCTCTTGCTCTTGTTTTATTTGCTTATAAAAAAAAAGACAGAAACTGACATTCCTGATTATCAGACGGTCAAAAAGCATTTTTTTTGTAGTTACAATAACACCTTTACAGTTACAAAAAAACCTTATATTGTACGCTAAAAAATCTTATATTGTACGCTCGAATAGGGCAGACTGTTTGTACTACTACTTTTATACTACCACCTAATATTTTAAACAGTTTACATTATAGACTTCTGATTCTGAACACAACAAACCCAGTAAAAGATATCCAATGCAAGGCATCATCCGAAAGATGTCGATGGCGTCTTGGAAGGAGCCTCCTCGTGCTGTTTTCACCATGTGTATCAGCTCCAGCCATGTGACGATAAACAGGTTCAGGAATGAAAACCAGTAGAAGACGTTCCATGCTTTCCTGATAGACATATTTCAAACTTACTACTTAGAATCACGTGACGCTACAGTAAGTAAGCGAATTAAAAAAAAATATACGTTCTCTATTTTTTTAAATTCCAACACTGGTTCCTTATTGGTACGTTAGACCAATGGCCGTTGAGGTATTGATTTAAAAAGTTGAAAAACAGGCAATGTTTAACGGACAAAGGGACGCTGAAGGACTCGTTATCCTAAGTACTTCTTAAGAGTTCAGGGAAATGAAGACAAGGAAAAATGTCCCTTGAACACTGGGCTGTTAAAAAGCTATTTAATTTTCTTTCCGTTTTACTTTTCAGTTCTGTTTTTTTAATTTATTTTCATGACAAAGAAACTTTTAATTCTTTTGTAACTTTTTTTACCCCAACTTTTTTTGTACCCAACTTTGGTTAAAAATCTTCGTAAAATATTCCATTTGTTTTATACTACCTAGTAAGCCAACATGCGTACGGGCCACCTGATGGGAAGCGGTTCTCATTTCCCATATCTCGATCTATCTATGAACCAAAGATCGGAATTCCATAAATAAAAAACAAATAAAATATAGATGTCATTATGCGTACTGAGAATTGGACATTTCGCGTTAATGTGTTTGGTCAATATGAGAATACTGAATTATTGGTCATTATGCGTCAGACAGAACAGAACGATATTTCTTTGTTGTCTATCTGTTAAGACCCTATATTCTCTTTAGTTTTACGTCAGATCTGATAGTATAATAATAATAAATAATAATCCGTTTATTCAGAAAGTATTTACAATTTAATTTATTTACTTGTTTACTATTTTAGTTGGGATTCTCTGTGTGTCCATAGCTTTCCTCCTGTAGTCTCAAAATCATCAAATCTCCAAAAAATAGTACTATAGTATAATAGATCTAAGATCTAGCCGTACATATGCCACGTAGGGCACAACCGTGCTCTGTGAGAAAATGCAATTGTGTCAGAAGTAACCACGCAACATTACGAGGGCATTTGCTAGTATGCCACAACATTCTCTTAAAGAAAAAATTCTAATCAATATAATAAGATATCCATCATCCTATCTAATTACAAAGCAAAAACTTTTTAACCAATGCTTAAATGCTTACCTCGTTAAATGAGAGTCCTGCCTCATTAGACGAAGTCCTCCTAGTCTGAGGATAGACTTAGTAACGGTGAAAGTTTTATCGTAATCTTGAACACTGTATTTCTGAAACAATATTTATATTAGATCTTATTGTTCTGGCAAAGAATTGAACCCCTCCATCCCTTCTCATGGATGTCATGACAGTATCCGACTAAAAGACAGAAGATGCATAGCACCATCTTCCACTGGCAATCCAATCATACGCCTGCCAAGCGTTTTGACTACGGAAAACCCCACCAAAAACGAGAGCCTAAAGGTCTATATGCACTGCAATAAATAAAATTCTTATTTATTCGTTTCTGATCTTACGTAAGAAATATGACCTTAATTTCAGACTACCCCTCTCTTTTTTAGTAAAAAAGAAAGTAAATTAATTTATTTACGTCAGAAAAAGTTTTATGTTCAGTCCTGTCCATCCCAAAGTTTCCAGAAAGAGATCGCTGTTAGCGATAAGGCAGGGGACAGCCGGCTGACCCATACTGGTTTAATCCGTGTGCATCAGTTAACTGAGGAGTTAAGTTAAAACTGTGTTTCCTACCTTATTTGTCGTGTTAATCAATAAATAGTTACCTATCTAAATTCATACATAAATAGTTACCTACCTCCTTGAAACCTTCGAAAATTGAGAAAATTCACAGTCTTATTCAAAATACCTAGTTAGCTTCGAGTAATACTTTCCACCCACATTTCGAACCACAGACATGCTACCTACATTTGATTCGGAAGAGGAAAGTTTCTCAGGAATTAGCAGCCGCCATGTTTTTCCCGTCATGGCTTGCGACTTCTTTTATTTACATGGTAAATTTCACCAGCTTGTTAATGTGAACTTCGAGGTATCAATACAATAAAACTAGACAAAATTACTAGAAATAATGTTTTTGCAACTATGTAGTTATTACAAAAGTTTCTGTAACACACGCCTTTTTTTATATTCGAAAAGATCTTTTAACTTTTCGAATACAAAAAAGGCACGTGTGCACATAAATAAAATGTATAAAGAACCAATCTTCAAAAAAGGTAAGTACATCAAATAAAGAATAATCAATATTAATAATAATAATAATAATTTACAAATAAAAGATTCGTCGAAATCAGTTTACAGTTTAAAAAAATAGTTGACTTGAGAGTTACTCGTTTTTAATTCCGTTCAAAATATAGAGCAGTCATGCCATCGAAAATCATATTTTATGTAGTCACCACAAGATAATATAGACGTACATGTTAAGGAACCTGGCCTTAACCCTTTTTGCGCTTACAAATGATTTTATTCCCGAGTGGCAAAAGCTTGTTCGCAGAAATAAAAATATAGCGTAAATATGCTTACATTCGTCCCTCTTTGGGCTTCTTTCCCCTTATACCATCTCAGAAGAGACGCCATATCAAAGCTTCGAATAAAAAGTGCCATAATTCATAATCCTGACACTTTTATGTAGAACTCGTGGGAAAAAACACGTGAATTTATTAAAAATGCAGTTGGTTTGCTTGCGTGCTTGCGGTTTGTTTATTTTTTTTCTCCAAAACTTTTGAAACTTTTGACTCTGCTTTGCGTTTTGTTTGAAACTTTTTTATAAGGGAAAAGTTTTTCAGAAGTTTGTTGATATTTGGAAAGATTTAGTAATTTTGTCGGGAAAACTTTTTTAAATTAAAATTGTTTCTGAAGAGTATTGTCAAAGCTTTTTCATAAGCTTGTCCACCAATATTTATTTTATTTATTTTACTCTCCAAACCGCAACACAGCAACGCTGCTTGGCGGCAGAAAAAGGCGTAGCTAATACCGAACGTTGTTTTGTGTGTTTGCGTATGTGTTTGAGTACCTACCTATTCTGTTTGTCTCTGCTGTAGGTCCGTTATGTATTTTTTATGTGTATCCTTCCTTACTAATATTATAAACGCGAAAGTTTTTAAGTATGGATGGATGGATGGATGTTTGTTACTCTTTCACGTAAAAACTACTGAATGGATTTTAGTGAAACTTTACAATAATATAGCTTATGCATCAGAATAACACATAGGCTACAATTTATAAAGATATTGTGTGACTAATCCGACGCAGACGAAGTCGCGGGCACCAGCTTGCGTCAAATAAATGTATATATTTTCTTCTTATGTTTCTTTCTTTCTTTAACAACTAAACAAAGACTTATTTTACAAGACGCTTAAAATCCATTACTCTCGTGGAAAGCGTCTTAGCAGCTGCAGCGTTTAGACACAGATGGCGAGAGCCTGGATGAGATTGCTTAATAAGGACACAATGATGTATAATATAAAAAGCAACAGTTACACGACTTCGACCTTTTGACTTTGACTTTGACTACTTATATGTAACTTCTAAATAATTTTTGTTTGACAATGTAAAATTTCGACTTTTTGTTTGTAAAGTGTGTTTGTAAATAAGCCTCGAAAGGAGCCTTGGGCTTAAAATTCTTTCAAACTGTTTCGAAAAAACACGATAGATAGTAACACGACCAGAAGAATGAATAAGCGGTTTACTGAGAAAATTTATAGACATCATAAGCTACTTTTTATCCGGGTACGTAACACGCGAGCTAAGCCGGCGCTTATGAAACAATATTATATTTTACTATATTATACTAGTAGTTCGTCCCGAACTGAGATCTCGTGATGCGACCCGACGAACGCATCAAAACTTTGAGCAGGTAGTAGTTAATTAATTAATTAAATTTATTTATTTCAGATGTCATAGATCCATACAAACTTAAAAATAACACATAATAATCAAACAATTTAAAACTAACATGAAGTAGGTAGAAACACTGTTTAGTTAATGTAATAAACTTGACTGGCATTCGGGTTAATGAGTGCAGACACCCAGTGAAACTGCAATGGACTGTCCCATCTGCCAGCCAATATCCTGAGTATCTTGTTGGGGCTAGCCAACATTCTGTGCTTGATGGATGCTATTTTGTTACGCATCATGGCGTGAAAGTCATTGACATGCGCATCAGCAAACATGCCAGACGCACTGCAGAATCTGGGTAGCCCCAACAACACCCTGAACATGTTATTATAGAGGACGCGTAAGGCGCTGAGGGACGATTTGTTAAAACTACTCCACAGGCCGCTTGTGTAAAATGATTGACAGAATGATTTAAACAATGTTATTTTTACCTCACCTGAGCAATGTGCGAACCTGCGGGCCAGCATATTGCCACGTACCGCCAACGCCCTACGCTCCCTCTCTATGTCTGAGTCGTCTTTTAACTCAGTAGTGACCACATGACCCAAATACTTGAACTCCGTTACCCTAGCCAGCTCATTTCCATCAAGATAAACGGGGGGGATGTGGCTGAGGGAGCAGCCGCGAGCTGAAAAAACCATCATTTCGCTTTTTATGTTGTTGTATTTAAGCCCATGAGTAATAGCATAGTGTTCGCAAACACGCAGCAGCCTCCCCAGCGCGCAGACCGACGGGCTCAGCAGCACCATGTCATCCGCGTAGCTAATATTGTTAACCATTTGACCATCAAAGGAGCACCCTGCATGCATGCTACTCAGCTCGTCGATGAGCTCGTTCACGTACAGGCAGAAAAGCTTCGGCGATGTTAACCCCCCCTGCCGCACCCCGCATTCCAACCTGTACGTGTCCGATACCTCACCCGCCCACCTCACACAGTTATCCTGATGCGCGTACCAGTGCCTAAATAGATTAACAACTTCATATGGCATACCAGTGTCCGCCAATTTGTCCCACAGTATCCGATAAGAAGTCAGAGGCAAGTCCTAACACTATCTTTGGACTTTTTTCTGACTACCGCCTACTAACTTGGTATGGTAACCAAGTTTCAACTCTATTGGCCTATTTGTTGAAGAGTTCCGTTGAACAGACCTTGGCTCCATCATCAGACCTGGTCGTCGTCACGATTTTATAAGAACTGAGTACCTCCTTAATTTATTTCAAGAAAAAAAAATAAGAAAAAGCAAAGGAATTGGCCGACCAGTAGAAAAACCTTGATATCAACGAAACTCTTAGACATGGGAGCTCTTGGATCGCTGGTTATCTTAATTTAACTTTTTTTGTTGTATCTCAAGAACCGAGCGTCCCAAAAAAAAAGTAAAAATTGTTTTGGAATGTCCAAACAAAGTCCTTCCATATGACATGTAACTTGATTTTTTTATGTAACTTTTTTTATTTTTGCCCTCTTAAAAAACCTCATATCTCAAAAACCTTTATCCGATTTTACTCATATACTTACCAGTAAATTTCTCAAGTACAAGCTATCGACATATCAAATTTCATGCAGATCGGATCAACGGTTCTAAAGTTATCGCCAGACAAACATACATACATACATACATACATACATACATAAAATGCCAAATCGCCCAAGTTGAAACTAAGATCTTCGTTCGCTTCGCTCACTCGATCAATTATACTAGCGGCCTGTCCCAGCTTCGCATGGGTGGTCATAAATTTTTTGAACATTTTAGGATAAACTTAGACCGTGGGTTCGAGCCTCGCGTCTACTTATTTCATACATTTGCACGCCCTTCTCTTTGAGTGAGTGAAATCGCACCCCGTGCGTGACCCGTGGACCCGTTAACATTTTTAATTTCGTCATATCTTTTGAATGGAATGTCCGATTTAAAAAAATTAAGAAGTAATCTATAGGTATTGAAACAGTCTTAATTATGAAATGATTTATTTGGATAAGGATTAATACCAAGGTACAAATAAAGACCCTTTTCTAGCGGCGGCATTTCAATATTTTTTTTATAATAAAAGAACACTTATTGTGACATAACTATAATAGTTAGATATATGCTGTCGCGACATTTTTTGTAGATGATGACGTTTTCTACAAAATCGTAGTATATTATTTTGTTCTATCATCAATAGTTTTCGCAGCGCACGCGATGTAAGGTTTTTGTTTTCCACCTTGGGTTACATTATTGGAGTTTTAGTAAGGATTCCTGATTGTTTTGAAAATATAATATAGCCTATATTACTCAGGGATAATGTAGCATTCTAATGGTGAAAGAATTTTTGAAATCGTACCTGTAGTTTTTGAGCCTATTCGTTACATACAAAAATACAAATCTTTCCTCTTTATAATATTAGTGTAGATTGGTGGTGGACATTCTACACAGCACTTTCTAGCACCAAACTAACCAAAGCCTTCTATATTTAATGAGTCCACTTCATCCAACGGTTGTCTGGTAGAGATCGCTATTTAGCGATAAGACCGCCCAATGTACTTTGTAGTTTTAAGTCTGTTTTTTTTGTTATATCCATAAGTTGTGCGCAATAAAGTATTTTCTATCTTTCTATCTATGGGAACCAGATAGCTGATATAATACTTATTTTGGCAAGATTTCAAAAACCCTTTTCTAAACTTTTGTACTTACACATAGTGTAAAGTCTTGAATCTACACATAAAACATTAAATTTTATTCTTTTCTACTCGATTTTATTCTATTCTAATATGTATCACTATCAACCTAAAAAAGCAGAGCACTGGTTGAGAGCACTGGTGGTCTAGTGGTAGCGGCCCGCCTTCCGATCCTAAGGTCGTGGGCTCGAAACCGGTCGTGCACCAATGAGTTTTTCTGTTCAAAAATTTATGTGCCAGTACTCTCAAACGGTGAAGGAAAAAATCGTGAGGAAACCGGCATGTCGTAGAACCTAAAAAGTTCTATAAGTGTCAAGTGCTCGAAAGGAGCCTCTTGAGGCGCACTTAAAATCCTTCCACCACATGTTTCGAAAGAAACTAGTGACACGACAGGAGACAGAACCTTAAAAACATTCAACCCCTATTGTATTATTTGAATTTGAAGTAGAAATCTATAATTGGCTATACTTCTGAATTTAAACTTAGTACTAATATATTTAAGTTTTGGAACTATATTGAAACACGGGTATTTATCGCGTTTACCTTTATTATTTTCCCGAAGTTTTGGCTATGTTGCAATAGCCGTGGTTGCGGGCAGAGCCTGCCCGCTCGTAACGGGCCGATCATAACACATATTGAAGTAATACTAATTAAAGTACTAAGTAATACCCGTGTAATACTTCAATATGTGTTATGATCGCGATAGTTTAAAAAAATTGTGCAAATTGTTTATATCGCTGTTGGTTTCTCAATAAATAAATAAAATGGGTTACCTTATCACGGCACAAAAGCATACCCAGCCATCCACTACGTTATTGTGGTCACGTCTACAACCACTCAGCAAGATATGGACTTCTTGTGTCGAGTTGCGATTTGCATCTGTTTTTTTCAGCACCTACCTACTGAGACTGAGAACTTGCGAGGTGATATCCATTAGCTAGTTTGCCAAAGTATGTTAATTGGTAACCATCAACTATAACAAAGCATTATTTATTTATAAACAAAAAAGTATAAAGCACAAACAAAATTAATAAAATCTTCTAAACCTAAATATAACAATTACACTACTCAGTCTAATTTGTACGTCAATGTTCAGATTCCCAAGCCAGGCTAATGCTTCAGGAGGGAGATCAATTGGGTCGGTCCAGGATCCTGGGTATGAATGGATTGGGCAGCGTGAGATGATGTGCTCCATCGTCTGGTCTTCTTCGCCGCATTCGCAGAGCGCCGAGTCTGTCCAACCCCACTTATGCCAGAAGTAATAAAGCATTGATTGCTTCGTAAGTCACGCTCGTTAGGAGCGTGCCCTACGGTGCGCTGCGTCCATCAACTAGAGGCATACAGATGGTATGCCAAGTTCTCTATCGTGCGTGACATACGAGACAATGCTTTGATATAGGTGATGGTTACCACTTAACATCAGTTGGCCATCTGCTTGTTCCACCAGCAAGTTTACAAATTACTAGTGATTTTTATAGATCACTGGATACTATATTCTGAAAAGCTATTCTGTAAAAGTCCTTCTGGAAAATTGTTATCGTGCATCTAAGTAAGTACAGGTCAACGGACTGAGGTCAAGTGTGCATGTTGAGAACTACTCGTGTTGAACTTCGATTTGCATCTAGGTAGCTTCATAATAGTGCATTACCTTCTATACTATGGCCGAAGTATTTTGTAGCTTATGTTGGGGTGACTGTACGTGATGACGTTGATTAATAGGTTTCAAGGTTTCAAGCTCTGATTTCAATAGATTTCATAGCCCATTCATTTAATCATATCTTAACTAATATACACTTCTATCCGGTTTCTGAAAGCTCGATCAAACCTAATCAGATGTCCTTTATTCTTTAATGATTTACAGTACACAAATGATTTACACGAAAAAGATATGATAGTCATGTACAAAGGCGAGCTTAACCCTAGATAGAGTTTTCTTCCAGCAAACCTTAGAGGAGAGCTGATTAAAGTGGTGGGAAGGTGTACAAACATAAAATATATTGAAAAAGCAGATAGTCAAGATACTTGCTATCTCAGTTTTTGTTGTAATAGCTGATAAAAGAAGTGATTTGACATCTGATTATGTTTGATCGGCTTTAGTATTCTATAACTAATCACTTTGTTATGACAATTCACGTGTTCTTTGTACTTTTGAAAAATAAACATATATATGACTTTGATATATGGCACGGTAGATGTTCCCATAGATTGTTTGTTGGTACTTGGATGTCTAACGGCCGGTTTCTGAAAGCTCGATCAAAACTTATCGGATGTCTAATCGCCATTTTAGCTATCCCATCGAATTAGATAGAGATAGCAAGTGACTTGACATGCGATTAGTTTAGATCCGGCTTTCAGAAACCGGCCGTATATTTCCCGTATTTATAAAAACTATCGTATAAAAAGTAATCCGTTGGCAATAAGATTATTTAGCACTTAGAATATTTTGAACCACATTAATAGCTGATTTCACCATGCTCTGTTAGTTACTAATCAAAGATTAACAGGCCGTTAAATCTAACCTTAACTGTCAAACGCGTACATTTTGACATATTTACCGGCGCTTTAACCCTTTGTTAATCTAACAGAGCAAGGTGAAATCTGCTCTAAGGTTTGTGGATTTTATTCAAGAAATATAATAAAAAAATTGCATATTTGAATCCGGTCCAGCTCCAACGGCATACTGAATGTGTTTTCAGCCAGGTTCGACTGCGAGTACCTAAACCACTGTGCTAGGGTACATGCGCAGTACCTAAAATAGTGTTGCGCCGGACGCCTAGCAACTTCTTTCGTTATTTTCCCTGACTTAGAGGTGTTTTCAGCAGGCTGAAATCACATTTCAGTACGTATCAGAAGAGGCTCTATCACCTCTCAGAAGATTGAAATTTCGACCAAGTTGCCGTGGTTTTCAGGCGCCTGAACTATGTTTTCAGTCCGTTTCAGGCTATTGCCCATCGATCCATGCAATATCCTGAAAACCCGTTTTCAGGCGTTTTCAGGACCCCTTATGGACCTTTGAAGGACATTTCAATATAGAGCCATATTTGCATAGTAGTGAAAGAGATAGCACTACTAGAAAGAGATAGCAGACGTTCGAATATTCTAGACTACTGTTCTAGAATCAATCGAAGGAAATGAACGAGAGCTATCACTGTAGAAAAGAGATGCAAGTATGATCTTGTACCATCCAGAACATTCTCGGGTCAGCCGCGTCGTATATAAAAACCAGTCAGCGGGAACGGCAGTCAGTTGAGTTGAGTTCACAACTGGATACGGAAAACGATAAAGGACTTTTGGAAGTGATAATTAAGTGTGCTAAGTAGTGTTTTAGTGTTTTTAAGTGAAGTTAAATAAATCAGTTATCTTTTGGATTATTATTGTGCATTTTCTATCCATACGAACCCCGAGCTCGTAACAATAGATATACCGACCATCCATTTTCTGCCTGTGTGTGTAATGTGCTTATGTCTAACTAGTAGTTCGCCCCGAACTGAGATCTCGTGATGCGACCCGACGAACGCATCAAAACTTTGAGTCGGTAGTAGTCAGAGGCAAGTCCAAACATTATCTTTGGACTTTTTTCTGACTACCGCCTACTAACTTGGTATGGTTACCAAGTTTCAACTCTATTGGCCTATTTATTGAAGAGTTCCGTTGAACAGACCTTGGCTCCATCATCAGACCTGGTCGTCGTCACCATTTTTTGAGAACTGAGTACCTCCTTAAATTATTTCAAGAAAAAAAAATAAGAAAAATCAAAGGAACTGGCCGACCAGTAGAAAAACCTTGATTTCAACGAAACTCTTAGAGATGGGAGCTCTTGGATCGCTGGTTATCTTAATTTAACTTTTTAAATTTTATCTCGAAAACCGAGCGTCCCAAAAAAAAAGTAAAAATTGTTTTGGAATGTCCAAACAAAGCCCTTTCATATGACATGTAACTTGATTTTTTTATGTAACTTTTTTTATTTTTGCCCTCTTAAAAAACCCCATATCTCAAAAACCCTTCATCCGATTTTACTCATATACTTACCAGTAAATTTCTCAAGTACAAGCTATCGACATATCAAATTTCATGGAGATCGGATCAACGGTTCTAAAGTTATCGCCAGACAAACATACATACATACATACATACATACATACATACATACATACATAAAATGCCAAATCGCCCAAGTTGAAACTAAGATCTTCGTTCGCTTCGCTCACTCGATTGTGTATTGTGTAATTAATAAGTGTATGTAAATTATGGACTAAGTTGTCTGAAATAAATGAATTTATTATATTTATTAACTATCTTTAGTTCCAAAGCTCCTCGCTGTAACAATTTACCAATCTAGTAGTTAACGTAGGTAGCCATTTTGTCATGGATCAAAATATTAAAAGCATTAAGATGTATTTCTTATCGCAACGCCATTATGGGAATACTTAACGAAGATTTCTTTCAGGATAATGAAATGAAATAAATCTTCGTTAAGTATTTTCTTAAAACCTTTTAGGTATCAATAAAATAAAATGTTATTGACGATTGGATTAAAGTGTTATCTTTTAAATTCTAATTATTATTTTGTAATGCATACATTTTAACATCGTTTGTAAATTAATGAATAAATAACGAGTTAATTAAGTTAAATAACAGTATTTTTGTAAACACATACGATTATAATATAAAATTATAACACCCAAACAGAACCAATATCTATGTTCATTACACAAATGTTTGTTTTCGGTGGGGATCGAACCCACGGCCTACGACGCAGAAGGCAGAGCTACTACCAACTGAGCTGTGTAGGCAGTCAAACTTTTGTTACGAGAATCATAACGAAAACAGCCATTCATGAAACGGGCCCCAAGTAATTGTAAATCCTCTGATTTGTGACAGAGCTACTACCAACTGAGCTGCGAAGGCTGTTAAACAAAAATAAATATAATACCTCTTGTATTATTCTAGATCTTAAATCCAGATAACATAGACTAGACTAAAGAAAAAAACGGAGACTAGTTTATTAGTTTGTGCCACAAACAAAATGAATTAGCACTATTGTGTCGTGTCAGTTCAAAAGGAACTCGATGCGGCTTCCTAACGACTTCCTTTATCGCGCTATCTACGCAAGTTGGCTAGCACGCGCGCACACTTGCGACCAGTCAAATAGACATGAGTATGAGCCCTTTGTGAAGAGCTCGTCTGTGGAATTACTACCACAAAATGGTCTTTATTACCATTCGCAAGAATAAAAAAAAAATATTTTTTTGTAAATACTAATTTACACTAGTGGTTCGCCCCGAACTGAGATCTCGTGATGCGACCCAACGATCGCACCAACACTTTGAGTAGGTGGTAGTCAGAGGCAAGTCCAAACATTACGTTTGGACTTTTTTCTGACTACCGCTTACTATCTTGGTTTGGTAACCAAGTTTCAACTCTATTGGCCTTTTTATTGAAGAGTTCCGTTGAACAGACCTTGACTCCATCATCAGATCAGGTCGTTGTCACCATTTTATGAGAACTGAATACCTCCTTAATTTATTTCAAGAAAAAAAATTAAGAAAAAGCAAAAGAACTGACCGACCAGTAGAAAAACCTTGATGTCAACGAAACTCTTAGAGATGGGAGCTCTTGGGTCGCTGGTTATCTTAATTTTACTTTTATATTGTATCTCAAAAACCGAGCGTCCCAGAAAAAAAGTAAAAATTGTTTTGGAATGTCCAAACAAAGCCCTTTCATATGACATGTAACTTGATTTTTTTATGTAACTTTTTTTATTTTTGCCCCCTTAAAAACCCCATATCTTAATAACCCGTCATCCGATTTAACTCATATACTTACCAGTAAATTTCTCAAGTACAAGCTATCCACTTATCAAATTTCATGCAGATCGGATCAACGGTTCGAAAGTTATGGCCAGACAAACATACATACATACATACATAAAATGCCAAATCGCCCAAGTTGAAACTAAGATCTTCGTTCGCTTCGCTCACTCGATCAAATATATAACTAGTAGTTCGCCCCGAACTGAGATCTCGTGATGCGACCCGACGAACGCATCAAAACTTTGAGTAGGTAGTAGTCAGAGGCAAGTCCAAACATTATCTTTGGACTTTTTTCTGACTACCGCCTACTAAGTTGGTATGGTTACCAAGTTTCAACTCTATTGGCCTATTTATTGAAGAGTTCCGTTGAACAGACCTTGGCTCCATTATCAGACCTGGTCGTCGTCACCATTTTATGAGAACTGAGTACCTCCTTAATTTATTTCAAGAAAAAAAAATAAGAAAAATCAAAGGAACTGGCCGACCAGTAGAAAAACCTTGATGTCAACGAAACTCTTAGAGATGGGAGCTCTTGGATTGCTGGTTATCTTAATTTAACTTTTTAAATTTTATCTTGAAAACCGAGCGTCCCATAAAAAAAGTAAAAATTGTTTTGGAATGTCCAAACAAAGCCCTTTCATATGACATGTAACTTGATTTTTTTATGTAACTTCTTTTATTTTAACCCTCTTAAAAAACCCCATATTTCAAAAACCCTTCATCCGATTTTACTCATATACTTACCAGTAAATTTCTCAAGTACAAGCTATCGACATATCAAATTTCATGCAGATCGGATCAACGGTTCTAAAGTTATCGCCAGACAAACATACATACATACATACATACATACATACATACATAAAATGCCAAATCGCCCAAGTTGAAACTAAGATCTTTGTTCGCTTCGCTCACTCGATCAATAATACCCAGACAGAGAACAAACATCTACCTATGTTCATCACAAAAATGTTTGTTCTTGGTGGGGATCGAACCCACGGCCTACGGCCCAGAAAGCAGAGCGAAAAAAACAGCTGTTTCATACATTTTAGCCAGGTAGGTGGCAAAAATGTATGAAACAGCTGTTTTATTCGCGTTCACAGTGTTAGTTCCTTGGAAAAAGTTATTCATATTGATGGGTACTTTAGCCCCCTGAAGTCTTCGGGGGTGGTATTTTAACACCCTGTATACATCTATGTTCATAAACAACTACCAACTAAGCATGGAGGTATTAATCATACTGGAGAGAGCCATAAGACTTACAACCTTTTACAACTGTGTATCAAACAGTGATCATCTATCTCTGTTCATCCCATGTAGCCTAGCTACGAGTAAAAGAAAAGAAGATGTAACTTCACTCACTCCATCTCACTCACTCACTGTCTGCGTAAATCGTGGCCGTCAGTTGATGCAATGTTTTGATCTTGTTTTGACGTTCTAGAAAAAGTCGGTAGCAACATTGCCGTGAAGCGGAAGAAATTGTGAAAATTCTAAAGAATTATTATTGTCTAGGCAAAATATATTTGAAAAGGTGAAAGTATGTCTTGTGAAGCTGTGTTTTGTGTATCAAAAACAACAAAAGGAGGAGTTAAAGACCCGGAATTGTCATTTGATACGTAATATTCTTTTTCTATTTTCATGCTAAAAAAATACGTTTTTTCTCCCATAAAGACTGTAGGAATTACATTTTATTAGTACTAGTCATATTTTCCTATGTGAAAATGATGTAAACCCATTAATTATTGCAAAATAAAATGCATTGTTTTAGTCTTCTGTTCTAGAGATGTACTTCCACCGACCAATTTAGCTTTATCGATAATATTTAAGTTTCCGTTTTTGATATGAAATATCTAATGCGGTGGGTCAGACCGGCTGTTCTGTTGTAGTTTCAATTTTTCACACCTTATAGGCGTCTCGCGAGGGATCAATTTTTGTTAAATTTTACATTATTTTTTTAGGTTCTTAAATGCCCAGAATGAAGACGGGAGTGGATAAAAGCTGTTAGTCGTGAAAACTGATAGCCTACAAAATGTTCTTATGCATGGACGAAATGGCCATAAGAAATTGTATCGAGTGGGATGGACATCGCTCTCACGGTTAGGGCAATGTGGGAAACATTATTGACGATGATAGTGTTCCAGTGTCTATAATGGTTTTGGGCTTTCGCAATAAAAGTCAGCAACCAGTTAAAATTAAAAAGTTGGATTCCAATTAAAACGCCTTTTTCATACATTTCTTTTTCTATCGATAGGTTAGTCAATGTTGTCCCTTCTCTAGTCACTCACGCGAATACATACAAACTAACAAAAAACGGACACGCCGAAAAACCGTAACACTACGTCTATATGATACTTAGTCTGAGCAACTAAGCGTTGCAGGCTGTCAAATAAAAAATATATGTATATTGTAAATAGGGATCGTTGCCATCGGATTAATAAAAATGTCGACAATTATGCAAACCGACCGAAATTCCAGCGTAAATAGCGCTCGTAATTGAATCCCACAAATCAGAGGCTTTACAATTAGTTGGGGCCCGTTTCATGCATGACTGTTATGATTCATTCTTGTTATGATTCTCGTAACAAGAATTTGACAGCCTTCACAGCTCAGTTGGTAGTAGCTCTGCCTTCTGCGCCGTAGGTCGTGGGTTCGATTCCCACTGAGAACAAATATTTGTGTGACGAACATCGATGTTTGTTCTCTGTCTGGGTGTTATATTTATATAATAATAAAAGTAAGTATTTACAAAATAAAAAGTATTTAAGTATTGTATCAGCTATTTTGTTCCCATAGCACAAGCTCTGGCTTAGTTTGGGGCGAGATAGTGCTGTGTGGAATGTTTATAAAAAAAAATGTGAAAATAAAATTTTGTTTGAGCGACCGACAAAATGTGCGATGAAGATTTCAAGGAAAGCCTTTGCCTATGTAAGTGTTTTCATCTGGCTTTTGATAGTGCAAGTTAGTTTGCCAAATGAAAAGAAAGTCTACCTACTAGTCTACTAAGGTATCGTACCTTCGTAGCGGCGTAGGCTCTACGCCGTAGAGGTCGTAGGAGTTTCGATAGAACAGCGATAAAGTATATCGGTGTTTTTTTAACTCTATTGGTAGAATAGAAAAACAATAGTTTTTAGGGTTCCGTACCCAAAGGGTGAAACGGTACCCAATTACTAAGACTCCGCTGTCCGTCTGTCACCAAGCTGTATCTCACGAACCGTGATAGTTAGACAGTTGAAATTTTCACAGATGATGTATTTCTGTTGCCACTATAACAACAAATGCTAAAAAACAGAATAAAACTAATATTTAAGGGGGCTCCCATACAACAAACGTTCTTGCCGTTTTTATAGATGCCATACATTTTAGCCAGGTAAGGTATTGAACTTTTGCATGAAACAACTGTTTTTTTTCGCGCTCACTGTGTTGGTTGGTTTAGAAAAAGTTATTCATATTGATGGGTACTTTAGCCCCCTGATTTTCCAGGTATTTTTACACCTTGTATATGTATCGACAAAGAAAAAGTATATAAGTATATTAGCTATCTGGCTCCCATAGTACAAGTTTTACTTAATTTGGGTCTAGTTAGTGTTGTTTGGAAAGTCCAACAATATTTGTATGTTTTTTTTATTTAATACTAGTTTTCCTACTTATATTTCGTAAAAAAATATGTGTCAAGTAGGTACTCGAAATGAGCCTCTTGGAAGCGCACTTAAAATCCTTTCACCAAACTGTCTCGAAAGAAACAAGTGACACGACAAGAAGAAGAAGTAAAAAAATAAGAAATAACATAACGAAACAACACGTAACGAATTTCGTAATTATTTTATGTGACTGTTGCCAGCCCTTTAAATAGTATTATCTTTTATTTCTTAGGAACGTAACCTTATTATCTGAAAAAAGATCGAGCAGAGCGCTTTTTGCTCGTTTATACTTATAATTTAATTTTCTAGAATGCTACGGTTATTACTTGTAGATAAGTGGTTTCAATTAGTTTTAACTTTTCACTAGCTTAGCTAGGTAAGCAAGAATGAATAATTGTTAATTTAACCCACTTAACACAGACAAACAAAAACAATAAGAGCTGATTTCACCATGCTCTGTTAAATTAACAAAGGATTAAAGGGCCGTTAAATATGTCAAAATTCAATTCAATTCAATTCAATTCATTTATTTCAGATGTCAATGATCCATAATTTGTTAGTAGAACTTAATTAAACATGTCAAATGTGTTAGTACAATTATTAAAATTCAGATATCATATTAATTAAAATTAATTATTTGAATGTCCCGATCAAATAGATGAAGGACTTCAAAATGGGCGAATCATACTTATCTGCTATGACATTCAGGATGGTGTTGGCGCTGCCCCGCACTCTGCTGAGCAATGAGGCAGTCTTTTTGCGGATGAAAATGTACGCGTTTGACATCTAAGGTTAGATTTAACGGCCTGTTATTCCTTGATTAGTAACTAACAGAGCATCAGCAGCTGAAAGTATATATTTAGATTGAAAAGAAAATTCTTTATTACACATAAAATAACCACATAGGCGAACTTAATGTAATCAGCATTTTCTACTAGTAAAACGATGTGAAATGTGGATTGGCTGGTAGTGCACTAGTGGTTGGTAAAATTTTCCTGATTGCTTACTATTTGTACCTTTTTTTATACAGTTTGCTGATGTATCAAACAGATGGCCCACTTAATGTTAAGTGGTATCGTGCCCTACGTCCACCAAATTGAGCCTCATGTGCTTGTAATTTCACTGGCAACCACAATCTTCAAACACAGCATCGCTGCTTGACGGCAGAAGGCATGGTGCTTCCCCGTTCGAGCACTTTACAAAAAACTCTACTACTCTTACATTACGTATGTTCAAAATATGTCTATTATCTTCATCCAAATTGACAGAAAGAAAGAAAAGAAGGAAAAAACACACATTTTGCGATGATTACAAACCCCCTACACAAACAAACGAAAATAATAGGATAGTAATATTAACACAAGGAAACATTAAGGAAAATGGAAAGGAAACAACAATGAGACAGTTTTAGAGTTTATTAATACAGAACAGACATTATGAAGACGGTGAACGGAGAGGTTTGTGGGTAGAGCTCTTAGAATAGGATAGAATAGGATAGAATAGGATAGGATAGGATAGGATGGGATAGGATAGAATAGAATAGAACAGCATCACATAGGTAACAAGAAGACAAAACTGTGGAACATAGCAGGTAGGTAGATAGGTACTTACATTTAAGAAGAAATTTAAATACACAAAAATAAACTATGCAGTTTCCTGGACCTAATCCTATAGTAGGTAGGTACTATGGATGCTGACCAGCATTCTAAGAGCCAAAATGGTCTGAACTCAGTACAACTACTACAGTCAGAAATACTACCACCATGCCTATTTTCGCCAACGTTGCTGTGCTTCTGTTCAAAGACTGGTGCCGGTGAAATTTGAACATGAGGCTGAACAGTGAACACATGTATGCCTCAAGTTGATGGACGCAGGGCAGTGCGTCGTAGGGCACGTTCCTATCGGGCGTGTCTTGCGAGGTAATGCTTTTTAATATTCATTAGTGATCCTTCGTTTTCTTGTTGTCGTGTCACTAGTTTGAAGCAGTGTGGTGAAAGGATTTTAAGTGCGCCTCAAAGAGGCGCACTATCGAGCACTTGACACAAGTGTATCAGAACTTAGGTTTTAAGACATGCCGGTTTCTCACGATATTTTTCTTCACCGTTTGAAAGTACTGGCACTGTGCACATACATTTTAGAACAGAAAAACTCATTGGTGCACGACCGGTTTTGAGCCCATAACCTTAGGGTTGGAAAGCAGTGCCGCTACTACTAGACCACCAGAGCTCTCACTCCCACCAGGAGTCATTAAAAAAGTGTCACTTTTGAAAAAATATGGCAGAGCCCAAACCTACCGAATCGATTATGGAATTGAAACCCGGAACAAACATATCACTGGGCAGGGTTGGCACAGCATCGGACGCACATCAAACTTTTCATTACTATTTTATTTTTGTAGGACTAGCATCCGCTTATCACTTTCATCTTGAGTAGTAGTTCGTACTTGGTATTCAGAGATCTGAGGGGGATATCTACCGTGCCGGGAGATCAAAGTTTTAAAGCCTGCGGCTCCACTTGCGTGGACAAACCTACCCGTATAAAATATTGTATATACTATGGTATTTCCAGGTTACGGACTATGTCATATTATGTTATATGTATATGTATGTCATATTCCCTCCTACCCGATGGATCGACGTCAAAAAACATAATCGCGCACGATTTTGTGTGCGCAATACTGTACGCTCCTGAGAATGCGCGATACATTTTCATTGCGAGAATTGCAGACAGTTGGTGGATGGGAAATGTTCAGAATCGTTCTTCCTGGAAATATATAGAGGAGGCCTATGTCCAGCAGTGGATTTCTTCGATGACCTGGATCCAAAGCCTGTTTTACATCAATATCTGTTCGGCCGGTATGGATATAAATGGGAACAGCTTTACAGCTTGTAGCGCGAGTCTTTGCCTCTATGGCGATTGTATCAAGAATGGTTCCAACTTAGGCCTTAGGACTTTGGTTTCTTTGCAGTTGGCTGCATTTTTTTAATCTCTAGGGGGGAGGGGTGCCCCCCCCTGCCCCCCCCCCCCTTGGTGACACCCTTATCTAGAATCTGTAACACGTGAATTCGTGACTTTAATTAGTTTTTAGAGCCTTTATTTAAATTGTATATGAACTTTGGAAATAAAACAGTATCATCATCTTTCTGCCCTTATCCCACCCTAGGTGGGGTCAGCACAACAGGTTTTCTTCGTCCACTGTCGTCTATCATTCGTTATCTCGGTGCTCACTCCTTTCATACTCATGTCATCTTTCTCACAGTCCATCCACCTTTTCTTTGGCCTACCTCTCTTTCTAAAACCATCCACATCTATAATGAATAAAACAGTATAGGCCAGAATATATCAGTAGTCGCTTAGATTTACTTATCTTACTGTTTGAGGACAGTAGCTCAAGTGAAAAAGTTAAACCCTTATAAAGTTATCCTTTGGTGTCTGTGTGCCAACACAATTACTCATGTAACGACTGAAAGTATAAAGATATCAATTTAACAAAAGATTGCCCATCGGTGTAAAAATGTAGGCTCTAGGTCGACGAAACAACATTAACAAATTTTTTTGGCATTTTCAATAAATATTGCAACTAACTTTTTTTTCATGGGTTTCTATCAAATTTCTATTAAAAAAAAAACTATACAAAAATAAAAATCTTTGGTGCTCTTTTTGCAACATCAATACTTAATACATTTATTGCAAATAGTAATTTATCATAAATAATTATCAATATCTGTAACATTTTTAGTTAAAATGTTATAGATATAAGTTAAAACCATTTATATATAAGTAGGTATACTTAGCTACTCTATTGACTTAAAATTGGGTTTGGATAAATATTGTAAAATATATCTCAAAATAAATGTTTCTGAATTGTTAAAATTAATATCTTTCAATAAAGTTGTATGTGATGTGATTGCACATAACTTGGTAGATTTTTCATAAATAAATTCAGTGATTTAATATCTTTCAAAATTGAAATGTGCAAGTCAGAGGTACATTGAGGGTTGTCATCGCCTTAATTGCAAAGCCTGACATCACTGCATTGACATGTACCTTTAATAGGAATAAAAATATAGTGATTATGATGATTTGCCATATCTTATTGACAATTATTTGGTAATTGACAAAACAGTGACAGAGCTAATTTTCAATGCTTCAATTTGAGAAACGCTTTTAAGTAAGATCTATAAATCAGCTGAAAATCTGTGCTTTGCTCTCGAGCAATATTATGCGCTATCTTTTTGTCTAGCTGCAACACACACGGATCTAAATATTTATTTTTTAAAATGTTGTTTGATTTCTAATTAACTTTTGGTTGTTTTTAATTTTTTTTTCTTATTTCTCATTTTATTAGTTGTATTAATTCTGTTGTTTTTATTTTGATTTTGTATTTTTGTGTCTGTGTGTATTAGTTAGGCAAATAAATGAGTTATTTATCTATCTAAATCCTTGAGTCGTCAGTGCGCGCACAACCTTACAATAAGTAGTTGCGTGCGTGCGGTACAATCCTATTGTCAATTATAATTATTTCGCGCCAAAACTGACAACAATCGTCCTCTGTCCTTTTGGATCGTAACGACTCGTGTACCGCTGCCCTAATACCGATTCAATTTAATTTTATTTGTTTTTTGCGGCCTTTCGTGACGATGGTTGGCTAAAGGCGTTATTTTTTATCGTAAGGTTGTTCTTCTTCTTTAATCAATAAATATTGGCATTAAAATAGAGTTATTATCAGCATAAAAAGTACCAGTACTCTCAAACGGTGAAGGGAAACATCGTCAGGAAACCGGCATGTCGATCAACTTAAAAAGTTTTAAAACATGACGTGTCAAGTTTTTTTTTATACAACTAGCTGATGTTAAGTTGTAACCATCACCTAACAAAGCATTACCTCGCAAGTCACGCACGATAGGAACGTGCCCTACGATGCACTGCCCTGCGTCCATCAACTTGAGGCATACAGATATTAAGCCTCATGTGCCTGTAATCACACCGGCAACCACACTCTTCAAACCGAAACACAGCAACGCTGCTTGGCGGCAGAAAAAGGCGTGGTGGTAGTACTTCCTCGGACGAGCCCTTCACAAAGAGCTCTACCACTCTTAAAAGCTCGAAAGGAGCTTTTTTGAGGTGTATTTAAAATCCTTTCACCACACTGTTTCGAAAAAAACTAGTGACACAACAAGAAGAAGAAGGATATAAGGATCAAAGTTATCATCCCTTGAAAATGTAAATCTTCTTTTTTTTTCATTAGAAAAGTTTTTACTCAGAGGATTAAATTAAATGATTCCCCAATGAGGAATTCCTACGAAATTAAACGTACAATGTCTTCTTACAATTTACTGCGTAGAGCATAAAGACTCAATTGGTACAGTTAGCGATAAAAGCACATAGTCATTTCTAGTTTTAAAGATTGTTTCATAAACATACTTTTTAAAATATAAAATTGCGTATATTATCTGACATTTGTCATTGGCCATTTAGTGGAATCTCCTTTAATATATTATTATATACAGGGTGTCCCAGAAATCAACGTCAAGCCGAAAACGGGCGATGGGCCAAGTCATGATAGTTATCAGAAAAATATAAAAAAATATATTTGTCATGTACTTTTTGAATTATGAGTATTACAAAAAATAACAGAAAAACTGACACCCTGTGATGATCTTTTAAGTCCTGTGACTACAATTATTAACTTTTCGTGAAACTTTTTTCAGAAATGTAACCATGGATAACCCTTCTGTAAAATACAAATCAAAATGAAATCATAACTGCCTCAGTTTTAAATAAAATGTTAGATGTTTGGCCAACATTTAATTTAAAATAATTACATCACCCAACTTTAACCGACTGTACCGTAAAAAAAATGTACTACACTATTCTGGCAAGTAACTTTAAAAGATGGCGCATTTAGTCAGGATTCCAAAATGGTATGATACTTGCTAGAGTACTCCTTAATTTTGAAAGAATAATATTTTTTGTGAACTAAGCCGGATTTCATGACAATCTTATTTGATTAGATAAAATGTTTGTAACCTTTAAATTGTGGACTTAAAAATGCCTATGCTGCATTTTTAAGACGCTCACAATTCACAGGTACAAGTACATACCATTTCGACAATGTAAGTGAAACAGATAGAGCCGCCATCTTGTCGAAAGAGTAATATGGGTTATCAAGTAATTTGTTAGTTTTAGGTGCAAGTTTCAAATAAAATTCAGTCATTGGATTTCTTCAGTCGATGATTTTAATTTAATTACATCAAGGATTTACAGCAAATGTTCAAACTGTTTGCCTTCAGCTGTAATGCAAGCTCTACATCTCCTTAAAAATGTCCTTAATTACACGGTCATTTTTAAGGAGATGTAGGTTAGGTTAGGTCATGACTGAAGAAATCCAATGACTGAATTTTATTTCAAACTATCACCTAAAACTAACAAATTACTTGATAACTCATATTACTCTTTCGACAAGATGGCGGCTCTATCTGTTTCACTTACATTGTCGAAATGGTATGTACTTGTACCTGTGAATTGTGAGCGTCTTAAAAATGCAGCATAGGCATTTTTAAGTCCACAATTTAAAGGTTACAAACATTTTATCTAATCAAATAAAATTGACATGAAATCTGGTTTAGTTCACAAAAAATATTATTCTTTCAAAATTAAGGAGTACTCTAGCAAGTATCATACCATTTTGGAATCCTGACTAAATGCGCCATCTTTTAAAGTTACTTGCCAGAATAGTGTAGTACATTTTTTTTACGGTACAGTCGGTTAAAGTTGGGTGATGTAATTATTTTAAATTAAATGTTGGCCAAACATCTAACATTTTATTTAAAACTGAGGCAGTTATGATTCCATTTTGATTTGTATTTTACAGAAGGGTTATCCATGGTTACATTACAGAAAAAAGATTCACGAAAAGTTAATAATTGTAGTCACAGGACTTAAAAGATCATCACAGGGTGTCAGTTTTTCCATTATTTTTTGTAATACTCATAATTCAAAAAGTACATGACAAATATTTTTTTTTATATTTTTCTGATAACTATCATGACTTGGCCCATCGCCCGTTTTCGGCTTGACGTTGATTTCTGGGACACCCTGTATAAGTATTTTTTATACAAACTTCTATTTAACCATTGCGCCCTATAGGGATTGAATTTGAGTAACTCCATACACCCCTACGCACCAAACCGAATATACCCTCAGTTACATAGCTAATAAGCTTTGCTTAGTTTAGGACTAGTTAGCGCTTTTTTTTTATTCTGCGGAAAGATAAATAGTATAAAAATGACTTTTGTTTCACCTAATGTCATTAACTAGGTGGGGATCGATCCCACAGCGAAAAAGGCAGAATTACTACCAACTGAACTGTCAGGGTGAGTTGTCAGGGCTGTCAAGTTTAGTCTCTGCGTTATCTATGCCAGATCAAAGTGTTCCCGCACACGGGCCTCCGGCCACAACCACAAAACGCCGCCACTGGCATATTTCCTGTAGTTTTCATAAGAAGCGAGCAGCGACGATTTGTAGCGTGTGGCGGCTACCGGCGTCAACGTGTGCGGCGAGTCCATATAAAATGTATAAAAACTACAGGAAATATGCCAGTGGCGGCGTTTTGTGGTAGTGGCCGGAGGCCCGTGTGCGGGAACACAAAGATTCTTCTAGTAGGTATGAACACTTTTCTCTTCTTCTTCTCTCCGCGGCACCTGTCTGTCGTTGTACAGACAATCTTACCAGTGTCAAGTGATTTAAATACTTTATAGTCAGGTAAATTCATAGTCAACTCGGCCGCTATTTGTTTATACGAAAATGGTGGCGGTTTATGGCGGAAAAAAAATTCACCCTTTTCCCTACATTGCTTCCAAGCCAGATGTCACCAATATAATGGCGTCATACGATATTTGCACGTCATCTTCCAAATACGAGCTATCAAGGACTCGTCATCCCATGTCGGTGTTGACAACAGTCACATTTAGGTATCAATTTTTTAAGAGTAGTAGAGCTCTTTTTGAAGGGCTCGTCCGGCAAGTACTACCACCATTCCTTTTTCTGCCGCCAAGCAGCAACGCTGTGTTTCGGTTTGAAGAGTGTGGTTGCCAATGTAATTACAGGCACATTAGGCTTAACATCTGTATGCCTCAAGTTGATGGACGCAGGGCAGTGCATCGTTACTATCGTGCACGTTCCTATCGTGCGTGACTTGCGAGGCAATGCTTTGGTGATGGTTACCACTTAACATCAGGTGGGCCATCTGCTTGTTCCATCAGCTAGTTGTATAAAAAAAATATTGTTTCTCTCATGAAGATGCACACATTTTATTATTATTATTGTTTAATTTGTACAAAATTTTGTATTTGTATGTATTTATTGTAAGTAAGTATAATAAACAGCTGCACGACTTTGATACCCAGGCATGGTAGGTATCCTCTTAGATCTCTTTGGAACCAAGTACGAACTCCAAATTTTTTGAGGGACGTCAGACGTCTAAGGTGGCTAGTCAGACTTAAAATAGGGATGGTTGTTTCACTTTTTTCCGATTCGTTATAAATCTAAAAATCTTCAATTCTGAAAGATAAGCAAATATATTTTCCCAACATATTTATTCAATCGGAAATTTGATTAATGCTTTTACGCGGGTATAATTAATGTAAACCGCTTATTGACACAGAAACACTGCGTAACGCGGCGCAGACAATTTGTGTCTTAATTACCAAAATAAATACGGACCAAAATTGTATTATCTCATTAAATTGTTTGTATAATATCATAGGTATATTATAAAAAGCTGAGAAAAGTGCTGAACTTGTGCAACAAATTTTATATAAAAAAAAAAAACTATGTATTTACATAATATACCAATGAATGCATATTAAATAGTTGAGCTATCTGCAGACTGTTACAAAACGATCTAAAGATCAACTTGCAGAATAGTCGTTTTGGTGTAAATAGTTCTCTATCTTAGTATAGTAGGTACCGTTTCTCAAAATTTATTATGTACAGAGCTTGGCAGCCTTCACTGCTCAGCTGGTAGTAGCTCCGCCTTCTGCGCTATAGGGCGTAGGTTCGATCTCCACCGAGAACAAACATTTTTGAATAAACATAAATTGTTTGTTCTCGGTCTGGGTATGATATTTTAAAGAAAAATTGTAAAAATGGTGGTGGTTATGGTATTTAGAAAGAAAAAGTATATAAATATTATATCAGCTTGTTCCATCAGCTGGTTGTATAAAAAAAAAAAAAATCTCCTGTCTGGTTCCTAAAGTACAAGCTTTGCTTAGTTTGGGGGTAGAGGTTTAGGGCTATGTGGTATGTCCAACAATATTTATTATTGTGATTTACATATTTGTGTTAATCAAAGGCAAAGTCAAAAGGTATTTATTCAATAAAATCCCAAAGATCACTTGTCTTAAAGCTAGAGGAATCTAGGTGCCGGTTAAGTAGCTAAATCCTAGCTACGCTGGCAACAGTAGCCACGAGAATTGCAACGCGCCTGCGAATCTCTCGCGACGTTTCCTTTCGTCCGGACTTTAGTCGAACGGTTAGCTCGCCACGAGACAGTCTACTCGAGCCCTTAACATGAAACGTCAAAATTCGAGCGCGGGAAAATCGAAATTGGAACACTAAAAGTGCTGTGCAAAAAGGTTTTATTAAAAAAAATTGTAGTTACAGTGGCATTTAGTGGACATGAGTATTTAGTTAGCTGGAATTGGGAGCTGATTTCAAAAAAAGAAGCAATCAAAACAGTGAGTTCCATAAAAAAAATTTTTTTTCTTTTCGCTCCTCTCGGAGCAGGCTTTAGTCTAAGACCATACTGCCTAGTCTTACGTTTTGTTTTTTCCCTTTTGTGTAAATATGTCTTGCGTGTTTTTTTTTATATGAATAGATCGTATGAGTTCTATAAATAATGTTTACGTTTTAAGCATTGATAAAATTTGTTCTAAAAATATTTTTCCTTAACTATATTGGTTTAAGTACGTAGGTCACCATACGTATGCGTTTTATTGGTTTGTAAAGTGCCGTATTTAGCAAACCTAATAAAAATTGAGAATGATAAAAATTATGAATTAACTGTTTGTCTAATCAGCTCGTAAAAAATAATGACTGGCATACGTCATGTCCGGAAGAGACAGGTGTCAAGGCCAAGAACTACTTGTTGTTACGACTTCACTGTATGGTCTAGTCTTGCAGGTGATTTTATGATAAGCATATGAAGATTAACCTAATAAATTAAATAATAATTAATAACAGTTATAAGCAGCGTTGCTGTGTTTCAGTCTGAAGAGTGTGGTTGCCCGTAAAATTACAGGCACATGAGGCTTAACATCTGTACGCCTCAAGTTGATGGACGCAGGGCACGTTCAAAAAAGTATTTAACTACTATATCAGCTATCTGGTTTAGACATTACAAGCTTTGCTTAGTTTGGGGCTAAATAGTGATGTGTGGAAAGTCCACGAATATGTATTATCTATTTATCAAGTTATAAACGTATACTTACTTATAAGGGCTCATCATCATCATCATCAGACTGAAGAAGTCCACTAGACAACATAGAAAACATTGGCCTCCCCTATACAGGTGTTAAAATACCACTCCCGAAAACTTCAGGGGGCTAAAGTACCCATCTGTTAGCGACGCATAAATAATAAGTGCCTACTTATCTAAATAATCATAAAACTGTTTGTCTAGTGTACCTAAACGTATGTAACAGTGCATTCTAGAATGCGCCAGGGCACGTGAGGGGTATGAAGGGCGCGCGGGGAAAGCTTGTTAAAAAAGTTAGATTTAAAAATTATGTCGGTAGTCGTCGCCAATGCGAGCCCCGCGTACGTCACACGCACCTTGGCTGCCCTAGCTTTTTCTAACCGCGAATAAATTAGTCTTTTACAACCGTATAACTTTGTTTGGCTTTCAAAACCCACTGCCATCACCATATTTTTACTTTGCGGAGGCGTTTGAAACATTAAAGATCTGGTTCGAAGGACCAATGTTTGCCTGCACCGCTAACACCATCAATATGAATAACTTTCTCTAAGGAACCAACACTGTGAACGCGAAAAAAAACAGCTGTTCCATACATTTTAGCCAGGTAGGTATTGAACTTTTGTATGAAATAAATGTTTTTTGTTGCTGTTTTTCGCGTTCACAAAGTTGGTTCCTTAGAAAAAAATTATTCATATTGATGGGTACTTAAGCTCCCTGAAGTTTTCAGGAGTTATATTTTTAAACCTTGTATAAGGATATTGTAAGGGTTAGAAATAGTACATTGTTATCCTAGGGGTGAAAGTAACTTATTTAGTCCCGAGACGGGGTTTGGCGCCCGAGCTAGCGAGGGCGCCAATAGTTCGAGGGACTAAATAAGTTTTTAACCCGAGGTAAACACTGTGCTTTTCATTACGAATACAAGGAAAGTAAAAATAAAAAACATCAATTAGCTAAAGAAAAAATGAGTGAATTGTAGTAGATCCAATCCATACTGCATTCTGACCAAAGAGTTTTTATGTTCGATCGAAAAAGGTTTAAATCCATGCTGCATTCTAACCAAAGAGTTTTTATGTTCGATGCCATTTGATGATGTTATGTAGCTACTTATATTATATTTACGAAAAAGGTTAAAATTTCTGGTGTTTTTTTAAAAGAAAGTAATTAAGTATGTATATTTATTACGAGAATACAGGGTTATAATTAATATAAAACCTATTAAAAAATCCACTACAGTTTTCACTAACTTCATTGAATAAGTACCTCTTTGGTAATAAACCTCTTTAGTTTACGAATGTCAACAGAAGGTCAACGGTCATACAGTTGACATACGTAAACCAAAGAGGTTTATTTTCCTAGGAAATGTGAAAATATACCTAACTATTTTTTTTTATTATTTGACAGCTGTCAGTTGAAAACGATTCTCCCTAGGGCTGGAAGTATTACTTTCAACCCGCTCCTCAGGCAATTTCAGAACTACTTTCAGAGTATGAGTAATGAAAAGGTTATTTTTGAACATTTTCCTTCACACAAGCCTACGGAAACGTGTCTCGTTCCGATATAAATCTGAGGAAGAAGACCTTCTATTATATCTATTACTAGCTCTTACCCGCGGCTTCGCTCGCGCACGTTTACTTTCGAATACTTAAAAATAAAAGAATGGTTTATTGATATGATTGGCAACATCTTTAATAAAAAAATGTATTTTCTTCCCCATGGAACAATCTTGAGCCACGTAATTTTGTCACAAAAAACAGGTGCTAACTGACGACTTGAAGTTCCTTCCTCTTCGATTGTTTGTATAAAATATAAAAAAAAGTTATAAAAAAAAGACGGGATAAAAAGTATCATATGTCCGTCTGCATAATAATCGTAGCCCGTACCTACTAGCTGACATAAAACGCACAGACAAACCACTGGTGCTAGAAAAAAAAGATGCATTTCTTGCAACGATATCTTTAGAGATTCATAGATATATGAACTAAAGTTTATATGTATATTAATGACTTTCTTCTATCCATCTACAATCCATCCAAAGGTTGTCTGGAAGAGATCGCTTTTATTGATAAGACAGCCTTTATTTGTGTGATGAACATAGATGTTTGTTATTTGTCTGGGCGTTATTAATATTATTTATTATTACTATAACGTGCATATTCTTTTTGTTTTATTATTAATTCTTATTACGGTGTACAAAATATATATATTCTTCTTCTTCTTTGGTCGAAATGTTGACTAACGCAGACACAAAGTCAACACGGACAAAGTCGCGAGTAACCACTAGTTATACACATGGCGCCCACACACACGCACACTAACTGAAGTAGGCAACATGATATGCAAACAACAATTACAATGTATGGGTAAACCTATTATTTGGCGCAAATAATTTTGGACATATCCATAGCAACTAGAGATTGATAATACTTACCAGCCGGTATTTTTGGATAGATACGGTAAACTCGATCAATCTTTATCTAAATGATGAGGAAGGAATACTCATAACAGTCATTTAAACATTTTTTTAAACACTGATGGAACAATCATTATGGCCCGATATTAAGTGGTAACCATCACGTACCTAAAACAAAGCATTGTTTCGCAAGTCGTAAGGAACGTACCCTAGGATGCACTGCCCTGCGTCCATAACTTGAGGCATACAGATGTCCTCATCATCATCATCATCATCATCTACCTATTGCAGTCCACTGTTGGACATAGGTCTCTCCCATGGCGCGCCACTGAGCCCGGTCTTCGGCTCTCCCCATCCAGTTTTTGCCCGCCACCCTGCGCAAGTCGTCACTCCATCTAGTCGGACAGATGTCCTCATATGCCTGTAATTTCACTGGCAACCACTCTTCAAAGCGAAACACGGAAACGAACTACTCTACTACTATAACTACTTCTCTACATAATTCGTATTCGTCAATTTAGGTGTGAGTAAAACTATTCCATTTTTATATATCTTTGGATTGCATAGCTAAAACCCTTGCTTATAGGGCTTTTTATTTATTTAGCCTTCACAGCCCAGTTGGTAGTAGCTCCACCTTCTGCGCCGTAGGCCGTGGGTTCGATCCCCACCGAAAACAAACATTTGTGTGATGAACATAGATGTTTATTCTCTGTCTAGGTGTTATTATACGAGGTGTTCCAATACGAAAAAAAACAGCTGTTTCATACATTTTAGTATTTAACTATTGAAACAGCTGTTTTTTTTTCGCGTTTACAGCGTTGGTTCCTTAGAAAAAGTTATTCATATTGATGGGTACTTTAGCCCCCTGAAGTTTTAAACACAATTTCATACGTTTTTTTTTTTTTATACAACTAGCTGATGAAACAAGCAGTTGGCCCACCTGATGTTAAGTGGTAACCATCACCTATTACAAAGCATTGCCTCGTAAGTCACGCACAATAGAAACGTGCCCTACGATGCACTGCCCTGCGCCCATCAACTTGAGGCATACAGATGTTAAGCCTCATGTGCCTGTAATTACACCGGCGACCACACTCTTCAAACCGAAACACAGCAACGCTGCTTGGTGGCAAAAAAAGGCGTGGTGGTAGTACTTCCCCGAACGAGCCCTTCACAAAGAGCTTTACTACTCTTAAAGTATCCTCATTTCCAATATTACAGAAATTGTAAGATGCAAGCCACGTGAGTTTGTAAGTATGGATGTTTATTACTCTTTCACGTAAAAGAATGGATAAAAATAAAAAAAGCTTTTGAGATAAAAATGATTTTTCTCCTTACACAATTTTAATACAAAAGGCCGGGAATTTTATATACGAGTGTTTTTGTACCTTTAACTATAATTACCCATGATACAGTGTCCGTCATATGACAACTATAATACAGTCTATGGAAAATTAATTCATATTTGCCCAATTTTTTTTCATAATTTATACAGCTGGCGTGTTGACTCAAATAAAACAATTTTGTTCTTACTGTACCTATATCCCGTACCCTTATATAAAATAAATATTGGTGGATATTCCATACCTTAATATCTATCTTCATTAAGTAAGTCTTCAACTATGGGATCTAGATACCTGAAATACATTTAAACTTATTTTATGAATATATACAGCATCACCCCAGACAGAGAACAGAAAAGTGTGTTCATTACACAAATGTTTGTTCTCAGTGGGGATTGAGCCCTACAGCGTAGAAGGCAACTAAAAACTAAGCTGTGAATCTGTTTATTACGGTTGTAGGCGGCTAGCGGTTTTTAGAAAATTAAGGATTAAGTTTATAACTACAAATTAGCTGGCGAGCGTGTGATATAAAGCCATATTTTGCGTTTATTTTCAAGTTTATGCTGGGAAAGTTTGTATTTCATCAGATTACGCGGGATGCTCGGGGCGTAGAGTACCTAGACTACCAAGTTTTATAAAAATAAGGTCAACGATCTCATTTACTTGTAGTTAAACACGTTTACCAAGCTAAACAGAATTAGAGCCGCTTGCACAACGATCACTAATCGTGTTAAGCAAGCCACTAATTTCATTAAATATTTCTTTCTTTTTATTCAAGAAGCTAATCACGAAATACGTCTTGCACAAGAAAAATAAGCAGCAGAACATGATTAGAAAAAAAAATTATACCACTTTCTGATAGAACAGGGTATAGGAAGGTGGTAGTTTTAAGTTGTAACCATAAACTAAAACAAAGCATTGCATCGTAAGTCACGCTCGATAGAAACGTGTCCTACAATGCACTGCCCTAATACCATCAACTTGAGGCCGATGTTAAGCCTCATGTGCCGTAATTTCACCGGCAAACTGCCAGACAATGGAAATGTTGTTTACGCTAATTCTGCTTTATTTATTTAATTAATTCTTTATTGGACCAAAGTTTGTACAAAAGGAGAGCTTGTAGAAAATGCTAGACAGCATTTTCTACCAGCCAACCTTGAGAGGTGAACAAGAGGTTTAAGATTGGTCGGTGATGGCTAACATTACTAATTAATGTGTTCTCCCTTTTTTGATTCATCCATGTTACTTTTTCGAGATTAGAAGTAGACAATTTGCCGATCCAGGCTACAAACTATATTTATTTTATTCTAAGTTTAAGGCGAAGACAAGAGCTAATGTGACTCTCGCTCGCACGTTTCGACATGTTGAAAGATATAAAATCACTAAACTCATTTTCGAAAAATCGCAATCAACCATTTTGTGTGCAATCACATTGCACACAGTTTAGTAAAAAAATCATTTTGATCGATACATGTTTTCCTATTCTACTGTTTGCTTTACTAGTTTTCGTACATAATCAAACTTTTAAGTAAGAAAACATGTATCGATCAAAATGATTTTTTTACTAAACTGTGTGCAATGTGATTGCACACAAAATGGTTGATTGCGATTTTTCGAAAATGAGTTTAGTGATTTTATATCTTTCAACATGTCAACATGTATCAAGCGAGCGAGAAGTTGTTTGATAGTTGTCAGCCCCTTAAGAAGCAGACAACCTTCAAAAAACTTCTCGATCGAACATCTAAATCACGGCATGTAGTTATGAAGTTCGCAAACAATCAAGTTTCGGAGAATAAAGTTACAAAATTGAGTAAAAATATCATTTTGACCCCAAGAAGTTTAACTACTTAAATAAAATATTTTACTAGTTTTCGTTTTTAATCTTTTTATCTTTCGGTATACCATTAAAAAATAAATATAAATAAATATTGGTGGACATTCCACACAGCACTATCTCGCAGATACACATTCTAGGCAGATAGAAAAGTAAAAAAAACTATACCCCTAAGACGTCCTTAAGGAATCTGGACTTGGTATTAAGAGATGTGAGGAGATATCTACCGTGACTGGGAAACAAAGTCGTGAAGCTGTTTCATGAAAGTCACCTTTTCTGCAGATAGCTCTAATGTAGGTACTGAATATTTTGTACATTTCTTAAATACTAGTTTATTTATAATAATAGGTATTATGGAATTTTACAATCGTAGGTATAACATATTTTTTATTGACGAATATTTTATGAATAAATGACTGATGTCATGGAACATGAAACTGAAACATGCTCACGACTTTGATCTCCAGGCACGGTAGATATCCCCTCAGATTTGTTACTACCAAGTTCCTACTCTAATCTACTACTACTTTAGATTTCTAACTACTGATACTCTATATTTCTTCTAGGACTACACCACCACTCTAGATTCAAGATTCACTATTGTCTATTATTATAACATCCTGGTTTTTATTTTCTCATCGTTTTAATTTTTAACTGTTCACCTACTTATTCAACCTATCATCTCTCAATCAGAGCCGAAGCAGAGACTATTTTTTTTTTCTAACTTAGAGCTAGGTTCAACGTTTTTCACTCTCTCTCTCTTGTCGTGTCACTAGTTTCTTTCGAAACAGTGTGGTGAAAGAATTTTAAGTGCGCCTCAAGAGGCTCCTTTCTAGCACTTGATACATGTTAAAGAACTTTTTAGGTTCTACGACATGCCGCTTCCCTCACGATGTTTTCCTTCAACGTTTGAGAGTACTGGCATTGTGCACATAAATTTTTGAACAGAAAAACTCATTGGTGCCCGATCGGTTTTGAGCCCTTATGATCGGAAGGCGGGGCCGCTACCACTAGACCACCACTGCTCACAATTACAGATAGAGACCAAATTGTTAAATTGTATACCTATTCAAAAATTATATTCAAGTCAACATACCGCATCCATATAGTTTCTAATCGAAGTTTAAATCCGATCTTTTCAGCACGTATCTCTTATTTCTTCTAGGAACGTGCTGAAAAGATGTCTTATTTCTTCTAGAAAAGCCATTATTAGAGCTAGATATCACAAATAGGTATTTATGTCAACACGGACTGGATGCTAGTCCTGGCTGTGATCAAGCGCGGATCCACCGATGTGGGTACTATATGTGGAACTATGTACTGTACAAAATCACTGCGTGCACCGCCGTCCATTACCGCTCTGAATAAATTCTTTCCATCCCAAGGTTGCCTGGAAGAATTAGCTTTCAGCGATAAGGCCGCCCATTGTACTTTATAAATTTACGTCTAGATTTATGATGTATCCTTGTCACTATCACTACATTGTATAAAACAAAGTCGCTTTCTCTGTCCCTATATCCCTATGGATGCTTAAATCTTTAAAACTATGCAACAGATTTTGATGCGGTTTTTTTTAGTAGATAGAGTAATTCAAGAGGAAGGTTTATATGTATAATACATGCATAATATAGTAGAGAAACACTGATAATATTAGAGGTTTCTAATGTGATGTCGTAAATAAACACTTTTTTTGCGCTTACATTGCAAACGCTGGCTGAACCCTACGAGATAGATCAAATTAATGTACTACAGTATTGGACACCTTAAAAAGGTCTACGAAAGAACCCGATGGTATATGTCTATCTCTTAGGGATAACCCACAAAAACCGTGCGAAGCCGGGGCGGGTCGCTAGTGTACAATAAAGTGTTATTTATCTAGCTAAAATCCTGGTCAGGGCGCCATGTATGTATTTTATTAACATCTCCTTTGTAAGAGAGCATTTTATCAATCATGAAGTTCTCCTCGAACTCGTACTTGGCCGATTTTCGGGTGGCTGTGACCACAACCTTTTTTGAGCGCCGGATCCGCGCCTGGCTCTAATCTATTTAATGATGATGGGTGAATGAGTATTTTGTCTGAATGCTTGAGATTTTGTGAGCGTGATGTATAGATGTGTGTAAAACTTGTTCTTGTTTATAAGTTTTAATTATTAATTCACAAATTATTTACCTAAAACTTTTGTAATTTTTCTCTATTTTTATTTTGTATATTTATTTTTACCCATGTATGTGTTAGTATAATATTATTACTCCTTTGTCTTTACTTACTGTAATTGGTGTCCTATACCGTTGTAATTAAAGTAAATAAATAAATGAAATACAAATACAACACTGAATTTTCTAGAGCTTGTTTGGCGTTATAGATTTTCTCTTGCAAGACGTGTTTGCCAGTAAAATAAAATAAAACCCAGCGCTGCAAGAGCTTCGCTCCTGTAGTAAATACAGCTATGACTTTTATCCCCAGGCACGGTAGATATCTCCACATCTACCACATTGGAGCTTCAATATTGTATTATAAATTTATAAATACATTGGAACAAGGATCATACAAAAAAACGGTAGGAACCAAGCCGTAAGTTTATTGCCTGTTCTCCAGGCTTTAGTCGCGTGGAACTGTCAACTAGCTTTAAGACGTTTCAATGTGATCCTTGTGATTTTATTGAATAAATACCTATTGACTTTGACTTTGACAGCAAAGCTTGTACAATATGAACTACATAATAATAATACATTATTTTTTACAGTGTACATCAAAAACCGGTCACCATTTTATAGGAAGGCATAAGAATTTAGCAATTTCCGTTGATTCTTTTAACAGCGTAACTTTCTTTCCTCTCTCAATAATAACTTCTCGCCTGAGGTGTTGTTAGATTTTCAGAGTAATCGCCTCGAGTTAAACGTTTTCTGATTTAGGTCCCAAACTTTGAAACTTTTACCGTAATGGGTCTGAATATTTTATGATTCCCGAATTCGGGGTATTACGGAGCAAGTCTGCAGTTTGTAGAGCTTTGTTTAAAGTAATCCTGATAACTGAGTCCTAAGCCTCTTTTGAAGGCTGTCTATACATAATTTGGTAGCTAAATATACTCATTTGTAAAGTAAACTAGGCACGTTAATAGCTTACTGGTATACTTCGTTTATGAGTATACGATTAGGCTTTTTTAAAGGGAAAAGTAATGGAATGACCCACCTAAAGTTGAGCGCTAATGTATTATTTCAAGCCCTCATATTACAATAAAATTTATCTGTAAAGATCCAAAATAATTACCCTGTTTAGTGTCGCCAACTCATCTGTTAAGACGAATTGGTATCATGGCGGCAGTTTTTTCTACAACTTTTTGAATTTAAAAACAAAAAAAGGAAAATTTTCAAAAAGCAAAGCCATATTATAATAAATAATAATATAATAATTAATAATAATAAATATAATAAACTGTCATACACAAAATAATAATATAATAATAATACAAAATTGTATGTTTAGTAACCGTCAAATTAAATTGTTTTTTTACACACAATAAATTCAAAAATTAAGCAAACTTTCTTATATTCAGCCAATCTCCTCTTTAGGTACCCTTTTATACCTAAATCAGCTTCGAGGCCTACAAATTTGTTTGAAATAACAATCAATGACTCATTTTACTGCTAAAAAGCTTTTTTATTACATCGATTTTTTTGACAGCGGCGTTGTCAATTGACTAACCATTTATAAAAAAAATATTAAAAGACAATCAACGACTCATTTTACTGCTTCTGTCGGAAAATAGTGCCGCCAGTTCGAGATTGCCATAATAGAACATTTTATACCCAGAAGTACCTAGTAAAAATAAATTTTACAACATAAATTTAATTACGACACTTGAAATTAGTATTAACTTGAAATAACAACAATGAATTGTTTCGAAGATATTTGAATTGAGGTCAAAGAGAATCTTCAAATACTTCCATTTCAATGAATTTAGACCAAAGGCCATATTATACTGTCTTACGAGTAATTGAATTCCCTGAATTGTTTTGATAGATTCAATTACTTTCATGCCGTCTTGATACGGTCAATTTGATCCATTCAACTGAGCAATGCTGAATTAGCTCTAATACCCTTATTATGATATAGTTATAATATTATTATGATCTCATATAGCATACAAGCTGGTGCCCGCGACTTCGTCTGCGCAGGATTAGTCACACAATATGTACCTATAGAATTTTAATATTTAAGATTTTGTTATACAATTTAAGTTTTTGTTATTTTGTAGTTCACATCGAATTATTTCACTAATGTAGGTAAACTTTTGCTCTTTATTTTATATACCTGTGCATGACTATTGGTATGTATGTACCTATTTACTACTTGCTGTTTTTTTTTGTTTATAAATTGTAGCTTATGTGTTATTTTGATTTATAAGCTATATTATTGTAAAGTTTCATTAAAATCCATTCAGTAGTTTTTACGTGAAAGAGTAACAAACATCAATCCATCCATCCTTAGTTACAAACTTTCGCGTTTATAATATTAGTAGGATTCTATTTATCCTGCTATCCTACTTATATTGATTGTGATGGTTTGTGATGTGTGTGTGCGTGTGTGTTCCTATACTCACCACCGTAACGGCTGAATCGATTGTGTTGAAACTTACGGTTTCTGTAAAAACTAATCGGATGTCAAGTCACTCGCCATTTTAGCTATTACATCGAATTAGATAGAGATATCAAGTGACTTGACATGCGATTAGTTTTGATCGGGCTTTCAGAAACCGGCCGTTGGAATAACAAATTCAGTTGTATCAAGGGAAAAAAGCTGCGAGATGATGCTAGTTGTGCTATAATGTAAATTGTAAAATTGTTTATTTTTCTCTCAGCAAAGTAGGTAACTTAAACATTATTTAAAGTGCATTGATGCGAGGCTATTAATGATGACAGTTTTTTTCCTGAGCCTGTATCGCCCCACTGCTGGGCAAAGGCCTCCCCAAGGACTTCCAATTCTCCCTATCCTGAGCTTTCTCCCACCATCTACTTTCAAAGGAATCTAGATCGTCCCGCTTAGTCTTTCTCGGCTTGTATATGATTTTATATTGTTTATTGGCGGACATTCCACACAGCACTATCTCGCCCCAAACTAAGCCAAAGCTTGTGATAGTGTAACCAGATAGCTGATATACTACTTCAATTTTTTTTTGTTTTTGTAGACACATACTTATAATATTATATAACACCCAGACAGAGAACAAATATCTATGTTCATCACACAAATATTAAATTTGTTCTCGGTGGAGATCGAACCCACGGCCTACGGCGCAGAAGGCAGAGCTACTACCAACTGAGCTGTGAAGGCTGTCAAATATGATGTAATATGATGGCGGTATACCAGAATTAAATTACATAGGGTTTCAAACCTACCCCGTACCTTACGGCCAGAAAATAAGTTAAATGATTAACCACCCCTAAACGCTGTTTCCCACAAAAAGGTGAGGAATGGATCTAATGATGGAGGATCAGAGGCTTCACCATAAGGCCCCCTTCACACCATTTGTTATGAAGACAGATGAGTGACACGTCCAAACTAATAGCTTAAGGGACCTTTAGGGGATCGCGGGGTGTGATCTCCGTTTGGTGTAGGGATTGTTTTTGCATAGTAATGCGTTGGACCACCTAACCAGCTCAGCTCAGTTGGTAGTAGCTCTGCCTTCGCCGTAGGCCGTGGGTTCGATCCCCACCGAGAACAACCATTTGTGTGATGAACATAGATGTTTATTCTCTGTCTGGGTGTTATAAAATATTATATGTAGGTATGTATTTACAAAAAAAAAAGTTAATAAGTATTATTTCAGCTATGAGGTTCCCTATTACTAGCTTTTGCGAGATAGTGCTGAGTGAAATGTCCACCAAAATGTATTTATTTAAAAACCACGTACTACTTTGTCGCTGACTGTACTAACATGAACTTTCGCACTTGACGGTCGAGCTCAGATTGGATCGATACAATCACGCAATGCATGCCCTACACTTACATGCTGATGCCGAACGAATCTATACCTAGCTTAGATATGCATCTACATTTGGTAGCAAGAAACAGTCGCGTAGATTCACCTAGTCTACGATATTGTATAAACCCGTTAAAAGCTTCTTAATACAAAATAAAAGAAAAAAAATAGCTTTGTTTTACATACATACAGACATAAAATTATGACTTATAAATTACTTACGGCCGGTTCCTGAAAGCCCGATCAAAACTAATCGCATGTCAAGTCCCTTGCTATCTCTATCTAATTCGATGTAGGTCATAGCTGAAATGGCGAGTGACTTGACATCCGATTAGTTTTGATCGAGTTTTCAGAAACAGGCCGAAAAAAGCTACTTAAAAAAAAATAAAAGAAGAAAAATAGGTTTATTTTACGTACATTCACACATAAAATTATGACTTTTATATTACTTAGCCAACTTATACCCTACTTATAGTCTACTATTACATAGTACTACTTTTAAACTTAAATATTACTGTACTCGTATATAAAAACAATATGAAAAGCTAAAATTGAATAAAATAAATAAAAATCATGCAAACCAAAAATAACTAAAATTAAAAAAATGGTATGAAAGTACCGCCCGTGGCGCTGAAAGGAAGCTACTAACAAACCCTAAAATTCCACAAAAGATTTCAATTTATTTTCGCTTTCAACGTCCCTAAGTGAACTAAATTACGAGTTTTTGAACTAGATCCTATAGTAAAGTGATTCCAAATATAAAACTTCGATAACGAATTTAATTAAAAAAGAAATGTGAGTTTACAAATTTAATTATTGCAAAAGAAAAAGTAAAACATCGTATTTTACGCTTCGTTTATTAAATGGCACTTAATTAATGTTTATAAAAAGCTCACTCCCTCACTCACTAAGTTCATTAAAAGCACGGTTCATCTTCATTATGAAAATCACTAGAGAGCAAGTAAAGAGCATTCGCTTGTTTCTTGAACAACCTACTAATATTATAAACGCGAAAGTTTTTAAGTATGGATGGATAAATGGATGTTTGTTACTCTTTAAAAACTACTGAATGGATTATAATGAAACCTTACAATAACAAAGCTTATACATCAGAATAACACATAGGAAACTATTTATAAAGATATTGTGTGAATTGTCTAAAATATGACGATAAGTGTGTGTAAGTAAGAAGGAAAAAATCTACCATCTGCGAGCTATTCTGGCGTGCACTGCCATAACCGCTAGAGCTACACATATGTACGTACTACGCCACGCTAATATATGCTACTCGAAGTACTATTCCTGAGCAGACGAAGTCGCGGGCATCAGCTAGTATTTTCATAATGTTCACCGTTAGACTGACGGCTACATTGAAAAAGTCTTCGTCTTCTTATTTCGTTACGTTATTACTATTTGAATCATCAAAAATGAGTACTTTCCATTATATGGACACCTAGGTCACATAGGTACAACATGGGTAGAGATCAATCTACAAAAAGAGTAGGGTAGTTTTAAGAGTAGTAGAGCTTTTTGTGAAGGGCTAGTCCGGGGATGTTTTACCACCACGCCTTTTTCTGCCGCCAAGCAGCGTTGCTGTGTCTCGGTTTGAAGAGTGTGGTTGCCGGTGTAATTACAGGCACATGAGGCATCTGTATGCCTCAAGTTGATGGACGCAGGGCAGTGCATAGTAGGCACGTTCCTAACCTGCGTGACTCACGAGGCAATGCTTTGTTATAGATGATGGTTTCCACTTAATATCAGGTGGGCCATCAACTTGTGCCATTAGGTAGTTGTATTAAAAAAACCCAAAGGAAAATGACGCTTATTACAAGGACATAAAAGCTAGCAGTGTATAGTCTGATGCGTATCTGTGTGCGAATTTAAGAGTTTTAGTCGTCTTAATTACAGGCACATGAGACTTAACATCTGTGTGCCCAAAGTTGATAGACGCAGGGTACGTTCCTATCGAGCGTACGATGCAATGCTTTGTTATAGGTGATGGTTACCATTTAAAATCAGGTGGGCCATTCGCATATTCCATGAGCGAGTTGTATAAATAAAAAACTAAAAGCACTCGATGGATTCCGCGTACATGAAAAAAATAATACAGGTTATTTTGTTATTATTTGTTCCTTTAGGGTTCCGCACCCAAAGGGTAAAACGGGACCTTATTACTAAGACTCAGCTGTCCGTCCGTTTGTCTGCCCGCCTGTCACCAGGCTGTATCTCATGAATCGCGATAGTAGGCAGTTGAAATTTTCACAGATGATGTAGTTCTGTGCCGCTATAACAACAAATACTAAAAAACAATAAAATATTTATTTAAGGGGGCTCCCATACAACAAACGTGTTTTTTACCGTTTTATAGATAATGATACGGAACCCTTCGTGCGCGAGTCCGACTCGCACTTGGCCGGTTTTTATTATTTATTAAATATTTACTCTCTTATTCTTATTGACCGTTGAGCGCTCCATTAGCTTATCAGACCGATAAGTTTGTTGCTGTCTCTTTTCGTTGGCATGAAAGTGACGGTGACAAGTATACTCTATAGAGCCGCTATAAAATGGCAGGGAATATGAATACTTTGTTAATCGGCGACCAGACGATATAAAATTATAAAAATTATATAGTTATATGATATACATATATAGTTCACGCATGTTGAATTAAAAATGTCGGGAGTCGTTGAAACGTGGATATTGATGAGGGTATAGCTCGGAAGACAGACAGCGGTTACACCCAGCTATCTGTCGGGGATTGCGATTCCGATCCAAAAGTCACCTAAGTGAGTGCGGAATCTGCAGTGAGCTATTAATATGACATCTAATTCAAGATGAGGGAATAACATCTGCACTGACGTTCTGCAATGGGATGTTTTGAGCATTGGCATTCTGTAATACATTAATTCTGTAATGCCTTTTTCTGCCGCCAAGCAGCGTTGCTGTGTTTCGGTTTGAAGAGTGCCGGTGAAATTACAGGCACATGAGGCACATGTGTATGCTTCAAGTTGATGGACGCAGGGCAGTGCATCGTATGGCATGTTCCTATCGAGCGTAACTTACTTAACTTGAGGTGGAACAAGCTTCCATCAGCAAGTTGCAAAAAAACAAATACCTTATCACTAATGCCACCCGCGAGAGTGTTTTGGCGGTATATGAGCAATTCTCTCGTATTCAAAAAAAAAAGTCAAAAAAATGTCTTTTGTTGGATGCATTTCGGCCGTGACGTCAGCAAGCAAAAACTTGGCGAGTGGAAATGCCGACGTGAGAGAACGTAAGCTCGTGATAAAAGTGAGTGTAGATTCACTAGGTGAAACTCTGTTGTTAAGAGAATCGATATTCTGAGCGCGGTTCGCTTCACTTGTTCCTCAACAGCGATTTCGTAATCGATTTAACAAAATAGTGTTCACTCAACATACAATTTCATATTGTGCATAAGCGTTAATGTTATTGGCGTTGCTCTATGTGGTTTGCAATAAGGTCATTCACCCGCACTAAGATTTATCATCATCACCATCCATCAGCTTGAACAATTCAAAGTCAAAATCAAAAGGTATTTTAATATAGTCCCAAAAGTTATTATCCGAGTGGGATTTGAACCCACGATAGTTTAATGTCAGACCTGTAGATGGAACCACGGTCGCATAAGTACTGTAGTAGCATGTCGCTGAGTTGTTCATCGAGTGTGATTAGAATCCAATGGCGCAGTTGGTTAACGCGGCCCTGTATCAAGGGGAAAATCGTAGGGGGTCGTAGGTTCAAATCCCACTCGGATAATAACTTTTAGGACTATAATAAAATCTTTGTGATTTCCTTAAGTGTAGGTTAATACTATGAAACTAATAAAAATCAAAATGAAACGTCTTGAAACTAGAGTAGTAGAGCTCTTTGTGAAGGGCTCGTCCGGGGAAGTACTACCACCACGCCTTTTTCTGCCGCCAAGCAGCGTTGCTGTATTTCGGTTTGAACAGCGTGGTTGCCGGTGTAATTACAGGCACATGAGATTTTATACAATTTTATACAACTAGCTGATGGAACAAGCAGATGGCCCACCTGATTTAAAGAGGTAACCACCACCTATAACAAAGCATTGCCTCATAAGTCACGCAAAATAGCAACGCCCTGCGATGCACTGCCATGCGTCCATCAACTGAGGCATACAGATGTTAAGTTCTTCCCCGGACGAGCCCTTCACAAAGAGCTCTGCTACTCTTAAAATGTGGTAACTAGGCGTAGATATAAAGTGTCATTACCAGGTGTCGGAATAGGTAGAGTTTTTAAGTACCAAATGACGTCAAATACGCTACTACGAAATCTAAATATGGATATGCCTTTTTTAATACCGACCCCTGGTCATTACTTATAATTTATCAAGGGTTAGTACAAAGTGATTTTTTTTTATGTTAACCCTTTCTTAACAAAGATTACAGTAAGTACAAAATACACGTCAAACGGTTGAGCATTGCGAACGATCTAGAGATAGCTCAACTGATCCAAATCAGTGCCAATCGAAAGCGTCCCAAATGCACTGCTTGAAATAAGTAAATTGTATCCGTCGTAGTTCATGTGACTGTTTTGTCTGGTAAGTGGGTACTTACCAGACAAAGCGAAACTCAAACAAAGTCAAACAAACAATCTCATCCCAGCAATACCAATTCACAGTTTCACATCGTTATCGTTTATGTTTTACTGAGTTGTTCTGTTCAAATAATATTACACCCATTTACACCCAACAAAATTCTAAAAATAAACCTTGTTTTTAGGTTAATAGCACAGATAAAAAACCTACACACTGCAAAGTTTTAGGTCCTAAATAAATAAGGATATATTTTTTCGTCAAACATTGTAACACTCGTAGCAACGTGCTACGCGGCTACGCACGTAGCGTTCCGCTGAACAGCGCTACGAAAGTATACAAGGTGTTCCATAAGTTGTGTATATAAACTTCAGGGGGCTAAAGTACCCATCAATATGAACAACTTTTTCTAAGGAACCAACAATGTGAACGCGAAAAAAAAAACAGCTGTTTCATACAAAAGTTCAATACCTACCAGGCTAAAATGAATGAAACAGCTGTTTTTTTTTTCGCGTTCACAGTGTTGGTTCCTTAGAAAAAGTTGTTCATATTGATGGGTACTTTAGCCCCCTGAAGTTTATATACACAACTTATGGAACACCTTGTAGAAGGTAGTGGGCATAGTATTACTAAATCTAGAAGTGCTACTTTCGCATTTTTCAAGATCGGATCAAGATCTCAATAGTAAATAGTAGATTGTTTTGTGTTTGTTTAAGCATAACGTCGGAACCGTTTTGATCCGATCAATATATTTGGTAGGCTGATAGGTTTGTACTTGAGAAGAATACTTATAACTTTTTGAGTTTTATAGGACAAGGGTTTATTAATGTAGAGGGTTTCATATGACACAAAAAGCAACCATAGAGAGTCGTTTAAACGTAGTAAGTAGGTATTTACTTGATCAGTATGTATCATGAAATCTAAAAAATACATCCAAGCCTTATAATGAAAGTCGTGGGCTGATTTTTTTTTCGCAATATCGATTCAAACTATTTAATAAAACTTAAATTTAAAAGAAAATTTCTACTAACTATTTAATAAAACTTAAATTAAAAAGAAAATTTCCAAACTTATTAATAAATTAAAAAAGTTTATGTACTGTGGTCAATCATGGAAATGTATACTATGCCGAAATGCCTATGTAAATTGCAGGCATTTTAAGCTTTGATACATAAATGTAATCCATTTCAGTCGTTTCATACGTTTTTATTTAATTGTTGATTATATTATTTTTTATTATTTATTGTGACATTATTGAAATTCCTGACGTGTTTTTTTGTACATTTTGTTATTTTATTTTGCACTTCCCCGGACGAGCCTTCAAAACGAGCTTTACTTAAAAAAAACTATTAAATCAAATCCTTTATAATAAGTGTACTGTCAGAGAAAATAAATGATGTTTACACTAATTCCATTTAGTTTGGTAAACGTGTATATAAATACAATTAAATCAAATCGTGTAAGTAGTTCTAAGATGTTGAAAGCTTTTACTTTTACAGTTGTTAAGAGGAAGCCGCAGCTTCGGAAGACGAGGATTCGTTTAATAAGTTCGCAACTTGCCGACAGCCAACATTTATTGGCAATTCGGTTCGATCCCTTGTTGGACCTTGGGATAAGATCTCAAACTAAATAAAGAAAACTATAAATAAAGAAATGTAAGTAGTTTGGTAAATGGAGGTAGTACTTCCACATTCTGAGGAGTACTTCTGCATACTTACTTATTTTTTTATACTACTTTTGATGGAACAAGCAGATGGCCCATTTTTTGTTAAGTGGTAACCATCACCTATCTGTAAAGTAATAGAGCTCTTTGTGAAGGGCTCGTCCGGGGAAGAACTACCACCGCGCCTATTTCTGCCGCCAAGCAGCGTTGCCTGTTTCGGTTTGAAGAGTGTGGTTGCCGGTGTAATTACAGGCACTTGAGGCTTAATATATGTATGCCTCAAGTTGATGGACGCAGGGCAGTGCATCGTAGCCACGTTCCTATCGTGTGTGACTTACGAGGCAATGCTTTGTTATAAGTGATGGTTACCACTTAAAATCAGGTGGACCATCTGCTTGTTCCATCAGCTAGTTGTATAAAAGAAAGTAATGTAATCGTTAGAGTTAGAGGTTGCACAACATCAGATGGACCATTTGTTTGTATAATAATATGTTCCCTTAAAAAACTGTCAGCATTTTTTTTTTATACACCGTGTTTGAGAAACGTATAGAAAGCTGATATGTGATAGCAAGAAAGGTGATATATAAATATTTCTAATGAAAATTCTTTTTTAAAAAAGATTGCTTAAAGAAAAATGTATCATATATCATTTTGTGACAAGAGATGCGAGCTTTAGGTCATATTCAGAAGAGTGATCGTGAGACACGTGTCACAGAAAATATTAAAAGTACTGTAACTCAAGCTGAAAGTCGTAGAGAGCTATGTACAGAGTCATGTTGGATTTCACAGCGTTATAGAATTGTGGTAATCCGAATAACCAAACCAATTTTTCTGTGTTTCGGTTCGAAAAAGCGAATAAGGCGATTGCAGATTGGGTTTTTTCTAAGCGTGTGTATTTTTATATTTTTATATTTTTCTATGTGTTCTGACGCTCGTATGACACGAGCTGTATCAAAAACATGTGTTACTAGTAGTTCGCCCCGAACTGAGATCTCGTGATGCGACCCGACAAACGCACCAAAACTTTGAGTAGGTGGTAGCCAAAGGCAAGTCCAAACATTATGTTTGGACTTTTTTCTGACTACCGCCTACTAACTTGGTACGGTAACCAAGTTTCAACTCTATTGGCCTATTTATTGAAGAGTTCCGCTGAACAGACCTTGGCTCCATCATCAGACCTGGTCGTTGTCACCATTTTATGAGAACTGAGTACCTCCTTAATTTATTTCAAGAAAAAAAAATAAGAAAAATCAAAGTAACTGGCCGACCAGTAGAAAAACCTTGATGCCAACGAAACTCTTAGAGATGGGAGCTCTTGGGTCGCTGGTTATCTTAATTTAACTTTTTTGTTGTAACTCTAAAACCGAGCGTCTCAGAAAAAAAGTAAAAATTGTTTTGGAATGTCCAAACAAAGCCCTTTCGTATGACATGTAACTTGATTTTTTTAAGTCACTTTTTTTATTTTTGCCCCCTTAAAAAACCCTATATCTTAAAAATCCTTCATCCGATTTTACTCATATACTTACCAGTAAATTTCTCAAGTACAAGTTGTCGTCTTATCAAATTTCATGCAGATCGGATCAACGGTTCGAAAGTTATGGCCAGACAAACATACATACATACATACATACATACATACATATATACATACATAAAATGCCAAATCGCCCAAGTTGAAACTAGAATCTTCGTTCGCTTCGCTCACTCGATCAATAAAACATGTGTCATAACTAATTTAACCGATACACACACATACACAATAACGAAGGCCTGTACACAATTAAGAAATAACTTTTCCACTTTAAGCTCATATTATACTCGTTGTATGAGCTTAAAGTGCACCTTTGCTCGAGTGAGGTATTTTGATAGCTGTCACTATGCACACGTATAAAAGCGCAAACACGAGCGTAAAATACGTCTAAACTGTAATTTCCCCACCACTTCCCGACAAGAAAAACGAGCGGCGGAGTGCTGGGGTAATGGGCACCTTTATTTGATTTATTATAAGCGTAGAACTTCACAGATTTCACCATCAATAAACACTGCCGATAAACTTATTATTCAGCTCTTGACTTCCAAAACGAAGTAGGTTATGTGCCCGACATCTTGAATTGCAAGTCACGTATGAAAATTGGCAAATCACCAAGCTGTTTTGGGGAAAGGTATTATTTTTGCGTCTAATTCACGTTTTTTGATGAAGAAACTCTCCAGAAGAAACAAATACAAGAAGATCATTGCACTCTACATTATTGTTGATAATATTGTGTGAGTGAGAGGTAATGATTACCGCCGCCATTATGAATTTTTGACGGTTTTATTTTATACTACTTTCTGACGGAATAAGCAGATGATCCATCTGATGTTAAGTGGTAGTCGTCACCTTAACCTTAAAACATTAACTTGCAAAGCACTCACGACGGTCAACTTCAGGTATACTTTAGATGTTAAGCCTCATGTGCCTGTAATTTTTAAAGCAATCATACCCGATTAACCGAAACAGCAACACTGCTTGACTGCAGAAACAGGCATGGCAGTAGTTCTTCCCTGGACGAGCCCGTCACAAAGAGCTCTACAAATGAAATAAGTTTATTTAACACATACACGAAGGAACATAGAACAGAGAAAATTACTAGGTAAACACGAAATAAAAAATAAAAAAGTAGTTAGTAAAAGAAAGAAAAAAGATAAACAAAATTTATCAATTAGTCTTGCTTTGTGTCTCTATTACTACTATTAATACCAGCACACTAGAAAAAAAACAAGAAAAGAATAAAAGCAAAAACAAGATGGCGCTGTAAATTTTTATTGGACCCTACTTTACCTACCTAACTTTATTTTGCACCATTAGAAGGTATAAACCTACCTACCTAAAGGTATTGTAGCTTTTTAAAACAGTATTATTCAGTACAAGCTGCCGCCTGAGGCTTCGCTTGCGTTTTCTTAGAGATTGTTACCATTAACATATAAAACGTTTTTCCTTTATTGGGCTTGTTTATGTTTCCTACCCCGTTCTCGGTAATTTTTCGGGATAAAAATAGTACGTTTAATTGTATTTTTTTACCATGAAAAAAAACACTACTTTGGTACTTGGTACTTGGTGAGCGGACTGGTTTCCGCAAGTAGGCCGCTGGTGGGCCCTTTTTGCGTGACGGGTGGTGGTTGCTAGTTCAGCCACCCGATGTCCTCTAGGAAGGCCAGCAGCTCGCTTATGCTGGTGCAGGCTTCCCTAGGTGTCTTCGGTGTTCCAAGATAGAGTGCTCGTTGAGGCGCCACGCTGCTGCACTCCAGGAGTACATTTTGCTTCGGTGTAGTCGCTTTTCCCGGGTTTAGGTATAAAGAGTACTCTTACCTCTCTCCATTGCAGTGGTACGTAGCGGAAGGCTACACATGCTCTAAACGCGTTTGTCAGCACCAGGATTAGATCTTCTTCTGCAAAATCTGCCGAGCAGATTTTGCAATCTGCTCGGCAGCGCGCCTCTGGCGGTTTTTGCGGTTCCTCTGCCGTGGAAGTCTGCCTCCCGTACTGCTGCAACCTTCGGGCCCAACGGATGGTATGGGTGAGCTTGTGGGCCTCGTTGACGGGGCACGCGGTTCGGGGTCTGTCTCTGTCGGTCTGTCAGTCTCTGTCTGTCTTGCTTGCTGTCTTTGTTTAAAGAAGAAGCTAGGGTTGGGGCCTTTCCGCACAGGGGCATCGGATTTTGACGCCGCCTGTTGCACCCCAGGTCTTCCTTGCCACTTCTTTTGTAGTGTGAGCTCACCAGCCTCCTTCCTCTCCGGGACGTTTGCCGCCGCCTCGAGAGGTTGGGTACCAGGGTGTGAGGTTCCGGCCCTAGGCCGTGCACCTTTCCATACCTTGTGTGTCTGTCTGTTATTCTTGTTGTTTTTGCCTTTTGGTCCTACGACCGTCCAGGCAGCAGTATTGGACTGGGGGACCGCGAAGGCCGCCGCCAAGTCGTTTACCGCCTCCCCTGCTGAGGGGGTTGTAGAGTGGTCAATATTTTTATTATTAGAAGCCATGTTAATTTTGTGTACATATAATTCGTTATTTTAGGTCCCCACCCTCCATGGAGTCCGCACCTGGGGATGCACTATATACACCAGGGATACTAAAACAATATAGAGGGGGCGACTGCGTTGTCCACGAGTCTCAACGGCACCACCAGAGCGAGCGTCAACCACTGACACACTCAGCATAAGGCGTGCACCGCCGACTGCGAACCCCATCAATCCCCCCCTCTAGCCTAAGCGACAGCTGAAGGCTGGCCGCCATGCTGTTTAGCCATCAGTTGGCTCTACCAATGGCTTACCGTTTTGAGGGAATTCAAAGCCAAAGAGGAGTGTTATGGGAGAGACATCTGCTCACTCAGCCACCAGGATCTTCTCCTCCCCCCTCACGGTCCCCCTACGCTCAGCAACAAAAACGTAGGTGGTCCTCCGCCCACCTGTCACTCTCTCTGTGGATGGCAGGCCCACGAGACTGGACCACATTGCCCCGTGGTATAGGTATTTCATAAGGGATAGGATGGGTGCTTTGGACCGAGGTGTAGGGAAAGGATTGGGATGGTTGGTTGAGGATGTAGGATAGAGGTGTGTGTGAGGAGGGGATTGGGTGGGGGTTTTTGGGTGGTGGTGCACAGCGGATCGATGCGAAAAACATTGATCCGCTGCGCTGCACCAACCCTTTTTGCCCTCTCTCTTTATCCAGGCTTGGGACTGGCACCATGGAGGTTATTGTAAAAAAAAAAACACTACTTATAATATCATTGATAATTTAGACGTTATGTGGACATTATGACTAAGAGATTATAATTAGACGCTAGTCAGAAAAAAATCGCTAACTTATCTAATAATTTTCCGTTTGTAAGACCTATACCTACTTGTAAGACTTGGAATGTAGAATACCCTGCTTTCGGGGTTATAGGAGTATTATGTTACACGTTGTATACAAGTAAGATTCAGTATTTTTGTACTTTCAAGGGTAAACAACCTTATTGTCCCTTAGCGGTGCTTTACGACTTCTGACGTGTTCCATTAGCCGTCTCATTTCCATTATTCACCAGTATACTACCTATACCCAGATGAATAACAGTGCTGGTAAGTTTACTTGAATATTGGTAGCAGACGTCTATAACTCTATACAATATTTGGGTTCCGGTGCCGAAGTTTATGGAACTATTTTACTGCATACAATTTATGGGTCCAATAACTAGACGTACTCGTGTTTTTTTAGTGCACTTATGAACAAACATGAAGGTTTCACGACTCTGATATTTGAGAGAAAGCACGGTAGATATCCCCTCTGATATTTTAGTATAACTTTAAATTCATTATAACCATTTTCTTGCCCTAATTTTCTTTTGGGGTCGGCCGAACAGGTTTTTTATATTTTTTCAACAAGTTACAATTAATTTTTATTAGTTTTATAGTGTTTACCTACACTTAAGGAAATCACAAAGATTTTAATATAATTATTAGTCCCAAAAGTTATTATACGGATGGGATTTGAATCCAAGACCTTCCCCTTGATACGCGGCCCCGTATCAAGGGGAAGGTCGTGGGTTAAAATCCCACTCGGATAATAAGTTTTGGGACTACCTCTACACCACTATTTTGTGACTACCAAAAAAAATTTAAGGACAGTTGCAGCAGAGGCTACTAATGCTATTGGCACTGTCAAGATTTTTTAATATTTAACTTTTAGCAAGTTATCGAGGTTTGTTTTCAACCAAATTCCTGCACAATTTTATGGACACACTACAAGAAAATACTACGGAATACTACTGCTAGTCAACATCGTAAACACTCCATTCATTATGACTCCTTCCATCTACCGTCTCGTCGTATAGTACCTACCTACGTCACATCATCTTGTCGCACTCATCGTATTCCTTCTCTCTCGCTCACTAGATAAATCATTTAATGGGTAGGTAGATAGGTAAGTATCATAAAAAAGGCATTATTTTAGGGATTTTTTTAATACTTTTGTTTGTAATTAATTGCCATTTTTCCTTCATAATTTTACGGGCTCAGGATGTCAAGCTATTTACAACAATTAAAGTTATTTACAGTATGTACTTACAACTACGCACGTATTTACACTTCCACTAACCACAAGTATTTTAAAAGTTGTTCAAAATGTCCACCTTCATTGTCAATGCAAACACACACACGTTTTAACAAATTGTTTTCAGGGAAATACTTAGTCTTTGCACTATCAAAAGGGTCTAATGCATTGTTAGGCTCACTCACAAACACTAGTCTTTTTATTTCGCTCCACAAAAAGATTGGGGAATTTTTGAAAGATTGTCAGATCGGGCGAGCACGGAGGCCAGGCAACTGGGCCACCGCGACCAATCCATCGGGTGCCAAACTCCTGAGATAGATACTCGATAGCGCACCGTCCTGCTGAAACCATAGCTCCCGCCGCCAGGTTGAACGGAATATCCTCCAGCCTGGCGATGGCTAGTAGCTCCTGGGTCTTCATGTAGTGTATCTCAGCTGAGCGCACAATCTTCCAAGCGCAGGACTGGCTTGTGCTAAAGCGACGTGCCGCGTCACGCGTGCTCCTCCGCGGATCTTCTTCAAAATCATTTAGGACTTCATCGTAGAAGTTTCGGGAGTATGCAGGCCCTCCTCGTCCTTGCGCATGCGACGGCACGTAAACAGAGCCATGGTCCAATATGCGTTGGTATAATATGCTGGACATCGTGGAGTAATTTGGTTGCCGATTGTTTGGGAACAATTCGCGGTACATCCGTAGGTAATCACTCACATTTCCCCAGACTAAAAATACGTACGTAACATGTATGCGTTATTCTCTGGCAGTGTACTGACAAGCTATCGTGAACGTGAAAACCACAATAAATTAAGTACCTACCCGCGTACAATTTTTATTTTACGGATGTCACTGACCTGCATCGAATTTAGAGTACCTATGTATGGGTTTCGTTCGACACGAGTTTGCCGGCCATAGATAAAATAATAGTTAGTATTGCGCGAGCGGCGCCTTTTGTTTCGTTTCGAACGAGACAAAAATTTATGAATGGATGAGAATCAGATTCGAGTAGAAGACTCTGTAGTAGGTACGTACGGATAATGGGTAACTAGTTATCATCCTTTTCTCGGGATATTCTTTTTAATATTTTTTTTTGAGTTTTAACTACATAAATTTGATCAGTAACTGACACTGAGCATACGGTTTTTTTTTTTTTGGTAATTACAAATTAGTGGTGTATATTAAAAGTTTCAATTATTTCAAATATTTTTTATTTTGTTTTTTTTTTTATTAAAAGAAGAAAGAAATTCCATCAATATGAAAAAGTCTGAATACCATTACTTTGAATTAGATTTCACAACAATGTTTAGGCGCCGTTCTTATTAGGGCTGACTCGTCAACAAGGTTACAAATTCGTCGCTAAATCACTCAGGGTTAGTCCCATTAATACAGGTGTTTTAACAACCTTAGCGACTCCATTAGCCGTCAACATACTAATCTATAGTGACGTCATTATCTTGAAACTTGGAATAGACGTTGTCGGGTAATGGATTATTTTGCTATGTCCGTTTTTTTTATTTCTTCATGGGTCTTCTTATGTCCTTACAAGCTTTGAAGTCAGTTAACAAGATAAAGCATAAAAAAAATTACAACGGCTTATGCGTACAAATTCAGTATTTTGTAGTTATTTTAAAGCTAACGAAACGCTTATTGTAAGTGGCTAAAGTACTCAAGCAAAAGTATTTTTGTACTTTTTTAAGACATACAAAACCCTTAATAGTAGTAGAACTCTTTGTGAAGGGCTCGTCCGGAGAAGTACTACCACCACGCCTTTTTCTGTCGCCAAGCAGTGTTGCTGTGTTTCTGTTTGAAGAGTGTGGTTGCCGGTGTAATTACAGGCACATGAGGCTTAACATGTGTATGTCTCAAGTTGATGGACGCAGGGCAGTGTATCGTAAGGAACGTTCCTATCGTGCGTGACTTACGAGGCAATGCTTTGTTATAGGTGATGGTTACCACTTAACATCAGGTGGGCCATCTACTTGTTTCATCCGCTAGTCGTTAATTATTAGGTAATATTTGCATATTAAAGTCCCAATGGGCAGGCCATATAGCTCGTAGAACTAATAACCGCTGGGGAATAAAGGATCTCGAATCGCTTCCATGAATGGTAGACTGAGCAAGGGACGACTGAGGACACAGTAAAGTCAAAGTCAAAAGGTATTTATTCAATTGAATCACAAGGATCTTGATCCGTCTTAAAACTAGGCGAATCTAAGTGTATTGAAAGTATTACACGGGTATTTATCGCGATAAATACCCGTCGGGTAAATAAACGTCGAAAACGTCCCGAAACGTCGGGAAAATAACAAAGGTAAACGCGCGCGTTTACCTTTGTTATTTTCTATGTATTTGTTTCGGCTATGTTGCAATAGCTGTGGTCGCGGGCAGACTGGAGCATTGAACTTGAGATCTACCGCCGTCGAGAAGTGGAAGCAGTTTCAACAACTACCCTCACTTGATCATCAGAAAATAACAAAGGTAAATGCGATAAATACCCGTGTAATACTTTCAATATGTGTTATGATCGTGAGAGTTTAAAAAATACGAATCTAAGTATCCCAGATTTTAGATTTATTTATTGCCAACCTGTACACACATCAGTTATATTTTTTTTATACAACTAGCTGATAGAACAAGCAGATGGCCCACCTGATGTTAAGTGGTAACCATCACCTATAACAAAGCATTGCCTCGTAATCACGCACGATAGGAACGTGCCCTACGATGCACTGCCCTGCGTCTATCAACTTGAGGCATACAGATGTTAGACCTCATGTGTCTGTAATTACACCGACAACCACACGCTTCAAACCGAAACACAGCATTGCTGCTTGGCGGCAGAAATTTGTAATAATGAAAATGTTATACTGAAACTCAATTGTATACGTAGCTGTAATGTTATTTCATTTCAATAGGGAGGCTTATACACAGCAGTAGACTTCTTGAGGCTGATGATGATGAACGAACATTTAGAGAATATTCTGATTTAGGTATCTGAATCCAAAGTACTAAAGCGAGGAATAAAGGAGCTGAAACCGAAGGTCGTAAACTTTGGAAGGTCTGGCAGGTCAAGCTACTCCGAAGCGCGTTCCGTTCCCACTAAATGCCTTATTTTTCTCATTATCATCTTCAGGTTATTTCTCTCCACTTTCCCTTTTCATCCGTCATCTCAGTAGTCACTCCTTTCTTACCCATGTCATCTGTCACACAATCCATCCATCTTTTTTGGCCTACCTCTACTTCTATACCCACCTTCACCTATTCATACCTTACTGTATTTAATTTTGTTACATGACATTCTTCCTTTCGCATGAAGAATGTCATGTATCAAAATTAAATATAGTATGGTATTCCATAAAAAATAAGGGCGTGTTCGTATTCGTACTATATTTAATTTTGTTATATGACATTCTTCCCTTCGCATGAAGAATGTCATGTAACAAAATTAAATATAGTACGAATACGAACACGCCCTTATTTTTTATGGAATAGAAATAGAATAGTTAGAGATGTAATGAAGATGGAACCTGAATACAAAAGCATGTACGTCAATCCAGAGTTTAAATTCAATTAACATTTCCTATTCTATTTCTATTCCATAAAAAATAAGGGCGTGTTCGTATTCGTACTATATTTAATTTTGTTACATGACATTCTTCATGCGAAGGGAAGAATGTCATATAACAAAATTAAATATAGTACGAATTTTTTTGAATAGAAATAGTTAGAGATGTAATGAAGATGGAACCTGAATACAAAAGCATGTACGTCAATCCAGAGTTTAAATTCAATTAACATTTCCTATTCTATTTCTATTCCATAAAAAATAAGGGCGTGTTCGTATTCGTACTATATTTAATTTTGTTATATGACATTCTTCCCTTCGCATGAAGAATGTCATGTAACAAAATTAAATATAGTACGAATACGAACACGCCCTTATTTTTTATGGAATAGAAATAGAATAGGAAATGTTAATTGAATTTAAACTCTGGATTGACGTACATGCTTTTGTATTCAGGTTCCATCTTCATTACATCTCTAACTATTTCTATTCAAAAAAATTCGTACTATATTTAATTTTGTTATATGACATTCTTCCCTTCGCATGAAGAATGTCATGTAACAAAATTAAATATAGTACGAATACGAACACGCCCTTATTTTTTATGGAATAGAAATAGAATAGGAAATGTTAATTGAATTTAAACTCTGGATTGACGTACATGCTTTTGTATTCAGGTTCCATCTTCATTACATCATCATCATCACCAGCTTTAAGAATTCCAATGCTGAGCATAGGCCTCCTCTATATTGCAAGAAGAACAATTCTGAACAATCAAAAATCTGAACGGCATCTACAAAAATTAAAATGAAATGTAATGGTTTTATTGCCAAAACACACAAATGGTTAAAAATGACTGGCAAAGATACCTGGGATCGAGACACGGAATAAAAAAAACAAAAAAAATATAAAACAAAAAAAAAATAAGGTAAACACCCAACCCAATTATCCTGTACGTTAGTTTGTGTAAGTTTGGAACTGCGGGGGTCAAAGTCATGACGCTGTTTATGTGTTTTTTTAAGTAGTCCGTGCTAAAGTGTAGCATAAGGTATAGTTTAACCCAGTCTCATTACTGAGCTTTCGAATCTGTTTAGGTTAGTGATAGTAAAAGGTTTCGGTGGAGAGATGTGGTTTGGCTGATAGATTGTAATTTACTTTTAAATAGTGTACTTTTTATTTTGAATAGAACGCGGTGGCTGCGACCCATTGGGTTTTATCACCTTTTTAGCTTTTAAAGCGTATTTTGTTTAATAGTACCTATCAAAGAATGAGAGATTGTTTGCCAAATAAATAAATATTAGAAGACATTTCACACAGAAAATAAAACTTGCCGAGTCGTATATTCAATTTTAATAAATGATACTTTGTATTTAGCTCAATTGTTTCATATTTGTAGTTAGAGATTTTTTTGAATACTTGTAATTTGCTTTGTAAATAAATGTAAACTTTCTCTATAACAAAATTAAACGTTATAGATATACATTCTAATAGAACATTTATTTCTTCTGAGCTCTGATTTAGAAAATTTCAGAACAACAGGCTGAACATTTTCTGTCATATTTGACGTTTTCTGTCATATTTGACATTTTCTGTCATATTTGGCGTTATAGTAATTGGGATTACGAGCTTGTCGAAAGAAAATGAGTCATTTGTTTATGTTTAAGCCAGGTGAATTAAGTCTACCGGATTGGGGCTTCAATTATATTGAAAACTGTGTTATTTCTCCCAGGTGCACCAAGTCTACCGTGCGTAGCACTTAATACACCCAGGTAATTTAATCCAGGTGAATTAAGTCTACCGGGCCTTAATCACGCACGACCGAATTTGACGTTAGTCGCGTATCTTATCCCTCATAACAACAGAATAAGGTTGGATATCGCTAGGATACGTTAGCCGGTGACACCGCCAACTCCAAACATCATTAGGACAGAACTTGTGGCCCTTTTTCTCAATTATGGTTTTGTTGGGATAGTTCCTTGCAAAACAACTACCAACTACGCCGTGAAGCCAGGCCTTTTTTATGAAATTGCTATTTAAGTTATTTATTTTGTACTGCATCCCGCGTGAAGGTAAATAATAGGAGATCTATGGGGATATCTACCGTGCCTGGGGATCAAAGTCATGCAGCTGTTTCTTTAAGTTTCATCCCGCATTCTACCTTTGCGGGAAGCTATTTCCGTAAAAACTATGACATCCCTTTTCATGTCATTGGGGTGCTATTTTTTAAACATCGATTTCATAAACGTGTTGGAATAATATTTTTGTTTAATTTTAAATATTTTTTTTTTGTTTATTTTTTTCCGTTTCTCGATCGTGCCTGCATTTAATTTAATTCTAAGAGTTCTTGTGCTAAATTTCAGAGCCCTAGGGCCTATAGTTTCGGAGATTTCGTGATGAGTAGTGATAAGGGACTGGTATCCAGATTCATCTTTTTTTTTTTTTTTTTTTATACAACCAGCTGATGGAACAAGCAGATGGCCCACCTGATGTTAAGTGGTAACCATCACCTATAACAAAGCATTGCCTCGTAAGTCACGCACGATAGGAACGTGCCCTACGATGCACTGCCCTGCGTCCATCAGCTTGAGGCATACAGATGTTAAGCCTCATGTGCCTGTAATTACACCGGCAACCACACTCTTCAAAACGAAACACAGCATTGCTGCTGTGTTTCGCACCTAGCTTTAAGACTTTTCAAATTGATCCTCGTTATTCATTAAATAAAACCAATATCTAGTTGAATACTGATAATAAAAAATATTTGTGGTCTCCACGTAATAACGGTTAAAAGAAAAAAAACTAGTACGCTGAGTACGTGACTCTGCGTGCTAGAATTTTATTTTTCTACTTTGATTTTTGTGGAGTTCTCGTTAAAAAAACCCATTTAATGTTTTAAAAAAGAAGCTTAGTTCTGTTGGTTCTGTTTACGCTTCCGTTACTGGGACAGGCGGCTTTCTCAGCACTAATATCCTCTCGACATATTCAGTCAACGCAGTAAAGACAGGAACTGAACACATTTTATTAAATGTCAAGGCAAATGGCTCAGTAGAGCCTTTACGACGACATTGTACCGATGTAATTCTCCAGCTAGAATAGAAAACCTATTTTAAGCTTCTCGAAACGGCTCAGAGAAACCATCTTGAAAATGGCTTCTTTAGAATGCAAATATCGGAAAATACTTAACTTTTATTAGCTGACTTTCCTTAAAAACTATAGCTGCTATATTTTTTTTTATGCTACTTGCAGATGGAACAAGCATATGACCCATTCTCTTCTCTAGTCGTGTCACTAGTTTCTTTCGAAACAGTGTGGTGAAAGGATTATAAGTGCGCCTCAAGAGGCTCCTTTCGAGCACTATGACCCATTGAGTGGTAACCATCACTCACAAACAAAGCAATGTCTCGTAACTCACGCATAAGTACGAAAATTGGTAATTAAAGCAAACTTTCTAGTAGGATAACTTGATGTTTATGCTAAACTGTGTTTTTTATACAATCAGCTGATGGAACAAGCAGATGGCCCACCTGATGTTAAGTGGTATCCATCACCTATAACATAGCATTACCTCGTCAGTCATGCACGATAGGAACGTGCCCTACGATGCACTACCCTGTGTGCCTGTGACCATCAACTTGAGGCATACAGATGTTAAGCTTCATGTGCCTGTAATTACACCGACAACCACACTCTTCAAACCGAAACACAGCAACGCTGCTTGGCGGCAGAAAAAGGTGGGGTGGTAGTACTTCCCCGGACGACCCCTTCACAAAGAGCTCTACTATTGTTGTGTGCAGTGGGATTGCACACAACTTTGTTGATTGTGATTTTTTATACATATAAAAGATCAGTAAATAAATTTATATTTTTGTAAATGTTGAATTTTGCGAGCGAGAAGTACATTAGCAGTTGTCTTCGCCTTAAAAATCGACGCCATGCCGTTTAAACTAGTTTAAAACTATAACCATTGTTCCCTAAGGGCCGGGTAGGCCACCAAGCCACAAAGGTTATATCGAGAAATACAAACATTCTCTGAAAATTATTATGCAACAGCAATAACGGTAAACAAACAAGAAAGTAATTTAACTATAATTCCCCGTTGGATTAGGTGCAAACATTTGCAATCTGGTATCAATCCAAATCGCTATTTGCAAGCGGATTCATAATTATTCCTGATATCCGGTTTTGTACCGAACTGAAGCGTTTAAGGTTATGAATGAATAAATAAAAATAATAAATAAAATAAATATTGGACATTCCACACAGCACTATCTCGCCCCAAACTAAGCCAAAGCTTGTGATATGGGAACCAGACAGCTGATATACTACTTATATGCTTTTTTTTTTTTGCAAATACAAACTTATAATATTTTATAATACCCAGACAGAGTACAAACATTTATGTTCATCACATAAATGTTGGTTCTCGGTGGGGATCGAACCCACGGCCTACCAACCCACGGCGTAGAAGGCAGAGCTGTGAAGGCTGTCATGAATGAAAATTATTTATTGTACACCTTACAGACTAACAAAATAGGACAAATTATAACAATTAAAGAAATACAAATTTACAATTGGCGGTATTATCGCTAAAAAGCGATCTCTTCCAGACAACCTATAGTAACCTAGGTTATGTTCTAGAGACAGTTTAATAGCTAATGGACACGTTCTTAGATAAGTTTAAGCTAAAACTTAGGACAATGCAAAATTTCTCATTGGCCCATTATTGTGGCTAGATTTAAATATAATTAGAGTACATTATTACTATTTAGTAATAGGTAAGTTTTTTTTTATAAATGTTCTTGTATTGAGCCTACAAGTTGTGCGCACTCTGTGTAAGAATATAGTATTGCAAAGCTAACTAAGCTATAGTAGTCTTCCTCAGGCAAATAATAATAATAATAAACGCAATAATAAACACATAAAATAAGACAGTACAAAGGATAGATCAAAAAAAATACACAGTAATATAAAATATAAAAACAAAACAATCACTTAAGTACAACTATTTGGATAAACTATTAGACGCGAATATAACAGTGCTAACCGCTAAGACACTAACGGCCGGTTTCTGAAAGCTTGATCAAATCTAATCACTTGCTATCTCTATCTAATTCGATGTAATAGCTGAAATGGCGAGTGACTTGACATCCGTACCCCAAGTATGAGTTTCGCTTACGATATTTCGTTTTTCGTTCTACGTTTTTGTTCCGTGTTCATTGCAGGTTTTGTATGAAGACGCGATAGGGATACCGATATGGAACTTTACAAAACCCGCAATGAACACGAAGCAAAAACGATTCGTTTTTGTTCCGTGTTCATTGCGGGTTCCGTATCGGTATCTCTATCGCGTCTTCATACAAAACCCGCAATGAAAACAGAACAAAAACGAAAAACGAAATATCGTAAGCAAAACTCATACTTGGGGTACCGATTAGTTTTGATCGGGCTTTCAGAAACCGGCCGTAAGACACTGTTGTGACTACCTCTCATTCTGCCCATTAGAGAGACTATTCTATTTCGCCTAATAGCTGAAAATGAACAAAAAAGCTAAATTCAAAGGTTATTATTTAGTGAAATCAAACTGATTATTTTGTAAGCTAGGTGAATCTTATGTTATTATGAAGGCACTGCACTTTAGACTTATTCACCGTTTTCGGATATCAAAAAAAAGATTTATATTTCAATTTGTGGTTGGGTGTGGTAACCAGTGAAATTACAGATACTTACAAGAGGTTAAACATATCGTGTAGGTACTCCTCAAGTAAAAGGACGCAGGGCAATGCATCCTAGGTTACCACTTAACATCAGATGGGCCATGTGTAAAAACAAATAGTGTAAAAAAATGGAAACTTCCCCCTGAAGTATTCGGAATTAGTCTGATTCAAACATGTTGTTATATTTATTTATTCCCAACTTTAACACGCACAGCCCCTGACCATTAAATACATTTACAACAATAAACTCACATAAAAGTCAAATATCTCTAAAACGCGATACCATCATCAAACCATTAAAGCAACAATTCAATTTACTCAGTAATAGATAGTACAGAATTTTAGATTGCAACCTTGTTTACATTCCTTTCTTTAGATTAGAACAGTAGAATGTAGACATAACTAATAAAGGTGTAAATGACTTCATAGGACTTACGGGTCAGCAGTAAGGGACGGTAAATGGCATTTTTATTAGAGATACGAAGGCCTTGAGGTAGCTCAAAAACTTTGTCAACTGAGTTGGCTACTAGCACACACTTATAGTATAATAATTCAAAAAATATAAATTTAGTTACAAGTTTTTTTTCACATCACGTTTTAAAAATGAGGCTTGCTGACGCAACTGGGACAATGTTTTAGAAGGGGTAGGCTTGTTCAGCACTAATATCCTAAGTTCTTTCAAAGTCAAAGTCAAAAGGTATTTATTCAATTTATCACAAGGATCACTTTGAAACGTCTTAAAGCTAGGTGAATCTAGCGACCGAGCATAGTTAATTATTTACTGTGAACAGTCGGAAACGAACAACAACACGTCGTGTTACACAATATATACCTAACTATAACTATATGCTACATAAAATACAGAAAATGGAATAAAAGAGACGGCGCGGTGGCGTGAGTGGGTTAGTGGAGACGAAAGAACGACTTTAGCATTAGCTTCAGCATTAGCAGCGTTTGTTTCAATACTTCATAGTCCCAACAGCGTAGTCTGATGTGTAGCCGTGTGTACTTATCAATAATCAATGTATTTGAAGCGAGTCGAGCAAAAACAAAACCATTACTGATGTGAATTTAATGACTCCTCATCATGCTGAGGGAACGAGTTCCGGGGTCACCACTTTGCATAGACATTAATTATCAATACTGTGTTGCAGGACCAGCATTATGTAGTTCATTGAGCCCAAATACATAAGAGTAGTAGAGTTCTTTGTGAAAGGCTCGTTTGGGGAAGAACTACCACCACGCCTTTGTCTGCCGCCAAGCAGCAACGCTGTGTTTCGGTTTGAAGAGTGTGGAGGTCGGTGTAATTACAGGCACATGAGGCTTTACATCTGTAGTCCTCAGGTTGATGAAGCAGGACAGTGCATCGTAGGGCACGCTACTATCGTGCGTGAGTTAAGCTTTGTTATTATTTTCTTTTCTTATTTTCTTATTAATGCTTTGTTATAGGTGATGGTTACCACTTAACATCATTTGGGCCATATGTTTTTTCCATCAGCGAGTTGTATAAAAAACAAAATAGTCGAACCAGTGGCGTAGCTATCGCAGGGCCAGGTGGTGCAGTGCACCCGGGCCTCGGAGCTCAGGGGGCCCTGGTGCAGCTTTGAAAAGAGAGTGTCAGCCAGCTCCCGAAGCTAGAAAACCTTGAGCCTGCTCACAATTTTTTTTTAATGATTTATTTTATAGGCCAATATAAGTTCAAGCTATGTGGAAAGAGGGGGTGAGAGCCCGATTCTCTCTCTATGCACCGGGGCCCTTGTCCACCTAGCTACTCCAGTGAGTCGTACATAGATCCTCTTTCTTTTTTGAAAAAGAGACAAGTTTCCGATGGGAAACGTTACCGAATGCTGTCGAAATATTTGATAACTCAACTACATACTTAATAGGTGCATATACTGCTATTGCATAATATTTATTCTTATGTAGGTAATCGAATGGCGGAAATTCTAGTCATTTAGTCGCCCGCTGTGCGACAGAGGTCATTTGATGCCATCGACAGACCTCACAGCTCAGTGGTGTAGCTCTGCCTTCTGCGCTGAAGGCCGTGAGTTCAATCCAACCGAGACCAAACATTTGCGTATTGAACATGGAGGATTGTTCTCAGTCTGGGTGATTTTATATGTATTTACAAAAAAAATATGTAGGCTATAAGTAATATACATTATTTAAAAACCAACTAGAGATAGATTTACTAATATTCTAAAATAATTGATTTTGTTTCTTAAATTTTTAATTTCTTTTGTTTTATAATTATTAAATTCTTATGTTCTTTAATTAATTTAGTTGGTTGTATGTGCCGTTTTAATTAAAGTAAATAAATAAATACATAAATACAAATAAATATTAATTACGCTAATTTCAGCCTACGCTAATGACAGCCTTCACAGCTCAGTTGGTTGTAGCTCTGCCCTCTGTGCCGTAGGCCGTGGGTTTGATCCCCACCGAGAACCAACATTTGTGTGATGAACATAGATGTTTGTTCTCTGTCTGGGTGTTATATAATATTATAAGTATGTATTTACAAAAAAAAGTATATAAGTAGTGTATCAGCTATCTGGTTCCCATATTACAAGCTTTGGCTTAGTTTGGGGCGTAATAGTGCTGTGTGGAATGTTCACCAATATTTAATTTAATTTTTAAAAAATCTAGAAAAACGCGTGTACACTATGGACACACGTTTTTTATGGTAATAAATATTTAGTAGGTATTTGTAATAATATATCAGCTACCACTGTACAAGCTTTCCTTAGTTTCGGTCAAGATATTGCTGCTTTGGAATGTTGAACATTTATTATTTATTTACTAATGGTCTGTGTCGAGAATTGTGATCGTTCTAAATCCACTTTGTCTCGTAAATAACTGGACTTCGCAATAATAGCCAATTATATTGTAATGGACGCCTCGAGTTGCTTCTGATCGACCCCTTTTTCCCTTCATAACAGTCTATTATTGTCGAGTTAGTTATCAAACTTTTGCACACTTTTATTGTTCTAATATTGTCAATGTGAGTTTTTAGGGTTCCGTACCCAAAGGGTAGAACGGGACCCTGTTATTAAGACTCCGCTGTCCGTCTGTCCGTCTGCCATCAGGCTGTATCTCATGAACCGTGATAGTAAGACAGTTGAAATTCACAGATGAAGTATTTCTGTTGCCGCTATAACAACAAATACTAAAAACAGAAAAAAAAATATTTAAGGACTCCCATACAACAAACGTGTTTTTTTTGCCGTTTTTATAGATAATGGTACGGAACCCTTCGTGCGCGAATCCGACTCGCACTTGGCGGTATTTTTTAAACTACTTGCTGATGGAACAAGCAGATGCTCCATCTGCTGTTAAGTGGTAACCATCACCTAATTACAAAGCATTGCCTCACGTCGTAGTAAGTCATTGTATCATAGTAAGTCACGCCTGATATGAACGCACCCTACGATGCACTGCTCTGCGCCCATTAACTTAAGGCATACAGATGTTAAGCCTCATGTGCCTGTAATAACATAACAGTAATTTATCTACAAATAAAACTAGTGTTTCGCCCCGAACCGAGATCTCGTGATGCGACCCGAACGCTTCAAAAATTAGAGAAGGTCAGAGGCAAGTCCAAACATTATATTAGTACTTGCTTCTGACTACCGCCGTAATTTTACATACAGTGGCAGTGATTCCCCCGAACGAACTCTCTAAGAGCTTCACTAGATACTTACTACTAAAACCTTTTTACCTTTTTCTCTAGACTGAAATTAATATCCGTAATTCAATACTATTGCTACAAGAAAATTCGCTCACCTAATGTTTTATTCATTTGTACAAATGCAGATTATATCACAAACTAAAAGCTGAAAATATGCTTATGTTATCTATACCTATATTACAAGGTGTTCCATTAATTGTGTTTAAAACCTTTAGAGGGCTAAAGTACCCATCAATATAACTTTTTCTAAGGAACCCGCACTGTGAACGCGAAAAAAGTTATCATATTGATGGGTACTTTAGCCCCCTGAAGTTTTTAAACACAAATATTGGAACACCTACACCTTGTATAAACTAATAGTTCGCCCCGAACTAAGATCTCGTGTTGCTCTCTTTAGTCTTACATTTGTGCCAAATGTTGGGCTTGCCTCTTACCAAGCGAGGCACCGTTATGGGCACGATGGGCATGTCCACAACTTATAGACTTGTGACGTCTCACACGTTGTTCGCCCCACGGCTTTGCCCAACTGCACAAAATCTTGGTCAGGACGTCATCGATCACGGGCGAGTTCATAATCCGACTCGTATTTGGCCGTTTTCGGGTGGCTGTGATCACAACCTTCTTTGAGGGCTGGATCAGAGGCTGTCTCTGACTAACCGCTGCCTCCTAAATTGTACACTACAGCTACACAAAGAGCGCCAGACTCCGAGTTTTGATCGTCAGAATTCACGAACAAAACTGTCGCATGATCACGTATTTCTCGAAGCTTCGATTCTACCATTACACGCTTACGAAGCAGAATTTAGAATCAAGCTCAAAATGAAATATGAAAGGTACGCCCACACTGAAATCTTGCGACGTTCGCGTTTTAGCTTAAACCCAATCTTACCTGAACTATAAATTATTTTTCATATCTCATATTCATAGCTATATATATTTTTCTTTCCTTTTTAGACAACCTCGTTGGCCGATATTTTACGCAATCTTTACAGCCCTCATAGTTCAGTTGGTGGTAGCTCTGCCTTCTGTGGGTTTGATCCTTACTGGAATATCCTGGTATATTATTATTAATAAATAGTTATTAATAATAAATCAACAAAATGTTATATTGATTAAACCATTCGAAATAATAAATAAGTAGGACAAACATACAACGATTCACTCCTACACCAACTCTTTGAGAAATCGCCCGATTAATTATAGAACTTCCCCACAAGCTAAAAATATATGGAACTTCTTCCTCTTCTTGTCGTGTCACTAGTTTATTTCGAAACAGTGTGGTGAAAGGATTTTAAGTGGGCCTCAAGTGGCTCCTTTCGAGCACTTGAAACATGTTATAGAACTTTTGAGGTTCTACGACATGCTGGTTTCCTCACGATGTGTTTTCCTTCACCGTTTGAGAGTACTGGCACTGTGCACATAATTCTTTGAACAGAAAAACTCATTGGTGCCCGACCGGTTTTGAACCCACGACCTTAGGATCGGAAGGCGAGGCCGCTACCGCTAGACAACCAGTGCTCTCAAATCTGGAACTTGAAATCGTCATTGGTTGGTCAATCGAGGATTACGATACGCATTTAGTTTAGATCTCAAACGTCAGAGAAGGGCCGGTCTCGCAGTGCGGCGTAATTAGCGTCACTCGTCGCCCGCGCGCGTCAATATTTGCATGCGCGCCTTTGAAGTGCGCCAGTGCTACCAACATAAACACAGAGCGCGAATAGTGTGGCCATGGTTTTGGGTAGTCTACCGTCAATATCAGTCAGAGCAATGGTGGTCTAGTGGTAGTGACCCCGCCTTACGATACTAAAGTCGCGGCTTCGAATCCGTCATTGACCTGTCTCGCTGTGCATCGTAATTAGCGTCACTCGTCGCCCGCATATTTGCATGCCATAGCTTTGAAGTGCGCCAGTGCTACCAACATAAACACAGATTGCGAATAGTGTGGCCATGGTTTTGGGTAATCCACAGTCAATATCAGACAGAGCAATGGTGGTCTAGTGGTAGTGACCCTTCCGATCCTAAGGTCGCGAGTTCGAATCTACCTGTGTGATTTTTCATTCGATAAATTTATGTGCGCAATGCTAATGCTTTCAAACAGTGAAAGAAAACATCGTGAGTATATCTGTGGCCTAGTTAGTTAGTTGTGCACGTATTGTTTTTTTTATTTATACAACTAGCTGATGGAACAAGCAGATGGCCCATTTGATGTTAAGTGGTAACCATCACCTATACAAAGCCTCGTAAGTCAAAAACAATAGGAACGTGCACTACGATGCACTGCCCTGCATCCATCAACTTAAGGCGTACAGATGTTAAGCCTCATGTGCCTGTAATTACACCAGGAACCACACTCTTCAAACAGAAACACAGCGTTGGTGCTTGGCGGCAGAAAAAGGCGTGGTAGTTACTTTCGCGGAAGAGCTCTTGTATTAAACTTTTAGATGAATCAGCTGTATATAATAATAAAAAAAAATACAGATTTTGTTCATATTTATCAAACTACTATTTAACAAAGTTCTAAGAACGACTTTTGAATAAACAAAGATCAAATTCACTGGACTTCCTCAGAGTTTACGCGTGCATTTGCTATTGATGGTACAGCGAAGCTGTAATAAGATTTATTTATTTTATATTTCTTAAACATGTCTTCTAAGCACCGAAATTGTGGTCACCAATACAGGGGTATTCCGAGGCACGTCCAAGCAGTATATTCAGCACATGCTCCTTTTTAGAATGATTATACCCCTGCAAGCATATTAAATTACAAACACGCTTAAAATCCTTTCACCACACTGTTACGAAAGAACTAGTGGCACGAAAAAGAAGAAGCATGTCCGAATGATAACGCAAGTCATGGTCTCCCAACATTTTCCGACTTAAAATTCTGTGTAGGTATTTGAGGGGAATAGATTAAAATTAAACAGATAATTTTAATTAAAATCTTAAGTTTTAATCAAAGTTAAGCGATCGTGTCGTAGCTTGCTTCTAAATCTACTAAGATAAGAAGAGTAGTAGAGCTCTTTGTGAAGGGCTCGTCCGAGGAAGTACTACCACGCCTTTTTCTGCCGTCAAGCAGCGTTGCTGTGTTTCGGTTTGAAGAGTGTGGTTGCCGGTGTAATTACAGGCACATGGCTTAACATCTGTATGCCTCAAGTTGATGGACGCAGTGCAGTGCATCGTAGGGCACGTTCCTATCGTGCGTGACTTATGAGGCAATGCTTTGATAAAGGTGATGGTTACCACTTAACATTAGGTGGGCTATCTGCTTGTTCCATCAGCTAGTTGTATATAAAATAAAAATAAGAGTTTGTAGGTAGCCCTATGTGGAATGACCACCAATTTTTATTTATTTACAAACACCATGCCGTAAACGCTGGCTTAGAGGATATTCAGTGGCAGTATCTATCGATTTTTGATTTAGCTAATGGGGTGCCACACCCAACCATATATTCTATTGTAGATCTATTTTACGATACTGTTTTATTTACGAGGTGTCATAGCGCGCTCGGATGAAAAAGCCACTGGCGGTCACCCAACCGGATGTTAAGTGGTAACCATCACCTATAACAAATTTATTTGATTTGATTTGATTATTATTTCCTACTCAAAAGTTTGCTTTACAAGTTTTCGTACATAAGCAAACTTTTAAGTAGGAAAACTTGTATCGATCACAATGAGTTTTTTACTAAACTGCTGATGCAACCATTATGTGTGCAATGTGATTGCACACATAATGGTTGTTTGCGATTTTTCGAGTTTAGTGATTTTATATCTTTCAACATATGTCTTGGCCTTAAGTCACGCACGATAGCAACGTGCCTTACGATGCACTGCCCTGCGTCCATCAACTTGAGGCATACAGATGTTAAGCATCATGTGCCTGTAATTTCACCGGCAACCACACCCTTCATACCGAAACATACAAAGCAGATTTGCGGCAGAATAAGGCATGGTGGTAGTACTTCCCCGGACGAGCCCTTCACAAAGAGCTCTACTACTCTTTTAACATCTCTCTGGTCCCGAACTGAGCAAAGCTTGTATTATGGATTTATGGAAACCAGATAGCTGATGTATTATATACACCCAGAAATCGATTATACGTTCATCACACTAATGTTTGTTCTGAGTAGGGTTCGAACTCACGGCCTACAGCGTAGAAGGCAGAGCTACTACCAACTGAGCTCTGAGGGTTTTTAACTAATTATGTACATTGTTTATAATATATGAAAACGTTTTAATGGTCAATACTTATATTTAAAAATAACCACAGACTACAAAAGTACGTAACGTTGCCTGGAAGAGATCGCTCTCAGCGATAAGGTCGCCCATTGTTTTGCCTAAATGTATGCCTGTATTTTGTTTCTGTGTTGTGAACAATAAAGAGTTATCCATCTATCTATATATCTATCTATTGTTTTCCTATTAATAATCAAAATAAATCCTACTCGGTGCTCCGAGGTCTTAAGAATGCGATTATTATAATCAGAGGTAACGACCGCTGTGCGTGATAAGACCACCGACTGTAGGACTAAGTGTAATGCATTGTCTATGCTAAGTGCATATTTTTCCATGTTTTAGTCCTCAAAAAAGAAATAAAGATTATCTGTTTGGTCCACCACATTATCACATTAAAATAATTGGAAAGAACACTGTATTTCTATTAAGAAACACTTTGACTTTAAAAACAATGTATACTGGGATATCTTTAACACCAAAATATTTTTTTCTATTTCACAAAATCGTCACGCGCGCCCCCTTTCGGGGACAATGGCGAAAGTTATTCAGAATATAAAGCAGTTCATTCGGGGCCGTCTAAAAATAAATCGGGGATATTGAATGATTTGTCATGCGATAACTAATATTTTAGACAGGTATTACTGACAAGGTGAGAGCGCTTGGCAGAATAATGCAGAAGGAATGCCTTTACACATGCTCACGGCTGCCGTCTAAATCGTCAAGCCACCGTTATAATACACACAGTAAGAGGTATTTAATTTCTAGTTTACGTACTGTAGCCTACCCGGGCACTCGGGCGTTTACGACTGGGACGGCATTGGTGGTGTTTTATCTTGACTTTTGTTTTCATGGTGTGTATGATTGCAGATGGTGAGGTATACGATTACGGTTACAGTTCTCATACGAGTGTGAGTACCCATACAAACCACTAGAGGTTATAGGGTACAATATTTAAATAGCAACTGTACTAGTTAATAAAGTTAACTTATAAATAATAATAACAATAATAACCCTGTAAAGTATGAGTTTTGTTATTCGTTTTTTTTTCTAAGCGCCTTTAGCTCTCGCCGTTTGCTGAGAGAGAACTCGAGAACTCGAGAGTACTCGAGAGTCTCCATACAAAAACGGCCTGACGATACGGAAATCTAAACTCAGACTTGGGGTAGGTAGGTATTGTAGTGCTGTGTCAGGTACAGTGGCCTTATTTGGGGGTCGTTAAAGCCTCGTTCAAACATCATTACATGTATATCATAATATTTGCACAGTAGTCGGCCGAACAGATTTTTTGTAATGGGGCTTTTTGTGAAGGACTTGTCCGTAAAGTACTATCACCATATTTCTGCCATCAAGCAGTTGCTGTGTTTCGGATTGAAGGATGTTGGTTCTCAAATAATACAAAAAATAAATTTCGATAAAAAAAATATTTATTCAAAAACTTCTGTAAAATTGGGATATCTACCGTGCTTAGCGATCAAAGCCGTGAAGCTGCTTCAGCATTTTTCTCACACTTCTGTAAAACATTAGTATCGTGAAAAAAAACAAATAACATTTATTTTTATTTATTTATTAAAGTGATCTGTTGCTGAGCGACAACACTGCCCTTTACAAGGTGTTCCAATAATTGGGTTTTAACAGCGCTGAAGTTTTACAGCGTTTACAGTGTTGGTTCCATAGAAAAGTTATTCATATTGATTGGTACTTTAGCCCCCTGAAGTTTTAAACCCAAATATTGGAATACCTTGTATAAAATCTATATTTAATCCTATCTGAAAAGCTATGATGCTTCTCAAGATGACCGAACTCTAATCTAAAAATACGTCATTCTACCTATATTGCTTCCAATAACGACAGAAAAACAAATTGTTTTCATGATTTCGCTGGCTGTTTCAATAAACGTCACATCTCTCAAACAGCAAGACATATTGACAAGTTATTTGTTATTTGGCTAATAGTTAAAACTCTACAATACAGAAACTATCTACTCTAAACCCATAAAATAAAAGAATGTAGCATAAAAGAAAAAATACCAATACTTTCAAGGACTTTTAGAAAAAAGTCACATAACTTTATAAATAAATAAAATAAAAAATAAATATTGGTGGACATTCCACACAGCACTATCTCGCCCTAAACTAAGCCAAAGCTTGTGATAAGGGAACCATATAGCTGATATATTACTTATATACTCTTTTTGTAAATATATACTTTTAATATTATATAACATCCAGACAGAGAACAAACATCTATATTCATCACACAAATGTTTGTTCTCGGTGGGGATCGAACCCACTGCCTACGGCACAGAATGCAGAGCTACTACCAACTGAGCTGTGAAGGCTGTCACTGAGCTGTGAAGGCTGTGTTATGTATGAAAAGTATTTCATAAACTAATTGTGTGAGATAAAATGAGCCAGGACTCATGTAATTTACAAAGCATAAGGCCTGATAAATCGCCTCATCTACAACTAATCACGGAAAAGATTTAAACTCAATGGTGAATTAAATTTAACGATCCACCATATTCGGTTTGGATGGACTGGCGGGCCCTGTATGGCGGGAACACGATTGTGAATTGTCACAAATATAGTATTGTGCAGCTAAAATTAGAAGTAATTGTAGATGACTATGATTTTTGTATGGTATCATGATGGTAACTGCTGGTACCATAGGGACCTTTTGCATGGTGGCCTTGATTAGCTTAATTATAGCAAAATATCGTCGTTGCAACGACGATATTTTGTATCTTCGTTGCAACGACTAAAAAAGAACGATTTAAAATCTCTCATCTTCATAAATAAAGTAACTTTTCGAGAATCCAAAAAAACAACCTACACAAAAAAAACTAAGAATTCATTAAAGTTTTTTAACATGATTTTATACCAAAACAATATCAAAAATGAATAGTAAATAACCTATTGTTATTGCCTAGTTAGTTTTCAAATTAACGCATTTTTAGCAAATTTCTATACTACACATGAGATATTTTGAATTACAATAAAATGTAAGGCGGCACTTGAAATGAATTTACTTTACGGCATATCTTCACAAACAATAAGACATACACATAAGAGTCTTTGCCAAAGGTGGCTTCTGAATAAGGTTATCCGAAAATCTTCAAAAGTACTTTTGACCAGAAATGCAACATGAGAGTTATTGCTTTTGCAACGACGATATGTCTTGTTTATCAGGCATAAAAATAAATAAATAAATAAATATTGGTGGACTTTCCACACAACACTATCTAGCCCCAAACTAAGCAAAGCTTGTAATATGGGAACGAGATAGTTGATAAACATAATACTTAAATACTTTTTTTTTGTAAATACATACTTATAGTATATAGTAACACCCAGACAGAGAACAAACATCTATATTCATCACACAAATGTTTGTTCTCGGTGGGAATCGAACCCACGGCATACAGCGCAGAAGGTAGAGCTGTGAAACCAACTGAGCTGTGAAGGTAGAAGGCATGATTGGACAAAGTCAAACGGGCTACCCGCTTATACACAATCGTGATGGAATGTTAGTTTGTAAGTGAGGCGCTGTGTGACAGTACTTAACGCTGATAAACTTTTATGTCTACCCACCCAAAACATTAAACTTAGGTGTCACTAGAGTCTCTTATTACGTAACTCGCGACAGGTCTGTGACAAGCGTTAGATATTAGGCAATCGAATTACTACTGGCAAACGTCACGTCTTGTTTTTATTTTTTAAATGTATTGGCAGGTGCATTACTTTGAGACGTGTGCTTGTAATTACATAGACACCCATACCCTTTTAATCGGAACACAACATTGCAAATATGGCTAAAAATTATAGATGAAAGTATTGTTATAGTTGATGGTTACCACTTAACATCAGGTGGGGGCCTTCTGCTTGTTTCATCAGCTAGTAGATACGGTGGTCTACTCCCCGGACGAACTCTTTCATAATAAGCTAAAACTACGACTGTTGTTGTACCACGTTGCGTTTGACAACATTGCTTGTAGCCTGTCGCAGATCGTTCGCGAGTTACGTAATGAGGGGTTGAAGTAACTACTTTCGGTAAGACCCTTACTGGATAGGCTTGCTTGGTAGCATTAGAATTTACTGACCACTAACATTTTTACGGGTTTTATTAAGTAGGCTCAGTTGACACGTCTGGGCGACAAGAATGCGATTACCAGACGTACCTTATCAAATTAAATATTTATTGAAGTACATATATTTTTTTTATTATTATTTATTAATTAATTTACTTTTTTATCAGATTGCATTGAACAAATTCATTTAATATTCAAGTGTCAACCAGTTAGGCACCTGGCTAATGGGAGCCAGACAGTAATCGTTTGCTCCAACGGTTGTCGGTTCGGCAAACATGGCCGGCCCACTACCATTTCAGCTTGCATAACTACATCTACACTCTACACTAATATTATAAAGAGGAAATATTTGTATTTTTGTATGTAACGAATAGGCTCAAAAACTACTGGTCAGATTTCAAAAATTCTTTCACCATTAGAATGCTACATTATCCCTGAGCAACATGGGCTATATTATATTTAAAAAAAATCAGGGATCTTTACTAAAACTCCAATAATGTAACCCAAGGTGGAAAACAAAAACCTTACATCGCGTGCGCTGCGAAAACTATTGATGATAGAACAAAATAATGTACTACGACTTTGCAGAACACGTCATTATCTACAAAAAATGTCGCGACAGCATATGTCTAACTATTATAGTTATGTCACAATAAGTGTTCTTTTATTATAAAAAATTAATTGAAATGCCGCCGCTAGAAAAGGCTCTTTATTTGTACCTTGCTATTAATCCTTATCCAAATAAATCTTTTCATATTCAAGACTGGTTCAATACCTATACATAACTTCTTGAATTTTTCAAATCGGACATTCCTTTCAAAAGATTTAAAAATATAAGCGACGCGCGGGTCACGGGGCGCGTTCTCACCCAGCACGGGCCCGGGCAAGGCGAGAGGTAGAAGGGCGTGCAAATAACTCGAACCCACCACGGTCTAAGTTTATCCTAAAACATTGAAAAAAAATATGTCCACCCATGCGAAGCTGGGACAGGCCGCTAGTACTTTATATGTCGACACATACTTACCACATACATAAATGATTCTGTTCTTTTCAGAAATCAAAATGTATGGGCTGCTACTAGAAAATATGGCGGAGTACATCCGCCAGACGTACGGCGAGGAGCGCTGGGAAGATATCAGGCGGCAGGCCGGCGTGGAGCAGCCCTCATTCTCCGTGCATCAGGTCTACCCGGAGAACCTCATCCAGAGGCTCGCTAAGAAGGCGCAAGAGGTACGAAGACGAACCACCAGTTTGAGCCACCAATTCAAAACTTAGTATAAACTCAAATTCAAATTCAAAAAATATTAATTTCAAAAATAGGACATACATACATTTACAATTAATTACAGGACAGCATTAGGTTTATCAAAAAAAAAGTACATTAGTATTTTTTATTACTTAGATCTTTCTTTCACTGAAAGGTTTCCGCTACAGAATAGCTGGTGTAAAGCCACTCGCAATCGTTTCGAAACATAACGTTAATGGCTTACGATTACGGGAATCAAAATCGCGTTATTCGAAAACTCTGTCGGGAATCTTGTCTTGAAGAAGGCTTGTCTAGTGAATCCAAATTGCCCTGGTCTACCCGGAGATATCATTCAACGACTTGCTAAGGCGCAAGAGGTGCGAACCATTTCACTAAAACAGTTAGCACACACGTAGCAAGAGATCCTGGGATGCTATCTGAAGTTAGGTGGGTGTATTGCAGCCTACTTTCTGTGCACCAGGTCTTGCCATCATCATCAACCTATTGCAGTCCACTGTTGGATAAAGGTGTCTCCCATGGCACGCCACTGAGCCCGGTCTTCGGCTCTCCGCATCCAGTTTTTGCCCGCCACCCTGTGCAAGTCATTGCTCCATCTAGTCTGAGGGCGTCCTTCATCAGGAACCTAGTCCACCCGGAGAACCTCGTCCAGCGACTCGCTTGAAAGACACAAGAGATTCAAACTACTCTTAACATTTAGCACACAAGACAAGAGACGCTGGGATGCTATCTGACGGCAGGAAGAACGCTGAAGCCCAGTCTCCACCGCGAAAGGGTAATGAGCGAGAAATGGTTAGCGGAACGGACTCCTTTTTAATGAAATAGGTTTACATTTCCACCAACAAAGAGTTTTATCTTTTGATTTCCACTGCAAAAGGAAAAAGAGCTGAGCGAGTTCATTTCAACACTTTCTGCTCACTCAGTCCTTTCCGCTCGACTATTTGTTGGTGGCAATACAAGTATGCAGTTTATTCTTGCGAGTTAGACGGAGTCCTTAATGGCTCCGCTCCGCTCCGTTAGGACAGGTAGGAGAGTGTCCCACGAGTTCGTGTTTGTCAAGAACCTTTATTCCCCAGTGATTGTCATAGTTCTTCAAGCTGTGACGGTACCACTTCAACTTGCTGATTCTGCGAGTTATGTCGGTACTTTCTTTCGTTCTGCTTCGGATTTTCTCATTTCTGATTCTATCACGTAGTTTAACCCCAGCATAGCTCTCTCCATACCCTTCTTTAAGACTTTAAGCTTACAAAAGAGGCGTATGTCTTAAAGAATAAGATTATAAAGCTTTCACAAGTTATCTTATAAAACTGATGTAGAAAGCTTTGATAAAATAAAACATGATCTAACAATCTTTTACAGTTCCTAAAGAGGCGAAGTTGATGTAATTTAGCTAAAAGCTTTTTGAATAGGAAACCTAAAGCGAATATTAATTATAATAAATTGCCACTCCTCAACAACCACAATAACCAGTAATACACATTAATAAAACCTTATCATCATAATTTGGTGTATACCTCGTTTCGTTCGTATCATTTATATGGTTTTGTTTCCGTAGAGCATTACCACTCAATAATGAAAGCCCATATTAGAATTTTCACCTTGTCTTTTTTTAACATTCCCTCCCGTGTTTCCAAGTCAATTTTGGTTAGATAGATAGATAGATTATTATTTATTTCATTTAAGCACACTTATATTATATTACACAGTATAACAATTTTCTTAAATGGTAATGGCTTATACATTTTATAATTTATATGACAGAACCTACACTAAGTCATGTCGACTTGTGTTGTAAGTCCTGCCCCCTTCCAGGAGAATTCATTTGCGCCATACTTATTATTATTACATAATATTAATTATTTATTTTTTATTATTATTATAGCTATTTAAGATTAAGATAATTAGAAATAAGTAATTTGTTAGGAATATTGAAATAATATGTAAAAGCATGCATTAATTGTGTGTTTGGAGAGTACCCAGGTAAGTACCTTTATGTTGCTTTGTATTAATAAGGCGTCTTAAAAATAAAGTATCATTATTTAGTTTAATTTAATTTTGACAGCCTTCACAGCTCAGTTGGTAGTAACTCTACCTTCTGTGCCGTAGGCCGTGGGTTCGATCCCCACCGTGAACAAACATTTGTGTGATGAACATAGATGTTTGTTCTCTGTCTGGGTGTTATATCATATTATAAGTATGTATTTACAAAAAAAAAAAAAAGTATATAAGTAGTATATCAGCTATCTGGTTCCCATATCACAAGCTTTGGCTTAGTTTGGGGCTAGATAGTGCTGTGTGGAATGTCCACCAATATTTATTTATTATTATTAATTTTATACATATAGTTCAAGCTTCGCTCAATATGGAGCTAGATAGAGCTTTGTGAAATATCATCCAATATTTAATGGTTCCTTTATCTTGTTAGCTAATATTTTTTGTATGGATGGTTACATTATATTTATGTCTTTAGTGAGCTTCTGTATAAGAAGGCTTTCAATTCAATTCAATTTATTTCATTTAATTTTGATACCTTTTGTACTCCCGCAAAAGACACATTATACAAAATAGTATGACAGAAAAACACAAAATATATTTGTACTTACACCTACACACAAAAAAATCTAAAAAAAACTGTTACATGCTGAAATCATCGGCCAAAACTTCGTCAATAGTATAAGAAGATTATAACAAAAGAAATTCTCCTGTTTTGGCGCTAAACTCTTACAAAATCTAATTAGTATGTCCACAGACAACTTATTTCAAAAAGTAATGCTTTCACGTAGGAATCTTTTATCAACTTTAGCGAGTCTTTGTTTTACGTCAGCTACATTATTTTCATTGCGTGTCTTATAATTAACTAGCGACCCGGTTACTGTGGGTTATCCCTAAGAGATTATGCTTGTATGCAATATATTGATATGCATATATATTGATATGCATATAAACCTTCCTCTTGAATCACTCTTTCTATAAAAAAAACCGCATCAAAATCCGTTTCGTAGTTTTAAAGATTTTAGCATACATAGGGATATAGGGACAGAGAAAGCGACTTTGTTTTATACTATGTAGTTATTATATAATTTTTGTTAAAAGTAGTAGAGCTTTTCGTGAAGGGCTCGTCTGAGAAAATTGAAAAGGAAGTGAATCGCAGGGCATGTTCCTATCGTGCGTGCTTTACTAGGCAAAGCTTAGGTACTTGCTTAAACATACTGATTGTTCGATCAGCAACTCAGTAGGCCCCGCCGGTCGTGGGTTCGAAACTGGTCGTGCACCAAAGAGTTTTCCTGTTTAAAAATGTATGTGCTCAATGCCAGTACTCTCAAACGGTGAAAGAAAACATCGTGAGGAAACCGGCATGTCGTAGAACCTAAAAAGTTCTATAACATGTGTCAAGTAATCGAAAAGAGCCCTTGAGGCCCACTTAAAAGCCTTTCACCACACTGTTTCGAAAGAAACTAGTGACACGACAAGAGAAGAGAGCAACTAGTATAAAAAAACTCCAAAGTTTAGAATGACCTCGTCATTCTTATAAATATTGTACCTACTAAAGTAATCTACTAATACTTAACCTAAATGCATTCGAAATTAAATAAAACTTCATCAGCTTTTCTTGATGGATTTATAGAGATGATTTATTTTGTTCTTTATACAAGACCCTATAAATAGAGCTTTGATCTACGCAAGCGATGATTTGTTCATTAGATTGTATGGGTTCATTTATAGGAATTCTATTTCGATTGGTTCTCTTATTCTTGTATTTGACTCCTTCTGAGATTCATTGTGTTTTTTGTAAAATTGGCCAAGTGCGAGTAAGACTCGAGCACTGAAGGTTCCATACCTTGTTGAAAGAATGGTAATTATTCAGACATTCCTCAGACGTCAAGCTCAATCTATACCAAAAATCAGAAGGATCACTTTGTCCTAACCAATGTTGTTCTTTGTATTTCGCCTATATTTTTGTAACATATAATAAAAGTTTTTTGATTTTGATTTTTAATATTTTGAAACATCTTAAAGTCAAAGTCAAAAAGTATTTATTCAATAAAATCACAAGGATCACTTTGAAACGTCTTAAAGCTAGGTGACTCCTGGTGCCAGTTCCACGCGACCAAAGCCGTAATATAATACAATATTGAAGTTTAGTAAGGCGTAGGCATACAGAAAAAGGTAAACATAATCTAAATCAACTAGACATCAAATTTACCTCCCACATTCTTGCAACACTCTAAAACATTCATTCCTACCGCTAAATTTGACCCGAAATGCTTATATCCTATTTGGATTTACGTATTGCGAGCCAAAATCAAACCTAAAACGAAACTTGGACTTGTGGTACAGTTTACAGATCAGACAATGTAGTTTCGGCAATAGTTATGTAACTTAATTCAGGCAAAGCTCGGTAACTTCACAAATAAACCCGGTTTTGAAAACAAAGCCATAAAAGTGATAACATTTAGGGTTATTCGGTCAAGGTTTTATGTAGAAAATGGGTCCAGTAACCAGGGTCGGACTGAGCCGGAAGGGCCCTGGTGGATGACCACCCGGGGCCCAAGACTAGATGATGGTAGATGGAATCATCATCATTATCAGCCTTAAGAAGTCCGCTGCTGGACATAGGCCTCCCCTATACATTTCGAGGAAGAACGATTCCGAGCCCTCTCCATCCACCGACTTCCCGCGATCCTGACAATGTCGTCAGTCCATCGGGTAGGAGGGCGTCCCCGCTTCGTTTTCCTGTTCGTGGTCGCCATTCGAGAACCTTTATTTCCCAACAGTTATCAGTCCTTCGAGCTAGATGACCTGCCCTTTGCCACTTCAACTTGCTGATTCTGCGAGCTATGTCGGCTACCTTGGTTCTCCTACGGATTTCCTCATTTCTGATTCTATCCCGTAGATCAACATTTTTTTCAAAGTAAAATGTAATGCATTACGCTATAATGATACACTTCTAAATAAGTTGATTCAATCAAAAGTTATTGCCGTTCAGCAAAAAATTCAAAACTAGTTTCAGGGGGTGGCTTGCTCAAGTTCAACCAGTTTTTGAATTTTTCTATTTCTATCGATAATTGTATGAACGAACTATCTGATCTAGTTTTACATTTAGGTCGCAAGAGCTGGGACCTAGCCTGTGCGGGCCTCCTATCCTACGGTTGCCGCAAGCCTGGCAAGCCAGGCCCGTGGGGGGCCTGCGCAGGCTGGGGCCCGGCTGGCAAAAGCCATTTTGAATGTATGGCCAGTCCGACGCTGCCAGTAACTACGAGTATAACACAAATAATATCCAAAACACGAAAAACTGAAAAAACAAAAACTTCCGTATTCATTAATCGATCGCGAGGAACTGGCCATAGATTCACCTAGTATATAAGACGTTTCAAAGTGATCCTTGTGATTATACTGAATAAAGACCATTTTGATTTTGATTTTGATAATGTACACTGTAAAAATAACAAGTAAACTTAAATATAAAGCATGTACAAAGGCGAACTTAACCCTAAAAAGAGTTTAGAGTAGTTAAAAAGGTTTGCTACCTTGAAGGATAGAGAAAAAAGAAATTAGAGGTGGGTGGTATGTGTACAAGATGAAAGTTGCAAAATAAATAAATTATATATTAATATAATTGTGAAGCAAGATAAAATAAATAAACCTACAGATTACTTACATAAACATACATAAAATACAAAAAACATCTCAACAAGTTTGATATATAATACGTAACTATACCTTCCTGTGTGTTTCCTGTATGATATTTACTATATATTTTTTAGGGTTCCGTACCCAAAGGGTAAAACTGGACCCTATTACTAAGACTCCGGTGTCCGTTCGTCTGTCTGCCGTTTTTATGTGCGGAACCCTTCGTGCGCGAGTCCGACTCGCACTTGGCCGGTTTTATTTATAAAAGGTACTTTAGGGGAAATCATTTTATAAATTTTTCAATTTTTTTATTCTCAAATGAAGTTAAATTACAAATTTCAAAAAATAAACAAATGTATAAATGCGAGTGTGTGTTTTTTTTGTTTGGTTGTTGCGTTTTCACGGCCATTCAACTGAACCGAACAAGATGTTTGTAAATGTATGATGTACATTTTCATACGCGTTCTAACAAGTTTTTATTATATAATAATATGTTAAAAATGTAGGCATATGCTCTACTGTCCGTACGGAGCTGGTGCGAGTTGCTAGTAAAATCATAATCAAACTGAGTTTTTTTGTTTTAAAATATTTGTAATACCTTATTTCGGATTGCGTGTCATCGGCCCATTAGCTCAGTTGGTTAGAGCGTCGTGCTAATAACGCGAAGGTCGCGGGTTCGATCCCCTCATGGGCCAAGTAACTTTTTGATTATTTTTGTGCATCATATTGTTTTAAAACTTTAATAGCGTTATAATAATTGCGGAATTAAATAAAAATACCTAAACAAATTTCTTTCTATTTTGATATTTCTAACTTAAAAAAATATTCAAGTAGTAAAATGCATAAGAAAATTATACATAATATGTATAAGCTAATAATAGGGTACCAACTACAACAAAATACCTAGAGAAAAAAATCGGGGACGTTTAGGGAATTTCTGGAATATAATATACCCATCAAATCAAATCAAATCTAATCAAAAAACGTTTATTTTGTGTCACAAAAACATGGCGAAATATAAAGAACAATATTGTGACAACAAAATCGGTCGTCACTCAGCTTTATGATGTAATACTTAATTTCATATGGGATCCTGCTGTGCGAAATATAATAATAATTTTCAGATCATTGAAACGCTCCAATTATTCTGAAAATTACGTTTTCGGGTCGAGGAGCACGGTCTGAAGGTATCGTTTTTGAGGAGTAAAAGCATAAAAATAATCAAAATTACAAAATCTAACTTTGGAGATGCAGGGATTTGAACCCTGGACTTTCAGCATGCGAAGCAGACACTCTACCACTGAGTTACATCCCCGACGGGCTGTGCGTCGAAATTATGGATTGGTTTTTACAACTTCATAGAAGTGTTATCAACCACAGAATAGATAATAAATAGTTCAAGACTCAAGTAACGCTAATACAGTACAGACATTATACATTACATTTCATAACAACATTAATTTAATTATTAGAAAATTAACAACAATTATTACAATGACAGCTGGTTTTTTCTAATATTTTGAAAATAGGCAAAAGTATTATACTACTAACACATATTTATCTTTTTAAAAATACTTATCTAGCTATCGACTTTAAATTACTGAAATTAAGAAGACAATGCAATGAAAAGCGAGGTAACACATATTGGGTAGGCTCATATTTGGCTACACAAATAAAATTGGAGGAAAACATTGAAAACATATCAAATATTTCAGAAAGTGATTATGTTGATGATTTAATACAACAGCAAATGTTGCAATTTCAGCTTCATTCACTATAATTTAGTATATTGGAGTAGGTAGTCCAATATAACTGAATAGGTACTGACATAGTGGATAAAGCTGAAATTGCAACATTTGCTGCTATCGTTTGTTCGTACCGAGTATTAAATAGCTTTTTCTCGCCTCGTAATGAAAGCTTTAGAAGTTTGCCTTCGGCTCACATTTAAACTAGCTTCCTTCCTCGGGTAAGAAAAAGCGTCATTTTATACTCGATACGAAATTTAATACTTCTGTCTTCCATCAGTAGAAAAAACAGAATTTGGCTAAATCAAGACTTGTTTCAGGTACTCGGCATCACAGAACGCGAGTTTATGGACCAAATGGGGGTGTACTTCGTCGGCTTCGTCTCACAATACGGCTACGACAGAGTGCTGTCTGTGCTGGGTCGGCACATGCGAGACTTTCTGAACGGACTGGACAACCTGCACGAGTACCTCAAGTTCAGTTATCCAAGGATGCGAGCGCCTAGCTTTATCTGCGAGAATGAGACACGGCAAGGACTTACCCTACATTATAGGTATGTATTGTATAAGTAGATTGGTAGACTTCGTCTCACAGTACCTATGGCTATGGCAGAGTGATGTCTGCACTGGGTTGGCACGTGCGAGACTTTCTGAGCGGGCTAGATCGGTATCCTCGATCTATCAATAAGCCTGGGAGCGTCTGGATTTATCTGTGAAAATGAGATGCGCTTGGGACTTAGGTACCTTACGTTTTATGTATGTTTCAAGTGGAGTTAGGCAGGGAACTAGACAAGAGAAGCTATCTATGACGTTTTTATTGATAATTTCTTATATTGTTTTTTGTTATAATAAGTAAGGAACTACTACACTTACTTGCCTATTATTATCATCAATAACAGTCCGAAGAAGCTATTGCTCTCATAGCCTGCGATTGTGGAGCTCCGAAACAGTCCATGATTCATCTACAGACCTATCTGTTGTGCCCCAAACCTGTACAAGAGACCAGCCTAACAATACTACAGCCAATGCAATAGGGGAGCATTAGGTATTTAAAGATTTGTTTAGTGTTGGTTGGTACCTACCATTCTCACTCTTTTTCTACCATTGAAACGGTAGTAGAAGATAGAACTTCTCTGGCACGTAAGAACCTTATTATAATATTTTATTTTATTATGTACAGGTCAAAAAGAAGAGGTTTCGTTTATTATGCCATGGGACAGATAAGAGAGGTGAGTTACGCATCGAAATTAAAAAAAAAAACAATCTATGTTATAATTTGAAAACGTAATAAACCCATACTGCTTTAATTATGAATATTTATAAAAGAAAATGTACAAGTTATTACAAAGTAAAAATTGTTTACAAAAGAAACTAATTAGCGCCATCTACACAAACTCACCAGCACTACGTTAATAAGAACATGCTACGTCAGATGGCGCTGTTACAAATGAAACAGTTATTATTTTTCAGGTAGCCCGGCATTTCTACCACAAGGAAATGCGAATAGAGTTACTTCGGGAGGAACTACTCTTCGACACAGTTCATGTGACGTTTCAGCTTACCTTTGACAATAGAGCCTTCACACTCGCTTCTTTAGCGATGACGAGGGAGGAAAAACATTTGCCAATCAGCGCGTCCGTGTTGTTCGAGATATTCCCGTTTTGCATTGTTTTTGGGTGAGTTTTTATCCAATCGCAAACCCATTATTATGGATAAGGTTATGCTTATGGATGCATAACCTTATCAAAAATAATAATGGGTTTGGTTATTTTATGAGCCTTCATTTATATTCGGCAAATCATTTTCAAGCTACTTAGGTATGATGCGTGAAGCGCAAGCATGGCACATTTTTATTAGGGCTCCGAATTCGCATATTTTTTCATGTCTGTCTGTTTGTCTGTATGTTGATCCATTTGTTTGTTCTTAGTCAAAGTCTAACTTGCTTGGTTAACTTGCAGACTTTATACTACCATATTTCTTACTTGCTATCGATGTTTTCTCTTAATATTGTTTTTCCGTGATACACATTGTCACGAAACATCGTTCAAAGTTATCCTGTCATCATTTCTTACTCATTGGTAAAAGATAGCAATTTAAGGGGCCGTCAAAGTACCTAAAACTCGCTCGCATTTTTCAACACGTTGAAAGATGTAAAATCTTATTATTATTTATACTACTTGAGGTGGGCTACTCGATAGCCCACCTGATGTTAAGTGGTAATCATCATCTATAACAAACCATTGCCTCGCAAGTCACGGACGATAGGAACCTGCCCTACGATGCACTCCCCTGCGTCCATGAACTTGAGAACCGAAACACAGCAAATCTGCTTGGCGGCAGAAAAAGGCATGGTGATACTTCCCTAACGAGCCCTTCACAAAGAGCTCTACTACTCTAAATTACTTAAGCAAATATATTTTTATTTAATGTATTTGATACCCTCCAGTTCAGACATGGTGGTCCGCAGCATCGGCAACTCCCTGATGGTAATACTACCGGACCTCGTCGGCAAGAAGATCACTAATTGGTTCGATCTGGTGCGCCCACTTATCGCGTTCAAGTTTCAGACTGTAAGTCCCTGTGGGGTACTTTTTTATTTTTAGTGCTTATACTAGGCTTGGCATTTGAATATTTTCTGTGAAGATCATTTTAATAAACGTAAACTAGTTTCTGACTACCGCTAATGTTACTACTCGCTCGCACATTAAATATTTTTGAAGATTTCACTAAATATAAAGTTATGAAAAATCATCCATTTTTCCGAGAATAGCAATAGGTAAGTAGGTACCATCATAGACCAAATGTATTGGTCTATTGGTACCATGTACAACGATTCGGCAAAAAATTAATTTTGTCCAGACAATATTCCTACAAAAAAAATATTTACTCATTTTCGTACGTACCTACCTAATCAAACTTATATGGATCAAAATAATATTTTTGTCGAACCTCTGTTATCTTATTGACCGAAACTTCTTGCGATTTTTCACTTTCAACAATTTTATATCCTGAAAATGCTGAAATGTGCGGAAGTTCAGTCATTTATAAAAAGTTGTCCTTGTTTTTATACCTCGTATCTACATATTGTTTGCCACTTTAGAGCTGATTTCACCATGCTCTGTGAGTTACTAATAAAAGATTAAAAGGCCGTTAAATATAACCTTAAGCTGGGTACTGACCAACGTTACGAGGTGTAATGTAACATTCGCATCGAGCATGTTACGCATAGAGCATGTTCGCTGTGTTCTAAAAATCGGCGTAACATGCTCTTCAAAACTCTGTGCTCCATATTTGCCAGCCACACTCATTCAAGATGGCCGACTTGTTACAGCGTACTGACTGAATCGCGTAACAGTCAAAGGATTTTCCAAAAAACGGACAGCTGGGTGGAGCACTTCAAAGCGAGCAACGAGCGGCTCGTTGCTCGCTGATTTTCCCGTAACATTACGTAGTGACTGCATGAATGCTCGCTGTGTAACATGTTACATTATACCTCGTAACGTTGGTCAGTACCCAGCTTCAGATGTCAATAGCGTACATTTTGTCATATTTAACGGCCCTTTAATCCTTTGTTAATCTTACAGAGCATGGTGAAATAAGCTCTTAACCTAGTAAGGTACTTTCATTTGGGTCCTTATCAGATCCTAAACCGCACCAACAATATCTTCGAGCTGGTGACGGTGGAAGCCGTGATGCATGAGAAGGCTCCTGACAAAAGGAACGAGCTGCTGCGTCTCTCAGACGAAACGGAGAACACCACGGAGAAGAATTTGAGGCTCAAAGGTAAGAGACAAGGGCGTCGCCAAGGGGGGAAGAGAAGGGTAGCTGCCCCCCCTTAGAGATTAAAAAATGTAGCCAACTGCAAAGAAACAAAAGTCCTAAGGCCTAAGTTAGAACAATTCTTAATACAATCTTCACAGAGGCAAAGACTCGCGGAGTTTAGTACTTGTTACTAAGAGATCTGAAGGGATATCTACCGTGCCTGGGGATCGAAGTCGTGAAGCTGTTTCAGTTTTTGATGGAACAAGCAGATGGCCCTCCTAGATGGTTAACATCACAAAGCATATGAATATGAATGATATATTCATGTTATATGTGAATATGTCCTACGACGCGCTGCCCTGCGTCTGTCAACTTGAGGCATAAAATAATTTCTTGGGCCTGTAATTTAGTCAAACTGAAACACAGCAACGCTGCTTGGCGGCATATATAGGCATGGTAATACTTCCACAGACGAGCCATACAAAGAGCTCTACTTGATTTTAGCAAAGAAATTGCAACTTTGTAACTAGACTTCCCATCTTCGCAGGTTAGACCTTAGTCCAAGTCCAAGAGGCATCCAAAATGCCCAGCATTATTTTTATTCAACGGTGCCTAGATATCTAGCTTAGAATGAATAAGCCCAGAAAATAAACATTTTCTTATTCTATAAACAACAAAGCCTAGCTAGACTTCTAGACATAACAAAGTTGAGCAATGATTTTCTCAAGATTCAGCTTATTTCAAATCGTCTTGTCAAAAGCCACCCGCGCGACCCTTATCACACGAACTGTCATATTATTATTCTGGCGTGGCGTGGGGGTAATTGAATTTGTGCTTAATAATATCATGGTATTATTTGATTTACCAAATGAAATGTGTAATTGTAATGGTTGAATTATTAACCCCAAAAATTACATTATGTCAGCCCTATAGTTTTTTTTTTCAAACTGCGTGGTGAATATATACCTACAAGGTGTTCCAATAATTGGGTTTAAAACTTCGGGGGCTAAACTACCCATCAATATGAATATGGGTAAATAGCGTTCGTAAAAGATTATTTTGTTTCCAAAAGAATGATTCCATACTACTAACCTAACTTAGCTTAAAAATTATTATGTTTTGAAATTAAGTATATTAATTAAAATAAGTATAACATTCTTCAAATAAATTTTAGATTCAAGAATGCTTGGTTTTCGAGTTCAATTTCTTTGTTTGGCTAAATGTCTGCATCGAAATAAAAATAAGAAATTATTAAATGGGTATTAGTATCGTACTTTAGGTAATAATTATAATAAAAACTTTCCTAAACGTTTATACATTAGTTGCCATTGGTCCCCGCACTACCCACGCATGGCTCTACCACTATTATCGCGGGAAATTATCTATAACAAAAAAATTTACTTACGTGCATTTTAATTTTAACATTACTTCGGATAACATAAAATTACTCTAATGTACCCTATAAACTATTTCTGGAAATATATTTTTTTATGTTTCTTGCATAAGACTTATAGCTTATACAAACATAGTTTATATATACCTACATTACTTAACATAATAGTTTACATACACATAACATAATAGTTTACATATACATTACTATAAGCACATTACTTATACATAATTTCAATATTCGGTTTCGTAATTTCAAAGATATCACATTTCTATGTTTGTATAGTGGGTTAGAAGAACAAACACTCTCAAATCGAGTCTTAAAACAAGCCTAAACAAACATCTAACTTTGATATAGCTTTCCAAACTACTTAGACCTTCCACACAATGTTCACCAATATTAAAAAGTTGTTTATGGCAAATACAAGAGCTAATGTGACTCTCGCTCGCACGTTTCGACATGTTTGAAGACATAAAATCACTAGTAAAAATTTCATTTTGATCGATACATATTTTCGTACTCAAAAGTTTGCTTTACCTACTAGTTTTCGTACATAAGCAAACTTTTAAGTAGGAAAACATGTATCGATGAAAATGTTTTTTTTACCAAATTGTGTGCAATGTGATTGCACACAAAATGGTTGATTGCAATTTTTCGAACATGAGATTAGTGATTTTATATCTTTCAACATGTCGAAACGTGCGAGCGAGAGTCACATAAGCTCTTGTATTCGCCTTAACTGATCAGCACCCCAAGTCTGAGTTTTTTTTTCTTTTCTCGTAAAGTAAGGCTTTTTTTGTATGGAGACTCGATGAGCAACTCTTTCGGGCGTGTTGAGAACACGCGACTCTCTATATAAAATCGGTCTGACGATACGGAAGACGAAAACCAAAGGTCAGACTTGGAGTACAATAGCTTGGAAAGTTCAGTATTTTTGAAGCTAGCCGTTGTCGTTGGTTGAAATAGTTAAGTTATTTGTAGGTGAAATGAACCAGCTCGCTATATGAATGTATTCGAGGTATTGACGAGCAAATTTCGTATTTAATTATTTTTATACAAACTTCGAGCCTCCGCTGTACCTACCTGTCTAGCTAACTAGCTTATGGAACAAGCAGATGGCCCACCTGATTTATTACGTCTTTAAATTACCTCAATTTCAGTGGAATCTCGTGTTATTTTTATTCTTGGAACTTAGAACCCACGCTACACCATTTTTATGGTTTCAGAAATCCTTTTCTTAGTTCCCTTTAAAGATAACCACGTATTATCTACTTATATAAGTAGTAGGTATTCGACGACTTTGGCTCTTTGGTTGCCTCGCGCAGCGAGATTTTTTTCCTGATATTTCAACGGTAGTAGTAGAAATTTGCCGGTAAAGGCTCAAATGATCGGTTCGGCTCGGCTTGGTTCGGTTTTTGCTCGGCCCGGCCGGTAAACGCTCAAATGATCGGTTCGATTCGGCGTGACTCGGCTCAGCTCGGCTCGGCTCTACTTTCTTTACTTAATTTTAACGGGCGAGCTTAAAATGAACCTATTTTTGGGTGTAGTAGGATAGGTTGTTCAAAAAGATTTTTCAGATTGTGATACTTTTATTATTTTTCTTTAAAACACATACCAAATAGTTTATACACAAAAACATCGTTATTCAACTTACTGCTACCAAATAATTTTACGAAATCCGTCATACTATTTCCGTTAAACTTGTAATATAAATATGTTAAACAATACTCTCCACAAACTGAAGTCAAGTCATGTTGCAGTCTGTACCTATTGAAATTCCACTGTTTTGTTGTCCTGTTCAAGAAACTTCTATGATTTCCTATAGGTGGTCGTCCATAAGAATCAAAATACTGTCCAACTCCATTTGACTCTATGTGAATGGCTACCCAATGGGAGCCTGGCTCACTATCTGGATCCAAATTACTTATTATGAATGCAGGAGTATTAATATGTAAGGGTAACCTGTTTGCTGGATAAACATGCTTTTGCATCGAGGGATGTATGAAATGCAAATGTTTTTGAACTTCTAATGTGTTCATCGTTGTGGTATCTTCTATTTACAAATTAAGAATGTGAAACTAAATAAGCTGAACTTCTTTATAAAGGTAGAAATAAATAAAAGGATTGGATTATGTTTTAATGATTTTTTATTTCATATTTATAACTAGGTTTATACAAAGTCAACTTAACTACTATAGTCTACGGTTACATTACGATTCCTATCTATTTCAATAACATTGTCAAATTCTGCATAAACAATACAATTTATTGTTTGAGTAAGTGTAGATTCAAATCGAACCTCTAATCTAACACTACCATGTTTTATAAGGTTCCAATGGGTATTTGAATTTGAGCTGAGATCAGCTGTTAGATCAAATGCTAACAAACAGTATCCTTTTGCATATTGTTCCCTAGATATCCCATTACCTTCATTGAGAAAATGTATACCTGTCCCTGAAAATAGTGTATGATAGGCTGCAGTAAAAATATTACTATCAAACGATGGCTGTAAAGCTTTTGAAGGTATTTGCTGCCCATCAATGTACAAACAAAATGTATTCAAATCATAGTTTTCAAAATTAAATGGATTTTTAGTCAAACTTCCATTAAATGCAGCATTGTTTACAAAACCAATTATACATCTTTTAGGGACTTGTCCCAGAAAAATATTATCGAGAGTTTTGCCCTGAATACCTGAAGGTATGGTTAACACTTTGACTTCCGCTCGAGTAATAGGATATTTTGCAGTTGTAGAGGCTAACACTTTTTGATGGGCTAGTAAAACAGTTGGATTGATTCGTGCTCTACGAACAATATGGGTTGCATCTGTAATGCATACTTTAAATTTTAAATCTGTTGAAGGAGCCATAAGACTAAATGTGTCTCTGGAGCGAACTAGTTTAACACTCATTTCAACCCCGTTAATTAAAAACTTTTCCTGGTTAAATATATCACCATGAAGATGACCAATCATTTCTATTTCTTTGCTTTCACATGCTAGTTGTTGCCTTTTAGTAAATCCTTCGTTTTTTTCATCGGTTGAATTCATTTTTTCAGCTGTATCTTGATACCAAAGAGCACAAGTCAAATGAGAATCTTTGGCTGCAGGAGCATAGTTCAACAAAGTTTCTATGTAAGCACGATAGGCATATGTATTGTTTGGTGGTGATACAAGCTTCTGATTCAAATAAACATCTAGTTCTCTAGAATTGGTTACACAACCACATTCATTATTTTATCGATTTAGGTAAGGAATTTTAAGAGATAACTAGTACTATCTCATTTGGACTTCGTTTGAAGTGATTATTAATGGGTATAACCGCATTACATTAATTAATTATTTTATCAATTTAGGTAAGGAATGTGAAAGTGATAACTAGTTCTATCTCATTTGGACTTTGCTGGAAGTGATTACTAATGGTCTTGATTGTATTGAAATGTTGGGTATATAAGCTGTACATTTTTAAAAATTGTTAATATTCCCTAGCTTGTGCATCGTAAGGCTTCCGATTGAATCCAGTGAGTTGTGTGTTTAAAGTGATCTACAGAGACAATGGAGGTAAGTTATTTTCAATGTATTATTATAATGGGTATGATATAAAAATATATCACATTTATAGATTCAAACACTTAAATATTTTAAATTATTATTTGCAGAACTCATTCAATATCGAGGAAGAAAATACATTCAAACAATATTATTATGCTTGTTCAGATGATGATACACAGGAGCTTAAAATTGTAAAAGATCGATTGCCTCAAAATTTATTAAAAAGAAAACCATCAAGTGAAAGCTTAGACGCATTGTTCGAAGTCTCAAAAACAAAGAAGAAAAAGTTGTCATCCACAGTTTCTCATGCTCACCGAGAAGGTGGAAATGTTTTTTTATCTACAAATGAAGATGATGGCCCTCGCTCAGATTACATGATAAAAATTGAAGTTTTCAATATGAAAAAAATTAGTAAAGTTGCATCAAATGAACAATGGAAGCATGCAAGCTATCGAATTAAGTATTTTGCTAATGAAGGCAATCAGAACTATGAGAGTGCAAAAAAAATAATTTTTAATGTGACTAAAGAAATTGTAACAGTACCAACATGTAAAAAATATCATTTTAACAATTAGTGCGTATGTAATTTAGGTCATTTACAACAGTATAGTAGTACTCATTATATAATTAAGTTTGTAACTGTTGTTCCTTTATATAGTTCATACAGACATCCCTGTAGCATTAGTTCAGTTTTAAACCTTTAACCGTAGCATCTCTTGAACAAAATGGCAAATAAAATTGTGGAACGTGATAGTGTATTTTTCAATACGAATTCTGAAGAAGAGTTATGCGAAAAGCTAGATAACTGTATGGTGTTTGAAGATGAATACAACGAGGATCTATACAATCTCTGCGCTTATGAAGAAAATTGTATGTTATTAGAAGATCAATACGATGAAGAATTGTATAATGAATGTACCGTCGTTGAAAACAATTTGATGTAAGTAATACTCGTAGTGATCCCATCACTTATAATGTATATTTGATTTCATTCAGGATTGTGTCTCATAACGCTTTCTTATTGTTTTAGAAAACAAGTTGGAGGAGCACAAAAGAGAAAGCATAATACTGAAAGTGCTAACATCAAAGTGAAACGAGCACGATATGAAGATGGATTCTCTTCTAGTATGGCAGGACCCAGCAATGAATATATCAATGACAATGAAGGTGAATATCCTAGTTCCATGGAAGGTGATGCTGTTATGATGACATGTAGTACATGTCATGTTTTAGTTAAAAAAAGGTATTTTTCAATTCATTTAAAAAGTAATCTTCATAAAATAAAACTTGAAAAAGTTCACAACTCTTTAAAAAATGTATCAATCGTAGAATCAGCCTTTGGTCAAAGAATAATTTCTTATAAAATTCATAGTAAGAATGATCATCATACATCAAAAAACTTTCAAACACCAGAATTATTCATGAATTCTATAAAAAATGATATTTTCTTATCAATCGAAGAATCAATACAACAGCATACTATTTTCAAAGTCAACTTTGTTCTGCACGCTGATTTCATCCAACAAACTAAAGACGATTCATTTCAAACATTTGATTTCCAAACGTATAATTACATAGTTTTTCGAGGGGATGATCTAAATATTTTGTTTTCATCTTTGTGTAACACTCTGGCAAGTAAAATCAGTACTTTTGAGAAAAAAGACAGTGGTTGGAGCCTTAAAGAATTAAGAGCAATTGATATGAATGTAAATAAGTTTAATCCACTACGTGGTACTTCATACATTGAGTTACCAAAGGACATTCGAACAAAAAAAGCAATAGTTAACGTTAAAAATGCTGACAATTTATGTTTTAAGTGGGCATTGCTCTCTGCTTTGTACCCAGTAAACAAAAATGCGGATCGAGTAACATCTTACACTGTGAATTCCAACAAATTAAAATTTGATGGAGTACGTTTTCCTGTAAAGTTATCTGATATATCAAAAGTAGAAGAACTGAATAATATTAGCATCAACGTGTTTGGTTTAGAGTTTAACAGAGACAAAAAGTGTCATAGTGTGGTTGGACCGTTATTTTTAACAAAATCTCGCAAAGATGTACACGTTAATTTATTACTGATCTCTAACGGAGCAAACAATCATTATTGTCACATTAAAAACATGTCACGTCTCGTAAGCAAACAAATTTCCAATCATGAGCACGCAGTTCATATTTGTGATGGATGTTTATTACACTTTCCTACACAACAAAGATTAATTGACCATCAAAAACATGACTGTGCTCACATTGTCACAGAATTACCAAATGGTGACAAAACGTCAAAGGATTGGTATGGTCGACCAACATCCAATGATAAATTAAAATTTGATAAATACAACAGGAAGTTAAAAATACCTTTTGTCATATATGCTGATTTTGAAGCTTTTCTAAGTCCGATTAAATCATGTTTTAACAATCCATCTAAGCCTTATACAAGCAATACTCATGAACACGAACCATATAGTTTTGGCTATTATATCAAATGTTCATATGATGATAACTTATCAAAATATGAGGCTTACCTATAGCGGAAAAAATTGTGCTCAAGAATTCATGAATCGTTTGCATGAAGATTTAAAAAAAATATGTAGGAAAAATAGCTTTCAAGTTCCTCCTAAGCCACTGACGGTTTATGAGGAAAATGAAATTTTAAATGCGGTGATATGTCACATTTGTGAAAGTAATTTAGATGGTGATGACAAAATCGATCATGATTGGCAAACTGGTCAATTTCGAGGTGTTGCACATGAAGTATGCGCAACCAAGTTTCGATCATTACGTCATATTCCTGTTTTCTTTCATAACCTGAGCAATTATGATGCTCATTTTATTGTTCACGCTTTAAATTTTGTTGAAGGTGAAATTGATGTTATCCCTCAGACTAAAGAAAAATATATTTCATTTTCAAAAACTATCAATATTAATAATCATAAAGTTAGTTTGCGATTTGTAGATTCCTTAAAATTTATGTCTTGCAGTCTCGATCAGCTAGCAAAAAACTTATGCAATGATCAATTTAAAGCTTTAAAACTTAATTTTCCGCGCAATGAAGATTTTAATCGTCTTCGAAGGAAAGGTATTTACCCTTATGAATTTATGACATCTGAAGATAGTTTGAAAAAAACAACGCTACCTAGCCAAGATGAATTTTATAGCACATTATCTGATTCTCATGTATCAGATGCTGATTATAATCATGCCAAAGATATTTGGCAGCACTTCCATTGTCGTACTATGCTAGATTACTCTGATCTATATCTCAAAACTGATGTTTTATTGTTGACGGATGTTTTCGAAAGCTTTAGAACTTTATGCTTAAAAACATATCACTTGGATCCTGCACATTACTACACAGCACCTGGGTTAAGTTGGGATGCTATGTTAAAATACACTCAAATAGAGTTAGAACTATTAACTGATATTGAGAAGGTTTCTTTTATTAGGGCCGGTATACGGGGTGGTGTATCACAGTGTAGTAACCGCTATGCAAAAGCTAATAATGAATTCATGGAAGATTATGATAAAGATAAATTAAAATCATACTTGACTTATTTAGATGCAAATAATCTTTACGGTTGGGCAATGTCTCAATGTCTTCCAGTTGGTGGTTTTGAATGGGTAAATGTTGATACTAGTTTTGATGTGTCTGAAAATGCAGAATACGGTTTTATTTTAGAGGTAGATTTAGAGTACCCTGTCGAACTTCATGATTTGCATTCTGATTTACCTTTGTGCCCTGAAAATATCCAAATTGGAGATTCCAAAGATATCAAATTGGTGCCAAACCTGAACAATAAAACTAAATACAAAATTCATTATAGAAATTTGAAACAATGCATTGCGGTGGGTATGAAGTTAACAAAAGTTCATAGGATTTTAAAATTCAAACAACGTCCTTGGTTAAAGCATTACATAGATTTAAACACAACTTTGAGAACATCGGCAAAATCAGAATTCGAAAAAGATTTTTACAAGTTAATGAATAATTCCGTATTTGGAAAGACAATGGAAAATATTGAAAAAAGGGTCAACGTTAAACTATTAACGCACTGGGAAAATAGAGGTAAAGTTCTTGGTGCACAAGATCTGGTGGCAAAACCAGAATTTCATAGTTCATCCACATTTGGAGAGAATCTAGTTGCAGTTCAGTTAAAAAAAATTAAATTGTTTCATAACAAACCAATTTACTTAGGTTTTTGCATCTTAGATATTTCAAAAACTTTAATGTATGACTTTCACTACAACTTTATGCTTAAGAAGTTTAACAATAACATTAAGCTACTTTACACTGATACTGATAGTTTGATATATCATGTTTTCACAAATAACTTTTACGAAGACATCAAACCAGATCTCTCTTCAAAGTTTGATACATCTGATTACCCGGATGACAACATTTTTGGGTATCCGAAATTAAACAAAAAAAAGCTGGGGTTTTTTAAAGATGAAAATAATGGAAAAATATTTCGTGAATTTGTTGGATTAAGATCTAAAATGTATGCGTTGGATGTCGAAAGTAAATTTGTATCAAAAGCTAAAGGTGTAAAAAAATGTGTTACGAAAAATATGAAAATGGAAAATTACAGGTCATGTCTATTCGAAAAAAATATACAATATGGTACTATGGTTTTATTCAAATCACTGAAACATAAAATATTTACTCAACAAGTTAACAAAATATGTCTATCCTACAATGATAGCAAAAGGTTTATTTTACCAAATAATGTAGACACATTAGCTTGGGGTCATTACAAATTAGGATAAGGTATCTATTGTATTTTAGACAAACTTGTTTAAACTAAATCATTAAGCATTCGATGTTATTGATAAGTTTATTGTTTTAAGTGTGTGTATTATTAAGAAGAAAAATTGTAATGTAATATATTTGTAATGTTGTCATGTTAACTAGACGATGATAGCTATATTAATGATTTTTGTAATGTGTATATAATATGCCATCTTATATTAAAATAAATATAAATAATTGATATTTGAACATTTGTTTCATTATTTTTCCGATCCTCTCACAATCAACACAAACATTAATAATGTTTCATTTTATTCATCCATTTACGGCAATAGTGGCTGGTCCAAGCGGTTGTGGGAAATCTAATTTCGTAACAAATTTTACAAAGTTTGTGAAAGAAGTTTGTAGTGTTGAATTTACTCAAATAACCTGGTGTTTTGATGAAATGCAACCATTGTATAACCTGAAAAATATAAACTATTGCCAAGGAATACCAGATCTCAGTATGTTCGATGGAAAGGAACCTCAGCTAGTAATCATTGATGATCTCATGAGAGAATCCGATGGACGCATTGTTGATATATTTACAAAAGGTAGTCATCATAGAAACTTGAGTGTTTTTTATATAACACAAAACTTATTTCATCAAGGTAAGGGTCAAAGAGATATATCTTTGAACTCTGGTTATATAATTTATTTTAAGAATCCTCGTGATAAAACTCAAATTAAATATTTAGCACGACAAGTTTCACCAGAAAATACAAAGTTTATGGAAGACTCATACAAGGATGCAACTAAAGAGGCTCATGGATATTTGATGATAGATTTAAAACAAGACACTAGCGATTTGTGTCGTTTTAAAACTAATGTATTTCCTTCAGATGGATATTGCATTGTTTATATTCCAACGAAATTATTTAAATATGCCAAGAATCATCAAATTCCTGTCATTCATAAATAATGCATCAAAGCCTACAGACGCATAAAGATTTACTTAGTGCTTTACATACACTTAAACCAAAATATCAGAAAGCACTTTTAAAATCATGTGATGAAGAAGAAATTAATTGCATTTGTGAATGCATTCATAACGTTTTAAAGGGTAAAGTACCTCTTGAAAAAAAAGCAAAGAAAAAGTTAAAAAAATACAAAGATCTACTTCGTAAACTAGTGCGAAAAAGTACTAAGCAAGTTCGGAAACGTTTGATAGTTCAAACTGGTGGATCTTTTTTACCTTTAATATTGGGATCAATTTTAAGTGGATTGGTTGGTACTATTGTTTGAAAAAATGGAACATGCTAAAAAAATGTTATTGATTGATCCAAGTTCTATTGAAAAACTGAAACAAAATGATTCTGTTCATAACCCTATGTCACGATTAGACGCTGAAATGCAAAACATTTTGAAAAGTGACATGGAAGATAGAAAAAAATGTATGCTATATTTACAAATATTGCAACGATACTTACATTTTTCCGAAGAAGAACGTAAACCTCTTGAAATATCTTTAGTTAATAATATTCTGAAAACAGAAAGAGGGGATGAAGTAGCAGATAATGGTATGGTGGATATTAAAAACAAAAATATTGATGAAAAAGAAGTAGTTGCTGATCAGACACCCATTGAAAACGATGAACAGGGAGCAATTTCTAGTTTGAAAAGAAAATCGATTTACTCTCCTAAGCATATACTCAGCTTGATACCTAAAACATATATAAAGAAGGGTGAGCGATTATTATACTTGATATCTTCGAATAAAAATATAATTGACTGGGATGATGATGGTACAATCACTGTAGTCAAAGAAAAAATTCCTGGAAGTAATATTATAGACTTAGTAAATGATTCTTTGAGACCACTCAAAAAAAATGATCCAATAGGATGGCAAAAATTTGCACAAGCATTGAAACATATTAAAATACCACTTATTTATATTGGAAATCCAAAAATACTCGATTATATGAATCAGCTTCAGGTCAGCGAATATAAAGAATACACACCACCGAGGGAGGTGGAGGAGGTGTTTTCAACACCAGTTTCTCGAAGAGTCCGACAGAAAATTGATTGGGAAAAATGGAGTCCTTACTAGAAATCAACAATATCTACTATAACCCATCACACCCCGCTGGGTATGCTAGTATTGATAAACTAGCTAAAGCTATGAAAGGTAAAATGAATAAAGAAGATGTGAAAAAATGGTTACAATCACAAGAAACCTATACACTACATAAACCGGTTCACAGAAAATTTCCACGAAACAAATATGTCTTGTCAAATCTTAATGAACTTTGGCAAGCTGACTTAAGTGATATGAGAACTTACTCAAAATATAACAATGGTTTTAATTACATTCTTTGTGTTATTGATGTCTTTACCAAATATGCATACGCCCGACCCATGAAAAGTAAAAATTCTGAAACTATTAAAACATGTTTTAACAGCATATTTAATGAAGCTAATACAACACCAACTCATATACAATCTGATAAAGGAACTGAGTTTGTTTCAAAAGATGTTCAAAGATTATTTAAGTCAAAAAATATTAATTACTACACAACAAATAACCCTGATATTAAAGCCAGCATTGTTGAAAGATTTCAAAGGACACTCAAAATGAGAATGTGGCGCTATTTCACCCATAAAAATACGTATAAATACATTGATATTTTACAAGACTTAATATATGCGTATAATCATAGCTATCATTCAAGTATCAAGATGTCCCCTTGTGATGTAAGCACGAATAATATAATGACTGTATGGAATAACTTGTATGATAGAAAAAATGGTCAAAGTATCACACGTACAGCTTTGCCAAAACTTCGCATTGGTGACTATGTAAGAATAACGAAGTATAAGCATGTATTTCAAAAAGGTTATGAATCCAACTGGAGTGATGAAATATTTATGATAACTTCAATTATAGAACGATCTCCATTGGTTGTGTACTCGCTAGAAGATTTAAAACACGAAGCTATAGTTGGAACGTTTTATGAAAAGGAATTACAGAAAGTGTCTTATGACCCCACCTCTAAGTATAAAATAGATAAAATTATTAGTTCACGTTATTCTGGTAGCAGAAAGCAAGTGTTAGTGAAGTGGAAAGGTTATCCAGATAAATTTAATAGTTGGATTTCAGTTTCTGAATTGAAAGAAATATGATAAAAGAAAGTTTTTATTTAACATTACTTAGTAATAGTTCCATGGAATACTTTCCAGACAATATGACTACACGATTTTCAACAAAGTTACCAAAATCTATAAAACTTGAAGGAGAATGGTCAGTTGGAGTTGTTGAATTTCAATACCCTTGCACAATGTATACTGTACAAGAGCATGAAAATATAATTTACATATCGAAATTGATGTTAATGCCAAACGAAGAAAAACCTTCACTGGTGTATTATAAAACACATATCCCGGCAACAAATTATGATAATATTAATCATATTTTAACAGCAGTGAATAATATAAAGGAGAAAGTTAAATTTCGATATGATGAAATATCAAAGTTTGTGTCTGCTGCTATTATGGATGAATCTATTAAATCATTGACATTGTCACCTAAGTTAGGTATACAACTCGGCTTTGAACCGAACAGAAATCTTGTGATGAATGGTTTAGGTAAATGTCCAGCCAATTTACATTTAGGGCTACCGTATCAATTATTTGTTTATTGTGATATTATCGAACCTCAGATAGTGGGGGATGTGATGACACCTTTACTAAGAATTATACCATTGGACCCCGCAAAGTATATTTACGGAGCAAATAAAATGCATGTTTTTTCACCTCCACACTATTTACCTGTTATGCGTAGAGAGTTTGATACTATTGAAGTAGATATAAGATCCGGTACGGGTCAAAAAATACCATTCCAGTTTGGAACACTGTGTGTAAAGCTTCATTTCAGAAAAACATAATAATGTACTCTCGTAATATAACTTGTCCATATGAATATTATTACTCACATCAAGCTGGTTCGGGAATTGGAGTGATTTATAAAGGAGCACCGTATCAGCGTGGTCATGGCATTGGCAGTTTCTTAGGTGGACTGTTTAGATCTGTTCTACCATTACTCTCTAGTGGTGCTAAAGTTATAGGTAAAGAAGCTTTAAACGCTGGTGTTGGTCTTTTATCAGACATGGTTAGTGCTCGACCAATGGAGGATTCAATAAAATCTAGACTTAAAGAAGCAAGTTCAAATCTGAAGAGGAAAGCAGATAGTAAAATAGATAGATTAAATATGTCTGGCTCAGGATATAAAACAAAAAGGAAACGGCTATCTTCCAACAGTCTAACACCGACCGCCAAAGTGAAAGCTACAAAAAAATCAAAAGCCAACAATTTAAAAGATATATTTTCATAAAATAAAATAAACATGTCGTTTTTACATAGTCATTCTTGTGAGTGTATAAAATCAGAGTTGGATTTATTCGCTTTACCATCCACACAAACCAGCATAGAAAGTGGGTTATGGATACACTACAAACCCATTTCATCACTTGCTGACGATGGCCCCATAGAGTTTCAAATACCGGGAACAGGGGATGATTATATAGATTTATCCCACACGTTGATACATATAAAAGCTAAAATATTCAATCAGGATTCAACCAAAATAGCTGCATCAAGTATTGTAGCCCCAGTTAATAATTGGCTTCATTCACTCTTCAGTCAACTAGATGTTTATTTGAATCAGAAGCTTGTATCACCACCAAACAATACATATGCCTATCGTGCTTACATAGAAACTTTGTTGAACTATGCTCCTGCAGCCAAAGATTCTCATTTGACTTGTGCTCTTTGGTATCAAGATACAGCTGAAAAAATGAATTCAACCGATGAAAAAAACGAAGGATTTACTAAAAGGCAACAACTAGCATGTGAAAGCAAAGAAATAGAAATGATTGGTCATCTTCATGGTGATATATTTAACCAGGAAAAGTTTTTAATTAACGGGGTTGAAATGAGTGTTAAACTAGTTCGCTCCAGAGACACATTTAGTCTTATGGCTCCTTCAACAGATTTAAAATTTAAAGTATGCATTACAGATGCAACCCTTATTGTTCGTAGAGCACGAATCAATCCAACTGTTTTACTAGCCCATCAAAAAGTGTTAGCCTCTACAACTGCAAAATATCCTATTACTCGAGCGGAAGTCAAAGTGTTAACCATACCTTCAGGTATTCAGGGCAAAACTCTCGATAATATTTTTCTGGGACAAGTCCCTAAAAGATGTATAATTGGTTTTGTAAACAATGCTGCATTTAATGGAAGTTTGACTAAAAATCCATTTAATTTTGAAAACTATGATTTGAATACATTTTGTTTGTACATTGATGGGCAGCAAATACCTTCAAAAGCTTTACAGCCATCGTTTGATAGTAATATTTTTACTGCAGCCTATCATACACTATTTTCAGGGACAGGTATACATTTTCTCAATGAAGGTAATGGGATATCTAGGGAACAATATGCAAAAGGATACTGTTTGTTAGCATTTGATCTAACAGCTGATCTCAGCTCAAATTCAAATACCCATTGGAACCTTATAAAACATGGTAGTGTTAGATTAGAGGTTCGATTTGAATCTACACTTACTCAAACAATAAATTGTATTGTTTATGCAGAATTTGACAATGTTATTGAAATAGATAGGAATCGTAATGTAACCGTAGACTATAGTAGTTAAGTTGACTTTGTATAAACCTAGTTATAAATATGAAATAAAAAATCATTAAAACATAATCCAATCCTTTTATTTATTTCTACCTTTATAAAGAAGTTCAGCTTATTTAGTTTCACATTCTTAATTTGTAAATAGAAGATACCACAACGATGAACACATTAGAAGTTCAAAAACATTTGCATTTCATACATCCCTCGATGCAAAAGCATGTTTATCCAGCAAACAGGTTACCCTTACATATTAATACTCCTGCATTCATAATAAGTAATTTGGATCCAGATAGTGAGCCAGGCTCCCATTGGGTAGCCATTCACATAGAGTCAAATGGAGTTGGACAGTATTTTGATTCTTATGGACGACCACCTATAGGAAATCATAGAAGTTTCTTGAACAGGACAACAAAACAGTGGAATTTCAATAGGTACAGACTGCAACATGACTTGACTTCAGTTTGTGGAGAGTATTGTTTAACATATTTATATTACAAGTTTAACGGAAATAGTATGACGGATTTCGTAAAATTATTTGGTAGCAGTAAGTTGAATAACGATGTTTTTGTGTATAAACTATTTGGTATGTGTTTTAAAGAAAAATAATAAAAGTATCACAATCTGAAAAATCTTTTTGAACAACCTATCCTACTACACCCAAAAATAGGTTCATTTTAAGCTCGCCCGTTAAAATTAAGTAAAGAAAGTAGAGCCGAGCCGAGCTGAGCCGAGTCACGCCGAATCGAACCGATCATTTGAGCGTTTACCGGCCGGGCCGAGCAAAAACCGAACCAAGCCGAGCCGAACCGATCATTTGAGCCTTTACCGGCAAATTTCTACTACTACCGTTGAAATATCAGGAAAAAAATCTCGCTGCGCGAGGCAACCAAAGAGCCAAAGTCGTCGAATACCTACTACTTATATACAATACTGATATTGATATTTCTATAAACGTTGTAGTATTTCCGTAGAGACGGAATTAGACTTCCGTAGAAATTAGACTTGTTAAAAAAATACGGAAATATATTATTTATAAATAAAACTTTTATTTTTATAAAAAAGGTTTATATCATAAAATTTTTACAAGTTAGTATACTGAGTTATGTTTGAAACAAAACCTTTATTTTATTTCGTGGATAGCCTTACTTCGAGATGTTAAAACCCAACCCTTAAAGAGATGAATAGGTTATGATTTAATACCCCAAAGGAAACAATTTATCATAGTGAGTACTTGCGACTTAGTAATTAATCTGTTTTCATCTAAGATAAGACGACTTCTCTCAATTACATATAAGTGATCGTTACTAGGTCGAAAGCCTCGGTTTCATTTCCTTAACTAAGACAATAAAAAATAAAAAATTGGTGGACATTCCACACAGCACTTTTTAGCCCCTCTAGTAATATAAGTCAAAGTCAAAGTCAAAGTCAAAATGTATTTATTCAATAAAATCACAAGGATCACTTTGAAACGTCTTAAAGCTAGGTGACTCTAGGTGCCAGTTCCACGCGACCAAAGCCTAGAAGCCTAGAATATGAAAACCGAATAGCTGATAGAATACTTTAGTTTTTTTTTTAGTTTACCTATTTCAGAAATACACCCCGACAGAGATCAAACATCTATGTTCAGTAATGTATGTACTAGAATTATGTCACATTACTATTGCAATCTTGCTTACTGATTAAAGTTACTTATTCTGAGATTACATAGTAATTATAGGTTATCTTAAATATTATTCTATCTTACCTTAAGTTTTCTTGAATGCTGAATGCTTGTAATTCAAGAATAACATGTGTTATCTCGTATGTATAAAAACCCGGTTGTCAAAAGAAAATTAAAACGATTGAGCTTTTCTATGATTTATGTATGAAGGTCTTCTTTATCCACTGGACTGATGAGAGTCCAACAAAAAGAACATCATCATTATCTACAGCCTAATTTCACGCACTACTGGGTGGGTACAGGCCTAAGTTTGTGCCATCTACAACGATCTTGTGCCAGTCTAACCCATTTCCGACCCTGACTTTGTCTTTGTACGACGACGACGAAAGTGACTTTCCGTTCCTAAGGTCGTGGGTTCAAAACCGGTGTATTTTTATATTCAAAAATGTATATGCACAGTGCTCAAACAGTTACTCTCAAACGCTGAAGGAAAACATGGTGAGGAAATCGGCATGTCGTAGAATCCATAAGTTCTAAAACATGTGTCAATTGCTTGAAAGGATTTTAAGTGCGCCTCAAAGGGGTTCCCCCTTTGAGGCGCACTAAAATCCTTTCACCACACTGTTTCGATAGAAATAAGGACGCGATAAGAAGTAGGAGAATCTGCAGGCCGTCGCACGTTTCTTTAGCTAGTTCTTAGTCACCATTCGGTTTCGTTTTGCTACGTCTGCTATCACCAGTTTTATATTCAAGGTAATTTGTTTCCAGAGATGCAACCCAGGAAAAGATTCGCGTACGACGGAAGACCTTTGCCCGACCTTATAAATTTACATCTCAAAGGTAGCCCAGTAGATGAAATACACCAAATATATTATAAATTATGCATATGTATTATAATCAAGTCATGAAATAACGTATGATCTTGCACCAGAGATTGGAACACCAAAATCTTTAGCTATTATTCGACACTTGTAGAATTCTGCACGCTATAGGTATAATAGGTACGAGTAGACGAAAGATGCAGTGTTAATAACTAGGTAACATTGAGTTACCTAGTTATACAAAGTGCTCCAATACTTGTATTTAAAACTTCAGGGGGCTAAAGTACCCATCAATATGAATAACTTTTTCTAAGGAACCAACACTGTGAACGCGATAAAAAAAAACAGCTGTTTCATACAAAAGGTACCTGGCTAAAATGCATGAAACAGCTGTTTTTTTTCGTGTTCATAGTGTTGGTTCCTTATAAACAGATATTCATATTGATGGGTACTTTAGCCCCCTGAAGTTTTAAGTACAAGTATTAAAACACCTTGTATAGACGCTGTAGGTACATAAGCATATTTAAATCAAAGATCCAGGCTTTGAAAACTACGTCATGGCACTGGGAAATATTTACAAATTGCACATTAGAAAGCACTTTGTATATAAGCACTGTCCATTTTAAAATTACCTCTGTTATAGACCTTCAATCTGCTGTAGGTACCAAAGTCAAAGTTTTCTATTATTTTTTTTTTTATCATAGACCGTTTCGGTTTGAAGACTCGATATGCGCCTTTATCGGAATAGTACAGAAGCGCTTAGAAAAATACCACTAGCATTCGACCACGGTGACCGCGCTTATAGTCAATAAATAAAGCACACTTCACATTTGCATTTATGTATCTCTATGGAAATCTTGGAATAAACATATTTCGCATATCGAATAGGACACGTACTTTTCAGCACATTCCATGAATACAAAATACTGAAAGCGCCAAAGTCTTCTATAACGACTATTATGGCGAATACAAGAGCTAATGTGACTCTCGCTCGCACGTTTCGACATTTTGAAAGATATAAAATCACTCAATTGTATCGATCAAAATGTAATTTTTACTAAACTGTGTGCAATGTACGATTTTTCTAAAATGAGTTTAGTGATTTTATATCTTTCAACATGTCGAAACGTGCGAGCGAGAGTCACATTAGCTCTTGTCTTCGCCCTATAAGTATTATAAAAGACAAGAGATTTTTTCAGGTTAGTTGCACACTTAGATGAACCCTGAGTTTTCAAAGGTTGTGCTATTGTGTAGGTATCTAAGACAACGTGTTGTGTACATGGTTGTGTAAAGATTTTATGGAGTCCCAAACGTGTCCAAAAGTTGATTTACGCAGGGCAATGCATCGTAGGGCACGTACATATCGTGCGTGATTTACGAAGCAATGCATATAGGTAGGTGATGTAACCACTAAACATCAGGTGGGCCATCTGCCGATCTGTTAATCTGTTAATGTGGCATATAAAACGTTGTGGAATAATAAGACACCTTCGTAAGGTAATTTAGGAATAGTTTTTTTTAGAATATCTACTTTTGGGACATTATAAAATTATAACATACGTCGCGTTAAACTCTCGCTGCAAACTCGGTCATAAATTATCGGAACGAGACAGCAATTTTGCTCTCTCTCTCGCACTTAGGAGAACGGCACGATCCTTTTGTTTAAGCGCAGAGATTTGCATTATTGGAGTCGATAAGAACTATCAATATATTTATATATATTTTTTACTTTGTTATTTTTTTTTTAAATATATTTATATGAACTTACCGATTTGTTTTCTTTGTTCTGTGTAAAATTATATAAAAAAAGACAATATAATTTTTTGCTGATAACTTTTTATAATGACAAATTAAAAAAAGTTATCAGCAAAAAACAGATACATCGATAGCGTGCATGCGCCCGCGCTGAGTACTCTCAACACTAGTGTTAAGATGATTTATGACCAAGTTTGCAGCGAGAGTTTAACGCGACATAGTGACACACCAACTATAGTGTCCAAACATTGTGGAATCATCAGACACTTTCGCATACTTTTTTACTGAGCCTTTTTTCTTCAGTATAATCTTTGGGGACATTATAAAATTTACTAGTTTCACAACCGCCCAGAATCTTATAGAAGGTATAATCAAAAAGTCAAAAAAAAACCTCTGTTTACCACAGGTCAAATGATCTACATGGACAATTGGCGAATGATGATGTACCTGGGCACCCCTGTGATGCCGGACCTGGCTGCTCTCGTCTCCACCGGCCTCTACATAAACGATCTCTCTATGCACGATTTCAGTCGGTAAGTTTCATAGTTGATATGCTGACCGAAAACATTGATGAAACCTAACTAACTAGTAATTTAATAGATAAATAATAAAATTTGGTAGTCATTAGTGCTGATTCCTTTGTAACCACAGAACAATAAATCCACGGAACATTATTACACAAGACGAATAAATCCTAGCGGCAGCTAACTAAATAAAATTAAACATCTTAATTCTGATTACGCTAAAGTCCAATCAGCATACCACCTCAGACTGCAATTCCTAAAATTTGTATTTTATATTTACGACAAACTAGGTGGCGCCTATTTACGTCATGAATGTAATGTATGAAAACACGTAAAAATGTTGCATTATCATAATCTAACTTAATTAAACAGCATAAAAAAATACCCCCAAACTAATCTTGTACTATGGGAACCAGATAGTCTATGTAATAGTTATATAATATAAAAAACAACCAGACATAGAACAAATATCTATGTTTATTCACGGGGATCGAACCCACAGCCTACAGCGCATTGCATCGTAATGCTAATTAGCATTTTGTATGTAATGTGGAATGATTGGTAATGATAATATGATGATACAATAGTAGAAAGAAAGAACACGCGAGCTATGAGGGCTGTGAAAACTAGTTATTGTTATCATTCAAATAATTAATGAAAATAATCATCAATAAATAATGTCTTTCCTTATAAGTAGATCGTATCGCATACTCCATACGGGGCATGGTGTTTCACAGGGCAACGTTTTAGGATCACTTCTATTTATTGTCGTCAAGGTTACTAAATATGCGTGATCAAAATAAATCACACAGGCATAGGATGCTAAAAATAAACTCACGGTGCGTAAGTACTTCAATAATGATCGAGGAAATAATAAACAATATCAAAAATAGAAAGACACTATGACACGTTACGAAAATGATTGATTAAGAAACACATTACCTACACATCTTATTCATCTGAACTAAAACAACACTGGACGAAGTAAATTGTAGGAACAATGATAACTTACCAAATTTTAAAGGCTTGCCAAAAGGTAATAAAGTGAGCCTCATGTGCCTGTAATTTCCCCGGAAACCACACCCTTCAAACGGAAACACAGCAACGCTGCTTGGCAGCAGAAATAGGCATGATGATGGTCTTACTAGACTAGCTACCGCTCGCGGCTCGCTCTTCGGTAAATTTCCTCAACGGTCCATTCGCTTTTCTACCCTGTAGAATCTATACTAAGACCTATGCTACGAAAAAATATCGCGTTTTTAACGTATTTTTAGCGCAAGGTTTTCTGGAATAAGCCAAAATATCTTAAACTATTTTTTTAAAACGACGAAGCGTGTTACTTCTCCCTAGCATCTACTGGTGTACCAAATAATGACCTAAGACTATTGTCATTTTCAGAGACCTTATGCTGGCCGGAACGCAGCAGTCAGTGGAACTCAAACTAGCCCTCGACCAAGAACAGCAGAAAAGTAAGAAACTTGAAGAGTCTATGAGGAAACTGGATATGGAGATGAAGAGGACAGACGAGCTGCTCTACCAGATGATACCGAAACAGGTCGCCGACCGGCTGCGGAATGGAGAGAACCCGATCGATACTTGTGAGGTGAGAAACCCTTGACTTAGAACAGAAATAGTCGGTTTCTATGTGCAATGCCATATTAGGTCTCGTCTTCGGTGGATGTGCTCTGTGACGTAATGCAATTGTTATGGGCAGAAGAAAAATGACTCTTACTACTAGGACATAGAAGCGAGCAGTGAATAGCATAATGTGTATCCGTGTATACAAACTTAGGCACATCAAAGAGCCATTGTCTGGTTGTTTTTGGGCTCATTTTAAGAGTAGCAGAGCTTTTCGTGAAGGGCTCGTCCGGGGAAGTACTACCACCACGCCTTTTTATGCCGTCAAGCAGCGTTGCTGTGTTTCGGTTTGAAGAGTGTGGTTGCCGGTGTAATTACAGGCACATGAGGCTTAACACATGCCTTAAGTTGATGGACGCAGGGCAGTGCATCTTAGGGCACGTTCCTATCGTGCGTGACTTACGGGGCAATGCTTTGTTATAGGTGATTGTTACCACTTAACATAAGGTAGGCCATCTGCTAGTTCCATCAGATAGTTGAATAAAAAAAATAAAAAAAACCGGACAAATGCTTGATTCATCACTTATTCTAATAAAAAAAAGACCGTGGAGATATTTGTGTTTGCCTCAGCTAAAATCTTAAAACTATATTGAACGGGAATATTCCTATAATTCGTCCTTGAAACTCCATTGCAAATACCAAGATAGACGCAGCATCACGAACAAACAGAGGGTCGTGTCGATCGGCGTTGAGATGAGATGAACGTGATTCCTACTGGCTCAGCTGATTTGTTGATTTATTTATTGAATAGTGCTCGGATAACTTTATTGAATAATGCTGCTGAGAATGCTTGGAAAAGCTTATAAAATAAAACCGTCGTCACATGCATTAATCATAAGATTTTATATTTTTTTCTTACCATAATAACAAACGTACGACTCCTTTTTCAACAGGCATTAATAATATGTGTGAAGGATCTTACAAAAAAGGAGAGCCTAGAAGAACACGCAAATATTACAAATTAATCTGGTCAAAAACCTACTGCTCGATTAGATTAGATTCACCTTAGTAAGTGGCTTTCACTAGCACCTTAGTCTGTCCTCAACGATCCTGGGAACTAAGGAATCTGAAGGCATATCATCCATGCCTTGGGTTAGTATAGTCATTAGCCTATTTTTTTATATGAAAGTTTGACGTACTCTCCTGGTTCCGGCTGAAGCTGAATCATGCTGAGCTGGACACCATTTTGTGACGTCTCCACATGGACGGTACTGAGAGACACACCTTTTTTTTCTCCAAATTGATTCCTTACTTGTAACATTAGTGTTCGGGTTTAAGATTATTTATTTCTCAAAAAGAATACATCATTCACATAAATGAGAAAACAATTTAAAGTAAACACATAAATTGACGTCTTAAAGGTCTAACTAAAATTAAAATAACAAAAAATATAATTCTAATTTGCCGGTAGTTTTGAATACATTGCTTAGGTACTCGTTCGAAACAATAGGTTGTTGATTCTGACCATTTACACGGACTAAGTAAACTAGATGTGATACGGATCGAGTAGCAACTGACTGCCTCGGAAAGGGTTGTGTTTATCTCTGTCATTTAGTTTTTGTTTGTCGCTCTTGTTATGTGACGTGTCGTCATAAATATAATCTTTTTCTTTCTTTCTTTCTTCTTTATTTGATTACATAATAATTCTTCAATTCCAGATGTTCAACAGCGTCTCAATCCTGTTTTCGGACGTGGTCACCTTCACCGAGATCTGTTCCCGGATCACGCCGATGGAGGTGGTGTCTATGCTGAACGCCATGTACTCCATCTTCGATACGCTGACCGAGAGGAATCGGGTTTATAAGGTTAACAAATTCATTTCAAGTCAAATCATAAAACGTTTATTTTGTGTCACAAAAACTTAGGCGATATACAAGTGTTCCAATACTTGTATTTAAAACTTCAGGGGCAAAAGTACCCATTTTTCGCGTATTGGTGTTGGTGTTGGTTCCTTAGAAAAAGTTATTTATATTGATGGTTACTTTAGCCCCCTGAAGTTTTAAATACAAATATTAGAACATCTTGTATAAAGAACAATATTGGTTAGGACAATAAAATTGGCCGTTAGCAGCTTTATGCTGTAATAGTGTTTTAAACTCTATTACGTCTACAGTTTGTCTCTAAGGTTGTGGAAGGCTCTCCCTGCTGAGGTTTTCCCTAGAGCCATGGGGGGTTCTAAATATTAAAAGGGTCAGCAACGTAGCCGGTTACTTACCGCTTCCCATCAAGTGAGCTTGTTTGCTTACTTAGGGAGTATAAAAACAAAGGGTTTTTTAAATCGAGATAGGTTTCGGGATTACTTGTTAAGACCGCTTGAGGTATATGTCAAGCAGTGCACTCCTTCAGGCTGTTTATGATGATGATGAGAGGATAATGGTTATGAATCACTTTCTGTTGAAGATAAAATAAAGATCACACACAAAAAAACACAATACAGAACCTTTGTGGCTGAAATCAACAACAAGACGAATCGAATGCTTTGCATTGTGAAAGACCAGGGGCCTTATGTTCACTTCTAGCGAGATTATCTCACGGTAGAGATGACGTCACATCTCGTTCGATAACTATTTATCCCCATTCTCACCATCCTACTCCCCATTTTCTCATACAAAGTTCATGCGAGACGCAACGTCAACGAGTTATTGAACGAGATATGACGTCATCTCCACCGTGAGATAATCTCGCTCGAAGTGAGCATAAGGCCCCAGTGCCGTAAGATTCGTAAGATCACGATGGAATTTTGGTTTGGTGTATACTGATAGTAATTATAATCTTCATATTTCAGGTGGAAACGATAGGCGATGCATACATGGTTGTGTCAGGGGCTCCAGAGAAGGAAGATAACCATGCGGAGAAAGTCTGTGACATGGCTCTGGATATGGTTGACGCTATCACTGATCTCAAGGATCCGAGCACAGGTATGGGTTTTGCAGGACACCTTTCAGACCATGCTGAGTTTCCGTCTTAGTCCATAAGCAAGAACCATTTACCACCAAGGATACGAACACCTCATTTAAAAAAGACCATTTGCCACCTAGACCTTGTTTATACTTAGACTTTTATCCACTCAGGCATTTTGATCACACAGACGTAGCCCAGATTTAATTAATAGCAAAACATATTTGTAATCTCGATCTTTGAGTGAAAGAAGTTTTTGCATTATTTTAGGTCATAACAATCTGGACATATCAGGATATCGGCACATATGCCAGGACTACAATTCTTCTGTTGATACGATGTTCCATATTATTAAGTATACCGGACAACCATTAGGGTATCAGGATTCATCAACACTTTTTCCACACCTTTTTCTGCCGCCAAGCAGCGTTGCTGTGATTCGGTTTGAAGAGTTTGGTTGCCGGTGAAATTACAGGCACATGAGGCTTAACATCTGTATGCCTCAAGTTGATGGACGCGGGGCACGTTCCTATCGTGCATGACTGACGAGGCAATGCTTTGTTATAGGTAACGGTCACCACTTAACATCAGGTGAGCCATCTGCTTGTTCCATCAGCAAAAAAAACACTTGTGTTGGTATACCTAATTGTTTACTATAACTTGGGCTACTCTACTACTCTATACGTGTAACATAATACCCCTAAAACCCCGGAAGCAGGGTATTCTACAGGTCATGGTGAACATCTGTTATTAAAAGACTTTTGAAATTCCGAAGTTTTTCATTCATGAAATGCCTCTTAAACTTTCCTTCAAAATGAAACCAACACAACATGACACAGCTCTGTTTACAGCAGTTTTTTTACCTTTAAATGTGAACTGTAGATAAAATAGGTAACAGAACTGCCACCAATTAGGAAACGCAAATAGCTTATGTACCAAGGTCACGTACACATTACGGAATTTCGAAAACGAAGTATTCAAATTTTGCACACGTCAAAGTATTCCAGTGCTTGGTCTGATCTCTTGGTCTTTGGCCTTATAGAGGTATTTGTTTAATTTGTTAGACGTTGTTTAACCCCAATTTCCTTACTCCAGGATCCCATCTCTCAATTAGAGTAGGCGTTCATTCCGGAGCCGTAGTCGCTGGCATTGTTGGCCTGAAGATGCCTCGCTACTGCCTCTTTGGGGACTCAGTAAACACGGCCTCAAGAATGGAGTCCACGTCAGAAGCTATGAGGATACACATATCGCAGACCACGCAGGAACTGCTCTCTCCTTCTTATATGGTGCAGGAGAGAGGGGAGATACAAGTTAAAGGGAAAGGTAAGTCACTTTTCGGGTCAGTTTCCATGTTCTAAAAGTCCCTGAAAGGTGTAGATTTGTTTGATCTATGATAAAATGTTTTTCAACATTGTTGGTAAGTTATTTTTTTGCAACTAATTGCAAGTATTCTAACTGCGGAGATGGTCTTGCAACCTGTCACTTATGGAATACTAACTATTGCAATATTTCCTACCCCCTCAAACATCCTCAAAGAATATAATATATAAGTTGATTCACGTATCAAGTTATTATTCTTGTACCAAGTACCAAAATATCTAAGAGATCTGAGAGAATATCCCCGTGTCTGGGGATCAAAGTGGAGAAGTTGTTTCAGTTTTATTACTGTTATCCAGTTTTATAGTGTTATACTAACACTATTATCCCATCTGTTAGCCCTAGTTTTGCATAGGCCTCTTCCAACTTTTTCCACTCGTTTCTATCCCTGACAGTTGTCAACAACAACTTGCCAGCAGTAACTTTGAAGTCATCTTCCCACCTCACAAACGAACTTCCACATTTCCTCTTTCGGTTTCTAGGTTACCAATTTATTTTCTTACAGGAGCTTAAGTGCAGGTTGTCCAAGAGTGACGATAAATATGCTAAGGATCCACACATGTTTCAGGAGCTATGAAAACCTACTGGCTGGAGGGGCGCGAATCTCGACCTTCCCTCACAAAGATGATATCCCCCCAACTGCTGCCCGGAACTGAACCTGAATGGGAGAGAGCTGCTGACGTCAGAGACAGCATCGCGGAGTACTCAGCAGCTCAGATGAACAGCAAGGAGAATTACTTACCCAACGCTATACACTCGCCGACCTCTTTGATCAACTTACAGTTACAGACTGCGTTAAGAAACTCGGTGTCATTGCCGGCGTCTGCGCCAGTGGTGACGTCACCGGTGGAAGAGAGACGGATATATTCACCCGTCACGTTCCAGGATGTTGCCAGACGGAGTATAGCTAATTCGCCGAACAGAGTGGAGAGAGATAGAGGTACACATGTTTTTACAAGGTGTTCCAGTACTTGTATTTATAAACTTTAGGGGACTAAAGTACCAATCAATATGAATAACTTTTTCTAAGGAACCAAAACTGTGTATGAAATAGCTGTTTTTTTTCGCGTTCACATTGTTGGTTCCTTAGAAAAAGTTATTCATATTGATGGGTACTTTAAACCCCTGAAGTTTTTAAATATAAGTATTGAAACACCTTGTATACTTGATTAGGTGTTTAATAAATTAAATATTTCTAGGAAAGTCAGCCTGAATTATTCTAATTTAGATCTAATAAAATAAGATCTTAAATTTTTGACACACAACTGAGACGGCGCGTGCGCAAGTCATACCGTGGGATGATTATCATTGCAAAAAACTGCTATATTTCTCAACGGAAATTTTCCTAGTTGACACAAATTTAATTTCGTCAGTTAGTTATTACAACCACCATTGTCTTCCTAAGATATCTCCTTGGATATTTCAGAATCGAGATCAAACTCAACGAGTGGGGCTGGAGTGTGGACGGACGCGGAATCCATAGACCCGCCGAGGACTTCCACATTCGATAGCCTCAACTCCTCATTCTGGTAAATACCCACAATCCTCATTCTCCTCTAGATAAATCATGATGTTCTAGCTCCTAACTGGTGCCCGCGACTTCGACTGCGCAGGATTAGTATTTCGAGTATAGCTTAAATTAGCGTGGCGTAGTATATATGTGTAACTCTAGCGGTTTTGGCAGCGCACGCCAGTATAGCTCGCAGATGGTAGATTTTTTTCTACTTACTTGACACTTATCGTCATATTTTCGACAATTCACATAATATATTTATAAATTGTAGCCTATGTGTTATGCTATATTATTGTAAAGTTTCATTAAAATCCATTCAGTAGTTTTTACGTGAAAGAGTAACAAACATCCATCCATCCATTCATACTTACAAACTTTCGCGTTTATAATATTAGTAGGATAAATGAGTCGTCTAGTTTCAAACGCGGCAATCTTTTTTTAATTTACCAACATTTCAAAAATCAGAATTCCGGTTTTGAAACTAGTCGACTCAAATGAAACAAAATAAAAAAATATGCCTCTAATGGTGATGATGATGATGATGATGATGATGATGATGATGATGATGATGATGATGATGATGATGATGATGATGATGCCTCTATCTCTCTGAGACGCAAGAGCTAAGCAGAACTTCAACCTTTAGTTACAGTTCGACGTCCCCTTGCAGAGTCGGTACAGCGCCCGCCCCCAAGGACAGAGAGCCAGACCCATTTATTGATACTGTAAGTTACCTGTTTTCTTCCTTTATACCTAGTATCAATAATTATCAAGAAGAAAAAGAAAACCTAACCTACCTGTGGTAGTTCTTAACATTCCTACGATCTTTAGATATGTATTATGTACTTAGAAGGTTTTTTGAATCAGAACGGAAAAAAAACAACGTATGATCTAAGCAATCTTGAAGCTAGCCTTGAGACTGTAAATATAGTTTTATGTGTAACTAAACCCCTATGTTTCACTTCTTCTTCTTGTATTATCACTAATTCTTTCGAAACAAGTGTGGTAAAGGGATTTTGAGTGCGCCACAAAGAGGCTTCTTACGAGCACTTGACACGAATGTTGAACTAAACATAAAAGTTCTAAAGAACTTTACTGGGATCTTATTGATGCTTAGGACAACACGATGCCGCGCCGGTTACCGTGTTAATCTAAGTAGGTAATGGTGTAATCCTACTAATACCCAAATGTGGCTTGCTGTCATTTATAGAACTCTTGCAGCTAGTTTTTTTGTGGTCATATACAAGAAGAATTTCATTACCCAGGAATATAATTTTCTAGGTGACAGATAGCCGACTTTGCATTAGCTGTCAGTTTTGTCATGGAAAAACGTCAATTATCTGCTAAACTGCACTGTCAAAGCACTTATGAGTTCAATCTGCGCCTGCGGTGGCGTGCACGATGGCAATCAGTTTTTTTTAATCATTCTAAACGGTCTGTATCCAATTCAATCACTAGGATCACTTTGAAAAGTCTTGTAAACTAGGCGTTACGGAAGACCAGCGTTATATTAGTGCATCAAACACTTATAATATAAAGCTGAATGACGACCGATTTATTATCCTAACCAATATTATTCCTAGGAATTCGCCTATGTTCTTCCGATACATAATAAGCGATTTGAATCTAGCAGCAGATCCACGCGACCTAAGCCTAGAAGAACAAGCAAGAAAGTAACGGCTTGGCTCTTAATGGCTAGCTTTTATTTATTTTCTGCCTGTTCAAACTGCTATAACCTACAAAACTCTGATCGGAATTGTGCACGTCACCGCGGACGCAGGTTGAACGGATGTCAGCATGTCTGACGCAGCCACATTTTGCGCAGTGTACGGCCCGCATGAGCCCTACTCACTCTGCTCCTCCGGTGGTGGGTAGCTATGCTACACTTAGACCTGAGACGCCGCGAGTAAATGCTGATGAAATAGGTAAATTACTTTCATACAAAATATAGCAGGTATATTTTTGATATACCTAAAAGTAGAGATCGCTTTGCTTAGTTGTAGCCAAATAGTCTTGCTTACTTTTAGCATGTCATGTGAAAACCAAAAAAAGAATGATAGAGAATCAATAGTACATTGTTATCCTAGGGGTGAAAGTAACTTATTTAGTCCCGAGACGGGGTTTGGCGCCCGAGCTAGCTCGGGCGCCAATAGTTCGAGGGACTAAATAAGTCTTTAACCCGAGGTAAACACTGTGCTTTTCATTACGAATGCCAGGAAAGTAAAAATAAAAACATGAATTTGCTAAAGAAAAAATGAGTGAATTGTAGTAGATACAATCCATACTGCATTCTAACCAAAGAGTTATTATGTTGGATGTCATTGATGTTATTGTTATATTATATTAGCTACTTATATTATATTTACGAAAAAAGTTAAATTGCATATTTTTAAAAAGAAAGTAATTAAATATTTTTATTAAGAGAATACAGGGTTATAATTATAAAACCTACCTACCTTAAAAATCCACTACAGTTTTCACTAACTTGGCTGAATAAGTACCTCTTTGGTAATAAACCTCTTTTGTTTACGAATGTCGGTCATACTGTTGACATTCTTAAACCAAAGAGGTTTATTTTCCTAGGAAATGTGAAAATATACCTACATAACTATTTTTTTTTAAATATTTTGACAGCTATGAGTTGAAAACGATTCTCCCTAGGGCTGGAAGTATTACTTTCAACCCGCTCCTCAGGCAACTTCAGACCTACTTTCAGAGTATGAGTAATGAAAAGAGTATTTGTGTAATATTTATGTTTGATAAGAGTTCTGAATATAACAGTATACTGCATGTATACTGTGATATGAGATATATTCAAAAAATTAAAAATCGAAATATTGTATTCATAAAATACAAGTTTTAACAAATAAATGGGTTGGGATCTCTTCTTTTAAGTTCCCTGTATTAGAAGAGTCCTACCTTTTCTGTGGTTCAAGGTAGGTAGTCTTGAAATTTATGAGCTACAGTTACAAATACAAATGTATATAATTATAAATAAAACTATACGCCAGTTTAACTTTCCACGATAACTGCAGCCGTTTATGACTACGGTTATCGAAGGAAGCCATCTGAGTTCGTCGTTACTAATAGTAGTAGGTATGATTTGTACATTTTATGAAGATTATTTATGAACATGGTATAATATTAGATAGATATGAGAATAGTTAAAATATGTAGAATTAACTAACACACAATAAAACATGACTTCCGGATTTTCTATGATACTTTCTAGATCTTGAAGGTACAGAAAGACAGAATTAAAATCCATGCAATACAGAAAAAACCATCCATATTTTGATTGCATTTACAGAAACCGATACCGAATATCAAGACGCGCACGCAGATGGGCACATTTGTTCAGAGGCAGCTGAGGAAGCTCACTCAAAACCCGGCAAAGTGGGGCGGTTCCGAGCGAGAATAGCTCCGGGCCACCACAAGAACTGTACCCTCAAACACCTAACAAAGGACTCTATAAAGGAGAAACCTCAGTCGCCTGCAGCTAATGTGCAACCACACGGGCACCATCACACGAAGAATGTGAATCATCACCAATGTTGCGGTGCGTTTGGCAACCCGCACGTTAGACACAAAAATAATTCCAATTGTCACCTTATTTAGTTTTAAGAGAAAAATATCATAGGATATAACTCCGTGCTGGAATCAAGGGATGTTTTACAGATTTCGTTCTTAGATCCGTGCAAAAATTTACTTTTACCGACCTAAAAAATTTTGTTAATATTGTCGTCTATAAAACTAACCTACTGTCAATATATTACAGAAAGCCCTCACAGCTCAGTAGCTCTGCCTTCTGCGCTGCGGCCGTGTGTTCGATCTCCACCGAAAACAAACATTTGAGTAAGGGACCGTCCATTAATCACGTGAGGTATGACAGGTGGGATGGGGGTTTAGCAAAAACGAGTATGATATCACGTGTATTTATTTTTTTGTCGAACGCGTGATTTCTAAGCGGCTTTCTGTCTAGACATTTTAGTCATGGTCCTTAATTTCAGAAATAAGATTACACTTTAAGCATGTCTTTATATAATATTCTCAAAATTTTAAGATTCTTTGTACCTACTAAAAAATACACGTGATTTTGGGAGGGGGTTAGTCTTAAACCTCACAACGTATCACCCAGGGGGGGGGGGTTAAAAATGCAAAAAAATCATCACGCGATTAATGGACGGCCCCTAATCAATATAGATGTTTATTTTTTTTCTGTGTGTATAAATATCTGTTTCCCATTATACCTCTAGGTTAGTACAAGCTTTGCTTAGTTTGGAACTCGATAACCCAGTGAGCTATGTCCATCAATAATTTAATTTGATGTATGTAATATGTGCAATATGTTTTTTTATTCCATCTTTTTATGTTCTGCATCTGTATATAGTAATTTTCTTTCAATGTTCAATCATATTAAATCCTGCAGAATATAATTACACTTACTAACTCACTAAATTCGATTGGCACCACCTTCGATCAATCGAAGGGCACCACACAGGAGCTTCAATCATCATTTTCCTGCCCTTATCCCACGCTAAGTGGGGTCGGCACAACAGGTTTTCTTCTTCCACTCTCCTCTATCATTCGTCATCTCGGTGCTCACTCCTTTCTTACTCATGTCATCTTTCACACAGTCCATCCATCTTTTCTTTGGCCTACCTCTCTTTCTAAAACCATCCACATCCATATCTAACACTCTTCTCGTAATATGACTTTCTTCCCTCCTCATGACATGCCCATACCACGCTAACCTATTGCTCCTCAACTTATCTGTCACAGGCGCCACTTTCAAACTTCCTCTAATATACTCATTCCTTATTTTATCCATCCTTGTCACTCCGCACATCCATCTCAACATTCGCATTTCTGCTGCATGCACTCTTCTCTCATCCGTCCCTTTTGTTGCCCAACACTCAGATCCATACAGCACGACAGGCCTTATGATCGTCTTGTATACTTTCCCCTTAAGTTTAAGGGGCATTCGTGGATCACATGTTGTTCCTGAGACCTGTCGCCATTTCATCCATCCCGCATTTATTCTATTTTTCACGTCTCGGTCGATCTCGCCGTCGTTCTGAATGGATGAGCCGAGGTACCGAAAGTCGGAGCAGACTGGTAGGGATACACCGTCTAAGGCAATAGAGGTGAAACTGGAGGGACCACCAAAGTCGCAGAACAAGTGCTCGGTTTTTGTCCTGCTGATCTTCAGTCCGACACTCTCCAATTTCTCCTGCCATTTTCCCAGCCTGCTCTGGACCTCAAGCGCATCTTCACCAACAAGAACAATGTCGTCGGCGAACAGCATGCACCAGGGTGCTTCTTCCTGTATGTCCGATGTCAATGCATCCATAATCAGGAGAAACAAATATGGGCTTAATGCCGATCCCTGGTGCAAACCTACAGCCACACTGAACTTGTCAGTGACGCCAGCTTCCGACCGAACGTGAGTGGTGGCTCGGCTGTACATAGCTCGAACCAACTTCACATACTTCCCAGGCACTCTTTTCTCATTCAACGCCCACCACAGAACCTCTCGGGGTACCTTATCGTATGCCTTTTGTAGGTCCACGAACACCATGTGCAAGTTTTTGTGTACACGTCTATAGTTTTCACACAATTGACGAACTGCAAAAATAGCGTCCGTGGTACCTCGTCCAGGCATAAACCCAAACTGGTTCTGTGATACCTCACTCTCCCCTCTCATTCGTCTCGCTATCACTTTCTCCCATATCTTCATACTATGCGACATTAGCTTTATTCCTCTATAGTTGTTGCAGTCCTGTACATCACCCTTATTTTTGAAGATAGGAACCAACGAACTGTTGCACCATTCATCAGGGATCGCCTCTTCATGCATCAACTTATTGAAGAATAAAGCCAACCACTTCCATCCATCAGCTTTCAAAAACTTCCACACTTCCGCCGGTATACCATCTGGTCCTACCGCTTTACCATTCTTCATACCTTGTACAGCTATTTTAACTTCATCCATCGTTATCTCATTTATCATTCCCATGTTCACTGCTACTTTATCTAACACACCGCTCCATTTATTCTCTTCATTCATCAATCTTTCAAAATATCCCTTCCAGCGTTCTTTTATCTCTTTGTCTTTCGTCAAAACCTTTCCTACTTCATCTTTTATACATCTAATGTGAACAATATCTCTTGCATTCCTATCTCTTTCTTTCGCTATTCGGTACAGATCTTTTTGTCCGTGAGGGCTCTCTAGGGATTTATACAGTTTGTCCTGTACCCTAGCCCGCGCAACCGCAACAGCTCTCTTAGCATTCTTCTTACAATCCATATATACTTCCTTTTTGATTCCTTTCACAACATCATCACCTGCTTCAACGCTCTTCCAATCTTTAAATGCATCTTTCTTATCTTTCAAAATCTTTTGTACCTCTTCGTTCCACCACCAAGTATCCTTGTCTATTTTACCTTTCCCTTTCGTTTCCCCGAAAACATTCTTCGCCACTCTTCTTATACATACCGCCATTTCATTCCAACATTCATTCACAGACATCTCTGCCATATCCTTCATTTCAATCATCTTATCTACCACACCGTTTTGAAATTTTATAGCATATTCATCCTATTACACTTCACTATTCATTTCACACAGGAGCTTCAATATTGTAATATATTACATTGTAACAAGGATCATACAAAAGAACGGTAGGAACCAAGCCGTAAGTTTGTTGCCTGTTCTTCTAGGCTTTGGTCGCGTGGAACTGGCGACTAGCTTTAAAACGTTTCAAAGTGATCCTTGTGATTTTATTTACTTCGACTAACGAATTTTACTAATTTCTGGCACGGAGTGATAAAATTGTATCTAATTTTAAGATAATTTTATAAATATAACGCAACTACTTATTTTTACGTACAAAAATCTAGTCTCGGCGTAATAGTTTTTGTACAGTCAGTATTATTTTTGATATTTTTTGTTATAATTATTTGTTAGATCTCAAAGTTGCATGACATCCAGAGAACTGATTCCGTAGATGACGTGAACGCATTATGGAGCTTTAGTACAATATGACAATAGATAAATTTAAATCATTATGAATATATCGAAGTATTTTGATACTGTCTGACAGTGGTTTCTAAAAATTGTATTAAATAAATAGGTTTATTATAGAGCCAGTTAATTTAGATAGTATTTTGGTACATGCCTACCTATAACAACTTGTTCTAAAGTTAATATACTAGAAAACGGCCTAGTAGAGGCGAAAATCTTCTAGCTGTTGTTTTAGCAAAATAAAAAATATTCCTCTATATTTTGAATCTCTCAAGCTGTGTTAGACACAATTCTTCAAAATTCGATATGTACTCAACAATTTGATTTAATTGGTATTGGTGGTAAAGGCACTATTTAGAATTAAGAATTTTTGATCAATTTAGGTTAAGTAGGACAAATAAAACATAATTAACAACTGTTTAGGTATTTAGATAGGTCACGTAGTTCAGTGTTGTGAGTCAATTAAGAATATTACTAGCGCCAACAGATAAATGAATCCAAAATGGCATCGCTAATTAAGTACACCACCAGGTCTGAAAACCAGCGCAGCACCTTACTTATTATAACTATACAATGTGTAACATAATAAGACCAAAGACCAAGAGATCAAACCAAGCACTGGAATACTTTGATGTATGCTTAGTTTGAATACTTCGTTTTCGTAATTCCCATACAAAAGTGAAATTAATAATTGTCTCAGAAATTTACAACAACCCTGATAATGTGTACGTGACCTGGTACATACGCTATATGCGTTTACTAATTGGTGTTATGTTACCTATTTTATCTACAATTCACAATTAAAGGTCAAAAACAGCTGTAAATAGGACTACTTACGTCATGTTGTGTTAGTTACATTCTGGCGGAAAGATTAAGTAGCATTTCATGAATGAAAAATTACTTATAACATTTGTTATAAGTCTTATAACAAATGTTATTCGCCGTGAACTGTAGAATACCCTGCTTCCGGGATTATAGGGCTATTATGTTACACGTTGTATAAGCTGAGACGAAGACCTCTTTGTCCCACACAACGCAGCATGGGTATCAGTGTGGGTACGTACTTACCTATGCATGTTTTGATTATTGTTTGTACGTATTTTATTTGGTTTTTGTACCAAATATATGAGTGACCAAATAATAGTTTACTATCTTTCTTCTTTCTGATACCCTTTCACTTGAATACTATTGTGAACAATAATTTGAGAAAGAGATGAGAGGTTAGATTGGCGGCGCCATTTTAGATTCGTTTATTGGCACAGGTCATACCTGTCTAGTCGTTTTGAGATTCGATATTGTTTTTGTGTTATGTACTTTGTGATATTTATGTCATAACGTTCGTTATTGCGAACTAAATATCATATTAAATTGATAATCTTTTAGAAATCTGACACCTACATTATTGTCGCTTTCAAATCTATGTATTTTATTGCCAATAATTGTGTCACTTTTATGGTAAATAATAAATGCATTATATTTCATGTATTTTTCTCTTTTTAGATTTTATTAATCTCTTATATCTCAGTTCTCTTATATCTCTTCTCAGTTCCGTCCGGGTCATTGACCGAACTGGATGTGTGTGCGTAATTGCTGCGTTTAGCTAAAATGGCTGACACTTTGAAATGTCATAATTGTAATATTGTAATCAGCGAGTGTTTGGCATTTGTTCAGAATAAAATTCAAGTGATGGATAATGAAAGCCTCATTCGGGTTTGTGTAACGGGATTCTCAGAGAAAGATATTGACGATGCAAAAACGTTGCTGTTCGACGCGGTTGCTACCGGCAAAAGAAAAATAAATCGCAAAAAGGACGGAAAAATGCAACGGGATTTAGAAGATATGATATGTGTCTTCAAGGAAACGGATCCCGAGAAAATTCCTGTTTTCGTAGCTCGTGACCTTTATAAATTGCCCCCCGTTTGTTTTGACAGCATCGATGTGACTCATATTCTAAAGAAAATTTTGGTGTTACAAGAAGAAGTAAACACAATCAAAGCTACCTACGTGACCAGGGATATGTTACCCAATGATCAAGGGTTGGAATCAAATTTGACATTGGTAGATCCTCCATCACCAGTCGCTGTAGTGCCTGCATATCGCTGCATCAATGTAAATACCAAGCGGGGAGCATCAAGGCAGTCTTTCGCAATGGATAGCGGGCCAATCGGGCTGTCTCCTACAGTAAACGCCACTGCTAGGCGCTCTTCAAACCATGGTTGTGAAGACTCGCCGACTGGGAACAGGACTAAGGCAAAAGGTGATCAGCTGACCAACAGAAAAAAAGGTGATGACGCTAAGTGTGTGTCCAGCTGTGTGGAGCCCAGGCTATTACCAGAGTGTGCTTTTAGTACACCTGGAAGGTTAGTCAGTGGTACTGATCACCCTACTATGGCTGAGGTAATCACTGCAGAAGGAGAATGGAAGAAAAGAAAGCCAACTGAAGAGTGGATACAAGTTAACAGACGCAGATATAGAAATCGCTTGGATGTATGTACTGGAAAAGCTCAAAAAAAACAAGTAGGAAACTTCAGAGCTGCTGAGTCTATGGTATCGCTTTATATCTCCAATGTCCACAAGGATACCACAGAAAAGGATATAATTGACTATATATTTGAAAACACCAAGGAGAGGGTAAAGCATGTAAGAATTAATATGAAAAAGGACAGAGACTATAACAGCTACAAGTTATGGGTATCTAAGTTTAAAATGAACCTATTTTTGAATGACCAATTATGGCCGGAAGGTATCAATTTCCGCCAGTTTGTGTACTTCAAGAGTGGAGATGGGAGTTTTGCACAAAACAACACATAAACATAATGGATAGTACAACCAAAGCAACCTTTGTGAGTTTCAATTGTAAAAATGTAAAGACATCTGTGAATGAAGTCCGGAAGTTGTGTGATACATCCGATATAGTGTGCCTTCAGGAGACATGGCTTCTTCCCCACGATCTTCCATACCTTGGGGAGATCCACTCCGATTTTGGCTACACTGGATCATCAGCAGTGGACGTGACATCGGGCGTTTTGCGCGGGCGACCGCACGGCGGAGTTGCGCTTCTATGGCGCAAGGCATTATTCAAGGACGTTTCTGTGTTGCAGTCTGACAACAATCGGATTGTGGCGGTAAAAGTGACAATAGGTGATAGTGCCCTTGTAGTATGTAGCATCTATATGCCAACTGACTGTGCGGACAATTTGGCATTGTTTACACAGTGTTTAGGTGCGTTATGTGCAATAGTGGAAGGTAGTGATGTTCAATGTGTTTACATGCTTGGTGATTACAATGCTCACCCAACTGAAGCATTTGGTAAGGAAATGTTATTATTTTCACAAGAACAAAAGTGGTTATGTGCTGACTTGGACTTTTTAAACTCAGCTTCCAGTAATTTCACATTCATTAGTGAAGTACATCATTGTAAAAGATGGTTAGACCACTGTCTTGTCACCAGCTCAGCTTGGAAAACAATTACAAACATTAAAATTGACTATAATGTGTACTCATCAGATCATTTACCACTTGTTATAGAATGTGATATTAATGTATTGAGATCTAATTTGCAATGTCAAAAACAAACATGTAACAAGGTAGTGTGGGGGGCGAGGGACTCTCAGCAAATTAAGGAATATAGTACATTTTGTAATAGTAAGTTAAGTGACATAAATTTTCCTGACGATTTGAGAGAATGTTCATTTCATAATTGTATTTGTGACAGTAGTGACCACAAGAAAATTTTAGATAATTTGTATAGAAATGTAGTGGATGTACTTTCAGAGGCAGCATTTAGGACCTATAAAAGTAAAAGTAAATGTAATAAAAATAAAGTAGTGGGTTGGAATCAACATGTTAGTGATGCACATGGGGAAGCGAAACGTTGTTATAACCTTTGGCTGCTGTATGGTAAACCATCATACGGTCAAATTTTTGAATTAATGTTGACTTCTCGCAAAATTTTTAAAGCTAAATTAAAATGGTGTGTAAAAAATCAAAATCAAATTAAAATGGACATTATTGCAAAACATCATAGTGCAAAAGATTTTTCAAAGTTCTGGAAAGAAACTCAAAACTTGAACCCAAAATCTAGCCAGCCGGCAAGTGTGGAAGGGGTTAGTGACCCCAAGATGATTGCTAATTCTTTCATGCAGCATTTTAAAGTACAGGCCCTACCTATACCTAGCGGATCATACCCACTATCGTCGGACATACGTGCGAGGGGGGGGGTGCGCGGGGCTGAGCCTAGTCGTGGCGGCGGCGGCGGCGGCGCGTCGTTGGTTTATTTCACGGCTTGTGATGTTGAAAAAGTTATTAAAAATATGAGCCGTGGAAAGTCGCCGGGCCACGACGGGCTCAGCATCGAGCATCTCCAATATGCTGGTGTCCATTTGCCGCGTGTACTCGCCCTGCTTTATAATCTGTGTATTAGACATACCTATATGCCACCGGATTTCATGCGCACCTTAGTTGTTCCAATCGTTAAAAACAAAACAGGTGACGTATCCGATAAGAACAACTACAGACCAATATCGCTGGCTACGGTCTCTGCGAAAGTACTTGATAGTCTCCTTGATAAACAACTGGAAAGGCACCTAAAACTCAACGATGCTCAGTTTGGTTTTAGAGCTGGACTGTCTACAGAAAGTGCCATTTTTGCCCTCAAGGAGACTGTCAGATACTATACGAAAAGAAAAACACCAGTCTATGGATGCTTTCTTGATCTGTCGAAAGCATTCGACCGGGTTTCTTATCGGATACTGTGGGACAAATTGGCGGACACTGGTATGCCATATGAAGTTGTTAATCTATTTAGGCACTGGTACGCGCATCAGGATAACTGTGTGAGGTGGGCGGGTGAGGTATCGGACACGTACAGGTTGGAATGCGGGGTGCGGCAGGGGGGGTTAACATCGCCGAAGCTTTTCTGCCTGTACGTGAACGAGCTCATCGACGAGCTGAGTAGCATGCATGCAGGGTGCTCCGTTGATGGTCAAATGGTTAACAATATTAGCTACGCGGATGACATGGTGCTGCTGAGCCCGTCGCTCTGCGCGCTGGGGAGGCTGCTGCGTGTTTGCGAACACTATGCTATTACTCATGGGCTTAAATACAACAACATAAAAAGCGAAATGATGGTTTTTTCAGCTCGCGGCTGCTCCCTCAGCCACATCCCCCCCGTTTATCTTGATGGAAATGAGCTGGCTAGGGTAACGGAGTTCAAGTATTTGGGTCATGTGGTCACTACTGAGTTAAAAGACGACTCAGACATAGAGAGGGAGCGTAGGGCGCTGGCGGTACGAGGCAATATGCTGGCCCGCAGGTTCGCACATTGCTCAGGTGAGGTAAAAATAACATTGTTTAAATCATTCTGTCAATCATTTTACACAAGCGGCCTGTGGAGTAGTTTTAACAAATCGTCCCTCAGCGCCTTACGCGTCCTCTACAATAACATGTTCAGGGTGTTGTTGGGGCTACCCAGATTCTGCAGTGCGTCTGGCATGTTTGCTGATGCGCATGTCAATGACTTTCACGCCATGATGCGTAACAAAATAGCATCCATCAAGCACAGAATGTTGGCTAGCCCCAACAAGATACTCAGGATATTGGCTGGCAGATGGGACAGTCCATTGCAGTTTCACTGGGTGTCTGCACTTATTAACCCGAATGCCAGTCAAGTTTATTACATTAACTAAACAGTGTTCCTACCTACTTCATGTTAGTTTTAAATTGTTTGATTATTATGTGTTATTTTTAAGTTTGTATGGATCTATGACATCTGAAATAAATAAATTTTAATTTTTTTTAATTTAATTTTAATATACCTGTAAAATAAAAAAGTAACAATGACTTAATATCTACCTACTCCACAATTGGCTAAGGTAATATAAGCATATTTTTTTTAATCTAAAATACTTTAAACTTGAACACCAAATAAAATATAAAATGTTTACGTAGGCAAGTTATAATAATCTAATACAAAACAAATAACGGGACCGTGCAACTTCCAGAATTGACACTACTTATATAATTTTTTAAGCTTATCCGCGTATTGAAGAGAAAATATTTGTGACACTTGGTTAAGGCGAAGAAAACTGGTAATGTACCTCTCGCTCGCACATTTCAACATTTTGAAAAATTTAAAATGATTGAACTCATTTTTGGTAAATGGCAATCAACCAAGTTTTAGTAAAAAATCATTCTGATCGAAACAATTTTCCTACTCAAAAGTTTGCTACTTATTCAAACTTTTGCAAACTCTTGCTACTTATGCAAACATAATGAAGTTAAGTATAGAAAATCGCAAACAACCAAATTTCGGAAATTAGCATTTTTTACATATTTTATATCTTAAAAAATGTTGAAATGTGTTGACGGGTCAGCTTCTTATTGAAACAATGTCAGTTATAGTCGCGTTAAACTCTCGCTGCAGGCTCGGTTAGTGCTCAACCTATAGCCGCGTTAAACTCACGCTGCAAACTCGGTCATGAATCATCTTAACTCAAGCTTAAACAAAAGGATCGTCCGTTTTCCTAAGTGCGAGAGAGAGAGAGAGAGCAATATTGCTGTCTCGTTCCGATAACTTACGACCGAGCCTGCAGCGAGAGATTAACGCGACTATAGTGCGGTTGCGTCTCTTCGCTAAATTCAGAACCATACTATGCTAATCCTCATATATAAATTCAAAATAACAAAACAACCTATTCAAAACTAAGTTCCGTCCCCTTCAAGTGCTGCTCAGCCCACTCGTCGAATCTCCTCGACAAATCATCAGACATATAGTTCTTCCAATCCCCAATCTCCCCTTTCCTTATAAACCTGAGGTTAGTGGCCTCAAGATAGCTCTTTCCGAAAGATTTCTCGAGTATAGCCTCCAAATTAACCGCTCGGTTCGTCTTCATGTTATTGAAGGAAAGATGGTCGCATAGTTTGAACACTTGCTCGTCAGACATGGTTTTGTTCAGGAATTCGGCCGTCCGACGGACCACTGAAGGTAGGTCGTGTTTCATCTCCTCGAATTTGATGAAAAGGAGGTTGGGGTCGTGACGCCTGTTCCAGAAGCCTGTGGACATGGTTATAAAAATAAATTAAAATTAAAAAGAATAATACAAGAAAACTTCACATAAATATAATAACCGTTTTGGAAAAAAAACAGACTTTAAATACACTGAAAACATAAAACAGCAAAATACTAAATTACAACAGCTGTGGTCGCGGCATATTGCAACATAGCCAAAACGTCAAATAAAACGCGATAAATACCTTAATTATGAATAAGTAGGTAGAACAAAGTTACAACAATTTTTCCAATATGTGTTATGATCGCGGAAGTTCAGAAAAGATTTTTCATAACATTCAGTTATAAAATCACTGAATGTTATGAAAAATCTTTTCTAAAAAAATTTTGAAATGTGCGAGCGAGAAGGACTTTGACGGGTGTCGACAGAATCGCAGGTATTTATGGGCCTGTATTAAAACTTTAAGTACCTACAGTGTTGCCTGAAATAAAATTACCTATATTATTTTTAATTTTCCTACCGAAGTGAAGCAATGTCTGTGTGGTATCCAACTTACCAAGGATATGATTCCATACGGGCCCGAACGGGGCGCGGTCTCTCATGAAGATATCGCAGAACTCTTCGAAGGTCCCCTTCAGGCCGTGCACCAACGTGCAGTAGTGGTAATACGATACCACCATATCTTTCGGGTTACGGGACGTGTAGATTACCTAAAAGTAAGCACTAGTTTGTCAACTTCCCCTGATTTTCATTTCAAACGGGATGATTAAGAGCAGTAGAGGTCTTTGTGTGTGGCTCGTCCGGGGAAGTACTACCACCACGCCTTTATCTACCGCCAAGCAGCAACGCTGTGTTTCGGTTTGAAGTGTGTGGTTGACGGTGTAATTACAGGTACATCTGTATGCCTCAAGTTGATGGACGCAGGGCAGTGGTTCGTAGGGCACGTTCCTATCGTGCGTGACTTACGAGGCAATGCTTTGTTATAGGTGATGGTTACCACTTAACATCAGGTGGGCCATCTGCTTGTTCTATTTTTTTATACAACATGTAACATAATACCCCTATAACCAGGAAACAAGGTATTCTACAGGTCATAGCGAACAACTTAAATTCTACGACTTTCGAAATTTCGAAGGTTTTAATTCCTGAAAAATGTCTATTAAAATTTCTTCCGATATGAAACTAAACACATCATAAGGCAGCCCTATTTACAGCTGTTGGTCTTTGGCCTTATAGGGGTACACGTTGTATACCTTGCTGATGGAACATGCCCTGTTTTTGTTAGTTTGATTGATTCCCGATATTTCGGAATGCTTGAGCCAAGATCACGAGTTGAACTGACTGACTGTTCGACCCGTGAACATGACTTTCAAGAACCTTTGCATCCCGACGCTTATCGCTTTTAAGAGCTACATATAGTCGGTGGCATATCGTTGACCAGTTTTTCTATAAATTTCCTCATTTCTGAAGCTATCATGAAGTGAAACTACTAGCATAGCTCTCTCGATAGCCCATCCATATACAACTTAAGAACTTTCTAGTTAGCTTATGACTATCTAATGAGTTAAACCAGTTACGTAGTTTAGACAGCCTTCACAGCTCAGTTGGTAGTAGATCTGCCTTCTGCGCTGTGGGCCATGGGTTCGATCCCCAACCATACATTTACACATATATTTGTATAATAAACATATGTGTTTATGCCCCGTTCTGTGCTTAGTTTGAGGCTTTGTGCTGTGTGGAATGCCAACTAATATTATATTATAATTATGATAAGACTTATCAACTACACTTACAGGCACATGAGCATCTGTATGCCTCAAGTTGATGGACGCATGGCAGTGTATCGCAGGGCACGTTTCTAGCGTGCGTATGACTTACGAGGCAAATAAATATACCGTTTCTTATAGGCGATGGTTACCACTTACATCTGCTTGATCCATCAGCATAGTGTAAAAAAAAGACTTACCTTCGGCCTAGCAGTTCCATCGGTTCTCTGTATCTCATGAGGCAGTAGGTCCCACGGCAGATGGCTGCGGATGTACCGTGGCACTGCGAGGCGGTACTTCACGAGGTCTACCGACGTGCCCTTCACTGACTCGTCGTGCCATTCCGCGTGCCCGTCCACCATAATGCACGAGAGCTCAACGAGAGGGCAGCGTATCTTATTTTTTGAGAATACAAAGCCTTTAGTCATATACTTAAATCAGTGAGCTGTAACCCAGTGGCGTAGCTATCGTAGGTGCAGGTGGTGCAGTGCACCAGGCCCCGGAGCTCAGGGGGCCCTCTAACCTAAGCTTTGAAAAGAGAAGGTAAGCCAGCTCTCGAAGCTAGAAAACCTTGAGCCTGCTCACAATTTTTTTTTTCTTCTAATGGTTTTAAATGAACATGAACAATCAGTAGTAGAGCTTCAAATTTCAAGAGTAGTAGTGAAGGGTTCGTCCGGGGAAGTACCACGCCTTTATCTGCCGCCAAGCAGCGTTGCTGTGTTTCGGTTTGAAGAGTGTGGTTGCCGGTGTAATTACAGGCACATGAGGCTTAACATCTGTATGCCTCAAGTTGATGGACGCAGGGCAGTGCATCGTAGGGCACGTTCCTATCGTACGTGACTTACGAGGCAATGCTTTGTTATAGGTGATGGTTACCACTTAACATCAGGTGGGCCATCTGCTTGTTCCATCGGCTAGTTGTATAAAAAAGAAAACAGAGAACTCAAGATTTAAGACTTTCAACACATTCGCCAAGCGTCCTAGATAAGCATGTGCTGTTTTTTATTTGGTAGCTTGGTTGAGTATGCCCGTAGCACATTGCATCAGCGATAAGCTCACGTGCTTGACGGTCGTGAGATCAATTCGACAATTAGTTAAGTTTTCATCTCGATTCTTTCTCTATGCACCGGGGCCCTTGTCCACCTAGATACGCCACTGGCTGTAACACAGGTTTTCTTAAACCTATCACAGGCCTATCTTGCAATGAAGGCTTATATCTAGTAACTAAAACTTGCACTATTTAGTACTCAAATCTTTTGTTAAAGAGAGAGAAAATACCATTTTGATTCAAACTGATTTTCCTAATTAAACCATTGCATAACGTTTGTACAAAAACTTGTAAAGAAATTTTTTTGTTAGGAAAACTTGTTTGGATCAAAATTATTATTTTAGAACTACTTGGTTGATTGCAATTTTTCATAAATAGGTTTATCATAAATAAGTGATTTTATATATTTTAAAGTATTAAGATGTGCGAGCGAGAAGTACTTTGACAAAGCCCCAAAGAGTGTCAGCCCCTTGACAAAGTCAAAAGTATCATAATTTATCAACGTAGGACTGCTCGCTGATATTACTTTTCTAGTGCTACGCAAGTATCTATGCGCTGTGATAACAAAAGAGTTCCAGAAGATTTAAACGCGCATGCCAGGCTACGCGCGTAGCTCATGCTACGTGCGTAGCAGTACTAGTCTTGCTAGCTACAAAAAATAATATTACCTACTACTTATAAAGTCAAGGAGTTTTTACTCAATAAAATCTTTGAAAATTCTTGAATCTACGAAATATTAATTTAAACTGCATACGTAATTTAAATTGATATAAAACTTACTTGTTGTAGAGATTTCGCTCCTTCGTAGTCCAAATCGTGTCCAATTAGCCAGACCATCTCTTGGGCCCAGGTAGACCCTGAATAAGTTGTAATAAGTACCCATTAATATGAAAAACTAGCATGAAGGACGAACTATAAAATATTCATAACACAAAATATACAAGGTGTTCCAATAATTAGGTTTCAAACTTCCGGGGGCTAAAGTAACCATCAATATGAATAACTTTTTCTAAAGAAACAACACTGTAAAAGCGAAAAAAAACAGCTGTTTCATACAAAAGTTCAATTCCTACCTGGCTAAAATGTATGAAACAGCTGTTTTTTGTTTCGCGTTCATCCTTCATGAACCCAATTATTGGAACACCCTTGTATAAAGTAATATAAGGGCACGATTCCGTTTGGCTTCAGAAACATTAGAACCGCGACCACAGTGGTGATGTTTTAATTTCACTAAATAATTGAATAATGTTTTTTTTAATCACTCACCTGTTCTAGGATAAGAACACATCCACACATCACTCTCCCGAACCTCCATATCCAATATATCCTGTCCAATCGTCATATAATCGGCCGGCAAGATCACTCTCCCAGGGTTGATTTCCACCATGCAATCCTTTTTCTCAAACATCCTATCCAAAAGAGTTCCCGTCTCTTCGTCTAACTTTGAAAATGTTAGCTCCGGCTTCGTCTTCATTTTGAATTATTCTTTTTTCAAAATTTAAATTCAATTTACATGTAGGTAACACTGGCAGCTTCAAGTGTTCTCTTTTCGAATATTTTTCTTGTTTTCTTTTTAATTTCAAATGAGGCAAAGGCACGTCTGTTACGGCCGTACTCAGGAAGTACAGTTCGCTTGCAAAGGTGCAATATTTTGCTTCCCGACTATCGCCTAACGGCAACTTGCACTTTCGTTGCGGTAGGATGGCCATGCGTGTTTCAGATGCAATACTTGTTATGTAAAGTATTTTCTTGGAAGTGTTAAACAACCAAGAAGGTAGGTACCTAGCTGAGTATTATTACCTAGGTACCTAGTTTTAGTTAGAATTTGACACAAGTATTTCTGTTAAGGGGCTGACAACTATCAAACAACTTCTCGCTCGCACGTTTCGACATGTTGAAAGATATAAAATCACTAAAAGTTTTCCTACTTAAAAGTTTGCTTATGTACGAAAACTAGTAAAGCAAACTTTTGAGTAGGAAAACATGTATCGATCAAAATGATTTTTTTACTATACTGTGTGCAATTTGATTGCACACAAAATGGTTGATTGCGATTTTTCAAAAACTAGTTTAGTGATTTTATATCTTTCAACATGTCGAAACTTGCGAGCGAGAGTCACATTAGCTCTTGTCTTCGCCTTAATCTGTTGTACGTAGTTATACTGTGACTCTGATACTTTAGGTACCATCCAATCCTCAAACTAAAAACATATTAGTAGACCTTTTTTTTGCCTTTGTACCTAGGTTTAGGTGCCATGTTGTTTTTTTTTTTATTTTGTATAACTGTGGTGGTTTATATTAAAGTTTATAATAAATACTTTCTATCGATCTATCTACGTCGTCCAAGTTTTGGTACATTGTGAAAATCTATCAAACTCCAGATTTTTACACAAAGCTCTTATAACAAAAACATGTTAAAGTTATAAACCAAAACAGCCAATGATGGATTAACATTTAATAAATATAAAATTTTAAGGAGCTCTTTGTGAAGGCCTTGTCCAGGGAAGTACTACCACTATGCCTATTTCTGCCGCCAAGCAGCGTTGCCGCGTTTCGGTTTGAAGGGTCTGGGTACCGGTAAAATTACAGGCACATAACATCTTTTATGCCTTAAGTTAATTAGGGCACGTTCTTAAGAGTGACTTGCGAGACAATGTTATGGTGTAATAAAGGTGTTGGTCACCAATTAATATTAGGAGGGTCATGCTTATTGCTTCAGCAAGTACCTAGTAACCTACAAGTATTTTTTTTATCAATAGAAAGGGTGTCACTAGCAAAAGCAAAGCATACAGTAAAAGTACCTACATAAAGTATACAAGTACATAGGATACTGTAGGCAAGGCAGTGTACCTAGGTACCCTACCAACAACGCAGCTAGATCACAAACTTGATCAGGTATAAACTTTCTATAGAGAAACTTGCTCAAGCAGGGCTTTCTAAGTTGGCTTACAAACAGCAGATAAGCTGCCACAAAATAGTTTCTATCTTAACTAGGTAACTATAACTTTAAGTAAGAACCTACTTATTTCGAGGGGTTCTTCACATAAGTAGGTAAGTAAGTAAGATTCACATAAGCAGAGTCATTCCAACGCATTACCGCAAAACTAATAACGCAGCCACTTCATTTCCGTGTGCAGTCTTCCTGTTTAGCAACTTTCAGTTTCTGCCACACACGAACGCGCTAGCTTACCGGCCTATGTAACTAAGGTATAAGTAGTACTAGCTTGGGTCTCTGGTAGTACAATCGGCCGATGCTACACTGGAATGTATAGGGTAATTAGGGTACAATAATTCAAAAAGAGTTTATAATTCCCTAAAGTTAATAAATATCTGGTTGGTGTGTGATGTGAACCTACGACCTTCGGGTTCAAATCCCACTCGGATAATAATTTTTGGACATTCTAAAGTCTATAAGATTATCTTGAGTAGGTAGGTACATACATACATAATAGTAAAAACTACAAAAACAATTCGTAAAGTTTTTTTTAAAGTTTTAAGTTGACAGATTTCGTTATCGTTTATCCTGTAAAATGTTACATTACGACATTACATTACGGATGAATACGACCATGCATGAGGTACGAATTTAATAAAATTTAAATATTTAAATGTCTGAAATTAATTTTAAAGGTGGAACACTATGGTTATTGGCGGACTAATTGACGTACACCGCCACCCCCGCCCATATTTCCGTTTCCGCTTTTCTACGCACGCGTTGCGAGAGCGACCAAATTATAAACAAACGCAATTATTGATTTATTTCCTAAACCGAAACGTCGAAAGCCATGAATTTAAACTCCAGTTTACCGTACGAAATACTGCTTTACCTGAATAGTTTTTATTTAGGCTTGTTCATTGTGTGCGAAGTCGGCATCGGAGTACTCAAAGCATGTAATGCTAATTATCCTGAAAACGCGCTGCTGACCGAAGCTGTTATTTTTGGGCTGATGTGTTTAGTTGAAGTTTTAAGGATTTTCTTGGGGAGACGAGGAAACCTTGTAAATCAGAGTGAGTGGTCTATTAACCAGTAACATCTAGGTATCTATCTACCTACATACATTAATTAGTACCTTCGAAATAGAATGAGAGGTACCTACCTAGCACCCTGTTCCTACGTTCTGAGCCACGGATTCATTCTTTTTACGGGATTATATAATCCCTTTTCTTTTGCCACCAGCTCATATAGGTAGGTACCTACCTATCTACCTAGGTACTTACTTTCATTTATTAAAATAGTTAATAAATGGTTGATACCTTTTATAAGAAGAAGAGTTTGTAGGTATAGCAAAACAAATAAATTTTATCTGCCTAAATATTTAGCCTTCCTTACAATAAAATTAAGATTTCCAAATAGGAAAATAAAATTACAGTAATTATTATTTTTATAATAATTGCTGGAAGAAGCCGATGGCCCACCTGATGTTAAGTGGTAATCATCAGTATTTATAGCATTGCCTCTCAAGTCTCAAGTGATTGCCATTTGTCCATCGACTTGATACAGATAATAAGCCTCATGCATTACTGTTTGTTTACAGAGATTCCAGTATTCATCTCCATGTTCCTCACAGTGCCTTCTGCAGTCGGTGTCAGCTACTTCCTTATATATCAGACCTACATCTTACGGCTAGAATACATTTGGTGTTCGGTCATGTTAATATTCCAAGGGTTGGAACTAGCGTTTGCTATCCTGTTCATAATCACTGCATGCAGGAAGGAAACATCAGGTTGATTATAACAAGCTTACCACAGACATACTGATGCCAAATAGTAATTTTAAGAAAAAATACTTTTTCAGACTGATTTTATCTATACATTGCAGTCTTTTTGAATGATACATGCACCTAAGTATTACACATATATCTAAATAGTATTGTGACCGACATAGTTGCTCTATCTATTATCTATAAAAATGCCTTGGACATGAAAAGCTTAGCTTTGACTATTTGAACTTCTGTATGTGATTTATTGTATTTTTATAATCTATAAAATCTTTAACATATTATGTAAAGCTTTTATAATTACTAGCTATGATATTTTAACTATGTGATGAGTATGGAAGGCTTATGTCTGTTAATGACTGATAATGATTTAGATAATTTTTATTAAACAAACTAGTTCATTACTCTTGTCTCTGTCAGTCCCCAATAGATTAACATTTTACTATTTGTACCAAGAAATTAATAAAGAATCCATTAAAACTCTAACAAACTTTTTATTTCTAAATTATTCTTGAATGGCTTATTTACTCGGTGGTGTCAGATGTTCTGGCTTTTTCTGGCATTCTAGTTTAGTTACTTTCAACGCACATCCTTCTGGAAGATTTCTCTCAATATACTCCAAGTATGTATCACAAGTTGAACCAGTTAGCCTTTGCAAGTGAACAAATCTAAAGTATGTCCGGACTTCATATTGTACTTTGTGCTTTTTGTATATGTGAACACATCTTAGGAGGGTGTGACGCTCTTTCTCAGATTTTCTTAGGGCCCAGCTGAAACAGATTGAAAACTTTATAAATAAAATAAGTCTATTATTTTTCTTATATCAAAAATGTTTTGAATAAAACACTATGAAGATTATGTATGTTTTTTTTCACTCATCACTGTAATGGCTGAGCAGAGGCATCCATGTCAGAATGTAGGTATACACTTTGTGACTTAGTTACCTAAAGGGTAGGTATTTTTTATTCAGATATGAACAATGCGAGCCGAGCCACAGGTGGTTATTTTTATAACATACAAACCTTTTAGTAACTTCAATGCCCAGATGAGATGCAGCCGCAACACAGAACCAGGAGTAACTGAGTAGTACAGCAGGGTCAATTCCTCTCATCTCTAGCTCTACCTTCTTGTATAATTTATCCAATTCAACTGTTGGTGGTGGCACATTTTCCAGAGGTTTAGGTATTGGGGATATAGCAGAAGTTACTGACGATAAATGCTTGAACGTAGTATTGTTATGGGTAAGCGATCTTTGGATAAATGGAGCGGTACGCCAAATATTCTAAAAATAAAATTAATTTAGGTTTAAACTATGGTTACAGAAAAGTTGTAAGTTTAACGATTGTAGAGATATTCCGGATGTTTTAAATATCCAGGGCAACCTTACCCGAATGGTATTCATTTTCTAAGATTTGGATTTATATAGTTGTAATGTAAATTAATTAATTCAGCAAATCTAATCCACACCATGAAAAATCAAATTGAAATAATTTCAATTCTTGTTTTTATGTTTTTTTTTATTTTGTTCTGGCACTTGATCGTGGTCCATTGACACTCAAGCTCAAGGGGGTCCGGTTAATTTACGACCAAGTATTACACAGCCCGAAAATGTACAACCCGGAAAGCACAGCCTGGAAAACACGGCCGTGTTTTCCAGGCTGTGCTTTCCCAGCACAGTCGGGATTGTACAGCCAGGATTGCAAAGCCTATGCTCTGTTTAGATGCACTACACAGTAAGTATAGGCAAGTAGCACAGATTAAAAATTATATAAAATAAGAGAATTATTCAGAGATTAATGTTAGAAAAAAATAAAATTCTGGGACTTTGGCGGCCGCTGCCGCGGCACGCTCGCTTTGCTCGCTCGCCTCGTGCGTAATTTATATGTTTTAACATAACCTAACCAATCCGAGTCGGATCAACAAGTGAGTGAGTAAGAATTGACGAGTGTAAACAAAGCCTAAGTTTTGGCATCAAAATTTTGGCTGCGTTTTATCGGGTCGTGCTTTCCAAAAGGTGTGCTGAATTTGTACGGCTTGGAATGTACAGCCTTGGATTACACAGCCATGGATTTCGCGACCAAATTGTACATCAATTCCGGGCTGTGTTTTCTTCGGCTGTACAATCCTTGGTTGTACATTATTGGCACCCGCTCAAGGGAGTGGAAGGCAATAATGTACGGCCAAATAATGTACAGCATGATATTGCACAGCACGATAATGCACACCCAGATAATCCGTGTCCACTGGTTTGAATTATTGGGTGTACATTATCATCCCGTACAATAACATGCTGTGCAATATCGTCACGTGTCAATAATGTACACCCAGATAATGTACAGCATGATAATTGGAAGCCACTTTAGTACCGTTGAGTCGGATTGGTTAGGTTATGTTGAAACATATAAATTACGCACGAGGCGAGCGAGCAAAGCGAGCGTGCCGCGGCAGCGGCCGCCGAAGTGCCAGAAATTAATTTTTACGGTACCAATGTGGCTTCCAATTATCATGCTGTACATTATCTGGGAGTACATTATTGACACGTGACGATATTGCACATCCAGATAATGCACCCCCCGATAATGTACACCCAGATAAAACGAATCCAAAAAGGTACCAAAGTGGATTCCAAATATCATGCTGTACATTATCGTGCTGTACATTATCATGTCGTACAATAACCGGACTCAAGCTCAAGACTTCTTTTTTTTTCTTTTCACTCCTCTCGGAGCAGGCTCGTTCTAACTAAGACCATACCGCCTAGTCTTACGTTTTGAGTCAAGACATTGTTTGATTCTATGGCTTTTACATTTTACAGTGCTGCCCAACATCACCATGGAGGCAATATTAGTCTAAAAACATCACAATAAAAATAATTAAACCTTAACACGAGTTATGACCATTATGATGAAACTGAAAAGGTCTATATTATAAATCTATGGTCTATGAAGAATTTTATGCTACCAATTTTAAATCCGAGTAAAATACAGATAAAAAAATAAATGAAAACGAGAAGCTCGCAAATAAGACTTGGCAAAAGAATGAAATCCCGCGCCAGAACAAATAAAAAAAGTGTAGCAAACGAACGAAACCTATCCATTTCGTTCATTCCAACCCTTACATCAAGAATACAATAGATAGAGCATCAAATAATAATACCAAGAGTAAGAGAGACGCAATAATACAAATTATACCTATGAGTGAGAGAAATATAAAATAAATGTTTTGTCCCTTTCTGCGTATACGTTTTTGATTGTTTAGCACCAAGTTTGGTGCTAAACAAACCGCTTGGTGCTTGTGAGTTTACAGGTGTTTAGTGCCAAAGTTCTTTGAAAATAGTGTGTGCCTAGGTCCCAGTATACGTAGAGTTAAGTTTATAATGTGGTGCATTGTAGTATTTTAGGCTGTGATAATGATACAGCTCGGAAAACTGAAAATTAAGCTTCCTTCGGTATGTAGCACTTTTATGTTCTATTTGTCAATTAAACTATAAAACGGAGAATGCACAGTGTCCACAATTAATCATTTAACGGTTGTGTTTACTTTCTATCGCATATCATAGTAGATTTCTAGAATTTAATTGTTTTGTAAAATTGAGTATAGGTTACTATAAACCACACAAATGACATGGCTATTCAAACCGATACAGTTCTATAGAAACATAATTTGGCTGGGTTATACGATCTTTCGGGCTGCCAACAAAAACAAAATCTATTTGCCAAAAATGTTGGGAAACGAACAACTTTAGGGTGGATTCGACTCTGATATGTTAGGATAAGTTCAATTATACACAATAATCTAGAAAACAAATGACAATGTCGCAACTTATTATTACCTTATTCAAAGAAATAAGGTTTGTTTGACTTAAGTACATAATGAAAAAAAATATAATATAGGTATAGGTAGTAGGTACATATATTTTAATTTCATTTAATTTATTTTTTTAGCTTTGCGTTACATTTTAATAATTTATGTCTCCTCACGATTTTCATATGAGAAGTTGGTAGTTATTTTATGTCTGAGACCACCATCGCGTAGTATGATTAAATACCTACATATGCCTATTATTAACATGTTTGTTTTACAGATTTCCCAAAGATGCAACTAATTTGGGCTGGTGGGTTATCGCTACGGGTTACCAAGCTCCAGGTCACCAAGCTCCAAAATCAAAATCAAAACGGTCTTTATTCAGTACAATCACAAGGATCTCTTTGAAACGTCTTAAATTGGTACTAGGTGAATGTACCGCCAGTTCCTCGCGCGCGACCAAAGCCTAGAAGAACAGGCAAGAAACTTACGGACTAAAAAACTTTTGGGCTATTTCAACATAAACGGTATCTCCGCTTTTTTTTCTGGATATAAAAAGTATGTTCAAAAATCTTGCTTTAAAAAGTGAGAATTAAGAAAATATTCTCATCTGAAATTGTTATGTATAAACTATTAAATATTTATCGTCTAATAAATAAATACGTACTTACACGTGATATATTTTAATGTATTTATGACATATTCATAGTGATGTTCTGAGGATAGCTGTATTCATAATGCCATCACTTCGCGCTTCAGGGCAAAGTGGTGGCATTGCTCAGGCTTATGGTCAGCTCTAGCATAAGCTGGCTTCCTCCTGTTAAGATGTATTGTTTATACCTACTTAATTTAAAATTGAAGCACGCGTTATAAATTAACCTTTTGAATTACGGTTTCTGATGAGTAGGGATGTAGAATAAATAAATCAATGATAAATAAATAAATTGTTTTTTATTCATAAAAATTTTACCTAGCTGGTGCAGTAACATAGTTAAACTATTGGTAGGTGGTAGAATGTGAAGAATAGCACCACTAGCTCTGTCCCCCTCACTAGGAAAATCCAGGACTCTAGCTCGCGGGGCCTAGGGTTCTGATGTCAATGTCTAAAATGCCAGCTTAGTGCCAGTTCGCCCTGTTTTTTTTATTTTATTTTTTGTAAATATTGGTGGACGCTCCACACAGCACTATATAGCCCCAAAATAAGCCAAATCACAACCACCCAGTCAGAGAACAAACGTCTAGTATCACATCATACAAATGTTTGTTCTCGGTAGGATTGAACCCACGGCCTACGGCGCAGAAGGCTACCAACTGAGCTGTGTAGGCTTTTTTCTAGCTCATTCCTTAGAAGATATTAAAATGGCGTAACCTAGAGGAGGGTACAAACTATTAAACTTGCAGAAACTAGCTTTAATTAAACATAATTAAACAAACAACTGGAGCCGCGGCGACATCATAGCTTATGCTTGGTTGGGTGAAAATAGTAAGATGTGGCAACCCATAAATTGTATGTACTTGTTGTCCGTCTTGCTCGGGTATACGCTCGTAGGCAATCTATAGTATTATAAATCGGGTGCCGATAATGTACAACCATGGATTGTACAGCCGAGGAAAACACAGCCCGGATTTGATGTACAATTTGGTCGCGAAATCCATGGCTCACAGTGGTTCCAAATCAAAAATAAGTGGACATAGGGTCGAAAGTCGGAATTTCGATCTGATTTTTTTATACAGAATAGATCTCAGCTATCCTGACAACTTTTGTTCTATGAAAAATCTGTAAGAAGCGTAGTTTTCGAGAAAAAAAATAATCAATTATTTTTTGTATGGAGAAAAACATACTTTATTTTTTTTCTCGAATTGGATCAATTTGGCCCGTGTTTGGTTGGTACTGTGTCATAGCCCAGGTGATATACTAACATAAAAAAAATATAACACGCGCAGTCACTTGCAGCCACGGGAGAAAATTGACTCTAAATAAAAAAAAATTTTTTTGCTTGTTTTGCGAAGAGTTCTTATTTCTTCATATCTTTTCATGGATTTTCGTGTACTGTAATATATTTTAATTGACTCCGTGAAGAGAAAGTAATAAAAAACTACATTTTAGTTATATTTTTCTGCCATATTAAAAATTTTTGCTAAGGTACAAGAGACTGTACGTATTTAATTGAAAGTGAAGATCTGAAATTAAATTGTAAAATAACAACGCAATTTCAGTTGTTGACAAGGGTTCAGTCCAGTACCCAAGCTAGGTGCAGGTAGTTTATTATTTGCAGGTGGCTAAGTGATTAGTGGTAAAGAGATTATCTTATTTACAATAAGGGCCAAGTATCTGAAATGGCTCATTCTTTCGTACAGGTAAAAATAAGTTTGTTTGTGTTTAATGGATGAGTGGTAAAGATAATTAATCTTGATCTACTAACAAATTGGTCATTCCGGTACTGGGCTGTGATTGGTCGTTAATAGCCAAACTCATTACCGACACAGCTGCAAAACTACAAATATATTGCAATGATTAATTTCATTTCATTCTATTTTCAACAATTAACTGTGAAAGATCTCGGAATAACGTTTTTCAATATAAAATGGCTGGTTTCGGTTCTTATCTCGATTTGTTTCTGAGTCTTAGGGGGAGTGGAGATCTTAATAATTACAATCATCTAAGTGAAGTTATAATTTCTAAAATTCCAAGTGAAATATCTGAAGAAGACCGTAGGAAAATCATTGAGTTTTGCCGTTTGTTCGCCAAACGAGTAATAACGAAATGGGCAGAGAAATGTCTTCAAGCAGATGCTTAAAGACATTTCTGAATCGGGAAGCTAATAGCAAATGGCTGGAGACAAATATCAAATGGCCTACCTGTGATACGGTTGATTTAGTTACCGTAATGGCAATTCCTGAGGACTTGGTTGATGCGCCAGAAGTGCCAGAATATTTGCCGGAACCTATTCTAAATGTCTGCACTTCAGAAGCTGGAACCTCTACAGAGAAGGAGAAAAGAATGCCATTCGCGGATTTGAGCAACAAGCAGAAGAAAAGGCGTTCTGGCTCCATTATAAATGACAATTCTGAAGAAGAACTGGAATATTGTTATATATCAAAGTTAAAAGAAACGGGAAAGTTAGCTTTGGCGAAGATTGTGGATCATCTAAGCAAGAATCCTGGCATTGTGTCAGATTTGTCAAAACAGCTTTTTAAAGAAATTAAACCAGAATAAATTTCTGAAGATAAATCATTGGCACTCTGCACATCCCTTAAACTGTCCAAGTGGCAGTACCAATCGCTAAGAACGTTCCTCAAAGAAGAAAATTGTTCCAGTGCTCTTCAGTCTTATCGGAAGCTTTTGTGCGCTAAAAAGAGGTGTTACCCTTCCGATGAACATGTGAAAGTAACGGAGAAAAGGGCTCGGATCAGGTTATTTTCATTTTAAACAATCCTATAATATAATTATATTATAAAGCGTTGAGATTCACGTTATTTATTTATGTTTTTATTTTCAGACTACAAGGACTTTTGGACCACACTGTTCAAAGGATTTTGCTAGACTTGGGACCCATCGAAAGCACCGAAAAAGGGCTGAAGTTAACATGGAAATGGGGCCTTGACGGATCATCATCACAGAGTAATTACAAACAGAGTTTTTCAGATACCGAGTTTGACGATTCCTCTGTTGTGATGATCAGCATTGTCCCTCTCCAACTTGTTGATGGAGAAGAGATGATGATTTGGGAGAACCCGAACCCTTCTTCCACATATTACTGTCGACCAGTGAAGTTCACGTTCACTTCAGAGACAGCGGAGTACACAACTCCGAACACACACTTGGAAATGCAGCAAGAAATTGCAGAATTGGTACCAACGAAGTGTGGGGATGCCGAGATAGTCCACGAACTCCACATGACTATGATCAACGGGAAAGTCGCTAATACTATTGCAGATGTACCTTCTTCAGCAACGTGCCCCATTTGCCTGGCAAAGCCAAGCGAAATGAATAATTTGCAACTCTTGGCTACGAAACCCATTCGAAGTGACCTGTACCAATATGGAATTTCATCACTACATATGAAGATAAGATGTATGGAGTGTGTGCTTCATATATCTTATAACATAGACTTTCATCGATGGAGTGCTCGTGGAGAACACAAAGAAATGAAACAAGCCAAAAAAATGCGACGGAAATACGGCAAGACGCTTTTTCGGTGACTACAAAAAAACGGCACAAATAACAGGAGTTGACGAAAACCTTATTGGTCGATTTTCAGTTATTCTCCAGGTTATATCTTCAAGAAGGAAAATTAGCATTAAAAACTTCCGGAGCTAATGTAGAGAAACAGCAGAACTTCATGCGCATTTATATCCGTGGTACTACATGCCAGTCAGTGTCCACAAACTTTGTATGCATGGAGCAGACATTTGTAGCCACTTTTCTGTTTTGCCTATTGGTAAGTAAAGCAGAATCAATACTTTCTTTGCATAAAAGTAAAATTTTTATTCCTGTAATAATTTACCATGTTTTATTATCTTAGGGTTCTTATCAGAAGAAGCTTCGGAAGCTCGTAACAAGGACTTCAGGAATATAAGGGAGAAAAACACAAGAAAAACAGGACGAATCGAAAACAATATTGACATTCTGCATGGCCTTTTAATAAGCTCAGATCCACACATTTCCCGAATCAGGCCTAAGTTTTCGAAGATAATCCATCATGATTTACTCCCAGAGGCAGTTCCACTGCTCGAGGCAGACCCGGAGTGGACACGCTTTGAAGAAGAGAACATGTCTCAAGAAGCAGAAAACATCGTTTTCTTTTGAAAAATATAACTAAAAATCCTTTTGAAAAATATCTAAAATGTAGTTTTTTATTACTTTCTCTTCACGGAGTCAATTAAAATATACTACAGTACACGAAAATCCATGAAAAGATATGAAGAAATAAGAACTCTTCGCAAAACAAGCAAAAAAATTTTTTTTTATTTAGAGTCAATTTTCTCCCGTGGCTGCAAGTGACTGCGCGTGTTATATTTTTTTAATGTTAGTATATCACCTGGGCTATGACACAGTACCAACCAAACACGGGCCAAATTGATCCAATTCGAGAAAAAAAATAAAGTATGTTTTTCTCCATACAAAAAATAATTGATTATTTTTTTTCTCGAAAACTACGCTTCTTACAGATTTTTCATAGAACAAAAGTTGTCAGGATAGCTGAGATCTATTCTGTATAAAAAAATCAGATCGAAATTCCGACTTTCGACCCTATGTCCACTTATTTTTGATTTGGAACCACTGTGTGGCTGTGTAATCCAAGGGTGTACATTCCAAGCCGTACAAATTTTGCACACCTTTGGAAAGCACGACCCGATAAAACGCAGCCAAAATTTTGATGCCAAAACTTAGGCTTTGTTAACACTCGTCAATTACTTACTCACTCACTTGTTGATCCGACTCGGATTGGTTAGGTTATGTTAAAACATATTAATTACGCACGAGGCGAGCGAGCAAAGTGAGCGTGCCGCGGCAGCGGCCGCCGAAGTGCCAGAATTTTATTTTTTTCTAACATTAATCTCTGAATAATTCTCTTATTTTATATAATTTTTAATCTGTGCTACTTGCCTATACTTACTGTGTAGTGCATCTAAACAGAGCATAGGCTTTCGACCAATCAGAGCATGGTCACAGAATCCATGGTCGTGCAATCCTGGCTGTACAATCCCGACTGTGCTGGGAAAGCACAGCCTGGAAAACACGGCCCGGATTTCATGTACATTTTGTACATGGAATCCGGGCCGTGTTTTCCAGGCTGTGCTTTCCGGGTTGTACATTTTCGGGCTGTGTAATACTTGGTCGTAAATTAACCGGACCCTTATAAATCTATGTTCCAACCATAACTAATCATTCTTTCTCTCTCATTCAACTTCAACTAGACAAGAAGGAAGGGCCCGGCTCGGGCCCAAGCAAAGGCCACACAAACAAGAAGAAGAAGCTTTAAGTTAAGGAAGGAATGTCGTAGTTTAGTATTTTGGTGGGTGAGGGAATTTTCAGAATATTTTTCGTCTAATGAAAGTTTGATAAGATACAATCTTCACTCCTTGCAGGTTGATTTGCAGCACTGTATGAAACCAGCCACGGGTGTCGTGCCAAACACAGTCAGTAGGTACACTAGCTCCCAAAAATGATGCGAAGCAAACGGGAACATGATGAAACAGATGAATTGTATGAAGTACCGGCACTGGAAGTACAAGAAATAGTCATACTCGAAGTTGGCGAACATGAAGAAGAAGAGTCAGATAACCAGAGATGCAGAATTTGTCTTAATGAAGGCGAGTTGCCGATTTTCGTTGGAAAGGACCCAGAAAAGTTATGTGAATCAATATGCAAAATCGGAGGCATAGAAGTGAGTGCCGATGATCCTTACCCAAAGTTCTTGTGCCAGTCCTGTGATAAGCTTCTAAAAGGTGCTATAAAATTCAGAAAAACAGCACAGTTATCTGATAATCGACTGAGAAAGGAGAAGGCTGAAGAAAACTTGGAACCCACTTCAGAAATATATGTTGACACTAATCCCAGTGAACACACTGATCACAGTGACCTATCTGATTACGACGATGATGATGACACAGCTATAAAAACAAGTGTAAGTGAACACACTTACCATAGTGGTCAATCTGATTTCGATGATACATCAAAGAAAATGAGTATAAGTGAGCTCAGTGATCATTCTGATAACAGTGATCATTCTTATAACAGTGATCCTATATACACACCAGAAAAAACAAATCTAAGTGAGAAGAAGAAGAAGAGTAGAACTGATGACCGAACAAAAAACTCAAACAACTTAAAGCAAGCAGCTAAACAAGTAAAACGGCGGCACTGCACGAGGTGTGACCTAACATTTAGCTCATTCAAGGAGTACCGTATACACATAACATCTACCGAACATGAAAACAAAAGAATTGAATGTAAAATATGCAACAAAACCTTATCCCATCATTACTATAGAAAACACCCGTGTGTACGTAACCCACATTATAAACCACCAATAACACATATTTGTGATATCTGTGGGAAGAAATTCACATCAAAGACACAGTATAGTAGGCACCAATCAATACATTCCGATGATCGGCCTTATGAATGTCCATACTGCCCTTACCGAGGCAGATTAGCCCAGGTCCTCAAAATGCACATTAGAACACATACTGGTGAGAAACCATATCAGTGTACACTATGTCCCTCTCGGTTCATCAATAAAGGTGGTTTCAACCTACATATGTTAACACATAAAGGTATGCGTGATTTCCATTGTGAAACATGTGGAAAAGGATTTTATTTGAAGCGAGATTTAGAACTTCATGTAAAAGTAGATCATGATGGCATAAAAGAGTTTGTTTGTGGCACTTGCGGGAAAGCTTTTGGGTATCGCAGTCATTTGACGAAGCATGAACAAAGGGTCCATAAGAAAACTAAGCGGGAAATTGCTGTTGCAGCACGAAAGTGAACGCCCAGTTCCTGGTAGAAGGGTTATGGATGTATAGAAATTCAATGATAGTGATTTATAAACATAAATTTAGGGTAGGCGTCGGATTTCTTATCTTTTGATTTCTCAATAATATACCCAAAATTCATCAGCTCCCATTAGTTTTGCTAATTCATTCTTATATAGAAATAATACACATGATTGCATTAACATATTGATTTTTAAGTCTTAAATAGCAGTTATGTTTTAAGATTTCATATGAATTCATATTCATGAAGTTTTATTTACTTAATTCTAACCTGTTATGTCCCACTGCTGAGCAAAGGTCTCCCCCAAAAGATTTTAAACTGTTACTTATCCTGGTCCTCTTTCCATTATCTCAAGATTATCTCCCTTAGGGAGTTCCTCAGAGAGACCTTCAGTGAAGTATTTTATTTTAAATAATAAACAATATTTTAAGTAACAAGGATCATACAAAAGAACGGTATGAAAGAACCAAGGTCCAAGCCAAGTTTGTTAATGTTGTTTCTAAACTGCGTCGCTTGTGCTTGGGACGTTTCAAAGTGATCCACAAAACGTAGTGTTTCATACTGTACTCCAAGAGTTGTTTTTACCATTTGGATTTTCGTTTTTCATATATGTTCCGTGTTCATTGCGGGTTTTATATGAGGCGTTGTCCTAATAGAACGCGAATGCGCGGTCATCGTAAGTTCGCGCGAATTTTACTCGTACGAACGCGCGATCAAACATATTTAACTCTAATAGGTGTCCTAACTGACAATCGCACGACGCGGTCGCGCGACTCAAATGTTTGAAACTCTATTCGCGCGAACTTAGTTCGTACGAACGCGCGATCAAACATATTGAATTTGAATAGGTGTCCTAATTGAAATTCGTGCGAAAACGTCGGCGTGGTACCGCGCCCGCGCCCCTCTCGCCTTGCCGGCCCAGCCAGCCGGCCGGCCGCCATTTCCATTTTGTAAACTTGACGTCAACGCAACGCACGTGTTTGATTGCGAGAATTGTGTAAAATGTCATTTGAAGATAAATTGATAATTGAGGTGCGTAATCGACCAATTCTTTGGGACAAACGCAAAGATGACTACAAAAACCGTCTAAAGAGTGACAGAGAGTGGAGTTTGGTTGCGAGAAGTGTAAATAAAACAAGTGAGTATATTTTCTATTTATTACTTATTTTCTTTACTACATTATTTACGACGAATTTGAGAAATAATTAGTAAAATTCTGTCTTGCAATAATCGCAGCTCTGGAAGTGTTATTATTACGCCTGGTTCTGTTTAATGTCGTCAATGTGTTGTGCCGTCGACGATTTATAAGGTGTTGTCGATCGCTATAATATGTTTTGTCCATATCTATTAAAATATTGTGCAAGAGACAAATTGACATTACAATTTTAATAGCGTTTTCAACCGAGGTCTCTATAGGTTTATAAAGTATTCGAAATTTCGAGGCCATCATTCCAAATGTGCATTCTACACCAACTCTCGTAGCAGATAATTTTTTATTGAATCTTATTTTTGAGACATTTGTCGCTTGCCTTCTTGGATAAGGTCGCATTATAAATGTTTTTAGTGGGAATGCCTCGTCTCCTAAAAACACATAAGGTGCCATAATGTTAGAGTTCGGTAATGGTTCTGCGGGAGGAAGTTGAATATCTCCGTTTTCCAGCTTTTGATAGAAACTTGAATTACTGAGCACACCGCCATCACTGTCTTTTCCATATGCACCTACGTCAATAATTATAAACTTATTTTTTGAATCTGTGACAGCTAACAGTACAATGGAGTTGTACATTTTATAATTGTAGTACATGCTGCCACACTTCGCCGGCTTTTTGACACGAATGTGTTTGCCGTCCAAATTGCCACAACAATGTGGGAATTTATTTTTCATTGAAAAAGATTCTGCTATAGTTTTAAATTCTTCAGTACTGGGAAATTTCATGTGTTTGTTATGCATACTTTTCCAAATAGCAGTACAAACTTCCAACACAATGCTTGCTATGGCTGTTTTTGAAATACGGAAAGGTACTGATAATTTCCGGAAAGATGTTCCTGTTGTTAGGTACCTGTAAAAAGAGAAATATTTTTATTTTATTATAATGTAATATTTAAAAAAAATTATTTTGTATTCAACCTAGGTTGCTTATATAGAGAAAAGTTATTTTTATATTCTTATCACATTAATATTTTTATGATTGTTATAGAAGCCGACGTCAAAAACAAGTGGAAAAATTTGAGAGACGTCTTCATGAAGGAAGCCAAGAAAGTACGTCGTCCTCGATCGGGTGACCCAGGCAGTCCTAATAGCGATGAGACTTATATAGGCAAATGGTGTTATTTTAAGGAACTATCTTTTTTAAAAGATATAGTGAAACCTAGGCACACCCAAAGCAACTTTCAGGATTTAAATGCCAGATCTGATAACAATGAAACTCAAAATTCAGACACGGTTGAGATTCCAGAAATAGATCAAGTTGAAACTCCAGAAATGGATCAAGTTGAGACTCCAGAAATGGATCAAATTGAAGAAGTGGTGGAAAATCAAGAACCTGTTTCGGAATCTGTTAACGCAAGTTCTCTAGCTAGTGGTAATTTGATCCCCCGAAATAGATTCCCTAGGACGACAGACGACAGCGAGTCTGGTTCATCTAGAGCAAGCGAGTTCAGGCAAAGGCAAAGACAGGCAAAAAAATCAGAACTGACGCTTTTTCAACAAAAAATGATTGAAGTGGAAAAACAAAAAATACAAGCTTTTAATGAGAAAAACAAAGAACAAGACGATGAAGACATGTTGTTCTTAAAATCATTGGCGCCATATTTCAAGTATTTAACGCCTGTACAAAAACTAAGACTGAAAAGTAAAATTCAAAATTTTATTGCTGATGAAATTAGTCTCACTACCTCTTCAACATCATCTACGCCAATATCGCAATCTATATTACCCTCTCCGATAAACGCGTCATATCATTCAATGTCGTCGGTGCGGAACTACTACGAAAATGATCCCCTACGTCTACACGAGTACGATACTGAGCTATCGTAAATGATTACTAACTTTGCAGTTTGTTTGTTTTTTTTACTTTGAACTTAAATAAACCTTCAATTTAATTTATACCTACGTAATTTGTTTTCCTTTCCTTCAATAAATTAAATTAGTCAGCGAAATTCAAATCCAAAAGACTTGAAATCTCAAATATTTATACAAAGTGCGTAGTTCCCAAATGTTCTGCAGAAATTGGCTGACTGATTTAATTAAAAAAAAATAACAATCAAATCGAAAAGGTACATAGTCAACAGCACATAAGCGTAACACATTATGCGACTTTTATACGCATGATGTAGTGTTAACTGTTCAATTTTTATCAACTTCATCAAATAAAGAGGATTGATTCACATACAAACACTCGATTTTTTTTTGTTTTGATTTTAATATTTTTTTCTTGGATTTCTTTTTCTTGGGTTCCTTTATCGATACTGAGTCTACCCCTAAGCTATGGCACGCAATTACTTTAACACCCTGTATATTTGAACAAGTACCTAGTAAATTATTATAGAAATTACACTCACCTAATCGTCAGCACCAATCTTTCCTCCACACTTATAGGTCTTCTGTAGTTGGTAACAACATGATTGCAATCGTCTCTGATCATATTGCATAGGTAGTCAAATGCTTCTGGTGACATAGACATATAATCATAAAATGCAGACTCATCTTCTCGTAAGTCAAAATATTGATTGTGAAATTCACCACGAATTGGTCTCATTTTTAACAAAGCACTTTGCGTCCCACGTTGTTTTTTTTCATTTCCATCTAAATCCGCACAAAACGTCATCCAAATATTTCCCGACAGCAAAAATTTTGCGTGTCTGACGTCCATGGTTGTTGGTATCGACCGTGCCACTGCCCTAGTCAACGGTCACGCTCGCTCCCGTCGTCAAATCGCGCGAGCGAGATTCGCGTAATCGCCTATTCGCGTTCTATTAGGACACCCAGTTTTTGACGTCGCGCGAACACGCGATAGTCGCATCGCTCGCATCGCGCATTCGCGTTCTATTAGGACAAGACCTGACGCGATAGAGATACCGATACGGAACTTTATGTTCTACAACTAATTTCCATCATACTTGCAATATAAAGTTCCATATCGGTATCTCTATCGCGTCTTCATACAAAACCCGCAATGAAAACGGAACAAAAACGAAAAACCAAAATGGTAAACAAACACAACTCATACTTGGGGTACTGTTTGGTGATCCAACTCCCAACTGACTAAATACCTTTTGCCGATTTTACATAACGCCAAATCGCCCAAGTATGACAAGAGCGCCTGCCTTGGCGATGCGATGTCGTAAATAAGACTTGGCAAAAAAACAAGCATCTAACGCCAGAACAAATTAAAAAGTTGGGAATGAAAATTAAAATGTTTCATTCATTCCAAAAAACCAAAAAAACATGGATACAACTGATACACCCATCTAGAGATGGGCAAATAAAAAAAAAACGATATATACCGTATAAATAGTTTTAAAAATATATTTATTTATCATTTAATGCACAAATTACAAAGTTAAAAGCACAAAAGGAGGGCTTAATGCACATTTTCTACCAGCCCCCCTAAATATCAATGTATGCAGAGTAAAAATTTTCGATATATCGATATTTTTACTTCAAAGCGCGATTACATCAAGTATTGGCATAAAATACAGAAGTGTATTTTTTTAATAATATACAAATAAACACATTATTCAATCGGGTACAATTTTTTAAAGTAATATTTAAAAAAAAAACAGGCGTTGTTTCGTCAATGTATGGAGCCCGGGTTGGGTATGTGTACAGTGTATATCGATATCGCTTATCAATTATAGATAACTGTTATGATTGCTTTTTTACTTCATTTTTACTTCTTTTTCGCAAGAAAAAATTGAATTGCAAAATTCAAGATTTTCTTGATCGAAGAGAGCAACACAATTTACTTAAAAATATGGAGCAATGACATGCGTGAAATGTTATTTTGACAACTGTTGTAAATGTCAAGCTGAGAGTGGACCTAATTACCGTCAAAAAAAGCAACGAAACTGTCAGAAAAAAAAAAAATGCAATGCGTTATGTCAAACGTCTTGTCAATTACAGACTGTCATGGCGGCTCTAGAAGTATAAACATAGTAGAAAATTCGACCCACAAATCCCACTCCCTTCAAAGCTGATGGACTTAGCTGCGGGACCTGCCACAGTTTGCTCGCCCCCCCATCCACCGGAACCCAAAAGTTCGGCCAGTATCAACACCGGCCAAACACAGCCCTTGACAACAAAAACCAAAACCTACCCACCCATAGTGGTCGAAAAGTTACCGAACTGGACGGCGCATTTCGCAACTCTAGCAAAGAAACTAGGTCATGCTCCGAACGCGCGCCCACTGGGAAAAGGAGTGCGTTTTATACCGCGATCCCCAGAGGAATACCGAGTGATACAGCGTCACCTTGTAGATTCTATGGTTACAGAAACAGGATTGTCATGGTATTGCTATAGCATGGCTTCTGAGATACCTACAAAGGTGGCGATCCGAGGCCTTCCAGCTGACACCCTACCAAGTGATATCCAGGTTGCACTCGAAGAACACGACTTACGGGTTCGTTTTGTCAGACAAATTCCTCCGATAAGAGGCCGACTAGGCTGTCTATTCCACGCACAGTTTGATCACCTTAACCAGGTAGAGCTAGCACGCCTTTATGGAATAAGAGAGCTACTCTACATGCCAGGAATTACTATCGAAGCTTGGCGAGGAGCCGCATGTGGCATAGCTCAGTGTCACCGCTGCCAAGCCTTTGGGCATGCCTCCAGTAACTGCCATCGACCACAAAGATGTGTGCGTTGTGGAGGAGACCATCCTGCATCAGATTGCCCCCGCCCAACCACAGAGAAGCCAACGTGTGCAAATTGTGGTAAGCCGCACACTGCCAATGATCGCCGCCGCGTAGTGTTTAGGCGAGAAGCTCGCAAAAGGGCAGTTAAAATTCCTGCTCAACTACCTGGCCCTAACGGTGCTTCTCCTGAAAGAGCGCCATCTCAGGCAGATTGCCCAAGAGGACAGACGTCAAAACCTGACCACGCCCAACCAAAGAACACTGGAGTTACCTCGCATACTAAGGCGAATCCACCAACTGACCGCGGAGTGCCCTTAAGAAATAGAAAGAGAGGACGAAAAAGGAGGAGGAAACCTATGGCAAATTCCACCCCTCAGCCTGCTCCAAAAACTGCAGAACTAAAAGTACCTTCACATCACAAGCCATCAGTACTACTCTCCGTCCCGGAAGTCCACCTAGCGTCCTTAGCGTCTGCATCACAAATCGCGCAGGAGCCACCCCATCCGTTGGTTGCGCCTGTATCACACCATGCACAAGAAGAACACCTTACACCTGCAGCCCATTCCACCACAGAGCCTGCTAAGGTTGCCAATTGCCAATTGGAACCAAACGTAGCACTGCTGCTCCAGCGAGAGCACCGTGAGTACCACCCCAATATACCTGAAGATGTGACCTCAGAAAAAGAAACCTCACTAGCGGCTACTCCAGCTGCTTCTGTAACACCAACAATGACCAGCAGCACAAAGGACTCGATGCGGATCATGCTCGAAATTTTGGCGGATCTGCTCATTACCATCGCTGCCGGGGGAGACCTCAAGGATGCGGCGATGCGCGGACTGACCGTCATAAGCGAGAGCCAGTATGGGCAGCCACAGCAAGCTGTGGCACCGATGCTGGAACGCTGGCGGTGCTAGAAAAGTCTCGCCTCTCTACCTACTTACCCAGATGTAATGCTCATTCCATCGCCCGAGTACTACCGTAGCCAAGTATTTGGCAGCGTAACGCCACTGAGAGGCTTAAACAAGCCACTTGGGGCTTCACCCAGAGACTCGGAATCGGAGTTTCCGAAGTTGAAGCTAGAGGAAAGAACGCCAAGTTCGGCTCTTACCCGCACCTCCTAAACCAAGACGGTAGAGTCTGGTAAAGTCGAGGTGTAGATGACTCTGATTGATTGAAATTCGACCAGATAAACATTTATGTATCGCAACTTTATCAATTAGTATTTTTTTCAAATGTTTCTACGTGGTGTATATACCAAACCCAGAACGAAATATGCCCTTTAAACACAAAACAAACACCGACTATGTTGGCAGGATAAGATTAAAAAACACGGGAGGGATACGGAACGAACGAAAACAATGACAATGACTACAAAATAATAGTACAAAATAATAGTAAAATAATACAGCGGCGCTGACTGTTTTTTTTTTCGGGCATAGACAAACAAGCTTGAGCTTGCCAATCAATTTAACACAACTAAGACTAGGATGCGTCCAAAAACTTCAATTTGAGTTAAGCAATTTATTTTATATGATAAAATGAAATAGTGAGATTGGCATACTGATATGAGTACTTTTGACCGATACCTACTCTATACTTAATTTCAAAATATCGATACTAAAAGTACTTGGTATCAGAGAAAAGTATCGAGTATGTACTTGTATTTACTCGTATCGATCGTTGTCGTTTCATCCCTAGCTCTAGCATCTTTCTCAAAAAGTACTCACTCACTCACTCACTCCTCTACAATTCTACTACATTGCTCCTACATTACTGCACTGCGACGCAAATTCTGCTGGCAAATTACGAGTGGTTGCCGGTTGGTAATTCTAATTCAAAGAATCAACACATTAAATTGAAAGGTTGTAATTATATTTTTAATGTTTCTTGATAAAATTATCACAAAAAAATCTTCATTATTTTGCAGGTTGGATTGGAGTTTGCTGTGTGGTGTACTGTATATATATATATATACACCAGCCGCAAGAGACTCACGGGTGCCTTTCACAGTTAGTGCCCTAACATCACCTCATGGACATGCTGCGTAGCAAATGGAAACATGGTTCAGTAAAAGAAGAAGAAATTGAGGTAGAAGTACCACCAGCAGATGAAATGCATGAAATTATCATATTCGAAGTTGGAGATAGCGAGCAGGACTCAGATGACAAAACGTGCAGAATTTGTCTTAAAGAAGGCAAGTTGCCGATTTTCGTCGGAAGTGCCACCGAAAATTTGTGTGAAGCAATATGCGAATTCGGAGGCATAGAAGTGAGTGCCGATGATCCTTACCCGAAGTTCGTGTGCCAGCCCTGTCATGCGCTTCTACAAGGTGCGATTTCATTTAGAAAAACAGCACAGTTATCTCACGATATACTGAAAAAGCAGGAGGCTAAAGAAAAACCAGAACAGACTTTAGAAATATATGATCACTCTTATGACAGTAAACTCACTGATCACAGTTATCATTCTGATAACAGTGATCCTGATTACACACCAAAAGAAACAATTATAAGTGGAAACATTAATCAGTCTGATGACCTGGTAACTGATGACCTGGTAACTGATGACCCATCAACAAATACAAACTCAAACCAAACAGCTAAACGTGGAAAACGGCAGCGGCGCTGCTTGAGGTGTGACTTAACATTTAGCTCATTAAAAGAGTACCGTGTACACACAACATCTACCGAGCATGAGAACAAAAGAATTGAATGTAAAATATGCAAGAAATCTTTTTCTCATAATTACTATAGAAAACACCCGTGTGTACGTAACCCACTTTATAAACCACCAATAACACATATTTGTGATGTCTGTGGAAAGGAATTTACATCAAAATCACTGCACAACAGGCATAGAATAATACATTTTGATGAACGGCCCTATGAATGTACATACTGCCCTTACCGAGGCAGATTTGCAGAGGCCCTCAAAATGCATATAAGATCACACACTGGTGAGAAACCATATCAGTGTACACTATGTCCCTCTCGGTTCATCAATTCGGGTGTGCTCAACCTCCACATGCTAACACACAAAGGTACACGTGATTTCCATTGTGAAACATGTGGGAAAGGATTTTATTTGAAGCGAGATTTAGAACTTCACATTAAAGTAGATCATTTAGGCATAAAGGAGTTTGTTTGTAGCACATGTGGCAAAGCTTTTGGGTATCGCTACCGATTGACAAAGCATCAACGAAGGGTTCATATGAAAACGAAGGAAGCTGCAAAAAAAAAGTGAATTATAATTATGTCCAGACCTTCTTCAGACCCAGTTCCTGCTAGAAGGGTTGTTAATGTATACCTAGTAATGTAATGATAATGATTTAATTATATTGAGCCTTGCATATCGTTTTTATTGATTTCTTAGTAATATGACCCAAAATCCATAGCTCCACTTGACTCAATTTAACTTCCACATAAAAATTTGTCATAAGACGCTGACTACCGCTGATGTACTTATGCGTTAATGCCCCTATAAATTACTGAAGGTAGGTAGTTATGAAAACCGCAAACAACCAAGTTTCAGAGAGTAGCTTTACAAAGGTTTAGCAAAAACTTAATTTTGATCCAAACAAGTTTTCCTATAAAAATAAAATTAATCCAGCTCAAGTCAAAAACGAACGATATACCTATTATAGGTAGGTAAGTAGGTGTAAAATGAGCCACCATAGAAAGCGCAGGCGAAGGTACAGCCATGGTAATCCATGGCCGTTCTCACATACATTTCCACCAAAGTGTTGAGAATGGTGTCGATCTTATTGTTTCAGCTATCATCATCCACAGCCTGACTTCACCCACTGCTGGGTATAGGCTCACCATTTGATGATGGATGACCTTTAGCGCTGACTAATTTTAATACAACTGGAGAATCGATGGCAATAGCCAACCATTAAATTCATGTACATTTCTAAACTAATTCCTGACTGCGTTTTCCTGCTGTGCTTTCCACGTCTGTGAATTCTCGGGTTGTGTAATTGTGTTTTTGACGGTCATACAATAACCGGAACCCGACGAACACCCAAAATAAAATAAATAAATAATTTTATCTAATGTGTAGTCTACCGTAGACTGTCTACGGTCCATACAATACTAATTAATAACATTATTTAACACATCAGATAGTTATTATAACAGTGATGAAGTGAGTGAAGTGTAATAAAAATTTCACAAACAAAACAAACATACAATCAATGCTATAGGTGACGCTGATCTGAAGTGACGATTGTGTTGTTTTGTACGTGATGATACATAGTTATTCATCTATTTATTAATTTTATACGGTTCTATATTATGATTTGATCACTGAAGAATGGTTGGATCTTTGCTTCTTCTGAAGATGCTACATTGCAAAAGGAAACATGTCAAAAATCGGGATAAAAACGTTTACGGAGAAGGGCCATCAAAGGAAAGAAAATTAGAAATTAAAAAAGAAGCCTCAGACGACCTGACGTGCAGAATTTGTCTTAGACAAGGCAAGTTGCCGATTTTCTTTGGTAGTGCCACAGAAGAACTGTGTGAATCAATATTCGAAATCGGAGGCGTAGAAGTGAGTGCCGATGATCCATACCCGAAGTTCTTGTGCCACTCCTGTGATGCGCTCCTACGAGGTGCAATATTATTCAGAAAAACAGCAAAGTTATCTGATGACTTACTGAGAAAACGGAAAGCTGAAGAAAAATCAGAGCCCACTTCAGAAACTTCAGAAACAGATGATCACAGCGATGTGGATGAAGATTTCTCTGTAACTAAGCAAAAAGTAAAGCGTACAAAACCACGTGTCTGCAAAAGATGTGACTTAGAATTCAGCACCTTCCAAGAGTACAGTGACCACTTATTGTCTGCTGAACATGAAAACAAAAGAGTTACATGTAATATTTGCAAGAACTCTTATGCACGTCAGTACTATAAGAGACATTTGTGCTTACGTAAACCAGCAACAACTGATATCTGTGATATTTGTGGGAAGAAATTCACAGTGAAGTCACTGTTCTCGAGGCATCGTTTGACACATTTCTATGATCTGCCGTATCAATGTTCTCACTGCCCATACAGAGGCCGGTTTTCAGAGTCCCTCAAAATGCACATGAGAACCCACACGGGTGAGAAACCGTACCAGTGTGAGCAATGTCCCTCTCGGTTTATCAATAAAAGTAATCTTAACAAACACATGCTCATACACAAAGGAGAGCATGATTTTCGTTGTGAAGTTTGCGGCAGAGGGTTTTATTTCAAGCGAGAATTAGAACTACACATCAAGGTAGATCATACGGGTATAAGGGAGCATGTTTGTCGGACATGTGGCAAAGCTTTTGGATATCGAAAGCAAATGATGAAGCATGAACTAAGGGTTCATAAGAGAGAGAAGTTAAAATCGGGGAGGATGCCTATTTATTTGCAAGTTGAGACAATGAAGAAGCAAAATTCAGTTACAGCAGGAACTTAAAATCTCCTATGTAACTACCCTGTTTAACCCTGTTTACCTAGATCCTGGCTAAGTGAATACAGTTATGCATTTTGAGATAGAGTAGGTAGTCAAAATAGTTACCATAATTGTTGCAGTTACAATAAACATTCTTAGAAGACTGGCCATAACACTCTGACATGCATTCACAGATTTCTGAGTAAAGGTTAGGTCATATATATTCAGAAATGAATGTGTAAATTTGAAAAAATCCTAATTAACACAAAAGTACATAGGTAGTTAATCCTGTTTATTGACAGGATAAGTTGTTATATCATAGTTTAAATACTGTTGGTTTTCCAAATAAGTAATTAAAAATATTATTGGATCAGCTGAGGAACAAACAAGACACATATTTATTGTTAAAGTTGGGTTTTAGAACAAAAAAAAAGATAATTTTAATGAAGTTTGAGACTGTATGTGTACCAATGAAGCAATATGATGTGTTGAAAAAAAAACGGGTGTGATAAGACTTTACACGTTTGAGGTGTGTAGTTGTGTACACAGATAGTGCACTCTACTCTTCTCGACTCAAATGGTGGCACTTCACATCGCTATTCGTGTTAGCTTATTCGTCATAATTACGATTTGTAGTGACCCAATTCGCCTGTTTTTTACAAGCAAGACGAATACCAAATAGCCCTGTGAAGTGCCACCATGGCGATGTGTGGGGTGTGCGTTATTCGGACATCTACCTACACAATAGAGGCCAATAAAAATACCATAAGTAACTTTGCATATATAGATTCATCCAGGCGTTTGTATCGCTTCGCTACATACGAGCTGTCGACGCGTGTTCCATCGAAAAGTTGTGTGTGTAGGCTCAAAATAATTAAGTATAGACAATCAATAAACGACTAGAAATTATAACTTTGTCTCTTTTATTGCTAATCATCATAGTAAATTAATTGATAGAGTGAGCGAAGCGAGCGAAATTTTTTGTACTTACTATTTGGTTACCATAGCAAGTTAGTAGGGGTAGTAGCAAGCAAGTCAAAACATTGGCATAGGTACATGTACCTAAGACTAAAGACAGACATCGCGAGATCTCAGTTTGGGTTGAACCACTAGTGTTCTTACTTATACCAATAAAACAGGATGAGATCATGAGGTTTGGGGATCCCAGTGAACTTTTTTTATATGTGAAAGTGACAAAACCACATCTTATTGCCACTTGATGTATGGCGGGGTTAGTTACCTATGCTTATTAAATTCTAAGGAGATTCCCTTAGACCCAGTGGCGTAGCTATCGTAGGTGCAGGTGGTGCAGTGCACCAGAGCCCCGGAGCTCAGGGGACCCTCTAACCTAAGCTTTGAAAAGACAGGGTCAGCCAGCTCCCGAAGCTAGAAAACCTTGAGCATGCTCTTTTTTTTCATGATTAAAAGGCTAATATAAGTTCAAGCTATGTGGAAAAAGGGGGTGAGGGCCCGATTCTTCCTCTAGCACCGGGGCCCTTGTCCACTTAGCTACGCCACTGCTTAGACCAAGTCAATCGAGGACATGTGAGTGAATAAAACCTACAATTACAAAAAATATACTGCCACTCAGCAAAAGTCATAACAATTTAACAAATCAACTGACAGTCTAGTCAATCGTAAAAACGATCACTGCCATATAAATAAATCATGGCAAACGAAGCTGAGGAAACCGTTCGAAAGCTCTCCAACCACAAAGGTGTTGCCGGTGTGATTGTAGTTAACGGTGAAGGCATACCAATCAAGACGACACTAGACAACCACGTGTCCGTCCAATACGCTGGTCTCATGACCGCACTGGTCGACAAAGCCAAGGCTGTGGTCAGGGATTTAGACCCGTCTAATGACCTTACGTTCTTGAGGATTCGCAGTAAGAGGAGCGAAGTTATGGTCGCGCCAGATAGGGAGTTTATATTGATTGTTGTGCAACATCCTGTGGAATGACGACGGCTTGTGGCGATTGAGCCAGTTTTTATACTTCGGCTGGTTTTTCCCAACAGTTTTTACCAGCCCCCGATAATGGTTATGGATATCTAAACAATTATTAATTTTAAACAGCCTTACTAGCCCGTGACAAACTAACTTATATTTAAACATTTTAACAACGATTAAAAAATCTTAACAGTTTCTATGTATCCATTACCATTTCGATTTTATGGGACTTTTTTAAGCCTTACAAAATAGCGGCCTTGGCGTAATTAATAATACTATTGTATAATTATATTGCTAATAATTACTATTGTAGTTCAATTATTAATTATATACTTTTTATTCTAAGTAGTCGCATATTAAATCCTTAATAATCTTATCTGCAGGACTATTTTCAAAAATTTGGAAACATCAGCTCCTGTCTTAAGCTCCGTACTCACATTCGGTATTACTCGATAGTTTTACTCCAAAACGAGTAATATTAACGTGTGGACCGCAAAACTCACGCATCGAGCTGTGAGTTGTGCGGTCCACACGTTAATATTTACTCGTTTTGGAGTAAAACTATCGAGTAATACCGAATGTGAGTACGGAGCTTTATAAGCAAACAGATAAGAGCAAAAGACCAAATTTTGACGTTTCTGAAATTATATCTGAATACTAGCTTTGCTTTCTTTGCGGCTAGACAGTGCTATGTGAAATGTCCACCAGTGCTGTATTATTAATTTAATAATGAAGAAAATGTATTTTAGTTGCAAATGTACCTACCTACTTGCAATAAATAAAACAATCTGATTTTAAAATGGAGTTGTATTTCATTAAAAGATCGTCAAAATCACAATAATTACATCACACCGTCACATAAAACGAATCTAGCTTGTCTAACTAAAGAATAAGATACTCAGATGGGTAGATTACCAAGAGCCTCTTCCTCCTCTAAACCCGCGGCCTCGATATCCTCGATTGCCACCAAATCCACCTCGATATCCACCAAATCCACCTGGATTTCCTCCAAAACTGCCCCAGGTTCCTCCAGAATCGTCTCCGTTACCTCCAAAACTGCCCCCATTACCTCCATAACCGCCCCTATTTCCTCTAAAACCGCCTCCGAAACCACGATTTCCCCCGAAACCGCCGCCGTTTCCTCCAAAATCGCCCCCATTTCCTCCGAAACCGCCTCTATTGCTTCTAAACCCGCTCCCATTTTCTCCGAAGCCGCTTCCGTTACCTCCAAAACTACCCCGGTTTCCTCCAAAACCGCCCCCGTTTCCCCCATAACCAACGATGCCGGTTCCAACTCCTCCAACGCCGCCACGAGGTCCATTAGTGCCCCATCCGCGCGTGTTGCCTCGCTTAGCGCCGTCGGATCTGAATATTGGGGTCATCGCATCACGTTGGATGTTGTAATCGCCTGCGTCTACCAGGCACAGCTCTTTCAGGCAGTGGATTACCTAGAACAAAAAAAAAACAATTATATATTTATAAACTAAAAGTACATTCACTTGTTCACCCATCACGGAATCGCATTCCAAGTTTGTAAAAAGGGTTGCAAACTTGGCAAACTAAGCAAAATGTTAATGGCAGAAAGACAAAAAAGTTATGGGTTTCGTTTTATTTTTTTTATAACGTACAAAATACAAAAATGCCAAAATCAATTACGTCCCTGTAATACTGTTTTGGTCAATAAAATGCTTTTTCACCCAGACAGAGGTCATGGCGAACAACTTAAGTTCTACGACTTTTGAAATTTCGAAGGTTTATGCCTGAAATGCCCCATAAACTTTCTTCCGACATGAAACAACACACCATGTGCAGCCCTATTCACAGCTCTGGGTTTTTGGTATAGGGCCTTATATTATGTTACACGTTGTATACACAAATGTTAGTTCTGTGCAGGCGCGGCCCGAAGGGGGGGGGGGTCACAGAAAACATGACCCCCCCCCTCCCAAAATCGTACACGTTAAATTGAAAAACCTAAAATTTAAAAAAAAAAAAGGAATTTTTGCCCCAAGCCGCGATGCATTATTAGGTTTGCTGACATCTAACGGTGCTTGTTATTGTGCAATAAAGTCTAATTTACTCGACATATTGTATTATCATTAGTGGCCCAATCCAAAATTTCAGGCTGCGACCGCGCAAGGATCGAACCCGTTCTTTGCATAAATAAATAAAAAATAATAAATAAATATTGGTAGACTTTCTGTTTCTGTTCTGACACACAACACTGTCTAGCCCCAAACTAAGCCAAAACTTGTGATATGGGAACCAGATAGCTGATATAATACTTATATACCTACTTTTTTTTTGTAAATACAAACTTATAATATTATAAGTTGACTTATAATATGACAGAAAACAAACATCTATGTTCATCACACAAATGTTTGTTCTCTGTGGGGATCGAACCCACGGCCTACGGCACAGAAGGCAGAGCTACTACCAACTGAGCTGTGAAGGCTGTCAATAACATAACATAAGTTATCTTAAAAATTTATGTAAAAAGCCTTGATAAAATAAAACATCATGTAACGATGTTTTACTTCCAGAGCAAAGTTGATGTTGAAGCTAAGAGCTTTTTAAATAGCTGATAAGGAAAACTAAACCGACTAATAATTATAATAAGCCAGCTGACCCGTGCCCACTTTGTTGGGCGGTGTCAAATTTGAAGGCTATCCTATCTTTTAAGTTAGATCAAACTGCACACGGTGCGCAAATTTGATTGAAATCGGTTAAGTAGTCTAAGAGTCCGTAGCGGACAAACAACGTGACGCGTAATTTATATATATTAAGATAGCCACTCTTCAACAACTTCACTCTTCAAGAATGCTTAGGTGTATACATATAATCCTAAGTAAATTATTTATATTTAAATTATTGTTAATGGTTCTCCAAAGGTAGTGTAGGTAACTACATAGCTACCTACATAATAGATTTTAATTAAGTATTTTTTGTTTAAGTTGTTCTCATGAATGTATAATGTGAATGTACCTACCTATTTCTGACATATAATTTTTTATAATTATGAATAAAGTGATTATTATTATTATTACAACCAACAAGGCAATAGACGTTAATAAAACTTAACCAAAAAAATAAAAGCTGTGAAGGCTGTCAAATCTATCATACCTTTTCCTCGTTGGGTGTGAACTGCAAGGCCGCGTCTGGTTCCGCGGCGGCGCGCTCCACTATCCGTTCGACGGCGGGGCGCAGCGCGACTATCAGAGCGGCGGTCTTGGGGGCCATGTCGAGGTTCAGCCAGTTGTCTAGCCGGACCTGATTGTCGATCTGTTGGCGGAGATACAAAATAAATATTGCCTTCATTCTATCCTACTAATATTATAAACACGAAAGTTTGTAAGTATGGATGGATGTTTGTTACTTTTTCACGTAAAAACTAGGTACTGAATGAAACTTTACAATAATATAGCTACATACATCAGAATAACACATAGGCTACAATTTATAAAGATATTGTGTGATCCTGCGCAGACGAAGTCGCGGGCACCAGCTTGTTCTATTATAAAAAAAACAAAAATAAAAAAACGTGATATTTGCGTGAGACCCCCTCTCCCTCACGTGAGGTTCTGCTCGACCCCCCCCCCCAAACGCCTCACATATTCAATGTACGCCCCCTTTCTAAATGTTGAAATGTGCGAGATAGAAGTATTAGCCTTAATATAACTTACCCATTCAACCTTGCGGCACCCAAACAGCAGGAGAGGTATGGGCGCCACCATCGTGGTCTGCTTACAGCTGATCGCACGGGTCCGCACCTTCTCTCCGAACACGAAGAATGGTGATGGAAACTTTTGTTCGGTGCTACTGCAGTTAACTGAGGTCTTGTGCATTAGGGCGGGCTTGCCTTCCGTTGTTAACACCTGGAAAAAAAATTAAATATAAAAAATGAAAAAATGCTTTAGTCATCATCGCTTGTATAGTATTTTTTTAACTTATGCGATCATAATACATATTGAAGTCAGCTGGCTGTATCTCATGAATCGTGATAGTTAGACAGTTGAAATTTTCAAAGATGATGTATTTCTGTTGCCGCCATAACAACAAATGCTAAAAAACTGAATAAAATAAATATATATGGGGGCTCCCATACAACAAACGTGATTTTTTTGCTCGATATAGATAACGACAACAGGTAGACGCTTGAAATATTCACAGAATATTTAGTTATATATTCACTTTAAAAAGAAATAATTAAATTTAAATAAAACAAATATAAGGGTCTAGTCATGTAGAGTCTACATTATAATGAACTAACTTTTCGTTTGCCCTGATGCACGCAGACATTAGGGTACAAGCCCATAGTCATGAGTGCGATCACGACGTCCAAGTTCGGGTCGGGGCCGGTCGGGATCCAGCGGGAAGGAATGCAGCATTCTTCGGGGAAGCCAATCGCTGTTGTCAGGATATCTGGAAGAACATTTTATAGCTTTATCCTACTAATATTATAAACGCGAAAGTTTGTAATGGATATGGATATGGATGGATGGATGGATGGATGGATGGATGTTTGTTACTCATTCACGTAAAAACTACTGAATAGATTTTAATGAAACTTTACAATCATATAGCATAAACATCAAAGTGTAGTAAACACTATAAAACGAATAAAAATTATATTCACAAACATTTGTCTAATGATAACACAAATATTTGTTCACGGTGGGGATCGAACTCACAACCGTCAGCGCAAAAGGCAGAGCTACTACCAACTGATAAAGAAAGAAAGATAGAAAATTTATTTATTTACAACAAAAAAAGTTAAAGTAGTTACTAAGAAATTAAAAAATCATTCAACATATAAAAAAAATAACTTTGTGCGTCGCAAAACGGACTCTGATTCAGCAATAAGTTGGTTGCCAACCAACGCTGAGCTGTTAAAAGAATAAATACAATACAATACAATACAAAATCATTTATTCATGTCACAGATACAGTTTATAAAAAAAAATACAAGAATAGACATTAAAAGTATGTAAGTGACACAAATAGGCCGTCACTCAGCATAAATGCTATAGCAGTATACGCTACTATAACGCTGGTCTTCCGTGACACCAGTAAATAGGTGGATAAGAATATATTGTAATCGATACATAAGTATGTTGCCATCTTTCTTCTTATTTTTACACTTTCGCACATATCACATTTTATGTTAGACCTTAGGACCGGTTAGACCGGCTTAGACCTTAGCACGAAAGAGAATGACCGGCGGAGTGAGGTATGCTTGGTGGAGTTTTTTTTGTTGACATAAAAGTCACAGTTACAAGAATATTTTATAAAATCGCTCTCTTCTCTTGTCGTGTCTCTAGTTTCTTTCGAAACAGTGCGGTGAAAGGATTTTAAGTGCGCCTCAAGAGGCTCCTTTCGAGCACTTAACATTGTTTTAGAATTTTTAGGTTCTAAATATGCCGTTTCCTCACGATGTTTTCCTTCATCGTTTGAGAGTACTAGCATTGTGCACATAAATTTTTGAACAGAAAAAACTTATTACTGTTTCGAACCCACGACCTTAGGATCGGAAGGCGGGGCCGCTACCACTAGAAAATCACTATAAAATCGCTATAAAGTGTCAAGGAATATGAATAAGAGGGTAAAAGTACATACTTCTCAGCTGGTTCTTTGCTTCATAGGTGACGCGTAGTGTGGTATGTTGTACTCCCTTCCACTCGCACCACTTCATCTCAGCTTCTTCGCCTTTCGCGTACTCTCGCTCCCATAACTATAGATAAAATTACAACAAATTACAATTATTACTATTGATTAAGGCGAAGACTTGGGTTAATGCACTTCTAGATCGGACATTTCAACATTTTGAAAGAAATAAAATCTCTGAACTTATTTATGAAAAATCTAAATAACCAAGTTGTTGTGCCAATAAATAACCAATGTGTAACATATTACCCCCATAATCCCTGAAGCAGGATATTCAACAGGTCATGGCGAACAATTGTAGTTATAAGACTTTTGAAATTTAGAAGTTTTTCATTCATGAAATGCCTTTTAAACTTTCCTTCAAAATGAAACTAACACAACATGACGCAGCCCATAATTTTCATTTAAAACAGGATATTTACCAGTTTGAAAATTATGTTCATAACCATGATAGTTTCAAAAATTATGACGCAGCCCTATTTACAGCTGTTTTTTGACCTTTAATTCTAAACTTTAGAAAATAGGTAACAGAACTGCCACCAATTAGTAAACGCAATTAGCATATGTACCAAGGTCACGTACATATTATCACAGTTGTTGCAAATTTCTGAACAATATTAATTTTACCTTTGTATGGGAATTTCGAAAACGAAATATTCAGACTTTGCACTCATCAAAGTATTCAAGTGTTGTTGAATGAATGAGTGAATGATACCTGGAACGCGTTGAGCATAGCGACGTGGTCCGAGGCGCGCTCGCCGGCCAGCCCGCGCTGGTGCAGCGACAGAATATCTATATATACTCTACTCTTGTTGTTGAATGAATGAGTGAATGATACCTGGAACGCGTTGAGCATAGCGACGTGGTCCGAGGCGCGCTCGCCGGCCAGCCCGCGCTGGTGCAGCGACAGAATATCTATATATACTCTACTCTTGTTGTTGAATGAATGAGTGAATGATACCTGGAACGCGTTGAGCATAGCGACGTGGTCCGAGGCGCGCTCGCCGGCCAGCCCGCGCTGGTGCAGCGACAGAATATCTATATATACTCTACTCTTGTTGTTGAATGAATGAGTGAATGATACCTGGAACGCGTTGAGCATAGCGACGTGGTCCGAGGCGCGCTCGCCGGCCAGCCCGCGCTGGTGCAGCGACAGAATATCTATATATACTCTACTCTTGTTGTTGAATGAATGAGTGAATGATACCTGGAACGCGTTGAGCATAGCGACGTGGTCCGAGGCGCGCTCGCCGGCCAGCCCGCGCTGGTGCAGCGACAGAATATCTATATATACTCTACTCTTGTTGTTGAATGAATGAGTGAATGATACCTGGAACGCGTTGAGCATAGCGACGTGGTCCGAGGCGCGCTCGCCGGCCAGCCCGCGCTGGTGCAGCGACAGAATATCTATATATACTCTACTCTTGTTGTTGAATGAATGAGTGAATGATACCTGGAACGCGTTGAGCATAGCGACATGGTCCGAGGCGCGTTCGCCGGCCAGCCCGCGCTGGTGCAGCGACAGGCGGCGGCGGCCCTCCAGCGCGAATATCTCGGGGAAGGTGGTGGAGTTGGCGGCAGTAGTGGTTAGAGCGTCGCCGACGCCCAGCACGAAGCCTAGAACCATCATCTTGCCGAGGCGAGGCTCTGTGGGTTGTATAAATTTGTGTTATAGCAAGTTACAAATAAATATTAATGGACTTTCCACAGAACACTATTTAGCCTCAAACCAAGCCAAAGCTTGTAATATGGGAACCAGATAGCTGATATAATATACAAGGTGTTCCATAAGTTGTGTATATAAACTTCAGGGGGCTAAAGTACCCATCAATATGAACAACTTTTTCTAAGGAACCAACACTGTGAACGCGAAAAAAAAAACAGCTGTTTCATACATTTTAGCCTGGTAGGTATTGAACTTTTGTATGAAACAGCTGTTTTTTTTTTCGCGTTCACAGTGTTGGTTCCTTAGAAAAAGTTGTTCATATTGATGGGTACTTTAGCCCCCTGAAGTTTATATACAAAACTTATGGAACACCTTGTATATATACTTTTTTTGTAAATATCAATACTTATAATTTATAATAACAACCAGACAGAGAAATAACATCAATTTTCATCACACAAACGAAAAACTGTGTATAATGTTTTTATAAAGACAAATAAAAATAAACTAATCCATGTGTAAGCAACAAATGTGTTGAGCATACTTGACACTGTCACTTTCATGCCAACGAAAAGAGACAGCAACAGACTTCTGATAAGCTAATGGAGCTGATGGATATGACAGTCTGATAAGCTAATGGAGCGCTCAGCAACCAATACGAATAAGAGGGTTAGTGTTTTTAGAGGGGTAGTGTAATAAGTTACCTATAGGCAGTTTGGCCAGGATGGTACCGAGCGGCGTTAGCGCATCGTTGGCGTCCAGACAGCCCAGCTCCCGCAGTAGTGCCTCCGCTTCGATGACGGAGTCCAGCGGCGGCGGCTCAGGAGCCTTCGACAGGAAGTGGCCTATACTGCCGAGCCGGAGGAGTTTGATGCTGGAAAGAAATTATAACTTAGCTTTAATAAGATATAGAGTTGTATGAGCGCGCTAGGATATAAAGAGAGCTTGTGTGCTTGTGCATTAAGCCCTCCTTTTGTGCATTAACATTGTGTTTTGTGCAATAAATGATAAATAAATAAATAAATAAATAAATAAAGAGTAAACGACTACATGTTGGAACAGTCCGTTTATACTGGTCAATCTCTAGTCTAGATTACATTAGGGTTGCCATCTGTCCTGTTTTCCCAGGACATGTCCTGCTTGTTGGGGTGTCCTGGGCTGTCCTGGATAGGTTCTAAGCATCGTCCTGAGTTTTTAAAGAGTCCTGTTAAGGACCTATGTTTTAAAATTGGCGTGCCACTACTGTCTCCAATCGTTTCACTAGTCCCGCGCCGCGCGTGTGAAGCCCCCTGGTGTTTTGATTACAATCTTTAAACCTAAATGTCCTGGTATTTCTACCTTCTTTTAAGAACCTTTGGTGAGAGAAAATAATTAATTAAATAATTCTTATCTTATCATAATGAAAGCAAGTGTAATTATACCTGAGTGCCAACTCATGTAGCGGCGTGCGGAACATTTCAGCAGTTAGATGCTCGTCCAACTTCTCGAACCGCGCGCGGGAACACAGCGTGAAGCAAACTCCGGGCCGGACGCGACCCGCGCGACCTTTGCGCTGAATAACAAATAACATTTTTTTCACTTCAATTCGAAAAAAGATAGTTTGCTCTTCGAAAACAGGGAGCAAAATAGCACTTTGATCCCAAGGGCGGTAAAGTGATTTGAATTTGGAATGTGCATATTGAGTAAAAGTTCCAATCACCAAAGAGATCACGAACACTGTATGAACAAGCAGGCTTTATGATTAAAAAAAAAGCGCCTGAACTAAATAAAAATAAACAAAAACACGTGAAACGCGCATTCCACCTTTGTTCATAATTGTTTACTAAAATTCAGATTTTACTTAGTTTTATGTAAATAAATAAAATTACAATGAATACATGATTATTTCTATGAGACAATGTAACAATGTGACAATGTGACTTTTTGACTTTGTGACTTTGTGACTTTGTGACTTTGTGACTTTGTGACTTTGTGAGTTTGTGACTTCGTGATTATGATTATTCATAAGTTGCACTAAGTTATTTTCTCTGATAAAAAGTAGAGTGTCCACCTCAGGAGCAACACTACGCTACGCTTAGGATTCTACTTTAGAATCCCTCGCTACGCTCGGGATTCTACTCTAGAATCCTTCGCTCCGCTCTGGATTCAAAAAACACTCTCGCCATAAAAATAGTTGTTTGCTCCCTTGGTAAACAATCTACTATTAATTTCACTGTACGCTCACTGAAAGCTTTCAGTATTATTATGAAGAAAGGCGACTTCCGTTTCCGTCGATTTCTAATAGTTTTCGTACTTTTATACCTTGTGGTTCCGGTCAAGTGGTGCCACCTGGCGGCCGCGCGCCATTTTGCTTCGTTAAATGTTCAGCGCCATTTTGGTTTCATTGGCGTTTTATTTTCCGTCGAAGCAACTTGTGTCCAGCGTTATCGCTGCGACGACCGTTGCATAAAATATTTTAGATTCTATCTTTTATTTCGTGAAGTGAAATTATGTTCTTCGTACTGTGCAAAGAGGAAAAAACCGTGAGTTCTACCCTCTATCCATTAAATGGATGACCGTGATCAATATTTTAACGAATTTTCGTTCGGATCACGCTCCTATAGTTAAAGAATTAACTTTTTGGTTACTAGAACGAATGTAAGTACAAACATTATTATTTTATAGAAATAATAATTTTAGTTTGCAACATAAAGAATGTATTCTTTTTGCCGTAAACTAGTGACACGGGCTCTGCCCCGGTAGATGATACTTTATATGTTGAGAAGATGTAGATTTTCTAGCAGGAGCTTTGTGATTCAATTATTGTTTTATAAGATTATCATGTTCTTGTGGTGAGGGTGAAAATTAAAGTTATAACTTTTAATAAGAAATTAAAGGAACTAGCTACTCCTAAAGCCCCCGTTATCATAATTTAAAACCCCCAGTTATCATAGACTGGGAAACAAACAAATTGGGAAAAATTTATGATATCTTACGTCACTAGCTTGTTTATTGCTTGTTATACAAGAAATTTAGTCTCATTTTATTTTTAGACAATAATATTGGTTATTTCTCTCTTGGACTATTCAAACGAGTATCTACAGACGTTTTAATTGTAAGAATTTGAGGAGTTTAACTAAAAGAACTTTGTTCTTTAACTTCTGTTATAATTACTTTATAATTTCATAGGTTTTATTATATCGTTCTGATTAAGTATGCAGGTCGCCGATCCGAATGCAACGAAAGTGTGATATCTTCAATAAAAAAAGGCAAAACCTTCGTGGCCACCCCTCGCAGGGGTAAGGCAAACGAAGTGTGTTGAGAGATTATATCAAACAAAGTATGATATCTTCAATGAAAAAGGTAAAACCTTCCTGACCACCCCTCGCAGGGGTAAGGCAAGCGAAGTGTGAAGAGAGAGCATATCAAACAAAGTATGATATCTTCAATGAAAAAAGTAAAACCTTCTTGACCGCCCCTCGCAGGGGTAAGGCAAATGAAGTGTGTCGAGAGATTATATCAAAGTATGATATCTTCAATGAAAAAGGTAAAACCTTCTTGACCGCCCCTCGCAGGGGTAAGGCAAACGAAGTGTGTCGAGAAATGATATCAAACAAAGTATGATATCTTCAATTAAAAAGGTAAAACCTTCTTGACCACCCCTCGCAGGGGTAAGGCAAGCGAAGTGTGAAGAGAGATCATATCAAACAAAGTGTGATATCTTCAATAAAAAAAGCATAGCTTTTTTGGGCCACCCCTCGCGGGGGTAAGGCATTTATAAAACTGTGTTCCATCGCATGGAACTCAAAGAATTACACCCTCGCGGGGTGGATGTGCGTTTTAATATTCCATCGCATGGAACTATAAACGTAAAGTGAATATGGCCACTATTTCATATATGAAATAAATATATATGAAATAATATGAATATAGCGAGGGTTTCTCGCTAGAGAAATACAATCAATGTAACAGCCGGCTCGCAAGAGGTTTGGGCGTTAATGAAACTGTTAATGACGTGGTACTTTTTGGGTTCTCGCAGAAATCCAATCAAACTAACAGCCGCCTCGCAAGAGTTTTTGGGGGCGTTAGTGAAACAACTTTATAATGAGTGAACATAGTCTAATGGTTTCTTGCAACAGAAATCCAATCAAACATACAGCCGCCTCTCAGGGGGTTGGGCGTTTATAAAACTGTGTTCCATCGCATGGAAGTCGAACAAGCACACCCTCGCATGGAAGATGTTCCTATAGCCAGATGCTATTTGAAAACTGTCACTGAATAGTTACAAAGAGAAAGTTTAATTTGTTAATGAAGTCTCGCAACTTGATAAGGCTCAGGGTTTTAGGCGACTAAATATGGCAAGTACAAATAATGACTCGTAATGTCAGTCTTAAACCACATGGTAATCACAAGGATCACCTTGAAACGTCTTAAAGCTAGATGAATCTAACTAAAAGCTAGGTGAAGTTAACGCTCTTCCACAAGGGATGAAAATGCGGGCACCAAACTTGATAAAAGATTATCGTATCAAAGCCTACGCCTACCTAATGTTGTAAAAGTATGACTCATTTTACAATCTATTGATATTCGTATCATAAGCATTTTTAATATAATTATGCATACTACTACCACTGTACCAGCTCTAGGTGCAATAAAAAAGTATACCCCTAATGCTTTCTGGGCCTAGGGTTCCTGATGGTTTAGCCCATCCTTTCAAATAATATATGTTTTTGCCAAAAAAAAAAAAAAAAAAAAAAAAAACCTAACCGTTTCAGGTACTGGCACCGGGTTTGTGTTTACGGGTTCTAAATTATATTAACATTTTTATCATTTATATTTACTGGCTCAAACTTGAGATAATATGAATATCTAAAAACAGGTGCATCTCTACGATCACTTGTTTTGATAGTAAACGAAGACATACATTCATCATGAATTTTTGGATTACAGTCAAGGTAGTTATCATAGTAGAAACTAGTTCTCTACCCTTACAAAAACTTAATAGGACTTGTAAGCTCTGCCAGCCGTGTTTGTAATGAAGTATTTGAATACCTTACTAGACTACCCTACCCTACCAAAGGCGTTCTCAAAGAATGATTAGGGTACCGTTGCGTATCCTTATTCACAGCATCGCTACATTATCTAGCTCTGAAAAGTCTCTAAAGTATGTGTCAAATGGGCTTGGGGCACACAATAAAAGTTGTTTTGCGCTGCTACCAAAAAGAGATGCTGAATACACTCTTGCTAAAGCCAAGTTCATGTACTTACCTACTGCATCGCAGTGCACTTAAATACAGTGCGACAACTAAAGGTTTTTAGTCGCTTATCTACTTAAAGAAGGTATGAAATCAATTCTACTTGTGGAAACAACTTGTCACATATGAGAAATATAGAATCAGTCATGGTTGATCATTATCATTATTTAACAGACTTCAGTATGCACTTATCCTAGGCAAGTTCGAAAAGCAGGCCGTTTATTGATGTCATCTCTTCAAATGACGAGTGTCCTATGACCAGCCTATACGAACAGGGCTCGGGACAACGACTCAGACTCGTTTATTACGATATTTGTGTTTTATTGGATATCTAAAGTATCCCACACATACAACTATATATAAATATTATTAGTTTTGAAAACTAATAAACCTTCTTTTTTTTTATAAAGCATTTAGTATTCCATGGAATTACCCACACACGAGGTGTTTTTAGTCTCAAGTCTCGGATCTATTCTTCATTATAGTTCCCGGTGGCAACTGCCTTTTTGATGAGACAACCTCAAAACTCGAGCTATGGTAGCTCCGTTAACATGGATAACCCGTAGAAACTTCAGTCAACAAGGGTTTTTATTAATTTTGAATTAAATATGGAAATGTTAGTATAAATGTGCAATACGGACCGATAATTACTCCTACAGTTTACAACCATTAACTTCTTGGTGTAGCTCTTAAAACAATCCTTTAAGGTTACTAATATAAAACAAGAATTTCGCTGTGGTTTACAATGGACTAATATACTTCAATGTGACACTTTCGCATAAATGCTTGGTATCTACATCATAGCGTCATAGCCAAATATATAATATCATAATCGTGAGATTATATTATAATCTCACGTTTTTGGATACTCAAGTCTGTAATGTTTTTTTCTCAGAAACAAAGTTTCCAGTTTATGACGTTGAAAAGTGTTTTTATTAGAATAAAATATAGACCGCAGTAATACTATACTATATGTAGGTAACTCAAATACCTTATCATGGGATTGGGAAAACCCATTAATGAAATAAAATTGTAAGATAATTAGCTAAGCCCGCATCACGCACTGTTATTTCAGGTTGGACCAAAACATTGTTTGGGACGGCCACTATTACAGTATTTCCAGATAGCGTTCGATCTGCGTGATCTAAGCATCGACTGAAAATTATTGAAATTAATGAGCAGCATTAATTCTTATAATATAAGGCATCTATTTGTCGCAATCAATAGCTTATCTATGCTATCAAATAACATGGTACCTATTATGATTTATGATCATTATCATCAAATCCGCTTGAAAGAGTCCATATTTGGTCATGGGACTCCTCCACAAATTGTCCAGTCATTGGGATTATTTGCCTAGTCACTATGCTTGACGGGTTTTTTATGATTACTTATTTGATTTCAGATCAAATCGAATAAATAGTTAGATTTATTATGAATAATAAAGTTTAATCACAATTATACATAGCAGGTTGTAAATTCATCGTTGTACCCTTCTTATTGTGGTAAAATATTTTAAAAATCACATTGGCGCTAGAGTAACCTTGATCTTACAAGTGGCAACACCAGGCGATAACAAACAAATCTTCATAATAATACTGAAAGCTTTCAGTGAGCGTACAGTGAAATTAATAGCAGCGTTTTACCTGAAATAAAACGCATATTAATTTACTTACCTCACTGAAAGCTTTCACTTTTATCTCTGCCTGCTGAAACTAAGCCAATGACACCAAAATGGCGCTGAACATTTAACGAAGCAAAATGGCGCGCGGCCGCCAGGTGGCACCACTTGACCGGAACCACAAGGTATAAAAGTACGAAAACTATTAGAAATCGACGGAAACGGAAGTCGCCTTTCTTCATAATAATACTGAAAGCTTTCAGTGAGGTAAGTAAATTAATATGCGTTTTATTTCAGGTAAAACGCTGCTATTAAATTCAACACTAAATTATATCATCATCATCTTCCTGCCCTTATCTCACGCTAAGTGGTGTCGGCACAATAGGCTTTTTTCTTCCACTCTCATAATCATAATAATTTATTCACAGGAATGTAGGTATAATAGTTGGTAATTTAAAATGCTTGAGACCCGTTACATTCTGCGTCGTAAAAGCGTGCACAATATTCAACATAAAAAAATAACAATATAACAAAATTTTGAGTAAAGCAATTTAGATTAAAAATAATAATAAAATAAATAATGGTAACAAATAAAATGTCAATAAAGTTCAATTTAAAACATAATGAAATTGTATGATCTTTAATGCTTCTATCACGATAAATGCTTCTATGACGAGAAGCATTTATCCAACCAATTTCTTATTTTCCATTTAAAAAACATTTAATGATAAATCTTTTACGTCTGCTGGCAATTTATTCAAATCAAATCAAATCAAATCATTTATTGTTCGTGAATCTGGGTTTTACAAAAAATAAGATGGTTGGTGTGTAGATAAGAATCTCCAGATCCTGCTGTTTAGCATACAAACAAGAATACAGAATTAGAAGAAAGATAAAAAATAATAATAATTAATTTACAAAGTCAAAATATAAGATGTCCATTAGAAATACAGATTAAAATAGAAACATATTACAATGTCAATGTCAATTGTTATTTCACAGCTCAATGTCACTGTCACACAAAAAATGATTAACTGTGTAATATGATTTTCTGACTAAAAGTTTATTTAATTCTCTTTTAAAAGCATTTTTTGGTAAAAGTCGAAATTCATAATTATTGAAAATCATAATGGCATGATAATATAGGCATTGCGTTTAGCAAGTTCTAGACACAATAGGCTTTCTTCTTCCACTCTCCTCTACCATTCGTAATCTCGATTCTCACTTCTTTGTTACTCATGTCATCTTTAACACTACACTAATTTGATGATGGACTCATCATCAAATTAAATAAATTAACTCATTATTTACTGCCCTTATCTCACTTCATGTGGGACTTGAAGCTTGAAACTTTGTAGCCCAGCCACCTTATACATCCACTCAGATATCTTAATACCAAGTACCAAAATGAGGAAGTCATTTTTGTTAAAAAAAACACTGCAAAACACACACACACAGCTTTTGTAGAAGGGAATTCTTTATAATTTATTATTTTATTATAATGTTGGTATCTCACCTGTTCCAAGTTAGTCCTGCTAGCCCACACAGTCGCGTACGACGTCATGTTGTTGTGAGACGTGAATAGTTTCATCTTCGCCTTGCACGAGTCTATCACGTATACTACATCGTTTATAGTGATTGATGTCTCCGCTATATTGGTGGCCAGAATCACCTGAAATTATAATAAAAAACTGAAACAGCTTCACGACTTTAATCCCCAAGCACGGTAGATATCCCCTTAGATCTCTTAGTACCAAGTAATAACTCCAGATTCTTTTGAGGATGTCTAAGGGGGTAGTCAGAGGTACGTCCAAACATAACATTTGGCACATACCCACATTTTGCAGTAGTTGGTATTCCATACGTGACAGGTCGCAAGCCCATCGCCGCTGTTAGAATACTAACTGGTTTCCTGACGATGTTTTCCTTCACCGTTTAAGAGCACTGGCATTGCGCACATAAATTTTTCGATAGGAAAAATCCATTGGTGCACTACCGGATTCGAACCTGCGACCTTACGATCGGAAGGCGGGGTCACTCCCACTAGACCACCGGTGCTCTATATAATTATAATAAAACTGATACTATAATTTAACTGGAATTATATTCGTTGTTAAATATCCTAATATTTAAATATTAAGAGGCAGATAATCGTCACACAACTTCTCACTCGCAAATTTCATGATTTTTTTTAATTTGGTAGACAGTTTTGAAAAGTCAAAGTCAAAAGGTATTTATTCAATAAAATTACAAGGATCACATTGAAACGTCTTAAAGCTAGTTGACTCTAGGTGCCAGTTCCACGCGACCAAAGCCTAGAAGAACAGGCAACAAACTTACGGCTCGGTTCCTACCGCTCTTTTGTATGATCCTTGTTACAATGTATTTTAGTACAATATTGAAGCTCTAGTGGTGCCAATCGAATTTAGTGAGGCATAACAGAAAAAAGTAACGTTATTTCAAATTCATAAGACAGCACACGATACGCTTCAAACTACATAGCAAACAACATAGTTTCGGACAATATTATTGCAAAGGTGCATACAAAATTACATTTATTTTATATTTAGTTATATTTATTTAAAAGTACGATTGTTTTAGATGTTTGGATATTTATAGTCAATAGCTATCCAAACAAGTCTGCCAAAAAAAATAGTTTTATAAATTATTATAATATGTACTTAAAAAAATATGGTTATAAATCTTGTTTGGATCAAAATTATATTATTGCAAAATCTTTACACATTATTTATCAGCTCTAAAATTATTTGTAATGTAATAATTTTAATAATTATCCTCAACTTTCTGTTGATTGCGATTATTAATAACTACATTCAGTGTCTTTATCTTCAAATATGAATTGTGCGTGTCAGAAATGCCGAACGGTTGTCAGCGCCTCAACAACGGAACTTCTTCAGGCTGATGATAAACATACCTTAGTGATACCAGGAGGCGGCGTCACAAACACCTTCTTCTGGTCTTCCCTCGGTATCTGGCTGTGCAGCGGCAGTATCACGAACTTGGACTGGTCTCCGAAGGCGCCCTGCGAGAGATGCTTCATCAGCGCGAAGATGAGGTTCCAGCCGGGCAGGAAGATCAGAACAGCTCCTCGCTCCGGCAGGTCGTTTATGTAGCGCAGGATGGATTCTATCAGCTCGAAGCTTAGCTAGAAGAATAAGATGAATTTTGTCAATTCTGTGTTCAATAAAGAGATAGAATGATTAATACACACAGTACACAAAGCACAGATATCACTACATAGGTCACTGGTGGTCTAGTGGTAGCGGCCCCGCCTTCCGATCCTAAGGTCGTGGGTTCGAAACCGGTCGTGCATCAATGAGTTTTTCTGTTCAAAAATGTATGTGCACAATGCCAGTACACTGAAACGGTGAAGGAAAACATCGTGAGGAAACCAGCATGTCGTAGAACCTAATAAGTTCTATAACATGTGTCAAGTACTCGAAAGGAGCCTCTTGAGGTGCACATTAAATCCTTTCACCACGCTGTTTCGAAAGAAACTAGTGACACGACAAGTGAGAGAGTGATAAATTTGTAAAGTCTTGAGTAGATTAGTCTCAGCATAATCTCCCCGAATATGTTTTTTTATATCTTACTAGAGGTTGAAGTGGTGAGCCATGATTGAGCCACAAACATCCAAACATCGAAACTTTCGCATTGAATTTGCCTTGGAGTACATGTACTCCAAGTTTCAAGTTTGTAGGTTCAAGGAATACAATTTTTATACAAACGTTATCAACCCTTTTTACACCCTTAGGGGTTGAATTTCCAAAAATCCCTTCTTAGTACACCTTAACGCCATAAGACCTATGTACTCCTCAAATTTCAAGTCTCTAGGACCAGCGGTTTAGGCTGTGCGTTGTCTATATGTCAGTCAGTCAGTCAGTCAGTCAGTCAGTCAGGACTTTGATTCTTATAGTATTAGAGATTATTATCTAATAATAAAATAAATAATATGATAAATTAATAAAACCATTAGTGTTGATCTTTTTTGACCCACCTGATGTTAAGTACTTACGTCTTTCTCAGATAGTTGCATCAAAGAGTTAACAGTGGCAGGCGAGTAGTCGTCGCTGAGATTTGCATTCTTATTCAAATCCTCTTCTTGTTCTTCGGCGCCCCCACCTAGTATGTAACAATTATTATTATTATACATGATTAAATAATAATAATAAATATTGGTGGACATTCCACACAACACTATCTTGCCCCAAACTAAGCCAAAGCTTGTGATATGGGGACCAGATAGCTGATATACTACTTATACTTTTAGTAAATATATACTTATAATATTATATAACACCCAGACAGAGAACAACCCACATCTATGTTCATCACACAAATGTTTGTTCTCGGTGGGGATCGAACCCACGGCCTACGGCGCAGAAGGCAGAGCTACTACCAACTGAGCCGTGAAGGCTGTCATTATTCCTCTTGTGTCACTAGTTTCATTCGAAACAGTGCGGTGAAAGGATTTAAGTGCGTGCTGCGTTTCAAAGAGGCCCCTTTTCGAGCAGTTGACACATGTTTTAGAACTTTTTAGTTTCTCCGACATGACGGTTTCATCACTATATTCACCGTCTGAGACTACTGGCACTGTGCACATAATAATAATAATTTATTTATTCAAGCATAATAATAATTTATCATTTTGACAGCCTTCACAGTTCAGTTGGTAGTAGCTCTGCCTTCTGCGCTGTAGGCCGTGGGTTCGATCCCCACCGAGAACAAACATTTGTGTGATGAACATTGATGTTTGTTCTCTGTCTGGGTGTTATATAATATTATAAGTATGTTTTTACAAAAAAAAAGTATATATGTATTATATCAGCTATCTGGTTCCCATATTACAAGCTTTGGCTTAGTTTGGGGCTAGATAGTGCTGTGTGTAAAGTCCACCAATATTTATTTATTTATTATTTATTATCATTATATTTTTATTATTATTAATATTTTATCATTTTATACAACATCGATCATTAGATTACAACATTTTTGAACATACATTTTTTAACAGAAAATCTCATTGGTGCACGACCGGTTTTGAACCCACGACCTTAGGATCGGAAGGCGGGGCCGTTACCACTAGACCACCAGTACTCTCTTATGATACAGCTTCACGACTTTGATCCCCAGGCACGGTAGATATCCCCCCAGATCTCTTAGTACCAAGTACAAACTCTAGATTCTTTAGAGACTTCTAAGGGGGGTAGTCAAAAATACGTCGAAACATTACATTTGGTACATATTTTTTTTATACTACTAGCTGATGGAACAAGCAGATGGCCCACCTGATGTTAAGTGGTAACCATCACCTATAACAAAGCATTGCCTCGTAAGTCACGCACTATAGGAACGTGCCCTACGATGCACTGCCCTGCATCCATAAACTTGAGGCATACAGATGCTAAGCCTCATGTGCCTGTAATTACACCGGCAACCACACTCTTCAAACCGAAACACAGCGTTGCTGCTTGGCGGCAGAAAAAGGCGTGGTGGTAGTACTTCCCCGGACGAGCCACACACAAAGAGCTCTACTACTCTTAAACATACCCACATTTTGATAAAAAACATACCTACATTTTGCTTAAAAATTGTGTTGCAAATAAATGTTTATTCTATTCTATACCTTCTTCATCATCATCATCGTCGTCCTTATTGGCCCGTTTGCCTGAAGACTTGCGTTTCCTCGTGTCTATGGGAGCAATGAACTTGGTCAACTCTATAGCGTCCTCTAGGAAGTACTGCTGCACTGGGAATGTACGGCCGGGCACCTGGAAAAAAAAACAATTAAGTACTTGATGACCTTTCCCACAAAGTCAAAGTCAAAATGTACAGGCTCGGTTGTGATTCTATAGAATAAAAAGTTTGCTTTACTAGTTTTCGTACCTAAGCAAACTTTTAGTACGAAAACTTGTTCAGATATAAAATAAATAAATAGACTAACTATACACAGTGTGTAGTTAGTCTATGCTATTACAGAAGAGCTAGACTATCACAGGTATTCCCATATTTAAAAGACTCTCAAGCCCATCCTCTTCTTGTGTGGTGAAAGGATTTTAAGTGCACCTCAAAAAAGGTTCTTTAGAGTACTTGAAACAAAACATCGCCTCGTAAGTCTCGCTCGAAGGCCATGCACTGCCATGCGTCTATCAACTATACACATAATTACCTCAATAACAGGACAGTTGCCGAAGTATTCAGTGAACAGTGTGGTGTCCACCGTGGCTGACATGAGTATTATTCTGACATCGGGATAGGTGTGCGCCATGTCTCGCAGGAGAATCAGGGCGAAGTCTGTATCTGCATCGCGTTCGTGGACCTAGAATATATAATAATTAATATATCTTCCAAAAAAACACAAGTTTTTACAATTAAATGGGTTGAGATCTCTTCTTTTACCTAAAACTTCTAAATCTTGTATTAGAAGAGTCCCATCTTTTCTGTGGTTCAAGGTAGTCTTGCAATTTATGAGCTACAGTTACGAATACTTTATATTACAAAAATGAAAATAGACACCAGTTTAACTTTCGACGAGTAGAAGTCTACAAGGTGTATACAAGTATACCTACACCTTGTATACTTCTATATATAAGTACACCTTGTATACTTCTATATACAACGTGTTGATGAAGTTATGTAGGGAAACAAAGAGCGTGTATTTAGACCAAGCACTGGAATACTTTGACGTGTGCAATGGTTGAATACATCGTTTTCGAAATTCCCATAGAAAAGTAAAATTAATATTTTCTCAGAAATTTGCAACAGCCCTGTCTGTGTACGTGTCAAGGTCACACGCACGCGCGCTTCTATCTAGGAAAGAGAAAAACAACGATAACCTACGAGATAATTTGAAATACTTACCTTTCGGTAGGTAGGTAGGTACGCCGCCAATCCCCTGACACGATATTTTTACTGGTTCCTATGGATTTTGTCATTATTTACTGGCTATAATAACACTGGATAAAACTGGATTTTGGTAAGTTTGCGAGATTTCGCACGACACAGGCTTCAAACTTCACACTAAACCATTACCTCGTAGGCACTGCTCATACACACACTGACTGACGACGGCTTTTTACATAACAATCACCATTTTATCACGTTTGATGACATTTTCTCAACAAAACAATGTACAACAACGCATGTAAACACAAACAGGGTGACCATCTCAAAAGTGGCGGTTCTACCACACACCTGCCAAAAAATCTGTCAAAATCTACCAAGCTTGACGATAAAAATACCAAAAATATGACTTCATACCATCTCCTTCGTGGCTACGGAATAAATTAAATACCTACATTACATTCAGTTACTATCTTTTGATCGTTTGTAACGGTTTGCAGTTATCTAAAACGAGATAGAAGTTGTTTAGAAACCAAATCAATAAAGGTAAAAAAGAATAAGAAGTTTCCAGTTCGGTAAAAAATAAATAAATTATAAATATTATTTCATTAAAAATTCAAACTAATAAGATTTTTCTTGAAATATTTAAAATCTGCCAAATGGCAGAAATCTGCCACAAATGGTAACACTGATCGGCGGCCGTCGGCCGTCCTGATTGGATATGCGTTTTTAAATGCAACCAATGACAGACAGGTTAGTCAAAGATTAAATAGGACAGACTAGACACTTCCCAAAATTGCAGTTGAATAATTTTGTCGTGTCAATGAACCATGGTGGTAAAGTAACATGTTACAATTTAAAGAACTATGAATATCATAAACATTGGTTTACGACATCTAGTAATTAAACAAAAATAAATATTCTATTAAATATTGAGTACGTAGCCACGTAGGTACCTAGTTACTGAATAGGTATTAGTACCAAAGATCTCAGAGAATGTTTACCGTGACTAGGGATTACAGTCGCGAAAATATTTCTTTTACATACCAAGATCTTTACAAACAGCAACATCATTATTAGGTAGGCACATTACTAGGTAATTGGTGGCAGTTCTGTTACCTATTTTATCTAAGATTAACAACTAGAGGTCAAAGAACAGCTGTAAATAGGGCTGCCTCATGATGCGTTTAGATTCATTTTAGATAAAAGTTTAAGAGGCATTTCATGAATGAAAAACCTTGAAATTTTAAAAGTCGTAGAACAAAAGTTGTTCGTTATGACCGGTAGAATATCCTGCTTTCGGATCCCTACAATTCTTAATAAACACGTTGTATAAGTATACAAGGTGTAGAAGTATATAATTGGTTTTAAAACATCGGGGGCTAAAGTACCCATCAATATGAATAAGTTTTTCTAAGGAACCACCACTGTGAACGCGAAAAAAAAAAACAACTGTTTCATACATTTTAGCCAGGTAGGTATTGAACTTTTGTATGAAACTGCTGTTTTTTCTTCGCGTTTACAGTGTTGGTTTCTTAGAAAAAGTTATTCATATTGATGGGTACATTAGCCCCCCAAAGTTTTAAACCCAATTATGGGAACACCTTGTATATAGTTCCCAGTAGTATAGTATATGTATACCTCGTCGACGAGCACGTGACTAACTCCTCTCAAGCCTCCCTCCAGCTTCCTCAAGAGAACTCCGATGGTGCAGAACATCACGGATCCGTACGGACGCGGAAGGACCGACTCGAAACGCACCGAATACCTGCACCACAGAAAACATATTGTTAATACTATTTAGAACTAGTTGTACAACAACTAGTAGTTATTGTACGCAGGCGCGGATCCAACCCTCAAAAGAGGTTGTAGTCACAGGCATTCGAACATCGGCCAAGTGCGAGTTGGAATATGAACTCGCTCATGATCGATATAGTGCGAAATGAGCTATTGATATAGGGTGATGTTTACAAAATATAAGGTGTTTGCCAAAATAGTGCGGAATATTACGAGGGCGTTTTCTGCTGCCCCACCCAATAATTTTTATTTATGGTACCGATACCCAAAACCAATTATATTAATTAAAATTTGAAATTTAAATTTATTCGTGCTATGCTCTATTATTGCATAAAACCATCCAAAATAAGACTAAAATTCGTATATAGATTTATGAAATATTGATGTATAGGTAAGTGACAGGAACATAATGTTTAAGATGGTTTAATGTAATAACGGCCAGTTTCTTAAAGCCCGATCAAAACTAATCGCATGTCAAGTCACTTGCTATCTTCAGACTGCCTTCACAGCTCAATTGGTAGTAACTCTGCCTTCTGCGCCGTAGGCCGTGGGTTCGATTCCCACCGAGAACAAACATTTGTGTGATTAAAATAGATGTTTGTTCTCTGTCTGGGTGTTATTTAATATAAGTATATATTTACAAAAAGACAAAGAATAAGTATTATATCAGTTATCTAGTCTCCATATTACATTTCGCCTATGTTTTTGTGACACAAAATAAACGTTTTTTGAATTTGATTTGATTCGATGGCTCCCATTTGTCTCTATCTTTAGCTAATGCTCTCCAGTTTTACATAAATTATAGTACGCCTACGTGATCCTGCATCCTTTGAGTGAACTAACTCACCCAATGCTATTCCCCAGCTCCTCACAGCGTTCGTTGGCGACCCGCTCGGCGACGCTGACAGCGGATATGCGTCGCGGCTGAGTGACGCACACGTTGGCCCACGCGCCTTGTCCGCTCGCTATGTAGTCGTCTATTATGAACTGACACACCTGCAACAAATCATAAATGTTCGAATAACTGACAACAGCTGGGGAATAAAGGCTCTCGAATGAACCACGGACAGGAAAACGAAGCGTGAAGCGCTTCTACTCGATGGACGGATGGTAGGGCCAGGTGGTGGCAGTGCACCAGGGCCCCGGAGCTCAGGGAGCCTTCTAACCTAAGCTTTGAAAAGAGAGGCTCAGCCAGCTCCTGAAGCTAGAAAACCTTGAGCCTGCTCACAATAGTTTTTTTTATGATTTATTTTAAAGGCCAATATAAGTTCAAGCTATGTGGAAAGAGGGGGTGAGGGCCCCATTCTTTCTGTATGCACCTGGGCCCTTGTTCACCTAGCTACGCCACTGGACGGACGACATTGTTAAGATCGCGGGAAGTAGGTGGATGGAGAGGGGAGGCTGAAACCCGTCAAAGAAATTCTCGCTCGCTTTCAAAAATTTTGAAGATAGCTGAATGAAGTTATGAAAAATTGCAAACAACCAAGGTTCGTAGCATTACAAAGGTACGGCATAAATTTAAGTTTGATCCAAGCAAGTTTTCCTACTAAAAAAATCGTTAGACATCCATGAAAGAATCTTGAGCTGGTTCTTGGTACTAAGAAATATGAGGGGATATCTATAGAGCCTGGAGATCTGTCGTGAGCTGTTTCTGATATTTCTGCAATGTTATATCAGATTATTTTATTTACCTGCGTAGTTTTACCGCAGCCCGTATTCCCCCTGATGATGACGACAGGGTTGTCGTTGATAGCTTGCATTATGCCCGAGCGCATCGCGTAAACTGGCAGCTGAGATCTTTCTTCAAGACTTTGCTGAAATAAAATACAGTTTAATTAATCTAAAGAAACCATATACTAAAGATATAAGATACCTATATAATATGGATATCTAAAGATACCCACCCTTTATATGAAAATAAAAGTGATGCAACAATAAAATAAAATTTAGCTAAGTTTTATATATTATCGCTGTTCGAATGTATTATATTTTTTTTATTAAATTAGTATACACCTACTAGTTTAGATGCGTAAATGCGGTACCCTAATATCATTAAAACCTAGCCAAGTTGTATATGAGTAATTTTGGTTATAGTCGCGTTAAGCTCTCGCTGTAGGCTCGGTCATAAGTTATCGGAACGAGACAGCAATATTGCTCTCTCTCTCTCTCGCACTTAGGAGAACAGACGATCCTTTTGTTTGAGCGTGTGTTAAGATGATTTATGACCGAGTTTGCAGCGGGAGTTTATCGCAACTATAGGTTGAGCACTGACCGAGCCTGCAGTGAGAGTTTAACGCGACTATAGTCCCAATTTTATAGAAATACCGTCCCTGAATAAATAAAATAATTGAATATTGGTAGATAGATGGCTACTTAAGTATTGTTATTGACAGATTTTTAAAAGTAAAGCATATATTATTTTATACCTGATACAACTCGCTGTTCTGACAGATATCTCGATGATGCTTCTCTAAATCAGAGCTTATGTCTTCCAAGCTGGTAGTAGCTAGCGGCCCTTCGTCTGCAAAACAATGATTATAATAAATAAACTAGCAGAGATATCTTCTTCAGATTTCTTAGAACCAACTCAATATTAACAAATAAATATGCGACTAAAAAGCATACTTATAATATGTATTTATTGAGAGATATGACGTCATCTCCATCGTGAGATAATCTCTGTCGAAGTGAGCATAAGGCCCCTGGTTCCCATATTACAAGCTTTGGCTTAGTTTGGGGCTAGATAGTGCTGTGTGGAAAGTCCCATCAATATTTATTTATTACTTCTATTTATGTATAACACAAAGACAGAGAACAAACATTTTTGTTTTCAGTAAGAATCGAACCAATAACTCACAGTGTAGAAAGCAGAGCTAACTACCAACTGAGCTGTGATATGATAGTAGCAAACTAAGATATGATAATAGTAGGTTTTTTTTTGGGTTTCGTAGTTTTGGTGCATTTGTATTTAGCTTGTGTTTTTTTAACAAAAATTTAAAAATTAGCTAAGGAAAGTAACAATGTAAGGAAATGTATACAGATAATGTATGTACAAAATATTAACAATTTTTTATATTATTTACATAATATAAAAGATGCCAAACAATGATATATAGTTGGATTATTTATCAGTGGGCTTATGGCCAAAGAGCAAGGATCCCTAGGGACTAAAAGTGATTTGAATTTGGAATGCGGATATTGAGTGTTGCGGAGATGTGTGAGTCGGACTCGCGCACGAAGGGTTCCATACCATTATCTAAAAAAACGGCAAAACAATGACGTTTGTTGTATGGGGGCCACCTTAAATATTTATTTTATTTGTTGTTATAGGGGCAACAGAAATACATCATCTGCGAAAATTTCAAGAGATAGAGCAGAGATACAGCCTGGTGGCAGACGGACGGACAGCGGAGTCTTAGTAATAGGGACCCGTTTTACCCTTTAGGTACGGAACCCTAAAAATTAAGCTAGTCAAAGAATAAAAAACGCGCGAAATGCATTCCGCCTTCGTTCGTAATTGTTTACTCAAACTCATCAATCATAGCTCAGTTGGTAGTAGCTCTGCCTTCTGGCCGTGGGTTCGATCCCCAACGAGAACAAACATTTGTGTGATGAACCTAGTTCGTTCGTGCAATTAGAATGGGTGGTTATGTATTACCGATGTTGCAAGCAGTCCAGGCGTTCCAGTTAGGCTGCGGAGGAGACCAAGACACCACGCCTCCAGCTGTCACTTTAGCTTCACGCATCGCCTGAATAATACAGAAGGGGGCGTTCATTAATTATGTGAGGCGTTTAAGGAGGGAGGGGGTCGAGCAGAATCTCACCCTATCTCACGTGAGGGAGAGGGGGGGTCCGGGAAATATCACGCAAATTGTTTTTTAATGAATCCAACGCAATCAAGCACACATAAATTTAACAACACGAAAAATACTCATTTTTAAAAATCTCACGTGAGATTAGGGGAGAAATCTCACGACATCTCACCAAGAGAGAGGGGGGGGGGTCAAAGAAACGCAAAGATCATAACACAATTAATCGATACCCCCTAAAGTACATAGGTATACATAGGTTTTTATGGTAAGCGCCAGAATTAGCGATACATAAATTACATTTTGGTACAAAACGTGGTGCAGGTCGGTGAATGACATCTAAGGCCACCTTATTTGTCATTACCTATAGTAACATTATTCATTTGAAATTTAAGCATGAAAGTGCAACGGGTGACATTATCGCGATTTCTTCCAGGCAACCTTTGGATGCAGAGAATTGATAGAACATTTGGAAATGGTTGGGGGTTATTTATTCTTACAAATTTATTTTTTTGGATATGGTTAATTTTATATTATATGATGAAGGGAGGGTGTTCAACTATAAAGTCGGTCTATGATAAAATAATTTACATGGCGCAGCCGGTAGGATATTATACACAAAACATACCTTTACTCTGTCTGACTGTAGTATAGTGACTATGCGCTGTTCTTCGGTAGAATCAGTGGCCGCCACAGCACTGTCTATATCCACTGGCTGTATTTCTAGGTCTGTGGAACAAAGAACAAGCTGTTATCCTCAGGCACGGTAGTCATTTATATAGATCTCATGGTTTTCGTACAGTCGACTACACTAGATCTTTTAAATACGTAAGTTTTAAATTGGTGCACGACTGGTTTTGAAACCACGATCGGTAGGCGGGGCCGCTACCACTAGACTACCAGTGCTGTCAATTCATGATGAGGCTGACGAGGACTTATGTAACTTACCTTGCAAAGTTTCTTCCAGTTTGGCTTCAAGCTCAGGACTGATCGCCACTTGATAGGGTTTCAGCGTGCCTTCTGCTGATCTAAAAAACACAATTCTCGTCTTAACCTATTGTATGCTGGGACAATACACAATAGAAAATGTATTGTCTCGCGTGGATATATGTCCGGCATACTAGAGGTAAACCTAGATTAAAATATGGGTAACTTATTATTACTTTAAAAAAAGGGGTATAAAACAAACGAACGCCTTAAATATTGATGTCAGAAATCACCGCTACCACGCGACCGAAGCCGAGGGCGGCAGCTAGTCTATTCTAATATTATAAAGAGGAAAGATTTGATTGTTTGTTTGTTTACATTGAATAGGCTTCGAAACTACTGGAGTTATTTGAAAAATCTTTCTACACTATCCCCGGGTGACATAGGCTATATTTTATTTTCAATAAAATTAGGGATAAAAATGGCCTAAAAAATTCCTTAGCAGCTAGTATAAAATAAAATGTCAATATATATACCTATTCGTTTTAAGACTTCCACTAAATGCCTCGATAACGCCCAAATGGTAAAGCTGTCGCACCAATGAGAGGGCGCAGGATTTGCTCGCCGTCTGCTTATTAGACGCAGTTTCACGCCCCGTCACATTACGTCCGAGTTGACGAACGAAGATCGTCATTTCGCAGCAGAAACTCCTGTAATTTTAGACGATTCATCAGTTTTCAGTATATATAAGTTTAGGAGGCTGACATGACACCCGTCAACCTCTTCTCGCTCGCATATTTAACATTTTTAAAGAAAGGGGCCATCCATAAAAACGTCACACGAATTTCATGATTTTAAGACCCCCGTCCTTGTCACAGCTGGTCAGACCTGTGATGTGTGTGATGATTTGTGAGACCACCGGCCCCCCCCTACCTAGTGTGATGTCACATATTTGACATATAGAATGTATGAAATTAAAACGGCAGTGTTCCGATATTATTTTTATTTCCATTATATTCCATTTCAATAAAATTTTGTGATGAAAAACTTAGATATAAAATATTATATTTTGAAAATATGTTATGTCACAAAATTTGGGACCCCTCCCCACCCCTTGTCACACAATGTCACACTTCGTTGACCCCCTCCCTCCCTCTTAACGTGTGACGTAATTTATGGATGGCCCCATATAAAGAAGGTTGTTATGAAACATCACAAACAACCGGAGAATGGTATTCTCCGGTACCATTTTGTAATGGTATTCTCCGAAACTTGGTGGTTCAGCAAAAAATATATTTAGATTTAAACAAGTTTACTACCTAAAAGTTTAATTAAGTACGAAAATTTTTGCTGAACCATTTTTGCAGCCAACCCTTGAGGCTAGAGAGGTGTCTATAAGTATAGTAAAGTATAGATAAGCCGATTATTTTAATATGTTTTTTTTTTAATAGTACGGTACTTACTTAAATTGTCTATTGGATGTAGATTTAGTTTGAAGTCTAGTCTGTTAGTTTGGGGTGTATAAATAAAATGTAAATGAATCTTCAAGAATAGAATCTTAGTTTCAAATTGAGCAAATAAATTCTTTTTCTATTACATTTCTTATTTATTAACAGTTAAACAATACTGGGTGAATAGATAGTTAAATGTATAAGTATAACATTAGTTAATATATAAATCATGCATTATGTTATTATAACCAAAATCGAACTCACCTGCTCTAGATATAGGGTACACAATGCATCAAATTCTGGAAGTGTGGCCGAGCTGTACCAAGGAGCTCTACACATCTGAATTCAGAAAAAATCCAAGACATTAATAAAGTTTTCGGTATACTATTCCACAAATGACTCAAATAACTCTACCATCATGACTGAGCACTCCTAGATTTTGTAGACTAACATGGATGGTAAGCCCAAATTGTGTGCAGTTTTTACAGATTTTTAAAGAGCATAAGTGTACGCTTACTTTTGTCTGGAGGCATAGATATCTCTCTGTAGGTTATGTTTTTGAGGAATTCTACGTCTATAACAGATAGAAGCGTAATTTTATGCTTTTTTTCTTCTCCAAAGTACTAAAGAAGGTCAGAGTCAAAAGGTATTTAGTCAATTGAATCGAATTTCTTTGAAACGTCTTGAAGATAGGCAAATCTAGGTGCCAGTTGCACGCAACCAAGCCTAGGAGGCAACGAACTTACGGCTTGGTAGCTACCGTTCTTTTGTTCTTGTTATTAAAATAGTATAATAATGTAGCTCCATTGTGGTGCCAATCGAACTTAGCTTGAGTCTTAGTTACTTCAAAACTTAGGGAGGTCAAAGCCTAATGCGTACAATAGTTTTGTATGTATCTCATTAATCTGGTGCTTGTATGTTCAATAAACTATATTAACTCAGTATTTTGTTTCTGTGTGATGAACAATAAAGAGTTATCTATCTATTGTGGTACTTGTGGAATAGCTATTTTATGTTTGTTTCAATGTCTTGGATTCAATCTGAATCGGTTTGCTTTAAGTAGGTACTCTGACAACTGTCAAAAAAATTCTGGCTTGCACATTTTCAACACTTTGGAAGATATAAAATCACTGATTGTAGTAATGAAAAATCGCAACAGCAACGTTTCGGAGAATGACATTACAAAGGTTCAACAGGAATACAATTCTTATCCAAAACAACCACACACATTTTAGGAGTAGTAGCGCTCTTTGTGAAGGGCTCGTCCGGGGAAGTACTACCACCACGCCTTTTTCTGCCGCCAAGCAGCGTTGCTGTGTTTCGGTTTGAAGAGTGTGGTTGCCGGTTGAAATTACAGGCACATGAGGCTTAGCATCTGTATGCCTCAAGTTGATGGACGCAGGGCAGTGCATCGTAGGGCACGTTCCTATCGTGCGTGACTTACGAGGCAATGCTTTGTTATAGGTGATGGCTACCACTTAACATCAGGTGGGCCATCTGCTTATTCCATCAGCTAGTTGTATAAAAAAACACATAAAATTCATTCAGTGATTTAATATCTTCAAAAATGTTTAATGTGCTAGCAAGAAGTTACTTGGACAGTTGTCTGAATCTCAATTTAAAATTCCAATACGATTCTTTGAAAAGCTAAGTTCAGCCGATGACAAGCCAATCGTTCGAGTTCTCATTGACTGTGGCTTGACTCTCAAGAGGCTGTGCTTCTTTCGGTTTGTGTTGAAGAAGAGTTTACTAAAAGGAATGAAATGCTGTGTTATGAAGAATTTTCAATGTCATACAAGGTCTTATATGGTCAGTTTTATCAGAACCGAAACCCAGCTCAATAAATAGGCAATTATTGCGATCAAACGTCTCTTTTTGTAATAGAAAAATGGCGTTTGATTATTCACTCATGTCCCAAACCTTTCACGAGTTACGCAATACGAGCCATATTCGTACCGTTCCTATAAGCATCTGATAAAATATTTCAGCTAAACAATAGTCTGGGCCATAGACGTTGAAACTTACGACAAAACTAACTGGATGAGATGACGTCACCTCTTGGGTGAAAACAGTATCAGCCCAGCTTTTGGAGAAAATTCTTCGAATAAGATTTGTCGAAAGTAAGGCCATTACCAAGTTAGACTCTTTAATCTGAAAGACCTTGTATAATGTAGAATTTACATAGCAAAGCACTTATTTCCTCGATGACCATGCTTGGCCACACTTCCCAGCTACAAGAAATACAAGCCAAAGATCTTTCAGAAATCGTGAAGAATCCATGGCTTTAAAATATAATATATGGAAAAAAACGTAAATCTACTCTAAATTATTGAATTTTACACTTATTACTTTATTTATTTTCCCGAAGTTTCCTGCCGTAGTCGAGGGCAGAAGACAGTCTGCCCGAGACCACGGCTATCGCAACATAGTAGAAACATCGGGAAAATAAATAAAGTAATACGGGATCAATACCCTTGTACTATTCAATGTGTCAAGACACAAATGTATCAAGAGTCGTACTTTTTAAACGCAAAAGTTAAAAAAATACAACTCTTGATTCTAAAGCTGCAGTCAGTAGGTAAGCTGCAGTAATCGGGCTCCAACGAATGTTCCCGTCCTTCATGTAATAATACCTCTTTGACGGCTAACATTTGTGATATCATATCACACAGCGCAAATGATACATCATTATCGTCATCGTCTGCCTAACGAAGTCCACTGCTGGTTATAGGCTCCCCCATATTTAGGTAGGCTTTGCAGTAGTCAGTACCACGTTTGGTAGCTGGATTGGTGACCTCATGAACGGTTGAAGTATCCAGAAGAAACTGCAGCCTATCTCCTTGTACGTTTCCTTAGGCGTAAGCCACATAGGATATGAAGCGGGCGCAGACATATCACAGGCGTCTTTCCATTCCATTCAAATTACGCGCATAACGCACGGAAATAAAGTTGCAAATTGAACACATCGAATAGTATGAAACGGAACGAATGCGATGGCGCCAGATCCTACTTGGCTTGATCGCCTCTTAAGAAATTCATAAGAGGTGATGGAAGGGTCCTATTTGTAACATCGGAGGGAAACGATTCATCAAAGCCCGATAATGTATACAACATAATTTAGCATGATCTGAAACCATACGCTCGGAATCGTACGACAAATGTCATTGGAAGAGATGACGTCACAGATAAACTTGTAGTCGGATGATTTACGTCATTTTTTCTAAAAACATTTGTTATACGTTTGCAAGTTTATGTCTCCTGATCTAAAATAAGCACTCTAGAATGTTACCAATTTAGGTACATATACTTCAGCCAAATTCTAATTGGAATGTTCGTAAAAAATCCGCCCATCTCTTGCACATTGGACATTTTTTTTGGACAGGAATTTTGGAAACAATTAATTAATAATATCGACCCCGTCAAAAACTAAGAATTTACAAACGCATTTCAGGATAGTTATAAGCCATTTATTTACAAACATTCCAAATGTATTTGGCTTAAGTTTATGAACCATTTGTTTTATCCAACCTACTCACATCCACAGAAAAATTAAAACAGTTCAAAAAGTGTAAGCTTGAGGGGCCTGAAGTCAGTCGTTTGGCAAACCTTCTATCCGCCAGAGGCCATATTCGCACAAACGGCTCACTTCAGGCCCGCCGATTTATAGGTACTTATTGAACTGTTGTTGTGTCTTAGCCAGAATCAGACAAAAAAATCTCTGAATATTATGGATCACTACACTAGCATGTTGCATTATATGCAGGGGTCGGAATAGGTAGATTTTTTAAGTACCAAATGACGTAAAATTACCTACGCAATCTTAGCATGGATATGCCTTTTAAACCCGGAATTGGGGATTAAAAAAAATGGTTTTGTAAACCTTACAGGTTTTTTTATATACAACTAGCTAATGCTAGCAGATGGCCCACCTAATGTTAAGATTGATATTATTGTCTTCTAAAACTCATTTTTCCTATTTCAATCACAAACTAAGTAGCGTTACACGTACAGCAGGGCTATTTTAAAACATTCGGAAAGGTTTTCAATCGGAAACGTCAGTTTTTATAACATTTGATACACGGGGATTAAAAAAGGCATACCTATCCATATTTAGATTTCGTAGTAGCGTATTTGACGTCATTTGGTACTTAAAAACTCTACCTATTCCGACCCCGTAATATATGTTAAAGTTATAAGGACCATAGTGGCTACTAACAACACATCTCAATTTATTGGATTAGAATTGAGTATCTATAACCACTCTGGTCATAAGCAGAACTTTGAGAACCAGAAAGAAGTTTTATATAGGAATAGAAGATATACGGCCGGTTTCTGAAAGCTCGATCAAAACTAATCGGATGTCAAGTCACTCGCCATTTCAGATATTAGGTACATCGAATTAGATAGAGATAGCAAGTGACTCGACATGCAATAAATTCATTTTGATCAGGCTTTCAGAAACTGGCCGTTAGAAGTGTGTAATAAGAGTCTGTCTATGACGTTCCTTTAATAAGTGAGCATCTGCTAGTAGCACTATGGATCATACTCATATAGAAGACATCCATCAGATAATCTTTAACCTTATTACCTTAGGCTAATGGATGCTGCATAGGAACCAGGAATAAGATTAAAGTTACACTTATTCCAGACTGATCAAAATTCTAAATTGAAACAGAATTTAGACTCAAGTACAGATTTTTTGGCAGACTGAATAACTGTCACAAAATAAATGCTTGAGCCTTGTTTCAAATAACTGGCCTTGATCATCTACTAACTACTAATAATAAGGGGTGCATCATTTTTAAAAAATGCTGTAAATAAAAATATTACCCTCTCTACTTTAGACTTGTCACAAACAAAGACGGAAATATTTTTATCTGATGTATAGTTACTCTGAGATCCTGAAAAACTCAAACTATGCAAGACTAACTTGGTATGATCAGGTCCGACCGCTTTGTACATATACTCCGCATGAATCTTGTTCAGCTGCAGAAACTGATGCAGTTTGGACTTGGCATTCTCCATGGTCCAGTTGCCGTGGAGACTGGCATTAACATCCAGGTCTTCAGCTTCCTCAACATTCTTTTGCTGTTGCATTCGGTCCATGTATGTGAAGTTTGAACGTTCACCTCCGTAGGCCTGGTAGGCTTGACCCATGCTGTCTGGGCCCATGCCACTCTGAAATAAATGTGGATGGATTATGGAGACTGGCCACACAGCACAGTTAAACATAGTTCTTTGGCTTCTACATAGTAGGTTGTGGGAGTAATGTCCACCCACTCAGGCCAAACATCACAACTCAATTTATTCTGAGAAACTTTATGTTAGCTTAGCTTATATGATATTAAAATTTTATGGAGATTGGTAATAGTTAAGGTAAGCTTTTTGTCCAAAGACACATTCTTTGCAGATTTATTACCAAATGCATCTGTTTTATTATGATACCGACATTGCATGCATTGTATGCATGCTTCAAATTATATTAGGATAGGAGCCATTTCAAAAATTGGTTGGACAACCTTGTATCATAATTATCTTCCCACCCTTATCCCATGCTGTTCTATTACTGTAACTATTTTCAGATTATTATTATTATTATAGCCTTTTATTTCCATCTCTTAAGTTAGGTATTACAAGTTTTTAATGTTAGTTAAGTATTAGTATTTGTTTTTAACCTAGTTGTTAGTGATAATGTTAGTTTACTTAAATTTATGAGATGTGAACCCCTTTTTGGGTAAAGGCCTCCTCCGTCTTCTTCCACATTTCCCTGTCTGTTCCTGTGGACATCCAATCCTTCTTTTTTCAGATTAATTCCTTATTTAATTATTATAATATACCATACCTGAAACACTGAAGCTCTTTGACCTTGATTTCTTAGGCCCGCTCCATCCTGGGTCATGTCCCCTCCCGGTCCCACATACCCTCCCTGCTCCCCATTTTCATCTTTCACATCGGCAGGTTTCACATCAGTTATAAATTTAGGTGCATCACTGGACGGTATATCACCGTTACGAACAAGAAAGTTGATAAAATCCTTGCAGGCATTGGCCTGCGCCTCTTTTTTGGTATTAGAGTTACCAGCACCAGCATAGCTGAAGCCTTCTAAGCGGAGCTCACAAAGAAATCGCTGGCGATGCTTCGGTCCTGGGAAGCATACGATTTATGGTTAGGTTTGAAATCATCTTGGAGATGAAGAGAAAGCCGTGAACCGTCTTCTTGCTGCTCTTAGAGTAAGAGAAACAATAAAACTATGTAGGTTCAGCAGAAAAAGAACGTTGTGGAACGTTTTTATCGATTGAAAGCTTTTGCTTACCTGTAGGCCGTATATCAAACTGTGGAGAGATGTTTTTCTTGACGCACCAGGCGTACAAAAAAGACTTTGGATCCATCTTTTCAGATGATTCTAGACAACTAGGATTGCTTTTTCTTTGGCAAGATCAATAGAAAATAGAAATCGGATGTGCTAAAAATGGTGCGACACCGCCGCGCCGCCTGTTTACATTAACTTGACTGACGCGTGACGTGACGACTGACGTCGGACGTCAGACGTCATTCGTCACATACATACTGACACCATAGATTTTATACTTGATCCATGACTGACACAAATAGCTCATTATTTTTGACATTGACACAAGAAAAATGTTTTTTTTTTGCTTTTAGATAGTTTTTAAGTTGGAATTCATTTTCTGACATTTTGGGAAGCAACATAGCTTTTTCATTTTATTTGTTTTTCTACTGTTATTTTGAGTTGTGTTGTGTAATTTCGGTGGTATTTTAACCAACGTTACTTGAGGTCTTAGCACAAAGTGTAAACATTTGGAATGAAAGTGTAAGTGATATCCTAATTTGTCCGAAAATGTTTCCAATGTTTTCAAGAAAACCGCCACCATTTTCTTCAAAACAAATGACGGCCGACTTGACTAAAAAGTATTCAATACAAATGACTTGACACTGGCAAGATTGTCTGTCGAATGACAGACAGGAGCCATAAATGGAGAGAAGTAGTTTATATGTTTTTAATATGAATACAAGTAGTTTTGCCAATAGAAGATCTACGTTTTCGACCAAGCTAAAGTAGCAAAGCCCGATGGAGCCATGAGGAATTTTAAGAGGCTGACAACTGTCAAACAACTTCTCACTCCATTAAAATAATGAACGTGGGATATTCACAAGTTCCAGGAGAAGAAATGCAAAGGTTCAGCAACAGTAGATGGCGCTTTAGCCAAATGAGATGTAATATTGTAAACAAAATTTAAAAGAATATGGAGAAAAAACTACATTTAATTTTGATAAACCATTTTATTATAAACACACAAATACATACGCCATTCGTTCACTCCTAAATACAAAATAATAATATTTTATTTAACCTATTATGTTCTTGGGAAAATAACTAAAACACATAAACTGGTCTATGGCTCTATACCACTATCGGCTGATAAATATATATGTTGTAAATGTATGTTTGTACGGTTTATTTGACATTTTTGTGTATCCTGGACAAGCCTAGACATGCACACAGTAGATAAAACTATGAAACAAATGAGTCCTTCCTTCCGATTATCGTGCAGGCCGTTACAAAACGAAAACAAAACTATAAGAAGCCTTGAGACACATAAAAATGAACTACAATATACTTTTTTATAAAGTCACATACAATAACGGTTAATTGTAGTTGAAGTTTTTTTATTAAGATAAGATGATGAGCTACATAGCACGTACACGTACACAGTACACACGGATCCACATCAGGCTATTCACTTTTCTCTTTTATGTCCTTGTAGTAACTGTCATTTTTCTTTGGCTTTGTGTAGCTTGATCTGTAGCCGTACGTACCTAATAATTGAATGAAGCGTGGGGATCAATCTTGAAGGAAGCAGGTGTTAAATAGAAGTGAAATTTTAAATGCACTCTTTATTTTGTCATTTATACTTACAAAGCTAGCAGATATAATTAATCTTCCTTCAAAATTGAACCCTCAAATTGTACTGCCTTTATCTAGAGATAACATAGTACATACACCATTCATTAAACTATGTAATAAAACAAATTAATAATGACAGACAACCTTCATGGTACCGTGTCAACCAAAAAGTTAAGGGATTTCGATGCGCATTGGTACAAATGTTATGTTGATTATTTACTCACGTCTGCATTGCACTGTGCAGGATCAAAAATGCCAATAACATATCAACACAACAGACGAAGGCGTACAATGACTTTCTTTCTTTTTCAACGTGATCCTTGTAATTCAATTTAATAAATCGACGAATATGAGTCGTGAGCTACTATCTTGGAACACTGAAGACGCCTGATGAGTCCTGGATCGACGTAAGCGTGCTGCTAGCCTTCCTAGAAAACGTCAGGTGGACTATCATCCTCCGCCCGCCAAAGGGCCCAGTGGCTTCATAGCGGAAATCAGTCCGCTCACCAAGTACCAAGTAGTTACTCCGCAAAGACATCTGAGGCGTAATGGTAAATCGAAAACTGGTAGGTTTTATACAGGTTGTATGGTCCCTGAAGTTTTATAGAGTTGAATCTGCCTCATTTGCTTGGTCTGGGCCGGTAACCATATATTCATATACACACACATTACCTAACTAAATGTTATTTAGTTATAGCTAAGCTAAATGACCAGACACCCAAAAAACTGCCGACAACATAGTGTAAAAAACAGAAAACGCTTCCACCTGTAATTTTTACAGATATAACTATCAGAATTTCATATTTTTTACCTATTATCATATATAATAAATCTATCAGCTATTTATTAGTAGAATATTGTATAGATTCACTAAGTAAATTAATAATATATTATATTTTAATTATTATTTAAATCAGACTTTTCGGCCGCACCACATAACATAGTATAGTTCATTCATCTCACGAAAGCGTCATGTGACTCAGTTGATATAAGAAACATAATGCAATAAACCCGCTTTCGTCAGATGCATTTACTAAACAGTACCACCAACTTATTTGTTTAGCTGACCAAAGAGCAACTATTGACGTCATTTCTCTATTATCTTTTGTTTCACAATATCCAAATGCGCCTACAGCCAATTCGTAATCTACTTTATGATGTCAGTACAAAAGTTCGAAAATGGGATTTACGCATACAATATAATTGAAATGTCAAGTGGTCTATCAAAAATCCTAGACAATACTTATTTCTATTTCAAGAATCCAAAACTGTATAAAAATACGGAGCGATCCCATATTAAGCGATATAGGGTAACTAGCTGGTGCCCGCGACTTCGTCTGCGCAGATGGTAGATTTTTTCCTACTTGACACTTATCGTCATATTTTGGATAATTCACACATTATCTTTATAAATTGTAGGCTATGTTTTATTCTGATGTATAAACTATATTATTGTAAAGTTTCAATAAAATCCATTCAGTAGTTTTTACGTGAAAGAGTAACAAACATCCATCCAACCATACTTACAAACTTTCGCGTTTATAATATTAGTAGGATTTAGGATTAACTTCTGTCCAAACTGTCTTTCTGCTGTAGAAATAGAATCGCTTAGAAGATAATACGATTCGACAAGGGCTCTTGATAAGTTGGCGACACTATAAAGAAATGTTAAATGCCAGATTTAAAAAAGTTATGTGGTTCGACCAGGGGCTATGACAAATAAAATACATAAACAGAACGACATTCCTTTTAAAAATAGTGTGATGCAATTATTCCGGCCTGGTATAGCCGATTATAGTAAGAAACAAGAAACGTGATTGGTCTGAAAGCTGACCAATGAGGGCGTGTACGTTTTCGCCCACAAAAATCAGACTATTTATAAAAAGGCAGTAGGATACAGTACCCCAAGTATGAGTTGTGTTTACCATATTTGGTTTCTCGTTTTTCGTTCTTGTTCCGTGTTCATTGCGGGTTTTGAATGAAGACGCGATAGAGATACCGATACGGAACTAAACACAACTCATACTTGGGGTACAGGGCACTAATTTATTCTGACTCAATCCAGAAGATTGAGAGGTCTAACAGACCAAAAAGATTGAGAGCGTCTCAATCGTTTGTTGCGTCTGTAGCGGCATAAAAAAGATTCTTCGAGAACTATTGTACAAAAATATCGTTCTTAGGTTGGTCGCATGTTATCAGAAAAGTTTGAGAATAATTCTAACGTACGCTGAACAGAATGTCTACATCAGCGTTCAGCATTATCGCACGATCGATCCGTAAACAAGTCTGCGGAGTTAAGAGCTGATTTCACCATGCTCTGTTTAATTAACAAAGGATGAAAGGGCCGTTAAATATGTCAAAATGTACGCGTTTGACATCTAACGTTAGATTTAACGGCCTGTTAATCCTTGATTAGTAATAAACAGAGCATGGTGAAATCAGCTCTGAGCATAAAATTTATGAGTCTAGTACCTTCCGTCAGTTTCGACGGACGTCAGATGTATTTATGATAGTGTACGGAAAACCTTTTCTCGACACGAGGACATACATTTCAAAGGTTTCAATATAGCCTTTTCCTGGAGGTTTCCTGTCGTTTCTGATACCACATTATGCCTAACACCACAAGTACAATGATGACTATGGCGACACACATCATCCACAGGAACGTTTTGATGCCAGACATGGCTGGCTTCGAGTCCTCGGTGCGTTCTCGCGGTGCCTCGAAGGATGCTGCAGAAGGGACGATCTGTGATCGGTCTTCGTCCTTGTTTTGCTGTGGAAAGGAAGAGCTCATTGAAATAATGATCCACAGATTGCAGTGCTCGAAAGGAGCCTCTTGAGGCGCACTTAAAATTCTTTTGACACGACAAAAACATTTTACAGGTGATGAATAATTTAGACCTTCGAGTTGGATTTCTTTAAGGAGTATATTCTCACGAAGCATGCATAACTTGAAAAGTGTTCTAATAAAATAAATATACATATAGTTTAACATCATTGTATATATATATATAGCTTTTAATTATGCATATAGTAATTGTATACTTCAGTTGTATGCCATCTTGTTCAACTTATTGTCTCGGAAGGTAATAGCTGTAAATCAGCTATTGTAACAGTTCTAGCAATATTATGCGCTGAGCTATTAACTTTTTGTCTAACTGCAACACACAGATGTTTATTAAATAAAAATGTTTGTTTTACTTCTTATTTACTTTAGGTTGTTATTTCTTATTGTATTTGTGGTTTTAATTGTAATTTTTTTATTCTGATTTTGTATTTTTGCGTCTGTGTGTATACATTAGGCAAATAAATGTGTTATCTATCTATCTATCTTATCTGAATAAAAGGGTTTTATATACGCCTACTTTCATTTTTAAAACATTTTTAAGACTTTTCTGATCATTATTTACTTTTGAATTTACAGTATTTACACTTAATTACAAGCCAAAGCCGGTAGCTAAAAAGTCTTACCGATTCCAGCAAATCAAGTTCATACATCTTCATGGATATAAGGTCGTGGTTGTCGCTGAGATCTCCCGTGGTGGCTGAGGCGCCGAAGTAGTATCCAGTGGGCAGTAGAACATTTTCCACTTTGAAGCATTCCTTCCAAGCGTTTTTGCCGTCAAGATCCGTTGACACTGAAATGTTAATAGTACTTTGAGATTTTCATCTATAAAACATAGGCACAATTGTTGGACCTAACTAAGGCATTCAATAAGTTTTCAAATCGTTTTAGTTACGAGTACTTAAAGAAAAATCATTTTGACATAGATTTTGACGACAAGTTCTGAGTTACACAGGTCATCAAATAATGATTCATTATGACGAACCTTTTACGGAACTGAAACATTCGTGTTTATCATTCGGGTAAGACAAGGCACCATGTTTGGTTCCAATACATTTCATATGTATAAAGGTACCACAAAACTATTTGTACAAAGTTAACTTGTTTAAACCTCTTAATCATGAACAATACAAGTACAGGCTCGAATGGAGTTCTAACGTAATCTGCAATCTGTGGGCAAAAAAAAAAGCAGAATTGCAGACTAAGCCTATAACCATTTTTACTTTAATAGAGACGATGTGGCGAAGTCTTATGCCCAGCAGTGGACTTATGGCTGATGACGACTTTAAGACCTACCAATTAAAGTATCGTCTTTGTAGATGATAGAGAGATGCGTGTCATGGTTGAAGTTGCGGAACTTGGCCTCGCAGCCGGAGATCTGAGTGTGCGTGCCGTCCTTATCGTGGTCGTAGTGCAGAGTACCGTTACTTATCATCGCTGATATGTACGGGTGCTGGTGCTGTTGTGAGAAGACAAGATTAGTAGCTGCCCATCCACCCATTGCAGCTCAGTCGATCAAGGGCGGATTTAAGGGGGGGGGGGAGTTGTTGTTTTGCCCGTCCGCCCCTTGTGCCTCTCCCAGAAAATCCTGGATCCGCCCTTGCAGTCGATAGTTGCGCTGTAGGCCGTGGGTTCGATCCCCTCCGAGAACAAACATTAGTATGATGAACATAGATATTTTTTCTTTGTTTGGGTGTTATAATTATAACAAGCAATATCTTTATAAATTGTAGCCTATGTGTTATTCTGATGTTTATGCTACATTATTGTAAAGTTTCATTAAAATCCATTCAGTAGTTTTTACGTGAAAGAGTAACAAACATCCATCCATCCATCCATACTTACAAACTTTCGCGTTTATAATATTAGGAGGATTATGTATTTGCAAAAAAAAAGTATATGGATACTATATCAGGTATCTAGTTCTTATAGTACAAGTTTTGCTCAGTTTAAAGCTAGTTAGTGCTGTGGAATGTTCACTAATATTTATATATTCCCACTTACACACTATTGTTAACAAGTTACTGCACCGCCAGTCCATCCATACTATCACTTGACAGACTTTGTGCAATGCTGTTTTTTGGTTTGAAGGTGTGTGTGGTTGCCGGTGAAATAACAGGCACATGAGGCTTGACATCTGTATGCCTGAGGCAATGCTTTGTTATAGGTGATGGTTACCATTGAACATCAAGTGGGCCAGATGGCCCACCTGATGTTCAGTGAATAAGCAGATGCTTTTTCCATCAGTATATCAAATTTTAATAAAATTTGACAAAATACTAATTGTGTAATACAGACATTGTGCCACCATATAAGTTTGTGTGTGTTTATAACTAATTTATGTTTATAATTAATCGAGTGAGTTCACAAATCACAATGTCTGTATTACACAATTATACTCATATTTTATTAGTTTTTATAGTGTTTACGTAGGTTAAGGAAATCACAAAGATATCATCATATCCCAAAAGTTATAATCCATGTGTGATCCCACTCGGATGACATTTATCTAGTTTTACTAACGTTGTGAGCGCCATTGTGATTGCTGTACGTATCCAGCACGATCGCTAGGCCGTGGAAGTAGTCCTTGCTGCCAAACACCTCGCCCGGCTGCATGCGATCGCGTACGTACCAGATCGCAAAGCCATCGCCGAAGAGGTCCTTACCGCGTCCGTGCACTTTGAACTGCACTTGGAGCTCCCAGTTACGGGTGTAGCACGGCTGGAAGACAAAATTAGACAAACGTTACATGACATCCCTCATAGCTCAATTGGTAGTCAGTGGCGTATCTAGGTGGACAAGGGCCCCGGTGCATAGAGAAAGAATCGGGCCTTCACCCCCTCTTTCCACATAGCTTGAACTTATATTGGCATTTAAAATAAATCTATTACTATTAGGCCATAGTGTCCCATTGTTGGGCAAAAGCCTCCCTTATCATGAGCTTTTATCCGCCAGTCCCTCTCATAGGCGCCAAATCGTCCCGCCATCTCATGCGCGGTAGCCACGACGCCCTCGCTGTGTCATGGCACCACTCGGTAGCGGTTTTGGTCCACAGGTCGTCCGGCATGCGACAGATGTGATCGGCCCAGTCCTACTTTAGGCTATCGGCCGGCTATGTCCCACGTAAAACAAAATAGTGAGCAGGCTCAAAGTTTTCTAGCTTCGGGAGCTGGCTGACCTTCTCTTTTCAAAGCTTAGGTTAGAGGGCCCCCTGAGCTCTGCACTGCACCACCTAGCCCTACGATAGCTACGCCACTGTTGGTAGTAGCTCTGTCTTAGGCGCTGTTGGTCGCGGGTTTGGTCTCCACCGAGAATAAACATTTGTATTCTACAAGACTTGCAGTTCAAGAGTAGTAGACCCTTTTGTGAAAGGGGCGTAGTACTACAGCAATGCCTATTTTTGCCTTCAAGCAGCGTTGATGTGTTTCGGTTTGAAGGGTGTGGTTGCGGGTGAAATTACAGGTACAAGGGGTTCCATCAGCAGGTAGTATAAAAAAACAGATTACGTAGATTACTTGTTTCTAAATTTCTACAAACTGAGTAAATATAACACCTACCAGCATTGTAGTTTGAAAATAAAGATAAATGAGCAATGAATTATTGACATTCCTACTCCAATTAGGTGAAAAAGCCTGTTATATAGAATTTTGCACTTTATTTACTCTACGGTAAGGATTGATAATGGATCAAAATCTATTTTGGGGCGGCCTTGACCAACATGCTCATTATTCAACCTTGCTAGCCTTCATTGCCAAAATGTAGAAAAAAGTATTCAATTTTTTTTTAAAGACAAGTCCGCCCGGTTTTTTTTGTAATTAAAGGTTTGTTTTAAGTTTCATCCTGATTGGATCAGTGGTTATGGCATATATTACTAATTCATTATAACTAGTGGTTCGCCCCAAACTGAGATCTAGTGATGCGATCTGAACGCTTCGAAACTTAAAGTGGGTAGTCAGAGGCAAGACCAAACAAAATCCTTTCACCACAGAGGCACAAACATCGTAACATTCACATTTATATTAGTAGTTGATTAGACAAGAAGAAGGATGATTTATACAGTGCCAGTTGCTACTAATTTACATACATATCTTTTAATGCACATTGTTGTTATGTCAAAGTCAAATAAGCTATAAAAATCGCATAGAACTGTTTAACGAGGCTATAAAAAAAGATTGACATTATCAAATACTTACGAAGTAACAAAATAGAATATATTTTGCAATGCAAAAAATATGATGTCATGTATATAAATGTAATGTCTGTCATTTTTTTAAATCTATTTTGAAGGAACTTTGAGTGAAAAATAAGCAAAGTGGAATTCTTTAATAAAAGATGATGTCAATTCCATTGTATCTGCATTATAAATTTGGAAATAGGTGTTTATTAGATTCTTTATAAAATCTAGAGAACTAAATTATTAGGTAGACAACACATAAAATGTTTCTAATGATTAGGCGACTCAGAGTCTTCGGCAAGGCCTCTTTGTGCTTATAACAATCTGATAAATAAAGCGGATTTCCAGCTTTATTAACACTGGTTGAGATTAACCGAAGACGAGGCTCAGTTGCATGTCTTGGGAGAGACCTATGTCCACATCTGGACTAATATAGTATGATGATGAGAGTGTATGAGGCGCTCAGATCTCAATTATACAAACGCATTAAACATGCTTCACAAAAGTATGTGAATTCATTGTAGAATTTTCCACTAACACAAATTAGAATTTAGTTTATTGAAAAATCAGTATCGCTATCAGGTCTTTTCAATTAAAATGGTTAAGTGATAATTAACAGGAAAAATAATTTATTTAGAAACAGTAGGTTTTAGTGCCACCACTTTATAAAAAATATGTTTAAAAACACTAAAATAAGGCTGCCTCACAGCTTTAATCCCCTAGCTCTCTTCGCTATGGACTGGCAATCAACGCACAGAGTGAACCGGAAGTTTTAGAAGTAATGGTAGCTTCTATCAAGGTGGTAGGTTGGTACTTCTACCAACAAACTTTTTCAAAAAGAGCTCAACTACTATTAAAGAAATACCTACTTAATTCATTGTCATAAAGCCAACACAGGTGTTGCGACTCAAATAAGGTAGATAAGGAACTATGATTTATTCTAGCATTGCCTGAAAGAAAATTTGATAGGTAGGTAGGTGTTTAAGCTAGCTCAAAGTCCAGACCTTCTATTCGGTGACTCATCTCAGTCCATAGTACAGTTACTATCAGAATCAGAATCAGAATCAGAATCATTTATTGACAAAGAATTAACACATTAACAATATATTGTAATGCATAATAAAGCCTTGGCTCGTCAAGCGTAATTTAACATTATTCATATAAAAATTTAACATTTAAATACCTAACGACTTACATAGGTACTAACTTAAAATAGAATGCGCTGTAAAGAGGCGACTTTGTCTAATTAAAATAAATAATGAGTCATATAAAAATTAAAAAGTAAATTTGACCTTAAAAGTTAACGTAATTACATAATTATAATAAAGTATGAATCATTCTCCGTCATAGTGGGTATAGTCATTGTCTAGGAACTCTTTTATGGTGTACAATGTCTTGTCTAATAATAGGATTTTGACTCGATTTATAAAACTGGGGTCATTTTTTATTAATTTTAGTTTTTGTGGTAACTTATTATATAATTTTATCCCCATTAATTTTGGAAGTTTTTTAGATATATTAAGCCTATGATATATTGCTGTCAGATGCATTGGGTTCCTGGCATGATTATTGTTATCACCTCTAGTATTATAATCTTTTAAGTTTAGCCTCACATACTTGATTATTTCCAAAATATATACAGACACTGATGTGAGAATCTGTAGCCTTTTATAAAAATCTCTACATGAGTCTCTGAAATGGGCTCCCACTAGTACACGAATAGCTCGTTTTTGCATTCTAAGTACGCGTTCGTAGTCTGTTGAGTTGCCCCATAGGATTATGCCATATGTCATTATTGAGTGCACATAGGAGTAATAAATTTCTTTCAAATTATTGTTAGACGTCATAGATCTTAGTTGTTTTAAGGCATAAATCCCTGTGGCCATCTTTTTACAAGTGATTTCTATATGATTCTTCCATGACAACACAGGGTCCAACTCAAACCCCAGTAACCTCACAACATTCGAACTATTCACTATATTTCCGCTGAATAAAGTGACAGGTATTTGACTCTGTTTTGGGGAAACGGCGTTAAAGAACATAATGCTAGTTTTGTCTTCGTTGAGTTTTAAGCCATTAATATTGAACCAGTTCCTTAACTCATTAATTGTGTGTCCTATTTTGTGAAGTAGTTCTTCTCTTGAGTCTGCCGATACTATAATAGTTGTATCGTCCGCATATTGGATTAGTTTACCCTCTATTTTGACATTTGATATGTCGTTTAAAAACATTAGGAAAAGGGTATTTCCCAATGAAGATCCTTGTGGGACGCCTATCTTGCATGTTTGAGGTGCTGACCTGAATCGCTTTCCATCTATCTTAACTTCAACGGTCTGTTCTCGATATTCGAGGAACGATTGTAAGAGCTTTTGTGTACTTATCTCTAAAAGCGTGTTCAAAGTAAACTAAATATCATACCACTGTGTTCCAAATAGCTCCCGACTTGGACTGCAAATCAGGTGTCAGACGGACGTAGTTAGAAGTAACTATAGTGCTACCCAAGAAGTCCCAGTAAGGCACAGACATACCACTACCTGAAATTAACCAATTTAGTCGTATTTGCAGTACAAATAGCGATCAGAAATCCAAGATCAAAGTCACAGAAAGAGGTCACTAACCTTGGTAGGGTTTTGTCAGAGAATGCTCCCTCCTCACGTAATCTCGGGTATTCCATTCTGCGGATATGCAATTGATAAACTGTAGAAACACTAAAAATTGGACCCAACAATGCTTTTTACAAAACATTTTCGTAGTTTTGTGGACGAGGGCGACTAATGACAAGACAAACGCAAAATCTTTATCATGGACATGGATGGAAGGAAGGAAATGCGAATGTTGCCATGTGTAAATTGCAAAAACGACAACGGCGAAACATAAAAACAATATACCCAACCTACAATCCAGTGCATTCCTTCACTATTTCTCGAATTTGATTTTTAATTTCAATTCATATTAATAGCTTATTTTAGCGTTTATGTTCATCGGAACAGCAGATGCAAAATAAAACGATGTACCTCTCAAGACAATAACAGGTAAAAGTACTTTATCTGTTGATTTAAGGTTGATTTCACAATAAATGATATAAAACCTACGTCTTTTAATTTTTAAGTGACAAGTGTAAATATTACTTTGCTCGTTTTTTGAGACGAATAATCGTAGCATTTAAAGGATTTGTGACTTTATTACAAGGTGTGATTACGTTGAATTTAAATCTTTTGACTCAGTCCGTTGGTAACCGAATGTAGCTGTGTAAATATATGTTTACGCGGACACCTTTTAGCTTTGATTTTGTATGAGACACGTTATCTAGTTCTATTGTTGATCGAAGATTTATTTCAGAATTCCCATGTTTTGTTTTTTTTTTTTTTGCAAGCAACATTTTGGAATGAACGTCAAAATGTCAGATTGTCATGTTATTAGTTGGCATTGTCGATAAAGCAGCAAAAGTGCCGGATACACATATTTATTTAGTTACACTATATAGTCAATAGATGGCACAACATAATACATAGGTAAAAGTTTCGACTAGGTATTACGAGATGGCACTAAACAACTAAACTAAATCACACTAAATAAAGAACTAGAAACGAAAATTAATTTGTTCTATCTGTAGGTAGGTAAGAAAGACGAAGATAGGAAACACAAGTGAGTAGGTACATAGTTACGTTATCGGCCGGTTTCTGAAAGCCCGATCAAAACTAATCGCATGTCAAGTCACTTGATAGGTATCTCTACTCTAACTAATTCGATGTAAGAGCTGAAATGGCAAGTGACTTGATATCCTCATAGTTTTGATCGAGCTTTCAGAAACTGGCCGTATTTCTCATCTAACTTGCCGTTCTAATTATTAACTGGGTATCCTACCTCTTATTATGTAGCGTACTTTTTTTTTAGATCATTTTTTTTATTAAATTCGTGTTTTGATTCGTGACTGTAAAATACCTACTGTAATTTTTAGATATCGACAGAGTAGAAGGTACTACCTAACTAGTTGACTTTCGTGCGTTCTCATAGTTTGATAGGTTCTTTGATAGAGAAAATAAAAGTTTTCATTCATTAGGTAGGTATACCCCTTTTAAACTTCATCAGATCATCATTATCTTTAGAAGTTGACTGTACCTACGTAGGTACCTAATTCTGAGTAAGTAGGTATGTAGGTAGGCAACAAAAGGCCATAAAACGTCCATCAGTCCACGCAAGGCTTGGAGGGTGCGGCGCTTTCCCTCATGATGGATGCACCCACTTTCACTGCTCGCGAACCGAAGGTCAAGCACTTGCGGCAGGTCAGTGACCTTTGCGATTTGCAGTGGATTTGCAGTCTTGGAGGGAATGTGGGACCCACGGGCTATTACCTAAAAAAAAGCAATAGCTACCGCAGCAGCAGTAGCTGTACATGTAGAAAATAATCCACCACTAGCATACTGCACATATTTTAAGCAATTCGGAAACGTCACTTAATTTTTTAGACTAATTAAATAAGAGCAAGAGAGGCAAAGCCTTCACAGCCAAGTTGGTTGCCTTCTGCGCCGTAGGCCGTGTGGGTCCGATCCCCACCGAGAACAAACATTTGTGTGATGAACATTGATGTTTGTTCTCTGTCTGTCTGCCCGATTATTTCTTTATGCACCGGGGCCCTTGTCCACATATAGTTACGCCACTGCTGCTATCGCCATTGCCTGTTTTTTAGGTGATAGGGCCGCTGATAGGTAGGTAGGTATTCTGAGCTGTACCATTAAAGTAATTACAGTAGTTATTTCTCTGGGCTACTCTGTAATAGTATAACTAACTAAATAATTGGAACGGGGTGTTTATCTTTTGTAAAAATTCGAACTTTCATGAGTTTTATTTTTCAAGCATTTTCTAATATCAATTGTGCGTGCATCGATCCCTGGAGCTTTTTTTATGAGAACAAGTGACGGAACATGCAGATGTTGAACATACTCACTTGATGTTTAGCCGTTACCTCTGCCAGTAGCAGTGTCATTTACCTGCTTACATGGTTTAGGTACATGCCAATGGCAGTACCTAATCCACCTACCCGTCAATGATGAACATACATAGGTAATGCGCGAATGACCAAGCAAGCTACGCGAGAATCGAAGAAGTGAGTAAAAATTAGTGTGCTGTAGGTATATAGGGACCATAGCATTGTTTTTTTTAACTTTACGAATAACATAAGTCAAAATCAAAAGGTATTTATTCAATAAAATCACAAGGATTACTTTGAAACGTCTTAAATATTTGTAAAATTATTATCATACCCGCTTAGACACATATCATGGTTTTTTTAATTAGATTCTTAGGCTTTTACTGCCAATTGCCATTTTATAGCGGCTCTATAGCGTTGGAATTAAAGTGACAACTAGTCTTGTCAATTGTCACTTTAATTCCAACGAAAAGGTATAATATAATTCGCTTGATATTTGTCGCACGTCATTCTATGTTTATACCTCTACTTAGGGGGGTTGGTAGAAAATGCTTGTGCATTAAGCCCTCCTTTTGAGCATTAACTTTGTGTTTTGTGCAATAAATGATAAATAAATAAATAAATAAAAGGGACAGCAATAGACTTATCGGTCTGATAAGCTAATGGAGCGCTCAGCGACCAATGTGAATAAGAGAGTTAGGTTTTATTAAACACCCTACTTAATGGGTTAAAAAAACCTGCAAAAATAATTCTAAAATATACAGAGCAGTAGAAAACAGAGATTTAATTTGCATTTCTAACTGCTTCACCAAATTCAATCACTACACTATAGCTTTATTATTATATTATATTCATTTGCTACAAGGATCATACAAAAGAACGGTAGGAACCAAGCCGTAAGTTTGAAGCCTGTTTTTCTAGAATTGGTCGCTTGAAACTGGCACCTAGATTTACATAGTTTTAAGACGTTACAAAGTGCTCATTTTGGTTCAATTGAATAAATACCTTATCACTGTCAAATCGACAGATTTTTCGAATATGAGTTTAGTGATTTTATATCTTTCAACATGTTGAAACGTGCGAGCGAGAGTCACTTTAGCTCTTGTCTTCGCCTTATGCAGGATAAGTGTTATGTTACGTTTCAAAGTGATCCTAGTGATTCAATTGAATAAATACCTATATACCTCTTAACTTTGACTTTGGTATCAGTAACGTAGTTTTTCCTCCTAAGCTGTTGTAAACACTGAGTCATACCTAGTTCCGATAAAATTGTTCGTGATAGTCGTTTTGTCTGTCTGTAGCTCGGAAGTGAAAGTGTGTAGAAAGCCGGGGGGAAACGGCCAGCGCACGATCTTTCCGTCTCAGAAATACTCAGAATGTTCTGGATTGCTACCTACTTCTATTTGTCTAGTTTTGATGGTCACGATAATTTTGCTGCGGCCCGTGGCTTTTCTTGCGCGGTGACGTTGTTTGCTTTCATCAATAAGTTGGGCGTTCTGCTCTGCCTGTTTCTTTGCCTGGTCCTTTTATTCTTAACACTGTTCCTGTTATTTTTTAAGACTTATAGCTGATTTCACCATGCTCTGTTAGTTACTAATCAAGGATTAACAGGCCGTTTAATCCAACCTTAGATGTCAAACGCGTACATTTTGACATATTTACGGCCCTTTAATCCTTTGTTAATCTAACAGAGCATGGTGAAATCAGCTCTAAAGGCTGGTTTCTGAAGCCCGATCAAAACTAATCGGATGTCTAGTCCGTTGCTATCTCTATCTAATTCGAAGTAATAGCTGAAATGGCGAGTGACTTGACATCCGATTAGTTTTGATCGAGCTTTCAGAAACAGCCGTTAAAGTAGCCTCATTGAAACCTAAAATTTTGATTAAGTACGAAAACTAGTTAAAAACATTTAGAAAAACTTAAGGAAGAATATTCAAGTAGGAAAATTTGACCAAAATGATACATTTTCTCAAACCTCATGGTATTCTCCAAAACTGTGTTAATTGCGATTTTTCTTACGATCAAATTATGGTCAAAAAACTGAGGTTTTCTCTTATTTCGGACCTTGCGGTCACAAACACCAAAATGCGACGTAAACTACACCCATCCAGATGTTAATTTGGAGGAATCCCAGCCCTTAAACTGCGTTTACATTTAGACATTCGCGCTGCCATTCGCGTGGACGGAAATGTTGCCATCCATATGTCTGTGGCAGCGTCGCCGGCAATGTGTGTTCACGCAACACGGGCAACGCGAGCGGCAACGCGAGTGGACATGGAAGTGGCCTGTTTACATTCTCGCATTGCCCAAGTCCCTGCTCATGTCTCTGCACCTTGAAAAGCACAAGTACCTACGTAAAGTCTAAGAGCTCTCAGACAAGATGAATCAAAGTTCCTAACGATGCTTCATAAAAGAAAACATCATCAAAATGCAATCATAAGAATTGTGCGGTGTGACCTAGATCCGCTCTACGCGATTATGCACTCAAATCCGTAAACAAAAAGTATAATTTGACTTACAGGCATCCGAAAGTGAATGTCAAGACCACTATAAAAATATCTAGGGAGAGTGTGAAGAGTAGATCACGGTCAAATAGAAACTTTCGCTGCTTTCTCTGACCTAAATAGGTATATATTTGTGGTAGGTCGGGTCTCTGGCCTTGGGGGTGCATACGATGCACTTTTAGTTTTCTCTGTCACTTTCATTAATCTACGTAGAAAGTTATGACGTATTTTTGGGTCATAGATGGTAAGAGTTGAGTTGAATTAGGTCAAGCTTCTACTGAACTTCAAGGTTTGAATGAGGCTGAGTACTGTCGCCGGCACAGATAGGTACCTTACCTTCGTATGAAGCGTAGCGTGTGCTGTCTTATGAATTTGATTGCCTAGGTGCCTCTACCTTTTTCTGTTATGCCTACGACTCACTAAATTTGTTTGGCACCACTCTGGATCTTCAATATTGTATTATATTACATTGTAACAAGGATCATACAAAAGAACGGTAGGAACCAAGCCGTAAGTTTGTTGCCTGTTCTTCTAGGCTCTCAGATACCTCAGAAATTTAACCATATTATTGCATGAGGCTGTACGTTTTTAGGGTTCCGTACCCAAAGGGTAAAATGGGACCCTATTACTAAGACTCCGCTGTCCGTCCGTCTGTCTGTCCGTCTGTCACCAGGCTGTATCTTATGAACCGTGATAGTTAGACTGTTGAAATTTTCACTGATGATTTATTTCTGTTGCCGCTATAACAAACAATACAAAAAAATATTTAAGGGGGCTCCCATACAAAAAACGTGATATTTTCGCCGTTTTTAGATAATGGTACGGAACCCTTCGTGCGCGTGTCCGATTTTTTTTTATTTATAGTTTGGATAGATCTATCAGAAGTAAAAATAAAATGAAAATTAAACAAATAATCAGGGTTAGCGTCCAAGAAACCATACACTTATTTAAATCGTGCTACAGTGTGATAGGTACTTGTGAAAGTTATATGCGAAATTATAATTTCATTAAAATATTCAAGAGAAATATAGGTAAAAATCGTCCGGCGCTAAGAGTTTTAGAAGGAAGGAGGAGAGGGTGTTTAGGCAAAGACAAGAGCTAATGTGACTCTCGCTCGCATGCGAGCGAGAGTGTCGAAACGTGCACGTTTCGACATGTTGAAAGATATAAAATCACTAAACTCACTAATCACATTGCACACAGTTTAGTAAAAATTTAATTTTTATTGATACACGTTTTCCAACTTGAAAGTTTGCTTATGTATGAAAACTAGTAAAGCAAACTTTTGAGTAGGAAAACATGTTTTTTTTTATTTTATTTTTTTATACTACTAGCTGATTGAACAAGCCCTGACGTTAAACAAGCACCTGATGTTAAGCGGCAACCATCACCTATAACAAAGCATTGCCTCGTAAGTCACGCACGATAGGAACGCGCCCTACGATGCACTGCCCTGCGTCCATCAACCCGAGGCACACAGATGTTAAGCCTCATGTGCCTGTAATTACACCGGCAGCCACACTCTTCAAACCGAAACACAGCAACGCTGCTTGGCGACAGAAAAAGGCGTGGTGGTAGTACTACCTTTCGGACGAGCCTTTCACAAAGAGCTCTACTACTCTTGTATGTATCGATCAAAATGAAATTTTTACTGAACTGTGTGCAATGTGATTGCACACAAAATGGTTGTTTGCGATTTTTCTAAAATGATTTCAGTGATTTTATATATTTCAACATGTCGAAACGTGCGAGCGAGAGTCACATTAGCTCTTGTCTTCGCCTTAAAAGACCACTCCCAAAAACAAAACAACAGTGTCTCAAAGAGACCGGCCAGCACCAATATCTAGTTCTCAGCAATTAGCCTCACATCTTTTGGACATATGCTAGCTCCCTAAAAAGAAAAAATCAAAAATTAAAACAAAAAACCATCATAAATTCTTTTTTTTTAATTTAACGATTGATTTTACACCCTGTATTACTGTACTAACGGCCGGTTTCTGAAAGCTCGATCTAAACTAATCGGATGTCAAGTCACTCGCCATTTCAGCTATTACATCGAATTAGATAGAGATAGTGACTTGATATCCGATTAGTTTTGATCGGGCTTTCAGAAACCGGCCGTTAGTCTTATACAATTATAAGAGACTTGATGAATTATTTTTTTTACTTTTATTTATTTTATATTCATTATTTTATTTAAGTTAGCTCTTATTATTCTGAAGTCCAATAATCTTGTCAAACGACAAGATATTTTTAAAACCACTTAATAATTTGGGGAAATGTATTTCGGAGCACATTCACATTATCTTAATCCATGGATGTTTTTAAAATCTGCGGAAATTTATTCAGTATCGTATTTTAATACTTAGGTACCTAATGCATAAAATTGGACAAGAGTTTGTAAAGTTATGGGCTCTGATTAAAATCTCTTATTAATATAAAAAATACCTAATATCCGAAGACTAAAAAATGCCTAAAACCTGGGACGTGGCCGTAACTAGAGTTTCTTGTTCCGAAACTATTTTTTTTTTAATTGTGATATACTCAAACAGAAAGGTACTGACAAAAGAAGTCCGTTATGATGATCCCTTAGGATTGGAAGGCTACCACAATATTTATTTATTTATTTAAAGACAATATCACATCATTACAGGTTTTTTTTACCCTAACGCGATGGTATATGTAAGTACATAGTTTTATTATCATACAACCTACTGTAACATATTACAAGTTTCTACCACTTGTGGTCTAGTGGTGGGTGATAAAATAAAGTATAAGATTTGAAAAACTTTTTTCTCTGACAAATGGTCAAAATTAATTAAAATATCAACTATAGATATATTGACGCTGGCCATACTTTTATATATTTTACGAGCAAAAAATACCTAAACGATTTTACAGCCAGCAATAAAAATCTGTCAAAACATTTGAAAAAGGAAGTTCTTAATTCAAAATTGAATTTCGTTCAGTTCTTTTATTGACGGATGTAGCATATATTTAATTGTCTGAGAATCATTTCGTTTGGCCGATTCGCTTAGGTCACTGCACTCTTGTTGCTATGCCTATTTTTGATGGGCTTTAAAACATTTAGCTGAGAATTTGGTTGAAAATGGAGAGCCAAACAAGCCAGCTTCGCCTACCTAATAAATTTGGTGGCAAATGGTTTTGCATTTAATAGATTTTTGCTAACCTGTTTGGTAAAGTACCTATATCATTACTGCTGTAGAATTTTCAGGAAGTTTCGCGCAAGTTCTAGACCAAAAATATACTAGACAAAATCTTAACATTAACACACAAAAACATTTATGGCTCCGAATATCTTGAATTGTGCAAGCTTAGACCATTGATAAGTGTTTAGAATATTTCACATATTTTTAAATCGTTACACACGTCAAGTCGGCTGAAATTTGTCTTGAAGAGAATAGTGGCAGCCGCTTCAAAAGAAAATAATGAATTTCCCGTAGAAGTTTTCGTTCAAATCAGTTCAATCAGTCAAATTGTTTTGATTCATTCACATAATTCCTTCCTCCAAATTTTATGCACCCTTGGTGATAAGACATCAAGTAATGTTAGTTCAAATATTACCGAAATTACAAAACATATATTTAAAAAATACACACAAGCAGAAAACTAGGTAGATTGATATTTTTTCATCTTTTATGTTAATAATTAACCATCGTTATCTCTGTTTGACAGATCTTTTGTATCTGAAGTGTCGTTTATGACGTCATCAGCAGGTGATGTTGTGCCTTGCAGGTGTCCTTCGCTATCTATAGACGCTTTCGATTTTTTGTTTTTTTTCGTAATCACACGACAAATTATCGACTTCCACATTCTAGTACTTACCTACCAAGGTATTTAGTTAAGTCTCTCTCTCTCTTCTCTTCTCGTGTCATTAGTTTCTTTCGAAACAGTGTGGTGAAAGGATTTTAAGTGCGCCTCAAGAGGCTCCTATCGAGCACTTGACACAAGTTATAGAACTTTTTAGGTTCTACGACCTGCCGGTTTCTTCACGATGTTTTCCTTCACCGTTTGAGAGTACTGGCATTGTGCACCTAAAATTTTGAACAGGAAAACACATTGGTGCACGACCGATTTCATTCAATAAAGTTTAATAAAAAAGATGTTGGTAAATGTTGATTTATTCAAGTTATAATTATTTTATTTAGTAAAGAAAACCATAAAAGTAAAAAGATACATCCATCAAGTCTCTTATTGAAGTTATGATACGCACTTATCTTGCTCTTGTTTTTTGCTTATAAAAAAGACAGTAACTGACGATTCCAATCTGAAACGCTTTAGCATAAAAATGCTCTGCCGGACTCTTTCACGTTACATCTAGCGGATGAACAAAATCTGCGTGGTCGTGTGCTACAATAATCCTTAAAACATGATTGTAGATTATTTTGGAAGTAAATCACTGTCAAAAATTCATTCAGCTTATAACTCGGACTAATGGAATACGGACCTTTAAGTTTTTACTTATTGGAGGGTTTACACTTCCTTTAATCCTGGAAGTCGTTCCCGGAAGTATAATTTTTGACATAAAAGACATGACAGATTTACCATTTTGTCTCTTACGGGTAGCTCGCAATGCAACTAGCGTGTCTGTAGCAAACATTTCATACATTTTTATTACATGGATATGTTACATAGGCCCGCGAATAGATATAAATAACCAGGCGTGCAACAGAGACAGGTGGTTGTGTGAACCCGCGCCGACTCTGTATGACCGCGAAATTATTTTCAAGACTACACCAGCCTCGCGGCACACAGAGACACACGACACTCATCTGCACACGCGTCTCACTACCGGCCTGCGGATGTACTGGTAGTCGTGAGAAACTTGCCTCCCAATTACTTAAAGCCTTATGAAAACTTACACAACAAGGTAATTTGTTCTTTATAATATCAAGCTAAGGCTGAAAGTTGGGGTTCATGCATAAGGTGTTTACAGCTGATTGGAATTAGAATGTATGGTAAAGTTGCTATCTTGTTCGTAATGTCCGCGAACGGAGGTACATTCAACTTTTAGCCCAGTAAACTCTCGAAGTTCGTTCACCCACTGCTTGTCAACTGACGTAAAGCGAGCGAGAGAGTGGATGTTTCAGATAGCAGCGTCTCTCTCACACGCAATGTTCAAGTTTAGAAGTTTTTATTGAGCGTTCGACTGTCGAAATAGTTTACCTTTGTATTGGTTATGAACGCCTGGTAGTTTTGACGGTTTACGTTGTCTATGTCGATAGGTTCCGTGACTGCAAACGGTTTGCTGTGCTTGAGTTTATCGATAGTCGTTGATTGATGCTGTAAGTTACTTTTATTTAAATTGAAGTCTGTGGTATTATCATTGTAGACGATGATGATCTTTTGATAATAAAATGCTTTACTTCCGCGTTGTATTTTTTCATCGCTTAGCCTTACATCTCGCCGCGTTGACACTAGCCTATCAGTAAATGCCACTCTATGATTTCCATTTTATTCAAAATTAGAATATCAAATTATAGATGCGCATTCGCTGAAACCATAAAATACGAGTACATAATAAACCTACCACGAAAACCCACGTAGAATTACGAAATCAACACACATTACCTCCACGAACACCGAATTTTATATGAACCAGAGAAAAGGTTCACACGTACCGAGGAATACCAAATTGAGAAATGGCGCCTACACGTAATCCAAACACCATTTTAAAAAGACCTCCCATGTACAAAAACGTCAAGTTATATTAGAATTCCAACTCAAAGGCAAAGAGCATCTAAGGGTCATGTTTAATTGGTTGTGTAAATTCTTCATTGTCTCATGTTTACAATGTGGGTGTACCGGTTTTTTATTATGGTTTTCATAGTTGAATGAAACATTAAATCATAACTTTTGGATGCTTTAGAGGATTTGCCTCTACAATCTACATAAAAAAGTAGGTACATATCTTGTAGATTCCTAGTTATTGGCCAAACAAAATATTACCAATAGAACTCAGTTTATTCTCTTTCACATTGCCGGAACTAAGTACCACCCTTTACCATAAATCCGTTCATAAACACATAAACAAGGCGAGAGCCAGCAGCCACAGAGTACAAATCTCTCCAGCCGTCGCACCATGACATAATCTGAAGAATGACGATTATTGCAGCCTCTGCCGGCTCGTTTTGGACATGACTCCTTCCTGCATCGCCTTCCCGAAGCTACGTGTTACCCATTCAAGAACTCGTTTACCACATTCCGAGAGGTCTCTCACAGATTTGAGCCCGTAAATGATTTAAACGCTAAAAGGTGCTAATATCCTTCAATTTTTTTCCAGTTTAAAGTATAATTGTTATTTTAAAAACTGAAAATCCGTAAATCGTGTTTATGATTGTCTCATTCATCCCAACTCTAAATTATGATCCAATTTACATGCAAAATACAATGTTCTAGAAGTATTAATTTATAATTTTGTTTTATTTATTTGCCACTTGCTGGTGTACAATGATAATGTAATATTATTCCGATTGCATCCTTTTCTGCTAAAACTATACTATATAACTATATAACTTTACCTACCAATAACTTCCTTATAAAATAGTAGTCGATTTATTACACAAATGATTTACGATTTAAAATCCCTAAGTAACTACATTTTTTTTAATTTTCGATTCACAAAATTAATTTCTTTTTAGTTTATTATTAAACATTCGAACGAATTTGATTGTAACTTATCCTAAATGATAAAGGCATATCAAACTAGATCGTTATTAAATACACGAAATTTTATTAACCGACGTCGTCGTAAATCAAGTATTCTTATTTATTCTTATTTAATCAACCACCGATAATTTTAGAGATAATAATCGCGTCACTATTATCAATATTCTGAATGAACGTGTAGCAACCACTGACCTCAATAAATACACTGGACAGGCTTTCACCATTAGAATGACAGCAATTTTTTGTGCCAATTTGAAGCGCCACTTTTGACATACGAAAGTCCCTAGAACTAATTGTGACGTATATTGCAAATGGCTGCCGTGGTAAATTACATAGAAGTAGGGATGTTCCGATACCACCAAACGCAAAGTATCGATACCTACTCAAATCGTCTTGCGATACTACTAACTGGAGTACCTGAAAAGTATCGATACTTACTCATATCTATAGTATAAGTAATTTAAACTTTTTGGAAAATTAAATGTAGGCAGATATTTGAAACTAAAAATTAAATAATGAATAATCTTATAATAAAGAATTATTAAGTCAACCAGCTATTATACTATTCTTCATTTCAATAGATACCTGCTTGCTTCGATAAATCAGAATAATGTCAATTTATTCAGACGCACAGAACCTTATTAGATACCTTTTAAGTGATAAAAAGCTTCTTCCACAAATTGTGTGACAAGTACATAATAGTCACCCACAGCACAGCTACATACAAACCATGAGCGTATAGCTATCGATAAAAACATTAGATGTCGACTTGCGTGCATCACTAACTTTAGTTCCATGGACTTTCGTATTTGCTTACAGCGCCAAAATGGCGTAAATCAAATAGGCACAAATCTATCTTGCCAGCCGCCTGTCCAGTGTATTTATTGAGGTCAGTGGTAGCAACCGAACAATCTACATATCTTTGATTATTATGAGCTCCTAGTATCTCGCTGGGTAGTGTTGAGCTCTTTTCCTGTTGCTTTGTCAACAATTTTACTTCTGTTAAGACGTCCATGATGGTGAGATTGGTGAGTTTACCAACCTGGGTGGTGTTGCAACTTTGCAAGTATTTTGTAGATTTGTTCAAATAATTAGTGCAAAGAGCTCAATTAGTTTGAGAGCTGGGTGTCTACGCATAAGATTTTCGTTTTGACAATATTTTAATTTTCATCAGACTCTATAGATATCTCAATTTAAAAAACCATGCTAAATATCATCAGTATTTTATGACGTAGACCTCGTTACTTTGAGAGATAATAATTATTTTATGTATATTATAAAATCACATTTCGATAACAAACGATCCAACACTACGTGGCTCTTATCATTTTTGTGATTTCTCAAATAATCTCGCCCACTTTACCAATGAATGCATTGCTTTTAAATTTTGCATTTTTAATCTATGTTTCTATTTGTAAAGAGGTCCGACCGGACGGTGGCGGCCAGTGTTAGATAAGTATAGTGTCATCGTGGTCATTGACCTTTTAGCCCAGTGCCTGTTAGTGGCCATGGGGATCTTGTTTCTGTGCGCCTGGTAGGGCTGCCGAGTTGTACCGGGAGTAAATTTTATGACGTAGGCTTGGAACAATTTGCGTGGTCGAGTTTGCTTCGATTAGTATTTTATGGTCTAGCTAGACTAAGTAACTGTTAGATTAACATTTTACTACGAAAATTACTCTACTTACGCAAAGAGAACTGTTTAGGTTTATTTAGCTGTATTTTGTTGAACGTTTTTGAGGTTTTTTGAGGTTAAAAATATCAGTTACCTCTTACCAATAGTACTGTGTAAAATGTCTCCCAATATTTTTTATTCGTTTGATCGTGCCTACAATTTTTTTTAAATTATCTTGTGTACAATCAGAAAAATACGTAGATTAACAGTTCAATGCCCCTTTCTTCTAGATAAGTCAAATAAAAGATAAATAACTACGGTTGGCAAAAGTGTCCTTTTAGTGCTCAACGTGGATTTTCACAAGGTACATGCTTTTGATAAAAAATGTACCATGTTGAAAACAAACACATGAATTTTGTTAAGTATATTTGAATTAAGCCTACACTTCCGACTGGCACAGATTTATATCTCTAGATCGTTCGTAGCTCTTTCCTTTTATTTGTATTTAGTACGTACTTGTTTGAATTTTCAATTGAATTATCTTAGTAATCAATAAGTATATTTTATTTTATATTAAGCTGCTCCTTATGCCGAAAGGCACACTAAATTTACTTAGCCTTAGTTTTCTCTGTAAGTGAATTCTTAAAAGAAATAAATATTTTCAATTCAATAACAATAAACAATTATCATTTATTTGGTAAGCATATTACTATGCTTACCAAATAAATATTTTATTAAAGAAGAATTAGGTACAATTCACTTACTTACAGAGAAAACTACGGCTAAGTAAATTTAGTGTCATTTTTGTCATTTGTGTCATTTTTTCGTGTTACACAAACGTACATGTTACACATTTAAGATAGGCACAGAACCTAAAACACATAAAAACATTAATAAACTTCAAGTTGTTAGTACATACCTACGTTTTAATTTTTGAAAAAAATAATAATTTGAAACTAGTCGGGCTTTTCACAGCCCTATTCCGGGAGTATCGAACTAATATCATTGGATATCGACTCGGAAGAGATATTACTGTCAGCGCTCGATATCGCTACATAGTAATCGAATGACGCAGTGTTGGGACTGAAGCGTTAGATTACTCTAGCAACTGGTTTGGGCAATTAGGACTAGAATACTGGACACTGGAGAGGAATGAGAAATGGGACATTTGCTTATGGTCCGTGTAAGTTATAAAACCGGCCAAGTGCGAGTCGGACTCACGCAAGAGGGGTTTCGTACCATTATCTAAAAAAAAGGCAAAAAAATCACGTTTGTTGTATGAGAGCCCCCTTAAATATTAATTTTATTCTGTTTTTTAGTATTTGTTTTTGGTATTAAAATTTCAACTGTTTTACTATTACGGTTTATAAGATAGGTATAGCCTGGTGACAGACGGACAGACAGACAGACAGACGCACAGCGGAGTCTTATTAATAGGGTCCCCTTTTACCCTTTAGTACGGAACCCTAAAAATTAGCAACGGTGGTCTAGTGGGAGTGAAACCGCCTTCTGACTGTAAGGACATATTAGGTACTATACTTGCTGATGAAACAAGTAGATGGCCCACCTGATGTGATTTGGTAACCATCACCTATAACAAAGCATTGCCACGCAGGATAGGAACTTGCCCTACGATGTACTACCCTGCGTTAAACTTGGGGAATACAGAAGTTCTAATCAGGTGCCTCGTAAGTCTTGTGAAGGAAGACATGGTGAGGAAACCAGTTGGTACTCTAACAGTGGCGATGGGCTTGCAATGTATGACATATGAACTACACCTTATTGTACACAGGAAATAAAATAGAACATACCTACACTTACAAATATAAAAAAACTAATGAGAAATGGATACCTTGCACCACACCATATACACGATAGTAGTAGTAGTAGAGCTCTTTGTGAAGGGCTTGTCCGGAAAGTACTACCTAGTCCGGGAAGTAGTACTAAGTACTACTATTTCTACCGCCAAGCAGCGTTGCTGTGTTTCGGCTCGAAGGGTGTGGGTGCCGGTAAAATTACAGGCACATGAGGCATATGTATTATAGCCTTCACAGCTCAGTAAGTAGCTCTGCCTTCTGCGCCGTAGGCCATGGAATCAATCCCAACCCAGAACAAAAATTTGTATCATGAACATATGTTTGTTCTCTGTCTGAGTGTTATAAGTAAGTATTTCCAAAAAAAAAGTAAGTATATTATGTATTATATCAGCTATCTGTTTCCCATAGTACAAGCTTTGGCTTAGTTTGGGGCTAGATAGTGCAGTATGGAAAGTCCACCAATCATTTTTTACTTATGTATGCATCCAGTTGATAGACGCAGGGCAGTCCATCGTAGGGCACGTTCCTATCATGCATGACTTGCGCGAAAATTCTTTGCTATAGGTGATAGTATCATCTATGGGTATCTGCTTGTTCCATCAAGTAGTATAAGAAAACACGATCCAAGGTTGGAAAACTGATTTTCCCTCCTCGCATTAATTGGTAGGACTGGTTCCGCATTTGCATCGGTCGTTGACCCCGGATCTATGAGGTCTTGGGATAAAATGTATTGCCGATTTGCAACGTGGAAATCTATACTAATCTATGCGAAAGTGTGTTTGTCTGTTTGTTACGTCTTCATGTTAACTTACCTTATTTTAGTACCTTATATTATTATATTTATTACCTCACCTTATTTTACCTTATTTCATATGTTACCTTAGAACAAGCAATAGCGATAGTAGCTGTAAAATGAGTCGTTGCTTGTTAATTATAGAAATTTCACCAGTTTATTATTTTTTCTACTTTAATTTACGGTGGAAATAGGCAGTACAGAAATATGCTCCTTTTTCGTTTTCGTTCATAACATATGTGAAAAAAAATAAGTTCCTATAATTATAAACTCAAAACAGATTTATCCAGTAAGCTAATCCTGATTTTATAAATTTAAAAAGCTAATTCTGACTTTTATAAATGAAAAAAAAACAACTGTCGAAAGTTACAAAGTTTTATTATTATCCTAAAAGTTAACCGAATGGTAGTGTTACGATTTTATTATGTAGTTTAGATAGATAAACAGTAAACGAACGAAAGTGTTAAAAATGTTTGGATTTTCATTCCAAACCAATCATCAAGTCAATAAAATTATATATTTTAATAAGATTTTATTTTTACTACAAAAGTGCGTAGCGCTACGCCTCGTAGAACTACTACGGGGTTCGCGAAATTAGAGTTATTTCGTAGAGCTATTTCACGATCAACTAAATCGCTCTTTTCAAATAGCTTTTTTTTTGCTATTGTTTCCGCTATGAAATTTTTCTATTGTTTTTTTTTTAGTTGTTTTAATAAATATCTGTCTATGTCTATGTCTAGTTTTCACTCATTACTTTATACATTTGAAACGTGGGTCCCCGTTACAAATAGGTAAAATAAAATATACAAATACAATTGAATTTTTTTTATACAACTAGATGATGGAAGAAGCAGATGGCCCACCTGATGTTAAGTGGTAACCATCACCCATAACCAAGCATTGCCTCGTAAGTCACGCACAATAGGAACGTGCCCTACGATGCACTCCCTACGTCCATCAACTTGAGGCATACAGGTGTTAAGCCTCATGTGCCTGTAATTACACCGGCAACCACGCTCTTCAAACCGCAGCGACGCTGCTTGGCGGCAGAAAAAGGCGTGGTGGTAGTACTTCCCCGGACGAGCCCTTCACAAAGAGCTCTACTGCTCTTCATAAATAAAAGAACTCATCATAGATAAGAGAATCAAAATATGCACGGACTCCTCATTAGCACTAAGCCTGTATCGAGGGACACCAGAAGGAGTAATAACAGATACACTTCTAATAGTAATAGAAATAAGAACTACAACCTTTTCCAGAGACTAAACAGTGATAATCTGTGAATCCGCTGCCTGTAAAATGTGGGTATGTGCTATTACATATATATTTTTGGACGTACCTCTTACTACCTCTACAATCACTTAGACATCCTTAAAGAATCTTGAGCAGGTACGTAGTACCTACTATGAGACGTGACAGGATATCTACCGTGCTTGGTGGCAAAGTCGTGGGGCTTTATTTGTTTTCAATACTTGTGTACCTACAGATAATTTACATTTTGGACATAAGTTATGCTCAATTTTTTTAAACCATTTTAAAAATTTGGTGTGTATCATTTTCATTGAAAACGGGATATTCCCTTTTATTTGTGGATAAAACCTTGTGGTGTTGGGTATACGTACTAATCGTAACTTTTAAAACAGAAGGAAAAATCAATGATTGGCAATCAGGATGTCTCGAGATGTTATCTTAAAACTGTTTATTTTATCCCAAGCACCTTGACATATTCAACATAAAATCTTTAAAATTTAATAATAAAATGCGGCCTTTCCTTTGTAAGCGTCCATTTCCACTTTCCAGTATTTTCGAATGCCTAATTAGGTATGCATTGTTCAACAAACAACTTTAAATTTACAACTTAATTGCTGTCAAATGTATTCAAGAATTTAAAACAGCCTGATTCGTGTATTTGTATTCGAAAGAAATTTTAGGCGCGAACGACCTTTATTACTTTTCTTGACGCGGAAATGCAAAGAGGAAAGAAATCGTCCCGTCAAGCCGGTTCAGTTTATTTTAAACTTAAAAAAAAACTTGTACTAAAATGTATGCGCAAACGAGATCCCAAGTACCAGGATTGCATAAGGCAATGGAGCTCGCCAATAACACCCACACGCACACAGTTTAACAAATCGCGATGCTATCTCTGTCTAATTTATTTTTAAATTTAATTATCCCCAAATAGGTGTAGCAGGTGCAGGTTGCAGATAAATTATAAAGTTTATCATCAATTTGTCTGCGCGCGTCGCGAACGTGTTTCGAATATCGAACATTGCATTTTACCCGAAATTCACCCACACAAGTTCGTTCACTCGTTCACTGTTGATTTAAAGTCGGAAGTGTAGTAACTCTGTACGCAAGTGAGTTATCAACATTTCTCACGCTTTGCTTCCATCGGTGTGTGTCCGTCCATCTTTGTTTCCACGCTTGTGTGTGTGGGTGGCGATGTGTGGGTGCGCTGAGAGCAATGAGACAAGCGATTCCTAGGTTCATTCAACTTTTAGCCCAGTAAACCCTGAGCTATCTATAGCTCTATGGATGGAGGTGTAGAGGCATGGTGTCTATGCCTCATGCCAATGGGGTAGGCCTTCACTGTTTACGCTTTGTGTAAATTGCCTTTATGGCATTTGCAATTCTGTTATTAGATGCGTTCTTGTCTTGTTATTATCATAAAGTTGTTACGTAAGTAGGTTTCTTTATTTGGATTTAAGTTTCGAATAAGAATAAGGTAGGTGACTTGCATAGGAGTAAAATTATTATAGCCTACTTGCATACCAAAATACGACATAATTATAATAAAAAAATTACAACAATTTGAATACAATTAGGTACTGTACCTACTTTGACAAAGATGACTGCATTCCTGAGGCCCTATTCTCAAGCACTCGAGATATTTGTCACTTGTTTATGAATGAGAAAAATAACATTCAACTTTTGAATTTACATTGCAACATTTTCAACACGACAATGATGTCTTTTTCAACACGATTTATTTAGAGTTCATAGGCAATGTAAATGTCGCATTTTTGCTAGGGAAAATGGCAATTTTTTTGGAATTTATTTAGTTTCAAAGTGATTCTTGTCATTCAACTGAATAAATATCTTTTGACTTTGAGTACCTAACCTCGCAATTCTGAAATTTAAAATGCTAGGACCACTATGACACAAATTAATAAAGATGTCTTGAATAAAAAAAGGGATGTAAGTAAATATTTTAATGGAAATAGGTTCACGCGAACGAACTTTGCTTTGTTTTAGTTATTACAGATTAATATAGATGATAGTTATTACTATCGACAATGGTATTTTATTTGTCAAATTACAACTATTTGCATCGCGAGTGGTTGAAAAATTGTGTCAAATTTAATTAATTATTATAATTTAAGGAAATTTTCATAGTTTATTAGTTTCATAGTCATCATTTTCCTGCCCTTATCCCACGCTAAGTGGGGTCGGCACAACAGGTTTTCTTCTTCCACTCTCCTCTATCATTCGTCATCTCGGTGCTCACTCCTTTCTTACTCATGTCATCTTTCACACAGTCCATCCATCTTTTCTTTGGCCTACCTCTCTTTCTAAAACCATCCACATCCATATCTAACACTCTTCTCGTAATATGACTTTCTTCCCTCCTCATGACATGCCCATACCACGCTAACCTATTGCTCCTCAACTTATCTGTCACAGGCGCCACTTTCAAACTTCCTCTAATATACTCATTCCTTATTTTATCCATCCTTGTCACTCCGCACATCCATCTCAACATTCGCATTTCTGCTGCATGCACTCTTCTCTCATCCGTCCCTTTGGTTGCCCAACACTCAGATCCATACAGCACGACAGGCCTTATGATCGTCTTGTATACTTTCCCCTTAAGTTTAAGGGGCATTCGTGGATCACATGTTGTTCCTGAGACCTGTCGCCATTTCATCCATCCCGCATTTATTCTTTAGTTTCATAGTAGTAGTTTTATATACTACACTTGAGGAAATTACAAAGATTTTTATATTGTCCCAAAAGTTAGTATCCGAGTGGGATTTTAAAAGAAAATCGCATGAAAAAATGGAAGCCCGAACTCGCTCGGGAATCTACTAGTTACTAATAAATCTCGATCACGCAAGAATGACACCCTGCTGTCAGATTTAGGCAGGTTTCAGCCTGTCAGTGCTACGTGACAGCGGTCACAAGAGATTCGCGGAAGATCGCCCACGTTTGCTCAAATTATCAGACCTTTTTACATCTTCTTTTTAATTAATAAAGTTTATCCTCGATTTTTTTTTCTGGTAGAGAGGCTTCATTGTATTTAGTGCTGACTGAGAGGCTTACTTAGGATTTCTGTAAGAAATTCAAACAAATTAGGTAAGCTTGGTTCCTATCCCAAGCTCGATGTGGCTTTGAAAGTAGTAGAGGTCTTTGTGAAGCCTCGTCCGGGGAAGTACTACCACCACGCCTATTTCTGCCGCTAAGCAGCGTTGCTGTGTTTTGGTTTGAAGAGTGTGGCTGCCGGTGAATTTACAGGCCACATGATGCTTAACAGTTCTATGCCTCAAGTTCATGGACACATGGTACCTAGTGCATCGTAGGGCACGCTCCTATCGAGCGTGACTTGTTGTTACCACTTAACATCAGGTGGGCCATAAGCTGGTTCCATTAGTCAAAAAGAAAAATATAGATCTAAGACTAGGCTTCTGGGAAAACATCGATAATGCAAAAAGTCAATTTTTTTATGCATCCAATATGTTTTGTAAATCCAATATAGTTAGTTATCCAAAAATATTCATTATTTTTCATAAAATTTAAATTCTTCATAAAATTCTGTATTTGTTTCTGTAGTCTGTATTTATTTATACAAATCTAAAAGCGCCATCTGCCATCGAGTAGATTCAAACTTCTTAAAACGAATCTTTTTTTTAACATGTAAGTACAGATTCTATTAAAACATAATTACGTATCGTTTGCGATCCCATAAAATAGTAATAATCTTCGCGGCAGGTATGCGACAACTCTACCCTACGTTTTTTTTTAATTTCCCAAACTACATTAATTCATGCAACCGGGTTCATCGACCTATGTTTCAGTAGTTACGATTCTAGAATTCTAATAGAGTTGTCGTTGAGTCCATTAGGTAACTAGACTGTACGGTACTGTCACCGGCAAAAGTCATACACGACTGCCGCAAAGGAGGTACATTATTATCATCATCTTCATAGATTGGCCTTACAGTTCAGTCGGTAGTTCCTCTGCTGTCTGCGCTGTAGATTGTGGGTTTTATCACTGGTTTTCGTTATTCCATATAGCTCATATACTTTCCAGTAAATTTCTCAAGTACAAGCTATCCACTTATCATATTTCATGCTGATCAACGCTTCTAAAGTTATGGCCCGGCAAACATACAAACATACATAAAATGCAAAATCGCCCAAGTTGACTGTAATTTATAATGGTGACAAATATTTTGTTTGATGAACATAGTGAAGAGTAGTAGAGCTCTTGCAGAGAAGTATGTTGTATGGTGCTAGCCACGCCTATTTTTGCAACCAAGCAGCGTTGCTGTGTTTCGGTTTGAAGGGTGTGGTTGCCAGTGGAATTACAGGCACATGAGGTTTAACATCTGTATGCCTCAAGTTGATGGACGCAGGTCAGTGCATCGTAGGGCACGTTCCTATTGTGAGCGACTTGCGCGGAAATGTTTTGTTATAGGTGATGATGGTCAACATCAGGTGGGCCATGGGCCTGTTTCACCAGCAAGTGCTGAATTAAAATATATCTCTGTTGTGTCTCCATTTTGTTAAAACAAAACAAAAATACCTATTTATACAAGGTGTTCCATAAGTTGTGTATATAAACTTCAGGGGGCTAAAGTACCCATCAATATGAACAACTTTTTCTAAGGAACCAACACTGTGAACGCGAAAAAAAAACAGCTGTTTCATACATTTTAGCCTGGTAGGTATTGAACTTTTGTATGAAACAGCTGTTTTTTTTTCGCGTTCACAGTGTTGGTTCCTTAGAAAAAGTTGTTCATATTGATGGGTACTTTAGCCCCCTGAAGTTTATATACACAACTTATGGAACACCTTGTATAAATTATCAGTCATCGGAGGTGACTTTGATACCTTTGAAAAGAATCGCACCTCAATAGCCCAAAACCGTGAAGAGTGGAAGGATATTAGGGAAGCCTTTGCCCAGCTGTGGGACGATGATACCCCGTTTACACTCAGCTCATATCCGTGGAAATGTGCGGAGACATGAGCAGGGACTTGGGCAATGCGAGAATGTAAACAGACCACTTCCATGTCCACTCGCGTTGCCGCTCGCGTTGCCCGTGTTGTGAACACACATTGCCGGCGACGCTGCCGCACACACTGACGGCAACATTTCCGACCACGCGAATGGCAACGCGAATGTCTAAATATAATCGCAGTAATAATCAACTCCTGTCATAGACTGTACAGAATCAATGCAATGATTTATGCTATCCTTATGTGGGTGGGACTTAGGTCGTGCATTTGGCGGCATAATTTTATTATTTCCGATATCATACGCGATGTTACTGCTGTATTAAAAAGTAATTTTACGATGTGCTAAAAACACTTTTAGAATGTTTGTTTTATGCACAATTTTTTAAGGTGTTATATTTATTAATAGCTGCCATCTGTTCAAATTGAGCGCAAACTTTTTGATTTTTAGTGAGTGACTCCGAATAGATGTACTTACAGGCTACTTTGTCCACGTAGGTACCTTGGACAAAGTAGCCTAAGCACTTGTTTTCTATTAGACATAGACAGACATTTATTTGCTAAAAAAACACACACACACACACACACATACACATACAAAAAAATAAAAGAAAGGAAACGGCTATACAGATAGATATTACAGTACTTAGGTATGTCGGTGTTTGTGTGCTGCAGCAGCAAAAGGGTCTCGACTCAGCGTATGCCTCACCACTATTTTAGTAGTTAGGTGCTGTTATTCTGCTGTTATTATTGGATAATCAGCTCAAAAATCGGTGTTCTACGAGGAAGGCCTCATATAACCAGCAAAGCAAGAGACATAGCACACGACAGTGTCTTGTTTTTACTACATTTGGCATGTTTTCTGTCAAACACATATACAAGGTGTTCCTTAAGTTGTGTATGGAAACTTCAGGGGGCTAAAGTACCCATCAATATGAACAACTTTTTCCAAGGAACCAACACTGTGAACGCGAAAAAAAAAACAGCTGTTTCATACAAAAGTTCAATACCTACCAGGCTAAAATGTATGAAACAGCTGTTTTTTTTTTCGCGTTCACAGTGTTGGTTCTTTAGAAAAAGTTGTTCATATTGATGGGTACTTTAGCCCCCTGAAGTTTCAATACACAACTTAAGGAACACCTTGTATAATGAAACTTTTCGTGTATTCCAACATGTAGCTTACTTTGAAAAAGTGTTAAATCACAGCCATCATTATGGGTAGAGTGTAATCTTATTAAAGCATGTTATAAAACTATAGCATATAAAGAATATGCGCTTTATCTACTCTATTGCAATATGTACCTAATTTTATGTTTTCGATCTAAAACTTAGTCCTATAAGACCTGGCAATGTTAAACCTATTATAGTCTACTAGCTGGTGCCTGCGACTTCGTCTGCGCAGGATTAGTATTTCGAGTAGCTTATATTAGCGTGGTAGCTTATATGTGTAACTCTAGCCGATTTGGCAGCGCATCCAGGATAGCTCGCAGATGGCACATTTTTTCCTACTTACTTGACTCTTATTGTCATATTTTGGACAATTCACACAATATCTTTATAAATTGTAGCTTAAGTGTTATTCTGATGTATAAGCTATTTATTGTAATTTCATTAAAATTCATTCAGTAGTTTTTACGTGAAAGAGTAACAAACATACATCCACACTTACAAACTTTCGCGTTTATAATAGTAGGATATAAAGTCGATACAAAAACAGAATTCTGAAAGGGCCTCACGAATATTCATTTTCATCCATTTTCGTGGCTGCCTTTATGAACTCTTGCAATACTGAAGTAAACAATGTCTATTGGATACCAAATAGTATGTACTGCGCAGATGCACTAAAGTTGTATCTGATATCTCTATCAATGGCCACCTAAATCATTGGTCTCCATAAATCACCACGAGCTCGATGTTAAATCATTTCCTGTCTCAAATCCATCACAATTATACTTTTTATTGCAAATTACCAAAAGAAGATAGCTGGTTGTCAGGTTCCGTGGAGGGGGGCAAAGGGGGGGCTAGGACGGCCGTTGAACTTCGCAAGCGTGAGATGAACCCCACTCGGAAAAGGTCGTAGATTTCAGAATTTCAGCTCCTGAATTTTCAACTCTATGCCCTTCAGCATAAGAGCTAAAATGGTAGCGATACGGAAGTGAGATCATTGAGCTTTACAGCAGTTTATTTCGCGAATTAAAAACAACGTAACTCGCGAACAGCTTTTCATGTAAATTTGAGCTTTATTGGCAACGAAAAAGGTAGGTTTTTGAAGGAAGTTGGTAAAGTGAAGTCGATTATGGGAGCTTCCTGGTATGTATCATATCAATTAAAGTAAATGGTTTGCTAATTTATTAAGAAATCAGGGCAGCTTGGCTTACACATCGTCGGGAGGCTGAACTTTACTGCTACGAAATATTTCAGTCGGAAAATATCACGTCATGTACTTACCTAATTCCTTAATTTGCTCACTTGTAGTAAATAAAATAGGCTCACGTCTGTGATATCCAGACACGGTAGACATCCGTCTCTATTCAAGCAAATACCAAGAGATCTCTATAAAAAATAATATTTGTGTAAATGAACATACGAGTACTTTTATCTTTGTTCTCGACCTCATGGGTTACAGCACAGAAGGCAGAACTACCACCAATTGAGCTTCTAGCAACCAGGTTGTCAAAAGACGGTAATTATGAAGTTGATGGACGCAGGGCACGTTCCTATCGTGCGTGACTTACGAGACAATGCGAGGTGGGCGATCTACTTGTTCCATCAGTTTATATTTAAAAAAATATGATGATCAGAATGTCCCAGCCAACATGCAATCACGAAACGCCAAAATCACGAGTTTCAAAACGTGTTTGTGGAAATTGTGGAAATTCAGCAAACATTTAATCGCAGATTGCATGTCGCTTCTTATTCAGAATAAGAAATGAGAAGACCAAAGTCCGAGACTGAATTACATGCATTGTGTGTCATTTGGTTGGATTTGATGTCCCAGTGGTGCTATCATTCATCTTATTGGGCACACTGACCCGATCCACACATTGGCGCCACTGAAAACCAGTGATGTATGGGCTTTTGAGGGCGTAGGTGAATCTAGGTGCCAGTTCTACGCGACCAAAGCCTAGAAGAACAGGCAACAAACTTACGGCTTCGTTCTTACCGTTCTTTTGTATGATCCTTGTTACAGTGTAATAAAATACAATATTGAAGCTCCAGTGTGGTGCCAATCGAATTTAGTGAGGCGTAGACATAACAGAAAAAGGTAGAGGCAATCAAATTCACACGCTACACTTCAAACTAATAATACCAAATGTATAAATACAATCTATATATATGTAGAACGTTGCGTTTTTCTAAATTTCGGCGACTTTTTTGTTTATATTTGTATAAACAAAATAATATGTATAGGGTGGTTGATGATAAATTATGGTTTGGTAATGTCAAAGTCAAAGTCAAAGTCAATAGGTATTTATTCAATAAAATCACAAGGATCACTTTGAAACGTCTTAAAGCTAGGTGACTCTAGGTGCCAGTTCCACGCGACCAAAGCCTAGAAGAACAGGCAACAAACTTACGGCTTGGTTCCTACCGTTCTTTTGTATGATCCTTTTACAATGTAATATAATATATTATTGAAGTTAAGTGAGGCGTAGGCATACAGAAAAAGGTAAACATAATCAAATTTATAAGACAGCACACGCTACGCTTCAAACTAATAATACCTAATGCATAAAATTAAATACAATCTATTAAATCAGAGAAAAATAAAACACACAATAGTAGGTACAGTACAGACATTGCAGACATGTTAGGTGCCGATGGGCAGAGCGACCGGGACATCGGGCCACGCACTTTTATCATCAATATAGCTATCTAAAGTATAATAAGCTTTACTTATTAGATTATTCTTAATGTATGCTTTAAATTTTCTAATAGGAAGCCCAGTGGCACTTTCTGGAAGTTTATTATAGAAGTGTATACCGTTCCCCATAAACGAGCCATTTACCTTTTGGAGTCGAAATTTAGGAATACATAATTTGTTTTTATTTCTAGTGTTAACGTTATGTGCATCACTCTTTTTCTTAAAGCTATCTATGTGTTTATGAGTGTATAATAGATTTTCATAAATATACTGTGAAATTACTGTGAGAATATTAATTTCTTTAAATCGCTCCCTCAATGATTCGCGTGGTTTCATTTTATAAATGGCACGTATCGCCCGTTTTTGAAGTACAAATATACTTTGTACATCAGCAGCTTTCCCCCAGAGCAAAATACCATAAGACATTACACTATGGAAGTAGCTAAAATATACTAGCCTAGCTGTAGCTTCATCTGTAAGCCATCTTATTGTGCGAACTGCGTATGCAGCCGAACTCAGTCTACCAGCAAGTGATTTGATATGTGGACCCCACTGCAATTTTGCATCAATATTAAGTCCTAAAAAAATAGTAGAATTGACAAGGGTAAGTGATTCTCCATTTAATTCAATATTGGTTGGACGCTGAACCACATTTGGCAAAGTAAATTTAATGCATTTCGTTTTCCCGGCATTGAGCAAAAGATTATTAACAGTAAACCAGTTAAGTACTTGCGACAGAGATGCATTAACGTCATCGAAATTAGTCTTCAATCTGTCGACTTTAAATATTAAAGAGGTATCGTCAGCAAATAGAACTATTTCACATAAATCCTTTACAAAAGGTGGAAGGTCATTTACATATACTAGAAATAAAAAGGGACCCAATATGGAACCTTGAGGTACCCCTATATCAATAACCGACCCAGACGACCTCTCACCGCCAACATCAACTTTTTGCACTCTATTGGTTAAATATTACTGTAAAAGACCAATTGCCTGGTTTATGATGCCGTAATGTTTAAGTTTAGATATTAAGGTGGCATGACTTACACAGTCAAAAGCTTTGGACAGATCGCAGAATACCCCGATCGCATCTTGTGAGTGTTCCCAAGCATCATAAATGTGCTTCAGGAGCGTCGAACCGGCATCTGTCGTTGATCGACCTTTAGTAAATCCAAATTGATGACTATGAAGTATGCCGTTGACGTTGAAATGTGATAATAACTGAGTAAGAACAATTTTTTCATAAATTTTACTTAACGAAGGCAGTACCGAAATAGGCCTGTAGTTCGCAGGATCTTGTTCATTTCCAGACTTGTACAGGGGAATGAGTTTACTGTGTTTCATTAAATCAGGGAAAACGCCCTCATCTACACATCTATTAAAAATGTATGCTAGACATGGTGCAATATCAGTTATAATAGCGCTTAAAACTTTTGTGGACATTCCCCATAGATCTTCAGTATTTTTAATATTTAAGGATTTAAAAGTTTTTACAATATTATCAGCATTAATATATTTAAAACTGAAGATATCATTACATTTTTTAACGCTAGACTCTAATAGTGTTGTCGCTTCAGCAGCTGAGGAATTTAGGGATGAAGTCACAAGTTTAGGTATACTGGAGAAAAAACTATCAAACGCGTTGGCGACTTCAATATTTTTAGTAAAAACATTATTGTTTACTTTTAAATTTATCTGTTTATTACCGATCTTTGATTTGCCTGTTTCGTTATTAACTACCTTCCAAGTGGCTTTAATTTTATTTGTCGATTTTTCAATTTTATTTCTTATATGCAATGATTTTGCCGCGTGACATACTTTTTTGAAAATTTTAGAGTAGTTTTTAGTGTGTAGAATAAACGTTGGGTCATTCAGCATTGACTCCCTAGCAGCGTATAGGTCATATAATTTATTCCTACTTTTGTAAATACCTGGAGTTGCCCAGTCAGCGAACTTGACACTTACACTAGCTTTACATGTTATAAGTTGAAAAGTATCATTATGTTCTTCATTTATTAAATTTGTCAGTTTTATAAAAAGATCATTTGGGTCATTCAAATATGGTAAAAGGGACACTTTCAGTTCAACATTGTTCTGAATGGTATGATAAATTACGTAAAAGAACATAAAAAATAATAATTTCAGAGATTATGTCCCTACCTATGTGGTGTCGTAGAAAATATAAGAAGAATATAAACAAAAAATGTGGGGTCTAGCTGCATCTGTAGTTTATAAAACTTATCAAAGAACCGTTGTGAAATCTTAGCATGAAGCTAAAGTTAAAACGAAACAGATATATACAAAATTATTTATATGAGTATTATTTTAACAAGAATCTAATATGCGATTGATTCTACAATAGGACTATGCTACACCTCGGGAGACCTAGAGGTATAAAGGTTTACAAAATTAGATTTGTGGTGAATTGATAAATTGATGGTCTCAAAATCAGCATAGTAATTCCACACGTGCAAAGTTATGTAGGTAATGTTATGTTATGTGTAATATTCAATAATTTTGAGAACAATCATTTTATTCCTATGACGCTGGATATATGAAATAAGCAAGAAATATAATAACACACTAGCTGTATCCAATGGATGGATCCCATTAGCTAAATAAAACATCGGTGATAACTGATAAGACTCAGGTGCCTGTAATTGCACCGGGACCGGCAAAGCTTCACTACTTAGTGGAAGAAATACAGGCACTTACCAGAGAAGGGAGATCATGGTAACCAGGATAGATCCATGTCAAGTTACATGTCAAATTTGCCATAGAACTGATAATCGTTGGAGCAAACGAACACCTAGATGGAGAATACCTGGTGAAATAACAGGCACCTGAGGCTTAACATCTGTATGCCTCAAGTTGATGGACGCAGGGCGGTGCATCGTAGGGCATGGTTACCACTTAACCTCAGGTGTTCCATTTGCTTGTTCCAATAGCACGCTGTATAAAAAAATGCCAAGTTCCATTTGCCTTAGAACTGACAATCATTGGAGCAAACAAATACTTAGATGGAGAATACCCTACAGAAAAATGGGGCGACGATTCGCGAAAAAGGGCTGGCAAACACTCGATGACAAGAGCCGAAGACCAGGCTCAGTGAAGGGACGTAAGAAAGACTTCAGTACAGTAGACTATCATAGGTTAATGAGGAAGAAATATCCAGTGTAAGATGAAGGCTCAAAGTGTCAAGAGTCAGTGACCTGTCACGTTGTGGAGCACGGCATCATGCTTGCATTTCAAGTAGCATTACCAAGTCAATTGTGCCATTGCCCAAAGAAAGATAGGAATATTAAACTGTAACATATTTTAATTTTAAGTCTCAACTTTTTAGTTGAAGAGGTCTTTGTGAAAGAGTTTGACGGTAGTAGGTACTCGCAATTTCACAAAGCAATGATGAAGGGCGCCAGTACAATAACATAAGACATACCTTTACGTTGCTTTGAGTCCTTCATCTTGAGACGTAAAGGTATTAAGTTGAATAATAATATTTACAAGCAGACCTTTCTTCTGACGCGCAGACGTCGATTTCCAGTGCCCAAGAACAACCAACTGGACCTAATGATATGCACTTGGCTTAGGCCCTTGCTCATTGTCGCGGTAGAATCCAATCGGGACCCCGTGACTCTGTCTGGTGCTGATGCAGCGTCGGACCATTCGTCAGGTGATGAGTGGTTCGACGATGTACACTAAGATGAGTGAGGGAACATCGGTGGGTTTTTAGTCGGTATGTTGTCCGTTGACAGAGAGCCCGACATCCCCTCCTACTCTCCCCGAGTGAGAGGCATGCGTAAAGGATGCGTAAAGCATGCGTAAAGCAAAAAAAAGGCCCGTAGATACGAATCTTTACACAATAAAAGCCCGCGAAAAACGTAAACTCCTCGCATAGCGAGAGACAAAAAATTTAAAACATAAATAATAATAATAACAATAAAAGAATCATCATCATCAGTCTAAAGAAGTCCACTGCTGGAGATAGGCATAAGCCTGGATATAGGTCTCGAAACTTTGATGTAAAAGGATTTAAAGTGCCCCTCAAAGAGGCTTCTGGTACTTGACAGATGTGTTAGAACTTTTAGGTTCTACGACATGCCAGTTTCCTCACGATGTTTTCCTTCACCGTTTGAGATTACTAGCACTGTGCACATAAATTATTGAACCGAAAAACTTATTGGTACATGGCCGGTTTTGAACTCTCGACCTCAGCATCAGAAGGCGAGGCCGCTACCACTAGACCAAGAGTGCTTTTGAGAGATAGACTGATTGCCATAGATAAAAATACAGACAAGACGACAAATACAGATAAAAAGTTAACGAGACGCGACACGCCTCGGATATGGAGCTCTTGCTGATAATTATCGTAATTACAGCGCTGATTATATGAATAGGTACTCGTGTGCACGCAAGCGTTAAATTTTTACGAATTTTATTCTTATTTTGTAAATTTATCGGTTTTTGTCGGTTTTTTCCAGATAGAGCTCTTTGTGAAGGGCTCGTCCGGAGAAGTACTACTGCCTTTTTCTGCCGCCAAGCAGCGTTGCTACGTTTCGGTTTGAAGAGTGTGGTTGCCGGTGAAATTGACAAGTGGCAGGAGTCATGTGGAACAGAGTAGCACAAGAAAGGAAAAAATGGAAAAGGTTGGAGGAGGCCTTTGCCGACTGGCAAACAGTACCCCAAGTATGAGATTTGCTTACGATATTTCGTTTTTCGTTTTAAGTTTTTGTTCCGTGTTCATTGCGAGTTTTGTATGAAGACGCGATATTGATACCGATACGGAACTTTACAAAACCCGCAATGAGCACGCAGCGAAAACGATTCGTTTTTGTTCCGTGTTCATTGCGGGTTCCGTATCGGTATCTCTATCGCGTCTTCATACAAAACCCGCAATAAACACGGAACAAAAACGTAAAACGAAAAACGAAATATCGTAAGCAAATCTCATACTTGGGGTACAGATCTAGGAAAGATAACAAAACAACAGATATTAGTATAAATCCTACAAATATTATAAACGCGAAAGTTTGTAAGTATGGATGGATGGATGTTTGTCACTCTTTCACGTAAAAACTACTGAATGGATTTTAATGAAACTTTACAATAATATAGCTTATACATCAGAATAACACATATGCTAAAATTTATAAAGATATTGTGTGAATTGTCCAAAATATGACGATAAGTGTCAAGTAAGTAGGAAAAAATGTACCGCATCTGCGAGCTATTCTGGCGTTCGCTGCCAAAACCGCTAGAGTTACACATATGTACTACGCCACGCTAATATAAGCTACTCGAAATACTAATCCTGCGCAGACGAAGTCGCGGGCACCAGCTAGTAGTTTATAAGTCCAGTGTTAGTTTTTTTTTAAGTTTAAATTATTGTAAATTGATCTGAATAAAAGGCTATATTATTATTATTATTATATGCCTCAAGTTCTTGGGCGTTAGGCAGTGCTTCACAGTTATTGACAGCCTTCACAGCTCAGTTGGTAGTAGCTCTGCCTTCTGCGCCGTAGGCCGTGGGTTCGATCCCCACCGAGGACAAAAATTTGTGTGATGAACATAGATGTTTGTTCTCTGTCTGGGTGTTATATAATATTATAAGTATGTATTTACAAAAAAAAAATGTATATAAGTAGTATATCAGCTATCTGGTTCCCATATCACAAGCTTTGGCTTAGTTTGGGGCGAGATAGTGCTGTGTGGAATGTCCACCAATATTTATTTATTTATTTATTCGTAGAGCACGTTTCTATCGTGCGTGACTTACAGCGGAAACTCACAGTTTGTTGGATAATAAGTATGTACCTATGCGCCTGAAACCTCAATTTTATTTGAGACGTTTTCTTTGTGACTGTACGGACAGCGCCCCCTGCTGTTAAACCAAGAAAAGCTTACGTGTCGGTACAATTATTTACACGGAAAAGCTTAACACGGTCTTGTCTATCTAAATGAATGTGATTTATTGATGTAAAAACTTAATAAACACAGTAGTTATGATCACAAAAACTTTATTTTTAGCGCAGAAATCCAGGTAGATAAAGTCGGAATTTAATAACTCATAGCATTAGATCTTTTCATATTTTTTTACCAGAATAATTACTTTTTTCGACAGCCTTCACAGCTCAGTTGTTAGTATAGCTCTGCCTTCTGTGCCGTAGGCCGTGGGTTCGATCCCCGCCGAGAACAAACATTTGTGTGATGAACATAGATGTTTGTTCTCTGTCTGGGTGTTATATGTATAATATTATAAGTAGGTATGTATTTACAAAAAAGTATACAAGGTGTTCCATAAGTTGTGTATATAAACTTCAGGGGGCTAAAGTACCCATCAATATGAACAACTTTTTCTAAGGAACCAACACTGTGAACGCGAAAAAAAAAACAGCTGTTTCATACAAAAGTTCAATACCTACTAGGCTAAAATGTATGAAACAGCTGTTTTTTTTTTCGCGTTCACAGTGTTGGTTCCTTAGAAAAAGTTGTTCATATTGATGGGTACTTTAGCCCCCTGAAGTTTATATACACAACTTATGGAACACCTTGTATAAGTAGTATATCAGCTATCTGGTTCCCATATAACAAGCTTTAGCTTAGTTTGGAGCGCGATGGTGCTATGTGGAATGTCCACCAATATTTGTTATTTTAAGGGGGGTAGTCAGAGGTAAGTCCATATATTACATTTGGCACATACCCACATTTTGCAGTAGTTGGTATTCCATACGTGACAGGTTGATTTGAGGGGATATCTACCGTGCCTGGGGATTAAAGTCGTGAAGCTGTTTCAGTTTTTTATCACTATTAGACATTTTCAAGCTCAATTCAACAAACCTTACACCCTTACTGGGTCATTGTGCATTGAATCTTAAAATACTAAGTCCTGATATGTTAAATCTACATATACAAGGTGTTCTAATATTTTTATTTAAAACTTCAGGGGGCTAAAGTACCCATCAATATGAATAACTTTTTCTAAGGAACCAACACTCTGAACGCGAAAAAAAACAGCTGTTTCATACATTTTAGCCAGGTAGGTACTGAACTTTTGTATGAAACAGCTGTTTTTTTTTCGGGTTCACAGTGTTTGTTCCTTAGAAAAAGTTATTCATATTGATGGGTACTTTAGCCCCTTGAAGTTTGTAATACAAGTATTGGAACACCTTGTATACATAATAATACAATAAATACATTTTTAGAATTTATAGTCAATATCAAAATTGAAACTTTAAACATCATTTACATTTGATATTTACTATACTAGACTTTAATAAGAATTCTGTTTTCTATCGGATTTTTGTTAGTATTACTAGTCATTCATAAATGCCAGAAATAGTTCTTTTAATATGCTAATATCGAATCGAATAAGATTGGGTTTCCCCATAAGAGTATCCCACCCGTAAAACAACTTCTCGCTCGCACAGTTAAAAAATTTTGAAGATTTTTTTATTTTTTTTTATTTTTACTAGTTTTCGTACATAAGCAAACTTTTGAGTAGGAAAACTTGTATCGATCAAAATGAAATTTTTACTAAGCTGTGTGCAATGTGATTGCACACAGCTTTAAGCATAATGGTTGATTTTTCGAAAATGAGTTGTGTGAGTGATTTTATATCTTTCAACATGTCGAAATGTGTCTCTTGTCGACGCCTTAACTAGTTTGCGTACCAATGAAAAAACTTTTAAGTACGATAACTTGTTTGAATCAACATGATATTTTTGCTTACCTTGCATGCCTGCGAAACTTGGTTGTTTGCAATTTTTCATAATTTCATTCAGTAATTTAGTGATTACATTACCCTAATGTTGTGTGTTCTTGTGGCCAATAAATGTCTATGATAGTCTGCGTCTTAAGCTCCAGTTGAGTGGATTGAACCATACTTAGTATAAACCCCATAAACTTAATAAAAGGGTACAATCGTACATATCTAATACCTACACTCAGGGCAGACGCATCCAATTCGTAAATTGAAATACTTAGTGCATAAAACATGCTGAATTCTGTTTTCAAAATGCTTATGTTCCTTTGTTGTTGGATATGGTATAAATGTTTTTTTATCAGATTTCTGGTTTCCATAGTACAAGCTTTGCTTAGTTTGGGGCTAGATAGGGCTGTGTATACAAATACGGGCTTTGGTTTGTATGAAAAAAGTTAAGGGCAAACGAAATCGCTCGGCATTACACTAGAACGATTTATTTCTATAAAATCACTTGGAACCTATTGAAAATCTTCGAGTAGGTATTTTTAAAGAGAGTTTCCAAAATTAAAAGAATGTTGCTAAAACTCGAAAAGGATTCTTGCTATTTAGTATTATTTTACCGAATTTTCTATTGTCAAGAAATGTATGTAAGGGCGTGAGTCTTATTTGCAATTGTCCATTTTGTTTATAATTTATTTTTATCTAATTGTTCTTCTTCTTGTCGTGTCACTAGTTTATTCGAAAACAGCGTGGTGAAAGGATTTACCTACTCATACTGACCCTTAATCTAAGAACCTTTTGTGACAGAGAATGGGTACTTACCTTTTTTTTAAACAAATGACGGCTGACTATACTATGGACTGACTTGACCAAAAAGTATTTAATAATTAGTCTCTATCACTTGACACTGGCATGATTGTCTGTCATATGACGGATAGGTGCCATAAACGGAGAGAATAAGAAATTACTTACCTAAATATGTTAGGTAACTAAAACATCCTCATTGAGATCATCTTAAAGGCTAGTCAGAGGAAATCACAAACCTCCGATAAAATGTATTTTGTGAATACACAATGAAAATTATCCCGGTGTGAAGTATTACAAATTAATAGGTACAACGTGCTCTGACGCATTCGAATAATCATTCGGCTGTTGCCTGCTCTCATTTGTTTTATTTATTGACCAGCCGACTCACGGCGAAACAAAAGAAAATCAAAAATTTCATTTTAGTGGTAGAGCTCTTTGTGAAGGGCTCGTCCGGGGAAGTACTATCACCATGCCTATATCTGCCGCTAAGCAGCGTTGCTGTGTTTCGGTTTGAAGGGTGTGGTTGCCGGTGAAATTACAGGCACATGAGGATTAGCCGATGTATGCCTCAAGTTGATGGACGCAGGGCAGTGCGTTGGGCACGTTCATATCGTGTGTGACTTAAAGGCAATGCTTTGTTATAGGTGATGGTTTAGGTGTAGAAGCTAGTAGTATATTAAAAAAATATCCGTCTCCTCATTAAAACGCAATTTGTATTTTCTCTCTCTTTTGCCAGCTACTTTTTACTTTCAAAGCTAGGTGTTAGTTCCACGCGACCAAACCTTTAAGAATGTGCAACAAACTTACAGCTTGATTCCTACCGTTATTTATATTCCTTGTTACAATATAATTGAGTTTCGGTTACCTACATGATTATTCATACCTAGGTACCTAGTTAATAATTTGACACCTAACAGGTGCATCCCAAGTTAGTGTGTCAATAGAAAGCGCATAAATAACAATTGAAGGTTTGTTTATCAAAAACTATATACGGATTTATTGATATATTCGCAAGTTATATGTTCCACGTACTTCGGCAATTATTCTCAACCACGGCAAGAAGGCTGAATAGTATTTTGAAATTGTTTATAACAAATTTTTGATCTGATTTTGTGTCTTATCGAGGCAACGCGTGACCCGAGGACTGGTGTCTGTCTCAGCCCATCAGCATTGCCATTCAGCTTGGCAATGCAGCCTAGTGACTTGGGGACGCTCCCGATTGGCACTGATTTGAATCAGTCATCTGCTTATATACACCTTGTTTTTTTTTATACAACCAGCTGATGGAACAAGCAGATGGCCCACCTGATGTTAAGTGGTAACCATCACCTATAACAAAGCATTGCCTCGTAGGTCACGCACGATAGAAACGTGCGCTACGATGCACTGCCCTGCTTCCATCAGCTTGAGGCATACAGATGTTAAGCCTCATGTGCCTGTAATTACACCGGCAACCACACTCTTCAAACCGAAACACAGCGTTGCTGCTTGGCGGCAGAAAAGGCGTGGTGGTAGTACTTCCCCGGACGAGCCCTTCACAAAGAGCTCTACTACTCTTAAAACCACCTAATCTAAACCTAAGACCTGATTTCACCATTCTGTTAGATTAAGAAAGGATTAAAGGGCGGTTAAGGGCCGGTTTCACCATGCTCTGTTAGATTAACAAAGGATTAAAGGGCCGTTAAATATGTCAAAATGTACGCGTTTGACAGCTAAGGTTAGATTTAACGGTCTTTTAATCCTTGATTAGTAACTAACAGAGCATGGTGAAACCGGCCCTTAATATGTCAAAATGTACGCGTTTGACATCTAAGGTTAGATTTAACAGCCTGTTAATCCTTGATTAGCAACTAACAGAGTATGGTGAAATCAACTCTAAACCCAAGTAATATTTCATGTAAAGGAACTACTACTACCCTACTTTTTTAACGGAGGAGGGCGTTGACGTTTGTGACACAGTTTTTTAACTTCTACAGATGTCATCGTTTTCTTTAAAATAATTATGTACAAACTGTTTATGTTCCTAATAAATAAAGCATTATTATTATTATTATATAGTTGAGCTATCTCTAGATCGTTTGCAAAGGTCTGCAGATAGTTCAATTGTTTTATGTGTATTTTGTTAATACTTAATATATATTTGTTAATACTTGTATTCATTGTAATTTCCTTTGTAAATAAATAATATTAAATTTTGAAATACTGTTGGTCTAAAACCTCAATATACATTCTTACTATGTAGGTATAGTGTGGTTAAGAGGCTGCCGATCGTCATACAACTCGCTCCCTCATTTCAACACTTCTGAAGATATGAAACCACTAAATGTATTTATAATAATAATACGTATTTATTTTCAGAAAAAAGCATACAAAATCTTTTAAATATATAGTAGGAAGGTATAACTTAGATGTGGTGTGTTGTACATACTACTACTGTAAATATTGTTTATTCTACGAATACATTTTTTTGTTTTTTTTTTGTTGAATATGCAGGTAAAATTTAACAAGTAGATCTCTATGTACTTTACAGTGAAAAACGTTAAACCTTGCTCTAACTAAGTTACAAACTTGTGTTTAGACGCAAGGATCTCTGCTTCGGCTCTGATTGTAGAAATGATAAGTTGAGTAAGTAGGTGAACAGTAAAAAAATAAAACAATAAGAAAATTAAAACAAAGGGTATGTACACACTAAGTAATCACTAAGAAAGCAATATACTCGTAGGCACTCCAATTGATTGTGTGTACTATTTTGTAGGATGTGTAAGAGAGGGTGCTGGTGTGTAGGTGTGTTTCGAGGATATCATCATGTGTATTTAAATGTAGTTATCAAAAACCGCAAAAAACTAGATTCGGTAAATAATATTACAAACGTTCAGCAAAAATATCATCCAAATTCCAAATAACAAAATGTTTGAATAAGAACGAAATACAACGTGTATATATTATACCCCTTTAAGACCAAGGATCAAGTGATCAGACCAAGCACTGGAATACTTTGACGTGTGCAAAGTTTGAATACTTCGTTTCCGAAATTCCCATACAAAAGTTGAATTAATATTGTCTCAAAGTTCAAACAACCCTGATAATGTGTTCGTGACCTTGGTACATAGGTACGCTATTTGCGTTTACTAATTGGTGGCAGTTCTGTCACCTATTTTATCTACAGTTCACAATTAAAGGTCAAAAAACAGCTGTAAATAGGGCTGCGTCATGTTGTGTTAGTTTCCTTTTGGAGGAAAGCTTATGAGGCATTTCGTGAATGAAAAACTTCGAAATTTCAAAAGTCTTATATCAATAGTTGTTCGCCATGGCCTGAGTGGGCATGGTGGTAGTATTTCCCCGGACGAGCCCTTCACAAAGAGCTCTACTACTCTTAATATAATAGCAGTAATTGAAAACAAAAGCTATGACGATATGGCTAAGAGAGTAGAGAACATGATGTAACAGGTTTACCCCATTCTTTGCACAATGAATAATTTTATGAGACACCATAATGACATAAGCATTTCTTCTACCTAAACTCCTACTATGGATTTAATAGAGTACCTACCATACAGTCGTCTGGACTATGATGTATACATTTATAAACTTTCAAAATGGGTACCAGCATTACAATAGTCTATTACTCAGACAAAACGTAAATGTCTTAATCAGTTTATGAGTTCACATGTCCTGAGTATTCGCGTTGTCAGTATTTTTGGAATTGGTGCCAAAATTAAAAACCATCCTTATTTAGTTCTTCCTATTGTCGCGTCACTAGTTCTTTCGAAACAATTTCAATTTTTCAATTTCAATTTATTTATTCACAAACAAATTTTTCACATTGTGGTGAAAGGATTTTAAGTGCTCCTCAAAGAGGCTCCTTTCAAGGACGACTTTTATTTAGTTTTTTATCACAGGAATCACTTTGAAACGTCATCTAAAGTAGATGAATCTAGGTGCCATGGATGGCGCATTGATAACATTTTAACATTTTGATCACTTGATAACATTTTTAATTTAGGAATTGTATACATCTTAGTGTAGCCGACTGTACTAAAGTGTACACTCATGCTTTCATTCAACAACACGATACGTGTTTATGAATGAATAAGTTACTGAACCCAAAGTTGTTTACGCCAAATTATAATTCAATTAAATTACTTAATAATATTAACTTATTCTTCACAAATTACATTACTTAGTCATTCTGTTTGTTAAATATTTGTAGACACTGTAACAAATTACTTACTTTATTAAATTTTAGGTAAATCTGTAAACTGAACTGGAATAGTTAAGGAAAACATCGTGAGGAAACCAGTTAGCATACTAACAGCGGCGATGAGCTTGTAACCTGTCACGTATAAGTAAGAGTAGTAGAGCTCTTTCTTAAAGGTTCGTCCGGGGAAGTACTACCACCACGCCTTTTTTTGCCGCCAAGCAGCAACACTGTGTTTTGTGTTTCGGTAATACTTTGTTAGGTATAGGTGATGGTTACCACTTAACATCAGTCAGGCCATCTGCTTGTTCCTTTCTTTTCTTAGATATATGTCGATTATAAAATATTTGTTACCTATTTACCTGTCCTATACCTATTATCAGATGTACCACCTACATACATCCATAGCACAAAAGTGCTATCATTATTCTCTTGTCCAGGTTTTTTCTCTCAATCTCCTCTATCAGCCGTCATCGCAGCAGTCACTCCTTTCTTACTCATGTTTTTTTCACACAAAAGTGCTATACAGGAAATTTATTAGTCACTTCTCATTGACAACTTGGGCGATTTGGCGTATGTTGTTATGTACCTAAGTTTTGTGCGTCTACCTCCTAGACTTAGGTATGGAGAACTCCTTGAAAATATTATTACAAAAAAAATCTATACAAAAAATTTACAGTCTTTAAACCCCTCTCTTCTTTCATCTCCATTCTGTCATAGGACTACCAGCAGGCCTAGCACGGGCAGAGGAAAAGTTGTCTTTCCACCGTTTTTATCTACTTGTCAGTAGAAATAGTTCTCTTTATTTCTACTGACAAGTAGATAAAAACGGTGGAAAGACAACTTTTGCTCTGCCCGTACTAGGCCTGCAGGCGTACGGAAACGAGACATCCATGGTTGACATAGTCGATATACAACGTGTAACATAATACCCCTATAACCCCGGAAGCAGGATATTCAACAGGTCATGGCGAACAACTGTTGATATAAGACTTTTGAAATTTCGAAGTTTTTCAGTCATGAAATGCCTCTTAAATTTTCCGCCAAAATGAAACTAACACAACATGACGCAGCCCTATTTACAGCTGTTTTTTGACCTTTAATTGTGAACTGTGACTTTAATTGTGATAAAATAAGTAATAGAACTGCCACCATTCAGTAAACGCAAAAGGCGCATGTACCAAGGTCACGTACATTATTATCAGGGTTGTTGCAAATTTCTGAGACAATATTAACACTTTGACAGCAGATCACGTACTACGCACGTTTAACTTTTGTATGGGAATTTCGAAAACGAAGTATTCAAAGCACACGTCAAAGTATTCCAGTGCTTGGTCTGATCACTTGGTCTTTGATCATAAATGGGTATTATGTTACACGTTGTATATCGACCATAAACTTGTTGACATGTATCGAGTGGTGGAACTGTAGACATTATCATCTCTATTAGAAAGTTGGCGTGTATGACGTAGTTTTTATTCCTTTTGTTATTAACAAAGTGGATTTCTTCGGGCTGATGATGATGATAATTGTAATAAAAGGAAAAACATGTTCCAAAAACCAGCTATCTCATTGTTATGAGCGGGCCGTGCGAGCATAACTAACAACCCTTGAATTTATGATATTTTAAGCGATTGTAATGAAGATTTGCCATTTTACTTGCACATTGAGCATTGTGCTTGTAATCCTATTGTGGGCAGTTAATAAAGTGTGCTAAAGCAGCCGGTCCAGGTAAGCCATGATGGACATGAATGACCGATGTCGCTACAGGGTGTTCTTTTGACCACCACCTTATACAAAAAGCCTCATATGACAGCCATCACAGCTCAGTTGGTAGCTCAGCCTTGCGCTTTAGGCCAAGTGTTCGTTTACTACCGAGAACAAACGTTTGGGTAATACCACAAACATCAAAGTCAAAGTAAAAAGGTATTTATTCAATAAAATCGCAAGGATCACTTTGAAACGTCTTAAAGCTGGGTGACTCTAGGTGCCAGTTCCACGCGACCAAAGCATTACGGCTTGATTCCTACCGTTCGTATTATCCAAACATAGTAACTTTCGCATATATTAAAGTAGAATTACAGGATTCCATAAAAAAATCTGCTATCTGGTTCCCATAGCACAAGCTTTGCTTTAGGATAGTGTGAGGCAGAAAGTCTATACCAATATTAGAATTTTTCTTACCAATTTTGTTATTGATCGAGTGAGTGAAGCGAACGAAGATTCTAGTTTCAACTTGGGCGATTTGGCATTTTATGTATGTATGTATGTATGTATGTATGTATGTATGTATGTATGTATGTATGTATGTATGTTTGTCTGGCCATAACTTTCGAACCGTTGATCCGATCTGCATGAAATTTGATAAGACGACAGCTTGTACTTGAGAAATTTACTGGTAAGTATATGAGTAAAATCAAATGAAGGGTTTTTAAGATATGGGGTTTTTTAAGGGGGCAAAAATAAAAAAAGTGACTTAAAAAAATCAAGTTACATGTCATACGAAAGGACTTTGTTTGGACATTCCAAAACAATTTTTACTTTTTTTCTGGGACGCTCGGTTTTTGAGATACAACAAAAAAGTTAAATTAAGATAACCAGCGACCCAAGAGCTCTCATCTCTAAGAGTTTCGTTGGCATCAAGGTTTTTCTACTGGTCGGCCAATTACTTTGCTTTTTCTTATTTTTTTTTCTTGAATAAATTAAGGAGGTACTCAGTTCTCATAAAATGGTGACAACGACCAGGTCTGATGATGGAGCCAAGGTCTGTTCAACGGAACTCTTCAATAAATAGGCCAATAGAGTTGAAACTTGGTTACCGTACCAAATTAGTAGGCGGTAGTCAGAAAAAAGTCCAAACATAATGTTTGGACTTTTTTCTGACTACCGCCTTGCCTTGCCGGACTTGCCTTTGACTACCACCTACTCAAATTTTGGTGCGTTTGTCGGGTCGCATCACGAGATCTGAGTTCGGGGCGAACTACTAGTCTATGTATTGTATCTTTAGTAGTAATCGCCTCTTCGTCGCAAAAACAACAAGCTACGTGTAACTTACTTCAGGGTGACTTTGAAAGAATGAGGTTACAAAATCACTCTGTAGATGTAGTAGAAGGCTTGAAGCCAAGCTGGTGGGACAATGAGACGGAAGGCTGGTTCGCCTTCCACACGCCGCGCTCTTAGCCCGCACGAGATGACGGGGCACGGCGGCGGAAAGTATCGGAGAACAGAAGTTACGATAAGTAGGTTATAAGTATACCTACCTATTCCAAAAATGAGGAGTTCCGCAAAGACATTTTTTGTAGCAAAGCTAATATATGACGCCCTGACCAGGATCTTTTACAGTATATAGTTCCACGTGGGCAAAGCCTTGGGGCGAACACTGCGTGTGACGTCACAAGTCTATTAGGTTGTGGGTATGCCCATCGTGCCCATTTGTTCGTCAGACGATCACCAGCATTTAGTCCATTCGAAAAAAAAACATCGTGCCCACAACGATGGATCCGCGCTTGTGGGACTGAACCCACAACTTGCAGCGCAGAAGGCAGAACACTAACAACTGAGTTGTGAAGTCTGTCGTATAATCGTAAGTAAGTCCGTGCCCCTGTACTTGAGTGGCGGTGCCACGTTGTCCCATCCGTCATATCTGTCCACAATATGGTCAAGCAATATGAAGCATTGTCTGAAAGACATCTTTTTTCTGCGGATTAAAGTCAAGCATATTCCATAGAGGGCAGCTTGTAAATTAGTTATGAATAAGTAAGCTTGTATGGACACGGGCAGTAGTGATGTGCAGTGTCGATAGAAAATATATCGATACGAAATTTATCGTCGGCATTAAAATTAGGTTAATATGTGCTGAGTCGAAGTAGAAGAAGTTCAGTCTTTATTTTCGCGGATGCCTTAGGGCGGCCTAAAAACTCCGTCCTCCACTGTCCCATACGATCTATTTAACTAGTCTACTGAAAAGGTTTACTTTGTTTTATGCTTTTGAACGTTCCGAAAGTCTGTTAAAGACACTTCAGAAACGATATTTCAAAACACTGAGCTAATACAAAAAATATTTTGTATTTTTATACAACCTTTCGAACATGACATGTTTATGGTATGTGTGTTTGGGCGTTACAATGTAGGTATTTTTATTTAAAATGTTTCTAACTTTGCTTAGTTTGGGACTAGATAATAGAAAGCACGAAATAAACAATATGTATAATATAAACTAATTTAACAGCCCATTTCATCAACAAAACACGAATCGATAATCGATAAATCCCATCCCTAGTCCACAAAAAATAGGGAAATGTTAATGTCGCAAACCGGAGAGTAGCAAGGTGCGCAAGTGACCACCGGGTTGTACTAAAAAAATGTACGAACGAAAGCAATATTTGAAAAAAGAATGTAAGTATGAACACGAGTGCGAACGTGGAAATGAACAACGAATTGCATGGTTGATGGATGGCGATCGGCTCGTTTTGTGCGTATGAAAGGGCTCTATGGGATGGAAAGGGACCTTTTTGTTATTTAGTAGAGCTTATGATATGAAACCCTGCAAATTGGCTTGGTATAGACACAGTGCTAGGCCTAAATAGGTAGACTGTCACTAAAATAATTGTTCTTTGAAATCGACTAGCTTATCCTGAATTACACTTAACTTTCAAACCATGTTGTATCGTTTTAAAATGTACACACACCTTCTTTTAAAACTATGGGGAGTACTGAATTAGTAGGTAGTTTTAGGCTCTGATTACTTGGTAATAATCTTTAGGGCTGATTTTACCATGCTCTGTTAGATTAACAAAAGATTAAAGGGCGCGTACTTTTTAGACATATTTGTCTAAAAAGTACGCGTTTGACATCTAAGGTTAGATTTAACGGCTTGTTAATCCATGATTTGTAACTAACAGAGCATGGTGAAATCATTTCTAAAGATCTACGATGAGCCCAGCGGTTGGGATATGAGCGTTGATATCAGCAAACCGAAATAACATTTAATACTAAAATTGTTTAACTACTTTTGTCACCCAAACCAGAAGTCTGTCTCCATGCAAGCATATCTTATCACGCACATTAAACGAATGTCGGCACGCGTTCTTACTGCGATTACAGTGCGCTTTTGCATTATCTTCTTACTGCACCTTAGCCGTATAGATTTAAGGTTCAAATTTTCATGTTTTTCTCGAGAATTGCCTTTTTTTGCACCATATTTAAAGGTCCTTATTTCTTTATGGTTAGAGTTAAAAATGGCTTGTAATATTTTGATTGTTTTGCCGATCCAATCCATTGAGGCATGTGTTGGGATTGGTGTCCGTCGCGATTTAAGATACCATTTATTACATTCGAACGATGTTTAAGTTAAGTATAAGTACGTACAATACAAACATTCAGACAGCCATTTCTCATTTTATTTCAATAAGTAATTGTATATTTTTTGTATAGGGCTGTAAAGTACCTATTGACATTATTTTTAAAACTTATTACCGATATACTTATTATTTATTACAATATTTATATTTACTATAGCTGGCACGGTACACAACCCCTTTGATCTGCAGGATATTTAAAGGTCAGTAAGAGAATAAAAAAACAAATCAAAATGAATAAATTTTTCCAAATTCTTGATCCTAATAGAGTCGTTTAAAAACTTATCTCTTATTTTGTTCAGAAAAAAAAGAGCTCCCGATCTTGGTTGGAACTCTTTTGACGTTCCACAGATCATAAAGGACAATTTAATTTAAGGATTAGAATGCAAAAAGGTACTTAAGGTACTTAAGGTAACTAAGATGATCCAATGCCGCACAGTAGACGGGACGTTCGAAAATTGGACAAAATCTCAACAAAAATGCCACCCAAAAATGCAATTACCCGCAAAAAAAGTCGTTTAAACTCATATAAAATCATGCTTAGTAGTGCGAAATTGGGTTATTTTCTTAGGGTTTAACATTCCTGGGTGGCGAGATTAGTTAACAATTGGTTTAAGTGGTTATTCAAGTATTTAGTTAAGGGATTACCACAGATTTTAAGAGTAGTAGAGCTCTTTGTGGAGGGCTCGTCCGGGGAAGTACTACCATGCCGTTTTCTGCCGCCAAGCAGCGTTGCTGTGTTTCGGTTTGAAGAGTAGGTATGGTTGCCGGTGTAACTACAGGCACATGAGGTTTAACATCTCTATGCCTCAAGTTGATGGACGCAGGTCAGTGCACCGTAGAGCACGTTTCTATCGTGCGTGGCTTACGAGGCCATGCTTTGTTATTGGTGGTGGTAACCATCAGGTGGGGCATCTGCTTGTTCCATAAGACAGTTGTATAAAAAAAAGAACATTTTTAAGATAAGATTTTATATCTTCAAAATTGTTATAATGTTAGCGCGACAAGTAGTTTTTCAGTTATTAGCTTCATAACCACACCCATGTAATCACAGTGCTTTTTTAACCGTTGAAGAGCATTCTATTATTATATTGGTATTATTTATACAATATCATCATCATCATCATCATCATCATTTCAGCCCGTTTGCACCCACTGCTGAGTATAGGCCTCCTCTTTAATACGCCACTCTTTCCGGTCCCTTGCGAGTCTCATCCATCCCTTTCCAGCACTTACTACAATGTCGTTTGACCAACGGGCGGGTGGTCTGCCTCTAGGTCTTTGAGCATCTCTTGGCCACCATTCTGTTGCCGCTTTAGTCCATCTCCCGTCGTCCCTTCTTTTCTTATACAATATATATTTGATAAAATAATAATTTATATTGTATAAAGAAATACATAACTACTGAAATCTAACCAGAGGAAATAACTATTACCTAATTCGTAGGTTTCCTCAAGTGAATGTGGTTGTAGAAAATGGAATTTACAAGAGAATTTAACCAAAGTTTATCTAATGACGTCATTTGGTATTCCTAATGGCGTCATTAGATACACTTTGGGTAAGTTCTCTTAATTAGTTTAGTTCGAAACGACCACAACAACATGGAGTTATTATTCATGTAAATAAATCCATGTTATTGTGGATTGACATTTTCGAATTTAGATAGTCTGCGAAAACATTTTAATTAGGTAAATAAATAAAAAGAGCCTTTATAGTTCCTTAATTAAATTCTAAGCGTATAATTAATAATTATTATTATATTCTAAGAGTAGTAGAGCTCTTTGTGAAGGGTTCGTCCGGGGAGGTACTACCACCACGCCTATTTCTGCCGCCAAGCAGCGTTGCTGTGTTTCGGTTTGAAGAGTGTGGTTGCCGGTGTAATTACAGGCACATTAGGCTTAACATCTGTATGCCTCAAGTTGATGGACGCAGGGCAGTGCATCGTAGGGCATGTTCCCTTCGAGCGTGACTCACGAGGCAACGCTTTGTTGTAGGTGATGGTTACCACTTAACATCAGGTGGGCCATCAGCTTGTTCCATTAACTAGAAGTATAAAAAAAAACTTGCCTGTAATTGCACCGGCAACCACACTCTTCATACCGAAACACAGCAACGCTGCTTGGCTGCAGAAAAAGGCATGGTAGTAGTGGTAGTACTCTTACAATAATGGTGACGTCATGGGTCTACAAAAAGGCATTTTATTTGTCAACGGGCATTTAAACAAATTGAATTGCCACAACGAAGGATATCGAAAAAACGAAGAAAGCGGCGCTAACTTCCAAAAATTTTAATCTCTAGAGAGTTGCAATTTTTGCAACCCTTCGAATATTATTCGTGCGAATGTCTTTACCCGTCATTTTTTGCATTTTTTTGTACAGATTATTATTGAATGGATAGATTGTGCGCGTGTAATGTGCAGGAAGCTATTGAGGGCGATTGTCCACGCTTCAATGGTCAATGGTTATTCTGTGTTCATATTAACATAAGAAAGTGGGTATAAATACAACAAAAGAAACATTTGAGTTAGAAACTTGCAGATTTACATTTAGCTAGGACAGTGCTGTGGAATTATTTTACTATTACTAAATTTTAAACATTTCGCGTTGAATATTAATCTATCTAGATTTATAGAATATACTTTATTGCACACAACAATTAATGGATATAACATAAAAAACTTAAAACTACTTGCTAGGGCAATGGGCGGTCTTATCGCTAAACAGCGATCTCTACCAGGCAACCGTTGGATAAAATGGACTTATGTTATTTAGAAAGGGCGCTTGTGTACATAAAAATAAAATTTAGAGTGAAATTTTGATGTATACAGGGTGTCCCAGAAAATCAACGTCAAGCTGAAAACGAGCGAGTCATGATAGTTATCAGAAAAATATAAAAAAATATATTAGTCATGTACCTTTCGAATTATGAGTATTACAAAAAAAAACAGAAAAACTGACACCATGTGATGATATTTTAAGTCCTGTGACTACAAATATTAACTTTTCGTGATACTTTTTTCTTTAATGTAACCATGAATAACCCTTCTGTAAAATACAATTCAAATTTAACTTAACTGCCTCAGTTTTAAATAAAATGTTGGATTTTTGGCCAACATTTAATTGAAAATAATTACATCACCCAACTTTAACCGACTGTACCGTAAAAAAAATGTAATACACTATTTTGGCAAGTACTTTAAAAGATGGCGCATTTAGTCAGGATTCCAAAATGGTATGATACTTGCTAGAGTAGGTATCTACTCCTTAATTTTGGAAGAAAAATATTTTAACTAAACCGGATTTCATGTCAATTTTATTTAATAATTAGATAAAATGTTTGTAACCTTTAAATTATGGACTTAGAAATGCCTATGCTGCGTTTTTAAGTCGCTCACAAGTCACAGGTACAAGTACATACCATTTCGACAATGTAAGTGAAACAGATAGAGCCGCCATCTAATAACCATACACCAAAAATATTCTTAAAATTACACGGTCATTTTTAAGGAGATGTAGGTTAGGTTGGGTCATGGACTGAAGAAATCCAATGACTGAATTTTATTGCTTGCACTGTTTTAGGTGCAACTTGCTCCTAAAACTAACAAATTACTTGATAACCCACGACCTCAGGATCGGAAGGCGGGGCCGCTACTACTAGACCACCTTCTGTGCTCTCAAATGTATCGAGTATTAAGTAGGTAAGGAGTCAATGGTCATAAAAAAACACGCTACATGTTGTAGGTATTAAAATCTTGCAAAACAATGGGTTTGGATGAACAGGAAGTAGCACTCACGTTATTTCCTGAAGATAGATAGTTTGTAGTAACCGCAATAATAATTCTACTAATTTTCTTTATTTAAACCATTATGACGATATCTCTAAGACAGAATATGTCCATAATTTGTCATATTTATTTTCTAATTTACTGAAATAACTAGGTATATTATTCATGATTATTTGATTTAACACATTTAAGCTGAATCATAAAAACTGAAATACCTTCACGACTTTGATCCCCAGGTACGGTAGTTATCCCCTCAGATATCTTAGTAAAAAGGACTAACTCTGGATTATTTAAGGACTTCTAAGGGGTAGTCAGAGGTACGTCCAAACATTTTTATAATAATTTTATATTCCTGAGATTAAGATATTGAGATCTGAAGAGTACACGGTCACAACGCAGGTCATCGGTCCACATTCATGATGATGACTCAGAAATGCGCACACGCAGACTACGGTGTTAATTCAGCTTTTTATAATGCAAATTAGCGAAGTCTCATTTCTTATTTTTACACTTTCAAGTGTGTCATTCAAACAAAAGAAGGTGAGTTCCTAAGTGAACTTGGGGTCTAGACAAAAATCTGCTTGCGTTTGCTTGATGTCAGTGTCAAGTCAATGTTATATTTATACGTTTTTATCTTTCTGCAGGCGTAAACGCAAACAGAAAGTAGTAGTGTTATTAACCACTAGTAGATATTTTAGTTTAGCATATTCCAATCTCGACCCTACCTATCTAAATATGTAAAAATAAATTAGAACAAGATGTTTTCGCTGAAACAAAGCTCGTTTCCCAAAAAGTAATATTGATTAATGATTTTCGAACACTAATCTGGGTACTTCATTTCCCTTTAAACAAACGAAACGAAACTACTTTTTACACACATTAACACATGTTTTTAATATTTTTTTATACAACTAGCTAATGAAACAAGCAGATGGCCCACCTGATGTTAAGTGGTAACCATCACCTATAACAAAGCATTGCCTCGTAAGTCACGCACAATAGGAACGTGCCCTACGGTGCACTGCCCTGCGTCCATCAACTTGAGGCATACAGATGTTAAGCCTCATGTGCCTGTAATTACACCGGCAACCACACTCTTCAAACCGAAACACAGCAACGCTGCTTTGCGGCAGAAAAAGGCGTGTTTTATAAACATATTTTGTAATTATTTGAACAAGATAATATACTGTTTCTTATTTTTACCATATTCCGTTTTGACTTTGCTATCGCAAATTTTAATAGTCAATAAATTATTTATACGACCTGTGGAAATTCGACTTTCCACGAAAATTATTATTGATAAGTTACCTATAGTCGCGTTAAACTCTCGCTGCAGGCTCGGTCAGTGCTCAACCTATAGTCGCGTTAAACTCCCGCTGCAAACTCGGTCATAAATCATCTTAACACACGCTTAAACAAAAGGATCGTCCGTTCTCCTAAGTGCGAGAGAGAGAGAGAGAGCAATATTGCTGTCTCGTTCCGATAACTTATGACCGAGCCTGACTACTAAATAACTGGGCTGTAAGGCCAGTCGGTCTGGAATATACCAGAAAGTTCTAAACTTCACGGTATTTACTAACGGGGTCAGGATTCACGATCTCTGTATATTCACTGTGTATTCTGTTTGCTGGGAATTTTTTTTGAATAAATATTTCATTTAACTGTTTCCGTTAAACCTCTGAAGTTCATGGAAGCTTATTCATAAGAACGCATTTAAATTAGAAATTTAAATGAGACTGAATTTCATTCTTTGGTAGAACAATAAAAAAGGTAAAATTAAATAATAATTATATACCAATTCGATCTTTTTTCATTCATTCACAAATTCGAATTTAAATGTAAGTTTTTTTTGGTTCGTCTCTCTGGGAGCAGGCGAGAGTCTTATGACCATAGTGCCTCGTCTTTCGCTATATTTTTTCATCAGTACCTATTCGATTATTATTCGATTATTTTGTAGATTTTCCCATTTTGTTATTCGTGTATGAAACCTATAGAACAATAACTTTAATAAAAGTAATATTTATTTCACAGATGTAGGCATTCAAATAACTCTCATTCACATCTTTTTTTTATTAAATTACAAATTTATTTCTTTTTCTTCAGAATAGATTATCACACAATGTTTTCACAATAGAAATCAATCACAAAGTTATTCCCAATTTATTAGCGACTGTTTGAAAACTGTTCAAATTACTGGGTGGAAATTATAATTATGTATTCATAAGATGATTGTTCAAATTACTTCGCGTCATCAAAAAACTACGATTTCCTCACATTTTGGACCTAGTAACCTCAGTCATCAAGCTTCTCTGATTGGGCGCTTTCTGACCGGCAGTGCAGTGCTCAGGCGCAGACTAATGAGCCATCATAATGTACTTCATAATTGATAAAACAAACATGGCGTGTTATTAAATAGTGTCGCAGTGAAAGGGGAAACCCAGTGGCTGGCGCGGTCAGTGACGTGGCTTCCGCGTCCGGGACGCCATCGCCACGGTTCACCCGTCGCCTGTCTATGGTATAAAATTCACGTAAAAAGAATGCAGATTTAACTTTGTCTTTTATTTTTCTACAACTTACTGATAACACAAGCATATAGCTCACTAAATGGTAACCATCACCTATAACAAAGCAGTGCCTCGTAAGTCGCGTACAATAGGAACGTGCCTTACGATGCACTGCCCTGCGGCCATCAACTTCAGGCATACGATGTTAAGATTCATGTGTCTGTAATTTCACCGGCAACCACACCCTTCAAACCGAAACACAGCGCCGCTGCTTGGCGGCAGAAATAGGCATGATGGTACTTCCCTGGACTAGCCCTTCACAAAGAGGTCTACTACTCTCTCTATAAATGTCTGCTTCGATATAGATCTGGTCGAGACACTATAGAAAATCTTTTAACCGTGTATCGATTGAGGTGGGGCGCAATGTAGAGGTATCGTGCATTTTGTCGTTGCGCTATTGTCTGGTCAGTTGACCTTTAATCTCCATGCAACTAACTTTTGACACGACGACAAACTGCTTAAGTGTTCAACACTCATTTTAGGTATCCTAACTATTCCTAGATTAAGAGAATTTTATCGACGATTGATGAAATGTAGGAACTCCCTTGCAGTTTCGATAGGCTGAAGACATTGTGAGGATCTCGGGAAGTTGGTGTATTAAAGGTTCAAATAATTGTATTGGAAAATTTGGAAGGCCTGTCACGTTATTGGCTAACTTTTGTTATGGAAAAATTTAAACGGTATCTAAACCAAACTACATGAGTTAGGTATAATACATACTCACTATGTTACTCTGTGCTGTGTACTTACTACATAACATCTTTAAACATTATAAATTTAAGAACTACCACAGTTAGGTATAATACAACCCCACTATGTTACTCTGTGGTGTGTACTACATAACATCTTTAAACATTATAAATTTAAGAAAGAAAGAAAAACATTTCACTCGAAATAAAATATAGCGAAATTCAATGATCTACGAGCATCTATCATATAAAAACCAGTAATAATAAAAAAAAAACAATTTGAAAATGGCATCACTGAGTCCCGTAGCACCCGTAGTTAGCATAGAAGGTATATTATCTATGGTTAGTATTTAATAGTAGCTGCACAACCTGCGCATACATTGTACTCAAATCAGGAAATATCATTTACAGCGCGCGGAAAATGGCCGCCGTCCGGGAAACAGTTTTCTCGTCGGAAGAGAAAGCCGCTGGATCGCTTCCGCGGTACAAGATCTACGATAATCTTTGGATTTTAGCTCTTTCTAGCTTTATCTATGAAGAAAGATAAGCATTTCTATAATTGCAATCGTATGAGCCAGGCACCAGTACTGATCAAACTGGTAGTCGTTTAAGAACCACGATGGTCACGTGACTAATAAAATAAATATTATAGACTGTAAAATAAATTCTGATAATCGCGTGTTGGAAATGGGTTAGACTGGCCCAGGATCATGGTACAAACTAAGAGAGTCCTTTACCCAGCTGTGGTGAAGTCTGTGAAGTTAGCTGTGGGTGGGCTGTAGATGATGATGATGATGATTAAATATTTATTTATTTATTTATCATTTAATGCACAAAACACAATGTTATAGCACAAAAGGAGGGCATAATGCACAAGCATTTTCTACCAATCCCCCTAAGTAGAGACCTAGAATGACGTGCGACAAATATCAAGCTAATAAGTAGTACCTAAAATAAATATAATCTATAGCTATATGATAATATAACTATAAATAACTATATAATATATTTAAATATACCTAAAATACAAAAAAACGTCATACAATTATTCAGTCTTCAACTAGCGTTTACATAAATAATAAATACCGTCGCAACTTTAGCTCCCACACAAGACACATACCTATGTACTACGCCACGCTAATATAAACTACTCGAAATACTAATCCTGCGCAGAGAAGTCGTGGGCACCAGCTAGTGTAATATAATACAATACTGAAGCCCCAGCTTATGTTGGCCTAAATGCCTGGCCTAGAGAGGGGTGAACAGAAAAAAAAAACAGAATCTGAATATTCCTATGGGCTACAGGCATACAAAGTCACATACGATACAACCTCATCTTTCGTTACCGACACTTTAAAATTAAGTCTTGGCGCCAATTTAGTCTTCGCGTCATAAAAACGACTTCGCCAGAGATTACAATTTTACTGTCTTACATAGTTACTATTAAAATAGTGATAGTTATATTTTTTATTAGTGCAAAATAACATGCATTATCATTCGCATATTAATAATCCCAGTGTTTTATTACCCGTCATGCAAAAGTTGTCCCACTACTTTTTATTTTAAAAACCGGCTGAATGCTGACAAATGTCCGCAGTCTATTCTACTATGTTGACATTTTAATACTAAAGGAACTTTTGGGATATAAAAAAATCTTTGCGTAGTAAACGTTAATACAACTATAAAATGAATAAAAAATATTTTTCATTGCTCATACTCTGAAAGTAGGTCTGAAGTTGTCTGAGGAGCGGGTTGAAAGTAATACTTCCAGCCCTAGGGAGAATCGTTTTCAACTGACAGCTGTCTAATTATTTTAAAAAAAACTAGTTCTATTTTCACATTTCCTAGGAAAATAAACAAACCTCTTTGGTTTACGAAAGTCAACAGTATGACTTCTTTTATTACCCAAGAGATACATAATCAACCAAGTTAGTGAAAAATGTAATGGATTTTTGAAATAGGTTTTATAATTTATATTATATCCCTTTATTTTTCACAAAACATGTAATTTTAACCTTTTTCGTAAATATATAAGTAGCAACAAGTATCCATAACATCAAATGTCATCGAACATAAAAATTCTGGTTAGAATGCGGCATGGACTTTAACCTTTTTCGATCGAACATAAAAACTCTTTGGTTATAATGCAGCGCCCTCGCTATGCTCGGGCGCCAAACCCCGTCTCGGGGCTAAATAAGTTACTTTCATCCCTAGGATAACAATGTACTATTGATGCTATTCGACATAAAATCAAATAATTCAGTAGCCTCAATCACTAATTCAGTTCAATAAAATATATAATTCGACGTGTAATATAACACTATAAATAGAATATAGGACAGGATGTGGTACTTAGTTATTCTATGCGAGGCCCTATGATGTCCCTCTGTTACAAGGACAGCCTTATTTGCATAGGCATGTAGCCTAGGGCGTTATAAGTACCTACAATTACATTGTACTACTGCATATGAACATATACAAGGGCGCGACGCGTGATGCGGGTTACAACTGGCAGAGTTTAAAAATAATAAGAATTATTCTCTGTATACCTAACTCTATATGATCAAGTAATAAATGAATAAAAATCAATAAAATATTGGTGGACTTTCTAGCACTTTTTTTTTCAAGCTTGTTATATGGGAATCAGATGGCCGATTTACTTAATACATAACACATAATAACACCCAGAGAACAAACACCGAGTAATAAATAGGACTTTCTATTAATGTACCTAGATGAATTATACATAAGAGTGTAGGTAGAGCTCTTTGTAGAGGGCTCGTCTGGGAGTACTATACCTATTTCTGCCGCCAAGCAGCAGTTTGAAGGGTGTGCCGGTGATATTATAGGCACATGAGCATCTGCATGCCTCAAGTTAGTGGACGCAGGTATTGTATTATAGGGCACGTTCAATTATGCGTGTTTTACGAAGCAATGTTTTTTTATAGGTGATGGTTACCACTTGAAATCTGGCGGGCTACTCGTATATTATGCTTCTTCCATCAACAAATAGCATCAAAAAACAAAAACTACACATATATTAGAATTTATATACTCAAAGGAGCGGGTTTACCATCTCAAAGTCACGCTTTCCGTCAGCTACATAAACTGCGTCTCTACTTTCGACTTGTCAAAAACAAGTCCTCGTTTTCCGTCCGGAAATATGTTTATCTGACGGATAGTATTACTCTTAAGATAGTTAAACCTGCCCTATGTAACACACGCCTCTCACATGCATATTCGCCCTCCCCTACACACAGATGTTAGATAGAACATTCAACTCTCATGCAAAGCTCTCGCAATAAAGCAGCGCAAGTACCGATCTCTTTACGAACTATGCGATCGTCAAATTTGACATTTCTATTCGTGAAAACGGGTTTTAGTGTTTTTTTTGGTGATTTTGACTAAAGTCGTGATATTCGTAAAATTTTAGCGAATTTCGCTAAAATGCGAGCATACTTTTGTTTTCACGATCATATAGTGCCGCGACATATGATCTTTCTCGTGTTCCCACCAAACTCTAAAAGATTGAAAAGCGGTCCATAGACATCTGTGTTCAAAACCGAAAGTTTCCGAGTTGTCATTTTACAATTATCGCGAAAATTGAAAAAGATAGCGACCCCGAATTCCGTACTCGCACAATTCGTCAAAATATCACGAATTTCACGATAGCTAAATTTAGCGAATTGAGTTCCGTACTTGCACTGCAGGCTTGTTCTAATGTCGGGGCCACCAGTATACTTGGGTAGATTCATATTTTGTTAAAAAACGATAGTTGCAAGACAGGCAGTTGGTAGCAGCTCTGTCTTATGCGCTTCTCGACCAGAAATAGTTGAAATTTGCATTTCTTTTCCTTATAATTCTCACGGGTTATTAAAACGAGCCCGATATCTATACGACACACGTCTAGCAGACGTGTAACATCCGTTTGTAACTATTTAATACCATTTGCAAGTCATTTCTATTTAGGGAAGGGAAATACAAATTGCAAATTGCTCATGAATCACTAAGAAATTACCTACTTATTCATTATGAACGCTGTTCCTCATTTTCTGGGAAATTCGAATTTTTGTATTAATTTTTCATATCCATTTGTTTTTATAAAATCTCGGTGAAAACTTAGGTGCTTCTAAATTCAAAATTATTCAAATTTGTTTTATAATATCGTAACTGGACAGTGAATAAAAATAGAGACATTGTTTTTTTTTATTATGTGGCATGTATTCAAGCATATATTATAAAAAAAATCTTGTTTTTGCTGTTTTAGACACTAGACCTCTAGAATGCGGAAAAAACTATAAGTAAGCAAGATATAACTTAGGTCGTCATTCAAAAGAACAGCTTAAAAAACAAAGTTCGTTTATAATGTACTGGGATTTCATAAGTATAATGTGTTGTACATAAATTAATAAAAATTTCAAAAGAATAGCCAAAACAAACCGAGTTTGTACAAAATATTCTTGCCCGATTTACGTGCCTACTTGATAACCAACTCACACTCAACTCGTTTCCCTGTCCCTATTTTCCAGACATACACTAGATTATGTCATGGGATTACTAGTGCTTGAATAATAGCATTTCACTTGAGGTCAAGCGTTATTATGCGATGCACCTCTCTACCTACAATCTATGGTTAAAAGTCTAGGCACGTAGAAATTGTCTATGCTGTGCACTTTCCTAGCTACACGCCTGGTCTAGCCTAGTGACGAAGTAGGATCACTATGATTATTGAGGTTTTGTTTGTGTTTCGGTTTCTTTGTTATGGTTCTGAGAAATGGCTGAAGAATGAGGTTATGGTGATGTACACCAATAAGTTATCCGATCGTTCAATGCTGGATTTGATTAACCATGGATTTTCAGACTTGCTGTTTGGATTTTTTGGATTTTCAGGGTTGCTTTGACAGATAAAAACCAAAGAAGATGAATCTGGGAAACCAGTTCCCCGTGAGCAAACATTAACTGCCGGTTTCTGAAAGCTCGATTAAAACTAATCGGATGTCAAGTCACTCGCCATTTCAGCTATTACATCGAATTAGATAGAGATAGCGAGTGACTTGACATGCGATTAGTTTTGATCGGGCTTTCAGAAGCCGGCCGTCGATGTTTCATAACATCAGCTATCTACGGCGTAGGATACTCATTTCATTACAATATCCTTGGATAATCACGAGTAGGAACATGAAATCGATTGATAAAGATTTGTAGAGATGAGAGTAGTAGATACCTACCTAACAAGGAATCGAGTCACATTATGGACATTTTCTGTAACATTGACACAATAAAATATAAGTACCGATCTATACTTTGATTGTCATACCTGTCATAACTCTCCATAAAAGGCATTATTTGTAGCTACAAAAAGTGTGTAACGCTGTCATGATGACTACTGACGTCTATCCAGAAAGATAATTTACGTATTTATATGACAGTCAATTTGAAGTTAACTGAATCGACGTTGAAATTTGTCATGCCAATTTCAACCTTGCCATTAGAGAACACAATTTGTGACAATATGCGATTTAAACTTGAATTTGACTTTTTAATAACGTGAAATGGTCTGATGATCTGTCACAAGATTTAGAAGCAGGATATTTGAACTATATCCAGAAGCTTCAAGAATAATATAACTAGAGGAATAAAGAAGAAGAATAAAAATCTAGGGCCCATATTCATCTTCCACGCCATTTTATAGAGGCTCTATAAAGTATACTTGTCACTGTCAATTTCATGTCAACGAAAGAAGATAGCAACAGACTTATTGGTAATTTAAGCTAATGGAGCACTAAAGGAGATTTTTTTTTCGTGTATTGTTCAACAATTTTACGTATAAGTTAAACTTAATAGTGGGAACTTTGTTGGATGAAAAATTAGCTCATTGTTCTGTTTGTTTTCCCAAAAACAATTAAATAAATAAGATTATAGAAATATGTATTCTACGAGTCTCAGCTGGTCTTAAAAAGAAGATGGCCGCTGTCCCGACCTTGCTATCATAGTTACCCTACGGGTCAATGGCGCAGTGGACTAAGGCACAGCGTCCGGCAACGCGCCAACTGCTAATAAGTACCTACATTGTACGTAGACTACCCTGGAAATGTAGACAACACATTATTATACCTACATACAAAGAAAATACATTCTCTTTGTCAAAACAAAAGTTGGACAATAAACAAGGTTGACACAAGGTGACAGCACAAATTACTAGGTGCAGAGGTAATGACAAAAAGGCACAATTTAAGTTTAAACCTACCTAGTAGGTACTTATAGTCAATCCAGACGTTTTACCGCGAAAATTAAAAGTCAAAGTTAAAAGAATTAATTTAATTCAATTACAAGAAACAGAAACAGCTTCACGACTTTAATCCCCAAGCACGGTAGATATCCCCTCAGATCTCTTAGTACCAAGTACTAACTCCAGATTCTTTTTTTGAGGATGTCTAAGGGGGGTAGTCAGAGGTACGTCCAAACATTAAATTTGGCACATACCCACATTTTGCAGTAGTTGGTATTCCATACGTGACAGGTTGCAAGCCCATCGCCGCTGTTAGAGTACTAACTGGTTTCCTCACAATGTTTTCCTTCACCGTTTAAGAGCACTGGCATTGCGCACATAAATTTTTCGATAGGAAAAATCCATTGGTGCACGACCGGATTCGAACCTGCGACCTTACGATCGGAAGGCGGGGTCACTCCCACTAGACCACCGGTGCTCAATTACAAGTATTACTTAAAAACGTTTTTTAATAGGAAATGGGGATCTAAACTTTAGTAATAATATTGACAGCCTAAATAGTACTCAAATCTATTAAGGTTTAAATAGGCGTAGGTTGATATCTAGATATTTTTATGAATCAAGTTAAAAATCTTTTAGATATAGTTTATAATGTAAAAATAATCATCAAAGTTCTGATTTGAAGCCTTTTATATTAATTTTGAGGTAAGAAGTTCACTGACACTAGTTCTATTAATAAAGTAAAATTTATAACAAAGTACCTTGTAATCTACCCTCACCGCTGCAAGTTCTCTGTTTGTTAGGTATCCTATACAACATAACCTACCCCAGTCACGCATGCGCATAGTAAAAGTACTTTCGTTCGAGGTCGCATTGTCATTCAAGCCCTATCGATTCCATGTAGTCTTCAGTCACCACCTACTTTTAGAACCACAACTATTTGCTAGGAAGGAGAAGGCAATTTTAAATCGCTATCTTCTCTCATCTAAGGCTTATGTCAATCATTTTTACGTACGATCTTGGCATTTAAAACCTTGCCAGTAAAGAAAATGTTGTGTGACGTTTGAAGAATGACAGATGACAAATACATTGCACATGTGACGTCATGAAAATGAAGTCTTTTTAGGGTTAGAGCTGATTTCACCATGCTCTGTTAGTTACTAATCAAGGTTTAAAAGGCCGTCAAATCTAACCTAAGATGTCAAACGCGTACAATTTGACATATTAAGGGCCGGTTTCACCATGCTCTGTTAGTTACTAATCAAGGATTAAAAGACCGTTAAATCTAGCCTTAGCTGTCAAACGCGTACATTTTGACATATTTAACGGCCCTTTAATCCTTTGTTAATCTAACAGAGCATGGTGAAACCGGCCCATAACAGACCTTTAATCCTTTGTTTATCTAATATGGCATGGTGAAATCAGTTCTTAAGCTCACATTTGTATATGTCTTTTGTAATCACGTAAATGAGTTTAAGAATTAAAGAAAATAATTCACTTAAAAAAATCTAACAGTCTTTTGGGGACGCAATTGGCACTAATTTGGATAAGTTGAGCTATCTCTAGATCGTTCGCTACGGTCTGCAGATAGCTCAACGGTTTCATCTATATTATCTACATTTTGTAAATACTTGTATTCATTGTAATTAACTTTGCAAATAAATGTCCTTGTCTAGGTATGTTATCAAAAAAACTGATAAGTGTATAATATACACATAAATATAAAGTACGAGTGTTCATAATTAAGAACGATGAAATAGTTGAGGTGTTCAGAGGAACGTAGAAAACCATTTCAGGTTTTAGGAAAATTTTCAGGATTATTACGTAAAAAGAAAGAAGTCTGGAAAATAAGAAATGAAAATCGATTAGACCAATTGAATTGCAATTTCAACGTGTTGATTTCATGTTTACATAATCTCCAAGGAGATATACATAGAAAAACATCCTCATTACCTATTTACAATTTAAAATAGGAATCGATAGAAAAATCTTAAATCGAACCATTGACTATAAAAAAATCATCGGATATTTTTGTCTATGTAGCAGTTTTTTTGGAAGTATGACGTAAAGAGTGACAGATGTTCTATAATTTATGAACAGCTGCCGTATTTTAGCTCGAAGATTTGTGTTGTTTTTTTTTTCAAATCACAATCTCGTCTAATGTTAAGGCGAAGACAAGAGCTAATGTGACTCTCGCTCGCACGTTTCGACATGTTGAAAGATATAAAATCACTAAACTAGTTTTCGAAAAATCGCAATCAACCATCTTGTGTGCAATCAAATTGCACAGTTTAGTAAAAAAATCATTTTGATCGATACAAGTTTTCCTACTTAAAAGTTTGCTTATGTACGAAACTTAGTAAAGCAAACTTTTGAGTAGGAAAACATGTATCGATCAAAATGATTTTTTTACTAAACTGTGCAATTTGATTGCACACAAGATGGTTGATTGCGATTTTTCGAAAACTAGTTTAGTGATTTTATATCTTTCAACATGTCGAAACGTGCGAGCGAGAAGTTGTTTGATAGTTGTCAGCCCCTTAAGTGATGATGCGGTCGACGGTGTAGCACACTAATTAGTAAGAAAAGACAAATACGCAAATAAACGACCAAATAAATCCGCGAATAGCGAGCGATTTGAAGTGCCTCCATAATATTGAACAACACGGGTATTTTACCTTTATTGAGTCTGCCCGCGACCACGGCTATTGCAACATAGCCGAAACGTCGGAAAAATAATAAAGGTAAAACGCGATAAATACACCCGTGTTTAATTCAATGTGTTATGATCGCGGAAGTCATAAAAAATAATAAAATGCCTCCATAATGCTTTATCTTTTCTCTCTCACTCAGAGGCGCGTTCAAACAAACATTTCGAAATGCCACTTTTTCAGTTTTTCGTTTTAATTTATTCTTCAGGCTAGATGGGAGCGATGACTTGCGCAGGATGGCAGTAGCACAGGACTGGATGGAGAAAGCCGATAATGATAATGATTTATTTCTTACCAATAATAATGGGTACCTTACCTTTGCAGGTATATAGGTGCTTGCAATCGTCATTCGTCAAAAAGGTAGGATTTGACCTAACAAGGCAAGGAACACATAAATTTAATTATCTCGAGTGGCTATTTAACTTATCTTCTAATATTTAAAACGTAAATGTGAGCTTTGAGAACTAAAACTAAATAACAATTTAAAAGTTCGCAACTTTAAAAGGTGAGTAGTTAATTTGCTTTGAACTTTGAAGTTAAAAAACAGTGTACGGCTGATGTTGTGGCATTATTATAATATATGTAGTTTTAATAGAAAATTACAAAGAATACAAGTATTTACAGACTATATCGCTCATTGTCAAGCGGTAGAGAACAAAGTCAAGAACTTTATTGTTTTTATTAACTCTCATGACTAACTTTACAATGAAATGGTTGAAAGATAGTTAGGTATATAAAAAAATAATAAAAAAAATTGTCTAGGCCAAACTCTATTTATTTTATTAATTGTGCCGCTCTAAAAACTCTAACTGCACTGTTCCCATATGCTAGTAATTTCACCGTTTACGCAACAAGCCAAAGCCCTTTATTACGAGAACAATATAAGGAAATATAAATAGCAACAAACAAGCAAGATTAGCAAACGGAAGCCGCAAGTTGGCAACACCACAGCGCGAATAGTAGACAAGCTAGAAGTAACAAAATGGCTGTTCCATTTTTGAAAACTATAATTTTATTTTTTCTGACTTCTTGAATTCATGTACCTAGAGTAGTAAGCGTGAATAGTAGTAATAAAGAAATGGGCGTTCCATTTTTGAATATTTTTTTGAGTTGACTAGTAAAATATTAGACACTGGAGATATTAAGTTAGCTCGATATTAAACTATTTTCGTTTATTTTTTATACTCCTTGCTGGTGCAATGGTTACCATTTGTTTAGGTTTTATTAACAATGTGGACGTCTTAATAAAAAACTTTTGATTTGATTTTGATTACCTATAACAAAACATCACACACGATAGAAACTTGCCCAAAAATGCACAGCCCTACGTCCATTCACTTAGAAGATGTTATGACTCATATCCTTTAAACCAGAACACATTAACGCTGCTTAGTGGCATAAATAGGCATGGTGGTAGTGCTTCCCCGGACGAGCCCTTCACAAAGAGCTCTACTGCTAACAGAATCCACAGAATGAATAACATGGTCATAATACGAGAAGTGCAGTATGCCAAGTCCACCGGCCGGATTTCCTAATGTGATGTCCTATGATGAGGAACGATGACCCTTTGGTAATAAGGACAGTTTTATTTGTATAGGCATATACGCCTAAGGCGTTATACTTCCACAGCAGGGTTGCTATGTTTCATTTTGAAGAGTGTGGTTGCCGGTGAAATTACAGGCACAAAAGGCTTCACATCTGTATGCCTCAAGTTGATGGACGCAAGGCAGTGCATCGTCGGGCACGTTCGAGCGTGACTTACGATGCAATGTTTTGTTATGGTTACCACTCAACACCAGGTGGCCCATCTGCTTGTTCCATCAAGTTGTATATTAAAAAAAAAACATTGTGGTGTACAAAATGTTTGTGGCTAGAGTTTGTCTTTACTGCTTACACCTATATTTTCTGTGACAAAGCAAATGCAGAGAATTTAGATAAATAAGTGGAAAATTGCTGTTACCCAACTGTGGTGTCTGGTGTCCCGGATTCTGTGATGACAGTGACAGAATACTAACGTCTAATCTTTACTATTCTCTAATGGCTGTGAGGTAAGTCTATGTCTAGATTCCATTGACTCCAAACAAATGACGGCCGGCCTTCCTGTGGTTTGATATCACAAAAAAGTATTTAAGGCGAAGACAAGAGCTAATGTGACTCTCGCTCGCACGTTTCGACATGTTGAAAGATATAAAATCACTAAACTCATTTTCGAAAAATCGCAATCAACCATCTTGTGTGCACACAGTTTAGTAAAAAATTCATTTTGATCGATATATGTTTTCTTACTCAAAAGTTTGCTTTAAGTACTAGTTTTTGTACATAAGCAAACTTTTAAGTAGGAAAACTTGTATCGATCAAAATGAATTTTTTACTAAACTGTGTGCAATGTGATTGCACACAAAATGGTTGATTGCGATTTTTCAAAAATGAGTTTAGTGATTTTATATCTTTGAACATGTCGAAACGTGCGAGCGAGAAGTTGTTTGATAGTTGTCAGCCCCTTAATATATTTCACTTGACACCAGCTAGATGTCAAATGACAGACAGGTGCCATAACTGAACGAAGAACGAATCAACTTTTAACCAGGATTCGTTCTCTGTCATTTTAGGAAGCAACATAGCTTTTTCATTTTAATTGTTTTTCTTGTGTTATTTTGAGTTGTGCTGTGTAATTTCGGTGGCATTTTAACCAACATTACTTGAGGTCTTAGCCCAAAGTGTAAGCATTTGGAATGAAAGTGTATTATGTGATATCCTGATTTGACTGAAAATGTTTCGAATGTTTTGAAGAAAACCGCCACCATTTTCTTCAAACAAATGACGGCTGACTTGACTTTGGACTGACTTGACTAAAAAGTATTTAATCAATACAAATCACTTGACACTGGCAAGATTGTCTGTCGAATGACGGACAGGAGCCATAAATTGAGAGAAGAAAGAAGGATTCATTTTCTGACATTTTGGGAAGCAACATAGCTTTTTCATTTTATTTGTTTTTCTAGTGTTATTTTGAGCTGTGTTGTGTAATTTCGGTGGTATTTTAACCAACATTACTTGGGGTTTTAGCACAAAGTGTAAACATTTGGAATGAATGTGTATTGTGATATCCTGATTAAACCGAAAATGTTTCAAATGTTTTGAAGAAAACCGCCACCATTTTCTTCAAAACAAATGACGGCCGACTTGACTATAGACTGACTTGACAAAAAAGTATTTATTCAATACAAATCACTTGACACTGGCAAGATTGTCTGTCGAATGACAGACAGGAGCCATAAACGGAGAGAAGAAGAAGAGAAGAAAGAAAGAAAGAACTTTTAACCATCTGCTACAAAATGGTGTTTAAATTTAAAAAATGCTTAAAATTAGCGCTGTCTCAGATTGCCATTACGCATTGGTAAGAGATGGCAATAGTTTAAGCATAGTTTATCGTTTGACAGATTTTATGTAGTAAGGCCGTTAGAGTCTCCCTTATACTCAGATCTAGAAGAACTACCACCACGCCTTTTTCTTCCAAGCAGCGTTGCTGGGTTCGGTTTGAAGAGTGGTTGCTGGTTTAATTAGAGGCACATGAGGCTTAACATCTGTATGCCTCAGGTTGATGGACGCAGGGCAGTACATCGTAGGGCACGCTCCTATCGTACGTGACTTGCGAGGCAATGATTTCTTATAGGCGATGGTTACCACTTAACATCAGGTGGGCCATCTGCTTCATCCATCAGCTAGTTGTATTAAAAAAAACTAAGAACTAAAAAAAGAGCGTAGGAAAACTTGTGCGTACCAAAATGATATATTTGCTTTGCTGAACTATTTGCAATGTTATTGCACACAAATTGGTTGATAGCGATCGTTTATAAAAAGAACCGGCCAAGGGCGAGTCGGACTCGCACACGAAGGGTTCCGTAGCATTATCTATAAAAACGGAACCATAAAAACAGTGATTTTATATCTTTTAAATGTTGAAGCTGCAATAAAGGCTGCATAACTCATTCAACAACACGTATTATCAGTAACAACGTTCATTTTGCACATTCCAGTGAAGGGCTTCCGTGTTATATTATATTACGTAGACAATAAGTTTCCTATTCTCGTTACATAAATAGCATTCATTAGCAGGAGCAATGTCAGTTGCAAGTGAGTCGGCCGGGGGCGGACTTAGAGCTCAGGTGGGGGCATTTTGTTGTTGCATATTTTCTTAATTGTTAAATTATTAAAATAATTCAATGATTATGTAAAATTTTAATATAATTTTTTTTGTTAAATTGTTTATGAAATATGTAACATTCTTGAGAGAGTTGTCGTGGCCTTGACCAGTCTCACAAATCGAAAATAACCAATATGTTAAAAAATTAATTATAAATACGTTTTTATAAACATGCAGTTTATAAAAACGTATTTTTCATGGGGGTAAGTTAAGTACCGAATCATTTTTGTTTTACTATTGAGTTTATTAAACATAATAACATAATCTGCTCTCTATTTTGAGCTATAACAGTCAGCGATTTAAAGAAGGTTCCTGATAAATTGACTAATGCTCATTTTAACAGCGTCTACTGATAAGTGGGCATTATGCTGAGCTTAAGACCCATTTGCTGCTGTAGCATACATCATATTTAAGCATGTAGGTTTTTAACATTGTTTTGTTCTTATTTTTTTTATCCCCTTTTGTTTTTCTAATGTTATGATTTGTTATTATTTCTTTATGTATTTCATTATCATGTTTTGTATATTGTGTGCTAAGTAGTAAATAAATGATTGTCTATGTCTATGAATCTCTGTTTGAATCCATGCCTTTTTTTCCAATCATTACGTTACAATACATGATATTTGATACCTAATTAGTTTCTTAAAAGTATGAAAATGACAAAAAAAGTTGACAATAATATTCCTATATTGTAAATATAATATTATATTCCTATATTGTAGTATAAACAAAGGTAGCGTAAGCCCCAAAGTTCTCACTCTGGATCCGCCCACCTGGGATGTGATTCACTGTAGCTTCCCTGGTTTTTGCCAACGTCCGAGGGTGTTGCTCTAACCACGTGCTCGGCGCGGTCGCCGACCCTGCCCGACTTCTGCTGAAGGCATTCTATGCGATCAGCATTGTGCCACAAACTGCAACTATCAGCATTGTGCCAACGTACGTAGGTACTGTAAATATGAATATATTGTCAACTTTTTATTCGACTCATTTTATAAAATGTGAATATTTGTATATTGTATTATTCAAATGTACTTGTTACGCAAGGCTAACCTATCAGGATCGCTGACGAGGCTCGTGCGGCTCTAATAGCCCTTTTTAAATAAATAAATAAATATTCGTGGACTTTCCGCACAGCACTATCTATTAAAATTTGTACTATCGGAACCAGATAGCTGACAACATTTTTACTTGTTACATTGTAACTCCCAGACAGAAAACAAACATCTATGTTTATTACACAAATGTTCGTTCTCGCTGGAGATTGAATCTACGACCAGAAGAAGGCAGAGCTACTACCAACTGAAGCGCAAGTACCGATCTTTTTACGAACTATGCGATCGTCAAAGTTGACATTTCTATTCGTGAAAACCAGTTTTAGCGATTTTTTGGCGATTTTGACGAAAGTCGTGATATTCGTAAAATTTTAGCGAATTTCGCTAAAATGCGAGGGTACTTTTGATTTCACGATCGTGTTGTCAAGTTCGTGTATTTTAGTTGGAGATAACTTTGGGGTAAAATCATTTGAGGGTATCTAAGGATCCTCCTTAGGTTTCTTCAAATAATCTTGAGGTACTAGGTACAAAAAGATCTGATGAGATAGGTTCCCATCGTGTCTGAGCATCCAAGATTGTGTGGGCTCAGTACTAAAAACCAGAGATCGATTTCGACGAGAAGATTTTGGAAGGTTTTAACGAGAGTAAAAACAAGCCGCTGGTATTTATTGCCACATTAAATTCGATTGACGCCTCGTGATATTCCACTATCAAGCGTTCCGCCCACTTCGTATCAATTGTCACATAACATAAACAAACACGAACCACGTGGTAAGGTCTTCATGCAGGGCCGAACTTAAGGTTGTGAAGTATTTGGAAACCTTACTTACTACAGCACCTATAGACATCATTCACTTTGCTTTGATTTTTGCGCTGTAGGCCGTGGGTTCGATACATACCGAGATCTATGTCGGGGTGTTATTATAGAGGTATATTATAAGTATGTATTTACAAAACAAAGTATAATTGTATTATATCAGCTATCTGATATTACAAGCTTTGGCTTAGTTTGGGGCTAGATAGTGCTGTGTTGAAAGTCCACCAATATTTATTTAATTAGCGTAATATAGGCAAAATATTGTTTTTTTTATGAATTTTGAAATCGTACTGATTACTTCATCGTCTTCTGCCAGATTTCGATTATAATTACGTAAGAAAATATGTATAAATTTTATTTGGGTTACATAATTGGAATTAAAATCAATTTAACTTAGTTGCGAAAACAATTGCCCAACAATTTGTGTTTAACTGAATAAATATTATTTTAACTAACAGCCCCATTTGTACTGTCTGACTACGACCTGTATTTACAATGCCAGCGAACTTTTTTTACACACGAGGTCATTAACCCCGCCATTGAGTTCACTATCGCAAACAGTGCTGTATTGATATCAATTTGTTACGTAATAAGCACTTTACTGATAGAACGTAAAATTTACCATTAATATAAACATAATATTTGTGTACTTTTCACACAGCACTATTTAGTTCCAAAGTAAGGCAAACTTGTACCTACTTCATCTGCATATCGTGGCACTAGCTCTATTGAAATAGTGTGGTGAAAGGATTTTTGAATGCGCCTCAAAGATACTCCTTTCTTGGATTTCACAAATGTTCACTTGTTAGGTTTTGCGACATGCCGGTTTCCTCACGATGTTTTCCTTCACCGTTTGAGAGTACAGGCATTGTGCACATAAATTTTTGAACAGAAAAACTCATTGATGCAAGTCTGGTTTTGAACCCCACGACCTTAGGATCGGTAGCGGGGTTGCTACCACCAGTGATCTATGCCTCTATACCTACTATGGGAACTAGATAGCTGATATAATAAGATATTTTTTTTGTAAATACTTGTTTTGAAACGACATTGCTTCCGAATGCATGAGAACCAGCGTGGTGAAAGGTCTCCTTCCAAGCACAACGCTCTGTCTAGCTGGCTTTTAGTACGTCCATCGGACCGTGGTCAGGGAAAGCGGAAGAGGCTATCGCATGTTTCAGAGTAATCAATTGGTATGCGGCCTATAATAGGCCTATAATAGTTATAGACATCAGTAAAAACCTACTAACTCGATTAAATAACGTACTTTTTGGACTATCGATTTGAAAATCGAATGTAATTAGTTATTATAGCGACAACAAATTGTACGCTAAACAAAAGAAACTAATAATCAAATCTTCTAGTTATTTAGTTATTTTTATGTTATTTGAGTGATTAACAGCGTGAGTAGGTGAGAGTTAGATAATTTATCACCAGACATAAATTGTTTTATTTCTCAGAAACTAATCAACAAATCATTTGTTTGAAATAACATTGACTCACCAACACTTAAATAGTACACAGGCAACATTAAACGTCAAAAAACTTTGTTTTGAAGGAGGTACAATTCTTTTTAACTAGAGTTTCAAAACAAATAGAACGATTTTGGTTTTTTTTTATACCAATCGTGACTCGAATCGCTATGGTACACCCGCCATTCTACCCGCCAATACACAACTTTTCACTTGTAAATACATTTGAATATTTTTGAAGATATGAAATCACGTCTTCTTGTCGTGTCACTCATTTCTTTCAAAACTGTGTAGTTAAAGGATTTTAAGTGCGCCTCAAATAGGCTCCATTCGAGCACTTGACACATGTTTTTTTAGAACTTTTTAGGTTCTTCGACATGCCGGTTTCCTCACGATTTTCCTTCTTCGTTTGAGAGCACTGTGCACATAAACTCTGAACAGAAAAACTCATTAGTGCACATTTGGAATAATTTAATAATGAAAAATGAATTATAAAATCACTGAATATATTTATGAACGCAAACAACAAAGTTTCGGAAACGTCTTCTAGGCTTTTGTCGAGTTGACAAGCTTTCGCCTTGTTTTAAGACGTTTCAAAGTGATCTTTGTGATTTTACTGAATAAATACCTTTTGTCTTTGACTTTATCAATTTCGACGTTTATTTTTATCACTGCAATAATACTGCTATTGAGACGTATTTAAATGTAGTAACATAGCTTTTTCATTGATCGAGTGAGCGAAGCGAACGAATATCTTAGTTTCAACTTGGGCGATTTGGCATTTATGTATGTATGTATGTATGTTTGTCTGGCGATACCTTTCGAACCGTTGATCCGATCTGCATAAAATTTGATAAGACGATAGCTTGTGCTTGAGAAATTTACTGGTAACGGCTCGGTTTTTGAGATACAACAAAAAAGTTAAATTAAGATAACCAGCGATCCAAGACAAAAGTCCAAACGTAATGTTTGGACTTGCCTCTGGCTACCTACACAACGTTTGTTGCGTTCGTCGGGTCGCATCACGAGATCTCAGTTCGGGGCGAACCACTAGTTTTAATTGTTTTTCTAGTGTTAAGTATTTTAAGTTGTGTTGTGTAATTTCGGTGGTATTTTAAACAACATTACTTGAGGTCTTAGCACAAAGTGTAAGCATTTGGAATGAAAGTGTATTATGTGGTATCCTTATTTGACAGAAAATGTTTCGAATGTTTTGAAGAAAACCGCCACCATTTTCTTCAAAACAAATGACGGCCGGCTTGACTATGGACTGACTTGACTATAAAGTATTTATTACAATTCACTTGATACTGGCAAGACTGTCTGTCGTATGACGGACAGGAGCCATAAACGAAGAAAAGATGAATTGACGTATAAGTAAAGTTTCTTCAGGGAGCGGTCGTTGCTTGATTAATTGAATTTTATTAGAGAATGACCAACTGCAATGTTCTTGGACTTTGGCTAGTACATTGACCAGGGTGGGGTTATACGGGTCGGCAGAAGCATTGCCCCCGGGAGGAATGAACCCTACTTATTTACTCTGTGACTATGTATTAAAGGTATTAGATAAATTAAATAAGTAGGCGCCTTAATTTGCTGGTTGCCCACCAATAAAATCACCTACATAATATTTGATCTTATTTCTTGAGGCCGTAACCTAATGTGAGTAAGGTACTTTTCGTTTTTCTTGTAATGTCAGTTTAATGTTTTAGCAAAAGTAAAAAAACCTATTTACAACTAAAATATCAGTAAATTTAATTTAGAATATATGTATTTATTATATACCATAAAGGGCATTGCCCACAGGCAACACGCGATTGGCACTGCACTTGTTTGCCGACAACTACTCATACAATTTTTCATTAAATACCATCCCATAATTATTTTGCAATGTATATAGAATGTTGTGTGAGTGAGCAAAAGAGGTATGTAAGGATCGTAGCAAGTGGAAATCCGTGGTCCCTGCCTATCTTCTTCTTTTTCTTGTCGTGTCACTAGTTCTTTCGAAATAGTGTGGTGAAAGGATTTTTAAGTGCGACTTAAAGAGGCTCCTTTCGAAGTTTTCAGTTTTTACTCCGTACATGGGCACTAAAAAAATCATATCTATGTATACCATTGGGGTTGCTTAAAGAGCTATGGAGCGAGCCATTCTATATCTACCTAGTAAGTAAACCAAATGTTGAAGACTGACTCAGACTTTAAAAAGACAACAGCTTTGTTTTTTTTTTTTTTTTTTGTTAGTTTAGTTTGTTATTTCTATTAAAAGGTTGCAACGCTCCTGAAGCACATTTATGATGCTTGGGAACACTCACAAGATGCGATCGGGGTATTCTGCGATCTGTCCAAAGCTTTTGACTGTGTAAGTCATGCCACCTTAATATCTAAACTTAAACATTACGGCATCATAAACCAGGCAATTGGTCTTTTACAGTCATATTTAACCAATAGAGTGCAAAAAGTTGATGTTGGCGGTGAGAGGTCGTCTGGGTCGGTTATTGATATAGGGGTACCTCAAGGTTCCATATTGGGTCCCTTTTTATTTCTAGTATATGTAAATGACCTTCCACCTTTTGTAAAGGATTTATGTGAAATAGTTCTATTTGCTGACGATACCTCTTTAATATTTAAAGTCGACAGATTGAAGACTAACTTCGATGACGTTAATGCATCTCTGTCGCAAGTACTTAACTGGTTTACTGTTAATAATCTTTTGCTCAATGCCGGGAAAACGAAATGCATTAAATTTACTTTGCCAAATGTGGTTCAACGTCCAACCAATATTGAATTAAATGGAGAATCACTTACCCTTGTCAATTCTACTATTTTTTTAGGACTTAATATTGATGCAAAATTGCAGTGGGGTCCACATATCAAATCACTTGCTGGTAGACTGAGTTCGGCTGCATACGCAGTTCGCACAATAAGATGGCTTACAGATGAAGCTACAGCTAGGCTAGTATATTTTAGCTACTTCCATAGTGTAATGTCTTATGGTATTTTGCTCTGGGGGAAAGCTGCTGATGTACAAAGTATATTTGTACTTCAAAAACGGGCGATACGTGCCATTTATAAAATGAAACCACGCGAATCATTGAGGGAGCGATTTAAAGAAATTAATATTCTCACAGTAATTTCACAGTATATTTATGAAAATCTATTATACACTCATAAACACATAGATAGCTTTAAGAAAAAGAGTGATGCACATAACGTTAACACTAGAAATAAAAACAAATTATGTATTCCTAAATTTCGACTCCAAAAGGTAAATGGCTCGTTTATGGGGAACGGTATACGCTTCTATAATAAACTTCCAGAAAGTGCCACTGGGCTTCCTATTAGAAAATTTAAAGCATACATTAAGAATAATCTAATAAGTAAAGCTTATTATACTTTAGATAGCTATATTGATGATAAAAGTGCGTGGCCCGATGTCCCGGTCGCTCTGCCCATCGGCAGCTAACATGTCTGCAATGTCTGTACTGTACCTACTATTGTGTGTTTTATTTTTCTCTGATTTAATAGATTGTATTTAATTTTATGCATTAGGTATTATTAGTTTGAAGCGTAGCGTGTGCTGTCTTATAAATTTGATTATGTTTACCTTTTTCTGTATGCCTACGCCTCACTTAACTTCAATAATATATTATATTACATTGTAAAAGGATCATACAAAAGAACGGTAGGAACCAAGCCGTAAGTTTGTTGCCTGTTCTTCTAGGCTTTGGTCGCGTGGAACTGGCACCTAGAGTCACCTAGCTTTAAGACGTTTCAAAGTGATCCTTGTGATTTTATTGAATAAATACCTATTGACTTTGACTTTGACTTTGACAACAAACGAATAAAAAAAGGTAAATAAGAAATAACAGAATAGTCTAGAAAATAATTTGAGAATAAATTATTTTCTCGTAAATTATTGAAGTCTTATTATTTCTCAAAGTACGCAGTCCATCCATACATCCAATCAGCCCACATTCACCCACATTCACCCACATCCACACCAAAGTAAGCAGCAAAGGCTGATAACTAAAATACATATTTTTCGTAGTTCTAAGACTTATTGGTAAACTAGTAAACTTAAGGTTCTTCAAGGATGTGGATGTGAGGATGTGAGCATGTGAGCATGTGAGCATGTGAGCATGTGAGCATGTGAGCATGTGAGCATGTGAGCATGTGAGGATGTGAGCATGTGAGGATGTGAAGATGTCTCGAAGGTACGTCCATTTACCCACATTTTTCAGTATAGTACACACTAAAGAGGATTTAATTTACAAACTTCATTGATTAATTTAAATTAAAGTGGATTTATTCATGACAACTGCAAATCGTACAGCTATTAATTGTATCCTTTTTTTTACAAATTAATGATCCCGCTTTAACAATAATTCCCTTATACTATACCACTTAAATTAAAAGATCAACGGATTGTTACCCTGGCTTACATTTAAAGGATGTCTTTCATGCATAAAATATGTATATGTATTACTTGTGGCTTCCCGTGGCTTCGCACGCGTTGAAGTGGTGCCGTGATTGAGCCACAAACATCCAAACATCGTAACTTTCACATTGATTTGTATATTATTAGGGTAGGATTTTAAATACCTACGTAGGTATAAGAGATACCTATAAACGGCCATTACCTATATTAGGTAGGTAGGTATAGGTACTGAGTCTCAAAAACATGCCAAATACAACAAAGACAATCTTACACGGAAAATATGTACTTATTTGTTCAGGAGGTAGTTTTACTTTGCAGGGGTAGTTTTAAAATATTGAAAACGTGATTTTAATTAATTTATTGTGGTGTATATTTACTTCAAGTTTGAAATCTATCGCACTATACTAAAAATCTCCCATACTAACTTTTACAGTCATTTGCACCATTTGCACCATGTCATTTGCAGGGGTAATTATCAAAAGTTGAAAGCGTCATTTTTAATTAATTATTTTTTAGTATATTTACCTCAAGTTTTAAGTCAATCGCACCACGCGTTAAAAAACTCCCATGCAAACTTTGACATCTCTTTGCACTTTAAAAATAACTAATTTTTTTTTCCTATTTTTTAGCTTTGGAGTACATCTACTTCAAGTTTCAAGTTTGTAGGTTCAAGGAATACAATTTTTCATACCAACGTTTTCAACCCTTTTTACACCCTTAGGGGTTCAATTTCCGAAAATCCCTTCTTAGTAAACCTCTACGCCATAAGACCTATGTACTCTTTAAATTTCAAGTCTATAGGACCAGCGGTCAAAAATCTCCCATACAAACTTTTTAACCCTTTGCACATTAATTAAGGGTAGTTTTAAAAAACTAAAAATGCCTTTCCTATTTTTTTGTCTTGAAGTATATCTACTCCAAGTTTCAAGTCTGTAGGTTCAAGGAATACAATTTTTCATACAATCGTTTTCATCCCTTTTAACACCCCTAGGGGTTGAATTTCCAAAAATCCCTTTTTAGTACACCTCTACGCCATAACACCTACGTACTCCTCAAATTTCAAGTTTCTAGGACCAGTGGTTTAGGCTGTGTGTTGTCTATATGTCAGTCAGTCACGTCAGTCAGTCAGTCTGTCAGGACTTTGATTCTTATAGTATTAGAGATTAGAGATAGGAATGAGTTTTTAACCTGACCTTTGGTTGCTGTAGCGACCTTAGTGAATAGACGCATGGCGGCGGGTAGACCACCAATAAAAACAAAGCTGTCACAGAATGGATAAAGATGGCAATAATATTATAACCACAGATTATTGTTCTGACAGATTTTTATATTTTTTATAAGTAAGGCCGTAATTGTTTGTTTGCGCATTTTTCTCATCTAATCTGTAACCATTCGTGAGGACCGCTAATTGGCTTCTCAGTTAACCTATATTACTTAGAATTTAAGTTTTAATAAGCTGTTTGTCTTCCTAAAATAAATAAATAAATAAATAGAATGGCTTCAAGACAGACCATCTACTAGATGGTTGGAAGATAGGTACCGTAGAGGCAGAAGAAAGAAGTGAGCACTGAGATGACGTATGATAGAGGAGAGTGGAAGAAGAAAACCTGTTGTGCCGACCCCACTTAGCGTGGGATGAGGGCAGGAATATGATGAGAGGCAGAAGAAGGACTGTAGAACATTTGATCTGTAGTAGTAGAGCTCTTTGTGAGGGTCTGTTCCGGGGAAGTACTATCCCCATGCCTATTTCGGATACCAAGCAGCGTTGTTTCATTTCTGTACCACCATCTCACAAGGTATCTCAGTATAAAAAAAAGAATCGGCAGACGCAAGACGCAGAAATGACGTAAGAGAACAACTCTGCTGACTAATTTTAATAATGACATACCTGAGACTAGTAAAAACGAAGAACTGAAAAAATTATAATTCACACGCCTTGAAAAAATTCTAATTTGCTTTCGATTTCAAATTAATTACAATTCTGTTTTCAAGGCGTGAGACTTTACCTCAATCGGATCCTTGTCATTATTCAAATGAATAATTTAAAAAGAAAAATCAATTTTCAACAATTACCTATTACAATTTTCTTTTTTACATATTTCTGTGATTGTGATACAAAAATCATATCTATGGTCCACTTTATGTTAAGTGTCATCTTCCATACATATCATTTAGATTTCAAGATTTTTGACGCGTAATATTTGGAAGTTGCCGGTACGAAATTGACAGCTCAAGCTTGTTGTAAGAGGTCCTGGTCAGTACCCTGATGTTCCATAGAATACAGCAATAGAAATTGCCAGAAACGAGCAAGAATGCAAGAACTACATTGTCGCAGACCTCTACAAGAACTGCCCAGATCAGACACATCAGCGTCCTGCTGGTCGTGCTGCCAATTAAGGGCAGTAGAGCTCTTTGTTGAAGAGTGTGGTTGCCGGTGTAAATACAGGCACATGAGGCTTAACATCTGTATGCCTTACGTTGACGGACGCAGGGCAGTGCGTCGTAGGGCACGTTTCTATCGTGCGTGACTTACGAGGCAATGCTTTGTTATATGTGATGTATAAAAAAAACTGCGTGTTCAACCAGATAGTTGTATAAAAAAAAACTCTTAAACACGCCAAACGAGGACATGCTCTTGTGGCATTGCATTGTGCCCGTAAAGTGATTGCACCGGCGTTCATACCTTTCAAATCGGAAGACTCCCATGCGTAAATAATAAGTCCTGCCAAACAAACACTTTAACAAAGATCACTTCGGGAATTTCTGCTCTCTCTCGTCGTGTCACTAGTTTCTTTCAAAACAGTGTGGTGAAAGGATTTTAAGTGCGCCTCAAGAGGTTCTACGACATGCCGGTTTCCTCCATGTTTTCCTTCACCGTTTGAGAGTACCTACTGGCATTGTGCACATAAATTTTTGAACAGATAAACTCATTGCTACACGACCAGTTTCAAACCCACGACATCGAGCATCAAAGGACCAGCATCGAAAGGACCGCTACCACTAGACCACCAGTGCTCTCCAATGTCTGCTAAAAAACTATCATTAATTCCTCCAAATGAGTATAACACTAACTTCTACTTTTTATTTTATACATTAGGTATCTTTTTGTCCATAAATTCCTTGACCTCTAGGGATCGATGTCCGAAGTCGAAACATAATTATAGTTACTACAATAGTCTGCTAAATCGTAGTTCAAGGCCGTCCTATAGGAAAACTACGACCGTCCCCCAAAGCCAGTTCGTTCACTCCCAAAAGGATGATGAACTCCAAACTATTAAGTTCTAAACGAGTCTTAATAGAAAAGTCAGCTATTTAAAGGTAAAACACCTCATGTATTTACTATCAGTACTTTACATACATTCTATGTAAATAAATTAATTAGTCAAACGGTTGAATGAACTCGTAATTGCACGAAATTGAGCAATGGATTTGGAAATTGTATTGAATTTTAATTCGCTTGGTGTTTTCAGTCCATTTTACTGCAATGTTATTGCAAAGAATGTATCAACTCACTACCATTTCGATAATTTGAAAATAACCGAAGCAGCTTCACGACTTTGATCCCTAGGCACGGTAGATATCCCATAAGATGCTATATAGTACCAAAAAGTGATGTATCTCCACCTGATGTTTTTGTAATTTTTATAATTTGAGGCTGAAATCGAAATAGCTTCAAGACTTTGATCCCTAGGCACGGTAGATATCCCCTCAGATCTCTTATACCAAGTACTACTTAAATTGAATATAACTTTATTATTATACAAGGTTCCCAATACTTGTACTTAAAACTTCAGGGGGCTAAAGTACCTACCCATCAATATGAATAATTTTTTCTAAGGAACCAACACTGTGAACGCTAAAAAAACAGCTGTTTCATACATTTTAGCTTGGTAGGTATTGATCTTTTGCATGAAACAGATATGTTTTTTTCGCTTTCACAGTGTTGGTTCCTTAGAAAAAGTTATTCACTTTGATGGGTACTTTAGCCCCCTGAATTTTTAAGCACAAGTATTGTAACACCTATAGACTAGTGGAATTCCGTGTGAATTAAATCGCTGTGAGCTATTTTTTTTTAATTTTTCTTTTCTGCCCCACAGCTGGGCAAAGGCCTCCTCCTTTTCATTCCACGTATCTTGATTCCATTCCAGATTCGGCCACATTTTGCAGAACACGTCCAATTCATCCCACCAACGCTTCTTATTATAATTATAATTCCAATTTTTCAGTTCGTTACAATAGTTAGCGACCACGTTTTAGTTGCTTAAGTCATCTCATGTAACAAGCACTGATTATAGACTTTGTCTTGGGGCTTTGCAGTATCTTCTATGGATATTTCAAATATTTATTTAGAAGCTGAATAGATACCTCCTTAGGCAAACCAAACTTATTTAGACATAAAATAAAACACGTTAGCTATACACTTAACTTCTTGCCATGCTCTTGTTTATTTGCTTTTTCCTTGTTCCGTCTAAATTAAAAGAAGTAGAGCTCTTTGTGAAGGGCTTGTCCGGGGAAGTACTACCTCCACGCCTTTTTAGCCGCCAAGCAGCAACGCTGTGTTTCGGTTTGAAGAGTGTGGTTGCCGGTGTAATTACAGGCACATGAGACTTAACATCTATATGTCTCAAGTTGATGGACGCAGGGCAGTGCATCATAGGGCAAGTTCCTATCGTGCGTGACTTACGAGGTAATGCTTTGTTATAGGTGATAGTTACCACTTAACATCAGGTGGGCCATATGCTTGTTCCATCAGAAAGTTGTATTAAAAAAAACCCTACTTACCCGTATCTATCGTTTCCTATTTTATTAATAGGTACCTACGTTTTTTTCTTTCCTACCTTCTTCGAAATTAATAGGTATACGAGTTATTCTCTCGTTTATTTTGATATCCACCAACTGTGGGCGATTCTAGGTTCACTGGCTCGTGAAATCGTAAATGTATCGTAAATTACTAAACAAGTTGGCAAAGTTATAAAAGCCTATTCTGTGATCAAGCTGAGCTAAAAAAAACTATTAGAGGTTTTAAAAAGATTCGTAGAATGTTCTGTCATAAATCAGAGCCTAGACAAGGCGCGTCTTTATTAGATTTAATTTGGGGTCACTATGTATGTAGCTATGTACCTAGTGCCGAGTTTCGTCACGTTTCGTCACGATGTCGTCACGTGGTAATGTCAGGGTCGAGATTCGCCGGCGGGTTCGACGTCCGGTCAAATATTTTTGACAATATAAAAAATCTGCAGTCCTCCTATTATGATGTCATTACTTGCATGACCAGTTTTTACTAAGACTTTTGTATTTTAGTCTCTGCGCAATAATATCGTCAATTTCAAGATACTTACCTGCTTTTTTCGAATAAAAGTAAGACAAGTCTATGATTTATGATGATCACGAATTTAATTATCGAAACATTTCCGATCCATCCAATTCTGAAGCCAATCGAGAAGTCGATCGATTGAATCATTATTTATTGGTTTTAATCGATCACGAATGACGCCCGACGACGACACGCCGCCATTTTATAAAATGATGGTTTTTATGCGCGCCAAAATATAGTCGCGGTCGTTCGTTGACCCGAGCGTGTTGGCCGCGTAGTTGCTGCTGCTTATTCTGTGACGTGACGTAGGATGACGTAGCGAGTGTGACGTCACGGCGGGCTCGGCAGTGGCCGGTCGCTTGAAGTGAATCATGTTCAAGGCTTTTTGTCGAGGTTCAATTACGTGGTAGGTATTTTAAAAGTTTGAGCGCTTGATTTAGTATGGACCTAAAATGAAAAATCTGTTTTAGTACGTCTGATTCACTGAAGGTAGTTGCCATGTAATAAAATGAATTGACTAAATTATTTGGTGTACTTTTAATACTTTTATTTACCCAAATGGAGATTTCTATGTAATTTTATAGCGTCTTGTTCGTTTAACTTTGCTGTCATACAGCTTTGTAGCCTACTTTTGTTGATTATCAATATGTATGTACCTACCTACTAGGTTCCGCTGTACTGTCAAAACTGTAGCGACAAAAAAAATATTACAAATTTCAGCCGACGTACATCTGTCGCGCATTCAGACATTAACACGTCTGTCAGCATTTTTGCTGACAAACTTACACACACTTACATACACTTAACATCAGGTGGGTCATCTGCTTGTTCCTACAGCTAGTTGTATAAAAAAGCCTAGCTATAAGATTCAATGTGACCCTTGTAACAATTGAATAAATACTTTATGAATTTGACTTTGGTATAGTAAAAAGTTGCAGAAACAAAATCGTACAAGCGAAAAGCAAGCGCGTTCAAATCTTTTGTATTGAAACGTAGCAAGTTCCTTACGTAGCAGTAACGTTCCTCCTTGTTCAGTGGCTAAGCTATCGTAGGGCCAGGTGGTGCAGTGCACCAGGCCCCGGAGCTCAGGGGGCCCTCTAACCTAAGCTTTGAAAAGAGTGGGTCAGCCAGCTCCCGAAGCTAGAAAACCTTGAGCCTGCTCACTATTTTTTTTAATGATTTTAAATGAACATCAACAATCAGAGAACTCCCGATTTAAGATTTTCAACACATTCACCGAGCGTCCTCGATGCGCTGTTTGTTATTGTTATTTGGTAGTTTGGTTGAGTTCGCCCGTAGCACATTGCATCAGCGATAAGCTCACGTGCTTGACGGTAGTGAGATCAATTCGACTATTCCACCCGTCAACTTTTTAGTTAAATATAAATAAATATAAATATTGGTGGACATCCCACACAGCACTATCTAGCCCCAAACTAAGCCAAAGCTTGTGATATGGGAACCAGATAGCTGATATACTACTTATAGTATACTTTTTTTTTGTAAATACATATTATCTAAATCTACACTAATATTATAAAGAGGTAACATTTGTATTTTTGTATTTTTGTATTTTTGTATGTAACGAATAGGCTCAAAAACTACTGGTCCGATTTCAAAAATTCTTTCACCATTAGAATGCTACATTATCCCTGAGTAACATAGGCTAAATTATATTTGCAAAAAATCAGGGATCCTTACTAAAACTTCAATAATGTAACCCAAGGTGGAAAAATAAAACCTTACATCGCGTGCGCTGCGAAAACTATTGAAGTTAGAACAAAATAATGTACTACGATTTTGTAGAACACGTCATCATCTACAAAAAATGTCGCGACAGCATATGTCTAACTATTATAGTTATGTCACAATAAGTGTTCTTTTATTATAAAAAAATAATTGAAATGCCTCCGCTAGAAAAGGGTCTTTATTTGTACCTTGGTGTTAATCCTTATCAAAATAAATCATTTCATAATTAAGACGGTTTCAATACCTATAGATTACTTCTTAAATTTTTCGAATCGGACATTCCATTCAAAAGATATGACGAAATTAAAAATGTTAACGGGTCCACGGGTCTCGCGCGGGTTGCGATTCCACTCACTCAAGGAGAAGCGCGTGCAAATGTATGAAATAAGTAAACGCGAGGCTCGAACCCACGGTCTAAGTTTATCCTAAAATGTTCAAAAAATGTATGACCACCCATGCGAAGCTGGGACAGGCCAATAGTAATATTATATAACACCCAGACAGAGAACAAACATCTATGTTCATCACACAAATGTTTGTTCTTGGTGGGGATCGAACCCACGGCCTAAGCACAGAAGGCAGAGCTACTACCAACTGAGCTGTGAAGGCTGTGAGTTAAGGTTTCATCCCGATTCTTTCTCTATGAACTGGGGCTCTTGTCCACCTAGCTACGCCACTGTCTGTCTGTTATACTCGTATTTAAAGGAAAAACGATTATCCTCAGAGATAAATCCTCTATGTCCATCAACTTTTCACAATATTCACAGTGCGGTCCGTCAGATGGGACCGTTCCACGCTTCTGTGGCGGAGCTCACTCCTTCTTAATAATCGGGTTGTTGTGTAGAAGTCCGAATAACTCAAACACACTGTCCAAATATAGTCACGAAGATATTCGTGTATTTGCGATTTTTTTATACAACTAGCTGATAGAATAAGCAGATGGCCCACCTGATGTTAAGTGATAACACTGAAAAATAAAAAACAAATTTTTACGGTGAACCATGAACCAAAATGTCATAATATATGTTTAGTTTTTGTAGATTTTTCAAATAGTCCTGAATCTATTTATAAAAAAAAAATATGGCACCATACAAAAAAAATATAATAGGCGGAGTAATCGCAAAACAAACAAACAAAAAAACATACAATCGAATTGAGAACCTCCGTTTTTGTTATCGGTTAAATAAAGCTTCATTCTAGTGGTAGCGGCCCTGCCTTCAGATCCTAAGGTCGTGGGTTCAAAACCGGTCGAGCACCAATGAGTTTTTCCTTTCACATATTTATGTGCACAGTGCCAGTACTCTCAAACGGTGAAGAAAAACGTCATGTGGAAACCGGCATGTCGTAGAACCTTAAAAATTCTATAGCATGTATCCTCAGAGATAAATCCTCTATATCCATCAACTTTTCAAGTGCATAAAGTAAAAGTAAAGTAAAAATGTGTATTATTGACATAATTAGTTTCAGCATTATGTTTTGAATCCATAGGCTTGAAAGGAGCCTCTTTAAGGCACACTTAAAATCCTTCCACCACACACGACAAGAAGAAGAATGGTATTTGGTTGCTATTAGACATCCACCAAAACGAGGTGAAACGAAATCAGAATTCCATATCAAATGACGCACGCCCCGGTTCAAAGAACTTCAGGCAGGAAAAGTTGACCTAGATCTCTTATTGGTACTAATTTTAAGGCTCTGTGTATACTATAGCAACTATTACAAGCCACTAAGCCATATAAGCCTTTATATAGAATTTTCTGAGTGGAAGTCTTTTTTACGTCACTTATTTTTTTATTCATTTAAGTGTGTACCACACTGGAGCTTCAATATTGTATTATATTAAATTGTAACAAGGAACATACAGAAGAGCGGTAGGAACCAAGCCGTAAGTTTGTTGCCTGTTCTTCTAGGCTTTGGTCGCGCGGAACTGGCACCTAGTTTCATCACGTTTCACAAGGATCACCCTTGTGATTTTATTGAATAAATATCTTTTGACTTTGACTATCTGTGACGACTGAGATGTGAGTGACGACTGAGATGACGGATGATAGAGGGAAGTGGAGGATTCATTTTCTGACATTTTGGGAAGCAACATAGCTTTTTCATTTTATTTGTTTTTCTAGTGTTATTTTGAGCTGTGTTGTGTAATTTCGGTGGTATTTTAACCAACATTACTTGAGGTTTTAGCACAAAGTGTAAACATTTGGAATGAAAGTGTATTGTGATATCCTGATTTGACCGAAAATGTTTCCAATGTTTTGAAGAAAACCGCCACCATTTTCTTCAAAACAAATGACGGCCGACTTGACTATAGACTGACTTGACAAAAAAGTATTTATTCAATACAAATCACTTGACACTGGCAAGATAAGGAGAGGAGCCATAAACGGAGAGAAGAAGAGGGAAGTGGAGGGAAAAAACCTGTTGTGCCGACAGACACCACATGAAGTGGGATAAGGGCAGGAAGATGATAATGATGATGAAGCTCGCATCACATCACGCAAGACCCCAGGTATTTCCTTCCCCTTTTACCTTTCAAGAGGTTTAATATTTTTGAATGAACTTCCGTGAAGTGACGCCTGAATCATCTAACTTTTTTTTTTTTTTTTTATTATACAACCAGCTGATGGAACAAGCAGATGGCCCACCTGATGTTAAGTGGTAACCATCACCTATAACAAAGCATTGCCTCGTAAGTCACGCACGATAGGAACGTGCCCTACGATGCACTGCCCTGCGTCCATCAACTTGAGGCATACAGATGTTAAGCTTCATGTGCCTGTAATTATTAAACCACACTCTTCAAACCGAAACACAGCATTGCTGCTTGGTGACAGAAAAAGGTGTGGTGGTAGTACTTCCCCGGACGAGCTCTTCACAAAGAGCTCTACTACTCTTAACTACTGATATATTTACAAATTTATTCGAATTTGGTGCTTATATCCGATGTGTTTAGGTCTTATTTTGTCCACGGATATTAAACGGTGTAAGTGGTATTCAAACAGTCAAATTGTGGGTTCACGCATAAAACCTCTAATAATTGATGGTCGAGGCCAACGTACTTATTCTGTAGCGTATTAAAATGCTTTTATTGGACATTCCACACAGCACTAAGCCCTGAACTAAGCAGAATTTGGTACAAGATAGCTCACAATAACTCTTATAAAGTTCACATTGTTTCTAAAGAACTAGTTTTTTTGTAAATATACCTTATACTTACTAGCTGGTGCCTGCGACTTCGTCTGCGCAGGATTAGTCACACAATATCTTTATAAATTGTAGCCTATGTGTTATTCTGATGTATAAGCTATATTATTGTAAAGTTTCATTAAATGCATTCAGTAGTTTTTACGCGAAAGAGTAACAAACATCCATCCATCCATCATACTATCTCTAATACTATAAGAATCAAAGTCCTGACTGACTGACTGACTGACTGACTGACATATAGACAACGCACAGCCTAAACGGCTGGTCCTAGAGACTTGAAATTTGAGGAGTACATAGGTCTTATGGCGTAGAGGTGTACTAAGAAGGGATTTTTGGAAATTCAACCCCTAAGGGTGTAAAAAGGGATGAAAACGTTTGTATGAAAAATTGTATTCCTTGAACCTACAAACTTGAAACTTGGAGGACATATACTTCAAGACAAAAAAATAGGAAATACATTTTTAGTTTTTTAAAACTACCCTTAATAAGTGTGCTAAGGGATGTAAAAGTATGTATGGGAGTTTTTTGACCGCTGGTCCTAGAGACTTGAAATTTGAAGAGTACATAGGTCTTATGGCGTAGAGGTGTACTAAGAAGGGATTTTTGGAAATTCAACCCCTAAGGGTGTAAAAAGGGATGTAAACGTTTTGTATGAAAAATTGTATTCCTTGAACCTACAAACTTGAAACTTGGAGTACATGTACTCCAAGGCAAAAAATAGGAAAGGCATTTTTAGTTTTTTAAAACTACCCTTAATAAGTGTGCTAAGGGATGTAAAAGTATGTATGGGAGTTTTTTGACCGCTGGTCCTAGAGACTTAAAACTTGAAGAGTACATAGGTCTTATGGCGTAGAGGTGTACTAAGAAGAGGTTTTTGGAAATTCAACCCCTAAGGGTGTAAAAGGGTTGAAAACGTTTGTATGAGAAATAGTATTCCTTGAACCTACAAACTTGAAACTTGGAGTATTTATATTTCAAGGCAATAAAATAGGAAATACATTTTTAGTTTTTTAAAACTACCCTTGATAAGTGTGCAAAGGGATGTAAAAGTTTGTATGGGAGTTTTTTGATCGCTGGTCCTAGAGACTTGAAATTTGAAGAGTACATAGGTCTTATGGCGTAGAGGTGTACTAAGAAGAGGTTTTTGGTAATTCAACCCCTAAGGGTGTAAAAGGGTTGAAAACGTTTGCATGAAAAATAGTATTCCTTGAACCTATAAACTTGAAACTTGGAGTACATATACTTCAAGACAAAAAAATAGGAAACCCATTTTTATTTTTTAAAACTACCCTTAATAAGTGTGCTAAGGGATGTAAAAGTATGTATGGGAGTTTTTTGACCGCTGGTCCTAGAGACTTAAAACTTGAAAAGTACATAGGTCTTATAGCGTAGAGGTATACTAAGAAGGTATTTTTGGAAATTCAATCCCTAAGGGTGTAAAAAGGGATGAAAACGTTTGTATGAGAAATAGTATTCCTTGAACCTACAAACTTGAAACTTGGAGTATTTATATTTCAAGGCAAAAAAATAGGAAATACATTTTTAGTTTTTTAAAACTACCCTTGATAAGTGTGCAAAGGGATGTAAAAGTTTGTATGGGAGTTTTTTGACCGCTGGTCCTAGAGACTTGAAATTTGAAGAGTACATAGGTCTTATGGCGTAGAGGTGTACTAAGAAGAGGTTTTTGGAAATTCAACCCCTAAGGGTGTAAAAGGGTTGAAAACGTTTGCATGAAAAATAGTATTCCTTGAACCTACAAACTTGAAACTTGGAGTACATGTACTCCAAGGCAAAAAATAGGAAAGGCATTTTTAGTTTTTTAGAACTACCCTTAATAAGTGTGCAAAGGGATGTAAAAGTCTGTATGGGAGTTTTTTGACCGCTGGTCCTAGAGACTTGAAATTTGCAGAGTACATAGGTCTTATGGCGTAGAGGTGTACTAAGAAGAGGTTTTTGGAAATTCAACCCCTAAGGGTGTAAAAGGGTTGAAAACGTTTGCGTGAAAAATAGTATTCCTTAAACCTACAAACTTGAAACTTGGAGTACATGTACTCCAAGGCAAAAACTAGGAAAGGCATTTTTAGTTTTTGAGAACTACCCTTAATAAGTGTGCAAAGGGATGTCAAAGTTTGTATGGGAGTTTTTTAACGCGTGGTGCGATTGATTTAAAACTTGAGGTAAATATACTAAGAAATAAATAATTAAGAATGACGCTTTTAACTTTTGATAATTACCCCTGCAAAGGGTGAAAATGGCTGGTAAAAGTTAGTATGGGAGATTTTAAACGCATAGTGCTATTGATTTCAAACTTGAAGTAAATATACTCCACAATAAATAATTTAAAATCACGTTTTAAATATTTTAAAACCACCCCTGCATAGGGTGCAAAAGACTGACAAAGTTTCAAGGTTTGTATGGGAGATTTTTAAAGCGTTAGTGTAATTAACTTCAAATTAAAAGAAAATGTGTTCTCTGGATAAAAAACAAAAAGACAGTTTGATTTTCGAAAACAACCTCTAAAACGTTACCCTCCTTCGTTGCGCTCAAGTAAAAAGGATACAACAAGACGTCAATGTTTGTAAGGGACATTCTAAAACGGGAATCTTGAGTTGGTACGAAGAGATCTTAGGGTATCTACCGTGCCTGGGGATCAAAGTCGTGAAGCTGTTTCGTTTCGTTTGTTTTTGGGGTAGAAACTAGGAACCAATAAGTACATATTTTCCGTGTAAGGTTGTCTTTGTTGTATTTGTCATGTTTGTGCTAAACTCAGTACCTACCTATACCTACCTACCTACCTAATATAGGTAATGTACGCCTATAGGTATCTCTTATACCTGCGTAGGTATCCTACTCTAATAATATACAAAACAATGCGAAAGTTACGATGTTTGGATGTTTGTGGCTCAATTACGGCTCACCACTTCAACGCGTGCGAAGCCGCGGGAAGCCACTAGTAATATTATAAACGCGAAAGTTTGTAAGTATGGATCTGCACTTTGAAATGTGCGAGTGAGAAGTTGTTTGAATGTTGTCAGCCTCTTAAGGATCCAACGTCTTTAATCAGAACCGACATGTGATGCAGATGCCATTAGCGGTCATCATCAGAATGGCCACCACGCAGCACGTCGCTTTGATGATTTGCTGATGATGATAATACCCACATTACCAACCTAAACTTCAGAATATGCCTGCATAAATGCGAAGGAAGGCTCCAACGGTCGCCCTACATACCGGTCGTCTGAATATGACCCCTACAACTTACCTGCCAATACTACCATACAGTCACTAACAAACAACCTTATCTAACTTGGGAATAAAGTTCAATTTCCAACAGCAATTTCGGACGCGAGAAAACTGGGTTGCACACACTAACATCATTCAAACAAATGTTTTTATTGTGAAGTACTTATTCATGCTAAAATGCTGTCGAAATAATAAATAGGTATCTGTCGAATGACCCACTTGATATTTGGGAAAATTTGCTATTCTTTGAAATACAGACAGGTATTTTTTCTTGAAACTGAAATGTTTTTTTGGGGCGAATGAATTATTTATATTTTTAAAGAATGATAGAAATAGCTTTTTTTATACTTGCTGATGGAATATGGCCCACCTGATCTTAAGTGGTAACCATCACAAAGCACTGCCTCGCAAGTCACGCACGATATGAACATTCCCTACGATGCACAGCCCTGCGTCCATCAACTTGAGGCATTGAGATGATAAACCTCATGTGCCTGTAATTACACCGGCTACCATACTCTTGAAACCAAAACACAGCGTTGCTGCTTGGCGGCAGAAAAAGGCGTGGTGGTAGTACTTCCCCGGACGATCCCTTCACAAAGAGCTCTACTACTCTTAAAGTTTGTATACAGACCTGGTACATATCTCCGGATAAGAGCACAGTACATAGATAAGCTAAAGCAGTAGTTCGACTAGGATGTGTTATTTTTTAAAGCGCTCAATCAAATTAAAATATATATAGGACTATCTCTAAAGTAGGTCATACCAAACAGTCATAAATAACTCATTTTTCTGCCGCCAAGCAGCGTTGCTGTGTTTCAGTTTGAAGAGTGTGGTTGCCGGTGTAATTTTGCACATGAAGCTTAACATCTGTATGCCACAAGTTGATGGACGCAGGGCAGTGCATCGTAGGGCACGTTCCTATCGTGCGTGACTTAAGAGGCAATGCTTTGTTATAGGTGATGGTTATCATCTGCTTGTTCCATCATATAGTTATATAAAAAAAAACATAATTGGCGATAATCGGCTAAGTAATCGCGTAACAACCTTACAAAAAAACAACATAGGTACAGTCGGATTGAGCACCTTTTTTTAGTCGGTAAATAATGTTTTGTATGTATATGATTGTGACATTTGATACAATCATAGACAAAAATCTTGGAACTTGATGACGTCATCGTTTGTAATGTAGACGGAACTTTAGGTCACGAATAGTATTTTACACATCCGGCGTGTATTTACGGCGGATATACATCTAAATATAAAAAAAAACAAGAAACCCAACAATCACATTCTCAAACAATCTCTACAAAATTCCCTATTTACGGGACTGTTTTCATAAAGATACAAATATTATAATGAATACAAGTATTTACAAAATGTACAAAATACACATTTTTTTTATACAACTAGCTGATGAAACGAGCAGATGGCCCACCTGATGTTAAGTGGTAACCATCACCTATATCAAAGCATTGCCTCGTAAGTCACGCACAATAGGTACGTGCCCTACGATGCACTTCCCTGCGTCCATCAACTTGTGGCATACAGATGTTAAGCCTCATGTGCCTGTAATTACACCGGCAACCACACTCTTCAAACCGAAACACAGCAACACTGCTTGGCGGCAGAAAAAGGCGCGGTGGTAGTACTTCCCCGGACGAGCCCTTCACAAAGAGCTCTACTACTCATAAAAACACACACACACACATGGAATAGTTGAGGTATCTGCATACCGTTGAGGTAACCATAGCTCGAATATCCAAATCAGTACTTAGTCACATAAAAAAGTACCATAAATTAATAATAACCATTTTAATAAACAGTTTCTGTATTTAAATTCATGTAAATTGTTTAATCATGGATTTGTATTTAAATTCAACATTTTATAGAAAAAATTATAGTTAAAAATCGGTTAATACGATTCTCACATAAATTTTTGCACTGCCTTGGCACTATTTACCTAGCTCTAAGCTGTTTTAAAGTGGTCCTTAAAGAAGTAAGAAAAAATCATTGTCCATCACTACCTACTCAATTGCAACTTAAACTAAGTTTTATATGTATACTTTGTATGTTCCATAAATTTCTGGAACATACAAAGCCTTCTTGTGTTCGTTATATTGATATTTAGTTAATGTAATTGGTGTGCAACCGTTTTAATTGAATGTGTGTAAATAAATTAATTAATTATATGCTTGATTATGTTTAGTTTCATCTCAACTTGTAAAAAAAAATTGTCATACTTACCTGTTTATATTTTGTTAATATTTATTGCCTTATTTTGTCCTACATATATTTATGTTACCATTTTTACAAGGGGCCGGGCGGGCGCTGAGAGTCGGGAAACAGAATGTCTTGTCCGAATGTCTTGTCTTGTCTTGCACCAAACCATAGTATACCTGTAGCTTCTAGTAATATAACGTAGATATACTATAATTATGTAACCTTTTTCTGAACAATAAACGATATATTCAAATTGTTTAATTCAAAGCTTGCTTTTTACTGAGTTTATAGGGGGGTTTCACCATGTTATACTTAACGTGAATTATAAATGTTACTGTGATATGTGATTGTTTTTGACAAGTCTAATGTAGACACAAAAATATTTATTTCTGACAGATAGAGTTACTCTGTTGGTCGAAACCGCCTTTAATAATATAAAAAAAGGCGCAGGAAGAACTATTGTGTCTAAAATGTAATAAACGTGCAGTATGTATCGTATGTAATGTTTGAATTAAAAAAAAAACTAAAATTATTTCCAAAAAGTTTAGCATTCGATTCTGACGTTAATGTGGATATAGTTCTCTTTGATTTATATTAAAAAAAACTAAAACACTTGGTCAAAAATTAAAAATCCCAGAATTACTTTGATTGTAGATAAAACCCTCAATAACTCCAAAGTCAAAGTCAAAAGGTATTTATTCAATAAAATCACAAGGATCACTTTGAAACGTCTTAAAGCTAGGTAACTCTAGGTGCCAGTTCCACGCGACCAAAGCCTAGAAGAACAGGCAACAAACTTACGGCTTGGTTCATACCGCTCTTTTGTATGATCCTTGTTACAATATATATATACCAACCATCAATCAATCAGCCCGAAGCAATAGCTACATAATGTTTATGCTATAACCGTTATGCTTATATCCATACAGATAGGTAGCAGGTTCGATTCCGTAACGGTCGGCCCAGATTCAGCTAACAAGACATTACGGATAACTGTCCGACCTCAAGATATCAAACGGATACATACAAAGTAAGTACAGGAACGATGGACACAGCTGGTACACTCCTGAGCCTTGATCACGAATACATACAAGATTTCATAGCCTGACAGCCTTCACAGCTCAGTTGGTAGTAGCTCTGCCTTCTGCGCCGTAGGCCGTGGGCTCGATCCCCACCGAAAACAAACATTTGTGTGATGAACATTGATGTTTGTTCTCTGTCTGGGTGTTATATAATATTATAAGAATGTATTTACAACAAAAAAGTATACATGGATTATATCAGCTATCTGGTTCCCATATTACAAGCTTTGGCTTAGTTTGGGGCTAGATAGTGCTGTGTGGAAAGTCAACAAATATGAATTAATTTATTTATTACGATTTATTACGAATAAATACAAGATTTATTGGCTGAAGGTCTCGGCAGAATAACAGCGCCTGACTACTAAAATAGTGGTGAGGCATACGCTGAGTCGAGACCCTTTTGCTGCTGCAGCATACAAACACCTACATACACACACACCTACATATTTGTTTATCCATTTCCTTTCTTTTATTGTTTTGTATGTGTATGTATTTTTTTTATTTATGGCGTAAACGCATCTATATAGGTCGTGCGCGAGTGTACCCATGCGTAAACACACACCCCCTCCACTTTCTTCCAGCGTTCTTTTTACATGACCGATATTCAACCTTATTTTGTTGTAGTTAGAAATACGATACGTTTACGCGACTAACTTCAAATTCGTTCGTAGCTAGGCCCCTGACGTCTAACGTTGTATATTGACAGGAAAAACGTACATACTAACCTATACTAACCCTATTTCTGCCGCCAAGAAGCGTTGCTGTGTTTCGGTTTGAAGAGTTTGGTTGCCGGTGAAGTAACAGGCACATTAGGCTTATAAATAAGATGATAAAAAATATATTATAACACCTAGAAACAGAACAAAAATCTATGTTCATTACACAAAGTATCGGTGGGGATCGAACCGAAGGTCTACAACGCAGAAGGCAGGGCTACTACCAACTGTGCTGTGAGGGCCGTCAATAATAAGTATACATGGAACCTTACACTCTTCTCTTGTCGTGTCACTAGTTTCTTTCGAAACAGTGTGGTGAAAGGATTTTAAGTGCGCCTCAAGAGGCTCCTTTGGAGCGCTTGACACATGTTATAGAACTTTTTGGGTTCTACGACATGCCGGTTTCCTCACGAGGTTTTCCTTCACCGTTTGAGAGTACTTGCATTGTGCACATACATTTTTAAACAGAAAAACTCATTGGTGCAAGACCGGTTTCGAACCTACGACCTTAGGATCGGAAGGCGGGGCCGCTACCACTAGACTACCAGTGCACTACTACCTTACATTAGTAGGATAAGATGATACTCGTAACACAGCTGTTATAAGAAGACTGTGGCTGATCTCAATTACGACCAGTTTGTCAATAATCAAGGACCAGAGGTGGGCAGAGATGGATAGAAAGAGGAAACTGGATAAAAAATATAAATCATCTACAATACATTTGCCTGTTCTTTTAGGCTTTGGTCGCGTGGAACTGGCACCTAGAGTCACCTAGCTTTAAGAGTAGTAGAGCTCTTTGTGAAGAGCTCGTCCGGGGAAGTACTACCACCACACCTTTTTCTGCCGCCAAGCAGCAATGCTGTGTTTCGGTTTGAAGAGTGTGGTTGCCGGTGTAATTATAGGCACATGAGGCTTAACATCTGTATGCCTCAAGCTGATGGACGCAGGGCAGTGCATCGTAGGGCACGTTCCTATCGTGCGTGACTTATGAGGCAATGCTTTATTATAGGTGATGGTTACCACTTAACATCAGGTGGGCCATCTGCTTGTTCCATCAGCTGGTTGTATAAAAAAAAAAGACGTTTCATGTTAGCAAGTTTCTTGCATGGTTTCTTGTCTACTTTAAGGCGAAGACAAGAGCTAATGTGACTCTCGCTCGCACGTTTCGACATGTTGAAAGATATAAAATCACTAAACTCATTTTCGAAAAATCGCAAAAGTTTAGTAAAAATTTCATTTTGATCGACACATGTTTTCCTACTCAAAAGTTTGCTTTACTAGTTTTCATACATAAGCAAACTTTTAAGTAGGAAGACTTGTATCGATCAAAATGAAATTTTTACTAAACTGTGTGCAATGTAGTACACACAAAATAGTTGATTTTTCGAAAATGAGTTAAGTGATTTTATATCTTTCAACATGTCGAAACGTGCGAGCGAGAAGTTGTTTGATAGTTGTCAGCCCCTTAATAATCATAAACATAAATGTAATCATTTATTAATTGTTTCAAGTTGTTAAATTAGAGTAGTAGAGCTCTTTTTGTATGCCTCAAGTTGATTGAGGAGCTAACATCACAGATATCGGTGTCAATTCTGTTGTTGAATTTTTCTAATTTAACCTAATTTGACAGCACTAAAAATATTGCCATCCCTTTCTAAAAGACTGAAACAACAAGGACGGCTATAATTTTAGAGCTGTCAGATTAAGATAGCTTAGGATAATGCAACAACAGAATCGACATCACTGCTTGTTGATATGTTAGCTGCAGATACAGTCTAAGTGCAGCCTAAGGTGGATAATAAAAATAATAAAGGCTTTTTTATGGCATTGCATCGTAAGTAATGCATGATAGGAACGTGCCCTACGTTGTGCCCTACGTCCATCAGCTTGACGCATACAAATGCTAAGCCTCATGTGTCTGTAATTTCACCGGCAACCGCACTCTTCAAACCTAAACACAGCAACGCTGCTTGGCGGAAAAGGCATTGTGGGTACTTCCCCGGACGCGCCCTTCACACGCTCTACTACTCTTAAACTTTTAAGACTTACTAAAAGCCTAAGAGCAGATTTCACCATGTTAGATAAACAAAGTATTAAAGGGCCATTAAATATGTCAAAATATACGCGTTTGACATCTAAGGTTAGATTGAAAGGCCTGTTAAACCTTTATTAGTAACTAACAGAGCATGGTTAACTCAGCTCTAAGGCGGATACGAAGTTATAATATATACATCTTAATGCACGCAGTACTAATTGGTGCGTCTACACAAGGCCTCGCAGCCTCCGTCCCACGATGTTTAGGCTAAGCTATAAGGTATCGCTAACGGTCGACCCACATCTGCGACTGGTCGAACAGTTACGCCCTGATACGGCCTCTCTAGGAACTTGGATGGTGAGATAACGGTTTGACGGCCTTAAGCTATGAGCTATATCGACTGGATGTGGCTAAAATGTACTATCAGAAACGAGGATCACCACTTCTTCTTCTTGTCGTGTCACTAGTTTATTTTCGAAACATGTGTAAAGTGCTGGAAAGGAATCTCTTTGAGGCGTACTTAAAATCCTTTCATCATGGTACCAAAACATTGGAGGCAGTCGCAAGGTGGGTCTACCGCTTCAAGACAGGAAAGAGTTTAAATAAATAATTTAAACTTTATGTATTTTATTTTATTTGGAAACAAACAGTTTTACAATCTATAATTTAAAATAACTTTAAATACTAATCGTAATCACCAATGAAACTTTGATTACGACGCAGATGAAATGCAACAGAAATGTTGTTTCACGGTTGGCAGCCTCTTAACTTTTAACCTAAAGGACATGAACCAATAATTTCTATAGACTTTAAAAAAAGCGAAAAAATTCCATTTAGAAAGATTTCTTTTTAGCTGTTTTCAAAATGAGAAAAAATGTGGATGAAATCGAGCCCTAATCCCACTTCCATAAACTGCATAATCTTTTAAATTAGTAATTTAATAATTTTATCTCACTCCGTTATTGTTATCAATAGTGTGCTAATGATTAGCCGCGCCATTTTGAATTCGCTTCTTAATAAGTGCGTAAGTTATACCTACTTCATATTCACTTCCAAACTAATTTGAATCTAAAAATCCTTTCACCCCACTGTTTCGAAAGAACTAGTTACGACAAGAAGAAGTCATTTCCAGTGAACATGACAACCAGTAAGTATTATCTAGTTATCTGAAACAAACCCGGATCCCGACGTATCAGGCGATATTCCTCCGGTAAGCTAATGACAGGAATTGTAGACGGCACGGGCCTTTACGGGTACGCTAGAGAACACCGATTCATGCTGTTTTTGTCACGAGTATTATTTTAATTGGCGTCTTTTTATTTTTATATAGAATAGTGATCCTGCAAAATACTTACCGTTCTTTATCATCATCTCCATCAGCCTGAAGAAGTCTACTGATAAGCTTCCCCAATACATTTTTTTGCCTAGCCTTTAGAGGTTGAAAGGAGCTGTTTCATTATTATATGGAGTCGGGGTCGGGTCTGTGTACAGTATATACTAGTAGTGCCCCGAACTGAGATCTCGTTATACGACCCGACGAACGCACCAAAACGTTGTGTAGTCAAAAGCAAGTCCAAACATTATGTTTGTACTTTTTTCTGACTACCGCCTACTAACTTGGTACGGTAACCAAGTTTCAACTCTATTGGCCTATTTATTGAAGAGTTCCGTTGTACAGACCTTGGCTCCATCATCAGACCTGGTCGTTGTCACCATTTTATGAGAACTGAGTACCTCCTTAATTTATTTCAAGAAAAAAAAATAAGAAAAAGCAAAGGAACTGGCTGACCAGTAAAAAAACCTTGATGCCAACGAAACTCTTAGAGATGGGAGCTCTTCGGTCGCTGGTTATCTTAATTTAACTTTTTTGTTGTATCTCAAAAACCGAGCGTCCCAGAAAAAAAGAAAAAATTGTTTTGGAATGTCCAAACAAACCCCTTTCATATGACATGTATTTTGATTTTTTTAAGTCACTTTTTTATTTTTGCCCCCTTAGAAAACCCCATAACTTAAAAACCCTTCATCCCATTTTACTCATATGCTTACCAGTAAATTTCTCAAGTACAAGCTGTCGTCTTATCAAATTTCATGCAGATCGGATCAACGGTTCGAAAGTTATGGCCAGACAAACATACATACATACATACATGCATACATACATACATACATAAAATGCCAAATCGCCCAAGTTGAAACTAGAATCTTCCTTCGCTTCGCTCACTCGATCAATAATTATCGCTCAGCAATATAGTAATTGTTTTAACTGCTTATTTGCTTTGTTTTCTTAGTTTACTTAGTTTTCTTGCTCAAGGAGTGCAACACAATGGACTAAAAATATAGCGGACATCAAAAACAAAACTGTCAAAGCGATGCAAAATTCAAAATGTAATGCGTCATGTCAAACGTCAATTACATAACTGTCATTCATGGCGTCTCCAGAAGTGTTGACAAATTGAAAAATTCGACCAGATAAACATTAAGGTGACATCTTTATTTGCCTACAAATTAAAGAAATTGCACTTATATGGTAATCTCTTATTTTTTCCCAATTTTTCTATGTGGCGTACAGTTTATTATTTGAGTTATGTGAGTTTTCTTTGTCCTCTACACTACAATAAGAAACTACCCTCCAAATTACACTCTTGTTGCTTCTTCTTCCTTTCTGGAACGAAGCCATCAGAAACGAGAGATTTTTTTTAAGGTTTTATAACAAACAAACAATGTTTTTTTAAGAAGTTAGGGAAAAATGTCCAATGTCTATTATATTATTTGATTATGCGTTTTTAAAGCATTAAGTAATAAACACTTGTTAGTAACAAAAGTGTTTTAGAGCTGATTTAACCATGCTTTGTTAGATAAACAAAGGATTAAAGGGCCGTTAAATATGTCAAAATGAACGCGTTTGACATCTAAAGTTAGATTTAACGGCCTGTTTATCCTTTATTAGTAACTAACTAAATGGTGAAATCTGCTCTAAAGGTACCACGAGTAATTATTAAAATAAATTTATGGTTCGATAAATGATAATAAAGGATGGTACATAATATAGGATTAAAATTAAACTGATAATATCCTTTCGTGACACACAAGGAAAGACAACTTAGTACCGTTATAAGACCTACATTCGTACCGCCTTTTTGCTTTATTTTTACATATCGAAAAAGGTTTTTTGGCATGCAGGTTTTATAGGTCACGTGAGTAGGATGCGGTAATGAACGCCCCGTTATGTAACGAGCAGAATTCGACGAAATTCAATGCAGTAAAATCAAATGAGGATATTGGAAGAACATATCATTATTTTATAATGTTGAGTATTGATTTTATGGCTGCTATACCATTACCATTATTCGTTTGTATTTATTTAATGTTCTTTCTGTCTTTTTTTTGTTTTGATTTAATAATCGATAGCTAAGCGATTGGCTACCATAACAAGTAATTAGCTCATCTGATGATAAGTGGTAATCACCTATAGTACAGCCTCGCAAGTCTCGCACGATAGGAACGTGTCCAACGATGCATTGCCCTGCGTCAGACGACTTGAGGTATACAGATGTTAAGCCTTAGGCTTATAAATTCACCGGCAACCCTTCAAACCGAACCGCAGCAACGCTGATGGCGCCAGAAATAGGCATGTTACTTACTCTCAAAATAAAAACAAACCGATTATATAGAGGTAAACACATGGTAAACATCATTGAATGTCATTCAAATGTCATTAATAAAACTTCAATCTATTTTGGCACACAAAAATGAGCCATATTAACCTATCCCAACACGATACCAATGACATAAATTCTATCAGCTTAGGGCGTGGGTTCGACGTCCGTTAACGGTACCCAAACTGGGTCAGAAGGCTTCGCTAATATCATCGTGTACCGTTACCGATCTTAGAGCATTTGTATCTACCGTCAGCCAGTGTAGTCGGAGCCTTAAGTTTGTTTGAATTTTGTTTATGGCAACGCAATAATGTGCATTCTACCAGCGCACCAAAAGTTTGAGAGTTTTTTTTTATTTGCTGACCTGTTTGGGTTTTTCATTGGCTAAAGTGGGGCTCAAAGCCTGTTTTTTTGTTTTTATATATTTCAATAATATTTTTAAATTTGATATACTCAAAATCGGCATATTTTGTTTTTAAATACAAAGGATAATTAGATCATTAGATAATCTACGCTAATATCTACGCTAATATTATAAAGAGAAAAGATTTGTATTTTTGTTGTTTTGTATGTAACGAATAGGCTCAAAAAATACTGGTCCGATTTCAAAAATTTTTTCACCATTAGAATGCTACATTATCCCTGAGTAACATAGGCTATATTATATTTTCAAAAAAATCAGGGATCCTTACTAAAACTCCAATAATGTAACCCAAAGTGGAAAAAGAAAACCTTGCATCGCGTGCGCTGCGAAAACTATTGATGATAGAACAAAATAATGTAGAACGACTTTGCAAAACACGTCATTATCTACAAAAAATGTCGCTACAGCATATGTCTAACTATTATAGTTATGTCACAATAAGAGTTCTTTTATTCTAAAAATGTAATTGAAATGCCGCCGCTAGAAAAGGCTCTTTATTTGTACCTTGGTTTTAATCCTTATCCAAATAAATCTTTTCATATTCAAGACTGATTCAATACCTATACATTACTTTTTGAATTTTCCAAATCGGACATTCCATTCAAAAGATTTTAAAAATTAAGCGACGCGCGGGTCTTGGGGCGCGTTTTCACTCAGCGCGGGCCCGGGCAAGGCGCGAGGTAGAAGGGCGTCTTGAACCCACCACGGTCTAAGTTTATCCTAAAACGTTGAAAAAATTTATGTCCACCCATGCGAAGCTGGGACAGGCCGCTAGTTCTTATATATTTCAAATATATTTTTAAATTTGACATACTCAAAATCGGCATATTTTGTTTTTAAATACAAAGGATAATTAGATAAAAAATAAGATAGGTTTTCCAGCCATAACGACCAAGCAATTAAATAAAATATACCCCATTTAAATTATACAAATTGTGTTTATAAATAACTGACTTTATAAATCTTGTCTTCCTATCTTTCTAAATCTTATCATCACTTATTGGCAATTTAAATAGTCCAATATCACCCATGATAATTAGATAGGTACTATCTTAAATTAATCGCCTAATTAATGTTAATTAATTTAATTTAATTAACGTACATTATGTACTAGGAGACCATGAATTTAAAGTAATGAGTATAACGAAGTTGACGTGCGATAACGTAATAAATTCATTATCTCATGATTATATACTGATGATAATAAGATACAAAGTGATGAAAGAAGAGTGTTTTCTGAATAGATATATAAAGAAGTATCTGATAAATCAAGATAAAGCCTCAAAAGTTTAATATAAGTAAATTATCAGAAATGAGGACGGTTTTTTAAATCATGTAATTATTTCTTCGGTATTTGATTTCACAACTAAACATAGATAAAACTTCATCTTTTTGAAATAGCTAGTAAAACAAATTTATAAAAACATTGATAAACAACTTTGCCCTTGTTTTTTTTTTCAATGTTAACATCGCCATCGTGATACCAGGCGGTCATGAGTGTACAAGAGGTGAGCTCAGCCGTGGCTTTGTATGTGTAAGTACAACGATTACGTATGTAAAACGCAAAAGGTGTGTCGTGTGTAGGAACGATTTCACGGTTTTTTTCATTGAGTAGGCACAACAGATGGAAAGGAAAACTTCATATTTTCTAGGTTAATGGAATAGAAAATATTTGTTTTGCGTCACCAAATAAAAATGTTTAAAATTACCTTTTGGTTATTTTTATGAAAGTTTTAAGAAAGTATGAGTTTTGGGTCTGACCATAATCTATAACAGCATCGAGGTTATATATTGACATCATAATAATATCAACTTTGTCATGATATTAAATAGGATATATTAGAGTTTACTTTATAAATACTTATAATTGAAAATAATTGAATATTTAATGCACTCTCTGTTTTATTAAATTAATATACTAATATTAAAGTTGTCTACATTATAACTGGCAACATTATAAGAGCTGTCAAATTAAAAAAAAATATGACTTGGCAAAAAGACTATTTCCAGCGCTAGAACAAAATTAAAAAAAGTCAAATTAAGTTAGCACTGCGTATTGAAAGAACAGAATCGACACCAATTATTACCCCTCGCATCGCTTTTTAAATGGTATACAAGCGGTACAGTAAGCAGTGATAAACATCTCACCCATCTGTTTACTATGCCGGAATAATTGCTTTTCTATCCACTACATAATAATACATATGTATCATAATCTAAGAATGTACAAGCGATAAACAAATTAGCTGTTTTCATGCGACAATGCTTACTGAGTGCGCGAAGCCACAAAGATGCATTTATTCGAGTCCGGTTATTGTACGACATGATAATGTACAGCATGATATTTGGAATCCACTTTGGTACCTTTTTGGATTCGTTTTATCTGGGTGTACATTATCGGGGTGTGCATTATCTGGATGTGCAATATCGTCACGTGTCAATAATGTACACCCAGATAATGTACAGCATGATAATGATGAATAATGTTGAATGAATCTACAATCATAGATAAAAAAAAATTGCAGGTAGTCATCCTTCTTACTTTTAATCGCAATGATAGAAAATAGTAGGTACTTTACATATACAACAGTAAAATGAAATAAATATTTTTTTCTTAATTTTTAAATAAGTTTTACAAAGTAGGTTTGAGTTCTTTTTATATTGTCCCAAAAGTTATTATCCGAGTTAGATTTGAAACCACAGCCGCGAAAAAAAAAAATATAAGTTAGTATAAACTTATGAATTGTAACAAAACCTATGTAAAGTCTCTTTGTTGGCTCCTTTCTCTACGAGTAGTATTATTCCGAACCACTATAATTTTTAAGAATTCTTCCGAGTTGAAAACTTGAATTTCAGAGGCGGATTTAAAGAGCCCGTTGATAAGCGATGCGGTCCTGTACTTGCTCTGCTGCTTTCTCAACAATCAACCTTTCACATTCAGACAACTTAATTATAATCGAATCGAGTCTTTCAATTTCGCATTAAAATAACATATAAAAATAATAACATATTATCTACCTCAGCGCATCAGCATTGCCAATAAATAAATAAATATTGGTGGACTTTCCACACATCACAATCTAGCCCCAAACTAAGCAAAGCTTGCAATAAGGGAACCAGATTAGCTATTACTTAAATACTTTTTTCATTACTCATACTCGGAAAGTAGGTCTGAAGTTGCCTGAGGTACGGGTTGGAAGTAATACATTTCAGCCCTAGGGAGAATCGTTTTCAAGTGACAGCTGTCAAATTATAAATAAAACTAGTTCTATTTTCACATTTCCTAGGAAAATAAACCTCTTTGGTTTACGAATGTCAACAGTATGACTTTTGACCTTCTGTTGACATTCGTAAAATATAAGAGGTACTTATTCAGCCAAGTTAGTGAAAACTGTAATGGTTTTTTTTAAATAGCCTTTATTTATAACCCTTTATTCTCATAATACAAATATTTAATTTCTTTCTTTTTAATAAACCGTGCAATTTTATCCTTTTTCGTAAATATAATTAAGTAGCTATATAACATCAAATCAAACATTAAAACTTTTTGGTTTGAATACAGCATGGATTTTAACTTTTTTCGATCGAACATAAAAACTCTTTGGTTAGAATGCAGCATGGATTGGATCTACTAGAATTCACTAATTCATGTTTTTTTTTTTCTTTGTATGTTTTTTGTTCTTTGTATGTGTTATGTGTTGATAAGCACAGTGTTTATCTCGGGTTAAAGACATATTTTGTCCCTGGAACTATTGGCGCCCTCGCTACGCTCGGGCGCCAAACCCCATCTCGGGATTAAATAAGTTACTTTCACCCCTAGGGTAACATTGTATAATTTATTTTATTGTAAATACATGCTTATAATATAATTAAATTAATACCCAGACAGACATATAAACATTTAGCGTGGCAATGCAGCGTCTTGGGGACGCTTCCAATTGGCACTGATTTGGATCAGTTAACCTATCTCTAGATCGTTTGCAACGGTCTACAGATAGCTCAACTGTTCCATATGCATTTTTTAAATACTTGTATGCAGTGTAATTTTCTTTGTAAGTAAATATCCATAAGAAATCTAAAAAAACATAAAAATATGTTTTTTTTTTTTTTATACAACAAAGTAGACAAACAAGCTTACGGCCCGCCTGATGGGAAGTGGTTACCGTAGCCTATGAACGCCTGCATTCACAAAAATTAATATTAAGAGGCTGACAAGCGTCAAACAATTTGTAGGAACTTGCAGCAGTCATAAACGCCGCAGCAGAGCCCATGTTGTTTTTAGCTTTATTTACGCGTTAAACCTACGTGTGTAATTTAAAATTGCACGCGTCGAGATAACTAGTATAACAAACCACCAGCCAAATATTGGCCTAGATTTGTAAGTAAATAGTAATTAGACAGTTTATCAATCCGTTTCACTACCAAAGTAAACAAAACCACTTGAGCTTTCTACGCCTCTCACCTCGCTGTGTGTGCGTGCGTCACGCACACAGTCACACACAGCCAAAAATCCACCTTTCTCTATTCATTTTCTCCTGGTACCAGCGATGGCGATTCTTTTTTTTTCCACGAGTAAATGGCAACGTCAATTCGGCGGTCGTTGTGCTAGTTATAAAGTTCACTGCCGGAACCGTTTGGTGACCTACCTTTACATTTAGCTGGTATTTGGCTGGACAGTTAGAGTATTAACATGCTGAACAAGAAGAGATTGCTTCAGCGAGGCTTGTTGAACGTGAACTTGATACTTAGGCGATGGGCGTTCATTGAGAAAAAAATGCGGCTGTTACGACAATGGTGTGTGGTTTTTACAAAAATACCTACAACGATTTCGTCATTGCTTTTGAAGTGCTTGCTCGTCTCATTTTCAGTCATGTCATGTGCAGTCAAACAGACTCTGTGATGAGTTGGTGATAGCCAGTACAGTTGTCTTTTCTATCTTGAATTTAATTTATATCATTGTTCAATAAAACCCAATATAGCTAGAAGTTTGCAATATTTTTGTATCCATAGCACTAAGAAAAGTTGATAAAAACCTCTTTGAAAGAATACCATTCTTACAAGGGTTTTCCGAACCGCATTACAAACAATTCTTCATGCTTTTTACCGTCCGTTTTGGATTTCCCAACTTCATTCGGGAAGTTAACACTCTTGTATTAATTATGCGATTTCGAACGCATTTTCTTTCATACCGATATTTGAATTTCGAATTTACTGACTTCCTTATTACGGAGAATTGGATATTTTTGATTGGATAAAACCTCTCGAATTCTCAAGCATTTAAAATCACAAAGTTACATCATTATCATCGTCACCAGTAGCCGTTAAAAGCTAGACATCGACTTTCTGTGACCACAAAATTTCTATAACACATTAACAGTGGTAGAATGCTAAAACCAAACGATGCGTTGGCAGAATGTTGGACTGTGCGCTGCCACTTGTTCCGCGCGTGGTGTCATGGCCGCACTTATGTTTGGGCAAATTGGGTGAAAGGTGAACGAACTTCGAAACGTTTCGCCAACTTTCGAAAGAAAACTATCGTTCGTCGAAAACTTTTGAATGTCACAGATACCATTCATCTGGTGATCTTAGTATTATACTAGAGATTATGTGTTAGATTTTTGCTTATATCTTAGACTAGTGGCTTCCCGCGGCTTCGCACGCGTTGAAGTGGTGAACCGTGATTGAGCCACAAACATCCAAACATCGTAACTTTCGCATTGATTTGTATATTATTAGGGTAGGAATTTAAATACCTACGTAGGTATAAGAGATACCCATAGGCGTACATTACCCATATTAGGTAGGTAGGAATAGGTACTGAGTTTAGCACAAATACAACAAAGACAACCTTACTCGGAAAATATGTACCTATTTGTTCCTAGTTTCTACCGCAAAAACAAACGAAACGAAACAGCTTCACGACCTTGATCCCCAGGCACGGAAGATACCCTCAGATCTCTTCGTACCAACTCAAGATTCCCGTTTTTAGAATGCCCCTTACAAACATTGACGCCTCGTTGTATCCTTTTTACTCGAGCGCAACGAAGGAGGGTAACGTTTTAGGGGTTGTTTTCGAAAATAAAACTGTCTTTTTGTTATTTATCCACAGAACACATTTGCTTTTAGTTTGAAGTTAATGTTAAAGTTAAAAATCTCCCATACAAACCTTGAAACTTTGGCAGTCTTTTGCAACCTTTGCAGGGGTAGTTTTAAAATATTGATAACGTGATTTTAAACTATTTATTGTGCAGTATATATACTTCAAGTTTGAAATCAATCGCACTATGCGTTAAAAATCTCCCATACTAACTTTTACAGCCATTTGCACCCTTTGCAGGGATAATTATCAAAAATAGAGTGTCATTCTTAATTATTTATTTCTTAGTATATTTACCTCAAGTTTTAAGTCAATCGCACCACGCGTTAAAAAACTCCCACACAAACTTTGACATCCCTTTGCACACTTATTAAGGGTAGTTTTAAAAAACTAAAAATGCTTTTCCTATTTTTAAGCTTTGGAGTATATCTACTTCAAGTTTTAAGTTTGTTGATTCAAGGAACACAATTTTTCATACAAACATTTTCATTCCTTTTTACACCCTTAGGGGTTGAATTTACAAAAATCCCTTCTTAGTACACCTCTACGCCATAAGACCTATATTCTCTTCAAATTTCAAGTCTCTAGGACCAGCGGTCAAAAAACTCCCGTATAAACTTTTACATCCTTTGGCACACTTATTAAGGGTAGTTTTAAAAAACTGAAAATGCATTTCCTATTTTTTTGCCTTGAAGTATATCTACTTTAAATTTCAAGTTTGTAGATTCAAGGAATACAATTTTTCATACCAACGTTTTCAACCCTTTTTACACCCTTAGGGGTTGAATTTCTAAAAATCCCTTCTTAGTACACCTCTACGCCATAAGACCTATATTCTCTTCAAATTTCAAGTCTCTAGGACCAGCGGTCAAAAAACTCCCGTATAAACTTTTACATCCTTTGGCACACTTATTAAGGGTAGTTTTAAAAAACTGAAAATGCATTTCCTATTTTTTTGCCTTGAAGTATATGTACTCCAAGTTTCAAGTTTGTAGGTTCAAGGAATACTATTTTTCATACAAACGTTTTCATCCCTTTTTACACCCTTAGGGGTTGAATTTCCAAAAATCCCTTCTTAGTACACCTCTACGCCATAAGACCTACGTACTCCTAAAATTTCAAGTCTCTAGGCCCAGCGGTTTAGGCTGTGCGTTGTCTATATGTCAGTCAGTCAGTCAGTCAGTCAGTCAGGACTTTGATTCTTATAGTATTAGAGATATAAAATACTAACCGCTGAAAGTCATGAAAAGTGATCATCGAAATATTTAAGGCAAATCGAAATAATTTAAAAGATCTTTACACTGATAAATGCTTATGGAGATTATTTTTCAGTTAAAATTATTGCACCCGGTATATATTAGTAAAAAAAACACAAAAACATCAACAGAGATAGTCAGAGGTACGTCCAAACATTACATTTGGCAAATACCCACATTTTGCAGTAGTATTCCATACGTGACAGTTTGCAAGCCCATCGCCGCTGTTAGAATACTAACTGGTTTCCTCGCGATGTTTTCCTTCACCGTTTAAGAGCACATACATATTAATATTCATACTATTTACATTTCTCATTTTAGAAGTGTATTAGTATTGAATATATTATGTTTTCGTCCATGGCCGCGGCGTTCGGACATTGAGCTAAATTGGTTAAAAGGTGAACGCACTACGAATCATTTCGCCAACTTTCTATAAAAAAGAAAGGTGTGGCTTGAAAGGGCTAATTCTACCCAAAAATAACAATTTTTAAATAAAAGCAACAAAGCAGTTTATTTCACACTTGATTTTAATAAGAAAATTTTTGACTAATTTCGTTGTTAAATTGCAACGCAAAATGTTTCGTCCTCACTATGTTTTCCTTCACCAATTGAGAGCTTTGGTATAGCGCACATAAATTCTTTCAAGAGATAATAAAAAATTATGAAAAACTAGTTTCGAACCCACGACCTTACACTCAGAAAGCGGAGTCACTTCCACTAGACCACCAGATACCTTTTATAATAAAGTGGGAACATTTTAATATCATGATAAAACGAAACATTCATGGTCTCATTTTTTTGTTTTACTACCCGTTGATGGAACAAGCAGATGGCCGACGTAGTTTTAAGTGGTAACCATCACCTCAAGCACTGCCTCGTTAGACACGCACGACAGGATCGTACCCTACGATGCACTGCCTTACGTCCATCAACTCGTGGCATACAGATGTTAAGTCTCATGTGCCTGTAACTTCACCGGCAACTACACTCTTCAAACCGAAACACAGCAACGCTGCTTGACAGAAAAAGGCATTCATGGTCGCAATTCGGCAAATCGGGTGAAAGGTGAACGCACTCCATACATTTCGTTGTTCATTGACTCACCAGAGATTGCACTGCTAAGCGTTATCAGTTTTATTACAAACATTCGATACTGTATTCTATTGCTTGTTCTATCAAAAAATTTAATAAAAAATACTTATTTGTGGTACTAAGAGCTGATTTCACCATGGTCTGTTAGATTAACAAAGGATTAAAGGGCCGTTAAATATTTCAAAATGTACGCGTTTGACATCTAAGGTTAGATTTAACGGCTTGTTCATCCTTGATTAGTAACTAACAGAGCATGGTGAAATCAGCTCTTAGTCTTACCTACCTACTACCTAATTTGCGAAATTTTTTATACCGTCGTTAAGTACAGAATGCAAAAACGAATTATAGTTATTTATTTACTGAAAAAAAACGTCAGCGCCTTAAGTGATATCGTAGGCGTAGTGCTATCCTCAGAGTAGAAGTGTGTAGCTACTTTCGACGGAACACTAGAAAGTTAGGATATTATCAATTCGTGAAATGCGAAAGCGCGCCGCTTGGTGCCATTGTACTGCCCCACGGTGCAGCCTTCCTACGCTGACTCAATACAATACAATACAAATGTTATTTTATTATTTTTTAAAATATACATATGATACGAAACGTTGAAATCTCCTTGTTAGTAATTTAAAAAGAAATAATTAAAATACTTGTTTTTTTTTTATAAAACAAAATACACCGATGAAATTTCCTGTAAAAAATACATGTTTTGTATTGTAAACACAGCCCCTAATTTAATATAAGTTCTTAGTGCTTACGGCCAATGATGAATAAACTTTTTTTTATAGTTTTTTTTATTCTAAGGTCAATTACAAATATGAAGTTATAACCTACCCTATTAGGTATCTATTTTGCATTACATGTACGAGTACCTTTCCTATCAATGGTTATTATAAGTATATCTAATTGAAATTTAAACAAATACCTTGTATTTGTTCAAATTTCATTTCATATTGTAATTTAAACAAATAAACATAATTATAATTTTTCATAGGAGATCTCGATCTTGCTTAGATTTATATAAAACAGAAAATTTTAAAGTTAGTTTTGATTCTACAATTACGATAAGATATTGCTCCTAAAGATAACAGAGACAGTTTCACGACTTGAATCACGGCACGGTAGATATCCACACAAATAACGCGCCAGCTTTAAGATCACTTACGGCTTTCTGAAAGCTCGATCAAAACTAATCAGATGTCAATTCACTGCACTTACCTAGTCCAGTTTATTTGTTTTTGTGTAATTAATTAGAAGCTATCGACATAAGACTCTTTAGTAGCATTACTTTTACAAACCTTAGTGGTTTTCTTAGTGCTATTTAATTAATATGTATATTATGTATATTTTTTAAAAATAATTTTAAAAAAAAACTTGCTATATCTATCTAATTTGATGTAAAAGCTGAAATAGCAAGTGACTTGACATCCGATTACGTTTGATCGAGCTTTCAGAAACCGGCCGTTACTCTTTTCAACGCGTCGTACACGAGTCCCAACATATATTTAATGACAGACTTCATCATATATTTTTTTTAATGAATGAAAAATGTCTAGGCACCACTGATTTTTTCAGAATGAGCAATATAACATCATTAAAGCATGAAAAATATATCCATTCCGTTAAAAAAAGTTATCCACACGCTTTTGCTACGTAAACATAGCGATAGTTTTCAGTTTACAAACATTCATAAATACCATAGTCATTGTATTGATAGCTTTTGAAAGGCGGGTAAAATCCAACGGTTAGTCATCAAAGCTCTTACTTATGCACTTAATATACATATACAATGTGTCTGGTTACTGGTGTCGGAGACTTTGAGGAGGGGAAATATGGTAAATTTTATCGATCCCCCAAAGTCTCCGACACCGGTCACCAGACACATTGTATAGCCTATTTCATCCCACTGCTGGGCAAAGCCTCTTCCCCCCCCCCCTACAAGGATTTCCAGTTCTCCCTACCCTGAGCCTCTTCCCACCATCTACCTCCAAAGACATTTAGATCGTCCCGCTAGGGCTTATAAAATTTACTCAAGTTAAAGAGAGCACTGGTGGCCTAGTGGTAGCAGCCTCGCTTTTGATCCTAAGGACCAGGGTTCAAAATCGGTCGTGTACCAATGAGTTTTCTATTCAAAAATGTATGTGCACAATGCCAGTACTCTCAAACGGTGAAGGAAAACATCGTGAGGAAACCGGCATGACGTAGAACCTAATAAGTTCTATAAAATGTGTCAAGTGCTCGAAAGGAGCACTTAAAATCCTTTCACCACACTGTTTCGAAAGAAACTAGTGACACGATAAGAGAGAGAGACTGTCTGTTATTACCCATTAGTAAGAGATGCGTTAAACATTCGTTATTCCTTTTTATTATTTAACTTTATTGTTTTATATACTTATGTAAATGTTTATATGCCGTCAGGCTGGACTAGCGAAGCCAAAATTCTTACCCTACCACCAATATTGTACCTAGTTTCCATAGAAAATAAATATCTTTATCTTTTATCTTAATTTTTTGACGTATTTTATAAGTAAGTCCGCAAAAGAATACCATTACTTCAATACCGGCTTACAAAAGTTCTTACGTATTTGACCATGAAGGCTGAAGTTTTCTAAGCATTGCAATGGGGTTCCCTAGACAGTGCGTCAGATCCTGCTACACTTTTAGATCCTATTGGTACAGTCAGCGACAAAAGTTATTAATCATTATCATCATCAGCCCACTGCAGACATAGGGCGCACGTAAGCATTTTTAAAAAGATCAATTTTACGCATCTCCAAAATCTCCATCCACTGTCTTATTTATTTATTTAACAATACATCTACAAACTAACAGCTTCAGCCAAAACTTCTATAATCGACATAAATGATTTATGCAAAAAGATATGATAGTCATGTACAAAGGGGAGCTTTCTACTTGGCTGGTTAACGAATTCTTCAGAATGTCAAAGTCAAAAGGTATTTATACAATTGAATGACAAGAATCAATTTGAAACGTCTTCAAGCTAGGTGAATCTAGGTGCCAGTTCCACGCGACCAAGCCTAAAAGAACAGGCAACAGACTTACGGCTTGGTACCGTTCTTTTGTATGATCCTATATAATATAATAACAATGAAGCTCCAGTGTAGTGCCAATTGAATTTTGTGAGGCGTAGACATAAATACTGGATCTACTCTTCTTGCTGACTGTACTTGCATCACTGACACAGATTGAAGCAGCTCAAGTCACTGAGTTCAAGGAAATCAGTGACTCACTAAGCTTGTAAACAAACTGACATCACATGTTTATGCAACTTTTACTAGAGATTTTGGCCATATTTCTGATTGTATGAATCAGAGGGAAGATGGCATAACTGGGCCTCTTGATATCTTCTAGTGCCCATTCCAATAACTCTGTTTATTTTCAACTCATGGATCTCTTAAAAACAATGAAGTTTACAAATAATGGCGGTAATAGAGCAATCATAATTATTTGATCCTAGAGTTTGCTTTTTTCGGTGACTGTTCTCGGCGCATAAATTCAATGGAAACAAAGGGTGGTGTGAGTTGCAGAACGAATATAATATATTTTACGATTCGTCAACTCACACCAGTTGGTACAAGATTCATGATGTGAGTTGACGAACGCCTCAACTCTGTCCCCCACAAGATTGTCTCTCGTCTGTCCTAGGTCTCTAACAAGCTTGTGTTGTAGAATTGCAGTGGTTCTTAATTAAACCAAAAAAGCTTTCCAGCCGATTTTTTTATAATCCGACTTTTTGATGGAACAAGCAGGTGGTCCAGCTGATGTTAAGTGGGCAGATAATAAAGCATTGCCTCGTAAGTCACGCACTATATGAACGCGCCTTACTGCACTGCTCTACGTCCATTAACTTGAGGCATACAGATGTCAAGCTTCATCTGCCTGTTATTTCACCTTTCAAACCGAAACACAGCAACGCTGCTTTCCGGGAGAAAACTCCAATCCGTTGGTCTAGTGGCGTGCAGTATAAAGACTTGGGCGTGCAGTACCTTTGTACTAAGTCTTTACTTGGAGTATTTCACCCGCTGCAGAGGTCGACAACATTTTGGTCCAGTAACGTGCATGACTTCGCTTCAGCCCTCATCCGCTGGTCTAATGGTGTGCAGTGCAAAGACTCGGAGTTGTTCACCCGCTGCAGAGGTCGACTACATTTGGTCCAGTAACGTGCATGACTTCGCTTTCCTGTCGTCTAGCGGAAAGTGATGTCTACGTGTCATTGACCCCCAAATCTGACATGTGATCGGATGATTGGGTATTCGCAATATTACTTTGATTGAGCTTCGTAAGCTAATTTTTTGGTTACAAAAACTGCCCACTGAAATGTATTATTTTTAATTATACTACACAGCATCCGGATAAAAAGTATTCTATACGATATTCCGAATCAAACTTCGTATGAAGATAAATCATAAAAATTTCTGAGCTTCCATTGAGGGTTATGTTTAAAATTTTTTATTCATACAAAAAATAAAAGGTCAAGTGATGGAACACGCAGATGAGCCACCACAGTTGAGGTGCTATTTTGTCTTCATATGCAATACCAGCAAGTCCACTAAACGCATGCCCAATGCGTTGCATTGTGTCCATCAGCATAAGATATAAGCATAAGTTTTTATAATTTCTGTTATTCCTAAACTACAAAACTTCATAAAACATTATTCAGGTTACAGTGGTCACTAATATGCAGGCAGATAACTGAAATTCAAATAGTTATGTAAACAAAAACTTGCTACAGAAACTCGTAGCACAGCGCTACGAGACATGCGTAGTTGATAAAACTATCAAAACTCATGATTTTATAATCTTTCGTGTAACTTTGTTCCTAATTCACAATAAATATATGTACAGTCGACTGGACTAAGCTAAAAAAACTTAAACATATGATCATATGAAACATATGATCATGAACTCACTTGTTTTTGAGTATTTGCTCCGTAAATGTTTATAGTACATGTGCGACACCTTTTCAAAGTAACAAAACGTGCATATCTTAAGTGCAGCGGACTTTATATTTTAATTTTTTTATTGAACGCAATATGATTAGGAAAAATACAGAAATAGAGTACATGTACGAAGGCAGGCGTAATCCTAACAAGAGCTTCCGAACCTTTGAGGCAAGAGTAAGGAATCGTTATTTGATTTTCATAACAATTTACAATTATTTCAATTATAATAGAAAAATATTAATAACTTAGCTTATTTAAATATTCTTTGTAAATAAATCTCATAGTAAATCTTATAAGATCAAAATTCAGTTAGAAATGTCTTGTTTCACAAAAAATATTCCAACTAGAGTATCGCATTCGAAATTTGTCCAAAACTTTGACTATGAAATACAAAGCAGAGTTCAAAATACTTGCAGTTGAGGTCATCGCCCTCGCATCTACACGAACTTTTGGCTAGCTCTCAAACTTTACGTGTCGGAATTTTTTAATTGCCTTTCTTTCTGGCTCACTGTTCCACACATATGAGTGAGCGAGATAGCGCGATGACTGTACAATTAATACATTCAGGTTTTCAGGGACCTTACATATAGTGCTTCTCAATTGTATAACGACGTAACAAGCTAAATAATAGCGTAAGACGCTGTCCTACCCAATGGACCGCCGACATTGTGAAGATCGTGGGAAGTCGGTGGATGGAGAGTGCTCAGAATCGTATTTATTGGAAATGTATAGGGGCGGAATATGGCCAGCTGTGGACTTAAGCAGGTTGATAAATATTTATGATCGTTATTTAATTCAAGTTTAAAAAAAAATGTATCCAATAGATTTACAGATATAAATATAAATATTGGTGGACTATCCACACAGCAGTATCTAGCCTTACACTAAGCCAAAGCTTGTAATATGGGAACCAGATAGCAGATAATACATTTATACTTTGTAAATACATACTTATAATATTATGTAACACCCAGACAGAGAACAAACATCTATGTTCATCACACAAATGTTTGTTCTCGGTGGGGATCGAACCCACGGCCTGCGACGCAGAAGGCAGAGCTACTACTAACTGAGCTGTGAAGGCTATTTACAGATATAAAAAATAATTATAAAAAAAAGTAAACAACTTGTTTTCTCATAAAGCTTTAGATAATCGACTGCTAGACACCTATCTCGTTTATTTACAGGAAGAACAACACAGCCACCACACTTGGATTGGTCAAAGTCGAAGAGAAGAAGTATTTTTCTAATTAATCACAAATATTACTTTGAAACGTCTCAAAGCTAGGTGAATCTAGGTGCCTGTTCCACGCGACCAAGCCTAGAAGTACAGGCAACTCAACAGGTCACTGTGGACTCGGTGAAATGAATAAAGTCAAAGTCAAAAGGTATTTATTCAATAAAATCACAAGGATCACTTTGAAACGTCTTAAAGCTAGGTTACTCTAGGTGCCAGTTCCACGGGATGCTAGGTCGGGTAACCTCCTCGTGGTGCACACTGGTAACACCATGAAACACGCCTGCAGAGTACTGCGAACGTGTTTCATGGTGGCTAATAACCCGACACGGCGGGCCTCTCCGCGTGTCCCTCTGTCTAGCAGAGGGCACAGTGTGATGAGGCAGGGTAGACCTACGGGTCTACCCAGGCGGTAGAGCGCGCGCGAGAGACGCGGAACTTCTCGCGCCGCTCATGGTGGTGAATAGCGGGAGAAGACCTGGAGGGGCCTTCTCCCGCATTGCACGTATTCACCACTCCGTCGGGCGGGAACGGCCGGGCACTCACGGTCGTTCCCGGGCCCCCCTCTGCAAAGGGGGGGGCGTGCGGGCCCCGCCGTCAAGGCGGGGGCGTTGCGGGGGCCCCGCTGTCATGGCGGGCCAATCGCCGGCGGGGAACTGGATGAAAAGGCTCTGCCAGTTTCCCAGTTCCCCTCCATATAGGCGACGCGGGAGTGTCGCTGGGTTGTTTAGTGGGTATACCGGGAGCGGAAAACCGGGGAGTCCCACATATCCCCTCCATCCTCCAATGGGGGGGAATGCGTAATGCATTTTTGCCAACGTCAAAAAAAAAAAAAAAAAAAAAGTACCAGTTCCACGCGACCAAAGCCTAGAAGAACAGGCAACAAACTTACGGCTTGGTTCCTACCGTTCTTTTGTATGATCCTTTATCTTTTAATATACTTATAGCACAGTATTAGTTACATGCACACTCTTTATATGCACATTATATCATGTATAATGTGCATATAACGAGTTTCAGTATATATATCAAGCCTTAGAAAACACAAATTCGAGTTAGCGAAGATTAAAAAAGCCGCGGCTATAATCAAAATTAGCGGCCCATTTCGCTCAATAAAAACTATATTATGTTGTAAAACTACATGCCCATGGAAAAGTCGCAACATTTTAATGTTTGTTTTCTTGTCTTGTTTTTGCGATGTTCGTATGATTTAAAAAAACAAGTCTAATTATGTAGAAGAAGCAAGAATGTGAAGCTATTTCAGTTTTTGTTCGACAAGCTACAAGCTTGTCAACAAAGTTCAGATTCTCGGTCATCAAACCGAAATGACCGTATCTTGAACCGAGTTTCAGTAATAATTCAGCAGCCAAATCCATTAACATCTGAAATGTTAAGGCAAAATCATACCGTGCATGTATTTCCTGAATACTGACGTCAATCTAACAGGTAAAGATCACACTTTACACTAATTATTTGAATATAAATCTTTGAAATATTTTTCAATTAAAAGAGTTAGGCATTTTAAAAATGTCATTACACTTCACCAGATTTGTTTAAGTTGAGCTATCTCTAGATCATTTTCAACGGATAGCTACACTCCTCCGTAGGCAAACCTGATCAATAGCACCACATATCGTAAATTAAAATATTGACTTTCAAATTATTGAAATGATTTAAAAACATGAAAATGTTAACCCTTTCATGTTTGAGATTATTCATTTATATAGGTACAAAAAAGTGTAGGCACCTCTTTTGTTTTTTTTTAATTACATTTTAACCGCAGGCAAAATGAAAAAAATATCAAAATACTATTATATTTATTTAATTTAAACTTTCGTTGTTAGGTACCAAAACTGTTTATACGATCACTTTATTATAAAAACAAGTCCATGCGATTCAGTCAAAAATGCGCACACATTATTATTATTGTGTTTAAAATTTATTTAAAATAATCAGTTTCAGACTCTCATCATTCACCATTTTAAATTCATTCATAATCACAATCATCCTTTTAAAACACAGTGGGTAGGTTTACTTTACACTTTTTGTGTTTGGGTAACCTTTTAAGGGATATTGTTGCAAAATTTATTATCAAATTCGAAAACAAGTGACCTCACAAATGTTACAAAAAATTAAAATTACTTGCTGCTAGAAAAAAAAAAGAGATTTTTAGCAAACTTTTATCGAAACAAGTCAAGCGTAATTCTAGTCTCTTAACTAAATGACTATTATATTTATAACCAAAAAACAATTTTTTTTTGTATTTTTGAGTTCTATAAGTTAATATGACGTACGGAACTTTGGATCTCACTTCACATTGACTGAAATGTCAAAAGACACGCAGATTTGTGTAGCGCGCCGCGATATCATGATTTTTCCTTCTAAAGTCCATACCAACTTACACGAATAATTGCGCAAGCGTCTGACAGCTTTTATGGCTAGCAATAAACCGATCAAGATAATATTTGATACAGAAATGGAGCATTCTGCATTCTGGAGAAGAATTATTCAATTGAATCACAAGGATTACTTTAAAAAGTCATAAGGCTAGGTGAATCTAGGTGCCAGGCGGTTCCACGAGATCAAACCTAGAAGAACATAGGCTACACTTTCATTCATAAAGATTTTTACATAATTATTATATTTTTTTAAATGAGTATGGATGCTTGACTTTATTTTTTAGCAATACAAGTGATTGTTTCCGGTATAGTCTGTAATTTTCTTAAGTCGAAACTAAATAAAAGTGGCCAGTAATCATATTCAAAAATCACAAAGCTCTTTTCAGAATCAGCCACTGTCAGATTTCACGCTTAAGAAGCAACCGATTTTTCTATTGTTTTAGAAAAAAATGTCAAAAGCTTCCTTCAACTTTAGCGGTGCTGTTTGACAGTGGGCACAGTGGTCCCACAGTGCCATAAACCAGACAAAAATCATAATGAACGGGAACGTTTGTGAAACTGTACATTTTTTTATAAACAGTCCTATGACGTAGCGTTTGTGGTCATCTGTCATTCTGACATTTGTCATTTCGCCATCTCAACGGGTGAATCCGTTAGATCCTTTGTTGTGACAATATTTTGTTGTTTGACCGCGCCCTTGGGGTGGTGAGCCATAAAAATGATGATAAATCATATTATCTGACGTTACAGTAGGGAATTGCAAAATGCTAAAAAGGACTACTACTAAAGATGGATTTTTTTCCTGTTTAAAAAATATATCCAACGTAATTTACAAATAATGTTTGAAGTCAGTCTAAGTTTGGGTCAGTCTATGGTTAGTCAGAGGTACTTCCAAACATTACATTTCAAATATTCACATTCTTCAGTAGTTAGTATTCCATACGTGACAGGTTGCAGGCCCATCGCCACTGTTAGAATAACGGCCGGCTTCTGAAAGCCCGATCAAAACTAATCGCATGTCAAGTCACTTGCTATCTCCTAATTCGATGTAATAGCTGAAATGGCGAGTGAATTGACATCCGATTAGTTTTGATCGAGCTTTCAGAAACCTATCAAAAGAGACCGTAGGTACACTATTTAAAAAATAGCATTTATTAATTCATAGAATACTCCACTTCAATTAAAATAAATAATGATGTCCATCTGTTTTAATTATTTGTGGGGAATATAGCTCCTGACAAATTAAAAACATTTTATTTCAAGGACAGTAGATTAATTTCCATAGAATTAGAACAAGTCGCCAATTCTTTCCGAATTCAGAAGCATTTTTGCTTTGTTTCTAAAACAGTATTCAGGTATCCAAAACCAAATTGTCTCCCCAAAACAATTGACAAAAGATACGGTAGCAATAGTCAGAAACTATAAATATTATAATTAAATCTTTTCAGAAAGTAACGGTAGAGAAAGGGTTGTCGTAAAAGTTTTGTGTAAAAATAAACTGCTAGGAAGAAAGGGTTGAACGGTACAGTGGCCAAATTTTATGTGCTGTTTTAGAATGTTATCTAGCACGTACACGTTGTAAAGTTGCGGGTGAAATTTTTATATTGATTTACTATCTTTGGTTTGGGATGAATGTTTGTCATATTTGTAGACTGCTTATAACCAATTTGATAGGTAACCAATGTGTATAGAAAAGGTTTCGTCCAATACATATAAATTTTTATAAACTTAATGTAGGTTTTTAGTATTTACGATTTATTTATCAATTTGGAAATTTAAAAGTTTGATTTTAATTCAGAGTATTTTTGATACTACAATAAAATAAACCCATGAGTTAAAAAAAATAACCCACTTAAACATTTGTCTATGCCTTATTTCATTTTGGGGATAACTGATTACAATCTAATACCTATTAATATAAAAATAGATGCGCACTATTGTTTGTTGTCCGGAATAAAAACTATTCTATAACTATTTCTAATAACAAGTAGGTAGGTACAATTTGTTTGGTCCTTAAAAATATACTCATAAAAAAGTTTTTTACCCACCTTCTTTTAAGACACAACCTTTTTAAGAAAAAAGAGCTGGCCGCAATAAAATAGAACGAAACAGACACACCGCCTTTAATAAAAAAGCATAATTGTCCATTTCTTATTCATATTGCAATTAATTTGTTTGCATAACATTAAAATTATGTAAATGCAGTTTAAATGTGTCCTTGGTAATATTTGTCAATTTCTTGGACGTACAAGGCTTATCAGCAAGTTTTTATTTGTTAAAGGTTTTACGGTTTTATTTTTTATTATACTTAAATTTTTATTATGCCATAATCACGCTCTATTTTATATATTTTCCACTAGTAGGTACACTTTTTTGAAATAAAAATATAATTATGTATGTTTTATATCTAAAGTGAACTACTTACTTAGACCTAAGGCTTAAAAATTGTCTTTGTTAAATAAGTGGCTACCTTAAAAGGCGAAGACAAGAGCCAATGTATCTCTCACTCGTTTCGACATGATGAAAGATATAAAATAACTTGACTCATTTCCGAAAAATCGCAATCTACAATTTAATAAAAAACATTTTGATCGATATTAGTTTTCCTACTCAAAAGTTTGCATACCTAAGTACGAAAACTTTATTTATATACATTATTTATATAATTATCATTAATATGTATATTTTTTATTATATACCCCACCGATCACATGCCCTCCCATACACCTCAACCCACATTATTTAATTCTAAGATAGGTAAGTACCATTTTATTTTGACAGCCGTCACAGCTCAGTTGGTAGTAGCTCTGCCTTCTGTGCCGTAGGCCGTGGGTTCAATCCCCACCGAGAACAAATATTTGTGTTATGAACATAGATGTTTGTTCTCTGTCTGGGTGTTATATAATATTGTAAGTAAGTATTTACAAAAAAAGCGTATAAGTAGTATATCAGCTATCTGGTTCCCATATCACAAGCTTTGGCTTAGTTTGGGGCGAGATAGTGCTGTGTGGAATGTCCACCATTATTATTATTATTATTATTTATATTATTATTTTATTATGATATTAGGTTGACTATGTTTTTTACACCATGTCTTATCTGTTTAAGTTTTAATCTATTGTCTGTGTAAATCGTGTTTTTTTGTACTCTGGCCTCCTGCGATACAGGCTTGTCCTAGTGCGGGGTCCATCAGCAACCCTTGTACACTTCTATTTTTGGTATATAAATGAATTTGTATTTGTAGTAAAGCAAAAAACTTGTATCGATCAAAATGATTTTTTTGCACGAGGCACTAGCAAGTGCTGCGTAGATTGTGTTTCACCACAGTCATATTCTGTTAGGGTGGGATCTCTAAGCCTCCATTTTCACACTTTGTTTCTGCAGCGGCACACAAGGCAGAGCTACGACCAACAGCGCTGTGAAGGCTGTCACAAAAAGCTGGCTGAAACGTGGGAACACAAATAAAATATAACCTACAGTTATCAATAAAACAACAATAAATGCCAAAAACAAACTTAAAATAACGAGGACTCTTCTTGAAACTGAAGAAAGCCCTTTTCGACTTTCTAATCGTAAAACTCGTAAAGGTTGCAATTTTAGTGCAATATTATGCATTATTTTAAATTTACAGTCTGTTAAATAACTTGGTACCGTTATATAATCCGTTAGGCACCGTTAAGGCTTGCACAAACCTTTTTTATTATTTTACAAGTGCCTAAATATTTTAGTGCAAATACTGTAGAAATGGCCTTGTGGTTTTTTATTCCACTTTTTATGCGAAAGCTATCCTTTTTAACATTTTGTACAGAAGATAAAACAATGAATTATGTTTCTTGTCTATTGCCCAAACCTACAATATTATTTAAAAAATATATATTTTATGAACTTTTATCGGTATCCGAACATGTCAGTACCATCGTGTTTTCCTTGACTAAACTAATGCCAATCTACGCATACTCTTGAGTGGGTACTGGGTTGGTTGTTGAGTTTGTAAAAGATTTAAGTGGATATCTACCGTGCCTATGGGTTAAAGTCCGGTTTTTTTATACCATTAGTCTGGGAGAAACAAACCAGCTGCGTCCCAGCGGCCATCGTTAGATACAGGATTATTTTGCCTCAAAATTGTAAACAAAATAAAGTATTATGAAAAAGGTAGCTTGGACACGCCAGATTAAAAAAAAATCAGAGCACGTTCAGTCAGCCCGCATAATTTAAGTATCGCTACCTTATAGGATTAGGTGACCTAAGAAGATTATCTGGTTAAAGACAATACAATTTGTAAGTTGCTGATAAAATTTTCTGACAACTGAAAGTGTCCTAGATTATGACAAAAACGGTGCAATTGTAAAAGTTTTTAAGCAATATAATTAAACCTTTCAATATTTTATTTCTACAGCTGGACAGAAAATGGAGATTAAGATAGGGAAGCTAAATATTTGAAGGATTAAATTCTCCGTCAAGAGGATAACAAGATATTAAGATATAATTAAATAGTTTTCGTAAACTACTTAGATATTTTTGAGTAGTGACAAGTGTAGTACCTACCCGCGTTAGTAAAGAAGCGAACCTTTATAATAATTAAGAGAAGTAGAGCTCTTTGTGTGTGGGTAGTACTACCACTACCTATGCCTATTTCTGCCGCCAAGCAGCGTTGCTGTGTTTCAGTTTGAAGAGTGTGGATGCCGGTGGAATTACAGGCACATGGGGCTTAACATCTGTATGCTTCAAGTTGATGGACGCAGGGCAGTGCATCGTAGGGCACGTTCCTATCGTGCGTGACTTACGAGGCAATGCATTGTTATAGATGATGGTTACCACTTAACATCAGGTGAGCCATCTGCTTGTTCCATCAGATAGTTGTGTAAAAAATACACAATTTTAGTAATATTAGTTGTTACAACAGAATCTACTCCATTGATTTGTCGTTTCTTCTGGTACATTTAAACGTAGATTCTGACACTCACAATCCGCCGATTCTTAGTACCTATGGGTACTTACTACGAGACTTTTACTGAATTTTAATTTCAGACATTATTTCATTCTTCTTCTTCTTCGCTTCTTGATGGCTTCTGCCCGTAATTTTGACAGACAATCAATTCAGTCGCTTCCAATCAATGGTAGCGGTTTCTACAAAACTTGCGTATGAACATTTTTGATCTGATTTGAACTGATGATTTCATGTATATAGAAAAACTTCAACTAAAAATACTGTGGAATATTACAAATTTAACGTAAATTCTTAAAATTAGGGAAATAAAATTATACTTTTATTACTTATTAGGGCTACGTATGGGAAACACTAATTTGAAACTGTAATTACCACATTAATGTTGCGTGTATATTGCACCGTCTTATCAAACAAGCAAGACTAGGAAAATTAGTTGGTATGTTTCCTCAAATGTTATCGTTTTTTCAATTAATTCGTAGGTGGTTCACCACCAAACCGTTATGACGTAATGAATTCTCAAATTAAATTTAGGCGTCATAATGCGTACGTATGATATATTGCGTATTTCAATTTATCCTGGTGGCAACACACATTTGCCTGGTTTTATCTCGACAAAGGTATATTAGGGTTAATTATTAAACAGTAATTTCTGTTTTTATAAAGCCTATTGGATTTTACAAATTAATAACCTAATATTATACGAGCCGTAGTGCAAGTACGGAACTCATTTCGCTAAATTGATCTATCGTCAAATTCGTGATATTTTGACGAATTGTGCGAGTACGGAACTCGGGGTCGCTATCTTTTGACGATCGCATGCGATCACACGTGAAAATGATTCTTCGTCTAATTCGCTTAAATGCACGAATTCGACAACACGATCGTGAAATCAAAAGTACTACCATACTCGCATTTTAGCAAAATTTGCTAAAATTTTACGAATATCACGACTTTCGTCAAAATCGCCAAAAAATCGCTAAAACCCGTTTTCACGAATAGAAATGTCAAATTTGACGATCGCATAGTTCGTAAAAAGATCGGTACTTGCGCTGCTGGGCATACATAGCCCAGGATCGCGAGGTGTGGAAGGAATGGGGAAGGCCTTTGCCCAGCAGTGGGACCCGGAGGGCTCATAATAATAATAACCTAATATTTAATTTATTTTGACTAAGTGTTGCTTATTTCGAAGGAAATATCCCTTTGGACATACAAAGTGATATCTTGGGCTAAGAAGCGGCGGAATGGTCGGCCCGTACGGAATTTCACTGTGTACTTTTAATTAAAAAAAAACTCACTGTAGTATAATAAATCCTTATGTTTCTGTTTAACGTATTTGTTAAATAATCCGGGAAATACTTGTCAAACCCTCTTTGCCATCAATCAAATGAAACTGCTATTTCCCAAATGCAGATTCATAAAAGTGGAGTATTTTTAAAATGACTCCTACCACATTATCAATCAAAAAAATAGGCATAGTCGTAGTAGGTAATTCCCCGGACGAGCATATCCTAAAAAGCTCTACTATTCTCAAAAGATCTCTAAGAATCTCTACAGCATATTATAAATGTATTATACTATAAATGTGTATTATAAATAAAGCAAATAGGCCTTCACATTTATTGTAGATTATCTATACACGCCACTTTAAACTCAAGCCCCTATTTACGGGATGCGTGCCTGGGGATTGGATTTTCGATTAGGTAGACATAATGATAATTAAAGAAAAACAAAATAAGGATAAATAAAATATAATAAGGATAAATTGAAGATACACAAAAGATGGCCATAAAAAGCAATATTTTGTGTATAAAAAAGCACTCCATACCTAGATAGATAGAACTTTAATGGACAAGAAAAAAACATAACGTTATTAGCGAAGTACAATGGGGAGTCTTATCGCTATGAGCGATCTCTTCCAGACAACCTTTGGATGGATAGGATGATGTCAAATGGCAGTGTCACAAGGACTTCTACACTCACCTACTTGAGATTAATCTCAACCTGTTAAGAAGCTGACAATAAGCTGACGCAGATTATTGCTAATGTAGGTACTTATTTCTCCCTAGCATATTGCAATAGATTATAACTATAAAAATCACTAAATAACGTTATGAAAAATCGCAAACAATCAAAAAATATGCTAGTTTGTTTGAATCAAAATGATATTTTTGCTAAACTTTTGTAATGTTATTCTCCGAAACTTGGTTTTTTGCGTTTTATCATAACTATCTTCAATAATGTTGAAATGTGCGAGCGAGTCAGCTTGTTGTCAGCTTCTTAATAGGTTCTTACTGAACTATGCTCCAACTCATTACAAAAACTAAACAATTAAGTGCCATAATTGTAAAAATTATCATACAAAAAAACGCTACGAACCATGCCGTATGTTTCTTGGCTGTTCTTCTAGGCTTTGGTCGCGAGGAACTGGCGGTAGATTCACCTAGTATATAAGACTTTTCAAAGTGATCCTTGCGATTGTACTGAATAAAGACCGTTTTGATTTTTTGATCTTAACAGTTGCATATCAAATACTGCAATTTCTATAATATTTTATATTTTACGAATGTGTAAAAACGAATAGGTGAAAATTCTGCAAAGGACATTTCTTATCAGTAGGTACCCTTTGTTGGTTCGTTCTTTAGCTCTACCAACCCGAAGTATATATAAGGTATCAAAGGATAATGTGCAAAAAGCCATTAGGTACGCGCCTATTCTTCCCATTTTGCATCATTGTTACGCCATTTTTTAATGGTTTTACAATTAACATCCCAAAACTCGCATTGTGCGAATGAAGGACGCCATTTTTTAAAAGTTTTTAATGTTTTTACAGCGTCTAGAAACAAAATGTTGCTTTTTTTACTAGCGTAAATTGCACAAAAGTTGCAATTTTAAGGGTTTTATGATTGGAAAGTACCTAATTTCTATGGTTGCTGCAAATGTTTATTATAATGGGTTTATTTTACTCATTACAAGTATATTTCGTTCCAAAGAGTAGATTTGTTTAAAACAGACAAACAAAATTGACAGTTATTTGATGTAAGGATATTCTCTTTAAGAAAAAAAAAAGTTAGTCTATGCATTTAAAAAAAATACAAACAAAGTTCATGGACACAACGCAATCAAACTACGCTTAGAAAGAAAAAACTGATAAAATATTTTATTGTTTTTTTATTTACAACATTCATTATTTATTTCTTCTTCTTGTTTGTATGGTTACACTGCAAAGAGTAGTCACATGTTTGTTTATGTACGAAAACTAGCTCAGCATATTTTTTGGTAGTGTGTGTCATATGAAAGGGTTTGGTTTGGAGATCCCAATACCATTTTTATTTTTATTCTAGAACGTATGTATGGTTTTTGAGATACAATTGGTTAAGTAAAAATTTAAAAATGAACTAAATTCGATAGTAGGTAGGCATCTCGCTACTAAATCAACTCAAGTAGGTTAGGGGGTAGTCAGAGACTAAGGCCTGATTTCAACACGCTCTTAACAATGCATTAAAGGGCCGTTAAATATGTCAAAATGTACGCGTTTGACATCTAAGGTTAGATTTAACGGCCTGTTAATCCTTGATTAGTTACTAACAGAGCATGGTGAAATCAGCTCTTAATATCGTGTTGGGTATCAATGTAAGACTGGAACTGACATCACGAAATCTCAGTTCGGGCGAACCACTAGTTATATTAAAAAAAGAGTTCGATATATCTTCTGAAATTAAGTTTTCTTTTTAAAGTCGCAAGAAACTATAAATCATATTAGCATACCAATGTGTAACATTGAAAATGATAATTTATTTTGTCTAGTCGTTTTTAAAACTAAAAATGATTGGTTTCACTGCAAATTTGAATAAAGGAAAGCAGACGCGAAGTGTACCCACCTTAGAAAACTATTCTGTACCCAGAGCACTAGTTTTTGAAAATATAAATAAAATGATTTACTTTCGTCACAAAAACCTAACTCACAAAAAAAAAAATAATTACGAAAAATAGGAGCCAGCACAATATGCTAAATCATTATATAAATATCACAATTATCTTGTAAAGCTCACGTCAAAGTCTAGGATTTTATATTACGCTAAAATCACAAGGATCATAAAGATAGTAATTTCATTCATAAATTGGAAGAAAAAAATAGTAATTTCACTCATTCATTCATTCATTCAAAGATCACTTTGAAACGTCTCTGAAACTAAGTGAGTTTCATTTGAAGCCATCACATACAATAGGCCGTAAGCACAAGGTTAAGTTTAAAAAAAAACATTAAGCACCTACCTACTAGCTGAATACCAACCTTATTTTTTAACTACCTACTAGAAATTGTATTAAGACTGCATATGTGGACTGTAAAGTCCTATGAGTTATATTTAGTAATAATAAAGTTCTTTAAAACGAAAATTAATTATTTTTTTCTCCACAAGCGTGACTCGAAAGCGTCAGAACACAGTGCTAATTAAATACACCTGCTAAATTAAAATGTACAAGGTATTGTATGCAAAGTTAGGGGGCGGGAGTCTTCCGAATATTGACGACTTCTTGCACCTAAATAGAAATGTCATTGAACCCACGCGACAAGGGTCATAGAACATATGACAAAATTAAATCGTCTATGCGAAAGTTATATAGTAAACGTCATTCAAGTATATGGCAAACGTTGTTTTGCCATATACTTACTAGAATGACTATTAAAAAAAAGGGGTTGGTGATAGAAGGGAGAAAATTTAGGGTTGTATGTATTTTTTAATGCCACATTATAAAAAAAATAAACAAAAATGTTAGGGGTGGACAACCCTTATCACTTAGGGGTATCAAAAATAGATAGTAGCTGATTCTCAGACCTACTGAATATGCATATAAAATTTCATAAAAATCGGTCTAGCCGTTTCGGAGGAGTATGGTAACTAACATTGTGACACGAGAATTTTATATATAGGAGAGTTAACCTCCTAAAAATCCTGTGGAAAGCTGTTTTTGACGTAAAATGAGTCTCAATCTAAACGACGTATCAATCTAAAATAATGCACTAGTACTAAATATAATTACGTAGTATACTGTAGTACAAAATATGAAGTAAAATTAACATAACCCTCGTCCATAGACTTGTTAACTCGTTTACCAATAAAGAGTAAGATTTAAGAGTAGTAGAGCTCTTTGTGAAGGGCTCGTCCGGGGAAGTACTACCACCACGCCCTTTTCTGCCGCCAAGCAGCGTTGCTGTGTTTCGGTTTGAAGAGTGTGGTTGCCGGTGTAATTACAGGCACATGAGGCTTAACATCTGTATGCCTCAAGTTGATGGACGCAGGGCAGTGCATCGTAGGGTACGTTCCTATCGTGCGTGACTTACGAGGCAATGCTTTGTTATAGGTGTTGGTTACCACTTAACATCAGGTGGGCCATCTGCTTGTTCCATCAGCTTAGTATACTGGAGTACCTACCTACGAACGTGCGCGAAAACCACAAGGTACCTACTAAAAAAACAAGGTACCTTCAACCAATTAAAAATGCATCTATATGCAATATGAATTGTGGTCATAACCGGAATTATGGAAAACATTGTTACATTTCATTGAACGAGCGAGCAAAGCGAGCGATTTTTATAAACAGACTCTGTTTCGGAACTGAAAACGATAACCTATTTTAAATTTTATTTTTTTGAAATGAAATGTAATTTGAAATGAAATGAAATTTATTGAGTACCTACATACACCTATAACATTGTTCATTGTTAAAATAACATTTAAATGTAATTTATAACATAAACATAAATTTTATTAAAGCCTCAGATCTCTAAACTAGACTTTGACAGTCTGTACGATAGATATCATAAATAATAAAAATATCTAAACTAAAATTCATTTATTTCAAAGAAAATTAAGCATCTTCTTCTTCTTATGTCTGTCGATGCTTAAATAATTTGGGCTAAATAAGTGGCAAATTAAGGATCGATTCAGACGAACTGAAAATCCCGAATACAGTGCAATTTATCGGAGTTATAAAGCAAAATATTTCAACATTCTCACGCCATGTATTTGAAACCCGTCTACTTTTACGGATGTTTTAAGACGCTTGACAATTGTTTCAAAAGAAAATATTTATCAACACCCGCATACTTTTCTGCTAAGCCCTAGGATTCTAAAGAGATCGCAAAGTCGGGGCTTCTAGAAGCTATAAACTACTCCCAAAAAAACAAGCTTACTTACCCAGAATCTGCAAATTTAATCCGATTTTGAATAATCCTGTTGAAAATACTTTGATTTAGCGAGGGTATAAGGGAAGTTCGTCTAATTCTACGCTACTAACTTAATCCTTAAAGTTTGAGGTAGAACAATAGGATGGCGGTCACCCCTTTATTGGATTAAATAAAATCGCCAATAAATCCGATTAAAAGTGACTAAAGCATTTTAATCTTACGAATGGCTACCGAAAATTGGTAGTTTAGTTGAATTGTGTCAAGAATTTAGTTTTAAATCTATAAAAGATTGGAATTTTTTGTTTTCTTAAACAACTTTCCAGTCCTAGAGGTACCTGTTAAGGCGAAGACAAGAGCTAATGTACCTCTCGCTCGCACGTTTCGATATGTTGAAAGATATAAAATCTCTAAACCCATTTTCGAAAAATGGCAATCAATTATTTTGTGTGCAATCACATTGCACACAGTTTAGTAAAAAATCATTATAATCGATACAATATTTCCTACTCAAAAGTTTGCTTTACTTGTTTACTAACTTTGGAGTAGGAAAACTTCTATCGATTAAAATGTTTTTTTACTAAACTGTGTGCAATGTGATTGTGCTCCTTTTTTTTATACTACTAACTGATGGAACAAGCTTATGGGCCTCCTAATGTTAAGTGGTAACCATCACTTATAACAAAGCATTACTTCGTAAGTCACGCACGATAGGAGTGTGCACTGCCCTGCGTCCGTCAACTTGAGGCATACAGATGTTAAGCCTCATGTGCCTGTAATTACACCGGCAACCTCACTCTTCAAACAGAAACACAGCAACGCTACAAGGCGGCAGAAAAATGCGCACCATGAATTAGAACCTGAATAGGTTAGCTATTCTTTATTTTGTCTCAAAAACTGCAAAATATATTACAAAAACTCACAGTCTGCCGTGAGACAAGTTGCAACGGGTTGAATAAAATCCCGATCATAATCTGTTCTACGACCAAAATTTTAAGAAAAAGGTTATAAATAAAAAAGTATTTAAGTAAAGTGTGAGGTAGTATTTAGTTTTGAGACAAAACACGCGGTGAGACATTACAGGATTAGGGGACGATTTTTAAAGGTAATCCCTTTACGCAGTAGTGGGTATGCCGATGTGAGTTGAAAAGCCTGAAGACCACGCAGCATGAGACCTTACCAGATGAAAAGATGACCTTGTAAAGGTTTCTGAAAACCATAGGGTGTAGAAGATCGGTTGCTCTAGAATCTATGGAGCCCTACTGAATTTATGATATTGGCCAAAATAGTGTAAAATATTTCGAGGGCGTGTTCTGCCACAAATAAATGTAGAATACCGATACCCAAAAACCATTTAATTAAAAAAAAACTTTTAGTTATTCGATCTATGCTTTATTATTGCATAACATCATCCAAAATAAGACTAAACTTCGTATATAGATTTATGACATATCGTTTTATGTAATTGATTGGAACATAATGTTTAGGATGGTTTAATGCAATAAGAGTTTAAATAATAAATATTTTACACCATTTGAATACAGTATAAAATCTGTATAAAATAGGTAGGCTTTACTTGCAGTTGCAATAAAATATAAACCATATCACACATTTTCCTGTTTCAACTCAAATTAAATAAAAATAATTATATCAGGTATTTAAAATAAACTAAATTTAATTAATTAATTCGTTTTCCTTCTTATGGTTATTGCCAACCTTCTCGTTATTTTTATTTAAACAATTATTAAATATTTTATTAAATAGGTTAATTTAAATCAATTTAGGGAATTACCAGTTCTGCGGAAGATTATAATTAATTGTCGTTGCCATGTGTGGCCTGTTTTATTTTAAGTTTAATTGGTTTAGTTAAAATGCATTTATTAATATCATTAAATTATATTACCTATCTGTAACTATGTAACATTATTAAATATAAATAATTACGTGCCAGTAATTGTTTAACATAATTGTCATGACTTATCCTTATGCACGGTAGACATTCCTTCAGATACTTTGATACTTGGAATCGGATGGGCTTGTACTAATTGTCTTATGATTAGATATATCTAGTTGTATTAAAAAAAGTATGATTGAAGTATGATTTATGGACGCAGGGCCGTGCATCGTAGAGCATGTTCCTATCGTGCGTGACTTACGAGGCAATGCTTTGTTAAAGGTGATGGTTACCACTTAACATCAGGTGGGCCATCTGCTTGTTCCATCAACTAGTTGTATAAAAAAAACTTAATGATTGTTTTTATTAAATTATTGTTTTAATTTTAAACATATCATTTAGTCCCAGTCAGCAACCTAAGATAATGAAACAAATTCCAACCAAAAATATATATAGACTAGCTGACCCGGCAAACGTTGTCTTGCCATATACTTACCACAATGACTATTAAAAAATAGGGTTGGTGATAGAAGGGTGAAAATTTAGGGTTGTATGTATTTTTAATGCCACATTATAAAAAAAAAAATTAATATGAAATAAAAAATAAATTTTAGGAGTGGACAACCCTTATCACTTAGAGGTATGAAAAATAGATAGTAGCCGATTCTCAGATCTACTGAATATGCATATAAAATTTCATAAAAATCCGTCAAGCCGTTTCGGAGGAGTATGGTAGCTAACATTGTGACACGAGAATTTTATATATAAGAGAATAAATGACTGACACTTACATTTCTGTAATAGACTGACTAAATACTTACATTTCTGTAGTCATTTCAGTGTAACAATAAATTATTACACTGAAATTACTACAGAAATCATAACATTTGTAACGTTCTTATGCAATTTACGCGACTTCTCACGAAACGTGACAATATTTACTGAAGTAAGCGATTTAAAAACACAATTTCTCACGTTTTGATAAAAAAGATACGAACCTAGGTTCAATTGAGATACAATTCGATATTTTTTTAATAATCATCATCATCATCATCAGAATCAAGAAGTCCACATAGGCCTCTCCTATACATTTCCAGGAAGAACGATTCTGAGCGCTCTCCATCCACCGACTTCAAATTTTACACAATTTTTAATATAATTAAATTTATTTTATAATTTCAATTAAATTTAACTAATAATATAATTTAATAAACTTTATTTTACATTATGTTTAGACTTGCCTCTGATTAACCCCCTCCAGACATCCTTAAAGGTTCTTAACCTACTTAGAAATCTGTGGGCCTATCTACCGCGCTTTACATGTTTTTTTTATAATAAAAAACATAACTATGTTCAAGACAAATATTTTATATTTGGAATTGATTGGTTTACTATATTTTGATATCAGTTCTAACAAAACACAGATTGGTTCAATATTTCTATCATGTTCATGCTATGAATTTCTTTTAAAATTTGAATAATTCACAAAGGCTGTATAAGAAAGTAGAGTTTACAAGTATCGCATGAATTGCAAATCTAAACATTTGAGATGAATTCACTTAAATGCTTCACAAAACCCAATCTTCCTAAGAAACTATGTTTAAATTATTTTTATTGCTGTCTATAAGGTATACCTTATTAAGTATGTAATCTGTAATAGACAATCTGGATTCTTAATTTAGCGTGCCTTAAAAAATGTAAATTGGCTTAGTGTCTGCCACAACATGTGCCAAGTGGCAGCGTGGCATTTTTTTATGTTTTTTATCGCAAAAAAATCCTAAGGGCGGGGGCGCATATGCACCCGGCTGAAAGCTTCCAAATTCGAATCGCAAAAAAATTCACAAGCGCACGAGAGCGCTTATAAAAAGAGACGCACGTGTTGGATGGACGCCAGTCGCTAGACAACCTCGAAGCGAACGCACGTCACTCTAACCGCCACCCGCGCTCGTCGTAAATAACATCGATACTTTTCAAGTTCAACGTACAGTTTTCAATATGGACAAGGTTCTGGACCCCACCGGCGTTTACTGAAACAGATTCGAGATTTAAGATCGAATCAAATCAGTTTGAGACATTTTTGGAGATTGAAGATTTTTCTGAAACTGCCAAAATGTTCGGCTTGGACCCCACTGGTGTCTACTGACGATTTGTAGAAGAAAGTGTTGAAGATTTTTGAGAATTGTGAAAAAATCTAAGAAATCAAGATGTTTGTGCTAGATCCGACCGGAGTCTACTGATCGTCGTTTTTCTGAATTTTCACTGAAATACTCTACAATGTTCGTGCTCGACCCCACGGGAGTGTACTGAGGAGTTTTGTGAAGATATTCAAAGTGAAACAATCAAAATGTTCGGCTTAGACCCAACGGGAGTGTATTAAAACTTTTTAGTGCTCAGTGAAGAACCAACTACATCAAGATGTATTTTCTTGATCCGACAAACGTGTACTAACTGTAAGTGTGATGGCTCTAGGCTTGGACCCCACTGGGGTTTACTAGGCTTATTAGGGTAGATTAGGCTAATTCTTCTATGTTAAGTTGTTGAAATATTAAAATGTTACATCCATGTTGTTCGTCGCACCACCACAAGTTGATTTTGTTGAGCAGAGAAGTGTCTTCGAATAGAAAAAGGAGGAAATCTAGCGATGTAGATTCGAAATGAGGGATTATTTCGTAGTGTAGGAGCCAAAGACTGTCCGATCCGACGATCATCACGTAGGATCCTTCATCAATATAACGCAGGAAAATGTACATGATGTATAAATATTTCAATGTTTTGATGTTGTTGTGCGAGGGCGATGTTTAGGTCCTATGTCTGGACGCCAAGACTTCGAACTAAATGTTCATTCTAATTTATTAAAGTTACCTTAGATTTAAGCGATTATTTATTGACTAACACTAGTTATGCATGAAACGGAAAGTATTGTTAATTTCCGATGTTGAATTTCCTGCATTTCTATGTATCCGATGCATTTCTTTTGACTTTGTTATACTCTTGTAAGATAATAAGACTGTTAGAATACTACTGACTCTAGCTAATTGTTGCGGAATAGGTTTCAATAAATATTATTTAAAAATATTTTATTTTACAAATTTTATTTTCCATACCCAACCTTTAATTGTAAGTAGGTACGAGTTATGGTTTTATTTAGTTTTTACTCATTTTGAATCTAGACAAGTTATAGTTGAAATTAATTTAGAAAAAAAATCATGCAAATATAAAAAAAAAACAGTATTTATTTTTTTATTTTACAAGGTACAGAAACTTGAAAACAACATCACTGGGACCAGTAACAAATAACAGCAGAATAAAACAGTATTTTTTTGTATTTTAATAATTTTATCACTATCCTTTGGCTACAATCTCTTAATGGTCCTGAGCGATGAAGCCCATTGAGCAGACTGTCTAGAAAGTAAATAATATCGGAAGAAATAGTGGTCAACTCTTGTGACAGAATTTTTAGGCTGCTCATAATAAGCTGAAAATCTTTATTCGAAAATACTTAGCACAAACAGAAGAAAGAATAATGCCTAGTTACCGTACAGACATTGTGACATTCAAAATAGCACTGAAAACGAAATCTTTGCCTACTCCAACTAAATTTTATAAGAAAAAACGCGTGCTGTTTAATATCATAAGCTTATCAGCCTTCACAGCTCGGTTCGTAGTAGCTCTGCCTTCTGTGCTGTAGGCCGTGGGTTCGATCCCCACCGAAAACAAACATTTGTATTATGAACATAGATGTTTGTTCTCTGTCTGGGTGTACTTATTAATTATAAGTATGTATTTACAAAAAAAAAGTATGTTATGTATTATATCAGCTATCTGGTTCTCATATTACAAGCTTTGGCTTAGTTTGGGGCCAGATTGTGTTGTGTGGAAAGTCCACCAATATTTATTTATTTATTTATTTATCTTGTTGTATCTCTATTCCGTACAACAAAACTCAGTCTTCTATGTCTGGAACAGACCGTTTAGCATACAATCTAAAGCACGGAAGTTCTCCAGAAACTCTTTGGTGTCACAATTTCGAAAATTTCCATCAATTCTTCTGGAAAAGCTTACATAATATTTATCATAGTTTCGTTGTCAACATTGCATCAGCCAATTTGATTGCATCGGAAGGCCACCACCACTAGAGAGGTCCCTTGGAATGTGCCTTGGAGTAAGTAACGTAGGTATAAGTTCAATGACATTGAAGCTATCAAAACAGATATCGAATAATGCAAATTGTATGCAAAAATAGATATTCCAAATTCAAACTGAATCGATGTAGTTTGGAAGCAATATTCTTCATTGTAAATGTTTCTAGTTTTTTATTAGATTGGTTTTAAAAACGACTCTACATTTGCATATTTTTTTTTTATGTGAAGATTTTTGGTAGAGTGCATTGTCTATTGAACATAGCTTTTATAGAACTGATTTAAAAACTGCTATTTTTTTTAGATATCCGATATCTCTTAGGACCAAGATAAATCTAACTTCAGATTCGTTGAGGTTAAGAGCTGCTTTCCCCATGCTCTGTTAGTTACTAATAAAAAATTAACAGGCCGTTAAATCTAACCTTAGATGCCAAACGCGTATATTTTGACATATTTAACGGCCCTTTAATTCTTTGTTAATCTAACAGAGCATGGTGAAATCAGCTCTAAGGGCAGTCAGAGGTACTATGTCCAAATATTACGTTTGGTACCTACCCGCAGTAGTTGGTATTCTATAAAGTACTTATAATAAAATTATTATTAGCTTTATTTCCATAACCCGCTCATAAATTTGATCAGCGTCACCAGATCGCCTATAATGAATGCTGGGCTGGTTCTTAGAACGGCCGTCGGTATGTATGCGGATCTCAGCTTTGACTATCTAAAAGTATGCCAACGTCATATTGTTGGCATCCCAACACAAATGTATCCTACTAATATTATAAACGCGAAAGTTTGTAAGTATGGATGGATGGATGGATGGATGTTTGTTACTCTTTCACGTAAAAACTACTAAATGGAATTTAATTAAACTTTACAATAATATAGCTTATACATCAGAATAACACATAGGCTACAATTTATAAAGATTTTGTCTGAATTGTCCAAAATATGACGATACATAATAAACCATTGCCTCGTAAGTCTCGCACGATAGGAACTTCTATGTTTTTTTTATTTTTAAATAGCTGGTGCCCGCGACTTTATCTGCGCAGGATTAGTTTTAATTAGTAGTATTTTTTCCTACTTTTGACTCTCAAGTAAGTAGGAAAAAATATACCATCTGCGAGCTATTCTGGCGTGCGCTGCCAAAACCGCTAGAGTTAAACATATGTACTACGCCACGCTAATATAAGCTACTGGAAATACTAATCCTGCGCAGACGAAGTCGCGGGCACCAGCTAGTTAAAAATAAAAAAACATAGAAGTTCCTATCGTGCGAGACTTACGAGGCAATGGTTTGTTATAGGTGATGGTTACCACTTAACATCAGGCCATCTGCTTGTTCCACCAGCTAGTTGAATAATAAAATATTTTAGATTCACATTTAACATAATTATAAGACATGATAAAAGGCCTCTATTATAGTGCCAGAGTGAAATAAAAACATTTTATTTGTTATACGAATATAGATTAATAGGTGATCTTTATATTTTTTACTAATTTGATTGCAATCTGTTTTGTGAATTTAAATTTAAAATAATCATTTTCAATGGTTATAACAAATGTGTTACGAACTTAAATAGGGCCGAATTACGGCCGTCATAATAACGTCGCTGGTTTTTAAGAAGACGTGGTTTTACAAAGCCTTTCAAATAAGGATACGTCTAATAATAACAGTTTACCTAATTCTGAACACTAGGTCAGAATGTCATCAAGTTTGTAGCCGGAATAATAAGTTATTAGTACTTTTAATAAGGCGAATGGATACCCCGATACTAGCGCCACTACATATTTTATTTAATCATTACGTTACACAAAGGAATTATCAAAAATTCGGACCGCGCGTAGACGATACCTATTACAAGCTTTTTTTTAATGTATCTGTAATAGTCTTGTTAAGCAAAATATATAATTTTGATCCTAGTTTTAGTATTTACTTAAGCATAAGTACGAAAACTAGTAAAGTAAGTAAGTATATCTGCACTGGTGGGCTAGTGGTAGCGGCCCCACCTTCCGATCCTAAGGTCGTGGGTTCAAAACCGGTCGTGCACCTATGAGTTTTTCTTTTCAAAAATGTATGTGCACAGTGCCAGTACTCTCAAACGGTGAAGGAAAGCATCATGAGGAAACCGTCATGTCGTAGAATCTAAAAAGTCTATAACATGTGTCAAGTGCTCGAAACTAGCCTCTTGAGGCGCACCTTAAATCCTTTCACCACACTGTTTCGAAAGAAACTAGTGACACGACAAGAGACTCTTTCGAACTTATCGTTTTGATCCAAACATGTTCCCGCCAAGCAGCGTTGCTGTGTTTAGGTTTGAAGAGTGGTTGCCGGTGTAATTACAGGCACATCATCTGTATGCCTTAAGTTGCTGGACGCAGGGCAGTGCATCCTAGGGCACGTTCTTAACGTTTCTTACAAGGCATTGCTTTGTTATAGGTGATGGTTACCACTTAACATGGGCCATTTGCTTGTTCCATCAGCAGGTAGTAAAAATAAAATAAAAATATATTAGTAAGAGAGTTGTAGAGATCTATGTAAGCAGTTAGAATACCTAGTGAGATGTATTCGCGTCGAGTCAGGTGCAGACGCACCGCTTTCTTGCGCTAACCTACTTTGCGAACAAGAGCGCTGTGGAGAGGACTTTGCAAAATGCTTTCTGTAAATAATTTAAGTTTGAAGTCGTGAATAAACTAAAACAGACAATTTAGTAAATTGTCTCTTTTAGTTTTACCACGCCTTCAATATTCAATGAAATTGTATCCTTTAGTTTAATCTCGCCTTCAGTCTTCAATGCTTTACAGTACCTACTGGTAAATTGTCTGTTTTAGTTTAAGTCAATAAGTTAAGTTCCCTTTTGTACAAACTTTGTTTGGTGCAATAAATAATTAAATAAATAAATAATAATACCCTTGGGCACAAAAAAGGACCCGTTTTAAATCCATAGCATAAACACTGCGGTCAACAATTTGCCCGCAAAGCGTGGTGACTACGAAAAGCCCTTCCATATAGAGAAGGCTTGTGTCAAGCAGTATTCCGATTAGCTTTGTATAGCTTGATTTGTATACGTGTACACGTATAGAAAACCAACGTGTCGACGTTCACGTTTTTTGTGTGCTCTACTAGCATGTAGACATTTTTTTTTATATTATTTGTGTATAATACTCATTAGTGACAAATATAAAGTCTAAAATTATGTGTAGACGACGCGCCTCGTGAACCTATTTTCATTATAAAAAATGTAACGATTAGTAAGAACTAGAGAAATTGTATTCTGCGACCATATTTACCTACTACCTAGGCATCATCAAGGATTTTTTGTTTACCTGGCATCATCGAAAAGACAAAATTGAATTTAAAAGTTTCTTAGTCGCGTTAAACTCTCGCTACAAACTTGCTCATAAATTATCGGAACGAGACCGCAATATTGCTCTCTCCCTCGCACTTAGTTTTGTGCAGAGATGTGCATTATTGGAGTCGATAAGAACTATCGATACATGACCTCTCCGACCGCGCAACCACCGGGCGCTCTCGCTGGGTCATTATTTTTATCGATAACGTGCATGCGCCCGCGCCGAGTACTCTCAACACTAGTATTAAGATGATTTATGACCCAGTTTTCAGCGACTGTTTAACGCGACCATAATCATATTTATTTAGTACAGTTTTTAGATGACTACTCCACAGCGCGCTCTGTCCAAAAACGCATCTAAACAAAGCTAGGTGTCCGCCTAGCCTAGCTTGCTCTCTCCTTATACCTACCTAGGTATATAATATATGTAACTATAGGGTACTCATGACATCACCCGATAGGCTACTGAGGATTCGCATGTGAATAGAACTTTAAAATAAATTATCTATTTTATGTTTTCCTTCATCTTTGTGAAGCTTTCTCGAATTTAGAGGCAGACAACCGTCAAACTTATCGCTCGCACATGTAAAAAAATTTTAGGATGTACAATTACCTACTGAAGGTATAGTTATGAAAAATTGCAAACAATCAAGTTTCGTAGAATGACATTACCATAAATATAATTTTGATCGAAAAAATTTCCCACCTAAATGTTTTATTAACCCTTTAGCGGGCAAGATTTTTTCGGTATGATTTTTGTAGTTATTTTGTTTATATTCTGTCCAAACATGACGAAAATGGTGAAGAATATAAAAAAAAAGTTTTTTTTTGGAAATTGGATGTTAAATTACCGTTAATTTTGTATTACTTAAACTTATTAAGATAATACGAGAATACCTTGTTTGTTGTGATCATATTATGTAAATTAGCATTCGGGTAGAAAAGCATATCGAAAAATGTCTTGTTTTTTTTCCTTTGAATTTGTTAATTATAATTTTTAATATTTTTTTCATTATCTTGAACTCAGACTACGGCGATCACAGACACAATACATTTTGTATTGTGTTTATTAAAGAGCAGTTATAGGATAATTATATATCTAGGCCACCTGAAGGACTCCTACATATTTAATGACCAATACGGTCTACTGATAATTACGGTCAGTAAAAATAAGACGAATACGCGAATACAAATAGCGGTGTTAAATGCCAACATCTACACTTCTACACCAATATTATAAAGAGGAAAGATTTGTATTTTTGTTGTTTTGTATGTAACGAATAGGCTCAAAAACTACTGTTCCGATTTCAAAAATTCTTTCACCATTAAGAATGCTACATTATTCCTGAGTAACATAGCCTATGTTAAGTCAAGGATCCTTACTAAAACTCCAATAATGTAACCCAAGGTGGAAAAAATAATCCTTACATCGCGTGCGCTGCGAAAACTATTGATGATAAAGCAAAATAATGTACTACGACTTTGCAGAACACGTCATCGTATACAAAAAATGTCGCGACAGCATATGTCTTACTATTATAGTTATGTCACAATAAGTGTTCTTTATTATAAAAATTTAATTGTAATGCCGCCGCTAGAAAAGGCTCTTTATTTGTACCTTGGTATTAATCCTTATCCAATTAACTTTACATCCAAGATTGTTTTAATACCTGTAGATCACTTTTTGAATTATTGAAATCGGACATTCCATTCAAAAGATATTACGAATTTAAAAATTTTAGTTTATGTAACGCGCGGGGCGCGTTCTCACTCACTCAGGGAGAAGGGTGTGCAAATTTATGAAATAAGTAGATGCAAGACTCGAACCTACGGTCTAAGTTTATCCTAAAATGTTAAAAAAATTATATCCACCCATGCGAAGCTGGGACAGGCCACTAGTATGATTTATTCGGCCTTACTACAAAAAATCTGTCAAATGATAAACTATGCTTAAACTATTGCCATCGCTTACCAATGCATAATGGCAAACAGAGACAGCGTTAATTTTAAGCATTAATTTAATTTAAGCACCATTTTATAGTATGAGGGTTAGTTTTCTTCTGTCTTAGAAACTACCAATTTCAAATGAGCCACTTAAAAAGCGTTCCAAGTTCAAAATAGCCACTCGAACTGCGTTTTCGGTACACGTATTATAAAATGGAGGATATCTGTATTGCGCAAGCGCACACGACTCGAATGTCAATTCTGCATTGGTATACAGAACGCGTGCGTGAAAACTCGCGTTACATTCATTCGCTTATCAAATCCTAAAAACTTAGGCCAATTAACTAGAGGAGAGTTCTTTAATATGAGAAGAATAAATTTATTTATTTTAATATTAAAAAAACCTCTTCAGCCCCACATAAAACTATAATATAGGTAGATGTATGAAGTTTTAGTCACATTACTTTAGAACTACTTATCATCCATAATAATATAACTATTTGCTAAAGAAAATCGACTTACCAAACAAAAAAGAATCCTAAAATTCAATTCATAATTGAGAAACTTCTCCTTCTTTGAAGTTTGTTAAAAGTGAGCATAAGCGCCAGCTCTACGTGACTTACGGCTTGTTTCAAACCGTTTTTTATGATTCGCTTTTGATGCTTTTATGATACATATCCAATGATTTTAACTTAGTGAGGCAAGAGCAAGATAGGGATATGATAAGGAAATCGTGCCAAGAACAAACCATATTAAAAACTTTAAGCACACTAAAATAATAATGCATATCAACTTACTGCAATAGAACAAAAATAAGAGTAGTAGAGCTCTTTGTGAAGGGCTCGTCCGGGGAAGTACTACCGCCACGCCTTTTTCTGCCGCCAAGCAGCGTTGCTAAGTTTCGGTTTGAAGAGTGTGGTTGCCGGTGTAATTACAGGCACATGAGGCTTAACATCTGTATCCCTCAAGTTGATGGACGCAGGGCAGTGCATCGTTGGACACGTTCCTATCGTGCGTGACTTACGAGGCAATGCTTTGTTATAGGTGATGGTTACCACTTAACATCAGGTGGGCCATCTGCTTTTTCCATCAGCTAGTTGTATAAAAAAAAGCTCCAGTGTGGTGCCAATCGACCTGAATGTGGCCAACAAACATTGTTAGAAATTATTGGTGGAAATTCCACTCACCTCTACATAGCCCTAAACTAAGGGAACCAGAAAGCTGGTATAATACATAATTAAATATATATATTTTTTTTATAAGTAATAAAGCGTCCTTTGGCCACAATCTCACCTGATGGTAAGCGACGATGTATCCAACGATGGAGCAGAACGGTCTAGAAGACACCTATTCACTCTTGCCTTGAAGAGACCCAAGTTGTAGTGATCAGGAAAGACAGACGATGGCAATGAGTTCCACTCTTTGGCAGTTCGCATAATAAATGTAGAAGCAAAGCGCTTAGTGCGAATGGGTGGTAGGTATATTTACCAGATATGGGTGGTACTGAGCCGTACGTCTACTTGTCCTGTGATGGAAAGGGGATGGAGGACTTATAAATAAAATTTCATCCAGAAAGAGAACATCTATGTCCATTACACAAATGTTTGTTCTCGGGAATCTAACCCACGGCCTGCGCGCAGAAGGCAAAGCTGCTACCAACTTAGCTGTGTGGGTCTGAGTTAGAGGTGTTTAGTTGTTTGTCGAGATAGGAAAGCAGTTTTCTCTCGGATAGGAAAAGGAAACTATGTGGTGGTCGGTCTAGCTCTAACAGCTACCTGATTGGACGACATAAATGCGCAAGTTTCACTAAATTTTTATCATTTTTTTTACTTTATTAAAAAGTAAAAAATTGTAAGTAAAAAAACTTTATTAAAAAAAAGTATAATGTATTATATCAGCTATCTGGTTCCCATATTACAAGCTATGGCTTACTTTGGGGCTAGATAGTGCTGTGTGGAAAGTCCACCAATATTTATATTATATTTATATGTATTAGGAATAACAAATTGTTGATACATTGTAATCTTACTTATACATAATGGTACTAGGGTTTGTGTGAGTAATGTACAAGCCACTACGTTATCCACGGATTACTAAGAATGAATAAAAATAAATTTAAGTTGTTGTGAAGCTAAAAATAGTTTTCTTTTATTCTCAAAGTTGAACTTAACTGCATATTCATTAAAACACTGACGGCCGATTTCTGAAAGTTCGATCAAAAGTAATAGGATGTCAAGTCACTCGCCATTTCAGCTATTACATCGAATTAGATAGAGATAGCAAGTGATTTGAACTGCGATTAGTTTTGATCGGGCTTTCAGAAACCGGCCGTAAGTTTTTTAATGAATTTGAAGTTAAGTTGAAATAAAGATAAAGAATAAAAGAAAACCATTTTTTTAAGGATAAGTGTGTGCAAGTAGTTCATACAATCCATTAACAACATATCTTACCTATGTAATACTAGCTGGTGCCCGCGACTTCGTCTGCGCAGGATTAGTATTTCGAGTAGCTTATATTAGCGTGGCATAGCACATAGTGTAACTCTAGCGGTTTTGGCAGCGCACGCCAGAATAGCTCGCAGATGGTAGATTTTTTCGTACTTACTTGACACTTATCGTCATATTTTGGACAATTCCCGCAATATCTTTATAAATTGTAGCCTATGTGTTATTCTGATGTATAAGTTATATTATTGTAAAGTTTCATTAAAATCCATTCAGTAGTTTTTACGTGAAAGAGTAACAAACATCCATCCATCCATCCATACTTACAAACTTTCGCGTTTATAATATTAGTAGGAAGTAGGATAACCAGTAAGTACATAATGTAACCCTTCCCTTCGCTGTATGAAAAGTGATACTGTGGGTTTTGAGGAGGGAAGAAGTAAATCGGCGGCGATGGGCTTGCAACCTGTCACGTTTGGAATACCAACTTCAGTATCTCACTGAACTGAAGTTCGTGCCGAATCCAATATATCTTTACGAAAGTCGTATAGGTATATTGTTGTCGTAGGTATATACCGCTTACTTTTCTTAGATTTATGTTTTAGAAAGCTTTTGTTTAGGTACAAAATAAGTTACAACGAGTATATGTATATACATATTATATACATGTATTTACAAAAATACATTAATTCATATTTCCTATAACCATTCATCTTAAGCACCGGAACTTTTAGCTTTTAGTCAAAAAACTCATTTGTGTTTGGTATTTATTTTCTTTGTAAGCACTTAAGGCAGAGGTATAACAGATTACCTCAAGGATTGCTTGTGTACACACCGCATCGCTTACATCAGTGTCGTCTAAGCAACAGGTCGGAAAACTTCCGGCTCTTTCTACTCGCCACCAGGCAGCAGCACCTCCGCACATTTCTATTTTATAAACTGGCCACCAACTCGCGTCCTCTCATTGCCCGAGCAGGCACCGTTCCGGACACACGTATCTGTGAACCAAGAAACCGTGAACTTACGAAGTGTTGTGCATCATGGATATTTTAACCCTAGACCCCACTGGACTATACTAAAATGGACGCGCTCGATCCTACCGGTCAGTATTAATGTAAAATGGACCAAATTTTAGATCCTACTGGACAATATTAAAGCCACGATGATCGGGTTGGATCCTACTGAAATTTACTGATTGAAAATGTGTTGCGGAAGGCGGAGAATATTAACCGGCACCCGTCCTGAAGAGACGTCATCTTGCAGGAAGAGGAGGGTCCTAGAGTACTGATCTATAAGCCGCGTGTAAATAGGAGGGAGTGCCCACAAGGTCATCGGATGAACAGCTGACTCGCCACGTGCGGAAATCAACAGAAACATGAAAAACTCAATACAGTTCCAACAGGATCGATTTGAAGTGAGTATTGTTTTATTGTCTTTTCGAAAGCGATGTTAAAATGGCTGTCAACTTTTGAATTTAGAACGAGTTCATTTTTCTTATAATCTGTGTTGGCAGTCATTTTCACGCTTTTCTTATAGTATTTTATGTGATTTAGATGCTCTATGCAACAACTTGAAGCAGACAAAGAACGAATGAAGCAGGTAACAGGTGTCTGCGTGCGACGGACCAGTGCCGCATTTTGCATACAGAAGCCATATAATTAAACTTTACATTACAGCGTAAGCTTCCTGTTTTCCATTTCCATTTGAACAATGTCAGCGCACGGGAGTGCGAGTTATTCTACAGCAATTGTACTATAAGAAGACTGATTTCATTTCAATTATATAATAGGACAGCGCTTCTTGACCAAATTTTGTCCAGTATCGCAATTTTTATGGTACCGACCGCGAGTTCGTTGACCGGACATATTTTATTTCATCGCGCGCTTCCACGTACACACACAGAGGTACCACACACACACACACACAGACGAGACCTGGCACACAGCCCTGCGCCTCTACATGTGTGCGGTCGTTTCATATTGTGAACACAATACCTATCATATTATGTTTTCGCATGTATGTTTAATCGTTGCCATAATTAATTATCTTTATTGTGTCATATAACACCAACTTGAAAACTACTTTTTAAAACGAGTATTATTTACCTAAATTATCTACTTAGCTTAATTAAATTGGTTGGGATATATTTTACTCGCATAAAAGTATTGGCAAGGCTTCATTTTATAAATAAACATTTTGATTCTAAGATGCCATTAGTATGTCATCGATGCACGTCTCTCGCATCGTAATATCCAGCTTAACACGCGGTTATACGCCTGTTTGCCGAATTATTCCAGTTCAATAACCGCGGGAACGTCTGATCGGGTGTTCGAAATTCGAAATAGACACGACCGATTCCGCGACGCCATACACATTACACACCTTATTGAAAAACATTTATTCACCAAAATTAAAAGGTCAATTACTCCTGGTGTACAGTAACTCAGTTTAAATTGATCTGACATTTTAAACTCAAAAGACTCGTAGTCGGACCAGTTAAAAAATCATGCAATGAAAAGATTAAAAATTCGAACGCGGAACGTCATTCCGGACGAATCGGTGGCGACGTGTTTTGCATCACATGTCTTGATTGAGCAATTTTATAATTCGCTATAGCTATAGTGTGAACAGTTACAATGAAATTGTATTACTTATGTGATAGGTTAAAAGGAAGCCGCCATCTTTTTTTTAAACAAATGACAGCCATCTTAATTGAACTGACTCGACTAAAAAGTATTTTACTTCAGACTAGAAATATAGTAGGAAACATATATGCCACCTGTCATTTGCCATATGACAGGTGGTATATATGAAACAAAGAAGAAGAGTATATTTGCGATGACCCTCCTTGACCCCGGCACACGCTCTGACTTATGCCTGCAGTGTAGCCTGTTTTTGGCATTACGTCATCATAGGTCAAGCTCCCTAGAACGCCATTTTTTGCTCATAAACTTATGCCCGTCACGTTGAATTCTTCCTTTGTTAGTCTATTTAAACTCATACCAGCTATTTTGGAGTCGTGTGGTAACTTAATGTGTCGTAATTTGATTGCGATAAAGTCTGTGGGTAATTTTGTTTTCTTCTAAAGGGCAATGTCGTTATATATGGCATTATGAGGTAACTTCTCATTGTCAAGTTTAATAGTTTAGTTGTTAAGCAAACCGAAATTCATGAGATAAGCATAGAAGTACTTCATTGGCAGAAATAAGAAACACTACGAAAGTTATGCACTATTGCTTAGTTATGCACTTTTCTAAATATTTGCTTTGTTTAGCATAGGCATCTAATGTGCACTACCCAAAAAAATCACCCATTACCCAAAGGTTAGCTGGTAGATAATGTTATCCAGCATTAATCTCGCGTATGTACAGTATGTTTTAATTGTACAATAAATAATTTTCCATATATCTATCTGTTTAGTGTTAAATGCCACCACCACGCCTTTTTCTGACGCCAAGCAACAACGCTGTGTTTCGGTTTGAAGAGTGTGGTTGCCGGTGTAATTACAGGCACATGAGGCTTAACATTTGTATGCCTCAAGTTGATGGACGCAGGGCAGTGCATCGTAGGGCACGTTCCTATCGTGCGTGACTTACGAGGCAATGCTTTGTTATAGGTGATGGTTACCACTTAACATCAGGTGGGCCATCTGCTTGTTTCATCAGATAGTAGTATAAAAAAAAACAAAAAAAAAAACTTTGCTTTGTTTGTGTATACTGTATAGGCCTTCATCTAATGTGCACTACCCAAAAAATTTACCCATTACTCAAAGGTTAGCTGGTAGATAATGCTATTCAGCATTAAGCTCGCCTATGTACAGTATGTTTTATTTGTACAATAAAGAATTTTCTCTATTATTATCTATCTGTTTAAAGTTAAATGAAAAATATAAAAGTTGCAAGATTTACTTAAGTTTCAGTGTCAGAATTCCGTCGGGGTTTCTTCCATTTTGCTGTATCCATTCGGCCTTCACTTCCTTATGCTAATGACAGAGACCTTTTATCTGGCTCATGCAACTAATTCTTGGTCTACCTCTTCCTTGCTCTCCCGCCATTCTTTCAACCATGTGTTGAACTGTCGTAGAAGATGGTCATTCATTCCTCTGATTCAAAAATAATAAATTAGCTCAAGATCATTCAGCTAATTCCTTCTTTCATTTTTAACCTCCTTTCCTCGTCTTATTCCTCCACCAGCACATTTTTAAGACTTTCAGCACTTTCTGATCCATTATCCTTGTCACAAAATCCCTAACGCTATTCTAGGTTGTTTTAAAACGAAGCAGGTTTTGACAAAATCAAAGTTTCCGTTTACAATCAAACTTTTTGTTGGAAAACTTGTTTGGATCAAAATGATATCTTTTGCTAAACCTTCGTAATGTTATTCTCTGAAACTTTGTTGTTTGCTATTTCTCATAACTAGATTATTACATTTTAAAAAGTGTTTAAGTGAGAAGTGTATTGACGGTTGTCTGCGACTTAAGGCTAAACACAAAGTTGAAAAAATACGTCCGCTTATAATCAAGTTTATGTCCAAGATATTTTTTTTTTTTATACAACTAGTTGATGAAACAAGCAGATGGCCCACCTGATGTTAAGTGGTAACCATCACCTATAACAAAGCATTGCCTCGTAAGTCACGCACGATAGGAACGTGCCCTACGATGCACTACCCCGCGTCCATCAACTTGAGGCATACAGATATTAAGCCTCATGTGCCTGTAATTACACCGGCAACCACACTCTTCAAACCGAAACACAGCGTTGCTGCTTGGCGGCAGAAAAAGGCGTGGTGGTAGTACTTCCCCGGACGAGCCCTTCACAAAGAGCTCTACTACTCTTAGATATCGATAGCTCGTTCTATTGATGGAACTCCTTATTGTAAAAACACCTATTTTGTGTAAGTAATTTCGAGCGGCTGAACAGCAGATGTGTGCATTATCACTCAATATGCAAAGTGCACTAATGCTATGCAAAACGAACTAATAATATCGGCACTGCACAAAATGCCAACAATCATCCGATAGTCGCATTTTTTCAACGCAAAAAGCTCACTTGTATTGAAGATGAAAATGTGCGCATTTTACGATACAAAATACATGTAGTACCAAGGTGTACCGCAAGGTCACGGCAGCTGGCGCGTCTAATTAAAGGTTTTATGTTTAAATAATTAAGTAGCATAGAGCAGCACTTGTATTCTGCAGGTGCCGTATTATTTATGCGCGAATAAAATCATTATTTACATAGATGCCAAATTACGAACAGCAATAATTTTCGCCGACATAGTATTAATGCGTGCACGCAGATATATTGCACGACAATGCTCATTTGAATACGGAGTTGTAAGTGGTCATTTTTATGCGATACGTCCACGAAATATATCATTTTGGATGTAAACTTGTTGTTGGATTAAAAGTTATTATTCAGCGATATATATTATTGAGATAATGGTTCTCAGTATTGTGTCACTTTTTACACCAGTTGCTTTTGGAACAAGCAGATGTCCCACCTGATTTTGAATTCATCACCGATAACAGAGCATTGCTTCGTAAGACACGCACGATAGGATTGCCCGTAGCACTACCACTGTCCAGATACTTGAGGCAAACAGAAATTAAGCCTCATGGCCTCCTAATTTTACCTTCAACCACACCCTTCAAACCGAAACACATAGCAACACTGCTTGACGGCAGAAAAAGGCATGGTGGTATATTATTATAGTAGGTACGTTTAACTAGTAGAGTTACGTTTTTTTTTTATAAATAAAGGATTATAATATAATATTTTAATAATAAAGGAGCCTAAAGGCCCTACAGTAAAATACCCATAGACGTTTAAAAATCACCTCCGTTTGGTATGTAGTACCTATTAGTTAATAAATAATGTTGTTTGGTATAGTTAAAAAACACTGAGTCATCTGTTAATTGTATATGGTCAATTCATATAATAAAATAAAGATGACTCAATATCTATACTCGCTCGAGGTCAATAAATTAACACAAAAAAGTTTGCTCAATTTGGACATAATCTAAAATATGAACATTGTTTTTATCCAAACTTTTTGTTGACATAAACTTATTGGATCCAAAAAAAGTTGTATCATGTTTTAATTTTCTAACGAATTATAGGCAACATCCAAAATACAAGGAGTCAATAAACCGATAGAACAGGTTTTTATAATGTTTGAACAGAAATATTTTGTCGGAAAACATAGAAGCACGACATTTTAAACTATTATTTTAGGATCTTAAATAGTTCTTCGATTACGCGCGCCTGTTTGTCGTTTGAGCTAAATCTTAGTACCGAATTAGTCATTGGCTTATTAAGTAACTGGTTTTTGTTTTAATTATTCAAGCTTGGAGAATGCAAACAATTTTGAAGATTAATGATTTTTACGTAGATAAAAACATAATTGTGTGCTTGTTAGTATTCGTAGAAAACGAATACCTTTTATTAAAAACATAAAATACTAGTAGTTCGCCCCGAACTGAGATCTCGTGATGCGACCCAACGAACGCATCAAAACTTTGAGTAGGTGGTAGTCAGAGGCAAGTCCAAACATTATGTTTGGACTTTTTTCTGACTACCGCCTACTAACTTGGTACGGTAACCAAGTTTCAACTCTATTGGCCTATTTATTGAAGAGTTCCGTTGAACAGACCTTGGCTCCATCATCAGACCTGGTCGTTGTCACCATTTTATGAGAACTGAGTACATTCTTAATATATTTCAAGAAAAAAAAATAAGAAAAAGCAAAGGAACTAGCCGACCAGTAGAAAAACCTTGATGCCAACGAAACTCTTAGAGATGGGAGCTCTTGGATCGCTGGTTTTCTTAATTTAACTTTTTTGTTGTATCTCAAAAACCGAGCGTCCCAAAAAAAAAGTAAAAATTGTTTTGGAATGTCCAAACAAAGCTCTTTCATATGACGTGTAACTTGATTTTTTTGTGTCGCTTTTTTTATTTTTGCCCTCTTAAAAAACCCCATATCTCAAAAACCTTTGATCCGATTTTACTTATATACTTACCAGTAAATTTCTCAAGTACAAGCTATCGACATATCAAATTTCATGGAGATCGGATAAACGGTTCTAAAGTTATCGCCAGACAAACATACATACATACATACATACATAAAATGCCAAATCGCCCAAGTTGAAACTAAGATCTTCGTTCGCTTCGCTCACTCGATCAAAAAATGCATTCGAGTTTTGTAAAGACTGACCGAATCAAAGATTGACCGTCGAAATGTCAACGATATATCAAGTAAGGCACTGGGTCAAATGTTGACCATTGAATATCCACGGGTTATGCTATGCAATACAGGGGGCTCTCTTTGCCGCTCCAACGCTTATATTTATTTCAAAGTCAAAGTCAAATTCAAAAGGTATTTATTCAGTTGAATCACAAGGATCACTTTTAAACGTCTTAAAACTAGGTGACTCTAGGTGCCAGTTCCACGCGACCAAAGCCTAGAAGAACGGCAACAAACTTACGTCTTGGTTCCTATACAGTTCTGTGTAATCCTACTATTATTTTAAACGCGAAAGTTTGTAAGTATGGATGGATGGATGTTTGTTACTCTTTCACGTTAAAACTACTGAATGGATTTTAATGAAACTTTACAATAATATAGCTTATACATCAGAATAACACATAGGTTACAATTTATAAAGATATTGTGTGACTAACCCTGCGCAGACGAAGTCGCGGGCACCAGCTTGTTTGATATAATACGGACTAACTATTGACTGTAGGCACCTAATATAATATAATATTGAAGGAGAACGAAATCACTCGCTTGTGGTCTGCTAACAGTTTCTGTAGCGCCAATTGTCCTCTCATCAACCGGTATCGTTCCTAAGCAACATCCTATTAGACTTATCTAAACACACATACATTCTTTTACAATAAGCTGTCATTCTAAACACGTGTAGAATAGTCTGAATTTTTTTAATTTGGTTTTCGTGCAAGCTGTTGATCGTGATAAGCTTCATAAATGCGATTAGGGGCTCGCCAAAGACGATTAATGATCGCTGTGCAAGTAAAATAGTAGAGCTTTTTAAAGCTCGTTCGGGGAAGTATTACCGCCTTACTTCCTGCCGCCAAGAAGTTCTGCTCATATTGATGTGTTCAGTTCTGAAAAGTATGAGTGCCAGTGCAAAGACTCAAAATCGAGTGTCTTCATTTCAAATTTCAATCAAGCAAGTTTTTCGTTTTTGTTTAAAATACACAATGCTGGCACTGGAAAAGGAGTTGGTTCATCAATGTAAGGAGCCTGGGTTGGGTCTGTGTACAGTGTATATAAATATCGCTAAGCAAAATAGATAACTGTTTTGACTGCTTTTTTTCTTCATTTTTACTTCGTTTTCTTGCGCTTTAAGATTTTATTGATCAAATAGAGCAACACAATTTACTAAAAATATGGAGGACTGACATGCGTGAAATGTCATTTTGATAACTGTTGTATATGTCAAGCTTGAGAGTGGAACTCATTGCCATCAAAAAAAGCAACGAAACTGTCAGAAAATTGTCCTTTGTCAGAAGTGCCATGTCAGTTTTTTCAGCGCCAAATAGCGAGTCATTTGGAACTATTTTTTTTTCAATCTTTGAGTGTAATTGCGTGAAGTTGGACATCCTGTACTATGCAGTTATGTTGTATAAGAAGTTGCATAACTTTATTGCTGACTTATTCGTTGCGAATACAGCAACACGATTTTTTTTAATTATACGTATTCAGTTTTTACACCTGATGTTCGTTTTGTTGTTAAGTTTTGAGTTGCCAATTCGATTTTAAATTACAATACAATATTAGAAACGCAGATGTGAGTATGTCTGTTTCGTAACTAAACCGCTGAAACGATTGCGATGAAATTTGAAATAGAGATAATTTTAAGTCTGAAGATGTGCAGTTGAAATGTGATGTAGAAAGTGTACGCAGACAAAATCGCATGCAAAGGCTAGTTTCATTATAATATTATAGACATTTAAAAAAACGATTTAAAAGATTAAATTCTTGTTTTACCCAAAAAGGCAACATTATACCTTCTCACTTGAACGAACTAAATTGACAATATTGAGGCGATCAACATTTTTGTCGGGTCAATTTTAATTCATGAAATTATAGTACGTGTCAGGGTTTATGTCATAAATAAGGCAACAATCGCATTTATTTATAAAATATACTTGAATATTATTTATGTTAAATTGAGCTCTATCTACTGATTCTCTATTATCTCTTCCTTTACCAATAAGAAGGCTTATTTTTAAAAATATACCAAAAGATATGTTTACCAACATGGTTGAAAACTATTGCCATACAATGGGTATCGTCAAAAAGCCTTCACTTTGAGCAATTTTTCAACTTTACTCAAGTTACGTTTAACAGTTAGAGCATAAGTTGGTTACTTATCTTACGTTCCTATGTTATGTAATACAATTTTGCAAATAATAACTTTAAAACTCGATTATTATAAAGAACACTTCCTATTTTTTCTTAATGGTCTAGTGATTCGTCATCCATCATGTCATTGACACCGCTGCATCAACCGAGATGGATACTAGGAGATGATGAGATCGCGGCGTTCAATAAACTCGGGAGGTGCATCCACCTTATCACATAATAATTTGCAAATGAACTCACCTTCAAAGTTTCAACGAAAAACAATTTTCTACATCGCATGTGTGCTCACTCACACAAAAAACCAGATAGCAAAATGTATTAGATAACGCACACAGACAAAAAACAGCGCGATAAGCACGTGTTCGGGCCGCGATACCTCCTCGTTACTTCTGGTTGCCTAGTATCTAAAACATAGATACAGCTCACTAGTGAATAACAGAAAATACACCAGCGCAGCTTTCACGAGTGGAAAATCCGTACACAGATGTAAGTCTCGTGTGTATAGCGCATATACGAGTACATTTTATATAGGCTCGCAGCTGTGTGCAGTGAAAACGCTTTTCTCGTACGCTATACGTAGTGTATACGTGCATAAGTGGCAGTATCTCATACTAGAAACGTGTGTTAATAGCGAAGTTGTTTCCGCATAGGCAGTTCTGAGGCAACGAACAGCCGTGTGAGGCGCGCTTGCCCCCACACGGGAGCGACAACCTTACGAATTAGAAAAAAACTCGGTTTACGCAACTTGCTTTGACGCGTGCCCGCGCTCAAACTTTTCCACGGACAATTAATTAATTAAATAAGTAAATTACACCGAATTGAATTATTTTGATATAGTGTAAATAATGTTTATATGGTTTAAGATAAATCTACGTATTTTCACACCAAATTTAATAAAAACATTCGAATATAAAAATGAAAAAATATCGTCAGTGATTGTGACGCGCCCACACTTACTCACACAGTCAAACTAACCCACGAATTTTACGTCTGTGTGTCTGCAACCTGACTGGCTCCAACATTGATAACTACGTCACAAAGTCGGCCTCCTACGTTCTCAGGCGCCCTGGTACGGCTTCTCCCTGTAATAAGCTGAAGATAACTCGCTTTTCTTGATCTTACAAACACAGTGGGAGACTCTTCCGCGTTCGCCCTTTCTTCGTTGGCTATGAAACAATTTTTAGAATGATTTTGATTACGTACTTGTATCCAGTTCAATTCAATACGGTTTTTTGGCGGTCGGACACAAGCCAACTCCAAATAAACTGACAAGCTTTGGTAGGTGCCAAAATTTATAAAACTGTTTATTCCTAATTCTTACTAATCCTGGCTAGTCACGGTTCTATGTAAGTCCTTTCATGCGACTTACACCGGTACTAGGTCTCCAGAAGTGCCAAGAAGGCTAACGATGTAACTGATGGAGGTAATGTCGGTATAACTTCTCGGTATTTATGCTCGCCTGGTACTTGGTGTTCTAGTTGACGATCCGAACAGTCTCGAGATGAGTGGAATTCGAGACCAATAACGATGAAGATGATACGTCGACATCACAGATGTTTTAATAAAATGTTGTGGTAACAAAAGACTGAAAGAAATGAAATAAATCGCGTGCTTCAGCGTGTAAGTTTTATTGCAAGTAGCGCCATCTCTTGTTGACTGGCAGAACTAAAGCTGATTGCCGACGAGAAAACACATTGACTGTAGGCGTAATTTCAGGAATAATAATAATTTAAGGCAATATGTCGCCAGGTTTAATTGAACAATGGCAGGTGGGTCGCCAAGGATGACCACTAGCCGGTGCACTAGGGCAAATGGCGGCAACTTTTTGTAAAGACATACGCACAGTTTCTATAATAATTAGTGTCTTTATCAGAATATTATAATTGGATGTCTCGTGCTAAAACTAGATCCTCTGTGTATATAATGTGTTTCACTTAATATTTCGCTACTGAATAGTATATTATATAAAATTGAGGCAGTTCTCCAAGTGCATACATACAAAAAAAATATTGAAAGCAATATTTTATAACTTTTTGAAAATAAAATTTCATTTACCGATTAAACATTTTTAATCACTTGTTATTTATAAAACATTCGCATGAAAATTAATAAGTATCAGTCGTGTTTTAATTAAGGGCACATGCGTCTTATTTAAGTCATGCATTGTCCGCTCCGAAAATAAAACGTGTCTAGTTAAAATTGGTCATAAAATGGCCGACCGCCTTTTTATTAAAATTAAAAGTTATTACCGGTCATTTTGTTGCAAGCGGGGTGATCTAAGGGTTCTAAAAATTTGAAAACAACAAAAGAGTAATTGCGTAAGCAAAAAAAAAAACAAATGAACTTTTTGCAACACGGCAAATTGTTAAAAAATGTGTTTACTTTTGCAAAAAAATACAATAACCTTGGTAAACTAAAGTGTGTTGGCTATGGATTTGGGCTTGCGTTCGAGGTGGTCGACATAATTGTTTCTTTTTTGCGATGAATTACTTTTTATGATCATTTCTTTGTTTGATACCCATCAAAGACGCCGCCTTCCGCGTCCTCTAAATTCATAGACAATATTGTGACAACATTTAATTTACAAACAGTTGAATAATACTGTTTTTTTATTTCAACCTAAATTTAAAGATTCTGAATCGAGCGACTCCAAGGCTTCAGTTTTAGTTTATAGTCAAATAATTTGCATAAACTTAATTATATTTGTCTTATTAATGTACAAAATGTGTTACGACCGAACAGGTTTTATCAAAAGCACCATTTTGCACGCAATTTTAATTCGTCAATGTTTAAAAATATTATTAGCACGAGGTTTTTATCGAAAGGATGTTTGAAAAATAAAAGACATGTAAAACTGAGCACCACCTGACGGCATGTGTAACTGGCCATTTAAAACGAGTCAAGTTTAGACACAGTATTATCTTTCAATGTTTTCAAACAAAAAATGAATTGTCTGGCTTTTGCATAAAAACGAGACTATTCTACTACACCTTGAAGTCGCGTAGCTAGATGCGCTTTTAATTGTTTGTGAACGACGCTTGGCCTTAATTTAGTTATAAAAAAGTTTTATGGAAATGATATTAAATACTTTTTACTTGTGTATTGTTTTAATGGCCCTTTAGTTCAGAACTACAGTATCTTAATTTATATTTATTATGGCTTCTCCACCTCCACTCGTCACGAGATCTAGATCTCGTGACGAGTGGAGGTGGACCATCATAGACATAGACAGTTATTTATTGGCCACAAGAACACACAACATAATATAATTAGGTTAATGTAGGTAGGTACAAAAATGAACAAAACAGTGATAGCATGGTGAAACCATCACCTATCAAAGCATTGCCTCGTATATCACGCACGATAGAAACGTGCCGTACGATGCACTGCCCTGCATCCATCAACTTGAGGCATACCGATGTTGAGCCTCATGCGCCTGTAATTACACCGGCAACCACACTCTTCAAACCGAAACACAGCAACGCTGCTTGGCGGCAGAAAAAGGCGTGGTGGTAGTACTTCCTCGGACGAGCCCTTCACAAAGAGCTCTACTACTCTCCATCATCATCAGCGATCCTCACGATGTCGTGGGTCCATCTGGTAGGAGGGCGTCCCCCGCTTCGTCCTCCAGTTCATGGTCATCATGGACCCTTTATTCCCCTTTATTTGCCATTCACCGTGGCAATGCTGTCAGTGACTCGAAGGCAATCGGAAGCGGGGACGCTTAGATCAGTTGAGCTATCTCTAGATCGTTTGCAGATGGCTCTGCGATACCGACTGTTTCATAATATGTATTTCGTAACTTTGCAAATAAATTACTTTATTTCATAATGTTTTTCTTTCATTTCAGATAACATTGCAACCATGGCTTCGGCTTCCCAACACATTTCGTAGAATAAGGATTGTATATTATCAAATTATGTTTATTATTTCAATCATTTACTTATTTTAAGTGAATACTCATAGGTTAAATTGTAACGACTGAATTTATCTTGAAATAATGCACATATCTTTATGCATTTTTATTTAAATTATTTCCGAATTGTCTATCTATAAGTTTGATTTCGATCTTCATTGATACAATTTCGATGAATTAAATTTCGTGAAATTAAGAGTAATTAGCAGAGATCGGATATTCGGATGCATATTTTCCTAAAGTTGAGATGTTGGCTATTATGGAAAGCACTTTTTATCGTTAAATCTCGAGATCTGGGAAATTAAAATTTAGCTTTTGTATAAAAATCCCGGGATCCCAGGAAATTCAAATTTAAGTGACACGAATGACAATTGCCCTGTTACAACGTAATATGCCGCTTGGGGCCCAGAATCACCCCCTTTCGGCTTAGTACACATGTAACGTGGCACCCTGTATACATCCAATTATTTAGGCAATCTCGGCATTTTATTTTTAATAAAAGTATCTTAAGAAGCCGCTTCCATATTTTGTAAGGCAAAAATTAACTGTAGGTAAATATGCATCCGATTATCCGATCTCTAGTAAGTAATTAGAGCTATATTATATTTGCTTTTATTATACCATAGACAATGAGTACTCTTATAAATAACATGGTACATAAAATAACGCCAATCAGGAGTTTTTCAAAAATGGTGATTTAAAATGTCTTTTGATGGGCCGTACGCATGTTTGCTTACACAGTAATAGATGTAGAAAACTTACGTTTATTTTGTTTGGTATGGTTCTGGATATAAATGTTGCCACCTTCAAAAAATCTTTGTTATTATTAGTAAAAATCATCCAATAATTATCACAACTCACAGTACATCAACTTGCATCAATGAAGCGATTGTTGAAAGTCCTAAATCGGGAGGTCTCTGATTGTTCATGTTCTTTTAAAATCATTACATAAAAAAATTGTGAGCAGGCTCAAGGTTTTCTAACTTCGGGAGCTGGCTGACCCTCTCTTTTCAAAGCTTAGGTTAGAGGGCCCCCTGAGCTCCGGGGCCCTGGAGCACTGCACCGCCTGGCCCTACGATAGCTACGCCACTGGTTATAAAACTTCTAGATATTTCTTATATTGCAAAAAATATCATCAAAATGTTGTGTTCCATCTCCATAGTTCATACGGTAAGACTGCTTCGGTCCTTAATCTTCGTTATTCCTCAAAAAAGAACTCTATACCGGTATTATAATTATTAACAGCGATAAAATACGATGCTATATAGAACCTATGTATAAATAAAGTGTTAGATTTAAGGAAATGAATGACAAGCATAACGAGGCAAAGGCTTATTGAACGGTTTTCTTCATTTCAACTGTACATTTTTATTGAGAAACCTTCAAAAATAGACCCCTACTAATGTAATTAGCTTTAAGAATTTATCGGATCCTTATAATACGTAACTTCAAATATTAGAGTTACCATGTTCTTCCGCTTTTTAATTGTAAATAGAGCTGCAATGCTTTTACTGCTTTTTTTTTTATTCTGAGTATACCTCTATAATGCTGTAAACAAAATATTATGAAACTTCGTATGTAGATAAGACTGTAAAATAAAAATTAAGATTTGAATTCTATGGTGATTAAAAGCATTGTTTTTAAAGACTCTGTCACTGTGACTTGTAGAATTTAATTTAAGTGATTCGTCATTATTATATAAAAAATTGTAAACAATTCATATACATTTTTATATGTATTTTCTGCTAGATAGATTCATGGTATAATCATAAAAATTCTTAACCTAATTTAATAATATCGAATATAATAAATTGTATTATCTCTCGAACTGATTTTAAAATTTGTAAACAAGTATCCATTTTGTCTAACTGAAAATTTAAGAAATTTCTTTTATTCACTGAAATATTCTCGAATGTTCTTTTTTCAAATCAAGTGACGCAATATTTGTTCTTTTTTCTTAAACTCTCAGTGTTGCCAGCTAAGACTGAATGAGATGGAATAGGTTTGATTTTAAAAGCCCAGAAAGTATCCCACCCAGTGTATCGATTTATTTAAGCGATTATTTCGGTGTAATGTTATGGGTTAATAAAGATCTTTTATATTATAATCAATATGTATTTTTTATTTGATATCTTGCCAGCAAAACTGACTACCAGAAAACTGGAACAGCTTCACGACTTTAATTCCCAGGCACGGTAGATATCGCCTCAGATCTCTTAGTATCAAAAACGAACTACAGATTCTTTGAGAATGTTGAAGGGGGGTAGTCAGGTAACATTTTCTGATTTTCCGAAACTACACCGTCCCGTACCAACACAGTGAGACTTAGGATTTATATGCTCATTTGACATTGACAATGATAGTTTTATTCAGTGAATAGCTGAGCAGGTCTTATAACTAAAAAAAATGTTAAAATTATATAGTAAAACCAAGATGTTATGTTTATTTGCAAGCAAATACTGATACACATCTACAAATTTGACAGGTACCTTTACGAATTGACAATACATTTGTTATATTATTGTTTCGCATTGTTCAGAAATAGGGCAATAAAAATTGCACATTTTTGCATAGACGAGCATACTTTTATGAGTGTACCTACTACGTAGCAGTTTTTTTCTACGAAGTTAGAGTATGCAGGTAAGAATAATAGGTACCTATCTAAGTTATTATATTAGGTACCTAGATCTTTTAACCAAATAATCTACCATCTTATAGTATGTAAAATACTAGAAAATTATGTTTTTTATAAAGTCAAAAGTCAAAGTCAAAAGGTATTTATTCAATAAAATCACAAGGATCACTTTGAAACGTCTTAAAGTTAGGTGACTCTAGGTGCCAGTTCCACGCGACCAAAGCCTAGAAGAACAGGCAACAAACTTACGGCTTGGTTCTTACCGCTCTTTTGTATGATCCTTGTTACAATGTATTATAATACAATATTGAAGCTCCAGAATGGTGCCAATCGAATTTAGTGAAGCGTATGTATAACAGAAAAAGGTAAGGGTAATAAAACTATGCTACTAACTACACTACTTGTGGAACAAGCAGATGGCCCACCTGGTGTTAAGTGGTAACCATAACAGAGAATTGTAAAAGCTAGTCACGCTATATAAGAATGTGCCTAACGATGCATTATTCTGTCCTGTCCTGTATTATTGAAGTCAGAAGGCGATAAACTCAATCGTTTACTTATTAGATTTTTCATATAAATTCAGTGATTTATCTTTTAGACATGTTTAAATGTGCAAGCGAGAAGCTGTTTGAGGGTTGTCAGCCTCTTAAGGTTTAGTGTAAATTGGCTGTAATATGTCGATTATAAATATAAATAACTAAATAATAGTGGACTTTCCACACAACACTATCTAGCCCCTAAGCAAAGCTTGTAAAATGGGAACCAGATAGCTGACATTGAGTTTTACTGAAACTCAATAACCATCACCTATAACAAAGCATTGCCTCGTAAGTCACGCACGATAGGAAACGCAAACGCGATTCATAAACCAAAAAATGAACTAAGAATGACAACTAGGAATGACAACTAAGTCATAGGGAATACGGTTTTGTCCGATTTTCCGCCGCTGTCTCGTCGTACCTATCTGTGTAACGCGATTGCATTGGCAATAGAGAATAATGCCCCAGTAATTACACCGGCAACCACACTCTTCAAACCGAAACACAGCGTTGCTGCTTGGCGGCAGAAAAAGGCGTAGTGGTAGTACTTCCCCGGACGAGCCCTTCACAAAAAGCTCTACTACTTTTTGAAGCGCGCTTAAAATTCTTTCACCAGACTGTTTTGAAAGAAGCTGTGACTCGAAAAGAAGTTATCTCAAGAGTAGTACCAGCAAATACATTCATGTTTCTAGATAATAAAACACTTGTTTCAAGAGTAGTAGGTAGAGCTCCTTGTGAAGGAGTCGTCCGGGGAAGTACAACCACCACGCTTTTTTCTGCCGCCAAGAGGTATACAGATGTTAAGCCTCATGCGCCTGTAATTACACCGGCAACCACACTCTTCAAACCGAAACACAGCAACGCTGCTTGGCGGTAGAAATATGCGTGGTGGTAGTACTTCCCCGGACGAGCCCTTCACAAAGAGCTCTACTACTCTTCTTTTTGAGACTACATTAATTCTAATTTCATTGCACTTAAATAGGGCTGTGTGTGTGAAGTAGAAATAGCCCCTAACTCATATGCGTTTGAGAGCTACTGCTGGCTTTCGATTTAAAACTATTCTAATACAAGGTGGGGGAATAAGATCTGCACTGACGTCCATCAACATTTATTGTGCATTATCCCCCTGCTAACCTCATCCCAGCCAGCCCAACTCCATAAAGTAGCTGAGAAGGACTTTGGGTTGATGGCAGCTTTAAGACGTTTCAAAGTAATCCGATTCAATTGAAACCTTCGACATTGATACATTTTCTACCACTAATGAAATTATGTACTTTGATTAGTTTAAGTACCTTAAAATAAGGGTTAGTAACATAGACATAAGCATAGGTATGTGGTGTGGTTACTCAAAGTTAGTTATGTACTCAGTTTACTTATATAACTGATAATTTCTAACATTCAAACTTTTATATTATATTATTCTTGCTATAAATATATAAACAGCTACACCACCTACCAGGCTGACAGCAAACTAAAGAGTTCAATAAAGGCCACGCCGTTAGTTCTAAATTCCTCAACAGAACCTTTAATAAGCTATTACCGGCCACAGAATAATCATCAGTTGCTTAGGCACTAATCTTTGATGTATCGTTTAGCGGTACCCATGTAAGCTATCTGGCTATGTAGGGCTGGGACCCGTTAACGTCGATAGTGATGTGTGCAGCGTTCCGTTGGTATTAGATTTATCGATGTTTGGCCTAAGTTAACTCGATTGTTATTTATTTTGCTCTATATAACACGTATAAACCAAAACATAAAGAACTAGCATTCAAGAATATTTCAGATTTAAATTACTCGGTAGTCAGAATCATAAGAGATTGAAATAAGATACTGTTTTTTATACTTTTTGATTGCTTTTTTATTATTATATGTTACCAATCCAATTGATCTGTTTGAATAGTAGTTAGTACTTAATAAAAATGTATTTATGTTAATACATAAATACATTTTTATTAAGTACTATTTATGTGTCTGATGTTAATACATCAGACACAATTTTAGAATAAAAATTAAAATATATAAAGCAAAAAATAAAATATTCCGAATCTCATCTCAGTAAATGCATATGACACAGTTATAATAATATGCTTCTCCAACTTCACATAGCTACTTATTATAATCAATTGTACAAAGTACGTACTAGCGAAAACTAGTTGAGGACTTACCATTTATTAGTAAAGTGTATATACGTACTGTAAGTGCTCGAAGGGAGCCTCATTGAGGCGCACTTAAAATCCTTTTACCACACTGTTTTGAAAGAACTAATGACACCATAAGAAGAAAAAGATAATCAATAGTTTAAGTGTTTATCGATAGTTAGTATCGATAGATCCGCAATCCCTCGACAGGATCAGGGATACGCGGGCACTAGCGCAGTGGGTCGGCGGACCGAGGGAATGCGGAAGGGCTCGCATCCCGGCGGAGCACACGATGTCTGAGTACCGGGACTTGTCTTCGGATAGTATCGTTGGGAGACATGATCTTTGGAACTGATTGGGTTAAAAAAAAAATTGAAAGACAGTTGTTGTAATAAGTTAAATAAGATGTGTTGGTCATATTGTAAGATGTGTGCCAAATGAAATAGTTAGACGTAGGCACATCTGAAAGTCTCACAGCCGGTTTCTAAAAGCCCGATCAAAACTAATCGGATGTCAAATCACTTGCTATCTCTATCTAATTCGATGTAATAGCTGAAATGGCGAGTGACTTGACATCCGATTAGATTTAATCGGGTTTCCAGAAACCGGCCGTCAGTAAGATAATCTAGGGAGTTTTTTGATGCTTTATTTTCTGGGCTACTAAGTATTCACATAGCATAGTACCTAATGTAGCTTCATTATTATGATTACAAAAAAATTCTAACTATGGGTGTTGGAAATAATTGACATTCTCATTATACATATTTTATTATACACTGTTTTTCTGATATTTTTGCTAGTTAGAGGTTATTTCGTAGCTTTTCATCGTGAACCTTTAACTACAATTGACAAAAATCTGTGATTACCATTTACAAAAAATACCAATTAACAACCTACATGTCACAAATGCATTTATAACAAGAATTTAAATCGCTTTTATTCCGACGCAGGAAACATCGTTTATAAGGTTTATTGAGCAGACACTTCAACGTTAAGTAATTAAAATTACGACAGAAATGCATATTGAAAACCACTATGATTGAATGTCAATGTCTTAATTATTAATACGCACTTGCTGACATACGCCATTTATACCTACCGACCTTACCAACAACCTTTTGCCAGGTAAATATAGGTAGGTACATAATATGTATAATAAAAATTACCTATCACCGCTCTATAAGAATATTTGGTTGTGTACATTGGTAAAAAAATATAGGGTAAGTTCATAAGTACCTACCAAATAAATTATAATATTAGACCGTAATAGTTTTTTTTTATGCCTGGCCAATACAGCGAGACGAAAATTTCTGACCCTATCCCAGCCTACTTATCCCGCGTATACCCTTATAACGGTACTTATATAACAAAAATCGAGCGCTAGGATGGTTGATAAAAAATGGAGTCTCAACACAATCTTTAAAAAAACCTCCGGGTCCTGTTAGATGTTACTGACCTCTCCATAGGGTGAAATGACCTATTTAAAAGTTGAATGAGGTCTTTATCAGCGGCCATGTTTTTCTTTTTTTTAAGCTCGTTCGAAATTCGAAGATTGATTAGGACTTCGTAATGACGTCGTTCTAATATTTGAATTAGGCGCGCGTTTGTTTAAAAATAGAACGTTATCTCGAATTCTTTTACTTTTAATTTAAAATTTGAGCACTACAAACTTCACCTAGTCAAAATATATTTAAAACGATAACAGCATAATCCTCTCCGTCTCCGTTCTAAAAAAGTAATAAACCGATTCATACAATCGCAAAAAAGGTTTCATGCTAGATTGAACTAAACAAAAAAAATACTTCAGTAGAGTAAAAATATAGAGAAAAAAAAACGTAAATGCGTTACATGTGCGCATGAATAAGTAATACATTAGGTACACTTGTACGATACGAAGACGAATCCTTGTCTTAAAGTACACTGTGATTAGTCTGTACAAAGATCCTTGAACCCAGTATTTGTGCTCTGTGGCCACGGATGTTTGAAGCTTCCAAACTGAATCCTTAGGCGTAGGCATTTCTTCTGATTTATATTTGAAGCAATCTTTCCAAGCAAAGATTGCTTGTCTATGGAGGTTTGTACTCAAATTAATAACTTGTAGGACACTGGATTTCTAGACATAATAGATTTTATAAAAAGATCTTGTAAAATGACTAGTAGCCGTAATCTAAGGTTAGTAAGGCGACCAACTTTTTTTATTTACATGTCTTTACTCTATTCCTGTAAGTAGGTATTCATTATATGAAATCGATAAGATAGTGGGTAGATAAACCTAACTTTAGGCCACTACTAAAATAACCTTCACTTTTTCCAATAAAGAAATATTGTTCCTGACTCTATGAGTTAAAAGCTAAGCTTTACGGAAGGAATCTTAAAAAAACTTTATAACTTGATAAAATAACTTTTAAAATCTCACCCAAAATTTACACAAGTGTGGTGATGGTAGATGTAGATAATTGACTAATAATCCAATTAAGTTCACAATACTTTTATTCATTAATTAAGCGACAATACAAAAAAATGCTAAATGTATTAATTGCATGTATTGGGTTTGTGCTTAATATGATATTAGATGTTCCTCTGACTTTTACCCCTTAGGTGTAAAAAATACTACTTTGTAAACTACTAAACAATATGAGGGAATATCCACCATACCTCTGTTTTTTTTTATTAAACAAAATATACAAGGAATGAACAGGTAATAAAAAGTGACATAAAAATTTGCCGCCACACAGAAGTTAATCTTGTTCCTACTATAACTCTCGTCTATAATCATGCAGTTTATAATGTTGTTACATATAATAATGTATGTAGTAATTCTGCTAGAATATTATAGGGTTTAAACATAAATATCAATGAAGAAACACTTTTTTTTTATCTGGGAGGATATTACTATTACACTAGTCCAAACGTGAAAGATGCGCTTATTTCATCATCTTGTCTTTTTTAAAATCAGTTTATTATTATTTAGCGGTCTACATTATCTAACTATGACGTTAGTTGCGTATAATTTAAATTTAGGTCTAAATATGTTTGTGTGCCAACAAAATAAATTTTATTTCTTTCTTTATAATGCAATAATAATAATGCAAGTTTTAATAATTACGTATAAGTTCTTGTTACATAGTAAATTATGTGACTACTCTTTTGTTTCTTATTTTTATAATTTTTTTTTAACACATAATTGATTAAAATATTAATCTGAGTAGTTCAACTTACGTAGCATTTAAATAAACGAGGTAGATATTCAAATACCCTATTCTATTCGAATTCCCTTAACAGTGCAACGAAGCATCGTCGCTGCCTCGATCAAACACTTTTAGTCCTTTACCGGTCCAATAAAAACTCCTATTAATTGCGTAAGCGCATGTAATAAACTTTTGGATTGGTTAAAAATATCCAAGCCAGCGCACTACCATAGCTACGGGTATAAATTCTTAAAAAACATAAACTTCACAGCTATCCTAGCACGCAAACGACATTTCTTCGCCGGTCAAAACTTTTGAATTCAGAACGAAACGCTATCCAATAAGAATCAAATTGGAATTCCCGCTAAAACAATCATCCGACTTTTTCGTTCGGAAATTCGTGCTGAAATCTATGATTAGAACTGGATTCTAATACACAAAAAATAGGGTTTAGTATGGTTAGTTTGAGCTGGTGCAGTTGATTCGTTTTTCCGTGATGCAGTCCGACTAGGATATAGGTCATTGCTCCCCTAAACCTGCGGAGTAGTCGGGGCAGTTCATGTGTACTTCCATGTTTAAATTGCCCAACTTGTATGTACTCTCTGTACAGGATACGCTCGGACATTACATAGGTACCCACGGGCCCGGGCTCGGCGCCGAGACGAATGACCATCCTGCTATAATTACAATGACTTTATGACCGATTCTTTCTTGGAATTGAATAGACTCAACTTTTATTATAAATAGATATCATTCTGGATTGAAACATATCGAAGATATCTTATATAAAAAAAAACACAGCCCTTACTAGTAATGCTTAAACTAAAATACTGATAAGGGTTAAAAAAATACGTGTTAAAAATAGTACGTGCTTTTAGAACTCAGCTGAAACTGGGGTTTAGGGATGCGCAAAGCGAACTTATGTAGTTATATTTTTATAGAAATTCCTAGAAATAATATAACGTGGTCTATAAAAAAACACACTAGCGAGAAATCATAAATAAGTAACTTTTACGACAGTCAAATCGACGGCAAAATTAAATCATTACAATCTACAATCTTGAACTCATTAGTATTCGATATGTGAGAGACATTTAATTTAAATGAACTTTGTTGCATCATGACAATCAAAAAAAAACTTCAACGTATTTTATGTCTTACGCTCTTCAAAATAGAGACGATAAGCTTATAATAAAACCAAACATTGCGGTTTTCGGCTTGCATCACAGCCTAAAAGAATGCTAAAACAGATTCTATTTTCAACTCTCCAGCACTGGCCATAGAGACGCTGAATTTAAAAATGGAACGACCTCCATAGAGTTTAACCGCAAAAAGTTTGGATGCGTTTCCGGGTGTGAAATGTGGTCGGCCCATTTGGTTTCCGAACGCATTTGGTGTAGAAAAAAAATAAAAAAAGCCTCGTTCGTAAACGTTTCCTTGTGTATCTAGCGGTTTTTGTTTTTGCTCTAGCATCACATGTTTATGCTCTTGGGATCCGTGAGAAAGTATCTTGTATTCTTATTAGGTTTTTATCAGATTTGCATGCCTCAATGGAAGAACCCACGCTCGACAAGCAAAATGATAACGTTCACACAGTGCAACAAATTATTGATCCCGGGATGTGACAACTTTTCGTTAGCTATATACCTACGCGTGGGTATTTATATTTTACATAACATGATAATGTTACACTAAATTATCGAAGGATATAGTGACTATGAGCAAATCTAGAGCTATCATAATTTTTGTAAAAGTTTTTTAGTCAAAAGTCGTTGTGCTGTACCTCTCTTATCTGTGGCTGTACTATGTTTGTTTTGTTCTTACGTAAACATGTTTTTCACAAAAAAAAACATGACAGCAGTGGAGTTCTTTTCGCTGATGATGATGATGATGATGATGATACAACACAACGAAGTTAAGGGGCTGACGACCGTCAAAAATTTGTTATGAAAAATCGCAAACGTTTCGGAGAATAAAATTACATAGGATCAGCATAAATATAATTTTGATCCAAACAAGTTTTCTTGCCAAAAATTTTTGAAATATTTTGACAGCCTTCACAGCTCAGTTGGTAGTAGCTCTACCTTCTGTGCCGTAGGCCGTGGGTTCGATCCCCACCGAGAACAAACATTTGTGTGATGAACATAGATGTTTATTCTCTGTCTGGGTGTTATATAATTGATCGAGTGAGCGAAGCGAACGAAGATCTTAGTTTCAACTTGGGCGATTTGGCATTTTATGTATGTATGTATGTATGTATGTATGTATGTTTGTCTGGCGATAACTTTAGAACCGTTGGTCAGATCTGCATGAAATTTGATATGTCGATAGCTTGTACTTGAGAAATTTACTGGTAAGTATATGAGTAAAATCGGATGAAGGGTTTTTGAGATATGGGGTTTTTTAAGGGGGCAAAAATAAAAAAAGTTACATAAAAAAATCAAGTTACATGTCATATGAAAGGGCTTTGTTTGGACATCCCAAAACAATTTTTACTTTTTTTTTGGGACGCTCGGTTTTTGAGATAAAATAATAAAAGTTAAATTGAGATAACCAGCGATCCAAGAGCTCCCATCTCTAAGAGTTTCGTTGTCATCAAGGTTTTTCTACTGGTCGGCCAGTTACTTTGCTTTTTCTTAATTTTTTTTCTTGAAATAAATTAAGGAGGTACTCAGTTCTCATAATATGGTGACGACGACCAGGTCTGATGATGGAGCCAAGGTCTGTTCAACGGAACTCTTCAATAAATAGTCCAATAGAGTTGAAACTTGGTAACCATACGAAGTTAGTAGGCGGTAGTCAGAAAAAAGTCCGAAGATAATGTTTGGACTTGCCTCTGACTACTACGTACTCAAAGTTTTGATGCGTTCGTCGGGTCGTATCACGAGATCTCAGTTCGGGGCGAACTACTAGTAAGTATGTATTTACAAAAAAAGTATATAAGTAACTAGTATACCAGCTATCTGGTTCCCATATTACAAGCTTGGGCTTATTTTGGGGCGAGATGGTGCTGTGTGGAATGTCCACCAATTTTTTTATTAGCGAGAAGTTGTTTCACGGTCTACGTCTCTTCTCAACCTTTTTAGTCTAAAACTATAAAAACCTCATTGCAACAAACAAACATTATCTATTTCCAAAATCAAAAACCATAGAGCAATAAATCATTAATAACGGTTGCATTCAAGCCTCTTTGTTAAATTTTGCGCGTTAACTATCAAAAGATGATTATCGCTAAGGTGTATCATGATAAACGATTCAGCAGATGTCTTAAAAAATGATTTTGACGGGAAAACGTGATGTCCATAATTTTTGATAATGTTTTGTAATGCAACCAGTTTGTTGGGTAACATTTATTTACAAATAATAAAATTACAATGTATTTACAAAATACTCATGATACAGTTGAGCTAGATAAATGAAATAAGTTGTAATTATGAAGACGTTGCATTTTAGACTTTTTCACTCTTTTCGGGAGTCGCAAAATATATTTATATTCCGGGCGTTCAAACGTACAATTTAAACTTAAAATAAAGTGACAAATAAAGCTAAAAATCTAAGTATTTAATTATTCATCAAAGTAATCCTCAGTCAGCTACCTGCAGACCGTTGCGAACTATCTAGATATATCAAGTTCACCAGCTCAACTGATCCAAATCAGTGACAATCGGAAGCGTGCCCCAAGACACGGTCTGCATTGCCACGCTAGTAACAATTGCATTACCTTTCAAAGCATCGAAAACCTGCCCTAGTAGTATTGCACTGCGTCCATGACTCTGAGACGTAAATTACCACGTATTAGGTATATAAAAAAAATATCCTACAAAAAATCAATGAGCAAACTCAGTCTACGACAACTTCGTATGACGTAAACTGTATTATAAAACATGGCACTTGCTTCTAAGAACGCCTACGTGTTCATGTCGCCCTGGTAGCCGCGACTTCGGTTAAGTCGGTTCCTAATCCATAATGTAACCTGAATAACACAGAAGGCAAGACAGGATTAGCCAAGCCAAAGTAAGGTTTGCGTTGTAGCAATCAGAGATTAGTTTTGTTTGTGTTGTAATTGAGAGCTACTCAAACAGTGCTTGATAAGACTATAATATTACAATATCATTCTTAATGCTAAAAGGCTTGAGACTACTTCGGTCTGTTCTGATAGTAATACAGCAAAAGGGGGGATAAAATCGTAAGTTGGAATATAAACCTTATTCTTAAGAAGTGACGGTGTAACTCCTGAAAAAAATATTTAGTATTGCACCTCTTCTCTGATATGTTTCCCTAGTACTTTGAGCAAGAGTTCGTTAGTTCGAGAACGACGACTTTGCCAATTCATTGAAAAATAAATTTATCCATCGAATTTGTTTTACGGACAGTTTTGCAATCCGGTTTCAGATGTAGTTTTATGTGATGAGGCAAGTTTTAGGTTAAATCCACCTACTTTGATAACAATATTTTTCATAGTTTTCTCTCTCTTTCTCTTTCTCTCTCTCTCGTCTTCCTTTTCCTCTTTCACTTAATACAGAGTGACTACAAGTAAGTACCTGCTAACAATTTTCATGAACAATTTCATGATTTTTTTTACCTATTGAATCGTCTTGCCAGCGCCTTTTCGTCCGGCTCGAACGTCGCATTTCGCCAAAGATAGATGGAAGATTTTGGGGTAGACCTTCGCCCAGCAATTTTATACAACAGGTTACTTATGAAATATTACTTTATTTTGTTCCTTATATTATGAACTTCTGTTTATTTTACTAGTGAAATCTACACAACAATAAATATTTGAGCTATCGACCGTTCGCAACAGTGTGTTGATAGCTCAAATTTTTTATGTTTTTTTTTGTTTTAATAAATTGCCTTGCTTTGTAATTTTCTTTGTATATAAATATTTTATTTTATTTATTAATATTATTTGGCACCCTGCTGAACAATATTTTATTTTAGGAAAAAAAAACCACAAATTACTTTTTTTGTAATTTAATATTGCATATTTTATATACAAAATACATGATTAGTTCCGGTTTGACATAAATAGAGCGTAAGTTCTAGACATGTGATATCTAGAGCAATTAGGTAGGTACACCATTACAGGTGGAATACGTCCATTACAGGTGTCAAGGCAGGTGGAATAGACTGATTTCGATAGAACAGAAGCCTTTTGGCTGCATTCACACCAAACGTATATATTAAGCCCTAGCCACCAACCAACAAGAGCACTATTTCTCGCTCGCACATTTCAACATGTTGAAAGATATGAAATTACTGAACTTATTTATAAAACAATGCAATCTACTAAGTTAAAGTATACGAACACTAGAAAAGGAACAATTTTTGAAAACTTGTTTGGAGCGAGCAAAGTACATTAACGGTAGCCTTAACTTCCCTGAGAATGAAAATATTCAAAAAAGAATACCTACGTTGTAAATGAAAACTGCCCCACCAGCACCGCCACACACTTGTCTTATCATATAAAACAATTTGACGGACAACGAGATAGCTATTTTATTCAATTGACACTGACAACAAAAATTACTTTAAGAGTAGTAGTGTGTGGCTCGTCCGGGGAAGTACTACCACCAAGCCTATTTCTACCGCCAAGCAGCGTTGCTATGTTTCGATTTGAAGGGTTTGGTTGCCGGTGAAATTACTGGCACGTCTTAAAATCTATATACCTCAAGTTGATGGACGTAGGGCTGTGCATCGTAGGGCATGGTCTTATCGAGCGTGACTTGCGAGGCAATGCTTTTTTTTTATACAACTAGATGATGGAGTAAGCAGATGGCCCACCTGATGTTAAGTGGTAACCATCACCTATAAGAAAGCATTGCCAAGTCACGCACGATATGAACGTGCCCTACGATGCACTGCCCTGCGTCCATCAACTTGAGGCATACAGATGTTCAGACTCATGTGCCTGTAATTACACCGGCAAACACACTCTTCAAACCGAAACACAGCAACGCTTCTTGGCGGCGGAAAAAGGCATGGTGGTAGTACTTCCGCGGACGAGCCCTTCACAAAGAGCTCTACTACTCTACTGTCGCTTTGTTGGCAAGAATCAAAACGGTCTTTATTTAGTACAATCACAAGGATCACTTTGAAATTGATGGTGACCACTTATCAACAGGGCCATCTGCGTGTTCCATCGGAGTTCTATAAAAAAAAAACAATTTCCTCCGAATTGACAGACAGGAACAGGTACCATAGACGAGAGAAGAAGAATGAAACCGTGCCTGTCGCCCACCTGACTAGCCCGAACCAGTTTAAGACACAAAAAATATTCTAAATAATGACACGTTTCATATAATATCGGACATCTGTTTTAACATAATTGCTACCGTGGCATGTGCCATTACATAAAGTTATGTAAATACATAGCCTTCGGAGTAGTAGAGCAAGCTATCGGTAACTACTTACCTATAGCGGCAGGAACCAAGCCGTAAGTTTGTTGCCTGTTCTTCTAGGCTTTGGTCGCGTGGAACTGGCACCTAGAATCACCTAGCTTTAAGACGTTTAACGTGATCCTTGATTATTGAATTTTTGACTTTGACTAAAGGTGTTGTAAGCTAAACTAAAAAAAAAACAGTTTTTTTATTTATTATTTACAAAATAGAGACTCATGTTTTTAATTAATTTCCCAAGTGTTTTTCCTGTGAACTCTCACTAGAAAAGCGACAGTTAACCAACACAATTTCAGATTTAAATGTTTACAATTTTTTCGCAATGTATTTCATTTTGGTTTTGATTTTACGTTTAGGATTTGTAATAAAACATTTTAAATAATTGGTAATTCATAACTAACTGTAAAAAGTAACACAAAAAGAAAACAGTCTTAGCTCTAACTATAAAAGTAATATAAACACAGAATTATATATATACATCTAGAGTAGTAGAGTTCTTTGTGAAGAGCTCGTCCGGGGAAGTACTACCACCACGCCTTTTTCTGCCGCCAAGCAGCAACGCTGTGTTTTGGTTTGAAGAGTGTGGTTGCCTGTGTAATTACAGGCACATGATGCTTAACATCTGTTTGCCTCAAGTTGATGGACGCAGTTCCTATCGTGCGTGACTTACGAGGCAATGCAATGCATAGGTGATGGTTACCACTAACATCAGGTGGGCCGTCTGCTTGTTCCATCAGATAGATGTATAAAAAAAAATTGGTAACATTCCACAGGTCGACTAAACTATTAGTTATTTTTATTTATTCATATGATTATTTCAACTAATAATTTCCAATTTATTAAATAAACGTCTCATTTTCTTTGATCTATATTCTATAACCCGTTACTCTAAGACTAGCATACCTATTAACAATTGGAAGGCATAAAATAAACCTTATGCCTAAGTAATAATAGCTGCAATTGCTTGCACACTTTTCCTATATATACGAGAGTAGAAAATGTCCTCTAATGATAATATCATCATTAAAATTAGTACCTAATAGAAACGTAATGATTATGTATTTGTTTTTATTGTTAATTCATTATTTACGGTGCAATGCTAAAGAAAATTAATTTATTGAGATAAGAATTCCAATTAGGTATTATTACCACAATTACAGGCACATGAGGCTTAACATCTGTATGCCTCAAGCTGATGGACGCAGGGCAGTGCATCGTAGGGCACGTTCCTATCGTGCGTGACTTACGAGGCAATGCTTTGTTATAGGTGATGGTTACCACTTAACATCAGGTGGGCCATCTGCTTGTTCCTTATGCTGGTTGAATTTAAAAAAAAAATCGGTATAGTAATGAAACAACCCTTCTTAGATTTTTTGTTATAATTTATTTATCTAAAAGCTGGTGGCCGCGACTTCGTCTGCGCAAGATAAGTCACACAATATCTTTATAAATTGTAGCCTATGTGTTATTCTGATTGTAAGCTATATTATTGTAAAGTTTCATTAAAATCCATTCAGTAGTTTTTACGTGAAAGAGTAACAAACATCCATCCATCCATACTTACAAACTTTCGCGTTTATAATATTAGTAGGATTTATAATTTACTTGTAACTAAACAATGTCATTCCCAAAACGAAAATAAAATGAAAACATTTCCAGCCCCTAAATGACAAGGATCACTTTCTATCTATTGTTTTTTTATCAATATATTTTATTTGGACGCAACTCTGACTACCCCACTTAGACATCGTCAAGGAATCATGAGTTCGTGCTTGGTACTAAGAGATCTCCGATGATATCTGCCGTGCCTGGGAATCAAACTCATGAAGCGCTTTTTTTAAATAACCAATGTAGGACCGGAAGTGGCTGTATGATTGAAATATTTTTAGAAATCGTTTCTATAAGTAAGGTAATTAGGTAGATACGATAAAGAGTAGTAGAGCTCTTTGTGAAGGGCTCGTTCGGGGAAGTACTACCACCACGCCTTTATCAGCCGCCAAGCAGCAACGCTGTGTTTCAGTTTGAAGGGTGGTTACCTGTGAAATTACAAGCACATGAGGCTTAACATCCATATTCCTCAAGTTGATGGACACAAAGCAGTGCATATCGGTGCATATAGGGCACGTTCATATCGAGCAATGCTTTGTTAAAGATGATGGTTACCACTTAACATCAGGTCATCTGATTGTTCCATCGGCAAGAATTAAAAAAAACCTATCATATCAATAAAAGAACAAGATTTGTTCAAATTGATAAAAATCAGCTTATCTCTTAAAAGATATTGATTAAGTATTCAAGTTTTATTTTCCAATAAAATAAGTTATTGTAATGCATAATAAATGCATAATAATAAACTCGTGTGAGCAGTACTTTTGGCCCTGACTTTTCCTGTAATCGTCATCGGCCGAATTGTGACTGTAACCTTATTGTACTGGCGAGTCGAAAACAGTTTCACACACTTGTATAATTTATTAAATAAATAAATAAATACTGGTGGACATTCCCCACAGCACTATCTCGCCCCAAACTAAGCCAAAGCTTGTAATATGGGAACCAGATAGCTGATATAATACATATATACCTTTTTTTTGTAAATACATGCTTATAATATTATATAACACTACCGCCGGTTTCTGAAAGCTCGATCAAAATTAATCGGCTGTCAAGTCACTTGCCATTTCAGCCTTTACATCGATTATGATAGAGATAGCAAGTGACTTGACATCCGATTAGTTTTGATCGGGCTTTCAGAAACCGGCGGCCAGACAGAGAAACATCTATGTTCATCACACAAATGTTTGTTCTCGGTGGGGATCGAACCCACGGCCTACAGCGCAGAAGGCAGATATTGTATACCTTTATTTAACCCTATCTTATCGAGGCAAAACGCGACCCGAGGGCTGGTGAGTATCTGATCAGTGCATCAGTGTTGCCATTCTGCCAGCGTCTTGGGAACACTTTAGATAGGCACTGGTTTGGATCAGTTGAGCTATCTCTAGATAGTTCAACAGTCCGCAGATAGTTCAACTGTTTCGTCTAAATGTATATTTTGTATGTACAAATTTAAAAATATATATTAAGTGGATCACAAACCAAATAGATTTTCTGTTAAATAAAATAATGTCCACAGTGCCAGTAATTTCAAACGGTGAATAAAAACATCGTGACGTAACCGGCGTGTCGTAGATCTTAAAAAGTTCTAAAACCTGTGTCAAGTGCTCAAAAGGAACCTTTTTGAGGCGCACTTAAAATCTAAGCTTATTATATACTTTCAATGTACTCATTGCAGTATTTTTGCATCTCTCTCAAAGGTATGGAAGAGATTCACTTGTTTGAGGGCACCTCACGCTTCGTTTTCCAGTTCGTGGTAGCCTTTCGATAATTTGGTAATTTGATCAAAACCTGCTCATTTTTTTTGAGATACGCTTTTCTCGCTGACTGTACTAGGAAATGCGACCGAACTCAATATTGCTACTGTTGGTAACTTCAATAAAGATAATAGTAATTAAAAAAAGGAAAAAGTCGATTCGTGGTGATTCGACCAAACAAGTATACAGATCCTAATTTATGGCGGATTTTACCTTCTAAGATAACATATTTCCGTCTTTATAAAAAATATAATATAACAGAGAGAGTATATAAAAGACCATCTCTGACATACCAAACAAAAAAGGAATCATCAATATCAATTCAACAGTGACGTGCGTAAATTTCTACTCCCGACAAAATATTAAAAACTTTAGTTTAAAGTGATTGTTCTTCAAAGTTTTACTGTGTGCTTCATGAATAAACCACTACAGAAGACAAAAAACCTGAAAACAACCACAGTAAGCCCCAGAATAAAAGGATTTATTCAGTTTTAGTTGAAATCTAAATCAAATATCATTGAAATTGTGATTTTGTGCCGGCGTCCAACGCAAACGCGTAAGCGACGCGTATTTCACGGCGCTTACGACCTTTTCGCCGCGTAACCTGCGGCAGTTGACCAGGCCTACCTACAGTTTGTGTCGAATCCATACGAAATAAACAGCAACTATTTGATCCGTATATGAGACAAATTACCTACTTAAACGACGACACGCAAACACTCCTTACTATTTTACACTTAGCTACCGCCCAGTATGTCGGAACCAGTAGCAAACCTATCGTGGGGATGTTGTTCACTTGAAGGCGATAACACAGACTATGTGACCTGTGTCTCTTGTACCAAAAGCTTCCACTTAGTTTGCATAGCTTCAACCAGCTCAACTGCACAATCTGGTAATTGGATATGCCCGCTATGCAGAGGAAGACCGAAAGGAGGAAACAACGACAATACTCCTTTGCGTTCTAAAGAAAATATAACGACGCGAGCGCATAAAAGAGCTGCACTCCACTCTCCTAAACTTGACGCTGCAGAGGCCGCGCTCACACGCAACGATGTCAGAGATGTTGTCCAGACCATTTTCGAGACTCAAATGGAAAATATGTTTATTCGTTTCAATGAACAAATAAAGACGACGGTTGCGGCAGCGCTGGCGCCGATCACAAAGGATATCCAGGACTTGCAGCAGTCAATACTAAACGTCAACGAACAATATGAAGATGTTATTAGAGACCACACTCAAATGTCCGATGCAGTAAAGAAACTGCAAGCAGAAAACTCTATCTTACGCTCTGAAAACCATGCAATCTCTTCGAGACTCAACCAGCTTGAAAAAAATGTGGATCTGCAACCAGTGTCCGAGACACACAGCCATAATGAGAGCACGATACATCAGTCACAAATAAGCAAAACAATTGACGAGGCTGTCATTGAACTCCAAGAGCGCTCTCGTCGTGAAAAAAATATAATCATAACAGGCATACCTGAAACTCAAAATAAAAACTCAGGAGAGAGGCGTGAGCATGATATGAACGAGGCCACCAGGATCACTTTATCTCTGTATAAAGATTGCCCGGCACCTCTTAACTCGATCCGACTTGGAAAATATGATACAAATAAAAATCGACACATGAAGGTTTTCTTGGACTCATCTGCAACAGCCAAAACGATATTGAAGAACAAAAATAGTATCACAGGTGATTATAGAATATTTTCAGATCAGACTCCAACTCAGAGAAATATTATAAATGCGCTACGGGATGAGCTCTCTCAACGCCAGCACAATGGGGAAACAGATCTTGTCATAAGGTACATTAACGGCACACCTAAAATTGTTAGTGACATATCAAAAAACTACAACCCCCTACCAGCAGTACTCAAACAAACATAACCCAAGAAGAAGAAACGATCTCATATTTTTTAGCAGACACATATGACCAGCTACCAAGAAACAGAGTATCACTAAACTTTTTTTATGCAAACGCCCGAAGTATAATGGCGCCTGGAAAATTAGACGAGCTAAAATGTACACTAAAAGCTATACCAACGACCATTCATCTTATCCTGCTGACAGAAGCATGGATCAAATCCGAAGAAGATGCCCTACGCTTAGATCTTACAAACTACACACATTATTATAATTATAGAACAGATGCTAGAGGTGGAGGTGTGTCACTCTTTGTACACAATGATCTCACACACAACCTTATTGAAGAAAAATACACTGGGGGAAACAATTTTCTATGGGTCCATATTAACAAATATAATCTGGACATAGGGTTGGTATACAAACCTGGAGACACGGATGATAAAGAATTCTTTGAAACGTATGGGAAGCAACTGCAAAACAAGAAAAGAGCTATTGTCTTTGGCGATTTTAATTTGGACCTTCTCCGTACAAGTCCCAGTCTAAGATCATATAAGGAATTATTAGTCGAAACAGGCTTTATATTTCTGAACAAAATAAACATAAAATATTGTACCCGTGAAAGTTCTACAAGGAAATCCATAATTGACCACATATGCACTAACATTACAAACAATAAGTTCCATCTCTCTGTTATAGACTCAACAATGTCAGACCACAAGCAAATATACCTAGAAATAGTAAAAACAAAAAAAGTTAAAAGAAAGCGCGTGAGCTACAAAGCAATAGACTACAATAAACTTTATGAAACACTACAATGCGAAAAACCATCAAACTTACTAAGTAACTATTCTGAACTTGAACAATGGATAACAATTTCAATGAATAAAAGCACAACTACTAAAATTAAAGTATTAAACCCGCCCCAGGAGGATTGGATTAATAAGGAAATCATTGATGGGATCAATGCGAGAAACATAACATATCAACTTTTTAAGAAAGATTCAACTGATAAAAAACTAATGAATAAGCTGAAAAAAGAGAAGAGTCAAGTATCATCTACAATAAAAACTAGTAAATGTAAATACTACACTAATGCCTTCAATAATTGTAAAAAACAACCAAAGAAAATGTGGCAGTTAATAAATAAACTATCAAAGAACAAAATTAAGAATAGTTCTGCTCCTTCACAGATTGTGGACCAATTAGGGACCGTTTTGACCGACGAAAACGATATTTGTGAACATTTTAACGATTTCTTTTCTTCAGTAGGTACAACTTTGTCCAATAACATCCCCCAAAAATATCACAGTGATTCAATACTACCGCTACCGCCAAACTTTGTTGCCACAAACGAGCTTTCAGAATTTAACCCATGTACAAATGATGAAGTTTCTAAGATCATTGATAAACTGGACGTTAATGTCGGTAAAGGTTTAGACGGTATCACTACTAAAGTTATAAAGACAATCAAACCACTTATTTTGGAAAACTTAACTAACTGCATTAACACCTGCCTTAGCTCTGGTAATTTCCCTGATAGCTTAAAAAACGCCAAAGTTACCCCTATTTACAAAAGCGGAAATAAACGTGACCCGAGCAACTATCGACCAATATCCGTTCTTCCTATAATTTCAAAAATTTATGAAAAAATAATATATTCTCGTCTTGATAATTTTCTTAATTCTATAGATTTTCTTTATAAATATCAATATGGCTTTAGGGCAAAATCGAATACACTTTCCGCGACAATAGACTTGATAACTAAGATCAAAACTAATATTGATAAAAAAAACATAGCTCTGGGGATACTTATTGACCTAAAAAAAGCGTTTGATACTGTGAGTCACCATTTGTTGCATAAAAAGCTGCAGGCCATTGGTATTTCAGGTAAGGTACTTGATCTATTCAAATCCTACCTTACAAACAGACAGCAGATAGTAAAAATTGATGAACACCAGAGCCTCCCCAAATCAATAACTTGCGGCATCCCACAGGGATCTATCCTTGGACCGCTCTTATTTCTAATATACATAAATAACATGCACGAAGCAGGCCTTGGTGGACAAATAATGTTATATGCTGATGACACCTGCCTATTTTATTTCGGTAACTCTATTCAAGATATGGTCAGTGAAGCACAGAACGACCTAAATTTGGTCAATAACTGGTTTAAGCAAAATCTACTGACAGTCAACGCTTCAAAGACTTCATTTATGATATTTAGGGCTATTAATAAAATAATAGACATGCACACTCCCTTAACTTTAAATGGTGAAACACTTAAAATCTGTGATAGCGAAAAATACCTTGGTCTCATATTGGATGAACACCTTACCTGGAGACCACATATAGATCGGCTTAGATCCAAAATATCATCTTTAATGGGTATTCTTCGCCCAGTAGTTAAATGTTTGCCAAAACAAGTCAGACTTATCATCTACAACTCGCTTGTAAAATCAAATCTAGAATATTTAATTGAGGTATGGGGAACAGCAGCAAAAACGAATTTAAAAGAACTACAAACTGCTCAAAATAAAATAATTAAAGTTTTATTTCACTATGACTTTCTGACACGAACACAAACACTTTACAAGGAAACCCAAATAATGAGTATAAATCAAATGTACACTTATAACACTTGCTGCTTAATACGTAAAATAATTACAAAAGATATACACACTGATTTAACATTTAAACGAAGAAACCAAATACACAAATACAACACAAGAAATTCTAAAAATTTTATACTAATACCACCCAGAACAAACTATGGAAAGAAAAACATTACCTATGAAGGAGCACAACTGTTTAATAAATTACCTAGTAGCATTAAAGAAGCCACAAGTATATTGTCATTCAAAAATAAATTAAAAGAACATGTTTTGAAAAATATTGCCATAATGTAATCATACTGTCAATTACCTACTTATATTTCACGTATATCACTGTTACGTCACTGGACTTAAACCAGTACACTGTGTACACACATTCTGTAATATGTATTATTCTCTGTAAGTGAACTCCGTTTCTTTGAGAAATAAATATCTTTAACCACAATTCATTATTGGCGGAGTTTTTTTTAATACTTCTAGCTGATGAAACAAGCAGATGGCCCACCTGATAGTAACCATCACCTATAACAAAGCATTGCCTCGTAAGTCACGCACAATAGTAACGTGCCCTACGATGCACTGCCCTGCGTCCATCAACTTGAGGCATACAGATGTTAAGCCTTAAGCCTTATGTGCCTGTAATTACACCGGCAACCACACTCTTCAAACCGAAACACAGCAACGCTGCTTGGCAGAAAAAGGCGTGGTGGTAGTACTTCCCCGGGCGAGCCCTTCACAAAGAGCTCTACTACTTAACAGTAATCGCGTAACAAACATAAAAGAAAAATACAGTAGAATTCCTCCTCCTCGCGTCGTGTTCCTCATTACTGAGGGTCGTGATTCCCCCGACGTTGAGCCATTACTGATTTGACGATGGTCCGCCATCTATTCCTGTCTTTGGCATTGTGAAGCGCATCGTGTAACTTAGTATTGAGTGATGAGCGGATTTGGTCAGACCATCTAAGTGGACTTCGACCCCTCGGGCGCTTGCCGTCGACCTTTCCAGTAACCATAAGTTGTTCCAGGTTGTTTCCATCTTTCCGAGCGATGTGGCCGAAAAACTCCAAAATTCGTCGCAGGCAGGTGGTGGAAAGCCTGGTGCTTATATTTAGTTCATGGAGTATGGATATATTGGTCCGGAAAGCCGTCCATGGTATTTGCAGCAGTTTCCGCCAACACCACATCTCAAAAGCATCGATGCGGTCACGATCGGCCTTCTTCAACGTCCACGTTTCCGAACCGTAGCTGAATATGGAGAACACCAGAGTGTTGATCAGCTTCATCTTCGTTTTCCGTGAAATGTTGCGATCGGTCCATATTCTTGGCATCTGGGAGAATTGAGAACCTATAAATTGAAGTTGGTTAAAAAGTTAGACGAAATAATATATTTTTAACGAATTGCGTGATTATATCATACCCACCCGAAGTATTCAATAATAAAGACTCTACTTTAGTCTTGTCAAAAACAAATCCGTAAGTTTGTTGCCTGTTCTTCTCGGCATGGTCGCGTGGAACTGGCACCTAAAACTACCTTTAAAACGTTTCAAAGTGATCTCTGTAATTCAATTAAATCACCTTTTGACTTTGTCAGAAGTATTTTTATTTGTCGTATTGTACTCTTAGATGGCCGAAACTTTCCTTATGCAGTCATTAATTAACTAGCCCAGTAACGTTTCTGCAAAACCGACGCGATGTTCTATAAAACTTGAAATCCTGCAGTGCAAGTACGGAACTCATTTCGCTAAATTGATCTATCGTCAAATTCGTGATATTTTGACGAATTGTGCGAGTACGGAACTCGGGGTCGCTATCTTTCAATTTTCGCGATAATTGTAAAATGGCAACACGGAAACTTTCGGTTTTGAACACAGATTGACGATCGCATAGTTCGTAAAAAGATCGGTACTTGCGCTGCAGTTTTGTAATACTTACCTTGATAATATTGAAGCGTTTGCTTCAATATTATATTATTTTATATAAATAATATAATTAAATTGTAGTTGCACCGGTTAGTTGAAGTAGGTATGTCAACCTTGTTAAAAACGGCATTCCATCATTTTGTTTAAAACTATAAAATGGAACAAATAAGGACAAAAAATGTGCAATACAATCCTACTCAGTACCATCACCCTACTAATAGAGGTATTTTAAACGCGAAAGCTTGTAAGTATGGATGGATGTTTGTTACTCTTTCACGTAAAAACTACCGAATGGATTTTAATGAAACTTTACAATAATATAGCTTATACATCAAAATAACACATATTCTACAATTTATAAAGACATTATGTGAATTGTCCAAAATATAACGATAAGTGTCAAATAAGTAGGAAAAAATCTGCGAGCTATTCTGGCGTGCGCTGCCAAAACCGCTAGAGTTACCTACCTTTACCTTTTTCTGCATGCCTACGCCTCACTTAACTTCAATAATATATTATATTACATTGTAAAAGGATCATACAAAAGAACGGTAGGAACCAAGCCGTAAGTTTGTTGCCTGTTCTTCTAGGCTTTGGTCGCGTGGAACTGGCACCTAGAGTCACCTAGCTTTAAGACGTTTCAAAGTGATCTTTGTGATTTTATTGAATAAATACCTATTGACTTTGACTTTGACTTTGAGAGTTACACATGTACTACGCCACGCTAATATAAGCTACTCGAAATACTAATCCAGCTAGTACAAATAAAATTTGTCTTTTTTCATCATAGTTTTCTTAGTCTCATCGTAGTGCTCGAAAGAAGCCTCTTTGAATCTCACTTAAAATCCTTTCACCACACTGTTTCGAAAGAATTCATTTCACGACAAGAAGATAGTTTTCCGTGACGAATATACTTAAATTAATTTTCTGATGCGAACAGTATACGACTACCTATGAATATGGGTAGGTAAGATACTGCAGGCATATAGGTAGGTATAGGTAGGTACATCAGTGCGCTCAGTTTAAAGCTCGTTTAACACCTGCGTTGTATTAAAACTATTAAATTTATGTATTTTCGTATTTTACGGACTAAATGCATGTGTGCGTCGATTTATTCACAAATAATACTGGTTTCGATGTTTTTAACCACGCGAACTGCCAAAGACAGGCTTATCTTAAAAAACTTTAAGCACCTTGCTCAATTTATTGATACGACTGCTGCTAAAATGGTTTTGTTAAGTAAACGAGCCATAATTATAAAAAAAAACTGTCGTTTCAGTTCAAAACAGTTACTTCCGCCGTTGTCGGCGGAAGTAACTGTTTTGAACTAACTGCAAAGCATCATCCAGATACAAATCTGGATGATGCTTTGATTGGGAATGTTTATAAAACTGTTGGTAGGTAGGCATATAGCTATTGAGCCACGATGGTAGATTCAAATATAGTTTCACAAAATCTACAAGAAAGATTCTAAGCGCCTAAAAATTTTTAGAAGCAAAATGCCTCTATACAGCATACGGCTATTTCAGCGATTACTAAGATTAGTAAATAATCAAGTTTCAAAAACCAATTTCCTCTCCAAACCGGACTTCCGCCGCCAATCAAAAAATCTATTACAAACAAATTAATCGACTACTAATCGAGCTCTTTAGCGAATAATGGCGATATGTGACAGCCATTAATAACAGCAACCATTGTTTCCAGATGCCTCGGTTCTTTACCAAAAAACCCTATCAAACCCTTTCTATTTGCGGACATCTGCCGAAAATCGATTTTGCATTTTTTTGAGCGAAAAAATGCTGGCGCAAAAACTACATCCAACCTCTTTTTTGCAACTGGCAATGTTTGGAAAGCGCCAAACGGCAACCCTTTTGATCAAACATGAATTTAAAAAAAGCAAGTGGGTAATCAGATTTCGGCATGTGCTATCTTTTTTTCTTTTTTAGGGTTTCGGTACCGTACGGGAAAATAGAAACCTCTATGGCGAGACTTTGGTCTCTTTGTCTGTCAACAGTGAGGGTTCTAAGCGTTCTAAGTAAGTTATTGACATCAATGAAGCATAGCATAGGTAGAAAGATCAAAAAGCAGAATTATTTATTGCCTTTATGCAGAAAGACAACCAACGATCTTAATTAAAGAAATCAGAGCAAAAACAATTTTCGACAGTGGACGTTATACCTATAAATGATGATACCTGCAAACCACCCCTGCTGTGTTTCAGTTTGAAGGATGTAAGGTGCCGGTGAAATTACAGGCACTAAGGTTTAACATTTTTTATGCCTCAAGTTAATGGATGCAAGGCAATGCATCGTAGGCCACGTTCCTAGCGTGCGACTTGCGAGGCAATGTTTTGTTAGGTTGCAGACATTCTAGAGGCGGTGAGATTAAGAGTGCCCAATAAGTTCATGCACCGGCGGAGGCTGCCAATTAAATTATTTAATTTCATTTTCTATTTTATTGTTGTTTTATTTTATGTTATGTTACTTTTTTATTTGATTTTTATGTTATTTATGATAAAAAACTTCGAAGCACAAGTCTCGACTCAAACTTGGCAGTATCTCAAGACACCCGATACTCCTTCGTGGAGTGTGCCTTCTTTTGTGGCTGACAAATGCATTTCGCTCTCCCCTATCGTCTTCCGCATAGAAAAAGTTGGCACGAGCCTCTAAGGTCTATGGTCCTATTGTTGTAAAAAAAAAAGATCTATGGTTGGAACACATGCCGTGAAGGGGTTCAATAAGAGAATCTTTTGAAATGTGATTTGATGTAATTATTAAAATACACCTTTCGTTTTCTATTGACATAGCGAAACATCTTGATAGATAAACATTTGAGGCGTTTTGAAATGTTTTGCCGCTACTTTTACTTTGTGGTTGAAGAACTCTATATTTCTTTATGGCTTACAAAAGTATTTTGCTGCATGTGATTGTACTGTGTTCTGGTAAAGGCTTTCTATCGTCATAATCAGCAAAACATTTTGGAAAATGCGAGTGAGTTTTCTGATGGTTGTCAGCGTCTTAATAGGATTCTTGTTTTCCACCTCATCTATATTACCAGGGTAATGCAACGGAATATTTTGATACGGTGAGACTAATAACGATGTTAACCGAATTGCCCAAAAACTTCAGTAATTTTTCAGCTATCTTCAGCCGCTCAAAACGCAGATGTTCAAACTGTCTACAATGGGTTAAATGAATTTATAATCTACTAGCTGGTGTCCGCGACTTCGCCTGCGCAGGATTAGTATTTCGAGTAGCTTATATTAGCGTGGCATAGTACATATTATGTGTAACTCTAGCGGTTTTGGCAGTGCACGCCAGAATTGCTCGCAGATGGTAGATTTTTTCCTACTTACTTGACACTTATCGTCACATTTTAGACAATTCACACAATATCTTTATAAATTGTAGCCTATGTGTTATTCTGATGTATAAGCTATATTATTGTAAAGTTTCATTAAAATCCATTCAGTAGTATTTACGTGAAAGAGTAACAAACATCCATCCATCCATCCATACTTACAAACTTTATAATATTTGTAGGAGTAGGATTATGGGTTATCTATATGTAATGGGTTAGGTTTGGAAAAAGAAAAATTTTCTTTGTGGCATTGAAATGTAGGTTTTCTTTATGGGAATGCCGTTTGATTTAAATTATTTCACAGTGAATTTCCTAGAAACAGGATCACTTTGAAACGGCAGTTCCTTATAAATAATATTATGTGGATGAGACCGTTACAACGGAAGCAAAGCCACGGGCTCGTACACATAAAGCTAAGCTTGTATCCGTGGTACAAACGAACCCTTTCGGACAATATTTGAGCAGCACTTAAACTGTCCGTTGGCAAAACAGATTACGGATTATCAAAACTCGCCGCAAAATGGTTATAATGTTTGTAGTAGGATAAAATTATATAGTTTTTATAATCATGTTTCAATACACAGGTAATTTATTATAATTTTAAGAGTAGTAGAGCCCTTTGTGAATGGCTCGTCCGGGGAAGTACTACCACCACGCCTTTTTCTGCCGCCAAGCAGCAACGCTGTGTTTCGGTTTGAAGAGTGTGGTTGCCGGTGTTATTACAGGCACATGAGGCTTAACATTATGCCTCAAGTTGATGGACGCAGGGCAGTGCATCGTAGGACACGCTCCTATCGTGCGTGACTTACGAGGCAATACTTTGTTACATGTGATGGTTACCACTTAACATCAGGTGGGCCATCAGCTAGTTGTATAAAAAAAATCATTTTTAACAGCAACTTGTGCTTTGCTATATTTATATTGCAGACAGCCAAATAATTTTTTGCGGCGTCCGTTTTTCAGGATACCTATAATTTAATAAATAAATATTGGTGGACATTCCACACAGCACTTTCTCGCCCCAAACTAAGCCAAAGCTTATGATATGGGAACCAGATAGCTGATATGCTACATAAAAACATTTTTTTTGTAAATATACATACTTATAATAACACCCAGATAGAGAACAAACATATTTCATCACACAAATGATTGTTCTCGGTGGGAATCGAACCCACAGCCTACAGCGCAGAAGGCAGAGTTACTACCAACTGAGCTGTGAAGGCTGACAATTTTTTTTCCGGAATCCGTTTTTAGGATACCTATGATTAAGATGTTTTCAAGAGATCGTCGACCGCATCATCACTTAACATCGGGTGAGATTGCAATCAAAAGTTTACATCTTTATAGAAAAAAAATATAACAATAGGAAAAATCAGTTTTTTTTTTCAAAATCAAATTTTCTGTTTTTGTTTCCCAAATAAGAGAACTAAGCACAGCGATTTTTCCTACCGAGAACAAATATTAGTGGCTTTTTTTTACGTTTGTTTTCTGTCTCTATGTTACAATATGTTATAAGTAATATACAAAAAAAGTTTATATAAGCATTATATTCTGGTCCCCATAGTATAAGCTTTATAGCACTGGTGGTCTAGTGGTAGCGCCCCCGCCTTCCGATCCTAAGGTCGTGGTTTCGAAAACGGTCGTGCACCAATGAGTTTTCTTTTCAAAAATGTATGTGCACAATGCCAGTACTCTCAAACGGTGAAGGAAAACATCGTTAGGCATGTCGTAGAACCTAAAAAGTTCTATAACATGTGTCAAGTGCTCGAAAGGAGCCTCTAAAGGCGCATTTAAAATCCTTTCACCACACTGTTTCGACACACGACAAGAGAGAAGAGTATAAGCTTTGCTTAGTTTAGGTATAAATAGTGCCGTGTGGAATGTCCACCAATATTAATTCATTTATTTATAAATCGCTACTACTCACATATCGAATGAGAGCTTTCTGTGCATGCGCAGCATATAAAGTTAACCGACACCGCACATTTTTTACCCTCGTTACGCTTGCACGATTAAACATACTTAGGTGTTGTCAATTGTGGGCTCGTGCGAATAAGCCACGTCCAGGCAGGCTACCCCCCACCTGCCTGACAGTCAGGTGTGCCACCACCTGTGTCCAGTCATGTTTTGACAGGTGCCTTAAGTATTGTCACACAGGATTATTACCTACATAGGCGCTCATTTTTTTCTTTGTTTGCGAATTGCCGTCTTAAAACTTAATGGAAAGATTAGTTGTTGATAGTCGTTTTAACTCGGTATAAATGAAAATAGTAAAAAGAGCTTTATAAGCTTCCCAATGCCTTCGACTGTTATAGACTGGGGGATAAATAACTACTTAAGCTCTTAGGGGTTTTTTTGCGTGAGAAGTGGTGGTTTAATGGCTAGTCTAGGCATTAGCGGGTCAATTATCTGAAAACAAGCTGATGCAACTGCAGTAGGTAAGTAGGTAGTAAAATGAGTCGTTGCTTGTTGAATAAACAAAAACCGCTATCGCTATTGCTGTTTGAACCCACGACCTTAGGATCAGAAGGCAGAGCCGCTACCACTAGACCACCAGTGCTCTGCTGGGCATAGGTCATGGGAGGTATCCCATGACGTGCCACTGAGCCCGGTCTTCGGCTCTCCCCATCCAATTGCTAGCCGCCAGCATTGCCTCGTAAGTTACGCACGATAGGAACGTGCCCTACGATGCACTGCCCTGCGTCCACCAACTTAAGGCATACAGATGTTAAGCCTCATGCGCCTGTAATTTCACCGGCAACCACACTCTTCAAACCGAAACACAGCAACGCTGCTTGGCGGCAGAAAATGGCGCCATACTGCGCAAGTCGCTTCATCTAGTCTGAGCAAAAAACTTATAAATATGCTAAATGTAGGTGTGGTGGTAATTGGGGACAAATGCGAAACTCGGAATTAATAATAGTTTCAGATTAAATAGGGCAGGTGCAGTAAATGGTATTAAGTATAACTATCTGATATCTCTTGTTTATTAGTCCTCACTTTGTGCTACATTCTCGCGGTGTTATCTTGATCTTCAATGAAAAGTATTCGTTGAAATAGATAATAGGTTCAAAAAAAATATACAACTTTGTAAAATAATTGTGTCTAAATTAAATGCGTGTCCATGTTCAGCTCAGAAAGTAGAACTTGATAGATTATTTGATAAATGAGTGAATTATAAATACTGTTCTTCCGTACTTCGACGGGTTTATTATCTAAAATCAAGCCTTAGCAAGAGCAAATTGCAAAGAGAACAAACAACCGATATCGCTATTGCTGTCTGTCGCGCTAGTTAAGTGTCAAAAAAAGGTTTATTATTATTACATCGATTTTCCGACAGTGTCGTCAATCGACTTGCCCTCTGTCGGAACATGACTATTTTTACTGCTAGGTAGGTACTGCTACTGATACGTTACGAATTGTTTTTACTAGATAATTGACACGCGGTCAGTGGCGTAGCTAGATGGATAAGGGCCCCGGTGCATAAAGAAAGAATCGGGCCCTTACCCCCTCTTTCCACATAGCTTAAACTTATAAAGACCTTTAAAATAAATCATTAAAAAAAATCCAAAAAAATTGTGAGCAGGCTCAAGGTTTTCTAGCTTCGGGAGCTGGCTGACCCTCCGTTTTCAAAGCTTAGGTTAGAGGGCCCCCTGAGCTCACCATCTGGCCCTACGCCACCGCACGCGGTATGCCCTGGCTCTATTATTCGTTCACTCATGACAAAGGCCTTAAAATGGCCTGAAAATGCAGGATGCTTAGAATAATTTTGATTATCTTATAACTCCCATTAAAGTTGTTCAATAAACAGGTTTTCACAGCATCTTGTTCACTGAAATGTTATTCCGCTGAATCACATTGAAACCCTAAAGAGGAATGCGTGCACTTTTTACCGCGCGATACCTAATGCCCAGTAGGTATGTTACAGCAGACAATGGGTTCTTCGCGTCGCGACGAATGAAATAAATGAAATTCCTTCAAATCCCAGCCCTTCTCATCAATATCCGCGCAAAAACACGCGCAAAAACTCAGTCTGATTTTATTTGATGGAATCCTTCTATAGTATGAGGACCTATAGGACCCGATGGGCCGTCAAACGGGCCGCGTCGGCAAAAATGTGCATAATTGGCCCTCGAAACGCAGAAAAAAGCCCTCAAAAACGACCTCTAAATGTTAGGAAAAAGTGCACGAACACAGGATGTCTTCGTCAGCAAGTCGTACTCAATATAATTTTAAGAGTAGTAGAGCTCTTTGTGAAGGGCTCGTCCGGGGAAGTACTACCACCACACCTTTTTCTGCCGCCAAGCAGCGTTGCTGTGTTTCGGTTTGAAGAGTGTGGTTGCCGGTGTAATTACAGGCACATGAGGCTTAACATCTGTATGCCTCAAGTTGATGTACGCAGGGCAGTGCATCGTAGGGCACGTTCCTATCGTACGTGACTTACGAGGCAATGCTGTGTTATAGGCAATGCTGTGGTGGGCCATCTGCTTGTTCCATCGGCTAGTTGTATAAAAAAAAAACGATTGATACCAAAACAAATAACTAATTTGTGTATTGGTACATAAGTAATCTAATAATTTATTGATCAAATTATGGTAATTATTTCAGTAGTCAGTATGTTTATTGCCTTATATATAATCTGGTTACCATATTACAAGTTTTGCTTGATTATATCTTAGTTTGGGGCTAGACAGTGTTGTGTGGAAAGTCCACCAATATCTATTAAATATCTACCAATATTAATCTATGTTTAATTAATTGTTATCGGTTCCATAATGGATTTTATAACCAAATTTAATGCGGTTTTTTAATGGTTTTGTAGATTTAGAATGTTCCTAGGTTCACTTTAGAGCTTTTACACTACATTATTTGTAGTGTAATATACTTGATTTATTCTGAATAATTTTATAATATTACCTAACTTTATGATTTTTTTAAGCAAAGATACTTTTTATTGTTCATCACACAGAAACAAAACACAGGGTTAAGGCATACATTTAGGCAAAACAATGGGCGACCTTATCGCTGAGAGCGATCTCTTCAAGGCAACCTTGTATGGATATAAATAATTTAAAATTAACGGCGGTGTAGTCACTCACGGAAAATAAGTATATATAATTAGAAAGGTCTACGTAGGACGTAGAGCGTTGCGTAGCAATGTCGTAGAGTCCAATTTCTCTGCAAAAAAATCTAAATTAACTTCGTTTCTTTTCTGGTGGATATTGTAGGTACCTATATTATTTCAATTTTTACGTGAATTTAGCTATACCTAATATATCCAACAAGTACCTACCTTGTAGAAGATAAAAATATACTATGTTAACTTCTTTATTTTAAGGCAATCGGCACACCCTGTACAAGGATGCATTTCTATAAAGGACTGATTTATTCAAATCCAAAATGCTGAGATTGTGCCGAGCCGCAGGCCCATGAATTATTTGTTTTTGAATGGCAATTATATTTTATTTTCATCAAGAAGCGTCTCACATGATCCAACCTAAATATCTAATATTTTCCGCGAAATTTGTCTGAGCCGCGTAAGATTGCCAACTAAAGGACCAAATCAGATCCCTTTGTGGTACTTTGAAATTAGTAAAACGTTTAGTTTAGTATGATAATTACGTGGTCATGATTCGATCGATTTTGTGGTTCAAATTTCATCACGCGAATGATTCTTATAGGATTAGATAGCCCTACATGGTCGCGTGGAACTAGATTCTCCTAGCTTTAAGACGGTTTGTATTCATTATGATTCAATTAAATAAATAAATATATTTTGACACTGATAACTACCTAATTCTACCCAATTAGCAAATCACCGCTGTTACCATTGTACTCCGGCGCGGAAAGACCGGGGTTGTAGTAGTGCATCAAACACTATTATAGCGCACAGGATTAGTATTTCGAGTAGCTTTTATTAGCGTGGCGTAGTAGGTATGTACATATGTGTAACTCTAGCGGTTTTAGCAGCGCACGCCAGAATACCTCGCAGATGGTAGATTTTTTCCTACTTACTTGACACTTATCGTCATATTTTGGACAATTCACACAATATCTTTATAAATTGTAGCCTATGTGTTATTCTGATGTATAAGCTATATTATTGTAAAGTTTCATTAAAATCCATTAAGTAGTTTAAGAGCAGTAGAGCTCTTTGTGAAGGGGAAGTACTACCACCACGCCTTTTTCTGCCGCCAAGCAGCGCTGCTGTGTTTCGGTTTGAAGAGTGTGGTTGCCGGTGTAATTACAGGCACATGAGGCTTAACGTCTGTATTCCTAAAGTTGATGGACGCAGGGCTGTGCATCGTAGGGCACGTTCCTATCGTGCGTGACTTGCGGGGCAATGCTTTGTTATAGATGGTTACTACTTAACATCAGGTGGGCCACCTGCCTGTTTCATCAGCTAGTTGTATAAAAAAAAAACTATAGAGTTATAATTTTAATTGAATGTCAAAGACAAAGATTATTCAATTGAATCACAAGGATCACTTTGAAACGTCTTAAAGCTAGGTGACTCTAGGTGCCAGTTCCACGCGACCAAAGCCTAGAAGAACAGGCTACAAACTTACGGCTTGGTTCCTACCGTTCTTTTGTATGATCCTGTTACAAAATAATAAAGCTCCAGTGTGGTAATATTTTATTAGTCTGAGAGTCTGAGACTGCATGTTTCTTTATTATCTCAACGAAAAAATAGTAGTACCTACCTATGAATTCAGTTCAGTTCTATCGATGTTTTTTTCAGTGAAACAAAGTAGACATTTCATATTATTAATTACAATGATTATTATTATTGGCATTTAATTTTTTTTTGCTATTCAATTGACTTGCATAATGTACGGTCTATTCTCTTATTTTATGCTATTGTATCAATGAGCTTACCTATTGAGCACGCACATACACAAACACTCACATGCATCCCCACACAAACACACCCACACCCCCACACAAACACACATGCACACGCACTTTCTGTACTTATACATACACACAAACACACGCACATACTTTACATACCTACAATACACACATTACTCAAAATTTTACGTTATTATTTAACTGCCATCCGACGGCGGGCGCTATGAACCGGGACACAGATTATCTAGTCCGGTTCGTAGCGAATCTCATTATAAATAAAATAAAATAAAAATGTAAAAAGCGGCTTCAAATACTGACAGTTTTACCCATATTTGTATTTTTTTTTTTGCAGTTGTTCAACATTTTGCATTGTTTTTATTGTTTGTGATCTTATTTTTGTGTTCAAATAAATAAATATTTGATTTAATTTGATTTGATTTGATATTATTGTACCCTTATTATTATGAATTGTACCTACCTTATATCTACATAATTTGCAACGCCCTACATGGTACGTGTACCTACTCGCCTAATAGCTAGACCTAAGCTATATAACTGTATGTACATGATGGCAATAAATAAATCTGAAGTAGGTTTCATAATGAAAAATCATTACTTAACCCTTTCAAGTCCTAGTACCCATTTCACCTTCTCTGAGTTACACTATCTGCTAGATATTTAACTGGTCTACAATTATTATCACATAGTCATAATGATCCTTATCGTAATTACATGCAAATTTCGAAAACAACAGCTGATCGGCAAGCACAAATGGTTCTTTTTTTAAACCACTCAACTATTAACAAAAAGTTTACACATATTATGCAAACCATCTGCTAACAAAAAAGTCCGTATATCTGTCGACAAACCACTAAAAATCGCACGACCACGTAGAAAAAAAAATTGTCATCTGCATACAACATCTGGCCAGTACAAAAAACTAGCACAAAAAAACTAAAAACCTTGCAGATAGATTTTTTTGCGTTATCGGTAGTATTCGGTATCGGTAGGTATTTTACATAATCCGGTAAATTAACGGAAAGGAAAGTCCTTCTTTTGGTATTATGCTAAATTGAAAATCAAAGAATCAAAACAAATTTATGTTCTGCTTTCCTGTACAATTTAATCAAGTTTAAAATAATTTGATTTATTTACAGTACCTATCTAGTACCTATAACCGATAACCTATTCATCCTAATAAATTATTTATGTAAATTTACTTAAGTACTTAAGTTATGTGTTATGTATAATTTCTTATATTGACTTTTTTTGTGATGGCAATTTTTTATTGTTGTAACTTTCATATACCTATATTTTTTAATGTTTGGCTGATATTGAATGTTTATTATTTTGAATTGAAATGTTATGTTGTTATATATTTAGTTATGTTTGTGTAGTCTATTTTGTATAATTATTTTTAGTAAATGTAATGGGTTTTTTCCACATTATATTTATAGCCACATAGCCACACATATACCCACATCATGATACATATTTTTTACTTAGACCTATAAAATAATAGAGAAAGCAGAATTACTATAATATATGTATTAGTCAAGCCATCTGATATGGCACGAGCCATACGCACATTCGTCTCAAAGTGTAAAAACTAAAAAGGTTCAGATAAAAAAGTATAAATGATAAAAAGTGCAATTTGGCAAGGAAGTGAAACAGGAAGAGGCGGGATATTGCGGGTGCTTCCGCGGTCTGCAATAGTCGAGGCAACGATAGAGTGGATATGACAATGGATGTGGATATCAACCTATTTTTACCTTCGATAAAATTAAATACTTACTGGAACTTCATCCACAGATCAAAATACATAACATATAATGGAATAAATCTATCAATAGGACACACGGATAGGTACGCATCAGGCTATACTGCACTGCTCGCTTATAAGTCATAATATTAAGCGTATTTTTTCTTTGGCATTTGTGTGTAGGTACAGCTTAAAAAGTGCAACAACCACTATAGGACATCATTATTTTAATGACCTGCATATAGGTAATTGTCATCCTAATTTAAGTTTTGTTAAAAACGTATTACAAAACAATACAAGTCTTATCTATATAAACATGTCATAAAGGACTTTTTTCCTAATTTGATCAACAATTGTGCTATCATAATAGGTGCATGCCCTCTGCAAAGAAAAGTAAAAAAGAAAAAAAAAACCTCTATGGCTCGTGCGCAGACTCTCGTTTTTTACGGAAATGCCTGATGCTGTTTTGTTTTTTATTGTTTTTTTTTTAGTTTTGGAGAAATGTGTAGAATGGGCATGTGGTATGACATGATAAATTGCGATATCACTGGCAGATGGAATAAACGCAGGTTTTAGATGCATAGAAAAACGAAAGTTTTTTCTAAGAACTTTGCACTTTGAATTTGAGGAGTAAGTACCTAATATCCCATTGATTATTAAAGTATTATGTATGATCGAGTGTCGACACTCTATCTTTTGCCCAGGTGCTTATAGGATGTAGGAACGTTGGTAGGTTGGCTTTTGTAGAATTCTCTACACATATACCTAAAACCATAAACTCGACAAATGAACTCCATCAATTACTCATTTATGAAAAGTGCCAATGGACATATTCTTAGTAATATTTATTTCTGTAAAACTAAGTCAAAACAAAATTAGTCATTAGCCTACTTGGCTAGATTGTAATGATATTGGTACCTACCGCATGACATGCGCTAAACTAATTTAGTAAAAAAAAAACACTTAGGTACCTTACTTACGTACTTTTAAAATTGACTAAGCGTTGGGTTTCAGGGTTATTACGTTCAGATGGCTCACCTGTTCTTCAGCAGTTACCATTACCAATCGCATTAGGTACCTCACGCATTGCACTGCGCCCATCACTTTAAAAAGTAAACATTTACAATTATTTCGGTTGGCAGGTACAAAATGCTCATAGCATTAAGCCCACCTTATATTCACTTGATTTTGTGAAATTATGCAATAAAGTATTAAAAAAAAGTTTTCAAGTTTCATGACCCTACAATTGCATAGACTTGACACCCGTAGGTACTCTTGATACTATGAATACAGCGATACGAGCTCAGTACCTACTTGGCAACAAATAAAACATTCTCTCTACTGTACCTACTTCAGATATTATAAACTGAGTAAATTTCGAATTATATAGGTATAAAAACTCTTTTATTCAGTTAAGTAGTTGTAATAGTAGGTATATTATATTCTTACCTTTTTAAGACGAAGACAAAAGCTAATGTACTTCTCGCTCGCACGTTTTGACATGTTGAAAGATATAAAATCATTAACCCATTTTCAAAAATCACAATCAACCATTTTAGTAAAAAACATTTTAATCGATACAAGTTTCACTACTCAAAAGTTTGGTTTACTAGCATAGCATTCTATCCATAATCATGTACCTAATTCCTCGATTAAAATGGACCATAATGCCCATAAACAATATCCATTATATTCATTACAAAACTAATTTATCTAAAGATATTTTATAGAAATTGCCAAATGGTGTGGACGAGAATAAAATGTAAAAAACAAAACGATCTCGTGCCCAGATAATTAAGGCATTTGAGGAATCATTTTATTGAAAAAAAAAGTTCGCCTTACCTGGGATATCAAAATTCTGTGTGTACAGGTGGAGCTGTGTTTATAGTTAGATAAAATTCTGCGAGGTGTGAATGTATAAGTAAACTGGTAGGTATACACAGATTGGTCGCGTGAAACTGGCACCTAGATTCACCTAGCTTTAAGACATTTCAAAGTGATCCTTGTGATTTAACTGAATAAATACCTTTTGTCGTTGACTTCGACATAAATAGGGAAGTCCCTAGGGAAGCCAAATCAAGTGATTTCTTCGCTAGGATCCAACCTGTAAGTTTCTTGCCTCTTCTTCTGACTTTGGTCGCGAGGAACTGACGACGAGACGTTTCAAAGTGATTCTTTTGATTGAACTGAACTAAGACCGTTTCGATTTTGATTTCTAGTCTGGTTTTACACAATTATACAGTTCTATAAACTCGTAACTAGCCAGCATAAATTTAGCCGTGTCGTTGCGCAGCAGTAGGTATACAAGGTGTTCCTTAAGTTGTGTATTGAAACTTCAGGGGGCTAAAGTACCCATCAATATGAACAACTTTTTCTAAAGAACCAACACTGTGAACGCGAAAAAAAAAACAGCTGTTTCATACATTTTAGCCTGGTAGGTATTGAACTTTTGTATGAAACAGCTGTTTTTTTTTTCGCGTTCACAGTGTTGGTTCCTTGGAAAAAGTTGTTCATATTGATGGGTACTTTAGCCCCCTGAAGTTTCCATACACAACTTAAGGAACACCTTGTATAAGTCAATTGGCAAAAAATAATATTTTCATTAAAAAGGGACTAAGATTTTGGCATGGTTGTCGGACGACTTTTTTTATGAAACATTTTAAAAAATATGGCTAAAATAACTTGCACCAAGTGAGAAATATCATGCGATGTTGGACGACTCTGCCAGCTTTCTCTCTCGCTCTTGTCGTGTCACTAGTTTCTTTCGAAACAGTGTGGTGAAAGGATTTTAAGTGCGCCTTTAGAGGCTCCTTTCGAGCACTTGACACATGTTATAGAACTTTTTATGTACTACGACATAAGCTTTCTCTAAAATCTTCTATCAGTAACAAAAAAAATGCGATGCCAAATTTCTCTAGCAAAATCTTCCGAGAATAACAAAAAAAAAGTGTTTTAAATTCCAATAAAAAAAGAAGCACGCTGTATAAATTTACACGTCACATCACAAACGAACCTATCCGATACGTGATCGCCAAAAAACGGACCCACTTTTTCAAAACCCAAAGAAGTTCTACTAAAAAACGTCGATTTTGCAGATGTTAGTTTTATAAATTTCTTGCACGTGTTGCGATTTTTGCTCCCTGTGCGGTCTTATTGGTGATGATATTTTATTTCAGAATTTACCTACTAGAGTATTAGTTTATAGAAAGAAACATTTATTCGACTGACACACAATACACAGAGAACACAAAAATAACAATAGAGAAAACAATTGTCAAAAAAAAAACACATACATACATTAATAATGTTAGAGGCCAATTAGTCTCCTCTGTGTTGTATGGGCCAAACAGGTCCGGTCTCAGCATAATTTATGCTCATCAAAATCATGATCCGCCTGAAGAAGTCCACTGCTGGACCTAAGCCTCCCCTTCACTCTCCAGGAAAAACAATTCTGAAGCCTCTTTGTGGTGTCTAGCCTAGTCGCGCTGGCAACACTAGCGACATGCTGGACACACGGGCTTGGACGGCGTGGCCGGGCGGAGAGCATAACCTCGTATAATAATATATTTGTGTTTTAATGGATCTAAAGAATCCCACAAAGTGGCGACTGAGGAGAACGTGAGTAATTTAACTCATTTTACTGAAAAGGAAGGGATAGATGGCATTCCAAAGTAATTATTTTGCAGTTGAAGTTCAAGTTCCAATTCAATAAACAAGGTACGAAACCTACGTTGAACTAACATGTACAGTACGAGGGTACCGTATATTAGATCAAAGTATTACTTACGTAATTGAGAATACCTGTTAGAAAAAGATCTAGAAAATTTATCGCTGCATAATAATTTTACCTGCGCCTACCCTAACCTACGAAAAGCTTCTGTGAAAGAAAAGATTTTTACTTTGATCACTATGAAGGTAGAAATGGTTTGAAAATTATTAGCATTAACAATGCTGCCGTAGCCAAAATCGGCCTGGACGACACATCACATCATCATCAACCATATCTGTACGTCTTGACCCACGTCACCAGGTACTACAGTGTATGGAATACCAACTACTGTACCTGTACTGGGTTTGTGCCAAATGTTAAAAGTATTTGGACGTATCTGACCACTTTAGACATCCCAAAAATCTTTAAGTTGATACTTGGTACTAAGGGATGTGTGAGGATATTTACCGTGCCTGGGAATCAAAGTCTTGAGGCTGTTGCTATTTTACTATTATTTTTATTAGCAATTAGGTGAATGGTTTTTATATATTTTATACCTACCTATTGCAACTGAAATCTAGACTGAAAAATCAGCACCAGTTTTAAGGGCAATGCAACAAAGTAGCTATACTATTGTTGCGCTGAGCATGAGCCACAGCCTAAAATGAATAAACAATATCGCATATGAAAAATGTTATGTTACAGGCTCCAAATACCGGTCATGTAAATAAAGGCCATGCAATAAGTGTCACCACATCAGAGACGACGGAAAGGCTATGTAATTAATCTCATCAGAAATGATGTAAAGGCCATGTAATTAATGTCATCAGAGATGATATAAAGGCTATGTATAATGTTATTAAAGATAACCAAAAAGCCATGCAAGAAATATTTCATCAGAGATGGAAAACAAAGCCATGCATTTAATAAATGGTCATCGGAAATGACAAAAATGGCAAAAGAAATGAAAAATCATCAAATGCAAATGCAAATGTGTGTGATCACATGTGACAATATAATAAAAATTAAAGGCCATGAATAATTCATATTTGTTAAATATGCATCGGAAACTGGATCACAAACATACTTAATAACACTTAGCTTTTGAGTGTTTTAGATGAAATGAAATTTATTTATTTAAAATCGTTAACAAACATTACAGTATTTTATTAAATTGGGTTTATGTTAAACATTTGCGATATTTCCTGTTCGAACAACATTTGTACCCAAACTAGAATAACCCTGTGTTATAGTATACCAATGCCAGGTGTGGCAGGCAAAACGCAGGAAGATTATTGGGTATTATCTCGATTTCCGTTTCATTTGTAACATACTATATACTTACCATTATCATTATAATTAATCTACTGGGTGGGTATAATCTACCTCGTTGATTATTCGTAGTGGTTGCTTTACTGTCAAAAGTTTATGTGTGTTGTGAATTTCACAATTTATAATAATATTACCGCATCTTTAGAAAGAAATAAAAATATTTGTTCCGTAATAATATAGAATATCAAACTACCTCCCATTATTAAAATGTGAGTAGGTATTATGTAACAAGAAATTAAGAAGAAACTTAACCTACACAAACACGGCAATGCAACTGTTAACAGTTGATAACGCCACGAATATGCATAAATATGCACGAATACATAATATAATTAAATGCCTTGACAATTTATTCTAATTATGTTATTATAACTCTGCTAATATAATATATGTAAGACAGACCATCATCATTTACAGCAAACAAGGCGGTAAAACCCACTCGGGTACGAACACTCCAAAAATCGACCGACCTGCTTGGTAGCTATTATAAATACTTACTATATAGGTACTTATACTATTAATAGAATGGTAATCATATAACTGCATATTTTGTTCAGAGATTTTTGAGCTACCTACCTACATTGTAGAACACTATATAAATTCAAAACAGCCATACGTAAATCAAACTGTTTAAAAAGTGGTTGATCTATTTAAAGAAACGTCGACAGCATTTACGAAAATAAAATAAAGGTTATTTATTTTCTAAAAAATAATAATTACAGGAATGATGGAAACAAAAGCAGAAATTGTGTTAGTAGGAGTTTGCATTCTGTAGCTACAGCAGCAAAAGAGACTTGTGCCTATGTTTAAACATGGTGTATGGATGGAACATCCACGTTAAAAGTAAAATTATTGTACCGATGCCTATATACTTAGGTAAAGACAGTCATACCTCACTATATTCTTGTATTTCCTGGATGATTGATAGAGAATGCTATTAGCATCAATTTTATGTGTGAAAGTAAGTATTAAATAACCTATCTGCTTATCACAAGCCAATAGAACATTCAACCTGCATACCTTGGTATTTATTACTAAGTGAACTAAATGAAGATTTATAATAGACATTAATATAATAATCAAGTAAACAAAAGGAAAAGAATTACAATGGTTTAACTAAACTTGACAAAGTACAGTTTAAAAACTGGTTTTGAATAGAAATAAAATAACAGTAATACATAACAATTAAAAATAAATGTTTGAGCAACATTTTGATAGAAATTGGTATTTTACCCTGTTTTATCTGATAATGGAGAAAAAGTACTTTTTATCTCTACTAAAACTTAACTTTGGCCTTGCACACAGTTCTTAATGTGTCACTAAGTAAGTTTTTCAATGTGTTGTAAGATTTTGATAATGTTGATAAAATCTACTGGTCACTCAGACTGGTAGTGAGCAACTGTAAAAAGAACGTACTGACTTATAAAAGTTACTAGACTCTTTGAAGGCATGAGACATCTAATGAACAAGCTGAATATATCAAAGTGTGTCTTCTTCTGGTAAGGATTCTACCAAAAGCTATATCAACTGTATTAATGAATTGGACCTATATTCACCTTGAGTGTGTTTTAGGTACTATCTAAAATACTTCATATTTGCCGGCTGCAGTAGGGGCGATGGAACCTGACCTTAGTATAATCTATTTGATACTGCCATGGATACCTAATGAAAGTTATACATAGCCTAGAGAACATTATCAATTGGATTGGTGGTAGATTTAGTCAGTTCTTATACCTACATACCCCTAGTCCCTAGCTGTTCTAAAGATCCTGTATAAACTTGTAAATTTTGGTGTACCTGCCTATCTGGAAAATGGGGGGTATCTGAGTAACAGAATCAATCAGTGATTACATACTTCAATGGGTTAGGTAAATTGATAATTGGGTAATTAGAGACTGCTTCAAAGTATGATCGATTGTATCCGCACGGATCTTGGATCAGACCGGTGGATTGACCTCTTCTTGATGTTATGTACCTATTCCGGCAAGAACTAGATTATGCTAATCAACACAAAACAAACGCCAAGAGCTGAGTTGTTCTGCCCATGGAGGTAAATGTTCTGCCTGTTGAATTCTTCTTCTTCTCTCAATTTATGGCTCCTGTCCGTCATTCGATAGACAATCATGCCAGTGTCAAGTGATTTGTATTGAATACTTTTTAGTCAAGTCAGTCCATAGTCAAGTGGGCCATCATTTGTTTCGAAGAAAATGGTAGCGGTTTCCTTCAAAACATTAGAAACATTTTCGGTCAAATCAAGATATCATATACTTATACAGACACTTTCATTCCAAATGCTTAAACTTTGTGCTAAGACCTCAAGTAATGTTGGTTAAAATGCCACCGAAATTACACAACACAACTCAAAATAACACTAGAAAAACCTTAGACGCAGATGAGAAAAATAATTAAAATGAAAAAGCTATGTTGCTTCCCAAATTGTCAGAAAACGAATCGCCTGTTGAATTGAATTGAGCTATGAAGAAACTACTAGGAACCAAGTTAGGCTAAATTGTTCTTTCAGCTTACTAAAGAGGTTACATTCAAATTTGAAAACGACTGACAAAATCAATGTTATGATAATGATATTATTCTATTTCTATATAAAATCTGTTGTGCATCAGACAAGATTTATGAGTTATGAAGAATTATGCTTTTATTCTTATAGAAATATCCTTCTACTAATACGATGAATTTGAAATCTATTCGTTCAATTATTAAATATGTAAATGTACCTACAAAAATGTTCATGTTAATATTAACAATTAAAGCATCTTTCATGCTGATACAATGTAAGAACTTTTAGATTTAAACCAGCAAATAAAAGTAACAAGAGGTGAAATCGGCATGATTTCTATATGATGTCTCACCCAACTATTTTAACTAGTTTCCTTTTAGTATAGTTTATTGAATATGAATTGTAAAATTCAATCAAAGAGCACGAATGGATTGCCTTGACCACAGATAAACAAATATTAGTGCCTTGACTAACCTGTAAGTTCTACCAGTAGTTTAACTTTTTGAAATTTTAAAATTCCATATGTTAATCAATGTTCAATACCGCAAATTAATAGAATGGCGAACGGAACGTTCAACATTTTGAATCGGTCAAATTTTATTCTATTACCTGGTATTAGTTTAAGGTTAAGGATTTAAAAAAAAAAGGATAAGGGGAAGGAATATAGGTAGTGATAGTAAGAAGAAAGAGTTAATCAGTTATTATTTATAATACCTATAACTATTCCAAAATATTTGAAAATGTTAGTGTTGACTTAAAATGTTGTACCTATACTATAACAGTAACTGTTAAAATAACTAATTTTACTATTTATTTCATCGTGTTTAATCTTTGTTCAACCTATGCTACATTTCCAATAATTTAGGTATGTACTTACATAATACAATATGTATTGAATATGGGTAAGTAAATAAGGAAATCAATGGTGACAATACAATCTAAAATGTAAGTAATAAATAATAGCGTTTGCAAAGAGCTACAAATGCTCCATTGCATCATGTGTGTTTTATACATTTTTGTGTACCTGTATAAGTTGAGGTTTGCTTATAAATGTGTTATATACAAAGTATAATAATATAAAGTATAAACTAATCCATAACTATTAAACTGTGCCTTATACTTTCATGATTACTGACTCTTTTACAAATATGCTTTACTGTAAGTGTTCTGAAATTTGTAAATTTTAATAAAGATGAGGATGTGGTGTCTAGCCTAGTCGCGCTGGCAACACTAGCGACATGCTGGACACACGGGCTTGGACGGCGTGGCCGGGCGGAGAGCATAACCTCGTATAATAATATATTTGTGTTTTAATGGATCTAAAGAATCCCACACTCTTCATCCACCGACTTCCTGCGATTTTAACAATGTCGTCAGTCCATCGGGTAGGAGGGCGTCCCACGCTTCGTTTTCTGTTCATGGTTTGCCATTCTAGAGGTAGAACCTTCATTCCCCAACGGTTGTCAGTTCTATAAGCTATATAACCTAGTTAAAGTGGCAATCGGCAGGTAGGTATGTAATTACAGGCACATGAGGCTTAACATCTGTATGCCTCAAGTTGATGGACGCAGAGCAGTGCATCGTAGGGCACGTTCCTATCGTGCGTGACTTACGAGGCAATGCTTTGTTATAGGTGATGGTTACCACTTAACATCAGGTGGGCCATCTGCTTGTTCCATTAGCTAATGATATAAAAAAAAAAAAAAGGTATTACACTATTTAGCATTATTATAGTCTTTTTTTTTCTTCCTGTCTTGGTTGTGTGAAACTGGCACCTAGATTTACGTACCTTTAACATTTAATTATTTTATTTTAGATTGTAAGATATTTGTAATAGATCTAGTGTCTGAAATAAAGATATATTATTATTATTATTTAAGACGTTTTGAAGAGTCATTAGAATGAAAAAAATATAACACATTTTACTCAATCAGAATATATTTCAGGGGGCTCACCACAATCTCTTTTAGCAATATTATAATAATGCAGCCATGGTCTTGGGTACACTCGACGGGAATATCAGTGCCAATCACATTCGCTGATTTGGATCAGACTAGCTATCTCTAGATCGATTGCAACGGTCTGCAGATAGCTCAACTGTTTCCTATAAATATATGTTGTCAATACTTGTAGGTATTAATTGTAATTATCTTTGTTAATAAATTTATTTTAATATTATATCCAAAATAATATGACATTGAAATGTGATAGGTACTAGGGCATGCTCCCGGTACTGATCAGTATCGAAATTCCCGGTAATTTCGATACTGATCAGTAACGGTACCCCACAAAGCAAGTACCGGTACTTTCGATACTTTCGATACTCGATATCACTCATAAACTGTCGATGTTTTCTAGTGCGATATACATCAATTCCCATAAATAAACACTAGCACTGCGTTCAGTTTCACTTTTCTATTTAGATTTCAATTTTTTAACGAATTATGAACCTAGATTTAACAACCTTGTAATGAAATCTAAACAATTTTAAGTACTACGATTAGGTACGTAGTTTGTTTTGATTTTTTTATGATTATTCGATTGATCATAGCTCGTTCTGAGTGGGTGGATTGAAAAGTTCGCGAGCTAACCAAGAAAACAAAGTTCAATACCAACAATTTTTATTTTTATTTAAAAAAGTACTCCTTCCATTTATAAGTAAGGCCATAAATGTTTGTTTGCGATTTTTTTTCTCATCTACTCTGTAACCATACATGAGGATCGCTAATTGGCTTCTCTGATAACCTATATTACTTAGAATTTAAGTTTTAATAAGCTGTCGGTCTTCCTAAAATAAATAAACAAAATATCCAATTACACATTCTTCGACCTCTTCATTCGATGAAAATTTTTGGCCGCCGACTTTTTTTTGAGGTTTGGGATCAGATGAAAGTCTAACAGTCAAGGCCAAATCAGGAGAATAAGATACGTAGAAACCACAATCTTGAATTTGAGGCATGGATTCAATCCATCCAGATAAAACAAGATTTTCTATCTCATTATCTTGAGCATTTCTCTTTAATTTCTTGTAAGGAACGACGCAAAAGGGTTAAGTAATATGCCGAGCTAATGGTTTCGCCCATAGCGAGGTGGTCCATGATGACCCTGAGATCTCACCCTTTTCCACAGTGGTGAACTCAGATTACATCTGTTATCTAATCTGCTATAAAAATCTTGAGGCTCAGCCTCAAACGTGACAATACAGTCGCAAGATTTTGTGAGCTCAACGCGCTTTTGCTCATCTGAGAGCAACATGGGGACCAACCTAGCTAAGACCTTAGAAAAACTAAGTTAACTGACAATTATGTTTTTTGTATGTTCATAGGAGATGGTCGAAGTCTGTGCAATCTTCTTGATGATCAGTCTTCGGTCTTCCCTAATGAGATTACACACCTTTTCATTGTTTTCCTTAGTCGGAGACGTCTGACGAAATTATTTTATGATCGCACGTTTACTTTAAAACCAGAAATACTACAATAACCAAATTTTGGATTGTGACTACCAACAAACATATAAATAAAATGGCGGTAGTATAAAAAAGATATAATAACTACACTTGGTACTTCTGTTCCAAGTAAATACCAGCATATGAATTATTGATTTAGTTAGATAACATAGTTTGTTACTGTTCATTCCAGTTGTTAATTCATTTGATGATTATTCTATTTAGCTTGACCTCACCTATTCTGATTGTTGTGTGTAAGTGATATTATTGTTCTAAATCATATAAAAAAACGAATAATCTTAAGTTATTTTATTTACTACAGTTTTTGTTTCATTTTACGGCTATACAGTTAGTTAATTGAAGAGAATTAGCTCAGTATCGAAAGTATCGAAAGTACCGGGAATTACCGGTACTGAGCCAGTATCGGCCAAAAATTACCGGTACTGAGAAAAGTATCGATACTGCATGCCCTAATAGGTACCTACCTAGAGTACCTACATAAGTAAGCTTACCCTTATATTATTGAGCCAAAGCGATATAAGTAACGACATCATATTTTTTTTACTTGAAATGAGATAACTTTCGACGTCAAATTTGAATTAATGTTAATTAAAGCTTAATAACAAGTATTGATGGACAAAATACAATAAAATAAACTTTCCCGAAAAATAATATAAGCCATAAAAGCTTGTGGTAATCTTACACACATTTGTTATTTAAATTAAAATTTGTCACTAGTGACATCTATCGAACCGTCTTCGAATTACAATGAGCAACCTATTATTGTTCTTTCATTATAGCCATACACGATGCACGATGCTCTCTCCATCGCTCGATGGAGAGTACAGTTCCACTGAACCTCGATAGATGGCGCTAAAATAGAAAAACAACTTTGTTGTTTCTCTTTGTTTCAACATTTTATCAGTTGTAAAAAAAAAGCAAATTACAATCTTAAATCTGCTTATTTTTAATTATATCGTCATACATTCGAACATAAACATCATTATCAGTGGATTGTCTTTTACACGTGAACTCACTAGTCACACAAACAGGCTGTAGACCATTATACTTGTTACGGTTATACCCTACGTTGTATTTCTTTATTTCTTTCAGAATGTCAATAAGACATGCGCACTGCCACGGGTTATCATTGATATAAAACTTGAACAAGGTTATACCAGCATTTTTTAGCTCCAGGTAAAAGTTTGCTTCCAAATACGTAAATCTGTTGTAAGACAAATTTAAGTTTCTCAGCCCTGTACCGTAAAATGTGTTTAGGGGAACGTATTTGATCAAGTTATGGGACAGATCAAGGTTTCCTAAATCATTTAAATTCCTAAAGAGACCACTAGGCAATGTTTTAATCCGATTATTTCTCAACACGACGGTTCTTAAGTTTTTGACACAACACGTGAATGTATCGGCGGCAATGTCTTCGATGACATTATCAGCTAAATTTAATACTCCCAAATTGTCAAGGTTCATGAAAGTCCTGCTAGCCAAACTACTTATCAGGTTGTTAGACAAAATTAGATTTCCTAGAGACCTCAAATTAGGTCTCGCTGCAAATTTCGGCACTTCGGTCAGTGAACACCGATCCAAATTTAGATAAAGCAGTTTCTCAAATGCATGTAGCAGTAGTTCTGGGGACTCAGACATATCGTTTCTAGAGAAGTCGATGTGTTTTATGCTTCGGCTGTGGTCAAAAATATATGGATCCATGTTTTTGCCGACAAGAGCGTTGCTTGACAGGTCTACGTTAACCAGTTTTTCAAGGGTATCAAATATTCCTAATTCCAATGTATTTAACTTGTTGTCTTTCAAATCGAGCACTTCTAAGTTCGTTTTGTGATCGAACAACCCTAGGGGGAAGGAAGTGAGCATGTTATGTGATAGATTCAAGTGCGTAACCTGTCGATTTTCATCCAAAACCCCTAGTTTCAGATAACTGATCTTATTCTCAGACAAATCTATCTGAAGCAGGTTGATATCATTTTCGAAAGCTTCGAAATCAATGTCTGTAATACGGCATCCTCTAAGATATATTCCTGTAATTTTGCTGTTGTCTGAGACAAGTCCTCGCCTTAGCACTACATCACTTCCGACGGGATCAGGATCGCAGACCACGTCTTTCTCGTTGTAGGTCTTGCATTGGAGAGTAGCATTGACTGCTAATAGGATTGTCGTTATACCCAGTAAGATCTGCAGTTTCCATTGTGTCATCATCCTAAAATATTTAAAAGGCTTAGGTTATTTATAGATTCATCACTAGATTTCATTATTTACCTGTCTGTTGTCTGTTTAGAAATTATTTACTTTTTTAAAAATTTGTTAAAATTAAATTTTGAAGAATGGATCGTTTGATTATGAAAGAAGGTTTTGTATGAGTAGGTACACGGAGTAGGTCATCTAGCTTAAAAAAATCCTTTAAATAAATCAATATGAATCAGATGGTATCAATACTTACATGAATTTGGCCCTTATCTCCAGACTTGACATTCCGTGACCCCAAACGGTTGGATTCTCTGACAAGAGATACAAATTCACGTAGCTTGCACAGTTTCTAGCACCAAACAACACCCAGAGTCGCCCATATTTAGATCTAATGTTGGATAGTTATTTCTAGCTAAGTAAATTTATAATTTGTTATAAAACAAAACTATCCAAATCTGACGTGTTTCACAACGGAGTTGTCCATTCAAAGTGAGTTTGCAAGTTTGCAAAATGTATAGCTATACCAGTGATCTGAGTAACAGTGGCAATATTTAAAACGGGTTTTCCTCTAAGTAGCCTACTTCACTTCAGTAGGTACGCCACTTACATATACGTACATTATTTAAAAAAATATCGCCTATTTAATTTAAAACACCTACTGCCGGTTTCTGAAAGCCCGATCAAAACTAATCGGATGTCAATTCACTTGCTATCTCTATCTAATTCGATGTAATAACTGAAATGGCGAGTGACTTGACATCCAATTAGTTTTGATCGAGCTTTCAGAAACCGGCCGCTAGTACTTTAGGGACTATTCAAGTATTACGTAAGCACTATAGGGGGGGGGGGGGTCTATGCTTTGCTTATTTTTGATGACATGGGGGGTGGGGGGGTCTAGATGGTGATTACGTCAGCATTAATTATATACTTTTTTACACATAATGGCAAAATATTTTAATAAATCTGCTTACGTAATACTTGAACGGCCCTTAGTCTAGTTTATATTAGGTAAATCAATTATTAAGAAGCACGGTAACCTCTTATCTTCACGTCTAGGAATGCATGTTTTTCACAAAGCGCCGTCTGTTGACAAATTTTAGCATTACTAGTTTATCGATAAAAGAGTTCCATAAACTTCGGTAAAGATTGTACCAAGTATAGGTACTTACCAACAGAGTATTTTACTCGCAGTAAGGTATTTTGTTTACTTATGCTCAAAATGTAAATATAATCAATGAAATTCCATATCACCCACAGACATACACCTACATACATGTCGCTATATCTTTACCGTATTTGTAAAGTGACCTTGACCAAGTAAAAAGCACCTATACCGATTATACAATAACTAAGCTAATATAGAGGTATAAGTTAACATAATCGAATGATCTTATTTACCTGGAACTTGGTACTAAGAGATCTGAGGAGACATCGACCGTGCCTGGGGATTAATGTCATGTTTTTTTCCGACGCGACCATGTTTACAACGCTTTTCCCTGAAAGCGCCTTTCGCCTTTCCCTCGAAGTCTTTTTTTTTACATAGTAGGTTGCTGATAGAACAAGCTTATGCCATCATTCTATAAAGGTACAACTCTGCACCTACTAAGAGAAGTAGAGCTCCTTGTCAGGGCCGGATTTAGAGGTCCAGAGGCCCCGGGGCAACAAAGGAGTGGAGGCCCCCTCGCGCCAAATTATTTTCCAATAAAGTAAATTTTGTTTCAGTCGACTTTTTCAATAAATAATTTTATGTGAAACCAAGTAGATTCTCTTGTACAAAAAGAGTTACTCTCTTTGGTGTTTTTGGATTTCGGTTATTTAAGATTAATATAATCAAATAATCATGTATGTACAAAGTACTGTAGGCTGTAAAATAGCAAAAAAAAAAGGTAAAATAGCAAAAAAAAAATATCAAAGGAAAAGAAGATGTTTACTAGTGTTTACTAGTTGGGATTTGTAAGATTTTTTTTCCGAAGTCTCTATTGTGGGGGCCCCTCGTTTGTGGAGGCCCCGGGGCCATCGCCCCGTTTGCCCTCCCCTAAATCCGGCCCTGCTCCTTGTGAAGGGCTCGTCCGGGGAAGTACTACCACCACGCCTTTTTCTGCCGCCAAGAGTTTCGGTTTGAAGAGTGTGGTTGGCGATGTAATTACAGGCGCATTAGGCTTAACATCTGTGTGCCTCAAGTTGATGGACGCAGAGCAGTGCATCGTAGGGCACGTTCCTATCGTGCGTGACTTACGAGGCAATGCTTTGTTATAGGTGATGGTTATTATTTAACATCAGGTGGGCCATCTGCTTGTTCCATAAGCTAGTTGTATAAAAAAAATCGCATTACCTGTAAGGGTAAACCAGCAAGGATAACTGCTGGGTGATAGAAATAAGTAAATGAGGTAAGAAAATCACCAAGCCAATGAAAATTCGCAGTAAAAAGTTGACTATTATGTTGCTAAAAAGCTTTATTTTCAATAGGTGTACATCGATTTTCCGACGAAACACCAGACAATCGACTAGCTATCTATTGGAAAATTTGTTTCTTCAACAAGCAGCAACTTATTTTATTTTACTGGTACTGCTGATGTCACAATTGCTTGTCCTTATGTAATAGCCTTGCGGGGTAGGTACTTCTACCCGTCTTTACTCAAGCTAAGGTAAGGCTACGTAGGTGGGAATATGTGAATAAAATATCTTACAAAAATCACCATATTTATTGTCTAAAATTATACTTAGATACCTAATTAGTCATAGCTGTGGTATTGTGCGACAAACCCTGATGAGGATCTGTTTGTTCTCTTACGTCATCTTTGGAATCCGTTTTATCATCTCGTGCGTCATCAGAAGTATTGAAATCTACTGAGCTATCCTTCAGACTAGATTCTTCGACATTTTTCGTGATGTTTCTCGAAATATCCAGCTCGCTTTTCAGCCGTTGGATCGCCTGCACCACTTCATTCTGAAAGTTCATGTTTACCTTGTAAAGCTGTTCTGAATGCTCCTTCTCTCTCCGAATTTCATTCTTCATGTGCGTGTCTTTGTACTTATCAAACTCTGTCATTATTCGCACTTTTGATTCGTAAACATGTTGCACCATTGAGACCAGACCAAACAGTTTCTCTATCACTTTTTCTTTGACTTCTTTGGATATGTTTACATCGGATTCCAGATCCGATTTAGCGTCGAGAGCTAAATCGTTTGCTGAAGATGGGAATCCAAGAAGCGATTTAGATCCATTCGATCCGTTTGCAGGTTTAGGAGTTTCAACTTTAACTGTATTGTCTTTAGATGCAGTTTTGGATGTGAACGCACCGTGCGTCACAACTTCTGTAAACACACCAGAGCTCGGTTTGTTTGATTGGTACTCAGCAGTCTTCTTATTAACTTTTTGTAAAAGCTCGCTTTGTCTCTCTTTTTGTTTCCCAAATGGATTTGGACTGGATTTATGTAGGACTGCTTCGTGTACAATGACTTCTTCTTGCTTGTTTTGGAAGGGGCTGCCTGCCCGCTTGGCGAAGTTAGTGACAGAGAGTTTGGACATTGTAGGTCACTACGTATAAGGAGATGAAAATTGTAGGTCACTGAACTGATTTTCCAAGAGTTCCGATCGCCGTGGCGTCGGGTGTATAACTAAATGGTTGATTAATATGAAATATTGAACGGCCGGCCTCAGTGCCTTGTGTGGGCTTCGCTCCTTAGTTTAGGTTTGTCAGTGCTTCCTAGGCGTGGCAGTGAATTCTTATTAGTTCTATGCGTGGGTCTCATGCACCTTGCATTGTACGCTGACGTTAAATTGATTGAATGGTTGGAATAATCTAAATAATCGGCTAACTGTTTTTTTACTTTGACGTTTTTATGTTTTTTTTTATTGACAAACACACAAAGTCAACAATTACAATATACATGTACCTAATATAATTTAGTAGGTAGGTATACCAGATATTTGAGAAGTAGGTACTAAGGTGACAAACAAAGTATTCTTAAAAAATATTATTCTCATAGGTAGGTACCTATATTTCCAATAATGTAGATTTAAAGTTATGTTCTTACTTGTTATTGTTATAATTACCCATTATATTCGCAAAAAATATGCACAAAAACTATGTACCTAATATAATTTAGTATACCAGATCTTTGAGAAGTAAGTACTAAGGTGACAAACAAAGTATTCTAAAAAAAAATTATTTTCATATTAGGTATATTTCCAATAATGCAGATTTAAGTTATGTACTTGATATTGTTATAATTAACCATTTAATTCGCAAAAAACTATGCACAAAAACTATTCAGATCTCGGATTAGCGTTTGTGTACTCTTCATAAATATTAGTGGATCTAAAGACAAGAGGATTAACTAATGAATTTTAAAGGCCAAGGCAGCAAGTATTTTGCACTCTAAAAAGCAAATCGAAAAAATTAATGTTCGTAAAAACTTTTTCGAGAACTAAAAATGACCCATGGACCGACGATATTGTAAAGATCGCGGGAAGTTTGGAGAAGTATGGAGAATTAATTGAAATTGAAATTGATTTGAAATTGATTTATTTAATAAACAAACATCATATATCAAATAGATACATGCAGAGGTAATTTTCTAAAAATATTAGTCCTTATTTTTATTAAGTTTAATTTCATCAATCAAATAATTTACAAAAAAAACGACTTCAAATACACTGAAAAACATAAAACGAAACTTTTGGTGGTGACAAAACCAAAAAGTCATCTGTGCATATTATTTTTCCGCTTCTTTAAGGAGTTGGGCTGGCTGAGTGGCTGGGTGAGGTTCAATACACAATACACCTCATTGCAAACCAGGCTCTTATGAGACTGCCAAGCTACATTATTTATTTGTTTATTGCGGGACGTCAGATATTATTCCCCCACATGGAATTAGACGCCAGTACATCCTCGAATTAGTATCCATATGACACAAGTACCAGTTTTATATGGGTCTATTATCTATTATTATACTTTTGTACAAATCGTACCTGAAAAAAAACGACTTTTATTACTTATTACGGGACGCCAGTTCATCCACGAATTGCTTGCTATATATCCATATGACACAAATACCAGATTGCTAACGGGCTATACTTTTTGATCCGGCCTGCCCTCTACGTATAGAATACTAATAGCATGACCATTTTGGAGCTCCCAGTTCCGCGATGGGTGAAAGTGATACAATTGACTTCAATAATAATTTTACATTATACAAATTCATTAGAGCACGCAGACAGCCGTCAAATAACTTCTCGCTCGCACATTTCAACACTTTGAAACATTAGATCAAAATTATAATCTCGTTGGACCTTTACAACGGTGTTCTTAAAATGTTTGTAGATTGCCATTTTTCATAACTAACTCCAGTAATTTTATATGTCATTATTGTGGATTCAAATGTGCGAGCGAGAAGTGTTTTGACGGATGTCAGCCCCTTAAACAAGCAGCTTCGTATGATCTGTGGCAAAGTCTTAGGCCGCCCCAAGGCCTCCGTCATGGCTTAGCGACCGCTAGAGACGATACCGGTAGATGAAGTAAGCTCCGAAGCATACCTATACTAGCATGCGCTCGGATGTAAATACCAGTAGCTGTCACTTATCCAAATGGAGACCGCGCATAACGTTGTTTAAGAAACCGTCAACAACATTTTGCTCGAATATTAAAAAAAAAAAAAAAATTACTGAAGATAGTTATAAAAAATCGCAAACAACCAAGTTTCCCTCCCATTTCAAAGGTTCTGAAACTATAATTTAATCGGCAACGCTGCTTGAAGGCGGAAGAAGGCATGGTGGTAGTAGTAGGTACTTCCCCAAAGCCTTTCACAAAGAGCTCTACTACTCTCGAGTCTATTACTAAACCTATACTGTACTTAGGTACCTACCTACTGAGGAAACTGGGAATACCCCAGACAACTAGGTAGGTACCTAGATACTGTAGGTATAGGTTTAGACAGATAGACTCTTGCTTACCTTTTATGTGCTAGAAAAATATTCTTATTTTTATAGATACAGATGCAAGTACATTAGATCAATAATTGGGTTATGAAGGTCCTTAAAAAATCCTTTACTAGCATGATATATTTTTATCACTAGCTTCCACCCATGTCACTCAGTGATACTCGGAAAAAAGTACCTGATGTTTTCCCTGGAGAGTACAGCATGGGGTTCTTCAAAAAAGGCGTTCTAAAACATTTAAAGGGTCAGCAACGCGCGTGTGACACCTCTGGTGTTGCAAACGTCCATAGGCTACGGTAACCGCTTCCCATCAGGTGGGCCGTATGCTTGTTTGCTTACTTGGTAGTATAAAAAAAAACCCCCTAAATGCAATTTAAGGGTATTATCAATATCAAAGTAAAGTTTCCTTTAATAATGGTCCAACCGTTACGTGATTTAGCCACAAATATCCAAACTATTACATGGTAAGAAGGGGAAAAAACTGAAACAGCTGCAGTACTTTGATCCCAAGGCACGGTAGACGTCCTCTCGGATCTCTTAGAACAAAGTAACAACTTAAGATTCTTTGCGGATGTCTAAGGGGGTAGTCTAAGGCATGACCAAATATTACAATTGGCACTTACGTGACAATTTGCTAGCCCACGATGTTTTCCTTGACTCGTTAAGAGCACTGGTATACCTATTCCGAAGAGAAAATATCCCAATGGATATTTGTACCAATGATTTATAATTGGATTTGAACCCTTACAATCAAAAGGCGTAGTAGGATCCTATAGGATTCAAAATGGCGAAGACATAGGTAATGTCAGCGTCGCTTAGGTTCATTTACAATTAGACAACTTTCAAGTAGACATACTGTCTGCCTTCATAAGTAACATGCAAGAGGTGACGATTAGCTTTATCAACAAAATATAAATCATACCTAAATGAAATAAAGTTAATGATATAATTGTAAGTAAAATCGCAAAGACCGAGATCCCCGAATTGAAAGATCTAGTTATTGTCCCATATATTATAAATATAACCAATGTCACTTACATGAAAATAAATAGTAATGTAAAAACATTAATATAATGCGAGTAGAAATTAATATTAACATATCTAATTTGTTGTAAACTAGAGAAGCGAGTTCGCTGCATTCCTCTATTTTTTTGTGATGAAAATCATGATTTCCTTCAACGATATGGAAACAAGTGAAACTTGCACCAGTCCGATAAGCATCAATGGATGACCCACGTTATCTCCTGAGCGACAAGTTCAATGATATCCACAGATTAGGTATTCAAGCGGCGCGTGCGAGACGCCTGCTCCTCCATACGAAACACCTTGCTGTTTCACACACTGATCTCTCTCTCACACTTGCCTCAAAACGCGTAGGAGCGACAAGAACCTAAAATTGGATCATCATCGCTCGTTGAACCAGGGAACGGTGTCACAAACAACAGAAAAGGCGCTTACTACAGCCGATGCCAAAACGTCGCCAGCCAAACACCTGTCCTAGAACATAGGTCTTTCTCAATCCGAGGCGCTGAAGAGGATTCGTATCTAAGCTTTCCCCACCGTCTGTGCCAGAAGGTCGCAAGTCGCCCGTACGATGAGACAGTGCGTACCGGAACTGGACACCACGTGCTGAATTTGAAATAGCTGTATAAAAACAGCAGGGTCCTTGTCGAAACTATCACAAATCGTTCAACCTTCAATCAGTAAACATCAGGAGCACAGATCTGCAAGATGGTGTCCAGTAAAGTGTTGTTTATCGCCCTGGCTCTATTCGGGAGCGCAGTGGCGGTGCCAGCTAAAAGCGGGTTCTGGAAGGGAACTCCGATGGACAGCATGGTTGAGGAGATGAGGTCTGGCTGCGTGGAAGGTTCTGACCCAGCTGCTTGTATCAAGTTCAAGGTCATGTCACTACTGGACAGCATCTTCAAAAAGGACTCTTTCCAGGTAGCTACATTCTTTAAAATAATATAATCTAGCATGATTTATCATTCCCTAAGAGATAACTAATTCTTATAATTTCTTACAGATCTCCGAAGCCGTAGAAGTGACGAAAAACGGAGCTGGTAACGAGGTGTCCGGCCGCTCCAACGGCGATTTCCTCGACAGCATCGAAAACTACATCCAATCTCACGACGTGACTTTCCAACTCCCGATCGCCGACACCAAGGTCACCGTCAGCCCTAGAAACCTCGACCAGGATGAGCTGACTTTGAACGTCAAGTTCAACAAGGATGGTGCCAGGTCTGTCGGCGAGGCTCGCAAAGCCAAGCTGAAGAAGATCATCGTCCCAATTCTCGTGTTTGTGCTCCTGAAGGCCATGACCCTCATCCCCCTTGCCATCGGTGTCCTTGGACTGAAGGCCTGGAACGCTCTTCAGCTGTCTTTCTTCTCTTTCGTCGTCTCCGTCGCATTGGCCATCTTCCAGCTTTGCAAGAAGGTTAGTTGATGCAGTAAATAACACCCAACAGTATGTTTGTTTAACTCTTAAATTTTAAATCACTGCACTCGGAGAAAAAATTGCAAACTACGCAATCAATATCTAAAATAAAAACGAACCAGCGACCTCTCTAGAGTACACTTATATAAGTAATTTGCCTTTTTTAACATCAAATATATGTTTCTTGCACAATCCTGCGCAGAGCTTCAAAAGCTCCTAAACATGCACTCCAATCGCACTGAGCCAACTCACAAAATCACTCACACGCAGAGCTTTCTAAGCTCTTAAAGCTGCACCCTGTTCTATAGCACATTGAAGGACGCACATAACTTTACTCTGTTGACTAACACTTCCCGTATAACAGCCCATGTCTAACCTTCTAGTTTACCCAGATCGCTGCCGACAACTCGCATCCTCAGATCTCGACCCACGGGCCCTGGGACGCCGCTTACGCCGCCACCCGCAGGAGGAGAGACGCTGACCCACAGGAAGAGGCCCAAGAACTCGCCTACAACGCGTACCTTTAAAACTATACCGACTAGACTAGAAAAACGAGGAACATTCGAAAATTGAGTGGAACCAGACCAAATAACGATTTCTTAAGAAACCGTCAACGTGTAAATACTATGTAGCGATTTATTTATTTTAATAAAAGTGCAAGAGATCGTGTGATTGTTATGTGTGACTGTTATTTATTTTATGTAATAAATCATTGAAGAAATATACTTAATCGTGTTCATGTATCCCAATAATGTCCCCTTAATTTTAAGATATAAGGACCAAATCAATTGAAAACACAGATGGTAATTGAAATTACAACAGTAACAGAGAAAATCTAGAATAATTTAATGTAATTAGGACAGTGAAAACATTCTCAATGTAGGACGTGGTTAATAATAATAATAAGTAGATAAGTAGACTACTATAAATATTAATAGGTATCTTCAATGACAATCCAAAACAACAAAGAACCGTACACTCAATTCAGATCGATAGTCATAAGAATTTATAATTAGGATGCAACACCACGTATTTTCACCAAAATAATAAGTGAAAATCTAATTACAATAAATATTTAGGTAAGTAACACAGGACATTTGTATAACTTTCTCAAGGGAAGTGAAAATATATAAGTAAAAGTGTTAAGAATGTACTATACATTCCGATCGAGTACGCACGCTTTCTATCTGAGACATCTAAGGCTGATCAATTTTGATCACGTAGGTATAGACATTGAATATACCTTTACAATGAAACACTAGGTCTTGAGGGACCTCAATTTTATCACAATAAAGAATATCATCAATGATCTAGAATTTAATTACTAAGGAAAAATATTTCAATGTTTTGTATGACAATTTTTTTTTATACAACTACCTGATGAAATTAGCAAATGGTCTTAAAGCTAGGTGACTCTAGGTGCCAGTTCCACGCGACCAAAGCCTAGAAGAACAGGCAACAAACTTATGGCTTGGTTCCTACCGTTCTTTTGTATGATCCTTTTACAAAGTAATATAATACAATATTAAAAGGTCGTTTCAAAAGGCATATCTTCAAGCACAAAGAACATTTTGAAACACCTGAGTATCATCCTGTTTCTGAACACCTAATGTAAGAATTTACCTACTGAAGAAGAAAATTCAGAACACGAGAAGGACTGTATGTAAATTACATACAGCATTAACTTAGAACGCTTAACGTAACGTAGAACGCTTGGCTTGCACCCATCAGAATAATTTAGGGTTTCCTTGAAGCATTGAAAGCTGTATGCAAAACAGGAAAGTAGGATACGTCTCAGGATTGCAGTGCACATGTAGATCCTAACGATCCTCGTAATACCAATGCACAATGTCTAAATAATTAAGTTTTGATGCCAAATTCTTTATTTGCCTGGACCACAATTTGATGTACGCATGCAAAGGTGGCATGTTTGGATGTTTGTATGCAAAGATTAAGAAAGATTAGCAAATTTACATTTTGGAAGATGCCTAATATCCTTGCAAAATTTATATGTTTTGTGTTTTTCCCTATCTTTGCAACTAAAAATTAAGGAAATTTTAGCAAACCCACCAATTTTGACACCCATGTGTTTGAGTTTGTTAACTTTTATCACTTTTTTATTCTCTTTCTAAAAATGTAAATTCATATAAAAGTTTGTTGGGTTTTCGGGCAGATTTTTAAGCTTTATGTGGGTCACGCTCGTCATGACCTATGGAAGTCGAATAAAGAAGCGAAAGCGAAAACGAGCGAAGTCTATGAATGGTTCGCGGAAAGTCGATAAATGATAAGATTCAAAATTATGTGTCCTCGAAATCTATTGAAGGTCTCTTGCATTGTACTTGTTCAGGATGAAGATGGTAACTATAAAATTAGTTTTAATACAAAAAGCATTAGTATAGTAAAGCAAAGCTACGGGTAAAGACTATAAGGGAATATATTACATCCGTTATATTTTTATTAACCTAATCAATGATCTATCTATATAGAGAAAACATGTTACCTAATATAATTTGTTATGGTAGGTTTTTCTGGTTATGTGTGAGATTCTTTCACTATCCTTACTTCATTTCTAAATATGGATCATACTTCACGTAAATAAATTATTTCAATTCATAGGAATATTAAGCACATTCTACCATGCCCTGCAGCACCTCATTGTAATTCACGAAGGGACCCCAGGACGTACATGACGCTGGTCAGCATACTACTTCTACCCTCCTGACCCAGTGTAGGCGTATTAGCATGGATTCATAACCATATATGAATTTATTAGGTGCTTACGTCTAACTTGGTCTAACGCCATTCCCAAATTCATCAACCATCATGATTGATCATCCATAGCCTTCTAGGCTATATACCTAGGACTGGATACAAGCCTTTCTTAGTTTGCCATCCGCCAGCTTGGCTAAATGCTTATGAAACAGTTTAGCTATCTGCAGACCGTTGCAAACGAGCTAGAGATAGCTCAACTGATCGAAATCAGTGCCAATTGGTAAAATAAATAAAATAATATTCATAAATATATCTTAAGAGACTGGTGGTAGCAGGAGAGCCCACAAATACACACATCTTTGCATCATACTAGCACACACCCCTCCACAACATACATTACGTTTACAAATACACACATCTTTACAACACAACACATTCGTTCACAGAACACAACACATTTACACCTGCGATCCCGGACTCTTAAGAGACTGGTAGTACCAGGAGAGCCCGCAAAAAACACTCACCCAAAAAACACTGAGCCTTCTCCCCCACATACAGTCATACAACATTCAACATGTCAGTATCAAACACGAAAGATAACTGACCCACAGGATTTATTCCTAGGGTGGGGGGATCAGCGCAGAAACTCATATTAAGTTTATGGGCTTTGTCGCTGGGCGACCACACTGCCCTATAATAAAACATAAAAAAAATACTCATATTTATGTAATAATGCTAATCATAATAATGCTAATCATTTCCAATATAATGCTAATCATAATTAGCATTATATTGGAAATGTGTAATGAATTTAGTCTGTATTTTTTGTGTATCATATTTTTATGTGTCAAATAAATCAATTATTATTATATGTTATATAAAATTATAACAATAAGAATGTCTTTATATAAAGTAGTAGTTCGCCCCGAACTGAGATCTCGTGATGCGACCCGAAGAACGCACCAAAACTTTGAGTAGGTGGTAGTCAAAGGCAAGTCCAAACATTATGTTTGGACTTTTTTCTGACTACCGCCTACTAAATTGGTACGGTAACCAAGTTTCAACTCTATTGGCCTATTTATTGAAGAGTTCCGTTGAACAGACCTTGGCTCCATCATCAGACCTGGTCGTTGTCATTTTATGAGAACTGAGTACCTCCTTAATTTATTTCAAGAAAAAAAATAAGAAAAAGCAAAGTAACTGGCCGACCAGTTCTGTTCTGTTCTGACTTCGTTCGCTTCGCTCACTCGATCAATTATTTATTTATTTATTAATTAAAGTATGATAAAGTATGGCAACCGTTGGGGAATAAAATAAAGGTTTTTGAAACGAAGCGCGAGACGCCCTCCTACCCAAAAGACTGACGACATTGTGAGGATCGAGGGATCGGTGTATGGCTGTGAATAGTTCTTTCTGGAAATTTATAGAGGAGGTCTATGGCCAGCAAAGATATCCTGTGGATGTCCTGTGGATACGATATCCTGCGTGTGGAGAGGGCTAGAAACGGTCTTCCTTTAAATGTTGTGTCGTTATAGGGTAGGTCTATATTCCTACCCTATAATGACCCTATAGCAGTGGACTACTTCAAGCTGATGAAGATGATGAATTAAAGTTTGTTTATTTGCATGTAGTACCTATAACAAAATGACAAGAAGCAGAGATACCTAGTAGTCTTTTTGTCAGTTGTTTACAAGTATTTTTGGTGAAAAGTTTGTATGTTCGTCACGAGCGCAAGTGCGCCAGTTGTTATGTGGAGTATTACCTAATAAGGATGGGTATGGTGTGCAAAGCGCCGTTTTATGTAAGTTGGTGGACAATGGGCATCACGTCTCAGATCATTAGATACAATGTCTTTAGAAGACTTTAGAATCCACATAATTTTACAAAATATAGTTCAAAAGAATTCTAATTCTCGATAAATCCTTCTAATATTATAAACGCGAAAGGTTGTAAGTATGGATGAATGGATGGATAGATGTTTGTTACTCTTTCACGTAAAAACTACTGAATGGATTTTAATGAAACTTTACAATAATATGGCTTATACATCAGAATAACACATAGGCTACAATTTATAAAGATATTGTGTGTATCGTCTGCGCAGATTGTAGATTTTTTCCTACTTGACACTTATCGTCATATTTTGGACAATTCACAGCCTATGTGTTATTCTGATGTATAAGCTATATTATTGTAAAGTTTCATTAAAATCCATTCAGTAGTTTTTACGTGAAAGAGTAACAAACATCCATCCATCCATCCATCCATACTTACAAACTTTCGCGTTTATAATATTAGTAGAATTTTATATAAATACATACAATAATATCCGCACAAAGAAATAACATTGATGAAGTGAAAGAGGATAAGGAAATACCTGGTTCTTGCTTTTCGTGATGGAAGGTGCGATGCGGTGTCTTCGACTCTCCTCTTTGCCACTCCAATGATGTGCTGATTTTGGCGGAAGGCGCTGATTTTCTTGGATACTTGGATTTTGCCGTGTTACGCGGTGAAAAGATGATTTTACGGATTTTTATTGAGGAGCTTTAAGGAGCTCAACTCGCGCGGCCGGTGTAGAAAGGTGAAGTCGTCTACCCTCAGGTTTTGGTGATGAATAGGAAGTTGGGTAGATGAGGGTAGGTAATAAAATACTTAAATATGACAGATAAAGTTCCGTTCGGAAATTGCTATCTTTACGAAACAAACTTTTTTACAGCCTTCACGGTTCAGTTGGTAGTAGCTCTGCCTTCTGTGCCGTAGACGGTGGGTTCGATCCCCACCGAGAATACCGAGAATATGTGTGATGAACATAGATGTGTTTTTTCTGTCTATGGGTGTTATATAATATTATAAGTATGTAATTACAAAAAAAAAGTACCTATATAAGTAGTACCTATATCAGGTATCTGGTTCCCATATGACAAGCTTTGTCTTAGTTTGGGGCGAGATAGTGCTGTGTGGAATGTCCACTAATAAAAAAATATAAAAAAAACATCAATGTTCATCACACAAATGTTTTCTCTCGTTGGGGATCGAGTCCACGGCCTACAGCACAGAAGGCAGAGCTAAAACCAACTGAGCTGTCATTTGTCATTTTAATATTAATTACTTATTTGATTACTTAATCAATTAGTTTCTACTATTAAGACCTATTATAGGAACCCATGGCTAGATTGGCTAATCTGAAAGGAATAAGTACCTACCTAATGCAAAGAAAAACATTCCTCTTGTCATGTCACTAGCTCTTTCAAAACAGTGTGGTGAAAGGATTTTAAGTGCGCCTCAAAGAGGCTCCTTTGGAGCTCTTGAAATATATTTTAGAACTTTTTAGGTTCTACGACATGCTCACGATGTTTTCCTTCGCCGTTTGAGAGTACTGGTACTGATACATACATTGTTGAACAGAAAAAAATATTGGTGCAGGACTCGATTGGTGGTTTTGATCTTAGGATCGGATAGCGGGGCCGCTACCACTAGGCCACCAGTGCTCTCACCTTTCTTAACCCTTGTTTCCACAGTTTTTTTTTTTTCATTTAACTAGCTGATGTATCGAACAGATGGCCCACCTGATGTCAAGTAGTAACCATCACCTATAACAAAGCATTACCTCGTAAGTCACTGCCCTGCGTCCATCAACTTGAGGCATACAGATGTTAAGCCTCATGTGCCTGTAATTACATCGGCAACCACACTCTTCAAACCGAAACACAGCAACGCTGCTTAGCGGCAGAAAAAGGCATGGTGGTAGTTAGATACAGTTCATTTTAAATATTTTTTGCATCTTACAAAAGGATGTACAGAACGAATGAATGAAAATTATTTATTGTACACATTACGAAAGAACAAATTAGGACAAAATATAACAATAAAAAAATTGTACAATGGGCGGTCTTATCCCTAAAAAGCGATCTCTTCCAGACAACCTTTCGATGGACAGAATGCAGAATGTGACAACTAATTACAATAAGCAACAATAAACAACAGATTCTTAGCAAACGGAAGTAAACTAGCATTTCACAATCCGGACGTCGCAGGTGCATGCAAATATGCGCGCGCGCAGCATGCCAAGTGCGCTTCAACCCTTATTGCATAAAACGACTTGCTAAAGCAGAGCGTGTTGCGCTTTCTTCTTACGTAATGGATGTAAGCTTTATAACTGAAGCCTTGTGTATCGATACAAAGTAGCCGGGATGTTCATTTTCTCCCCTTAGTGGTCTACAGGTTCAGGAGAGCATGCGATAGATAGAATATGCGATTTCTCTAGTTCTTTCTTTGACCTTCTTCTTTAGAAGCACTAATTGGGGGTGATAATGAATTCTATCTATCTAATCGATCACCTTTAGGTCCCTAGCATAGGTTTTCTTTAACCTTAACAAAGGCATTATTTCAAATAGTGTAAAATCCTGTAAGTATTAAATTAATAACCCTGGCTCACTGATACACCAAGCCGGCCACCCTGTAGTGACCTGTACGCGTCCTATCGTTCACCATCCGTGTCTCTCGGTTTTCCCGCCTAACCCTGTCGCCGTCCCGCCAAGTCGTGTGGCTGACATTGACAGGTTAGGAGCTTGACACTGACAGTTACCTAACCGCTTGTGCACATGAGACAGGGTATTATATCTTTTAAGTAGATACAAACACTACAGATGCTATGTCAATACCAATAAAATAATTATAATAAGATTTCTTGTCGGAGCTATTATGAAGAGAGTTCTTAATTAAATTCAACCCGTAAAAAGAGATGTAGGGGTTAAAGATTGAACTAAATAAAGAACTTATTGATTTGATTTTTAGAATAAAAAAAATTGTTTTTAAATTAGTCAAGATATTTTTTTATAGGCTGGCTGCTTGTTGCTCCTAAACAATAAAATAAAAATAAAAACAAGAAAAATAACGTCACATGATAATAAAAAAATACCAAAGAAATTCGGCATACCATAGACGAGAATTTGAAATGTTGATTGGGCAAGACATTAACAAAATCGAAGTCATGCAACGAACTACTTGATATGTGATCGGGTGGCGAGACTGCCATCGAATCGAATAGCAATAGGATCACCAGCTGATTTATAGCTTTCGTTGGTTTTACAAATGATAATGAGCATTGCAAATGCTAATCTATACCGAGCCAGGACTTCAGCCTGCTCTTTTTATCTTTATCTAAATGGGAGTTTTGGCACTCAGTGACTGACTATGTCAGCCCTATGTATTGACTTGTATGTGAGGCTTAACATCTGTTTGCCTTAAGTTGATGGACGCAGGGCAGTGCATCGTAGGGCACGTTCCTATCGTGCGTGACTGACGAGGCAATGCTTTGTTATAGGTGATGGTTAACAGTTAACATCAGGTGGGCCATCAGCGTGTTCCATCAGCTAGTTTTATTTAAAAAAAAACACACCGAATAAACAAAAACATGGTGTAATTGGTGGCAGAGACACAGCGCAATTGTGAATGAGCTAGTTTAGAGTAGTTCCACTTCCAGGCCACCAAGCCTAGAAGAAAGCCTAGATATACGTATACTGAATTTACACTTAAAATTCATGTACTGTCGTATAGGGTTTCCAGAACCAATCCATCAACACACGATACTGATTATCTAATGCGTTCAAGGCAGCTAAGCGAAGAAAACGTTCATCAAAGGTGCTCAAGGAAGCTGAACAATACTGAATTTTCCACGATTTTCCGCTCAGCGCAGGAATTTTATTGGCCTTTCACATTCGCCTTATTTTTGTACCGGGTATGATAAAGTTGTGTTTTTGTACAAAAACACAACTTTATCATACCAGCAATCTCCCAAGTTCTTATAAAAGGCCTGAGCCCTAGACCTTTTGCATTAGACTTGTATTTACGTAAGAATAAAACTTATATCGGAATTGTATGAATCCTCGGATAAATTTTAAATTTTATTTCAATTTCTAAACGACGCGACGCTCTGTCGTTATTGGTTTCGACTTCTTATGAGTGTGGAATTGAGTCCTCAACAGCTTACCTATGTCAGAATAAGCTGTTGATTTTCCAGTAACAAAATAAATCTGGCGAATATTACCTTAAGTTATGAAATATAATATTTAACATCCAAAACGAACTTACTCTCACCTGCAGGACTTTCAAATGAAAATAGTTTGCCAAGTATGAAAGCTATTATGATGCGTCGCACGCGCCATTGCCGCGTGCCTGGCCGCCCAAAGGATCTCATATAAAAACCAAGCCCATTGAAAAATTAAATCACTGTTGCTCCATTAACCGACCGAGCCGTACGTCTAATTAAACTAATGACAAAGTGATAGAAACAAATATGAAGTGTCTGTGCTTTATCCTGGCTTCGGTCGCCCTGGTGCGCGGTTACGCTATCAAAGACAATGAGGTCACGACCTCGAGGTTGCAAACGAGTGATGATCTGCTGGACAGTGTTATCAGTGATTGCTTCGAAGCGGAGACTCCCATGTCGTGTCTGAAAGTGAAAGTGCTCTCATTCCTGGATACGAAACTGGGAGTCACATCTGAGTCAGCCAGAGCGTTGGAAGAGAAGCACATCGACCGGGTGATCTTTGACCGCGTCGCCAGGATCCTGAACACCAACGAGTTCAGAGTTCAACTGCCTGAGTTCCTGTTTCAAAGCGCCGAAGTCTCCTACAGGGCTGACCGCGGATTAGACGTCGAGTTTCCAGAGGAAAACGAAAATGGCGAAGGTATACGCTCTTGCCTACCCACTGTTTAACAGTCAATCTATCTCAAACATAGGTTAAAGCATAAATTTTACTGTAACCGTTGAAAGAAGGAACGCTGTGAACACTTAAAATCTATCGAAAACCAAAACACAACTAACTTTTATATATTTGCAGCTCGCGGCATCTTGAAGAAGAAGCTGTTGCTGCCCGTCATGCTTCTCCTGAAGCTGAAGATGAAAGCCCTGATGCCGATCCTGGTCTCCATAATAGGCTTGAAGGCGATGAAGGCTCTGGTTCTCAGCAAACTGGCCATCACGCTTGTACTTGGTTTCCTGATCTACAACCTGTTGATGAAGAAAGGTAAAGTATCAAAATTAAAACAATTTCTCTTAGAAGAAGTATTTTAGGGGATACGTAACTGAGGATCAAAGTTGTGTTTTTTTTCGTACATTAGGTACCGTAAAAGCATTTCCTTCACAAACTTCCGGGTTTGTGAAGGAAATGTTAGGGTTCAAGATTTTTTTATTAGGTATTCTAAATAGGAAAAATCAGGCAGGATACCGGACTTAATTTCCAAAATAGTTAAAAATAAGTTGCAGCTGGAAATTTATAGTTAGGTGTTAAAACGAAATACAAAGAAAATGGGATCTGTCGGAGAGTTCATTGTAAATCTACAATTCCAAAGCATTTGATGGTTCTAAAGAGTAAACAATTAATGAAATTTTAACGTCTTCCCAGGTATGCCAATGATGATGGCGCCGACTGACGCACCCCCCGCTCCTCAATACGGACCCCCTGCCTCTCAGTACGGCCCGGCCGCCTCCACAGCAGCCCCCCAAGACTCATACGCACCCCAATGGGAGCCCTCCAGCAACGGACCTTACGCACGAGTGTGGGATCCTTCCCAGCTGGCCTACAACTCTTACTACCCCGCTGAAGGTAGCTCACCTAACTCTGACCAGTCTCCCAGCTACTCGAACGTAGCCTCCGTATCATCATCATCAACGGCGAACTGAGTACACGTATATACTGCACCGATTTGTACATAAATGCACGAAAGGCTAGAGTCTAGATAGAGCTAGTTATTTATTGACAGACTATTTATTTTTATTTATTAAACACGAATAAATTAAATTAGAAAATGTTTTTACTTACTGTTTCATTTGAAGGATACGTTCTCCTTCATCCTTAAAAAAATCACCTTGATTTAACGAGAAGTGAGTAGAGAGAGCCCTTTGTTCGCTGTTGGACAGATTCTGGATTGGACAGATTCGTTATTCGGCAGATTCTGTACTCGACAGATTCTGGATTGGACAGATTCGTAATTAGAGCGTACCTCCGAAGAATCCGAAGAAGTAAGAGTAGTAGAGCTCTTTGTGAAGGGCTCGTCCGGGGAAGTACTACCACCACGCCTTTTTCTGCCGCCAAGCAGCAACGCTGTGTTTCGGTTTGAAGAGTGTGGTTGCCGGTGAAATCACAGGCACATGAGGCTTAACATCCGTATGCCTCAAGTTGATGGACGCAGGGCAGTGCATCGTAGGGCACGTTCTTATCGTACGTGACTTACGAGGCAATGCTTTGTTATAGGTGATGGTTGCCACTTAACATCAGGTGGGCCATATGCTTGTTCCATCAGCTAGTTGTATAAAAAAAAAAAAAAAAACCCACATTAGACTTACCAAACAAAAGAACATTATGCCAAATTAAGAACCTCCTTTTTTTAAGTTGGTAAAAATGGAACGTAACAGTGATCAAGTGCATCAAAACTTTGATGATAATTTTTGAAATATTAGCAGTATCTAGAAGTTTTATACCATAGGTTAAAACTAGCTGAAACTATCCCCCAGTTAATTTTTTGAGGGATTAAAATACTGCTAAGATCGTAGAAATTGTCATCAAATAACCTTATTACGTTTTTGTTAGAGTTCTGTCAAAGCTTACGTTTTGCAACGCCCACGGTTTCAGTTCAAATAAGTATTACGAGTACACAGACTGACTACCTATTTACATGCATCCAGCGACACCTAGATAAGCAGGGCTTTCGCCCCATTTGCAAACTCACTTTCTCTACTATAAATGGCTTTGGTACCTATTATACACGTAGTAATAGTAAAATATTCCAACGTTACCAATAGTATGTACAATGAAAGTATGACAATATTTTTATGGACCATTACTACCAAAAAACCTGCAACATCCGGCTCCAAAAATTCAGTAGGTACGTTTCATTAATTATGGGTTCCTGATATAAATTACCTCTACGTGCATCCGATAGTAGCACCTAGAATGTAATAGCATTACGGACGGATCGCGTGGTTATCGCGTGGTTATACGGTCGTGTCACTAGTTTCTTTCGAAACGGTGTGGTGAAAGGAATTTAAGTGCGCCTCAAGAGGCTCCTTTCGAGCACTTGACACATGTTATAGAACTTTTTAGGTTCTACGACATGCCGGTTTTTCCTCACGATGTTTTCCTTCACCGTTTGAGAGTTCTAGCACTGTGCACATACATTTTTGAACAGAAAAACTCATTACACGACTGGTTTTGAACCCTTACCTTAGGATCGGAAGGCAGCCACTACCACTAGACCACCAGTGCTCTCATGTTTGTTCTCGGTGGGGATCGAACCCACGGCCTACAGCGCAGATGGCAGAGCTACTACCAACGGAACTGTGAGGGCTGTCAAAAACCAAAACAAAACCGAAATTCACCTTTGCGTTATGTTAAAACAAATTATGCATAACTTTTATCCATTTCATTTATTCAATAACTTGGTTAGTACAATATCAGGTGAACAGTGTTATAAAGACCCTTGCACTCAAAGCTACTAAGAATCACTAACATACAATCTCATTTTAATCGTTACATTATATTCCATATCATAATCGTCGCTTACCAACAGAGAAATTGTAGCCAAAGGACTTTCTTCATAATAATAAATTAAAATGGTTGCATGGTTTTATTCTAGGAGCTTTTTGTGCTAAGGGCCAGAAATATTGGGCTAATTTAGTAAATAGTATTATAATAATGTGGAAAAGTGGAAAAATACGGTTACAAACATTCATAAGGTTCTATTATTGTCACAATGTATGGAATCCGTTTCTAACGTACCTATTTATTTTAGTAAACGTGCAGATAAGTCTTAGGTAAGTTGAAGTATTGGAACCAGGAAATAAAAAATAAATAATCCAGCAATGACACCAAGTTCACCAAAAGCATTATAAACTTTTGTATGTATGTCAGGATCGTAGCAAGTGGAAATACGTGGTCTCTGACTACCCCTATGGGAAACAGGCCTGATTTTATGTTATTTATGCATAAGAACGAAAATTAGTAATGCAGACTTTTGATTTATAAACTTTTTTGGATCATAACTATATTTTTGCTGAACTGTAGCCAAAGTTATTGCACACATCTTAGTCGAAGCAAATTCGTGGCTAACCCTATCGGCCACTGAACAGCCACACATTAAAGAAGGATGGATGGGAATAAAATGTCAACTCTCTCTCTTGTCGTGGCACTAGTTTCTTTCGAAACCGTGTGGTGAAAGGAATTTAAGTGCGCCTCAAGAGGCTCCTTTCGAGCACTTGACACATGTTATAGAACTTCAAATGTCAACTGAAAGCCATCTTGATAGACAGACATTAGCGTAATAGGAACTTGACTGCGTGTTACCCGGCGGGCCCGGGTTTGTACTGGGAACCCGTCTCGTTATGCACGCACCCTAAGATGATCCGTAAATGTCCCGTGCGAAAATTAAACCTGCACCTACGTCACAACCGGATAATCGCCCGACGAAGAGGTTGTTAAGACTGTGATTACACCTTATTCTAATTTTACGATTACGCCGTTACGTTATCCATCGCATTGGTTAAAGTTCAGAGGTTCTCAAACTTGTTTCGTGTACCGCCCACTTTGAGAATCAGAATGTGCTTTCCCACATCGAAAGACCACTTCACCCTTTAACCACTTCAACGCTCTCCAATTTCCTCTGACCCCTTTTACCGCCCCACTTTATGCCTTTTAACACCCACAAGGGGGCGTTATCGCCAACTTTGGGAGATAATGATTAAAAATTAGTAAAATAACACAGGTACCTACCTATTGGTGAACTTGGGCATTTGTCTGATACATTTGGCATACCTTCCTGTGAGAAAGCGGCAAATTGCAACAGCAATACGATATAGGTACAGTTGGCGACGCATCAATTTAGACTTATTTGAATTGGAATTTCGACTGGCTGGGAGGATTGGCTTCCCCCAAATGACATTTGACCATTTTTGTTACTTTTAATTGGCAACCCCGAGAGTCTTGTAACTTTTTAACTTTTGGACTTCTGAAATATAAGAAGATGAACGCTGTGAATCTTGATAGGATGCGATATTATGCTGTTATTCTTTCGCCCCACTAATGCGTCTCGCGCCACTGCCATTTTCCCTTTCCGACGTTTCTCTGTAATATATGTAGCGTAGTTATAGGTATATGTAGTGTCTAACCTGATGTGTCGCCGACTGTACAGAGCAAGATCTCGTTACATCTATCGGGCAAAGCTTGAAATAGACCTTCGAGTAGTTGTAGTGGCTTAAAACTAGCTATGAGTAAAGGCATTTTGAATGATAGGAAGCTATAAGTAGTCAGTTTCATAATAAGTGCAACATTACATAAATACTATAATAACATACAAATACTGTATAAATACACTATTTACAAGGACTTTAGTTATGGCTAAATAAAAGGTATAATATGGGAATAAATATGGAAACATTCCGGAAATCCACTATAAGGTTAGCATAACTTGAAAAGAACGATAAATAAGTACCTACCTACCGATCTAAATATTTTTGTTTGGCGGTAAAAACATTACTATATCTACCTATTATCATTATTTTTAAAATGTAGTATAAAATATGTTAAAATATGGGTATGTGGTATCTACATGGGAAGGTTAAAGCTATTATTTCACAGCCTTCAAATGAGGAGTGCTTAAGTACTCTTTAAGTGATACTATTTAGCGAAAGATGAAAGATAAGAGTAGGCATAATATGAGTTACTTAATAAAAACACAGGTACATAAATAAGTTAGTGACAGAATTTTTAGGCCACCTTAAGATCACGGTCATGGCTTAGCAGCTGCTAACGCTGCGCGCCGGGACCAATACCATAACGTGTCCTCCAAAGCGGGGAAGCGCTGATGTAAATGCCTCAAGCGGTTACCCATCCCAAAATATGGATCTTTTAGTTGAGTAAATATTTGGCCAGTTATTTTGTTTAAGTTTAGTTCAACATTTAAACTTGTTTTGGGAATTCAACGTTTCAGGAAGTTGAAGCTACGAAAAAGGTCAAGAATGGCGAAGACTAGCGTAAGACTGGACAAAATCGCGTTTTATAAAGGCACCCAGCAGTGGGTGTGTAGGTTAGTAGGCTAAGTAGATAGATATTTTCAAAGAATAATGTTGTAACTCGTATTATATCTACACATCAAGGAAGTGAAATATGTGAATTTCAAATTCGGAAGGTTCTTAAAACTAGCTACAATAGGAAGAATGCAAAGTGAAATAAACCTTATTTTATAGCGTTACCCTTGTAAAATTCGAAATAGGAGTCTTTTTGGGACTAAACTAATGCAGAAGTAGAAAGGCGAGAAGGATAGAAGGAAGTTATATTTTAGTTTTATTTTTGCTGTCACACCCAAGCCTAAACCTTACTTATAAAAATTGCCAAAAAATAAACAGAGGGCTTATTACGAGTTTAGTGCCGATCGTAACGATCGACGCTCGGCACTAAACTCGTAATAAGCCATCTGTGCTTATAACCATCCCTACAAAAAAAGGCACATTCTTAAAAAAAAAAAGGATCTGTTTCCTTAGGGCAATCAATAAGAAGGTACTCCAGGCAAAGCCAAGATAAAATATTTGTGAACAAACCGTAACAAGAAAATCTAAAATTCACTTCTTGGTGTCGGTCGAATTAGGAAATAAAGTCGAATTAGGAAAAAAAATAAGCGTCATGTTTCTTTGAATTTGTGTAACTTAATCTGTATCCGTGTGTGTGTACAACGCAATCTAAAATTCAATTGGGAGTGCTTTTAATTAATGTTCAACATTGGTAATCACCAACAATGACAGGGAAAATTTTAAGCAATGTTTAAATTAACGCAACGTTTATAAGTAGGTATAAGTTTGTTATTAAGAACTTAACCTTTTTTAAGCTTGGTGTTATTCAGCTTAAGATTAATAATATTTTTATTTGTTACTTATACTCACGTTAAAAGATCAGCTAAAACTACCTTTTCATGTGCGTGGCACATTCTTTGCATGTATGTACAGATGATTTTATACGTGAATTTAAGTAATAAATAATTTAATAAGATTTACTAGTCTAATCAATTCTCTTTTCACATATATTTAAATTCATTATAATCTTACTAGTTTTCATATTTTTTTACGATATATTTGTGCATACTGTATCATGGTTTATTGCTATTTTAATATTTCTTAGTTCAAAGCCAATCTATAAATGGCAAGGGGAGGTATTTGGCAGTCTTGACAACTTATTCCCTCCCCCATATTTCATACGACCGCCCACTCCTAGTTCACACGACCCACCTTATTATGTACGACCCCCCATCTCTACGACATAAGACCCCCTTAGTTAATACGACCCCTCAACTCTAGTACATACGACCCCCCTTAGTTCTTACGACCCCCCTTCAACTAAACCCTCTTTTCAGCACAGCATACACGATTCACGTTCACATGCAAATAAATAGCTCCACTTAACACTAATGATAAACCAATGGAAGATGATAAGGCACCAGGGTTGTGTATAATACTCATAAGCAAACGGCCTTACCACAAGACAATACTTTCATTTCATTTGTTAGAGAATTCCAACGTCTTTTGGTAAGGTCATAACATTTCTAAACTAATGCACATTAATTTGTACTGTTCAAAGAAATTCATGCTACTGGCAATTTTAAAGCTTTTTTACTACATTAGCTCATTCACACAAAACGAAAAAAAAAAACAAAAATAATAAGAAAATCTTTACTAATAATAAATAGCTTAACAACTGGCTACAAGATGGACGTTTTTCATGTTGTCTCATTAAAATTATTTGGTTTATGTCATGAACACAAGTTAGTGAAAACGAAGAACAATGGGTGCGCCAAACTTTAAGGCCGCTCAGAATTTGAAACAGAACACACAACTCCTGCACATTTCTTATTCAAAACTTTGAGCTGGCCCAACCATTTGGCACAACCTATACAAATTAGGGACACCCGTTATCGATTTAACATAATTTACCATTGTAATAAAGAACCATTTGATAAAATGTTAGACGTAACATAAGAACACATATCTACAAGACAAATAGCTTACTAATCATTGTTAGTTAGTTTCAGTCTGTTAAACGCATTACTATCAAATTAATACAAGCCAGCGCCCTCCGGTGAAATAAAAACAATTATACAAAGACCACGAAATAAACTATAATATTTTAATAGTTTATAGAAATTCTTAGAAGAGCATTGAGATTTTTGAGCTTTGAAATTTATACTTTATCTCGATTACATACGATTCAAAATGTTTTAAATCGCCACTGGGCTGCGCTGACCATTATATGTATCAACAGTCACATGGAACCAATCACGCTAATTATGAACGGTAATGTACAAAACAGAACCACAGACGCTATAGTCGCGTTAAACACTCGCTGCAAACACGGTCATAAATTATCGGAATGAGACAGCAATATAGCTCTCTCTCTCGCACTTAGGAGAACGGCACGATCCTTATTTTTAAGCGCAGAGATGTGCATTATTGGAGTCGATAAGAACTATCGATACATGACCTCTTCGACCGCGCAACCACCGGGCGCTCTCGCTGAGTCATTCTTTTTATCGATAACGTGCATGCGCCCGCGCCGAGTACTCTCAACACTAGAGTGTTATGATGACCGAGCTTGCAGCCAGTGTTTAACACGACTATAGGCCTCTCACTAACCTTTCAAAACGGTAGCAATGAAAAACGTTTCATTCGAACGACAAAACCTTAACAAATCAGCGCGATCCGTTTCATTGGACCAAAAATGTAAACAAAACACTGTAATCCTTGTTTACATGTTTACATTTTAGGTTCTAAACATTGAAAATTGTTTACACACATGTAACCTAATCTCACAGTTACGTTAGGACAAGAGGAATTATTAATATAATTTTATAATAAAGTTGTGCGTCAAAAAATTACTTACTATAGTAAAAAAACCTGTTTTCATGTTCTACAAGCGTCTGATTCGAGGGTTGGATTATCACTCACCTGATTGGTTAATTAAACGGCGATGGTTTACATAGCCAATGGGAGGGGAGTATCAGACGCTCGGTAAATAGGAATCAGGCATCAATGGCATGAACAAATGCATCAATTTTAAACCACAATGGTATTAACATAATTACTTACAATATAATAGTAAGGATTATAGCAAAATCAAGATAAACAATAACGGATATAATTTTGTACTAACTACGATTTAATAATATTGTATTTAAACTAACAGTATAGTTAAGGGACGAACTCAAATACTGTTCAATGAACATCAAATAATTTATTTTATGAGCCCCATTGCAGCAGTCCTGAATACGACCCTGCTTCAAGCAATATAATTTAGTCCTTTAAAAACTTTAACAAGCCATATTTATAGTTTATGAGAATTTGTATAAACAGTATGGATATTTTTTAATATAAGTAAAACGTTATGAAATATTTTATTTCAAACATTTTCTTACCTCAAAGTCAAATGCTATCTATTCAATTAAATAACAAAGATCACTATTACAAGATTCTAGGTGCCAGACTGTTCTTCTAGACTTGGTCGAACGGAAATGGCACCAAGATTCACTTGATTTACGGCATTTCAAAGTGATCCTTGTTGATTAAATTGACTGAAGAAATAATTTGATTTTGATAATGATATCTGTACCCCAAGTATGAGTTGTGTTTACCATATTATTTGGTTTTTCGGTTTTTTCCGTGTTCATTACGGGTTTTGTATGAAGACGCGATAGAGATACCGATACGGAACTTTATGTTCTACTTCTAATTTTCATCATACTTGCAACATAAAGTTCCGTATCGGTATCTCTATCGCGTCTTCATACAAAAGCCGTAATGAACACGGAACAAGAACGAAAAACGAGAAACCAAATATGGTAAACACAACTCATGCTTGGGGTACTGTTTTATTAAATTAAATCAGCTGTCGCTAAACCTATGGCTAAGATTGTCGGTAAATTGATTATGTCCGTTTCTTATACTACGAGAGTCAATTACTAGCACTTTGGTTGGATTGACAATCAGTTAATCTCTCGGTATATGGGCGATTCGGCCCTCGAGATATTGAGTTGACGTTTACGTTGGTAGCAATTCGTCCCTTTTTGGTATTATTAATCGTTTTGACGTGACAACGTAAGTGTTCCCGCACACGGGCCTCCGGCCACAACCACAAAACGCCGGCACTGGCATATTTCCTGTAGTTTTCATACATTTTACATGGACTCGCCACACACGGTTGACGCCGGTAGCCGCCACAAGCTACAAATCGTCGCCGCTCGCTTTGTATGTAAACTACAGGAAATATGTCAGAGGCAGCGTTTTGTGGTTGTGGCCGGAGGCATGTGTGTGGGAACACTAATAAATCGATGAACGTCGGCTGCAGGCACGAGAAAGGATGACTCATTGTCCTGTTACGCTATTTATCCCGTTACGCTCATTGTTGTCACGTTAAACTATCGTCCGTAAACCAACTTTACAGAAAACGATTTTTATGTTTTTGTCATTCAGTACTCCGCTTTTTCAGACGCGATAAGTACTTCTATCAGGCGTGATAAGAGCACTCGTGACTCACCATACCCCCTGGAGACATGCTCGATAGAGGTAATTATAGAGCCTCCATACAAAAACAGCCTGATGATACACAAAAAGGAAAAAAACTCAGACTTTACTGAAAACGGGGTCACAATATCAAAAACCAAAAACGATAAATAACTTTGACTTGTACTGATTAGCTAAAGTTAACTGAGAGGTCTTCCGAACAACGGCGTGTAGTGCTATTGACGCTTGTAGAATATAGAAATTGGACATTCAAAGAATATAATATACTTTTTGACTTCAAAAATCGAGTCTGGAAACAGCATTCTTTAAATAAATGTGATTATGAACACCACAGATTAATATCGCAATAATAAACATTATTCAGCACCTATAACAAATCGCAAAAACAACCACAACACTTATAAATACTTTTGATAGCTAAAATGCAAGCAACAGGCTTAAACGCGTAGTGTACATTTGTATACCAACATATTTGTTATCTATCTATTTGTAATACTCTGACCCAAAAATGTCTTGAAAAATGCTAATTGTTTTGTTTACATTTTTAGTTTGAGCTAAAATTGTAAACAATTTTTGTTTACATTATAAATAAAATATTGGTGGACTTTTCACATAACACTATGTAGCCCCAAACTAAACCAAAGCTTGTAAATATGGGAACCAAATAGCTGATATAATACATATATGTATACTTTTTTTTTTGTAAATACATACTTATAATATATAATAACACCCAGACAGAGAACAAACATCTATGTTCTATGAAGCGTAGCTGTCTTATAAATTTGATTATGTTTAACTTTTTCTGTATGCCTACGCCTCACTTAACTTCAATAATATATTATATTACATTGTAAAAGGATCATACAAAAGAACGGTAGGAACCAAGCCGTAAGTTTGTTGCCTGTTCTTCTAGGCTTTGGTCGCGTGGAACTGGCACCTAGAGTCACCTAGCTTTAAGACGTTTCAAAGTGATCCTTGTGATTTTATTGAATAAATACCTATTGACTTTGACTTTGACTTTGACTTTGTTCATCGCACAAATGTTTGTTCTCGGTGGGGATCGAACCCACGGCCTACGGCGCAGAAGGCAGAGCTACTACCAACTGAGCTGTGAAGGCTGTCACAACATTTGCACTCTACTATATGCATTGAGACTTTTCTCACGTCATTAGTATACGGTCTAAAATAAATAAGGTTAGTACCGTACTGTCAAATAATATTGATATATGAATATGTTTGTTAGTCTTGTTTGTCAATTTCTCGAAAACGCACAACACTTTTATCACTTATCACTTTGTCACACTTGTTTTTCACTAAACAACTCCTATCAATACACATCTATATTTTTAAAGATGGTGGTTCCATAGCATATCTAATAGTGTACATACAGAATGGCCCTAAAGCCTTTGTATAATATTCACTATCACCAAACACACTGAACGGTCTCCACAAGTCTTGATAGATTCACTAAACTGGTCCTTATTCATATTCAAGCGGTTGTATAACTATCCTTGTCACTATCATTGTTCACTCGACAAAAAGAGATGGCAATAGATTTCAGCCAGTTTATGTAGAGCTCTCATCGACTATGAATAAGAGCAAATGAAGGTTCTATCAGTCGGCTAGAGTCCCGAGCAGCGCCCATACAGTCTCGGTATAGGACAGTAGATGCTACATTCCCTTCCAGAGGTCTAGGGTCGCGACCACAGGGCCCAGACCGCTGAATGTGATGCCGGTCACTATACCGGTGATTAGCATCGCGCCGCCTATCATACCGGCTTTGGACGCGTACTCTGGGGCCACCGTGCTGGAAATAAACGGTTTTTATTATTTTATTAGAAGAGCTCTTTGTGTGTGGCTCGTCCGGGGAAGTACTACCACCACGCCTTTTTCTGCCGCCAAGCAGCAACGCTGTGTTTTGGTTTGAAGAGTGTGGTTGCCGGTGTAATTACAGGCACATGAGGCTTAACATCCATCCATGCCTTAAGTTGATGGACGCAGGGCAGTGCATCGTAGGGCACGTTCCTATCGTGCGTGACTTACGAGGCAATGCTTTGTTATAGGGGATGGTTACCACTTAAAATCAGGTGGGCCATCTGCTTGTTCTATTAACAATTTGTATAAAAAAAAAAGTCGCGTTAAACTCTCGCTGCAGGCTCGGTCATAAGTTATCGGAACGAGACAGCAATATTGCTCTCTCTCTCTCTCGCACTTAGGAGAACGGACGATCTTTTGTTTAAGCGTGTGTTAAGATGATTTATGAGTTTGCAGCGGGAGTTTAACGCGACTATAGGTTGAGCACTGACCGAGTTTGCAGCGAGAGTTTAACGCGACTATAGTATAGACTAGTGTCAGAACTTTAAAACAATACTAAATGCACCACTCACAGTCTCTTAAACGCATTTGTACACGAGGTATTCCATTCCACAGATAAGAGAATACGTACAGGTTTATATCTGCGTGACTTACCTACGTGGCAATGTTTTCTTAGTTATGGTTTTCTTAGGTGATGGTTACCACGTAACATCAGGTGTTTAGATAGTTGTATAAAAAAGCGATCTGAGAGGAAATCTTCCGTTCAGTAGGATTAAAGTTTGCAACCAACTTATTGCTGAATCATAGTCCGTTTTGCGACGCACAAAGGTATTTTTTTTTAGTTAGTTAGGTACTACATAATTACTATACGATTACTTGTTACTAAACGATTACTAGTTACTAAACGATTACTAGTTACTATACAATTACTAGTTACTATACTATTTCTAGTTACTATACAATAACTAGTTACTATACTATTTCTAGTTACTATACAATAACTAGTTACTATACTATTTCTAGTTACTATATAATAACTAGTTACTACCTCTATACTATTTCTAGTTAATATACAATAACTAGTTACTATACTATTTCTAGTTATTATACAATAATTAGTTACTGTTTACAATAATTAGTTAGTACTATTTCTAATTACTATACAATAACTAGTTACTATACTATTTCTAGTTACTATACAATTACTAGTTACTATACTATTTCTAGTTACTATACAATAACTAGTTACTATACTATTTCTAGTTACTATACAATAACTAGTTAGGAACTTTACTAATTTTCTTTTTATCACATCAATTCGAAAATAGATAGTTTGCTCTTCGAAAACAGGTAGCAAAATAGCACTTTGATCCCAAGGGCGGTAAAGTACATTACCGCCCAAGGGCGGTAATGTGATTTGAATTTGGAATGTGCTTATTGAGTAAAAGTTCCAATCACCAAAGAGATCACGAACACTGTATGAACACGCAGGCTTTATGATAAAAAAAAAAGCGCCTGAACTAAATAAAAATAAACAAAAACACGTGAAAAGCGCATTCCACCTTTGTTCTTAATTGTTTACTCAAATTCAGATTTTACTTAGTTTTATGAAAATAAATAAAATTATAATAAATACATGATTATGACTATGAGACTATGTGACTATGAGACTATGAGACTATGAGACTATGAGACTATGTGACTATGTGACTATGTGACTATGTGACTATGTGACTATGTGACTATGTGACTATGTGACTCCGTGACTCCGTGACTCCGTGACTCCGTGACTCCGTGACTCCGTGACTCCGTGACTCCGTGACTCCGTGACTCCGTGACTCCGTGACTCCGTGACTCCGTGACTCCGTGACTCCGTGACTCCGTGACGTTGTGACTTTGTGACTTTGTGACTTTGTGACTTTGTGACTTTGTGACTTTGTGACTTTGTGACTTTGTGACTTTGTGACTTTGTGACTTTGTGACTTTGTGACTTTGTGACTTTGTGACTTTGTGACTTTGTGACTTTGTGACTTTGTGACTTTGTGACTTTGTGACTTTGTGACTTTGTGACTTTGTGACTTTGTGACTTTGTGACTTTGTGACTTTGTGACTTTGTGACTTTGTGACTTTGTGACTTTGTGACTTTGTGACTTTGTGACTTTGTGACTTTGTGACTTTGTGACTTTGTGACTTTGTGACTTTGTGACTTTGTGACTTTGTGACTTTGTGACTTTGTGACTTTGTGACTTTGTGACTTTGTGACTTTGTGACTTTGTGACTTTGTGACTTTGTGACTTTGTGACTTTGTGACTTTGTGACTTCGTGACTTCGTGAATTTGTGACTATGATTATGATTATTCATAAGTTGCACTAAGTTATTTTCTCATTGAGGGTGATAAAAAGTAGAGTGTCCACCTCGGGAGCAACACTATTTTAAGCTCGAGTGAAGTACTTTGAATCCCTCGCTACGCTTAGGATTCTACTTTAGAATCCCTCGCTACGCTCGGGATTCTACTCTAGAATCCTTCGCTCCGCTCTGGATTCAAAAAACACTCTCGCCATAAAAATAGTTGTTTGCTCCCTTGGTAAACAATCTACTATTTTTTTCTTCTTCCAAAGCTGTGAGTCTATTTTCGTGTGAGGCTATTTTCATTTCATTTCTATATTATTGACTTACTACAAAGATATTTCTAGTAAGGTCTTCAGCACATCAAGAACACATAATCTTGAATTAGGTACTAGCCGCCTGAGACGCCATAAAAACCTAAATAAGGCTTCGAAGGTCGGCCTTGATCTATAAAATACAGGCTTGGGTATCTTAAGCTCGTAAATATACTACTTTTTCTCCATTTTTTATAAGAAAAACTGACGGGAAATATACCTCCTGATCTTGAGCTGCTCTTTCTGTTCTATAACAAAATGTATTCTCCAAGAGCACGTCTAAAGATATCACTATGAGATGTAAAGTTAAGAGGGGGACAACCGTCAAACAACTTCTCGCTCGCTGCGTCTCAAGTCTCATGTTAAAGATATTTATTTCTCAGAGTTCACTTTCCGAGAATAATATATTTTACAGAAAGTGTGAACGTACACAGTGGCATAATAGTGATATACTAGGTGTTCCAATACTTGTATTTAAACCTTCAGGGGGTTTTATTTCATTACTTGTAAACGTATTATTTTTATTGATTCAAAATACAATATAAAATCTTTGGCCGTAAGCCACAATTTAGAGGCTTACGGCCGGTTTCTGAATACCCGATCAAAACTAATTGGATGTCAAGAGTCAAGTCACTTGCTATATCTATCTAATTCGATGTAATAGCTGAAATGGCGAGTGACTTGACATCCGATTAGTTTTGATCGAGCTTTAAGAAATCAGCCGTTACTCGATTATTATAGCCATTCCTAAAAAAACTTGTCAAGCAGTTATACCAAGGGCACAGATAAGAGAATACTTCCATTCGAAAGATATCACGAGTTCAAAAATTTAAGTATACTAGTAGTTCGCCCCGAACTGAGATCTCGTGATGCGACCCAACGAACGCATCAAAACTTTAAGTAGGTGGTAGTCAGAGGCAAGTCATCAGACCTGGTCGTTGTCACCATTTTATTAGAACTGAGTACCTACTTAATTTATTTCAAGAAAAAAAAATAAGAAAAAGCAAAGGAACTGCCCGACCAGTAGAAAAACCTAGATGCCAACGAAACTCTTAGCGATGGGAGCTCTTGGATAGCTGGTTATCTTAATTTAACTTTTTTATTGTATCTCAAAAACAGAGCGTCCCAAAAAAAAAGTAAAAATTGTTTTGGAATGTCCAAACAAAGCCCTTTCATATGACATGTAACTTGATTTTTTTATGTCACTTTTTTTATTTTTGCCCTCTTAAAAAACCCCATATCTCAAAAACCCTTCATCCGATTTTACTCATATACTTACCAGTAAATTTCTCAAGTACAAGTATCGACATATCAAATTTCATGCAGATCGGATCAACGGTTCTAAAGTTATCGCCAGACAAACATACATACATACCTACAATGCCAAATCGCCCAAGTTGAAACTAAGATCTTCGTTCGCTTCGCTCACTCGATCAATAAAAAAAAAGTCGCGTGGTCGCCGCTCACTCCGTTCGGTTAACTATGCGACGTAGGCGTCACTTGAGTACGGGAGGGGAGTATGTGAGTGTTAGCGTGTATGTGTTAAAATTTATAATGGCCATACGATAGTGCGGGGACCATACCATTTTTTTTTGGTAAAAAAAATAATTTTCAGGTTTGTACCCACTGAGATAAATCATGGCTATTTATCGAGCCTTGCCTTGTTTCTGTGTCATCTGTTTTTGTTTCTACTGTGTAAATCGTGTTCTTTGGACTTTGGCCTTACAATACATAACCTAGTGCGGGGACCATATCATTTTTCTGTTAGGTAAATAAATACATTTGTTACGTACCCACTAACATACATCATGGCTAAGGAACTGCCATGTCCGGAGCTCCAGCCCAGAGCCGCGCCGCCCGCCCAGTACAGCCAATCGTAGCCGACAAGAACCGGCAACGTACGATCCTCCACCGCGTAGTTACACAGCAGGAAGAACGGAATGAACAGCAGGCGGACGGTTGTGAACAGCCACAGCCATTTTGGAGTAGGCTGGAAATACATAAGAACAATTCAAATACAGAACAACAACAATCCCCAGTCACGGTAGATATCCTCAGATCTCCTAGTCATCATCATCAGCCTGTCCATTGCTGGACATAGGACATTTCAAGAGTAGTAGAGCTCTTTGGGAAGGGCCCGTCCGGAGAAGTACTACCACCACGCCTTTTTCTGCAGCCTTTTTTTTTCAAACCGAAACACAGCAAGCAGCGTTACTGTGTTTCGGTTTGAAGAGTGCGGTTGCCGGTGTAATTACAGGCACATGAGGCTGATGAGACTGATGAGGGATGGAACAAGAATATGGCCCACCCGATGTTAGTGGTAACCATCACCTATAACAAAGCATTGACTCTTAAGTCACGCACGATAGGAACGTGCCCTACGATGCACTGCCCTGCGTCCATCAACTTGAGGCATACAGATATTAAGCCTCATGTGTCTGTAATTACACCGGCAACCACACTCTTCAAACCGAAACACAGCGTTGCTGCTTGGCGGCAGAAAAAGGCGTGGTGGTAGTACTTCCCCGGACGAGCCACACACAAAGAGCTCACCTACTCTTAAAATTCTGCTACTTTATAATATTTAATTGAGGAAACTTTGTTGGTTTATGTGTCTCTATATATTAATTTTTTTACTGATCCATTGTTCTGTTTGTTTCCCAAATAAAATAAAATAAAAACAAAGAACATTGAAACAAATGACTTTTCTGTCTTAACTTACGAATTGGCACAAGCTCGCGGTGATGTTCCCGATCATAGCGGTCAGGTTGAACGTGAGGAAGCAAGTTAACAGCACGAAGTTATCGCCGAGGAAGCCGGCGTTCAATGGCTGGATTTCTGAAAAAATATAAATAATAAATAAATATTGGTGGACTTTCCACACAGCACTATCTAACCCCAAACTAAGCCAAAGCTTGTAATATGGAAACTAGATAGCTGATATATATTTTTTTGTTAATTTATACTTATAATAATATAATAACACCTAGACAGGGAACAAATATCTATGTTCATCACACAAATGTTTGTTCTCGGTGGGGATCGAACGGCCTACAGCGTCGAAGGCAGAACTACTACCACTAAGCTGTAAGGGTTGTTAACATAGGCCTGCCCTATACATTTTGAGGAAGAATAGATAGATAGAATAAGGGTGTCCCACGCTTTATAGTCGACTTTTCACTGTACCCTAATTCTGAGCTTTGTTTTTCGTAATTTCATCAGGCCTTTTGTGTACGGAGACTCGATAAGCGCCTCTATCGGGCTGAGAACTCACGAGTCTCCATACAAAAAAGGCCTGACGTTACGAAAAACCAAATACGATAAATGGTAAACAAAACTCAGATTTGGGGTACAGTAGTTTAGTGTAGTCTTGAGTTTTTTTTTTTTTGTATGGAGGCTTGTGAGTTATCAGCACACCCGATAGAAGCGCTTATCGAATCTCCATACAAAAAAGACCTCACGATACGAAAAACAAAACTCCTGTGTTACTAATCATTTGAAAGTAACACTCACTCGATTGCACAGAAGGGAAGACAGCGAGCGATACAAAGAACACGATGAATATATTGTAGAGTTGCACGGCGGATTGTTTGAAGATGAGTTTGTACGGCGTCTTCGGTTCGGGGGCGCGCTGCTCGGACGCCAGCGCCGGGTTGTTGCGGAGGGTTCGCTGCTGCAGCGTCTCGTGGTAGCGGTAGAATCTCTGAAAGAATATTTTTTTTATTTTTATACTATTAGCTGATGGAACAAGCAGATGGCCCACCTGATGTTAAGCGGCAACCAGCACCTATAACAAAGCATTGCCTCGTAAGTCACGCACGATAGGAACGCGCCCTACGATGCACCGCCCTGCGTCCATCAACCCGAGGCACACAGATGTTAAGCCTCATGTGCCTGTAATTACACCGGCAACCACACTCTTCAAACCGAAACACAGCAACGCTGCTTGGCGGCAGAAAAAGGCGTGGTGTTACTTCCCCGGACGAGCCCTTCACAAAGAGCTCTACTACTCTTAAAGAAGATTTATCATCAAACTAAGTCGATTTACGTTTACTATATTATACTATATACTAACGACCCGCCCCGGCTTCGCACGGTTATTGTGGGTTATCCCTAAGAGATTATGCTTGTATTATGCATATAAACCTTCCTCTTGAATCACTCTTTCTATAAAAAAAACCGCATCAAAATCCGTTGCGTAGTTTTAAAGATTTAAGCATACATAGGGATATAGGGACAGAGAATGCGACTTTGTTTTATACTATGTAGTGACAAGGTGTAAAAATACCACCCCTAAAAACTTCAGGGGGCTAAAGTACCCATATGAATAACTTTTTCTAAGGAACCAACACCGAACGCGAAAAAAAAACTGCTGTTTCATGCAAAAGTTCAATACCTACCTGGCTTAAATGTATGAAACAATTATACATTACAATTATCAAACATTATACAGGGTGTTAAAATACCACTCCCGAAAACTTCTGGGGGCTGTATCAATATGACTAACTCTTTCTAAGGAACCAACACTGTGAACGCAAAAAAAACAGCTGTTTCATACAAATGTTTTTTTTTCGCGTTCGTCATTAGGTAAACTCACATTGAGTGGCAGCGCGAAGTACGTATCAAAGCATATCAGCAGCACAAACATGCCGCCAATGAAGTAGTATATAGCGGAGGTGCGAAGACTGTCGAACAGTTTGGACGTGAGACTGAGTAGCACGACCAGTGTGCCGCAGATGTTGGATCCTAGCACCACGGCGCCGGTGTAACTAGGAGGCAAGCGCGCCGCTATGCCGAATACCGAGTTTTGGAAGATCGCGTTGAAACCTGGAAGCAGATATACTATACTTAGAGCCAGTTGTTGTAAGTCAAAGTCAAAGTCAAAAGGTATTTATTCAATAAAATCACAAGGATCACTTTGAAACGTCTTAAAGCTAGATGACTCTAGGTGCCAGTTCCACGCGACCAAAGCCTAGAAGAACAGGCAACAAACTTACGGCTTGGTTCCTACCGTTCTTTTGTATGATCCTTTTACAATGTAATATAATATATTATTGAAGTTTAGTGAGGCGTAGGCATACAGGAAAAGGTAAACATAATCAAATTTATATGTTATATGTAGTTGGCAACCCTCACAGTTCGGGTTCAGATAGTTCTGAGCGGAATGTACACCAATATTTAATACTAGCTGGTGCCCGCGACTTCATCTGCGCAGATGGTAGATTTTTTCCTACTTACTTGACACTTATCGTCATATTTTGGACAATTCACACAATATCTTTATAAATTGTAGCCTATGTGTTATTCTGATGTATAAGCTATATTATTGTTAAGTTTCATTAAAATCCATTCAGTAGTTTTTACGTGAAAGAGTTACAAACATGCATCCAACCATCCATCCATACTTACAAACTTTCGCGTTTACAATATTAGTAGAATTAATTCGGCGCAGAAGGCTGAGCTACGAGTAGTAGAGCTCTTTGTGAAGGGCTCGTCCGGGGAAGTACTACCACCACGCCTTTTTATGCCGCCAAGCAGCAACGCTGTGTTTCGGTTTGAAGAGTGTGGTTGCCGGTGTAACTACAGGCACATGAGGCTTAACATCTGTATGCCTCAAGTTGATGGACGCAGGGCATTGCATCGTAGGACACGTTCCTATCGTGCGTGACTTACGAGGCAATTCTTTTTTAAAGGTGATGGTTACCACTTATCATAAGGTGGGCCATATGCTTGTTCCATCAGAAAGTTGTATAAAAAAAATCGCAGCACTATCTAGCTCCAAACTAAGCCAAAGCTTGTAATATGGGATCCATCTAGCTGATATAATACTGTTTTTTTTTTGTAAATACATACTTATAATGTAATAACACCCAGACAGAGAACAAACATCTATGTTCATCACACAAATGCTTGCTCTCGGTGGGAATCGAACCCACGGCCTACAGCGCACAAGGCAGAGCTATATACCGATACCACCAACGATACTACCAACTGAGCAGTGAGGTATGTACTTACCGTTTAGGAAGAAGACAGACACCATAGTAGCCCAGAAGAACAATCCAGGGTACTGCGTGGTGTCCACCATTGCCAGAACTATCGTCAATACGAATATCAGCACTTCTATAACGAGGGAGAACACTATTCGAGTCTGGAGATTTCCTCTGAAACAAAAAATCATTTTTAAGTTATAGGATTTTTTTTGACAAGTTGTTTAAACTTTGCATTACATCATAGTGTTATCCTATCCTACTAATATTATAAGAGACTAATATTATTATTCTATTTAAAGAGTAGTAGAGCTCTTTGTGAAGTGCTCGTCCGGGGCAGTACTACCACCACGCCTTTTTCTGCCGCCAAGCAGCGTTGCTGTGTTTTAGTTTGACGAGTGTAATTATAGGCACATGAGGCTTAATATCTGTATGCCTCAAGTTGATGGACGCAGGGCAGTGCATCGCAGGGAAAGTTCATATCGTGCGTGACTTACGAGGCAATGCTTTGTTATAGGTGATGGTTAAAACTTAACATTAGGTGCGCCATCTGTTTGTTCCATTAGCTAGTTGTATAAAAAAAACGAAATTTTGTGTGTGAGTGTTTGTTACCACGGTTTGTCTCTGACAAGTAACGGCTGCACGGATTTGGATGAAACTTGGAATATACAAAGTTTGTTACATTTAATAACAGAGAAACTACATTTTATAATTGTAAATAGTTTTGAAAAGTGATTTTAAGTTCACGTCAAAAAATAAAATATTGGTTAAATTTCCACACAAAACTATCTAGCCCCTAAATAAGCAAAGTTGTGTTTGAGTTACGAATCTGTTGGGCTCATATCTTTCATGTTATTCTTTATTTTACTATGAAATATAATACTTAATTTTGGATACAAGCAGTGGAGATATCACCCTTCAACATTTGGGTTGACTAAATTTAGTTTTGGTAGTGAGTGTAGGTAAAATTTTTTTTACTTGTCTGAATAATTGATCTGACAGATTTGCACTTGTTAATCAGGCATAACTTACCCAATCTTCACAAATATATTGAACCAACTGAACATCAGGTTCGGTATCTGACTGGCCCAGCCGACGTAGATCAGGTAGTTGGCTTGGTAATCTGTCCCTTTCAGCTTGTAGTTCTCGAAGTAATCCTTTGCAGTTATGAACATGTTCCAAGCGGTGAGGGTCCCGAGGCCATGCAGCATCAGCGTTAGGTAGATAAGGTTCCATTTGTCTTTTGGAGGCACCAGGTCCATGCCAACACCTGCAATTAATAAATTAACTAGATGACCCGGTGTACTTCGTATCACCTATCCTAACGACATTAAAACTCTCCCTTCGCTTTAGGTAGAACAGTTTATATGGGAAAATGAAATTTTTGTTTTTACTATATTCCTCGAAATTTTTCCATATTTTGTCACCGTTTAAACCTTTCCTGGACTACGACAAACATTTCAAAACCAAAATCAGCTAAATCGGCCCAGCCGTTCTCGAGTTTTAGCGAGACAAACGAACAGCAATTGATTTTTATATATATAGAGAAGAGATATGTAATCTTGGACCATGCCTGACTGCACGTGCTCAAAAGAAGTGGCAAAGGTCCAAGACATATTCTAAACTCTCTTGATACTTAGCTTTTTTGAACCCACCTAGGATGTCTACCGTACCTGGGACGGACGATAAGATAAACATAAAAATGTATGATAAGACTTATTGAAAATTATTGCCAAAATGCTAATGAGATCAGACAAAAAGTTACAAAGGATCATTTTTTTAAACAAATTAAATAAAAAAATATTTTATTACTTCAACTATACTTTTATTATTTGAAAATTATTTGTTCCCAGTCTCTCCCTCACTATATTACTACAATGACCATGAGCTAAAAACCACATTAAATAAATAAAAACACAACATACAATCGTGAATACTCTGAAATCTACTTATCATACCGTGACTTTATGTATTTACCATTTTCATTTTTGTGCCCAACTAATAAACCACTAATATTTTTACAGTCAACAAAGGTTCACAGAATCTATTTTGTATGAACATAAACAGCGCCATCTCCCGATATCGCTGAGAACTAAAAAAAAGACTGAAATATTCTATTGGTAATATTGGTTGGTACAATTTTAGCGCATTTATTTCTTAAAAATAAAATTGCAATAACATTTTCGTTAATAATTCATGAATGGTTTGTATTTCAAACCAAAAAAAAGTTATCATTATTGATTCATTATTCATAATGAATACATAAAAAATAAATATTACCAAAAAAATTATGTTTTTTTGTAGACAATCTCTACAAAATGAGGGAGGCCTGTGACTTATTTACGCTGATAAAGATATATAACAAAAAAAAACTACAAAAAAATTATTTTATAAATGCAAAAAGTGTCGCAAGACTCAGGTGCACACAAATCCATTGATGGAACCTGCATGTGTTTTAGCAAAGCTGTCACTCTGCCCACTTTTTGGAAGTGCGCCGTAGCTATGAAAGCTACGACCACTTTGGGGGTGGGGGAAAAAGTATTCCATGACGGGATTTGAACTCGCTACCTCCTGATCAAAAGGCAGGTAGTGAATCCACGGGGCCAGAAAGCCGTACTAACTGTGCACGAAATTACATAATATAGTGTATACTTTTAAAAACGTTAGTTTAGCAGTTATGGCTTTTTCAACTAGGAGTTTTGCTAGTTACCGTCAATTCTTGAATTATAAACTAGATGGCGCTGATCAACATTTCTTACAAATTATAGGGGTTTACGTATGAAAAATATAATTTTCGTTAATATAAGTTTCGTTTCTGTAAAATATAATTTTGCTAGTTCTATTTATTTTTACCTACATATATTTTTACACAAAAACCGCAGCTTATGGGTAATAGTCGCATAAAACGCATATTAACTCTGTTTAATGTACTCTTCAAAAATCCTCTGTATTTTAGCTACAATAATATCAAAATATAATTCAAATTATCAAGTAAAAGACTAACCCCCCTCATCGTCCGCAATATGTATTCCTTTGCTCGTCATTTTCTTCGACATTTAAGCCTTAACAATAAATCTTCATACACGCGGTATTCGTTACACTACGCTTTCGTAACTGTATTTTTCATGAGCCTGTAATGTGTATGACATCGTAAAAATTCTTACCTTATATTATGAAAGTTAGCCCTGTCACTGTTTTTCACTACTCATTGGTAAGAGATTTTATTGTTCTGGACACTCATCTGGCTTCCACGTGAAGCGAACTATGCAGGAGACTGTCTTTGTTGAAAAGAGTTACCTACGAGTTTATTAGCACAACGCTTGGCATAATGAGTGTCAGTATAGCTTGTAGTACCTATTTAATGTTGTTTGGAAAGGTCACTGCATGCCGCATCTTAAATCAAAACCTTTAAAAGATCTTCAATTCTAAAAGATCTGATGAAATTTCTACCACGGAATGTCTACCAAGACACACACGTCTAATAAAACACGTGTGTCTGTATACGACGACTGTGACACCCATATGTTTGCGTACTACGCGAGCGAAGATGCATGTGGAAGTTAGTGAATGTACTATTGCTTAATAAAAACGTCCGTACATGGGTCAAATCTTGTGGAATGCGCCACCTAACAATGAAGGGTATCGTAAATTGATTTGAAAAAATAACCGCTAAATCGGTTGATAAATAACATGATCGGTTGATAAGTTAGCCGTCACTATGTGGGATTTAGTTAATTTAGAAAGGAGGCAAAAAAGTGTTACTTATGAATGTGGAGGGTTTTAGAAAGAGAGGCAGGACAAAGAAAAGATGGGCTGTGTGAAAGATGACATGAGTAAAAAAGGATTTAGAACTGAGATGACGAATAATAGAGGAGAGTGGAAGAAGAAAACCTGTTGTACCGACCCCACTTAGTGTGGGATAAAGGCAAGAAGATGATGAGAGTGGAATTTCGTCTATCATTCTGACTAAGAGCTGATTTCACCATGCTCTGTTAGTTACTAATCAAGGATTAACAGGCCGTTAAATCTAACCTTAGATATCAAACGCGTACATTTTGGCATATTTAACGGCCCCTTAAACCTTTGTTAATCTAACACAGCATGGTGAAATCAGAGCTAAGTAAGAGGCAGCATTTGACAGGCGATTTGCTCCACTAATTCCTGTAGCAAGCGTGCTAGTTATGCGTCTAGTTATGTGGCTTACCTTTCAAGTTGAGCGTGTCATTGGGCAGGTTGGTGCCCTCCCACGCCGGTGTAAGTCTCACTGGCTCGTTGCGTAGGAAGGGCGCCTTCTCTCCATTTTCCTCCCAGCCTGCAACAAATTATTGAGCAATGATGCATGTTTCTTGACAGCTTCAACAAAAGACATAAAGTGGGACGCGTAGGCGTGTATTTACAGTTTTATGTATAAGAGACAACATGTTGGTTGATGTTTTGTGATGAGTATCATGGTAATGGAAGTTCGGCCGTTTGGGATTGACTCTCCGAGTTAAAGTCTGGAAAAAATATTATAAATATATGGATGGATGTATAGAGTAGGCTAGGCTAGACCCTACGCCACTTATGAGACAACGTACACCGGCAGACTTTTGCATTTTATGTATGTTTTCTAGAGTAGGGTAAAGTACCTCCTCTTCTTTCTGTAGGAGCAAAAACTTAATGATGAAGTGGGACAGAAGTAAAAGATTTGCGCACGGTTTTTTTATCAGCAAGAATGATATAATTGTTTAAATATAGGTGATATAACATTTAAATATACCATAATTTAGGTATAGGACTATAAATATCTACTATTGCAATGAATTTTGCGTTCCAGTGTTGATAAATACGTAATTTTGTTATGAGCTTACATTTTAGTAAATGACCTTGTTTTGTTTTTAAGAACTCGCATTGAAATAGCGCGATTGCGGTGGCCGGTATCAATCCCACGATCCTTCAACTGACTTGGATATCTATTCGTCTTAAGTTTGATATTAAAAGGAGACTATCAGTATATCCGGGCTAGTTAATTTGAATGAACTTTGGTTTGGTCAATTGGCCAGTGTACATTTGACTGTTCTTTGTTAGTGCACGTGCGCATTTTTGAACGTCTTCATTCATAACGGGAAGTCATTCATGCAGCTTAGTATAATAGCTTATATTTCAATAGTCTTGTAGACCTGACTTTCAACTTTCAATCTTATGTTTCCAGTTCAAAATTTAATAGCGGAAAAGTAAAAGTAATCCTAGCAATTCAATATATTGAGTAAAAGAGACAATCCGTTTTACCGCACTCTTCATGGCACAATATTCATGGCACTATAAACAAAATCGTAACATACTTGTACTTGGAAAAGTTTTGTAGTTTATCTTCTTCATTTCGACAACGGCTTTCAAAAAAACTGCCAAAACCCACACTAACACTTCTGTAGCAGTTAAATTATTCAGTTTTCTTTTTTCTTTCACACAGAAATAATATATTTGTTAAACAGTAGGTATATTTTAGCAATAACATTTAAATACGCGAACTGTTAGCAGCAGCGCTGTCACTAAACTAGCTTTTGGGATTGATTTATTCCATATGAAAGGTTGAATGGCTTCGTTCTTGAAACACGTTTGTGTGGATCAAATTAAAACTAGCGATACATGTATCCAAATATGAAACAAACTAAACCGGTTACAAAGAAATAATATTGTGTAATAATTATGATGTCAGAAGGGCGTTGTTGAATTTTGGTTAAATTATGAAGGGTACATTTGAGATGCTGTATTTACTGTTAATGTGTGCACTATCTTGCATTTGCAGTGATACTGCGTTCTTAACAGTTGAATGTTACTGGTATCGAGCTAATTAGAATGTTTATAAATAGACCGATTGATATTTCATCATAATACATAGAAAAGTGGTATGCAGATTATGTAGTGTGGGGATGTTGTGATAAGTATTTAGGTATATATCATTTTTATACAACAAGCTAATGGAACAAGCAGATGGCCCACCTGATGTCAAGTGGTATATCACGCAGGATAGGAACGTGCCCTACGATACAATGCCCTGCGTCCATCAACTAGAGGCATACAGATGTTAAGCCTCATGTGCCTGTAATTACACAGGCAACCACACTCTTCAAACCGAAACACAGCAACACTGCTTGGCGGCAGAAAAAGGCGTGGTGGTAGTCTTCCCCAGACGAGCCCTTCACAAAGAGCTCTACTACTCTTAAAATATATAAATATATTTCGTAACTTGGATTGGTACGCTACTTTTTATCCCGAAAAATTACCGGGAACGGGGTAGAAAACATGCGAAGCCGCGTAATTAATCACGTAAATACATAAACGAAAAGTTAAGGTTTCAGATTTGATGACTCTACCTTATTATTTCTCTAAAATTTCACGTTCTAGTTAGATCTTACGAAACTGTACTACCAACAACAAAGCAACGTACCATTCGATGCAAATAAAAAGGTCGGTTGCGCGTTTTCCGTCGTAACACCACAGAATATGAAATGGACCCTAGCACGATCCAATTGCTATCGCCGTTCGCTAACAATGGCGTGTTATCGGCTGTAATCAACTTTTTACAAAGGCAAATTGGTACATTCAGGTTTAAAATAAATTGTGAATTTCGAAACGAACGTGGAAATGAATCGAGCGAAATTCAAGCACAGATTTTGTGATAATTTCCTTAACATTTCAAAAATAAATACAGTCAAAGGATTCAATTGATCACTTAACTCACGTCTTAAAGCTAAGTGAACCTGGGCGACATTAAGAGCTGATTTCACCATGCTCTGTTAGTTACTAATCAAGGATTAACAGGCCGTTAAATCTAACCTTAGATGTCATTAATCTAACAGAGCATGGTGAATCAGCTCTTAATTTCGAAAAAAATACAGTCAAAGGATTCAATTGATCACTTTAAACGAACGTGGAAATGAATCGAGCGAAATTCAAGCACAGATTTTGTGATAATTTCCTTAACATTTCAAAAATAAATACAGTCAAAGGATTCAATTGATCACTTAACTCACGTCTTAAAGCTAAGTGAACCTGGGCGACATTAAGAGCTGATTTCACCATGCTCTGTTAGTTACTAATCAAGGATTAACAGGCCGTTAAATCTAACCTTAGATGTCATTAATCTAACAGAGCATGGTGAATCAGCTCTTAATTTCGAAAAAAATACAGTCAAAGGATTCAATTGATCACTTTAAAACGTCTTAAAGCAAAGTGAACCTGCGCGACTAACGCGAATATACGTAATTACGTAGTAATATAGGCAAAGAGTAAAAAGCTTTAGGGCCGGTTTCACCATGCTCTGTTAGTTACTAATCAAGGATTTACAGGCCGTTAAATCTAACCTTAGATTTCAAACGCGTACATTTTGACATATTTAACGGCCCTTTAAAACAGAGCATGGTGAAATCAGCTCTTAATTTCGAAAAAAATACAGTCAAAGGTTTCAATTGATCACTTTAAAACGTCTTAAAGCAAAGAGAACCTGCGCGACTAACGCGAATATACGTAGTAATTAGTAGGGGAGCCCAAGAGGGGATTTCGGGATTTCCTCGAGCGCGTCAGATTAATATACAGGGGGATACCTTGTACCTGGTTAAGAACCTCCACCAAATATGAGCCCCATATACAACGTGTTGATGAAGTTATGTAGGAAAACAAAGAGCGTGTATTTAGACCAAGCACTGGAATACTTTGACGTGTGCAACGGTTGGATACATCGTTTTCGAAATTCCCATAGAAAAGTAAAATTAATATTTTCTCAGAAATTTGCAACAGCCCTGTCTGTGTACGTGTCAAGGTCACACGCACGCGCGCTTCTATCTAGGAAAGAAAAAAACAACGATAACCTACGAGATAATTTTAATTACTTACCTTTCGGTAGGTAGGTAGGTACGCCGCCAATACCCTGACACGATATTTTTACTGGTTCCTATGGATTTTGTCATTATTTACTGGCTATAATAACACTGGATAAAACTGGATTTTGGTAAGTTTGCGAGATTTCGCACGACACAGGCTTCAAACTTCACACTAAACCATTACCTCGTAGGCACTGCTCATACACACACTGACTGACGACGGCTTTTTACATAACAATCACCATTTTATCACGTTTGATGACATTTTCTCAACAAAACAATGTACAACAACGAATGTAAACACAAACAGGGTGACCATCTCAAAAGTGGCGGTTCTACCACACACCTGCCAAAAAATCTGTCAAAATCTACCAAGCTTGACGATAAAAATACCAAAAATATGACTTCAGACCATCTCCTTCGTGGCTACGGAATAAATTAAATACCTACATTACATTCAGTTACTATCTTTTGATCGTTTGTAACGGTTTGCAGTTATCTAAAACGAGATAGAAGTTGTTTAGAAACCAAATCAATAAAGGTAAAAAAGAATAAGAAGTTTCCAGTTCGGTAAAAAATAAATAAATTATAAATATTATTTCATTAAAAATTCAAACTAATAAGATTTTTCTTGAAATATTTAAAATCTGCCAAATGGCAGAAATCTGCCACAAATGGTAACACTGATCGGCGGCCGTCGGCCATCCTGATTGGATATGCGTTTTTAAATGCAACCAATGACAGACAGGTATGTCAAAGATTAAATAGGACAGACTAGACACTTCCCAAAATTGCAGTTGAATAATTTTGTGGTGTCAATGAACCATGGTGGTAAAGTAACATGTTACAATTTAAAGAACTATGAATATCATAAACATTGCTTTACGACATCTAGTAATCAAACAAAAATAAATATTCTATTAAATATTGAGTACGTAGCCACGTAGGTACCTAGTTACTGAATAGGTATTAGTACCAAAGATCTCTTTATTAATACCAAGAGAATGTTTACCGTGACTAGGGATTACAGTCGCGAAAATATTTCTTTTACATACCAAGATCTTTAAAAACAGCAACATCATTATTAGGTAGGCACATTACTAGGTAATTGGTGGCAGTTCTGTTACCTATTTTATCTACAATTGACAACTAGAGGTCAAAGAACAGCTGTAAATAGGGCTGCCTCATGATGCGTTTAGATTCATTTTACATAAAAGTTTAAGAGGCATTTGATGAATGAAAAACTTTGAAATTTTAAAAGTCGTAGAACAAAAGTTGTTCGTTATGACCGGTAGAATATCCTGCTTTCGGATCCCTACAACTCTTAATAAACACGTTGTATAAAGCCGCCCGTCTAGGATAAAGGATCAGATTAGTAAAAAAAAATTGATCATCAGAAAATCTCGAGCGCGTCAGATTAAGTTAGGGTGAGTTAATTACATGCTAAAAAGTGTATATTCCACTAATCTGACAATTTGAGAGTGACGTAAAGAAACGGGAGGGCTACAAAGTTGTAAAAAAAAACGTCATCTCGACATTCTCGAGCGTGGCTAAATTTTTTTTTATTTTGAAGTAAATAATTCAAGGATAACGAAAAATATATAATCTGACGATTTCCACAAGCCGAAGTTACAAATATTCGTCGATAAAGTTTAGCTGCGTGGTGCCTATATTCCCCTCTGCGCGCTTCTATTTGTTGCCATGAAATCGAGCCAGAAGAAGAAGATGATTCTACTTATGAAGATGATGACTAATTAATCAATTAATTGTAAATAAAAAAATATTTTTTTGCATATTTTTTTAAATTATTTTCTTATAAATACAAGTATTCTACTTAACAAACTTATACTTTTCATTTGCATGCTATTTCCTGAGCTTTTCAATTAATTAAGTTGAATGGTTTAAAAAAATCAAAATAAAAATATATTTTTTTGTCAGATTAGGCGAATCCCTCTAGATAATCGTCAGATTATGAGACAGCACGTCTAGGACATAAAGATGAACCATATATATCTTAATCTGACGCGCTTGAGTATTTCAAAATGGCGATTTTTTTTTGCATATTAAAATAATGGCTGCAAGTTTGCGTCACATCGAAATCGTCAGATTATTGATTGAGATTATATTTTTAGGGCCACATAACAGCCCCTTAAAAAATCTGACGCGCTCGATAATTTTTTTTTTTTTCATTTTCAACTCCTCTTTATGTACGACTACCCCCATCATGCAAACGATCAGATTAACATACGTACATTATTAAAAATACGTAGGACATTGGTGCTATCAATATCTGACGCGCTCGAGTATGTCCATGCAACAGTTTTTTTTTACATTTTTGAAAATCTATAGCCGCTCCCCCCACCGATGAAAAGGTATACTTATATAACATTTTTTTCTTCTTATCATCTAAGCTTTGCAACCCAATAGGTCTCTATGACGCTCGAGGAAATCCCCATTTAGCATCATGGCCTCCCCTACTAAATGTAGGCAAAGAGTAAACCGTAGGAAGCTTTGTTCCGACACACATACATTATTATTATTACACATAGACATCTCACACCCGAAATCGCTGGCTGTAAAGACTTGAAATTTTGAGGGTATAATTGCTTTGCTTGGTGTATAGGAAAAGGGTACTAAGAAAGGAATTCCTGAAATTCAACCCTAAAGTGCACCCCTTTAGGGGTTTGCGGTGTTTTAAGTAAGAAAATAGTTGGTGAAAATGAATACTTGGGACTCGATTAATCCTTGATTGTTTTAGAACAAGTAATAAACAAAGTAGAACAAGTTAAAGTTTATTGTGTTGTACTTAAAGTCAAATATTAATGAAAATGTTGAGTCCTCCTATTATTGGCGTATGTATCAGTCTAAACTATAACAAAATGTGCATAAAAATTTAATACATATAGCTGTTGGCATTCCTATTTATAAATATTTAACACGAGCTCATTTAAATGGAAATACTTATCATAGCTAGGACAGTCGGCGCTCAGCTGTTACCAAAAAACGACCTCGATCCCGCTAGTCTTATCTTAGACTAATCTTATAGATAAGTCAAAATCAATGAAAGGATTGAACAGAAATAACTTGCAAAAAGTAAGTGAATTCGTTTTGAAATGTGCCAAATCTCATTCACTGACGAATTTGATATCAAGGGTCCTGAGTACCTAATCTAGAGATGCAGAGGGCTGTACACAATTAAAATAACTTATTTAGTTCAATCTACATTACGTATGAGAGTTGCAGCCATGACCCTTTGGGAATCCCATGAGGGAAATTTGGGACTCCCCCGTTTTCCGCTCCCAGTATACCCACTAAACAACCCAGCGGCACTCCCGCGTCGCCTATATGGAGGGAGACTGGGAATCCGGCAGAACCTTAGTTTGAAAAGTCCTAAGACAACTACACCAAAGAGAAGACCGGTTTCCGAGCTACACTTCGGCCAAGGTCATCAGATTCTGTTGAAATTGAGCAGTGGATGCGGAAACAAAAGATGGATGGAATTGACAATCAGATTTTCAGTGATATCCAAAATACATATTGGACGTTACCTGTAAAAAAATACGAGATACTACCACCACATAGCAATACTATTTGATTTATTTTGCTTATAAACTACTTTACCAATTTTGACACAGTGATTAATAAAAGCATAAAAAACCTAACGATTACAAGTAATATTAAGAAGCCAAACACTCCAATGACAATCTGTAGAAATAACAATCGAGTTGTTTTGATCAAACGAAGCCCTGACTGACACGATAACCCCTACGCCCCCCTCCTGGAAATCGTAGGAATGTCCAGTAGTTATTACACAATAGATAGATAAGTTACCACATCGATATAAACGAATGACTTACACGTTATCGAATGGAACAGTTCGTATCTACCAAATTTAAATTGAATGAGATTACTGGGTGAATTTGTTAAAAGAAATTATTATTGAGAGAGAAATTGTATTCTTCCACAGCACTAGTTTTTTACAGACTATTTCCATAATCAATCAGTCAGCCAGGCATGATTGCAAAATAAACCATAGAAACAGACGGATTTCAAACATTTCGTATAAATTTCTGGACTAAACTAAGTCCGCTTGCTGGTTATTCTGCTACTTATTAGCAGCTAATAACCCTTATAATGTAGCTTGTTAAACAATGGATCGGAGATAAAGCTATTCACTAGCTTAGCACGTTTTTAACACTAAATTTCGAAATTTATAAAGGAGTTACCTTGATAGACGACATTTGTTATAATTCGAGTCCCGGATAACGTGGCGGCACGTGTATTCTAAATATTTCAAGGACGCGCTTTTGAAAGGCAGTAACCTCGGTAATGGAATAATGGAAGAGGGTTGCTTCGACGTAACTCACTCTGCTCTGCTAAATATATCTTGTCATTGTTTCATCTATTTTGCGATCGGGAGTGTCAAAATAAGCATAGAATAGACTGAGAACATTTAATTGTAATGACCAATGTGACCATGCGAAAACTAAAAGAAGAAATTATAATTTACTAGCGGCCTGTCCCATAGCTTCGCATGGGTGAACATAAATTCTTTCAACGTTTTAGGATAAACTTAGACCGTGGTGGGTTCGAATCATTCGCACGCCCTTCTAACTCGCGCCTTGCGCCGGGCCCGCGCTTAGAGAACGCGACCCGTGACCCGCGCGTCGTTTATATTTTAAAAATCTTTTGAATGGAATGTCCGATTTGAAAAATTCAAGAAGTAATGTATAGGTATTGAACCAGTCTTGAATATGAAAAGATTTATTTGGATAAGGATTAATACCAAGGTACAAATAAAGAGCCTTTTCTAGCGGCGGCATTTCAATTAAATTTTTATAATAAAAGAACACTTATTGTGACATAACTATAATAGTTAGACATATGCTGTCGCGAATTTTTTTGTAGATAATGATGTGTTCTGCAAAGCCGTAGTACATTATTTTGTTCTTTCATCAATAGTTTTCGCAGCGCACGCTATGTAAGGTTTGTTTTGTCCACCTTGGGTTACATTATTAGAGTTTTAGTAAGGATCCCTGATTTTTTTGAAAATATAATATAGCCTATGTTACTCAAGGATAATGTAGCATTCTAATGGTGAAAGAATTTTTGAAATCGGACCAGTAGTTTTTGAGCCTATTCGTTACATACAAAACAACAAAAATACAAATCTTTTCTCTTTATAATTTTAGTGTAGATAAAGTCAAAGTCAAAAGGTATTTAATCAATATAATCGCAAGGATCACTTTGAAACGTCTTAAAGCTAGGTGACTCTAGCTGCCAGTTTCACGCGACCAAAGCCTAGAAGACCAGGCAACAAACTTACGGCTTGGTTCCTACCGTTCTTTTGTATGATCCTTGTTACAATCTCTAATACTATAAAACTCAAAGTCCTGACTGACTGACTGACTGACTGACTGACTGACTGACATATAGACAACGCACAGCCTAAACCGCTGGTCCTAGAGACTTGAAATTTGCGGAGTACGTAGGTCTTATGGCGTAGAGGTGTACTAAGAAGGGATTTTTGGAAATTCATCCCCTAAGGGTGTAAAAAGGGATGAAAACGTTTGTATGAAAAATAGTATTCCTTGAACCTACAAACTTGAAACTTGGTGTAGATATACTTCAAGGCAAAAAAATAGGAAAGGCATTTTTAGTTTTTTAAAACTACCCTTAATAAGGTGTGCAAAGGGATGTAAAAGTTTGTATGGGAGTTTTTTGACCGCTGGTCCTAGAGACTTAAAATTTGAAGAGTACATAGGTCTTATAGCGTAGAGGTGTACTAAGAAAGGATTTTTGGAAATTCATCCCCTAAGGGTGTAAAAAGGGATGAAAACGTTTGTATGAAAAATAGTATTCCTTGAACCTACAAACTTGAAACTTGGTGTAGATATACTTCAAGGCAAAAAAATAGGAAAGACATTTTTAGTTTTTTAAAACTACCCTTAATAAGGTGTGCAAAGGGATGTAAAAGTTTGTATGGGAGTTTTTTGACCGCTGGTCCTAGAGACTTAAAATTTGAAGAGTACATAGGTCTTATAGCGTAGAGGTGTACTAAGAAAGGATTTTTAGAAATTCATCCCCTAAGGGTGTAAAAAGGGATGAAAACGTTTGTATGAAAAATAGTATTCCTTGAACCTACAAACTTGAAACTTGGAGTAGATATACTTCAAGGCAAAAAAATAGAAACGGCATTTTTCAAAGTTTGGGGGGGTGTCAAAGTTTGTATGGGAGATTTTTAAGCGTAGTGTAACTAACTTCAAACAAACAAAAAGACAATTTGATTTTCGAAAACAACTCTTAAAACGGGTAACGTTTTTCCTTCGTTGCGCTCGAGTAAAAAGGATACAAGGAGGCGTCAATGTTTGTAAGGGACATCTAAACACGGGAATCTTGAGTTGGTACGAAGAGATCTGAGGGTATCTACCGTGCCTGGGGATCAAAGTCGTGAAGCTGTTTCGTTTCGTTTGTTTTTGGGGTTAGAAACTAGGAACAAATAAGTACATATTTTCCGTGTAAGGTTGTCTTTGTTGTATTTGTCATGTTTGTGCTAAACTCAGTACCTATACCTACCTACCTCATATAGGTAATGTACGCCTATAGGTATCTCTTATACCTACGTAGGTATTTAAAATCCTACCCTTACTATTAGTATACAAATAAATGCGAAAGTTACGATGTTTGGATGTTTGTGGCTCAATCACGGCTCACCACTTCAACGCGTGCGAAGTCGCGGGAAGCCACTAGTGCAATATAATACAATATTGAAGCTCCAGTGTGGTGCCAATCGAATTTAGTGAGGCGTAGGCATAACAGAAAAAAGTAAACAATATAATATAAGCTTTGTTTCCTCCCACCATCTACTTTTAATGGAATCCAGATCGTCACGCCGTCATCTGGAACCCATGGTATGCTGATCTGCGTCCATCTGTCGGGAGGCATCCATCTTATGTGTTCCGCTCCCAATGTTTAAAAAATTATATGTAACTAGTTTGGGGGCAACACTAGTTAACAATGGCTATGAAATGAGTAATAAAACAGGCATCCTATGTCACTCGACGCAGCATGTAGGCAAATCGTTAGTCGTATCTATTATAATCGTACCAGGATGTCAATACAACATCTGCGGTTGAAATATTTCATGCGCAGATGGAGATAATACGGTAGTGTCGAAGACAACTTGTCGAGCTATAGTATAAACGAAACACTTACATCTAATAGGACCCAGTCGTACTGACAGTTTAGTAACTTTATGTCCATAGTCACAGGACTACCCTGTGTAGTATTCTTTTGGGGCTTAGCATCTGTATGCCTCAAGTTGATGGACGCAGGGCAGTGCATCGTAGAGCGCGTTCCTATTAGGCGTGACTTACGAGGCAATGCTTTGTTATAGGTGATGGATACCTTAACATCAGGTGGGCTAAATGCTTGTTCCATCAGCTAGTTTTATAAAAAAAAACTTTTATCCTTCCTTTTTTGCTTAATTAAATAGCAAAGCTAATGTTCTTTAATTTAGACTAGACTGCAACACAGTTTATAACTTTCGCAGTTTCGTCGTTTTATTTTGTTACTTGTTCACTCTATAACTTTGTTATGAATAAGTATTACTATTACACAGCTTTTCGCTATAAATAAATTCTAATCCACTGCAAACTTTTGTCTAGCATTTTGGAATGAAGTCAAACCACTGCTTGATTTCCAATCATCTCATTAGATACACGATGAGATTAGATAACATTGTCTTTAGAATGTTTTTTTTTTTTTCATTTATATTATATACATTTGTAGTTATGTTGAGTTCATTTTATATTATAGAGCATGCTGTGGTTGCCTATAATTGAAAGAGCACCTTATATGTATAATTCAAACTGTATGGAATTTATTGTAATTTTGTGTATCTTTTGTTGGTAATCTTAAATAAATAAATAAATAAATGAGAAATCTCAAATGCACATCTCGGCTCTTATGACATGCTTTTTAAGAAGACAATGATTCTGACATTCACGGTCAACATTATGTTTCAAATTTAATCAAGTGCTCTAGTAAACATCGCATTATATTTGCACAACTATAACTAGACTATTTGAGTAAAGAATAATATGAAACGATCTCCTTGAGCTCAATGTAGTCTTTTAATTTACATTCACATTTTTAAACTTTAAAAATGTCCAATCCAATCTAATTTTATCACAGCAATCATCATCATTTTCTAGCCCTTATCTCACTTCATGTAGGGTCGGCACAACAGGTTTTTTCACTCCAATACCCTCTATCAGCCGTCATCTCAGCAATCACTCCTTTCTTACTCATGTCATCTTTCACACAGTTCATCCATCTTTTTATTAGCCTACCTGAACTCCTATATCCATCCACATGCATACCTATCATTCTTCTTGCTACATGACATTCTTCCTTTCGCATTACAGGCCCATACCACGCTAACCTATTACTCATCTTTTCAGACACTGGCGCTTTCAAACTGCTCCTTATAAATTCATTCCTTATCTTATCCATTCTCGTCACATCCATCTCAACATTCTCATCTCCGCTACATGCACTCTTCTTTCATCCGTCCGTCCCGTTTGTGGCCCAGCACTCAGATCCATTACAAAACGATAGGTCTTATTATTGTTTTGTAAATTTTCCCCTTTAGTTTGAGGGGCATTCTCGGATCAAAACCATCGATATCAAAGTATGCAGACGCCGATCAACCAATTGTTAGACAAAACGTATTCCCGAATCTCGTTTCGACCTACGATCGGTCGGAGGTATATCTCCAACTTTGTATTTGGTCACACGACAGGGAATCAGGTCGCTAGGCTTGCTAGCCGAATCGATACCTTCTGAAGCTTTCGAGTGCAACAAGGTATATTAAGTTTTAGCGCAGAATAAAATTATAGCAATACGTATTTAGGTTTGAGGGATATGTGTAAATAAATGAATTTGTTACATACTTATTCTTAACATACAAAAATCACAGCTAGTGTTTGCAAATTTTTTACTTATAACACGAATTTATAAATTTTGGTATCCAAGTAACTCATATTCGTTTAAATATCGGTATTTTTATGATAACATAACAAAGTCAATACTGTGTATGCTAGTTATACTTAACTCTTGTAACATGTATAAGCCTAGAATCAACTTAATTTTAAAGGAACAATAGTTTACTTTGGTTAGGTACACTTATTTGTCTAAATACTAAGTTCCTAATAAATAAAGTAGTAAAAAAAAACAACTTATTTTAGTAACATTAGCTGCTGTAAATTTTATGTGAACGGAAGCTAATTAACACGAATACGTCAGTCATTGTTATCATTATCACCCTGATTACAGAAGCAACACTTAGTTAGTGTGCTTTAGACCAGAGGGTATGTAAATATTGAGTCTCTTGTTGTGTACGAGAATTAAGAGTAGTAGAGCTCGTTGTGAAGGGCTCGTCCGGGGAAGTACTACCACCATGCCTATTTCTCCCACAAACAGCATTGCTGTGTTTCGGTTTGAAGGGTGTGGTTGCCGGTAGAACTACAGACACATGAAATTTATATATGCATGCCTAAGTTGACGAACGCGCAGGGCAGTGCATCGTAGGGCACGTTCTTATCGTGCGTGACATGCGAGGCAATGCTTTGTTATAGGTGATTACAATTTAACTTCAGCAGGGCCACAACTGTCTTAGTTAAAAATAATTTTATGTTTGAATGAAAAACAATAAATAACCCATATAAAATATATTCCGTTTTCTTTTTATAATAACAATGAATAAAGATAAAAGTGCAATTTGTTTGCTTATTCAGTTAGCAACAACTTACCTACCGTATCTTTCTGATAAGAAACTTCAGTGATAGGTATATGGTTTGTGAGTGAAGTACCTATTTAAATAATTAGAAGGTTATATTAGCTAGGTATTATTGAACATGTATTTAACAGTATTTAAAAAAAAAAACTATACAAATCCAGTTCCAGGAGTTTTTATAGCGTCCATATAAAAAACGAACGAGAAAAAAACTCACTACTTTGATCCTTCACTAAAGATCTGAAGGTGATGACAGACTGGTATTCAATATTTATACTGAGCTTGAATATGCCGCATAAAAAATCCCACACACAGTAGAAACAAAGATATTTTTCAAAATAATTGGGGAGTAGTTTTGAACGTAAAGAGGAAAGTCAGCAAGGAATCCGTCGCATAGACACAAAAAATACCTCACAGCTACTGAATACCATTTCATTTAGCCGTTAGCATGCGAATGTACTTTTAACAAAAAGCTTAACCGTAAATCTAGAAAAAAAAAAAAACATGAATATACTATCACGATTTTAATAGCCAAAAGGCAAGGTACCGTTTCATAAAAAATACTTCGCTCGTAAGCATTTTATTATATCAAAAACTACGTGAAAATATTTAGATTATTTAAACGTTTATCAACTACATGTGAGTCCACTTAAGTGAGTGTCAATTGGACTGTTGGGAGGGGAAGACCTCGATCAGATAGCAGACGTTCAGAGAAAGGTCAGGTCAAGTCAAGAGTACCCTAAACCGACGAGCATGTATGAAGAATGTTATGAGAATGAATAAAGCGAATGAGCTATGTAAGGATCGTAGCAAGTGGAAATCCGTGGTCTCTGTCTAACCCCATGGGATACAGGCGTAATTTTATGTATGTATGTATCCACTACAGATTGGACGCCTTAAAACGGAACCTCGCGGCAGTCCCCAAAGAAGATGATGATCCCGAAGATGGGGGGACGAAATAGAGGCCTACATAAAGGACTGGTATACAGTGGACCAAAGTAAAAGCGACTGAAGAGAAGGAAGGAAGGGCTTTGCAGTGGACCGCTACAGGCTCGTAATAATAAGTAAAACGTGTAGCTACTGTAAATATCAGTTTTATTTGTATAATAATAATATAGTCGTATTGAGAACCTCTTCCTTTTTTTGAAGTCGGTTCAAAACAACTAACAGTGACATACCATATTTAATTTAATAAAACTTGACATTTAAATTATAAACTTGTACCTACTCGAAATTGAACTTTACGCGGGTATTATCTACCTACTTACTTTAAAACCTCGTCCTGCCTACATGTTGCTATACCCTATGCAAGGTCCATGTGATACCTATTTATACCTAACATTTATGTAATGTACTTAAACCATGTGTAAGCAATAAATGCATTGAGAATTGAATATTATTGAGTATTTTGGCCCACACTGCTAGTACTGCTGACTGTACTTCCACGGCAGGTATTTACAGTGTTCCTGGTATGATTTTGATAACTAGAATAATAAAAAATAAAAAAATATTGGTGGACATTGCACTCAAATTAATCTAGTCTCAAACTAAGCAACGCTTGTGACAAACCTCTACGTTTATTACACAAAATATGTTAGTCGTCGGTTGGGTTGATAATAGTAATATTGGTAATGAGTTATTCTATAAAAAAAATGCACAGTGTATATGCACAGTACTCTCAAACGTGAACGGAATGGTGAAGGTAAACACCGCGAGGAAACCGTCATGTAGAGAAACTGTCATTGTGCACCTAAAATGTTCTTATACATGTGTCAAGTGCTCGAAAGGAGTCTTTGAGGCTCCCCCTTATATCCTTTCACCACTTTGTTTCGAAAAAAACTAGTGACACAACAAGAAGAAGAAGCAATAACAGTTTTACACCAACAAAAACAAAAGGCCACTGGGCTGGAAAGCAGTCGGACTGCTCCCGATAAGGACACCTGCAGTAACCATAATCTAAGGTCAATGGCAGTAACTGACATTGGCGTGCTATCTATCAGTTTTGAGAAGTTTTACAACCGTTCGAGCGCTTATTTTAATAACTGTATAATTGACCGATGGAAACGCTGTTTGTTACGCTTGCTACGCTACGCCATGTTTGAGCATAATTCCAGTAATTCGAAGATATAGAGAAGGTAGAGTTTTAAAGGCACAATAACATTTAAAAACTAGGACCTATATATCCCTAATTTGATAATATTACATTATTAGAAGTTAAGAAGTATTACTTTGTATTAACAAACTTAGTGTAGAAGTTCAGATGTTTGTTATCAAAACATGTAACAGCTAAAACAATTTTCAATTATACTTGGAACCGATAAGCATTAAAATGAGACCTTTGTCCTGATGTGTAGGTAAGCTTATAATAACAACATTGAAGCTGATAAAGTTAAGTTATCCGGGTAACCTTAATAGCTAGGTAGGAGTAGTAGAGCTCTTTGTGAAGGGCTCGTCCGGGGATGTACTTCTACCATGCTTATTTCTGCCGCCAAGCAGCGTTGCTGTGTTTCGATTTAAAGGGTGTGGTTGCCGGTGAAATTAGGCACATGAGGCTTATCATCTGTAATCCTCAAGTTAATAGACGCAGTTCATAGTGGGGCACGTTCAAATCGTGCGTGACTTGTGAGGCAATGCCTTGTTATAACTGATGGTTGCCACTTAGGTGGGCCATCTCAAGAGCAGCCCTTGACTGATAGACTCAGAATGTACTACACAGTACTCTATCACACTAGACTAATAGTCGCACAGCTCAGTACTATCTTTACCTGGTTAGCATACCACCTATTCGCACCAAGCGTTTTGCTTCTAGCTTCATTATGCGAACCGCTAAGGAGTGGAACTCATTACCGTCTCTTTTTCCTGACAACTACTATCTGAATCTCTTCAAGGGAATAGTGAATAGGTGTCTTCTAGAGCGTTCTGCTCCATTGGTTACAGCAGCGTGGTGAGATTGTAGTCATAGGACGGACAATCAGTGTAAAAAAAACTTTGCGGTCACCAATCCGCCTGCCGAGCGTGGTGAATATGGCAAACCTCCCAAATGATTAGCAAATCTATGAGGGTAGACCTATGCCCAGCAGCGGAATTCTTCAGGTTGATATGTTTAGGATGGCCAACTAAACTAAAAAGGTACCTTCAAATGTTGAATTTCCTCAATTGCCGAATACGTTGCTATCGACTTGTTCCAAATTAATTCAGTGCACGTTCTTGAAACTTATACGTGTCAAATTCAGAGGCAAACTTGTGTTTAAGTAAGAGGGAAGGATTTTCAGACGCAACGGAGTAAAAGGAATTTCGTTTCGGCAATGTTCACGAAGTCATTTTGAACTCTTGACTGCAACAGCAGACACAGAAAATGTATTGGCTTGACCGTCTGTGTTTAAGGAGACGAGGAATTAATCAGTTTTGTTTTAGAAAGATGTACTGGAACAATATTTTCGGTAACTCTTCTTCGAATATTTCCCACAATTTCCAACACAAGAAGAACTTGACAGATCATAAATCACAATGAAATGTGTTTATATTCTTTTTGTATTTTGTCACGATTTCTGCAGAAGGTCCCTATGGAAACGTTGTGTCTATGGGAATAGCAATTTTTTGGCAAATTATTTATTTAGGGGATGATTGCTTGCTACCAAACGTAGTGAGATGGCCGAAACCAAGATTATTGAATTGGAAGGAACCAGAGCCTTCTGCGCTGTAGGTTGTAGGTTCGATTCTCACAATGGACAAATATAGGTGTGAAGAACATGTTATATGAGATAACATGTATTAGTACTGTATGTTTCTGTTTCACAACTTCTCATAGCTTCAACGCTGCAGAGTTTTTACTCTTACAAGCAAATGCTGAGAGGTGGCCTTTTATGCCCTCCCGCGAATTATTGTAACAGCTCTTTTGTATAATAGGATTTAAGACCAAAATAGGATTTTTCTATTCAATTCGAAGACGTTTCAAAGTGTTCCTTGTGATAATATTGTATGAAGACCGGTTTTGATTTGACTTGATGATTGCGTCACGTTCGATTTTGTAGGTCATGTTATAAAAGGTTCGGTAGATGGTGTCACTGCTACCAAGAGCAACGCAGACTACCGCATGCCAGTTGCCGCGTCGCTGTATGCCGAAAATTTACCGTAATATTGAGTTAGCCCAAAGGTTCTCAAACTAATTTTTTTTTTTATACTACCAAGTAAGCAAACAAGCATACGGCCCACCTGATGGGAAGCGGTTACCGTAGCCTATTGACGTTTGCAACACCAGAGGTGTCACACGCGCGTTTCTGACCCTTTAAATGTTTTAGAACGCTTTTTTTTTGAAGAACCCCATGCTGTACTCTCCAGGGAAAACATCCGCAGAGAGCGCATTCCACAACCTTAGAGTGCGCGGGAGGAAGTTCCTCTGAAACCGAACAGTGCGCGACCATCCTGGTTCCAAGGTATGTGGATGAGCTCCCCGCCTATGGCGAGCAGTGCGATGATAGAATGAAGCTATGTGGCTGTGGGATCTACGCCCACTTTGAGAATCATTCATTTTCTAGCGCCCCCTAAAATAAAGCCTTGCCACATCTGAAGAGGATGACCGTAAAAAACTTCTCGCTCGCACATTTCAAAATTTTTGTAGATATAAAACCCCTGAATGTAGTTATGAAAAATCCCAAACAACCAAGTTTTTGACAGAAATATTATAATATAATTTTGATCAAAACAGTTTTCCTATCAAAAAAATTAGGTCAAGTCCGATTTCCTCTGGGCCTTTACCCCTGTAGGTCTCTAACCCACAAAGAGGCGTTATCGACCACTTTGAGAAACACTGTCTCAGCCGAACCGTCTCTATGATAGCGCTTTGAAACATGCACCTCGCATGTAATACTCTATGTTCCGTAGTGGATGCTTCCACAGATTGGTTGACAAAGGAAATTCCGTACGCTTGGCTTGGAATATTGGCATTGTTCGTAAAGTAGGTAGTACTAGTAGGGGAGACCTGTACAAAACCGTATACCGGGGTAAAACCGTACAGTAGGTTTATTCTCGTCAATCATTCAAATTTCCCGCGCCTAAGCCGTTCACAGGAGTCGACCAATCAGAGCGCTTTGTCAGCAGACACTTGTCGCGGCAGGCTAGCGCGTTACGAAAATTTTGGGTTTTATTGTTTTTTGGTGGTCCTGATGTAATTTTTATGAAAATTCAAACAACTATCGTGAAGTGTACGTGTGCTGCAGGTAAGTTGCTATTTATTATACTGAAGGTTGTTTATTTACACGTAATTTATGATACTTGTACCGGCGAATTTACCTTGCATATGTAATAGTGTGAGTGAATTGTTTTCAAACATAGCCGTGGGACAAAACCGTACGGGGTAAAATCGGCTATATACGATTTTGACCTGGGTGGATGAAACTTTAAGTTCCTTGCATTTTGTTTGCAGATGCTACGAAAATGTCACGTAATTACAAGAGGACAACTGGTCGACAAAGTTGGGATCCGGATGATATGAAAGCAGCCGTCCAAGCCGTATATGACGGAACTATGGGATACCTAATAGATACAATGTATGAGTTGCAAGGGTTGGGCTCATGATGGCTGTACAGGCTACAGCTCAGAGGAGCTGGATGATTTCTTATGCAGAGGATGTATTGCGAAAGATAACTTCGGGGCAATATCGTATATAGCATACGGTTTTACCCAGGTGTCGGGGCAAAATCGTAAATAGTAGAAGTTTGCTATTTTTCTGTTATTTTTTTTTTATGCCTTAGTTTTAGTAATATGTGTACGTAATTGTGTACCTTGATAGATAGACAAATTAAAAATGTTGATTTGATATATTTGTGTTTAAAAATGAACGACCTACAGGCCTAGATCCTTAGCTATACGGCTTTGACCCGGTCTCCCCTATCTAGTGCGCGACGTTTTACCTATCTGTAAGAACAGTTTCCATACATTTACTTTTAAGAGGATACCAATCAGTTCTCAGGCGAACGAATGCAAGCGACCGCGACGAGCATTGGTATAGACAAGAAGAGTGGTTGCCGGTGAAATTACATCTGCATCTGATTTTAAGTGGTAACCTTCACCTATAACAAAGACCGTGACCTGCGTGAGCTCACGTTAGGAACGCTCTACGATGCACTGCCCTGCGTCCTGCGAGCTCATGTGCCAGTAATTTCACCGGCAACCACACCCTTCCAACCAAAATACAGCATCGCTGCTCGAAGGCAGAAATAGGCATACTTGTGTGGTGATAGGTGATACTTCCGCGGACGAGCCACACACCAAGAGATCTACTACTAATACTATAAACGCGAAAGTTTGTAAGTATGGATGGATGGATGTTTGTTACTCTTTCACGTAAAAACTACTCAATGGATTTTAATGAAACTTTACAATAATATAGCTTATACTTCAGAATAACACATAAGCTACAATTTATAAAGATATTGTGTGAACTGTCCAAAATATGACGATAAGTGTCAAGTAAGGAGGAAAAAATCTACTATCTGCGAGCTATTCTAGCGTGCGCTGCCAAAACCGCTAGAGTTACACATATATGTACTACGCCACGCTAATATAAGCTACTCGAAATACTCATACTGCGCAGACGAATTCGCGGGCACCAGCTAGTACTCTATACTACTAAGTGGGCAAGTCTTCGATGTTCGACTTTATGATCTAGCCGACTACTGCAATGCGAGATTATGGTGGCTCGTACACCGGTACGCGTCGATACGAAGTTAAGTTGTAGACTATCTACATAGTGCCTACTATTAATTTTAGCCTATGGTATACGTATACGTAGGTTAGTGCGTAGCGTTGCGTCGTGAAAGAAAACCAGCCTGATACCGCGATGAAGTGCGCGGGGAGGCCTCGAAAGCTTCATTTAAAAGTTAAATTAGAGAGATGCTTAGATTGAGAGACGTAATAGCCTTGCAAAATGTCTTTCAGATGTCCAAGTACTAACAAAGGTAAGACTTTTCTTTTTATTTAAATAAATCACAAGGATTACTTAGAAACGTCTAAACTAGGTGAGTTTAGGTACCGATTCCACGCGACCAAGTCAACAAGAACAGTACCCCAAGTATGAGTTAGGGATACCGATATGGAACTTTACAAAACCCGCAATGAACACGGAGCAAAAACGATTCGTTTTTGTTCCGTGTTCATTGCGGGTTCCGTATCGGTATCCCTATCGCGTCTTCATACAAAACCCGCAATGAACACGGAACAAAAACGTGAAACGAAAAACGAAATATCGTAAGCAAAACTCATACTTGGGGTACAGGCAAAAAACTTACTCTTTGGTTCCTACCCTTTTTTTCTGTGATTCTTTTTACAAAATAATATATTGATAAAACTTCAGTGTGCACGTGTGGTGCCAATCCAAGTTATTGATTACGCACGAAAGAAATATGTACCGTATAGAAATAAAACTTATAATAATTTTATTATCTATTGAAATATATTATCCTTGACACGTGCTTTTTTGTACTATTACAAAATGCACAAAATACACATGCGCTATCTGCAGACCGTTGCAAACGATCTAGAGACAGCTAAACTGATCCAAATAAGAGCTAATATATTACAGAAAAATATACTTTACATGTTACGCTTTTTTTAAAATTAAGTTATCATTAAGGCATTGTCAATGAGTATATTTTTTATTTATTTAACAAAAAAAGATTATTTAATTTGCACATCCTGAAAGCTAGTTAGGTTTGTGTCAATTTTGACACTGACTCGAGCGTTACACTTTTTAAACAAGTAAGTAATTAAAGTCATCGATCTTTCAAATGAAAAGGGCACAGCAAGTATTTATCAATTTGTTTCTGACCAGACACGAGTATGTAAAACGAATACCAATAAAGGATCACATTATGTAAACAGACGAACTTGAATATAACGAGTCATCAAAACATCAGCGTCAATATAACCTTGGACTTAGTAGAATACTCATCGATGAGGCTGACTTGTGGAGACCATTTGCGATTGAGACGCAGACTATATTAAAATCACTGATTGTTGCTATGAAAAATCTCAAGTTACCAAGTTTCGCAGAATAAAATATGAGTTTATATCTTAAAAAATCATGAATTGTGCGAGCGAGAAGTACTTTGACAGTTGTGACGACTTGTGAGCCTCTTGCGACCTGTCTCTGTATTTTATCTACCTAGGTAGTTGCACAACTAACTTTGTGATAAGCTGAAAAACTTACCTGCCATTGTCCAATCACATTACATACTAGCTGCCGCCTCCGGCTTCGCTCGCATATTAGTACTGATTGCTAAATTATATAGTTAACACGCTCAGCGCCAGTGTATCATTTACGATACACCAAATGGTGCCTTTTCCCAGGCCAGGGTATCGTGAAAAATAATATAATAAATCATTTATTTTCTCTCAAATAACAAAGGAAACTTAGTCACTAGTAAACAATATTGTAGGTAATACAATCTAGTAGGTAGGTAGAACAGAATATAATCATTTACACTTAACGGTATGAAAGTTGTGTGTTCATACGTTTATTGTATCATAAGTTAACCTGTTTTGCGAGAGACTGGTGCCAGAAATAGGTTAATGAAACCTACAGGACACCAGGGATAACACGCGACATTGGTATTTTCACAAGCCGGTGTATGCTGACCTGGGAAAAGACATCAGTTGGTGTATCGTAAATGATACACTGGTGCTGAGCATGTTATAACGCGTTTTCGATTTATTGGGTCAGGTAATCTCTCATCCATCGGCTAATTTAAACTTACAAGAAGTGTACATACAGGCGTTGCCTCGAACAGGAGTTATTTACTGATCGTATGATTCACGATAACCCCCAAATATCGCGGACGTTTGCTAATGTATGATTAGGATAATAAGGTTTCTTATGACGCGATGACGTAAGATGCCGAACTATGTTAAATTGCAGACCAAATCCTCACCACTGTTTTTTTCTAGCTGATGGAACAAACAAATGGCCCACCTGATAAATAAGTTCTAACCATCAGCTATAACAAGACATTGTCGATTCTGTTGCTACATTACTCGTAAACTAACTTAAAAGACAGAGTCAAAATTATTGCCGTCCTTGTTATTTCTTTCTTTTAGAACGGGACGGCAATGTTTTTAGTGTAATTAGTTTAGGAAAATTAAACACCAATTGCCTCGCAAGCAACGCCGTCTTAGCCTATGCCGGGGCCCTATAGAGCACAAATGAATTTAGGACCCTTTTGGAAAGTAAGAATAAGAATAAGAATAAGTTTATTAATCAAAACTTTCAACAAACTTTTAAACAAATGTAACTTAAAAAGTAAGTAGGTAGGTACACTTTTGTCTTACGATTAGTTCTCCCGTACTCGTACGTTACGTACGAGCAGTACGTAAAGTAAAAATAAACTAGGCAATTTATTGGCATGATAGACAATTTTTTTTAAATGTTTACAAAGTTGAACAATGTGTACGATCATTAACTTCCACCATATTACTGCGTTTAGACATTCGCGCTGCCATTCGCGTGGACGGAAATGTTGCCGTCCATAATGTCTGCGGCAGCGTGTCGCCGGCAATGTGTGTTCACGCAACACGGGCAACGCGAGCGGCAACGCGAGTGGACATGGAAGTGGCCTGTTTACATTCTCGCATTCTAATGTTCCTGTTCATGTCTCTGCACATTGCCACGGACATGAGCTGAGTGTAAACGGGGTATTTGAATATCCTGTTTAGTGGGTAGTCTTTCGTCACGTGCTAGTCGGTATATGAGCATAAAATTATATCAGCTATCAGGTTCCCATAGTATAAGCTTCGCTTAGTTTGGGGCTGTGTGGAATGTTCACCAATATTATATTTTATGTTTACATAAGACTTCCTTGGTACAAAGCTCAATTGTTCCTCATATTCAATGTTGTTTTGATGATTCAAAGAATAGGATCCGGGAAGTTATTTGAACCGACAACGTATAATACCTATATTATACCTAAGTATGTATTTACAAAAAATAAAGTACTATATCAACTATCTGGTTTGCTTTGCTTAGTTTGGGTCTAGATTAGATAGTGGTGTGTGGAATGTCCACCGATATTTATGTATAGTAAGCGTAAGTAACACTGGTGCACTGGTGGTGGTCTAGTGGTAACGGCCCGACGATCCTAACGTGTTGGGGTTTAAACCGGTCGTGCACTAATGAGTTTTTTCTGTTCAAAAATTTATGTGCACAGTGCCAGTACTCTCAAACGGTGAAGGAACGTCGTGAGGAAACCGGCATGTCGTGGAACCTAAAAAGATCTATAACATGTGTCAAGTGCTCGAAAGGAGCCTCTTGAGGCGCACTTAAAATCTTTCACCACACTGTTTCGAAAGAAACTAGTGACACGACAAGAGAGAGAGAGTACTCTCAAACGGTGAAGGAACGTCGTGTGGAACCGGCGTGTCGTAGAAACTAATAAGTTCTAAAACATGTGTCAAGAGCTCTGAAGGAGCCTCACGCGCACTTAAAATCCTTTCACCACACTGTTTCGAAAGAAACTAGTGACACAAGAAGGATGGTATGTAACTCACGTCTCTGTCCCGGCATGACGACAGCTTGCCTCTGCTCGGGGCGCAGAAGGCTCTCAGCCTCCGCGCCGGACTGATGTGTCATCTCCATAGCCTCAGGTCTACCGATATCATAAGCAGTAGGGCATCTGTGTGGTGCTGTCGGCTGGGGGTGTCTGTGGAAAGGAAAAACACTCAGCTATACGATACGTAGTTCAGGCTCCATTATACTAGGTTTCCTATCAGTGGCGTAGCTATCGTAGGGCCAGGTGGTGCAGTGCACCAGGGCCCCAGAGCTCAGTGGGCCCTCTAACTTAAGCTTTGAAAAGAGAGGGTCAGCCAGCTCTCGAAGCTAGAAAACCGCAACTGCTCACATTTTTTTTAATGATTTATTTTAAAGGCTAATTATGCTTCAAGTGATACAAAATAAACGTTTTTGGATTTTATAATAGAGGAACTAAGCCAGAGGTATGTTGTACGTGCGTATCAGTATCTCGAATACCCAACACTATCATTTATGTCGCTAGAATCAGAAATTGAGGACTGAGCACTAAATAGAGTTAGAGTGGGTCGAGACAAGATTCACTTTCGGATTGCGGATTGCCCACGGTAAAATAAATTGTATGGAAATGACATTAGTTTTGCGTGAGCGACTGTATTTTTTTTTTATTAAACTTATTTTTGTAGGCGTGGTCCTTTTAAAGAAGCTTGGATCTACTCTAGATCTCCTGAAATAACTAGTTACACGAGCGCTTCGCCTTATTATTTGACCGATTATCCCACTTACGCTGTCACACCTAGTTACAGCATGATAGATTTACAGCCAGACAGAAGGGACCCTTCGTAGAACTCTGGGATAATCAAAGGACCTTCAATGACTCGGTAACCACACAGGCTATCAGTATCATCCATCATACTGAATTGATTATCTGATTGAGAACACTGTGGGTCTAGTGGTGATGATGAGATAACAGCCTTCACAGCTCAGTTGGTAGTAGCTCTGCCTTCTGCGCCGTAGGTCGTGGGTTCGATCCCCACCGAGAAAAAAACATTTGTGTGATAAACATAGATGTTTGTTCTCTGTCTGGGTCTTTTATATACATAATTATGAGTATGTATTTACAAAAAAAACTATGTAAGAAAGAAAGAAAGAAACATTTATATATTTATATATTTATGTATTAGGTATATCAGTTAACTGGTTCCCATATGACTATGCTTTGGCTTAGTTTGGGGCTAGATAGTGCTGTGTGGAAAGTCCACCAATATTTAATTTTTTTGCGGGCCGCTACCACAGTCGTGATCGTGGGTTCAAAGCAATTTGTGCACCAATCAGTTTTTCTATTCAAAAATGCACAGTTTAAACTATCAGGCTTCACAGCTCAGTTGGTAGTAGCTCTGCCTTCTGCGCCGTAGGCCGTGGGTTCGATTCCCACCGAGAACAATTATTTGTGTGATGAACATAGATGTTTGTTCTCTGTCTGGGTGTTATTATATATTATAAAAATTATAAGTATGTATTTACAAAAAAAAAATGTATATATGTATTATATCAGCTATCTGGTTCCCATATTACAAGCTTTGGCTTAGTTTGGGGCTAGTTAGTGCTGTGTGGAAAGTCCATCAATATTTATTATTTATTTATTATCAAAACGGCGAAGGAAAACATCGTAAAGGAACCAGTCAGCATGTCGTAGATCCTAAAAAGTGTCAAGTGCGCGTAGTATATAAAACGTTTCAAAGTGATCCTTGTGATTGTACTGAATAAAGACCGTTTTGATTTTGATTTTTTTGATTATGCAATGAAAAGATAAATATTTTATATGCATAGTGTTTTACATAATACCTCCCCTAACGTGTAAAGAAAAGAAATTAAGTGGTTTCACGAACCGTAATTGACTTAAAACCCGGTCATGTTCACGACACGCTTTGGCTAATTTATTCTACAGATTACAGATTTCGATTATTTGCTCCTTACTATGATTCAGGTCGGATCGGAGTCCACCGATTAACGTTCGAGGTGTCCAAAAATAAATGGTCTGAAAATGTGTAATGACTAGGTCAGGGGCGACATTCAAGATAATTTCACAATTTTCTCGCTATTAGCTCGGCAAATCGACGGAACAAAAGCGGTTGGCAGTAATTTTGCGCACAAACGGAGTACCTACCTAAAGACGACTGTTGTCGTAAAGTTAGAGATGTTTCCATGTCCCAATATTAACTTTTTGCCCAACTGCTCAGAAGACCGACTTTATACGCTGAACTGAAGAAAGAGGGTTTAATCTTGGGGTAGGTATACAACGTGTAAAATAATACCTCTATACGACCAAATGGGATTTATTCAGACCAAGCACTGGAACACTTTGACGTGAGCAAACGTTGAATACCTACGTCGTTTTCGAAATTCCCATACAAAAGTAAAATTATTAGTAAAATGTCAAGAAGTCCCAGACCACACACAAATTATGATAAACCTTTCAATACAGAATAGTTTACTACATTTGCCGAAAAAACGCATTGAAAACCAATTAGCAGACAGGTTTTTTTAAGAACGTATTCAGTTGACCGACCTATCTGCAGGTCGTTTGAAACGACTTATGTCTTGGTTCGAATCCATTTATTTATTTACCACATATCTGTATCTATGGACCTAGGCATCCCGTAGATTTTTCTATTATAATAATAAATGTATGCGCGTAAATCTAGAGCTCTCAAACGTTGAAGGGAAAACATCGAGAGACTCCGCAGCATAGTTCCTCTCGTATTGACGTCTTTAAGCTGCTAGTATGGTATAGGTGCTGGACCAACCTATAGGTAATCCATCTAAAATCCTGTCCTAGCGTGTCGTAGAATTGGGACATGAAAGGTCCTTTGAAAAAGGGCCTCTGACTCCGCTAACTGGACGATAAGGGGCGTATTGACCCTAGTTCGGCTCGTATTGACGTCTTTAAGCTGCTAGTATGGTATAGGTGCTGGACCAACTTATAGGTAATCCATCTAAAATCCTGTCCTAGCGTGTCGTAGAATTGGGACATGAAAGGTCCTTTGAAAAAGGGCCCCTGACTCCGCTAACTGGATGATAAGGGGCGTATTGACCCTAGTTCCGCTCGTATTGACGTCTTTAAGCTGCTAGAATGGTATAGGTGCTGGAGCAACCTATAGGTAATCCATCTAAAATCCTGTTCTAGCGTGTCGTAGAATTGGGACATAAAAGGGACTATGAAAAAGGGCCCCTGATACTTTAAAATCAATAAAAAATAGATGCATATACGTGATTTTATTATGTGTATTGTAATGTCAGAAAAATTATATCGATAGCTTAGATGTCAGCAAAAGTACACCTAGAACTGAAATAAACTAATGCAATTACAATAAATAATAGAAAGCCATGACCTGAATCTAGGTTCAACATTGTAATCTGTAATCACTACTAGCAGTTACTGGTAAGTACATTTGAAGTAGCACATAATAGATAAGTGTAGCAGTATGTTAAGTAGGTTTCTACCAATAATACCTAAAAATAGGTACTAAGTAGTCATGTTAATGTTAAACAAACAACCAAGGTAGTGCATATAGGCGTTTAAAACAGTTTTATAGGTAAAATAAAAACAGCAACTCATTGAATAATGCATAGTAGTATTTTGTATTCATAACATTTTTTTGCAGAAATGAAACTATAATTATATCTATCTATCTATTTAACCCGTTGGCACCCACTGCTGGGTATAGGTCTCCCCTCTATTACGCCACTCTTTCCGGTCCTGTGCCAGTCGTATCCACTGTGGTCCGACCACTCCGACGATGTCATCCGACCAACGTGCTGGTGGTCTGCCTCGCGGTCGTCGTGCATCCCTTGGCCACCATTCCGTTACCGACTTAGTCCATCGCCCGTCGTCTCTTCTAGCCAAGTGTCCCGCCCAGCTCCACTTCAGGTGTGCGATCCTCATACCTACGTCTACGACTTTTGTGCGTCGTCGTATATCCACGTTGGGTATGTGGTCAAGTAGAGAGATCCCGAGCATTGCACGCTCCATTGCTCTTTGCGCTACGCGTATTTTCTGCATGTTTTCCTTTATAATTATACTATAGTCCATATAATTTAATTGGGCTATGCAATCTTTACCCAAAAAGGGGTTCACATCTCATAAATTTAAGTAAACTAACATTATCACTAACAACTAGGTTAAAAACAAATACTAATACTTAACTAACATTAAAAACTTGTAATACCTAACTTAAGAGATGGAAATAAAAGGCTATAATAATAATAATAATAATAATAATAATGCAATCTTTATGAAAGTCATAAGTTGGTAGCAGTACAATAATTGTACTCTTATTCAATAACAAACAATGGATTTTGTAGTAAAGTTTAATGTTCAATCCAATGTGTTGATAAAATTGTATCTAATTGGCCATTGACCTATGACACACCTACCTACTACCATTCAACTTTAATTCTAATTAACAGCTTTGAACTCCATCACCGTGTCTAAGAGAATGACCAGCTTATAGCACATATGTGTATGACAATGTAAGGATTGCAGGAAGTTGGTGGATGGAGAGGGCTCAGAATTGTTCTTCCTGGAAATGAACAGGGGAGGTCTATGTCCAGCAGCAGTGGATTTCTTCAACTTTCCAGGCAACCTTTGGGTGGAGAGGATAGACGAAAATCAAAAAGATAGTTAAAAATGAATAAAAATACTTTGCTGCCAACATAAAGGGTAGTGCATGCTTGTTTGCATAAAGTAAGGTGGCCACTAAAACATTGTATCATTCTGTAATGATAGGTATATGTATGTTAATAAATAAAAAGGTAAACCATGAAGTATGGTTAGAGAAATAATCTGCTGAGAATCCAATTCATTGAACACAACAGTAAAGAAAGAAATTGTCTGACTCATTCTCTTTGTCCGACACAGAGGGCAGGATGTTGAACAATATACCTACTTAGCTATAATATTGTAAACATGTAGGTAGGTATAATGTAGGATGTAGGTATATTCTAAAACAATGATTACTGTACATTAAGTAAGTAGGTACCTAGTACTTATCTTTGAGGACTATTTGAAAATCTGACCATTTGAAAGTCTGACCTTATGAAAATATATTTTCTTTTCTAAGCATCTTTTTTATGGTCATAATTTTGAAGTGGTTTTAGGTAGGTATCATATCATAGGTAGGTATCATATCTTCTTGTTTGTAATTTTGAAGTGGTTTTGGGGAGGTATTTTAGTTATCTATATGGTTATAAACTCCAACTGGTTATAAATTTGAATTTGATTTTGAAATAGAACTTTTATCAAAATAGGTAACTAATATTTTAAATAAATCCACATTAGGTTTTAAGTTTCAAAACTTGAATAAAAAAATAGTCCTTGGATCATTCCTTTGATGTCTGTCAAGACTTTTTCAGGAATGAATGTACCATAAATTAAATAATTGCCTAAATGAAGCTACTAAAAAAATATGGCACTAATAGGCTGATCACAGCAATATAAATGGTTAACCAACTTGCATTATCAAATTAAACAAGGGACATTTTTTTCCTTAAAACTGTTGAGAGAAAAGTACCTATGGTTAGTTTTTGGTAAATAGGTAGGTAATTATTACCTATATAGGATAGATAGATTATAGAGAGGAATAATACATATTCTAGCTGACTACTTCACATCTCACCCAGTAACTGACTTATCTGACCCACATTTGGGTAAAGGTTAGGTACCTAGCTACAGACTGTGTGAAAACATAGATGACAAGTGATAATATTAGACTGACTGTTTATACAATTTAACACCGATTTAATCCAAAGGCAATCTTTCATTTGTTTCCGTAATAAAATAAACAAATGAAAGGTTTCATTGCAGAACACCAAACACTGTTTGACAACATAGAGACATCTCACGGAGGAATTATACGGTACTACTAGGTACAGTTAAAAGTGCAAGATTCTTCGAATAGAAGCAGGCGCGCTAGAAAAAGACGTGATACTGATACCAGAAATTGGTTCCAACGAAATAATATTACCTAAACCATTGTATCTTATAAGGTGCTGCCGGTCTATAAAAAGTAAGCACCTAACTAGGGCAAGAGCTTTTCTCTGTTAATACTCGTACAAATCCCAGAAATATTCAAGCCAGCAACGTGCTTTAGCCTAAAGAGGCGCGCGCCGCGCTCGCGTTCTTCACTTGGTTAAATGTTTTTGATTCACTTACCAATACATTATTTATCCTTACGATCGCAGTCTGTTTATCAACTCCTTTAATTTTCACAACTTTCTCATTATCTAATAAAAATAAAATTAAAGCACGTGTAACGCGCACAACACAAGCACACGTCCACCCTTTTCGCGACGTACAAAAACATTAAAAAAAACCTCGCGCGGTCAGTGTTGCTAGAAAGCTAAATGAATTTCACAAACTACTTATTTTAAAATCCCCCGAAAAATAGGTAATTTTTGGTCATTGGTAGACATGCACTAGTCATTTGAATTCGCTCCACAAAAGTAGAGTAGCAGTCCATGGCTCAGCCACCACCACTTAAGTATACGTTAATGATTTTTACTGCTGGCTGGCAGGCGGGCGCCCCGCCTCAGCCGGCATCGGCATGGACTCCTGGAGCGCAGTATTCTGGCTGTGGAAAAAACGGATCGAGTTCGAAACACAACACTACGCTCCAAATACTAACATCGCTGATGTACTTCGTGACCTAACTCACACTATTTCTAAAGAAACTAGTGACACAACAAGAAGAAGAAGAATAGTGAATGGGTTGAATGCACTAAGAATCGATGGGAGTGCGAGAGTATAGGCACAGATAAGAAAATACCAAGTATATGGGAGATCTTTGCCCAGCAGTGGAACTGTATAGTTTATTACAAAAAACTTTTTTTTTTGTTCCAATTTCATCTGCGATCAGTCTTCAGACTATGAGCAGGTTTGTGGTGGGTCGTTTTGTCTTTTAGAAGGGGCACTCCAGCAAGTGCTTCTCCTTTTCTTCGGCATCATTTCAACCCATCTAGTTCTATGATGTGCTGTTCATGCTGTCTAGTTCTATGATTATAATAAACTTATTTACGTTTTTTTGCCTGTACCTTGGTTCAGGATCAATAGCAGCAATCATTTGATAATAACGGTGTTTTACTTCTAAAATACCATCCAAGGATATGTCCCCTCGAAATTCCCCTGAATTTATAGAATCTTCCCCATCTGGTATCACTGCGTTCGGCTCAGTGAGACGGCCTCACTCCGCCCGCCCGCTTTCAACTCCGTCCTCCGTCCAAACCCCGAGCCAATCGCTCGTAGAGTAGGTAGTATTGTTCTGTGCAATCGCCCGTCCCGTGTCCATAACTCTCCTCCATGCCAATGACGGACGATGACCTTCGCGGCTGCTAAAAAGTATGCGGTGTCATCTTATCTTTCTGTCAATGTCATTTAAGGTATTTTAGACATTTCACAACTAGCTAGCTATTAGCGATGTAACGATCTCGAAATTTTTCAAACCGACTCAAACCGGTCTGAAAAATAAGCAAACCGACTTGTAAATCGAACCGCAAAAATCTATGTAAACCGGTTTGAAACCGGGTTACAAACCGAAATGACAAAGTCAATACGACGAACCAATTTGTATTGCTCATGCTAGAATTTTATGTTATGGAAACCGAAACGAATTAGTTATATTTGTATTCATAATCCGGTATGAATACAAATTTAACTCATTCGTCTCACTCAGTCAATCTCATTTTCATATTTCGGTTCGGTCCGACCCGAAGTACCGACTCGCGGTTCCGCGCCGCACCGTGCGTGAGTTGAAGAGGGACATCGATCAACAAACCGCTCGCTTACTCAACTCGTCCAGATCGGTTTGGCATAGGTTCAACCCGACTTGAACGGTTTTGAGCTCAACCCGGGTTGAACCGGGTTGGTAACCCGAGTCGTAACATCGCTACTAGCTATTCATTTTCTGACATTTTTGGAAGCAACATAGCTTTTTCATTTTATTTGTTTTTCTAGTGTTATTTTGAGTTGTGTTGTGTAATTTCGGTGGTATTTTAACCAACATTACTTGAGGTCTTAGCACAAAGTGTAAACATTTGAAATGAAAGTGTAATAAGTGATATCCTGATTTGACCGAAAATGTTTCCAATGTTTTAAAGAAAACCGCCACCATTTTCTTTAAACCAAATGACGGCCGACTTGACTATGGACTGACTTGACTAAAAAGTATTCAATACAAATCACTTGATAACTGGCAAGATTGTCTGTCGAATGACGGACAGGAGCCATAAATTGAGAGAAGAAGAAGAACTAGCTAGCTCTGAAACTGAAATGTCTGAAACGGTGAAACCTGATTGATTAGGTTTTTTTCAATTTTCATTCTTTACAATAGAAGTAAAGTTAAAAACCAAACTAATTAATTCTAGGTATAGTAAAGTGAGTACTTTCACCGAGTTAGAATTTGACAAACAAATAACTCAAAGTAGTCATGGTGGATGCCAGTTTAACTTACGAGATTTTACTCTACATAAATTCATTTTATTTTGGTCTCTTTGCAACATGTGAGCTTGGGACACTCATTCTGAAATCCGTATTGATCATCGATAAGTATAAAGAAAATGATAAAGATCCAATGTTGAGGCTTGGACAAGACTATGGAGTTTTGTTTGGGCTGTTCATTATTGAGTTAGCTAGGCTAATTTTAGGACGGAAAGGAAGTCTGAGTGAAAAGGGTGAGTAACACTGACATTATTTCGAGATGTACATGCATGCAGCTGCTTCGTTACGTTACCCACCCAGTCTCTACCTACCTATTTTGTATAACCATAGCGGTAGTTTATTAACTGGCCTAATACCATTGATGCATTGACTGGCTTTCTGAAGGACATTCACAGCTCAGTTGGTTGCTCTGCTTTCTGTTATGAAGGTAGTGGGTTTGATCTGCACAATCAAATAATTATTTACCTGGTTATGTATGAAATGTCTGCCAATACTTGTTACACTATTAAGTAGTTACCATTATTTATCTTAGGTACCTCTTTATTGCAGATACTCCAGTAATGTTCTCAGTGCTACTGACGGTGCCATCTTTACTAGCAGTGCTCTATCTGTTGCATTGGCAAGTTGTGGTGCTACGTATAGAGTACATTTGGTGTACACTTATGCTCGCCATCCAAATGCTTGAGTTTATATTTGCCGGTATGTTTATTGTTACAATGTGTAAGGGGCCTTCGTATGACTAATGCTAAATGTTATTGAAATATTTTTGTATGGATTTCATATTATTAATGCCAAAGGGGCCTTTTCGATGAAAGTAAATTCTTTTTTAAGATTTGGAAACAATTTCTGTAACTCGTTTTTTTTTACAATACTATTTATTTATTATTTGTCTAATGTTATTTACTGTTTACTTTCCTACACAATGATAGGAGAAACACATGTCAGAAGTTTAAAAATATTTTTTTTTATAATGAGCCCATATTACTAAACAGATTAGTCTCTAGGTAAGTAAGCAAATAATTGAACTTTAAACATTTATTAATTTTATTTCCTATTAGTGTATGTAAAATGTAGCTAGTCATTTTGATCTGATATTGAGTCACCAACAATTTGTATTACCAAAGATTTACCTAACACATAAGGTTTTTATAGTACTGTTTACATTTTGAATTATTTTAATTAGTAAAAAGTTTGTTTATTTAAGGAAAACTTAATAGCTAGGTACATATGTACATATGAACCTTGTCATATTATGTAAACTGTCCTTATTTTTAACATTTTACTCTTGCCTGCCCCATTGCAATATAGTAAATCCAGGAATCTTGACAGTATTCATGCTGTTAAGATTCTAGATGCTTCAGGAGCTTAGACAAGATCTACTTTCTGCAATCGATTACTGACAAACTAGACTTGAGGTTAAGCTTTTGTAAAGGCAATCTTATTTATCCTTGTGATATTGTGGCCTTTCTGTAGATATATACAAAAAAGAACTTGTTTATTCTTCTAATGTACTGTAGTTTTAAGAATGTTGTCTTGTTTGTAAAGCCTTTACATATTTTGTATAGCTTAAATCTGTGTTTGCTTTGTGTACCTACTTAAAAGTTTTATCCTAAAATATTCTAAGAACTTGGTAGTGAGGCATTCAGTTTTTATTAAAAGATATTGTATGCTAGTACTTTACATTTACTATCTTTTTTATAATATTAACAAGTTGTACCTATATAATAAAATTAAAGCTATTCATATTTAATCCATAGTTTGCACAAAAAAATATTTTTTCTTTACATTCTGTCATTCACTAAGTTCTTATGTAATTATTAAGACATTGTGATGAAAAGGTAAATTAAGTATTAAGGTAATGTACTTAATAGGTTTAATACAAATTGCAATAAATATACAGTTTTTGTATGTGGATGCTTACAAAGTTTGTTACTACTGTTATAAATATTAACCAATCATTTAATTATTTCATTTCTTTTTCTGTATTCTGCTTGCAAATACAAAGGAACACGGCCTTTAGCCATCTTGTCTCTTTTATGTACCCTCAACTCGTGTCTCATCAGAGCCTTCCTTGTGCCATATTTATTCCCACACATCCTGCAACCAAAGTCTTTTATACCACTGTGATCTCCTTTGAAATGAACATCCAAATCTCTTTTAGAATAGAAGCCTCGGCCACACTCTATGCACTTGTGAGGTTTTTCCTTTTTGTGTGTTAGTAGATGTCGGTTTAGATTACTTCTAGTGATAAATTGTAGCTCACATTTATCGCATGAGAATGGCTTATCACTAGAATGAGTTCTCATATGAATTCTTAGGGATTCCATGAACCTACCTCTGTAGGGACACACCTGGCATTGAAATGGCAGCTCATAAGAGTGGAGTTGAAGATGCCTTCCGAGGTTATCTTTACGATATAACTTCCCACAGACATCACAAATAAGGTGGGATGCTGATTGATGCCTGAGCACATGATTTTTGTAAAGTTGCAAGGTGAACAACCTGCGGCAAATAGGGCATTGAACTCTGGCATTTTTGTGCTGTTTACTGGATTTGTGGATAGAATAGTCTGCTAAATTGCCGAACTCCAGGTTACAAGTTTCACATTTATGACTTTTCTCGGTAAAATCCTCGGTAAAAAAGTTTGAATAATCATCTTCAACTAAAGGTATTGTAGTTTGGTTTGCAGTCCATTTAAGCCGAAGAATTCTATCAGATTCCTTAGCAGATTTTCGAAATGTTACAGCACCAACCAGAAGAGATTTGCATGTTTCACATAAATGCTTTGGATATAAGTCGTCTTCTATTATTTCTATGTCTCCAAACGTTCTTATAGCGTCTTCGATGTTAAAAGGCAGCTTAGAATTATAGATTGGAATGATACCATCTTTCAAGCATATTCTACACTGGATCATAACTTGGTTACTTGGAGGAATGGGTTTCAGTAGTTTTTTCAAGTCGGTTTTATCTATCCCGCGTTTCTTTCTCATAAATCGCAGCATAAAATACGATTTAGACATGAAGGCAAAGTGGTACCTAATCAATCAACCGGTGTTTATAAAAACTGAGTGCAAACAAAATCCAAGAAAAGAACAGTCAAATCAAGGTCTATAAGGTTTAGTTAAATTAACTGGACCCGTTGTAGGTATGTATATTAATTAAAGGACTTTATTTTGTCGAACTAAGATTACGATGTATTATTATTGTTATTTATGGGTCCGGTTACGGTTAATTTACGACCAAGTATTACACAGCCCGAAAATGTACAACCCGGAAAGCACAGCCTGGAAAACACGGCCCGGATTCCATGTACAAAATGTACATGAAATCCGGGCCGTGTTTTCCAGGCTGTGCTTTCCCAGCACAGTCGGGATTGTACAGCCAGGATTGCACGACCATGGATTCTGTGACCATGCTCTGATTGGTCGAAAGCCTATGCTCTGTTTAGATGCACTACACAGTAAGTATAGGCAAGTAGCACAGATTAAAAATTATATAAAATAAGAGAATTATTCAGAGATTAATGTTAGAAAAAAATAAAATTCTGGCACTTCGGCGGCCGCTGCCGCGGCACGCTCGCTTTGCTCGCTCGCCTCGTGCGTAATTAATATGTTTTAACATAACCTAACCAATCCGAGTCGTATCAACAAGTGAGTGAGTAAGTAATTGACGAGTGTAAACAAAGCCTAAGTTTTGGCATCAAAATTTTGGCTGTGTTTTATCGGGTCGTGCTTTCCAAAGGTGTGCAAAATTTGTACGGCTTGGAATGTACACCCTTGGATTACACAGCCATGGATTTCGCGACCAAATTGTACATCAAATCCGGGCTGTGTTTTCCTCGGCTGTACAATCCATGGTTGTACATTATCGGCACCCGTTATTTATTGACAATGACAAGTGTAGTGCTGCCACCTTGGTTTTTGAAATGGGGTAGTTGGACAAGCCAGAAAGGGCTGGATATTATAATTTTTGCCTTATAAAAGGCAAAAAACTAAATACTGCAATATTAATTCAGATGTTGATGGTTGCTAAACATACGGTAAGAAATTCCACTCTTCCTAGAAGACACCGCGTGTCCGTTTTTCCGAATACCCTTAATTTGGATGTTTTCAAGAGACGAGTGAATAACTGAATAGGTCTAGGAATAGGAATCTTCTAGGTAAGTGTGCCACACCGTAGACCGCATCGTCACATATCTTCAGTTCTGATTGCGGTTAAACATTTACATATAAATTGTAAAAAAAATGATTGTTTCAAACATGGCTGGATGGTATTCAGCGCTAAATTATCAAAAAAACAGTTAAAACAGCTAGATCCAGCTCGAAAGGTGGCAGCACTGATTAAAACTCTCGTGATCGTGAGACGAGAGAAAACATAGATTTATAATACTTTACTTAGTCTAAGCTTTATTATGTATACCTAATCCATGAGAGAAGAGGTTAGGTACGACTATGATACTTAGTCAAATGGTGGGTACACACGTACGTACTTGCTCGATCTCGAGCAAGTACGAACGTGTGTACCATGCAAGTCTCAAGACAAATGCTCGAAGCCAACCAAAATGTTCGATTCGAACAAGATTCAAACGTCCATAATTCTTGCTCGATGTTCGATGCAAACATGTTTATACATGTAGCCGCGAGGTCGAGCATCTTAGTCGTGATTGATATTTTGATGAAGAGGTTGCGAGTGCGCTGTTAAAATGTCGGATTTTCGTTCATTTTCTCGGGATTTTGTGGAACAATTTATAAATATGTATCAGAAGGAAGAGTGCTTGTGGAAAACTACGTTAAAAGAATATAGTGATAAGGGTAAAAGAAACGCAGCTCTTCTTTGCAACATTGGCCTAAGCCAGCTACGACGACGACGCCTTCTTCGCGTAGTTTTCCCTGACAGTAAATGTAGCAGGCGATGCCCACCAAACACAACAACGAATCATGAAGAGTTTCAACGCACACTAAACATGTTAATCGAGCAAGCTTTAACGTGTAGACGCATGGTCGAGCATGTTTGTAGATAACCATGCTCGAATGAAACATGCTCATCGAGCAAGTACGTACGTCTGTACGTCTGTACCCACCATAAGGGTACGACCATAGATTGGTACGACAAAATAAAAAACTGTCGAAATTAAAGAAAGTGCTTAAAAGTGAAGCGATAAAAGAGGGAGTATGTCATAAGTCATTAGCCTGCTCCGCGATAGTTGAAAAAAAAGCGAGCAAGAAGAAAGAAAGAAATATGAAATGTAAATAGAAAAATATTTAAATTATCTATTAAATTACAGTACAGCGGCTTTTGAGTAAGTGTTCTTTTCTCGTGTGCAGCTATAGCATAGCAGCATAGCTTTTCAGTTTTTTTGTCTTGGTTTGTGGATCTAATCCACAGAAGACAATTATGCAAAATGAAGCAGCAGAATACCAGCTACATGGCCTACATGATGTTGAGAAGGACAAAGAAGTTAATAACCTGGAGGACCACCAGGGCTCGCTCAAGTCACCTGAAACAGTACTATTTGGTTTGGATGTAGTAGATGAAATCTGTAGAGTATGCCTCAACTCGGGAACTCTACCAATTTTTGGTGGGGATGATAGCGAGGATGTATCCGAGGAGATTCAACATTTCGCCTGCATAGATATCAGTGTTGACGACGGACTTCCACAAAATCTCTGTCATCAATGCCGAGATTTGCTACACTCTGCCATCATTTTCAGATGCATTGCACAGAAATCAGATCATGTACTGAGGAAGAGAACTGAAGAAGGCAGTAGCAACACAGATAATGATAGTCTGGGAATCCAGTGTGCTAGTGTTGATGAAGCTGATGATAATGATAGTGAAAAGAGTGATGAATCTAAGGATGGAGAAGACTTAGAAAATGGTATTTATCTGGAATATGCCGAAACAGTGAATGACAGCGAAAATGAGAGTACAGCTTCTGATATTAAGGAATCCAATGTCATGTTTAATGACAACTCTAGTATCCCAGAAACTATTGATCTGGAGCTAGATTCGGCAAAACTTGATACCCTAGTAGATTCTTTAAACAGAAATGGCAGATTTCTGCAATGTGAGATTTGTGATTTGACTTTTAGGACAATGGAACAAATAAATGACCACAGCCATAGTCATGATTCAGCCGAAATTGTGACATGTGAAGTATGTAAAAATATTATACAAAAAGATTTATATAGCATCCACTTAAAGCTACACAAGGTGTCTTATAAGCGAAGAAAAGAGAAGAAAAACAAAAAGGTTGAATGTGCTGTGTGTGCCAATCTTGTTTCTAAATCTTACCTGAAGAAGCATATGGAGATACATAGCCCAAATAAAGGGTATAAGAAATGTACCATTTGTGATAAACTTTTCAGTGGAAACTACTTGTCCGATCATATGAAACTTCAACATATGGATATTCAACACAAACCCAAAAAAGAGAAATCGATTCTCAAACTAAAATGCCCTATATGTTCACGTTTTTTCAAAGAAACTACATATGAGAACCACGTAGCAAGGCATGCAATCAGCCGAAAAAGGTTTGTTTGTGAAGAATGTGGCAAAGAATGCTTTTCACAATCATCATTATCCACACACATTTTGACACACAAAGAGGTGTACAAATTTAAATGTCAATTTTGTCCATACCGTGGTAAACATTTAGGCCTTTTAAAAGTTCATGTACGCACACACACTAAAGACTACTTGTATAAGTGTACAACTTGTGGGTCAAGTTTTATCACAAAAAGTAATCTTTCTGCACATGAAAAGACCCACTCCCCGAGAGCTAAATTTGCTTGTTCTGACTGTGGTAAATGCTTTGCTGCAAAGCGTATCTTACAAAACCATGTGGTACGTGTACACCAAGGAATTAAGGCATTTTCGTGTGATATATGTGGAAAGAGCTATGGTTGTAAGGGTGTTATGATGGCTCATAAAAAGAGAATCCACAATGTGGCGACGATAAGCCGAGTTGGGAGAAAACCATCTTATTTATTAGGGGCACAAGAAAACAATGAGGTTGAGGAAGTTTAAAAGTACCTACTCAAACCAAATTAATAAAAAAAATATGAGTGGTTCATGTTTAGTTCATGTACTCAAATGAAATCAATATTTATTTATTTATTTAACCAGAATGGCATCAGCCAATTACACAAATAAAAAAAAAGAACCAGAATAATGAAATTATGGGAACATAATTTATGGTTAATCAGAATTAAATATTTTTAAATAAAATAATTTATGGTTAATCAGAATTAAATATTTTTAAATAAAATAATTCAATGATGAATTTTTTTATAATTATGTAGTACACTGTAGTAGAATCTATGAATTATAACTTGCATAACCCGCACCTGTAATCTGTAATCATTTTAAAATGTAACAACATGTCATATTCATTCCATTTGTTTTATAAAAACTATACCTACCTATTTTCATTAGATTAAAGTACCTACCCCTTAGTACCTAAGTATTAGTAAATTACAAAACTGATATGAATAGGTAAATAAAAATAATATTGTAGCAAGCATTTGTCTTTATTTTTCAATAACTTTACATAAATCACAGTCAAAATAAATAGGTACCTACAATATTATAAATTATGTCAAAATTTGATGATTTGGTTACAAAATCAAAGAATAATTTTAGATTTATTTCTATAACAAAGTTCGGCGACCGATATGATCACGTGATTTAAATATTTAGATGAAGCAAGTTACCATAGCTAGACTAGTTCTAAAACTATGATACTGGCAAGCTATGAAATCACTTCCGATAGCTGTTACCTGCAGCGCCACGTTTCCGAATGTATTTAAATAGTCAATCAAATATAACCAGAGCCAATAAAGAAACGAATCTTTAATAATTACTCACTCTCACTTTAATCGTGAGAATTATTATAGAATGAAAAAAAAGACAACGAATCGATCCCCAGGCTACCATGCCATATCCCCTCAAATCTCTTTGTAGGTACCTAGTATTAACTTAAGATTCTTTGAGGAAGGGTAGTCGGAGCTTCAAAAATTAGATTAGGCACATACCCAAAATTTTCAGTAGATGGTATTCCGAGACAGGTTTCCCTTCGCCGCTGCTAGAATACTAACTGGTTTCCTCACGATGCTTAACTTCTCAGTTTGAGATATGAGCTTTTTATGATTATAGTCGGGTTAAACTCTCGCTGAAGACTCGGTCATAAGTTATAGGAACGAGACAGCAATATTGCTCTCTCTTTCTCTCGCACTTAGGAGAACGGACGATATACGAATAGGTACTTGCCTTTAAGCACATAATTAATAATAGCTATAAGCTAGGTGAACGAAGGCGCGCCAGTTTCACGCGACCAAGCCAAGAACAAGAAACTCGAGCCATGGTTTCCAGGTTTTTCAAAAGCGATTTCATATCTTGCCAATTTTCCAGTATAATGAAACAAAACAACGATTACGTATATCCAATACACAACAGCTAATCAAATCCTAGAATATGCACTCGTTAGAATAAAATATTCTCACTAAAAATACTTTTGGATTCTTACTTTACGGCAACATTCTAGTCAAAAAGTGAACTAATAATTTTATTATGCCTGTGCGTGGCAGCCGATTTAATGCTGTCTTGCTCATTTCTATTATCACAATGTTGACAAAAGTAAAGTACTTTCACACGGATACGCATCAGGCTATACACTGCACGCTTTTATATTCTTGTAGTAAGCTTCATTTTTGGCTTTCTGTAGCTTGATTGCATGTGTACATACAATGTGTGTATAGACTTATAATATTTTGGGGCCCCTAAAATACCGGAATATACCTATTATTCAATTGTGTCTTCACTGTGCTTAGTGCGATTAGCACGACATTACATTAAAAAATATATGGGGTACTTTGAAGACTATAGAGAGCAGAAAAATAAGGTGTATAAATATTTTAGTTTTTAACTAAACACAGTACAAATCTATCTCTAACCTTTATTTAACGCTAAATTTAGTAATACTGCATTATACATACTGAGAGAGGAACAATCTATAAGTCGTGTTAAACATTCGTTGCAAATTCAGGAGAGGTTATGTATCGACAGTTCTTATCAAATACAAAAATGCACATCTCTGCGCTTAAACAAAAGGATCGTGCCGTTCTCCTCAGTGCGAGAGAGAGAGCAATATTTCTGTCTCGTTCCGATAATTTATGACCGAGTTTGCAGCGAATGTTTAACACGACATAGTACACATTTGACTACTAACATTTTTTTGTACGTTTTTAACTTGTGACAAATTTTCGTATAACTATTTTAACAAACAATATTATAGTAAAGCGCTAACATTGTTTTTTCGTTTGATTTAAGTTAGATAATTAAAATGTAAATTTTCGATGCACTATAAAGGTCAAATAACATGGTACGATTGCTTCAGAACTGCAGGACTGTTTTATTACGCTTAACTGGCCTCATAGCTCTGTTGGTTAAGACGGTGATAACCACTAGACAATTTCAATCGCATATTTCAACTTTTTTTAAGATATAATATCACTACAAAAAATTGCAAACAATCAAGTTTTGGATAGTAACATTTAAAAGTATCAAAACACTTTTTTGGGTCAAAATTATAAATTTATTTTATTAATTAACATTCTATGACACCCATACACAGAAAAAACAACAATGTTCATCACAGAAATATTTGTTTTCGGTGGGGATCGAACCCACAGCCTACATCGTAGAAAGCAGAGTTACAACCAACTGAGCTGTGAGGATAGAGGCGGCCTATAAGGAGCAGTGTTGAAGCATATATTATTTATTTACAATGAAAACCCCAAAACCTTTTTCTAATAAGCTAAACTTGGGAATGCAAAAAGTTTGTAATTCATAAAATTAAAAACAATTATTATTAATAACCTACTTACACTGTACTAAAATACTAAATCCTTTACATATATTTTACTAAAATACTAAGACCTATTATTACTATAAATTGGAGCTAATACGCTATGTAGCGTAAATTTTAATTTGACAAATGAATAGTTACATAATTATCTAATGTAGGTAAGTATCAAAATGCTATGTAACTTAATATAGCATTTAAAAGTTGCTTCGAAGAAAAGTTTTTTTTTTATTACAAAGACATTTTATCAAGGCAAGCATTAGTTAGCCGATGTGCGTAATTTTTTAATACTGGTAGCACTGCATGTTATTTATTATTTAGGTATATAAGACTTTCTTGCTAGCACACTTCTAATTTAGGTGCGGTCGGCTACACTAAAATATAAACATTTCAAAATGATATCACACCATAAATAAAAACATAAGAAAAAATCAGTTCGTATGTCACTCACAGTTTTTGAGTATTGGTCCTGTTAATATTTATTGTAATTATGTGACACCTTTGCAAGTTACGAATTGTATATCCTAATGCAGCCGACTGTACAAAGGGACATCACAAGAAAATAAAACATAGAATCGATGTCACATGCATAATTTCATTTTTTTCAAATCATTTTAATTCAATATAATAGATAGTAAACCTCTATTGCACACCACAAAGACATTGAACAAATTAAAAACAAACAATTTCAATAGCTATAGTAGTACAATGAGCGGTCTTAAAGCTGAGAGCAATCTCTTTGATACATATATTAGCTTGCACTAAATAACATATTGAAATCCAACGCTGACCCCACCTAACTCATTGCGAATAGGAGAATTGTTATTCTTGAAGAATACTCCTATTAAGTCTCAATGACTTGGGTAACCTTTCGTTGAAGTGCTAATAGTGGCAATTATGTTGTAACAGCGGTCTCACTAAAATCGTATAAAATATAAAAGTTCTTATTATTTTGCTCATAAAGATCAAATTAGCATAACACTTATGAATGATTATCCAAAAAATAAGGCTTTTATATTAAATCGTAGATATTTATACGTCAGCAGATTTTTTTTTTTTATATTGTCTTAGGTGCTAAATTGGACTTTAGCTCAAACAGAAAAATAACTCAGTAGGTTTGCGTTGGAAAGCGCATCCCCGTATCAAAAGGAAGGTCGTGGGTTCAAATACCACTTGGATACGTTTGAGCCATTGGAATAAGAATAATTCATATTTTACACAATATTAGTCAGTTTGCTGTGGTAGAATTGCTACTAAATATAAACGTACACTATTTATATTTTGCTTCATCGAAACATTGCGACGAAGCGACTACAATATCAACATTCGCCCTAACTTGCGACTAGGAACTAAAGTATTATTATTTTGTTACCTGGCAATTTTATTCTAAATATCAAGACTAGTAACACTGGTATTTCAATTTAATATTATCGAGCACTTTTTTTCTGGATTATCGTAAATGACCCTATTTGCCACAAACGGGCAAAGGGCAAAGGCAAATAGGGTCACTACGCATCGTCGTATTTGAGAAAATACGACGAATACGCGATGGCGTATACGAATAGCGATGTGAAGTGCCATCATGAAAGAAATGAGTAATGTTCTTAAAAATAATGTTCCACAATAAATACTGTATGACGACATTTCTGTGACAAAGCGATTTATTAGAGACTAGCGGCCTATCCCAGCTTCGCATGGGTGGTCATAAATTTTTTGAACATTTTAGAATATGCTTATACCGTGAGTTCGAGCCTCGCGTCTACTTATTTCATACATTCGCACGACCCGACCGTTAACATTTTTAATTTCGTCATATCTTTTGAATGGAATGTCCGATTTGAAAAATTTAAGAAGTAATCTACAGGTATTGAAACCGTCTTAAATATGAAATGATTTATTTGGATAAGGATTAATACCAAGGTACAAATAAAGACCCTTTTCTAGCGGCGGAATTTCAATTAATTTTTTATAATAAAAGAGTACTTATTGTGACATAACTATAATAGTTAGACATATGCTGTCGCGACATTTTTTGTAGATGATGACGTGTTCTGCAAAGTCGTAGTACATTATTTTGTTCTATCATCAATAGTTTTCGCAGCGCACGCGATGTAAGGTTTTTGTTTTCCACCTTGGGTTACATTATTGGAGTTTTAGTAAGGATACCTGATTTTTTTGAAAATATAATATAACCTATGTTACTCAGGGATAATGTAGCATTCTAATGGTGAAAGAATTTTTGAAATCAGACCAGTAGTTTTTGAGCCTATTCGTTACATACAAAACAACAAAACAACAAAAATACAAATCTTTCCTCTTTATAATATTAGTGTAGATGACTTTCGTCTGTCGCTGGTTTGACAAGAATACAGTTTTTCTGCGATTTGTTTTCTGTCATCTTAGTAAGCAACATACCTAGCTTTTTTATTGATCGAGTGAGCGAAGCGAACGAAGATTCTAGTTTCAACTTGGGCGATTTGGCATTTTATGTATGTATATATGTATGTATGTATGTATGTATGTATGTATGTATGTTTGTCTGGCCATAACTTTCGAACCGTTGATCCGATCTGCATGAAATTTGATAAGACGACAGCTTGTACTTGAGAAATTTACTGGTAAGTATATGAGTAAAATCGGATGAAGGGTTTTTAAGATATAGGGTTTTTTAAGGGGGCAAAAATAAAAAAAGTGGCTTAAAAAAATCAAATTACATGTCATACGAAAGGGCTTTGTTTGGACATTCCAAAACAATTTTTACTTTTTTTCTGGGACGCTCGGTTTTTGACATACAACAAAAAAGTTATATTAATATAACCAGCGACCCAAGAGCTCCCATCTGTAAGAGTTTCGTTGGCATCAAGGTTTTTCTACTGGTCGGCCAGTTACTTTGCTTTTTCTTATTTTTTTTTCTTGAAATAAATTAAGGAGGTACTCAGTTCTCATAAAATGGTGACAACGACCAGGTCTGATGATGGAGCCAAGGTCTGTTCAACGGAACTCTTCAATAAATAGGCCAATAGAGAAACGAAGAGAGTTGAAACTTGGTTACCGTACCAAGTTAGTAGGCGGTAGTCAGAAAAAAGTCCAAACATAATGTTTGGACTTGCCTTTGACTACCACCTACTCAAAGTTTTGGTGCGTTCGTCGGGCCGCATCACGAGATCTCAGTTCGGGGCGAACTACTAGTTTAAAATGTTTTCCTAGTGTTACTTTGAGTTCTGCTGTGTATTATAGGTGGTATTTTAACCAACATTACTAAACTAGGTCTTTGCACAAAATGGGGGCAGTTGGAATGAAAGTTTATTATATTACTTAAAAGTATTTAAGTATTTTAACAGCTATCTGGTTCCCATATTACAAGCTTTGCTTAGTTTGGGGCTAAATAGTCCTGTGTGGAAAGTCCACCAATGTTTATTTTTTTATATCATCCGGATTTCTTTCGCGGGTTTTTAAGCAAAACGCCACCACTTTCCTCAATACAAATAAAGGCCAACTTTACGATACACTGGCTCGTCTTAAAAGTTTATTATCTATTTCACTTGACATTGGCAAGATTTTCTGTCGAAATGACGGACAGGTGTCATGTAGCTGCTAAATTGATTTTTTTCGATTTTTGAAACAAAATGGCGGATCGTTCGACCTAATGTCCAATGTTTTTACCCCATAATTAGCCGTCATATTTGTATTTACCTAGTTACAAAGCAACGAGCCGCGTGTTACATCCCCGCCATTTGTCCTGCAGTTTCTTGTGCTCCTCGTACTGTTGGTCTGAGACATGCTTTACTGCTCCTGACGACGCCTGAAATTACAAGTACATATAAAACTAATGTCAAAATGAGGCACCACACAGCTTCAATATTACATTGTAACAAGGATTATACAAAAGAAATGTAGGAACCAAGCCGTAATTTTGTTGCCTGTTCGGAACTAGCACCTAGATTTAAGACGTTTCAAAGTGATCCTTGTAATTTCACTGAATAAGTACCTTTTGTCTTTGACTTTAATATCAAAGAATAAAAGACTTTACCTTGATCTTCCTAGGGTCCAAATTAGCTCCCAAAGTCTGTACGCCCTTTGCCAGCTTAGTAAGTGGAGATAGTACCATATCCTTGGTCGAGCTGACAGGAGACGGTATATTTTTCAGATGTTTTAGCGCAGATTCGCTGTGCGACTGTTGTATGTTCAAAGTGATCTCATGTTGGGAGTTCGATCGCACATGGTAGCTATCATGAACCTAAAAAAATAAGAATAAAATTATTCTGATAATACAATTATTCTTCTTCTTGTCGGGCCTCTATTTCTTTCAAAACAGTGTGGTGAAAGGATTTTAAGTGCGCCTCAAAAAGGCTCCTTTCGAGCACTTGACACATGTTTTAGTACTTTTTAGGTTCTACGACATGCCGGTTTCCTCACGTTTTCCATCACCATTTAAGAGTACTGGCACCAACCACATACAATTATTTACAGAACGGCACAAATCAATACAAGTGGAGCAATACCTAAGCGTAAGTAAGTGGAGATGTTTATATTGTCTCAAAAGTTATTATCCGAATGGGATTTGAACCCACGACCTTCCCCTTGATACGGGGCCGCGCTAGCTACCTGCGCCATCGGACTCTAATCACAGTCGAATAACTCAGGGGTATGCTACTACGTTACTTATGCGACCATGTAAATTGTGGGACAATATTTTTTTTTTGCGATTTCCCTTTGTGTATTAAAAACTATAAAAACAAATTGGTGGACTTTCCACACAGCACTATCTATCCCCAAACTAAGCCAAAGCTTGTAATATGGGAACTAGATAGATGATATAATACATGTATACTTTTTTTTGTCAATACTTACTTATAATATACAACGTGTAACGTAATACCCCTACAACCCCGGAAACAGGGTATTCTACAGGTCATGGCGAACAACTATTATTATAAGACTTTTGAAACTTCGAAATTTTTCATTCATAACCTCTTAAATTTTCCTCCAAAATGAAACTAACACAATATGACGCAGCCCTATTTATAGCTGTTTTTTTATTAGTAAACGCAAATAGCGTATCCTGGGTACAAACGCTCACGTACACATTATCAGGGTTGTTTCAAATTTCTGAGACAATATTAATTTTACTTTTGTATGGGAATTTCCAAAACGAAGTATCTAAACTTTGCACATGTCAAAGTATTCCAGCGCTTGGTCTGATCTCTTGGCCATAGGGGTATTATGTTACACGTTGTATAATAATACCCAGACAGAGAACAAACATCTTTGTATATAACACAAATGTTTGCTCTCGGTGGGGATATCAAACTAATAAAAAAATGGAGCAATACCTCTTCATAGTTAACATCGTTCGAACTGTGCGATAGTTTCTGGGATAGAATAAGCGAACTCGGCGGATTAGGCTTGTATGTTTCACTCTCAACTTGGATTTCGGGAGTTTTCGAAGTTTCTCTTTTGTCTCTTAAATCTGTGCTCGAACCGAGTAGGCTAGAAGATGGAATGTCTTGTAATCCAATGTCGTTTTTAGAGTTGTGATTGTGACCACTCGTGACGTCATTGAAGGGGTTGACTTTGTTTGTATTGACGGGAGTTTTCAAAATTGCCGGAACGGGGTTGGGGCTGACTTCGTCTACGGTTTCCTCTCTCGGTTCTATCTTGGATTGGTAAAGCGGGTTCTGCACCAAATCGCAGTCTTCTTCGGTCTTTTGCGTCTTTCCTATGTAGTGCTGTGTCATTTCGAAGTTGTCCAACGTAGGCTCGAAGATGTTGGTCCTGGCTTCGTCGTCTGAGGAGTAGTCAGAGCTCATGCCGTCGGAAAGGCTGCCTTTCTTTCTGTCTGTCTTGCTGTTACCGATGGTGAACATTTTCTTTGTTCTCGAAGTGCTTTGGTCGAATTTGAGTTGGAGGGTAGGACGCGCTCGTGCGCTCAGTTTGTTAAGTTTGGAGAATTGTTCAGACATGTTGGTGAGGGCTTTTGACCCTGAAAAAATAAAAGGTTTTTAGAATAAGCTGTAGAGATTATCAAATCTTCTAGATAATAAGGTCTGTCGACGAAACATTTATCTTATCGTTATTTTTAGCCGAATTGTATCTAATTCAAAGTCAAGTCACAAAAACATAGGCAATAACAATATTAGTTAGGACAACAAAATCGGTCGTTCGATTGATTCTAACTTATATGGGGCATAGCTTAAATAATGCTGTTTTTCGGTTTGAAAGGTATGGTTGTCTGTAAAAGTACAGGCATATGAGGCATAACATCTGTATGCCTCAAGTTGATGGCCGCATGGCATCGTAGGATACGTTTATCGCGTGACTTGCGACAATGCTTGTTATAGGTGATGGTTACCACTTGACATCAGTTGGGCCATCGGCTTGTTCAATAAGTAAATAGTATAAAAACTAAAAAACCGGCCAAGTGCGAGAGTTCCGTACCGTTATCTATAAAACGGCGAAAACATCATGTTTGTTGTATGGGAGCTCCCTCAAATATTTATTTTATTGTTTTTTAATATTTGTTATTATAGCGGCCATAGAATTACATCATCTGTGAACATTTCAACTGTCTAACTATCACGGTTCATGAGATACAGCCTGGTGACAGACGGACAGCGGAGTCTTAGTAATAAGGTCCTGTTTTACCCTTTGGGTACGGAACCCTAAAAAGAAAATGGCAGGACTGAGAAGAATATAGAAACACTAACAGTCTGCGATGCAGCTTGCAGTTTCAAATATGTTCCAGTTATGAATCTGCACCGAGTTTGTACCTCCATCCGGACTATTTGATCTAGGACGGAGCTTGTGGTAGACCATTGGGATTGGGAACCATCTGAGGATAGGAGAGGATATGGGGGAAGAAGGAAGGGTTTATTGAACTACCGGTAAATAAATCTATTGCCTCGCGACTTTAAATCGTCAGGCACGGTAGATATCCCCTCAGATGAGTTCAATGGTTCAACTGAAGATTCTTAAGATGTTTAAGGGTAGGCGAGGTAAGTCCAAATATTATTGCTACTAATACGGACTAAACTTACTAAATAAAAGAAACCTATTCACAGCCTTCACAGCTCAGTTGGTAGTAACTCTGCCTTCTGCGCGGTAGGCCGTGGGTTCGATCCCCACCGAGAACAAACATTTGTGTGATGAACATAGATCTTTGTTCTCTGTCTGGGTGTTATATAATATTATAAGTATGTATTTACAAAAAAATGTATTATATCAGCTATGGTTTCCATATTACAAGCTGTGCTTAGTTTGGGGCTAGATAGTGCTGTGTGGAAAGTCCACCAATATTTATTTATTTAATATTTATTCTATTCAGTAAATAAGAAAACGACCGGATTCGAATCCACGACCTTGTTTCAGAAGACGGGGTCACTTCCACTAGATTCCCAGTGCACACTTCTTCGGTGCGTTATTTACTTTGGTGAATGGGTCAAAGTCAAAGTCAAAAAGTATTTATTCAATAAAATCACAAAGATCACTTTGAAACGTCTAGCTAGGTGACTGTAGGTGCCAGTTCCACGCGACCAAAGCCTAGAAGAACAGGCAATATACTGGCGGCTTGGCCGCTCTTTTTAATGATGATATGGTCACGTTAAGGAGTACAAAATAAGAAATAATAAACGTTACTCACCAACGCTTCGTATATCAGCAACGATTTGCGTGTCGGCCATGTTTTTAGATAATGCGGGTAGTCGCGATAATCCCATGTATAGAGATGTGCGACCAACGCCATGTGCGTCCTGATTGGCTGGCACCTATGACAGGTAAATAAATATTACTTAGGGATCGTCAATTAATTATGGAAGAGATTGCTCTTAGCGATAAGGCCGCCCATTGTACCAAAATTTGTTGTATCTATATGTTTTTCTTCTGGCTAGCACCTATGGCAGGTAAATAAATTTTACTTTTATTAGGTTTTTACTTTTTATTACATTTTTACAGCGCCGTCTATATGATTTTCTTTCTAAGAGATCGCTCTTAGCGATAAGGCCGCCCATTGTACCAAAATTTGATGTATCTATATGTGTTTTTCTTTGTGTACAATGAAGTATGTATCTATCGACATATATTTATTTATCATTACATTTGTGTATCAACAGTCAATGCATATTAAGTGCCGAACTTATCGAACGACAGGAAACTTTAAATTCCCGTTCGTACAGCGCCATCTAGTAATAAAATTGGAATCTTTTTTTAGCATATTCTTCTGTATTTCCATTGATATAATTACCTTAGATTTCTTCCTCTCCAGTTTGACGCCATTGTGGAATGGTATCGGCGGCATCTGAGCCACATCCCTCGCTATCATTATAGACTCGCAAATTGAATGCAGCGACTCTGAAATAGGGGCCCAATCCATAAATTACGTCACACAAATTTCATGGTTTTTTGACCCCATCCCTGTCCTTATCACAGCTGGTCACATTATATGTTATGATATGTTTTTATACTTAGATATAAAAAAATACATTTTGAAAAAAAGTGATATCATAAAGTTTGGGATCCCTCCCCACCCCTTGTCACACAATGTCACACTCCGTCCACCCCCTCCCCCCCTTAACGTGTGACGTCATTTATGGATGGCTCCTAAGCAAAATTAAATATAATATATTTTTAGGCGACCTTAGGATGATTGTAATTTTCTGCACGTGTTTTTGTTGTGTTTTTAAAGCTCTTACTTATAAACTAAACATCTGTATCCCTCAATTTGATGGACGCAGGGCAGTCTATCGTAGGGTATCTTCCTGTCGAGCGTGACTTACGAGACAATGTTTTGTTATATGTGATGGTTACTATTAAAAATAGGTAGGTACTTAGTTTATGGTATTTTGAAGTAGTTGCTGTGGAAACAAAAATTGACAACTGGGTTTGAATAATAACCATGAAGTATTAAAAATACATGAAGAAAAACCTAAGTGTTTTTATATTATATTTTAGCTAAGGGTTATGGGCACCCATGCTTAAAATAGTGGTTACGAAGTCGTTGCATAATAGAAAATCTAAAAGATGGAAAAAGATTTTGGTATGGGTTCGATTTTTAAGTTCGACAATCAAACAAATTATCAGCAATGGAGATTTCAGGTCAAATGTGCACTAAAGGCAAAGGGCCTTTATAAATATATTGATAGCGAAAACACATCACAAGAAGCAAGTAGTGGCGAACCCTCCATGTCATCGGAGGCACTCGCACTCACAGAAAAAGAAGATGCTGCGGCAATGTTTTTGATAACGTCAGCTCTGACTCTTAATCAGATTGTACTGATAGAAAATTGTAAAACAGCACGAGAGGTAATAAAAAAGCTTGATTCTATTTATGCCAAGAAATCAGAATTTAATAAAATGATGCTACATGAAAAATTTCATAAATACCAATTTAGTGAGAAAGATAGCATGGCTGAACATATCTCCAAAGTTCAGTCAATTGCTCGTCAGATAACAGAAACTGGTGATAAAATGAGTGAAATATTCATTTTGACCAAAATAATCGGAACCCTGCCATCTCGCTTTAAAGGTTTCAGGCAGGCGTGGCTGTCACTAGAAGAATCAAAGCAAACGATAGATAATTTGACAGCACGTCTCCTAGATGAGGAAGACAATTTAAGAACAGAGGATAGTAAGTCATCATCATCAACATCAGAGGCTCTAGTAACATCTTCAAAAATAGAACGAAGAGAACCTCAAACTTGTTTCTATTGCAAAAAGAAAGGTCATATAGCAAGAGATTGTTATTCTAGAAAAAGAAACTTGAAAGAAAAAGAAAGTTTCGACTCTAACCATTCTGCGTTTATTGCTAATACATATGACGCCAATGAGACAGATGTGTGGCTATTGGACAGCGGAGCTTCGGCGCATATGACATATAGAAGAGAGATCTTTGACGAGTTTTACGAGTGTCAATCCAATAATGTGAGATTAGGAGATAATACGCAACTGTGTGTGGAAGGCATCGGAAACATAAAAATCAAAAAGTTATTAAATAACAGGTGGTATGATTCTGATTTGAAAGATGTTTTATACATACCAACCCTGCAAAGAAATTTGATCAGTGAAGGTGTTTTGACTGAAAGAGGCTTTAGAGTTGAAAAACAAGGTTGCGACGCTTTGATCAAAGACAAGTCAGGAAAATTGGCAGCAGTTGCACATAAACAACATAATAAGTTATACAGACTAATGTTCAAAGCGACTGTAAAAATTGATGCAAACGTCACAGCACATGACAAGAACTTTCAATTATGGCACGAAAGATTGGGTCATATAAATAAGCTGTACTTGAAAGAAATTGTAAACAAAAAACTTGTCAATGGCGTAAACATAACTAATTTCAATGATTTTTTCTGTGAAGCATGTTCTTATCAGCATAAGCTACCATTTCTAAAAGAAGAACATCGTAGAAAATGTCAACCAGGTGAAATTATCTACTCAGATGTATGTGGCCCTATTTCCACAGAATCAGTTTCAGGATACAAATATTTTGTGCTGTTCAAAGACGCTTGCACAGCCTACAGAGTAGTTTTTTTCATGAAACACAAAGATGACACTTTAGAATGCTTCAAAGAATATTTGAGAATGTGTCACAACAAATTTGGGCAGTCAATTAAAGTCCTGCACTGTGATAATGGTGGAGAATACTGCAATAAAGATTTTAAAGATTTTCTGTCCAACTTTGGAATAATACTAGAAACCAGTGCACCCTATACACCAGAGCAAAACGCGAGGGCAGAGAGAGATTTTAGAACGATTATGGAGTGTGCACGCAGCATGATACACCGAGCTAAAGCCCCTTTTTATCTTTGGGCAGAAGCAGTCAATTGTGCTGTATATATCTTGAACAGAACTCCAACTGTACAGACTCCATCATCTACGCCATTTGAACAGTGGTGTGGGGAGAAACCGAAACTAGAACATGTAAAAGTATTTGCCTGCGATGCCTACATGCATGTACCCGATCAATTACGCAGTAAATTACAGGCTAAAAGTAAGAAACTGATTTTTGTCGGCTATGACGGCAATTCTACGAATTTTAGACTATTCGATCCTGTAACAAAGAGAATAAAGATTTCAAGAAATGTGCAGTTTAATGAAGCATCATTCAGTAACTGCTTAGAAGATATTTACTCTACAGAAAACAACATAAAGGTTCTTTTTAATATTAACTCTTCACAACCAAATTTTTCTACAAATGCTGACATAGAAAGCAATGAGAAAATAAATGATAAACAAACTGTGATCAGAAGTGAAGATGGATTATATGATACACAAAATTTAAATGATACACAAAATGAAAATACAATTATTATAAATAGAAATGAGGACACAGAAATGTTCTATGATACAGAAGACAATGAATATACACCGCCAGACAGATATAATTCTAATTATATCGAAATCGAAGAGCAGTCATGCTATGAAAAAGCAATGAAAAATATTGACAAAATAAAATTAGAACTAAACTCACTGAGAGATAATGATACTTGGGAAGAATCAGAATTGCCATCAAACAAAGTTCCCATATCATCCAAACAGATATTTAAAATAGAACGAAATCATGACGATACAGTTTCGAAATATAAAGCTAGGGGTTTTGATCAAAAGCAAGCTCCAAGATGTTGGAATAAGAAACTGAATGATTTTTTGAACGAATTAAATTTTAAAAATATTAAGAATGATTCGTGTGGCTTTACTGGAACTATTAAAGATAGTATTATAATCTTGGCAATTTATGTTGATGACGGAATATTATTTGCAAATAACCAAGATATTTTGACATTCCTTAAAATGTTTCAAAAGAAGTTTGAAATAACAATAGTTGATGATCCCAAATGTTTCATTGGTTTAGAGATAATCAGAAATGATGATGGAAGGAAACTGTTTATTCATCAAAGCAATTACCTACATTCAAAATATGCTAAAAAGATTCAATCTCTCTGATGCAAATCCTGTCTGTGTTTTCCTGCATTACCAAATACGTCATACCGAGAAGACATAATGAGTAATAATATCAATATACCATACAGAGAGGCAGTAGGATGCTTGATTTACTTAGCAATCACAACTAGGCCAGATATATCACATGCAGTGGGAGTGGCCAGCAGAAAATTAAACAACTTCTCTCCGGAAGACTGGTCCAACGTTAACTTGGCATTGAATACTCTAACGAGAACGCAGATGTTATTGGATTATCAGACGCAGATTATGCCATATGGATATAGTTTTTTTTTTTCTTTCTTATATTTTCTTTTTACTTTACGTTTTTGGTTTTCATAAGAGAAGATTTTGTTTCGTTATTTTAACTTATCCAATGTCCTACCTAAGTGGGAGTATTAAAAATAGGTAGGTACTTAGTTTATGGTATTTTGAAGTAGTTGCTGTGGAAACAAAAATTGACAACTGGGTTTGAATAATAACCATGAAGTATTAAAAATACATGAAGAAAAACCTAAGTGTTTTTATATTATATTTTAGCTAAGAGTTACCACTTAACATTGCTTAATATCTGCTTGTTTCGTGAGAATGCAGTAAAAAAAGGAGGCTTGGCCTCCTCTTGGTCGCCTCCGTTGTGTTAATTATGTCTGACTATTGTAACCAGTTTTGTTGCGAAAATAAATATTATATTCTCTTCTATAAAAGCGAGCAATGCACATAAAGCCTGATCGACGTACGATTTGAAGAATATAATGATGTAGGATTTGCAATCTCACCGATCATTTCATCCCGCGTGTTTATAACGACCGCCATATTGTTAAAGAAGCGCAGCGATGTCGATCGGAACATGTGGAAGTAACCGACCTCGCCGTTCAGCGTGTAGTGAATACGGATGCAGTGGACCGGCTCGGCGTCCGATTTACGACTCACGCCGAATATCTGGGGGAAGTAATGGTGGGATTTAAAACAGCGCCATCTAGCCCGAAAATAAGGAAGGCCAAAACAACAACAATTAGTGAATAAAGGACCGATTTTAAGGAGTGATTCATGATGATTGGATCACGAGCGTAGCGAGTGATTAAAGTGTTAGAATCCTGAGCGACACGAGTGATTCATGGCCCTCGATATAAATCCGTTTTATTTGCGCAAGGAGGTTGTATAGCATTGAGATGGGAGGACGAATGTATTGATGTGTTCTAAATTCAAACACCAAAACAGTGATTAAAAGTGCTTTTTATTCACTGTTTTCATATTCACTAAAAACAGTGAATAAAAAGCACTAGCTTAAGCACAATAAGCTTTTAAGAGGGGGAATGGTAAAAGTATATTTTTTCAATTTTTTATAAGGTTTATAGTGTTTACTACATTTAAAAATCTTTATATTTTTTAGGCTAGGCTATCGGTACGCGTTGCACGCTCATTACGCGGTCTGACGTCTCGACGTAGTCCACTACGTAGTACGCAGAACTTATTAGGAGTACGTGTATCTATTAGTACTTACCGTAGCATTGGCTAGGTAAGTGCCGAGTTGTATCAGACTGACGGAGGCTATCGGTACGCGTTGCACGCCCATTACGCGGTCTGACGTCTCGTCGTAATCCGCTACGTAGTACGCGGAACTTGTTAGTAGGAACACGCTATCCATTTCTGTCTCGTGTGGGTCACCCGTGCTGAAATATCAAAGAAATCAATATTAGATATGAAATTAATGTATGTATTCGCACGAATACGAAACAAAACTATTTTTTTTTATTAAGAACACCATACTTTTTAACAAAAAATAAATAAATAGTTTGAGCTTTATTTATTTTCGCAACAAAACAGATTATAATAAGTTAGTAACACAATTTATGATTAATAATTATTTAAGTATAATTTACACAATTTATAATTATTAATTAATGTAGTACTTATAGTAAAATTGTGATAAGAAGCGTAAATGCGAAACGTAAAAACAATTCGGTTTATAAACATAGGAAGATAGTTTATTACAGAATTAAAGCTATTTCTCAACCCTAAGTTATGTTGGTGTTCAATATTATTTTTTTATTCTACTCGCTGATGGAACAAGCAGATGGCCCACCTGATGTTAAGTGGTAAGCATCACCTATAACAAAGCATTGCCTCGTAAGTCACGCACGATAGGAACGTGCCCTACGATGCACTGCCCTGCGTCCATCAACTTGAGGCATACAGATGTTAAGCCTCATGTGCCTGTTATTACACCGGCAACCACACTCTTCAAACCGAAACACAGCGTTGCTGCTTGGCGCCAGAAAGAGGCGTGGTGGTAGTACTTCCCCGGACGAGACCTTCACAAAGAGCTCTACTACTTTTAAAATAAAAGCCTTTTGACTTCAACAAATCGAAAAATTGCTATTGAATTACGTACTTAGGATCAGCGTCAATCAGCCCCCAAGAGCCTAGGACGGGTTCCGTATCCACCAGCAGTTTCTTGCAGTCGTCTATCAGGGACTTAACGTGTTGCGCCATAGCGGTCGTGTCTAGTACTGATTGATCCTGTTAAACAATTCAGGCGTTAAAGCGGCTTCACAAATGGCTAAATTTAGTGCACTAGTAACTTTTTTTTTTTTTTTTTTATACAACAGCTGATGAAACAAGCAGATGGCCCACCTGATGTTATGTGGTATCCATCACCTATAACAAAGCATTGCCTCGTAAGTCACGCACGATAGGAACGTGCCCTACGATGCACTGCCCTGCGTCCATCAGCAAGTGTTATACAAATACAATATCTATTTCAAACAATGTATGTAGACTCACTGATCCTGTTAAACAAAAATCAGGCGTAATAGCGGCTTCACAAATGGCTAAATTTAATGCACTAATTACAAAAATACAAGGCTTTTGAGAGAGTATGAGTATGAAGATCGCTAAATAAACTGAGTAGGCAAGCTGATAACTTGAGCTAAATTTAGTGCACTGAATTTAGCAATGAGTAAAGCCAATTTATAAATTAGTGAAAGTAGAAATAAGGCCATTCACAATATCATGCAGAAACACATGAATAAACATACCAAAAACGAGTTTTTTTTGTCTCACAGCTCAGTCGGTAGTAACAATAATAATAGGTATTTATTTTCAGAAAAAATCATAAAGAATGTTTAAAATATGTAGTAGGTGGAACTTAGATGTGGTGTGTTGACGAATACAATTTTTGTTGAATATTATGTACAATTTAACAATTTGTTCTGTATTTAATTTTGTACTAACAGTATGTGTGTATCATCATCATCATCATCATCATCATCAACCCATGTTCGTCCACTGCTGGACGTAGGTCTCTCCCAAGACGTGCCACTGAGCCCGGTCTTCGGCTCTTCTCATCCAATGTTTGCCAGCTACATTTCGCAGATCGTCGCCCCACCTCGTCGGAGGGCGTCCTACACTACGCTTACCTAAACGCGGTCTCCACTCAAGTATTCATTTGCTCCAACGATTGTCGGTTCTACGGCAAACATGGCCGGCCCACTGCCATTTCAGCTTGCTAATCCTTTGAGCTATGTCGACTACTTTAGTTCTCTGTCGGATAACCTCGTTTCGGATTCTATCCTTCAGAGAGACTCCGAGCATAGCCCTCTCCATAGCTCGCTGAGCGACCTTCAGCTTGTGGACCGACCCTACTGTTAGTGTCCACGTTTCGGCAGCATAGGTCATAACAGGTAGGACGCACTGGTTGAAGACTTTCGTCTTCAAACATTGAGGGATGGGCGACGAGAAGACCTGGCGGAGTTTCCCAAACGCAGCCCAGCCCAGCTGAATTCTCCGGTTTAGCTCTCTCTCAAAGTTGTGTCTACCCAACCGCAGGGTCTGCCCGAGGTAGACAACCTCCTGCACAACTTCGAGAGGCATTCCAGCGACAGTGATCGGCTCTGGGGTGATGCGATCATTAATCATGATCTTAGTTTTGTCCAAGTTCATACCCAGGCCGATCCGTCGTGAGGCTGCCGCTAGGCTGTTCAGCATCTGTTGTAGGTCCTGCAACGATTCCGCCAATATGACGATATCATCAGCAAATCGTAAGTGTGAGATGTATTCGCCGTTTATGTTGATGCCCATCCCGGTCCAACTCAGCGTCTTGAACAAATCTTCCAGTGCGCATGTGAACAATTTGGGGGATATGACGTCCCCTTGTCTCACTCCGCGGCGCAACTGGATGGGTTTTGACTGCTGGTTCTGGACCTGAACAGACATGGTGGCATCATTGTATAGACATCTCAGCACTTCGATATATCGCCAGTCCACCTGACATCGTTGCAAGGACTGCAGAACAGCCCAGGTTTCAACAGAGTCAAAGGCCTTCTCATAGTCCACAAACGCTAGGCACAAGGGCTGATTATACTCTTCAGATTTTTGTATAATCTGCCGCATTGTGTGAATGTGGTCTATGGTGCCAAATCCTGCTCGAAACCCAGCCTGCTCCGGTGTTTGGAACTCGTCAAGTCTCCGCGCAAGACGGTTCGAAATAACCCTAGAAAACAGCTTGTAGACATGACTCAAGAGTGAGATCGGTCTATAGTTTTTCAAGAAGGCTTTGTTGCCTTTCTTGAAAAACAACACCACGTCACTTTTGCTCCATGCCCTTGGAGTTCTCCCATAGGTAAGAACGGAATTGAAAACAAGTTGGAATTCTTTCAGAACAGGAGAGCTACCCGCCTTTAAGAGTTCCGAAGTGATTCCGTCTTCCCCTGGGGCTTTTCCATTTTTCAACTGTTTCAAGGCTATCCCGATCTCGTCAATGCTGATCTCTGGAAGATCTTCTGTGTAGTGGCGGGTCAGTGTGGCTCTAGCATCCTCGTTACTAGGTTCGGGACATGATACCTGCGAGGCGTACAACCGACCGTAAAAGTCCTCTATCTCAGCTAAGACCTCCGGCTTGGAGACGACGGTATCACCCCGACGGTATGTGTGTATCTAATGCATTTAAAAAAGCTTTCTATCACAATGAAGGTAGTTATAATTTTTAAGGTATGCCTAAAAATTAGCAAAAAAGTATTATTTCACAACGAGGGTTTTTAGGTAAGCATGCCTATCAATAATCAACAAAAGTTTTATTTTTACAATGAGGGTAGTTTTTAGGTAAGCAAGCTTATGAATTTGCAACAAATGCTTTATTTACAACTAGCGGCCTGTCCCAGCTTCGCATGGGTGGTCATAATTTTTTTGAACATTTTAGGATAAACTAAGACCGTGGGTTCGAGCCTCGCGTCTACTTATTTCATACATTTGCACGCCAGAGTGAGTGAAATCGCACCCCGTGCGTGACCCGTGGACCCGTAAACATTTTTAATTTCGTCATATCTTTTGAATGGAATGTCCGATTTGAAAAATTTAAGAAGTAATCTATAGGTATTGAAACCGTCTTAATTATGAAATGATTTATTTGGATAAGGATTAATACCAAGGTACAAATAAAGACCCTTATCTAGCGGCGGCATTTTAATTATTTTTTTATAATAAAAGAACACTTATTGTGACATAACTATAATAGTTAGACATATGCTGTCGCGACATTTTTTGTAGATGATGACGTGTTCTACAAAATCGTAGTACCTTATTTTGTTCTATCTTCAATAGTTTTAGCAGCGCACGCGATGTAAGGATTTTGTTTTCCACCTTGGGTTACATTATTGGAGTTTTAGTAAGGATCCCTGATGTTTTGAAAATATAATATAGCCTATGTTACTCAGGGATAATGTAGCATTCTAATGATGAAAGAATTTTTAAAATCGGACCAGTAGTTTTTGAGCCTATTTGTTACATACAAAAATACAAATCTTTCCTCTTTATAATATTAGTGTAGAAGTGTAGATGAGGGTTGTTATTAGGTAAGCAAGCCATGCACGCACATGAAACATGATAACCTTCACGGACGTGCATTTACACTCCGGCGTCATCAGCTGTTCGGGAATGGCGCGAGACTCGCCCGTCATCACGTCCACCGCTACTTGACGGAGGGCGTCTTTGAACGTCGACAGATAGTATCTGTTGAAGAAAATTATTACTTAAACTCAATACATTTATTACTTACACGTGGTTTAGTTTAAGTACATATAAAGTTGTTAGATGTAAGTAAGTATGGAAAGTCATATACCAACTTTGACGCCTATATTCGTGACTTGGGGAATGAATTTCAAGTTTCTTAGTAAGCGCCAACAACAGGGGCGGCGAACCTATTTATACCAACTTAAAAAATAAGAGGCCCTAGACGTGCCCTCAAATAATATAAACTAAAGTAGAATAATTGATAATATTAACATCTATTATAAATATTACAACGAAAATTCCAACCGGTGCCCCACGGATCGGGTGGGCGGGCAAAGTAGCTGATAGTTTTTACTATAGTCGCGTTAAACATTCGCTGCAAACTCTGTCATAAATCATCTTAACACTAGTGTTGAGAGTAGTCAGCGCAGGCGCATGCACATTATCGATAAAAAGAATGACTCAGGGCCCGGTGGTTGCGCGGTCGGAGAGGTCATGTTTCGATAGTTCTTATCGACTCCATTAATGCACATCTCTGCGCTTAAACAAAAGGATCGTGCCGTTCTCCTAAGTGCGAGAGAGAGAGCAATATTGCTGTCTAGTTCCGATAATTTATGACCGAGTTTGAAGCGAGTGTTTAATGCGACTATAAAATACAATCTTTTATCCATGGCGTGCCCAAAATATTGTGACACATGCCATCAATGGCACGCGTGCCAATCGTTCGCCACCCCTGGCCTACAACCTTCAAACAGTGCCTGTGCCAAATTTCTGATCACTATGCCTTGTCATCATCATCAGCCTGAAGAAGTCCACTTCTTTCGAAACAGTGTGGTGAAAGAATTTTAAGCACACCTCAAAGAGGCTCCTTTCGAACACTTGACACAGGTTTTAAGATCGATTCTGAACACTCTGTAAACGTATCTATGTCAAACTGTTTTGGTATTATGTATTTAAAAGCTGGTGCCCGCAACTTCGTCTGCGCAGGATAAGTCACACAATATCTATAAATTGTAGCCTAAGTGTCTGATGTATAAGCTATATTATTGTAAAGTTTCATTAAAATCCATTCAGTACTTTTAACGTGAAAGAGTCACCAACATCCATACTTACAAACTTTCGCGTTTATAATATTAGTAGGATTATAAAACAAATATCGGATTGCCATATTTCAAATTGGTTCTCGAATAATATGAGGGCTAAAAAGTTATGTGAAGGCAAGTTTACGTTAGACGCTTTGTACAAAAGCTGATTTTAATATCATGTAAAAAATATGTTAGTACATAATTTAAATCAACACCACTCATTTTTAAGGCTACATGATTTGTAACAAACTAAAACTAACCTCCCTATTCCGTAGGTGATTTCCGCCACCGAAAACTCTGTACACAACGCGTGGCCAAAGTAAACCGGCATCATATCCCTATGTCTATCCGTCTCGGTGTTTTCCAACACCATTAGCGTAGCAGTCTTTATGTCGGTCCAATAAGAGTCATATTCGTGTACCGTGGAACCGTTGGGTGTTTCACCGAGTGCAATGTCGATTGCGTACTGTTTGATTGCGTCTTTGAAATGTTGGATGACGAATCTATGGGAAAGTAGACTCTATTGCTTTTGTAATAAAGGTCTGTTTAGAATTTGTGTGTAGTTTTATTTACCTATTAGCTGAAGCGACTCCGTCCTTCATTAGACCAGTGAATTTTCTTTCGCCAGTACGTGTGTAGTCACCCTGAAATATATATATATTAGAATACCTACTAAATATGCCAGCATCATGCATTAAGGCGAAGACAAGAGCTAATGTACCTCTCGCTCGCACGTTTCGACATGTTGAAATATATAAAAACACATGAACATGAACAATGTTTCTTTTACTAACCAGTGTGCAATGTGATTGCCCATAAAATGGTTGAATGTGATTTTTCGAAAAAATGAGTTTAGTGTTTTTATATATTTCAACAAGTCGAAACGTGCGAGCGAGAGATACATTAGCTTTTGTCTTCGCCTTAAGCCCACCTCTTGTACACTTATTTTTGTGCAATAAAATGTTAAATAAATAAATCAATCAATAAATCAAATAACTTTATTGCGAATATAGGTACATGGTTTTATACAGATGTCAGGGTTTATAATAATTGATCCTCCATACTCAACTTAATAATAGCATGCAATAAAAATAATTTAGGTATAGGTACAATTTCAAATTAATAATGTCATGGATTAAAAAAGTTAAAAAATAAGATTAAAAAAGATATACAATGTCAAAAAAATATATAAATATGGCGCTACTACCTAACTCAACCAATCACAAACGTACACGTAAATATTGAATGTCCATCAATATTTATTTTATTTATTTATATTCCACTATCTTGAAATGGCACTAGCTTAAAACCTATTTTGCAACAACATTTAAATTTATATATTTTTTTCTAATATGTTACAGTATAGAGAGCCTTCCAACTTCCTTCCAACTTCCAATCCTTTACAAAAATACAGATTCAACTATATTTGTGCTCAAACGGATTTTTCTTAAACGGCGAAGAAAAACATTGTGAGGAACTCATTAAATAATCTAACAGCGGCGATGGGCTTGCAATCTGTCACGCATGGAATAGAATAGATTTTTTTTTATTCAACACCCAAACACGGGTACCTACAGCAGCATCACATAGGTAACAAGAAAAACAGCAAGAAGACAAAACTGAGGAATATAGAACATATAGAATATCTGTACCCCAAGTATGAGTTTTGCTTACGTTTTGCGTATCTCTATCGCGTCTTCATACAAAACCCGCAATGAACACGGAACAAAAACGTAAAACGAAAAACGAAATATCGTAAGCAAAACTCATACTTGGGGTACTGGTCTGTACCTCAAGTATGAGTTTTGCTTACCATATTTGGTTTTTCGTTTTACGATAGATAGAGAGCGATAGAGATACACGCGATAAACGCGATAAACCCGCAATGACCACGGAACAAAAACGAATTGTTTTTGTTCAGTGTTCATTGCGGGTTTTGTATGAAGACGCGATAGAGATACCGATACGGAACTTTATGTAGCAAGTATGATGAAAATTAGTAGTAGAACATAAAGTTCCATATCGGTATCCCTATCGCGTTTTGATACAAAACCCGCAATGAACACGGAACAAAAATGTAAAACGAAAAACCAAATATGTTAAGCAAAACTCATACTTGGGGTACTGATCACTTGGTGTTTGGTCTTATAGGGGTATTATGTTACACGTTGTATAAAAGTTGTTTTACCTTCAGTGCCTTAGTCCCAGCGTACTGCCTAGAGAGTATATCACCATTATCAGCCCACATGGTCAGGAATGCTTGTCGTAGCGAAGTGGGTAGGACGCAGCCGGGCGTGGCAAGACCGAGTCGGCATAGTTGCAGTTCTAACACGTACTTGGCTATGGCTGTCTGTAATAAAATTATTCGATTTGGGTTTACATCAAAAAACATTACACAGTCGGCTATATACACACCCATATACCCATATCTACGCTACAATTACATATATACACGTTTGTTGCCTGTACTTCTTGCTTGGTCGCGTGGAACTGGCACCTAGATTCACCTAGCTTTAAGAGGGTAGAGCTCTTTGTGAAGGGCTCGTCCGGGGAATTACTACCACCACGCCTTTTTCTGCCGCCAAGCAGCAACGCTGTGTTTCGGTTTGAAGAGTGTGGTTGCCGGTGTAATTACAGGCACATGAGGTTTAACATCTGTATGCCTCTTTTTTTTATACAACTTGCTGATGGAATAAGCAGATGGCCCACCTGATGTTAAGTGGTAACCATCACTTATAACACCTCGTAAGTCACGCACGATAGGAACGTGCCCTGCCCTGCGTCCATCAACTTGAGGCATACAGATGTTAAGCCTCATGTGCCTATAATTACACCGTCAACCACACTCTTCAAACCGAAACACAGCAACGCTGCTTGGTGGCAGAAAAAGGCGTGGTGGTAGTACTTCCCCGGACGAGCCCTTCTCAAAGAGACCTTAAAAAAAGTATTAAAAAACTTCATATTACATGTTACCTGTACAACATTGGTCCTATCAAGGCAGTCGATACAGTTGACTCTGAAGACGGCACTCTGCGCACAGATGAGACCTCTATCGTCCCGCCAGCAGAACCGCATCTCCGAGATGACGTCAGCGACCGCGTTTATCAGGATACTCACATTCTCGTAGTGCATGCCGCGGCTGACAACATATATTAACTATTATCAAAAAACCTTTATTTTGACAGCCTTCACAGCTCAGTTGGTAGTAGCTCTGCCTTCTGTGCCGTAGGCCGTGGGTTCGATCCCCAACGAGAACAAATATTTGTGTGATGAACATAGATGTTTGTTCTCTGTCTGGGTGTTATATAATATTATAAGTATATATTGACAAAAAAAGGATATAGTAGTATATCAGCTATCTGGTTGCCATATCACAAGCTTTGGCTTAGTTTGGGGCGAGATAGTGCTGTGTGGAATGTCCACCAACATTTATTTATTTATTTATTTATGCCAACCAAAACTATAGGAGAAATACAAAAAACTATATTGTTTTATTGTATTCAGCGTTGCTGTGTTTCGGTTGGAAGAGTGTGGTTGCCGGTGATAACTGGCACATGGGGCTTAACATCTGTATGCCTCAAGTTGATGGACGCAGGGCGGTGCATCGTAGGGCACGTTCCTATGGTGCGTGACACTTGCAATGCTTTGTTATAGGATGGCTACCACTTAACATCAGGTCATCTGCTAGTTCTATCAGCAAGTATTATAAACAAAATTCCTTACCAATACTCGTGGAAGTCAAAGGTAGCATACACAACGTCCGGACTGTTATATCTGAGCACATGGTTACCATACGCCTCCCATATAACGCGCTCCCTTCCTTGCTGTTCCACTAAGTTGACTATACACACTTGCTTGTACAACTTAAGTTCCTCTTCAAAGTGCTTCTTGAACGCCTGGTGAGATGTTTCTTCGTCTGAGAATAAATAAGGAAAGCTTTGAAATAATGCACAAAACTTAATAAAACCGGCCAAGTGCGAGTCGGGCTCGCGCACGAAGGGTTCCGTATATATATAAAACGGCAAAGAAATCACGTTTGTTGCACGGGAACCCACTTAAATATTTATTTTATTCTGTTTTTTAGTATTTTTGTTATAGCGGCAACAGAAATACATCATCTGTGAAAATTTCAGTCAGACAGACAGACAGACAGACAGACAGACAGACAGACAGACAGACGGACGGACGGACAGCGGAGTCTTAGTAATAGGATCCCGTTTAACCATTTGGGTACGGAACCCTAAAAATGGACTAAAATAAAACAATATCCCGCCCTTAGTTATCTAAAGTTAAAGGGCTGACAACCGTATCAACTTCTCGCTCGCACATATCAACATTTTGAAGATATAAAATTACTGGCTATGAAACCAAGTTTAGTGAAACCATAATATTACAAAGGTTCAACTAAAATTAAATTTTGATCCAAACATTTTTCTTTAAAAGTTTTATAAAGTACGGAAACTAGTTTAGTACAAAAACTTTTAGGAACAAAACCTTGTTAAAATCTTTTTTTACTAAACCTTTTTCTTTCATAACTTAATTCTTATATTAATATCTTCAAAAACATTAGTGAAATGTGCGAGCGATTTTAACCTTACCATTTCAAATTTTCACCTTAAGACTTCAGAAAGAGGATAACAGAAGTGATTGTACTCACCTTTGTCTAAGCGTGGTGGAGGTCTGAACTTGTAATCAGGTTGACTCCAGAATATCGGTACAGAGCCACGAACCTGCAAAGTTTATACAAGACACTTATTCATTGTTTCATGTTCTTAAAAAAGGGGGTAACAATTGTCCAGGCCATGAGCCCCGATAGGGCATTACAATGGTGTATACATGCCTTTGGGCGAATTAGAATGTAGGTATCTTAAATTCAGTAGGTACCTTAAAAGTTATACAACGTGTACCATAATACCCCTATAAAGCCAAAGACCAAGTGATCAGAACTAGCACTGGAATACTTTGACGCGTGCAAAGGTTGAATATATAGTTTACGAAATTCCCATGCAAAAGTAAAATTAATATTGTCGCAGAAATTCGCAACACCCCTGAGGGCTTATTACGAGTTTAGTGCCGATCGTCGATCGTTACGATACACCGAATTTTCTATGAAAATAAATCAACGGCATCTAGCGTATTCTTTGAGAACCTGTTTTTTTTTCATAGGAAATTCGGTGTATCGTAACGATCGACGATCGGCACTAAACTCGTAATAAGCCCTCTGATACTGTTTACGTAAGTACCAAGGTCACGCACTCACGGAACGTACAAACAGCTGTGTATAGGGCTGCCTCATGGTGTGTTCATATTGGAGGAACGTTTAAGAGACATTTCATAAATGAAAAACTACGAAATTTCAAAAATTGTATAACAAAAGGTGTTCGTCATGACCTGTAGAACACCCTGATTCCGGGGTTATAGGGGTATTATGTTACACATTGTATAAATGTCAAATTTATAACGAATACTAACACTGTTATAGTTCGCGTCACGTAAGAAGAGCGCTGAACACATGACTTTCTCAGAATTTCTAAATTATATAATTATATACTGAATTTGCCTAACGATAGCGTAGCTGTGTTTCGGTATGAAATTATTATAGGCACATGAGTAGTCTCATGTATGTTAGGTCTAAATTGAGGAAATATTTTACCTGTACAAAGGAAGCCCTATGGATGCTGTCGGAACATATTATGGAGACTATCTGTTCTGTTTCGACGTAATTAGCAACCTTCCCTCCCGTCTCTATACCTCTACGGTTGTATCTGAAATAAAACATTTTTAGAACATATATTAATGTTTTTTTTATTTACCTATAATATCCCATAGCTGGGCAAAGGTCTTTTTTCTCTCCATTTTTCAATTCAAATTAATGAATACCTATATTCGGTCTGTCTGAAGAATATTGACGCCCGCGGCTTCGATCGCGTTTAATAAATATATCACGGTTCATACATGCCCTGAATCGCGGACAAGTGTATTTGCCTAGCCAATTTAAACTGAAAACTCGGAATGAATATGGTACAAGCGAAACCTTGGAATACAAGGAAACTGCTTCTGGAATATCACGGTCTAGTTACGATTAGATGTGCGAGCCAAATGTTGATAAGTTATGGATTGAGGTCGTCAGAAGGTGCCTACTTTTTTAGGCCAAAATAATTATCCCAAATGAACAAATTAACTAACGCGATTTATTCTTCACTTCTGCCAAATAGTGCTAAGTTATAATCATCATCATGGGCCTGAAGAAGTCCACTGTTGGGTACCTTCTGACGACCTTAATCCATAACTTATCAGCATTTGGCTCGCACATCTAATCGTAACTAGACCGTGACTTTCCAGATGCAGTTTTAAACTTTAACCCAAGGTACATATGGTTCAAATTTGGATAAAACAATGTAGTTTTATCACTGAATCTTCAAAAGAGGTTTATAACTTTAACAATGCTTTAACTCGTTGGAAATGTAATGCATATTTCGATGGCATTGCGTACTTCCGGTGTTTAATCTACTACTAACCTTTTTTTACCAGTAAAAACTATAAACAAAGCTTCGTCGTATTTATTTAAATCGTATTTATTCGTCGTATCTATCGCTATCTACCGTAGCGTTCTATTCTTGGCTAGGAATATTGATTTTTCAAAAATCCAATGATACAGTTTTAGTTTACATAAAAATCGGGGCCGAGACTCCTTTGAGTACTTTTCGCTATTCCTCATAGTTTCAGATTTGGTCACACACGCCTATTTGTAAAATTCACCCTGTATAATATATTATGTCTTCAAAATTAATTACCTTGTGCCCGCCTGATATCTTGACCGCCTGGATATGATTCCTAAAGTAAAGCTTTCGTCACAACTGCTGGAACTAGACAGGGATTCAGTATTCAGTGGGTTTTCTGCTTGTTCTACTGCTATTTGTGATAGGTGAACGTAGCCTTGGATTACGGGCAGTACCCATTGATCACAGTCTGGACTCTGAAATGTAAACAGACCTTAAAAGACATCTGATTAGTCAAATCATTGATTGCTTCTTCTTCTTGTCGTATCAATAGTTTCTTGCGAAACAGTGTGGTGAAAGGTTTTTAAGTGCGCCTCAAGAGGCTCCTTTCGAGCACTTGACACATGCTATAGAACTAGGGTTAGAGTGTGATTGAACCACAGACATGCAAATATACTAACTAAAATAATTTTAGCAGGAAGTAGGATTTAGAAAGGACTTCCATGAAATCATGCCTGAATCAATTAATGGTACCTATTTTGTTTATATTGTATTTGAATAACTTAATATTTATATTTTCCTCAATAAATCTTACTTACTACCACATTACAAGGAAAAAATATGAAAAAACTAACTTGTTTAAGTTCACTCACTTTAGCTACTTACCCCAAGAGCTATAATATCCTTCATCATATGTTTGTTCCAGAAAAATCTATCATCAACATGTTTCCACCATCTTGTAATATCTGAAACTGCTTTTCCATTTCCATCTTCTAGCTCCAGTTTCTTCTCAATCTCATATTGTCTTTGGAGACTGTTCGTCAGATCAAGAGTGCGGGAATAGTAGAAACTATCAGAATCATCAAAGATTTTGTGCAATTCATCGGTGAGTCGTTTATCGAAACGCTCCGCTAGTTTTGGGTCACGTTTTTTGTTGACTGTTTGTTTTACCTGTTGAAAACAGAACCATTTAAAATTTAAACAGTTCATTTTGTAGTACTTTCAGTAGACTTTATGCTAACCTTTTAAGCATGTTACCTGAGTGGCAGCCTGTTGTGTCGTCGTTTTGATGGTATTACTAACATTTTTAACTGCTCCTACAGTTTTGTTTAAAAATGCTGAATTCTCAAATAGCCGAGTCCCCATCTTCTTGTTCAATGACCTGTTGGAGCTGGTCAGGGAGTTTGCAGAGCCGTGTTTGGTGCAAGGACATAGTTCCACTTCCTGATTCATGGGACCCATATTTAAAAAGCAAATAGACTTGATTTTGTAAATTGTGTGATGGAAGTATATGTTTCCAACTGGTACACTCTCTTTTATTATCATTAGACGTGGTTCGAATATGTTGGAGTGGTCCACGTTGCCTATTATTCCTTCTGTGATGCCTAAACATTCTATATCCTCGATATCTGAGAGGTCCCATGCTAAAACAATGAAAATATTATGCGAAATTAGTTGTGTAATCTACAGCACTTCATGCATAGTGAAGCCCTGTGCGCCACTAACATATTGTACATTTTACAATAAATATTATGTAGGATCCAATTCATTATGTAGAATACGAAAAAAACTGAGAAAATAATAATAATAAAGGTAACATACCCGAACGAACTGAAAATGCACCTGTTAATCGGTTCCACCACAAACTGGACTCATTTCTTACGAATATATAGTATGATTCTGATCTAAACAATTCCATTGTGATACATTAATTCATTGAGCACTGATTTTTATTTTATTTTCATCATGTTTTTGTTGATAGAAACAATTTTTCGATTTTTGTGATTTTATTATATTCAATTTGACAGAATTTTGACAGTAAAGTAGGAGTGGGGCTTCAAGTGGGGCGGACGGAGTACACCACAGATAACAACTTTTTTCGTGCTATTCGTTGGTTCAAGTAAAACATAGATTAATAATACTATAGATTGCCTACGAGCGTATACCCGAGCAAGACGGACAACAAGTACATACAATTTATGGGTTGCCACATCATACTATTTTCACCCAACCAAGCATAAGCTATGATGTCGCCGCGGCTCCAGTTGTTTGTTTAATGATGTTTAATTAAAGCTAGTTTCTGCAGTTTAATAGTTTGTACCCTCCTCTAGGTTACGCCATTTTAATATCTTCTAAGGAATGAGCTAGAAAAAAGCCTACACAGCTCAGTTGGTAGCCTTCTGCGCCGTAGGCCGTGGGTTCAATCCTACCGAGAACAAACATTTGTGTGATGTGATACTAGACGTTTGTTCTCTGCCTGGGTGGTTGTAATTTGGCTTAATTTGGGGCTATATAGTGCTGTGTGGAGCGTCCACCAATATTTATAAAAAATAAAATAAAAAAAACAGGGCGAACTGGCACTAAGCTGGCATTTTAGACATTGACATCAGAACCCTAGGCCTCGCGAGCTAGAGTCCTGGATTTTCCTAGTGAGGGGAACAAAACTAGCTAGTGGTGCTATTCTTCACATTCTACCACCTACCAATAGTTTAACTATGTTACTGCACCAGCTAGGTAAAATTTTTATGAATAAAAAACAATTTATTTATTTATCATTGTCAAAGTCAAAGTCAAAGTCAATAGGTATTTATTCAATAAAATCACAAGGATCACTTTGAAACGTCTTAAAGCTAGGTGACTCTAGGTGCCAGTTCCACGCGATCAAAGCCTAGAAGAACAGGCAACAAACTTACGGCTTGGTTCCTACCGTTCTTTTGTATGATCCTTTTACAATGTAATACAATATATTATTGAAGTTAAGTGAGGCGTAGGCATATTGATTTATTTATTCCACATCCCTACTCATCAGAAACCGTAATTCAAAAGGTTAATTTATAACGCGTGCTTCAATTTTAAATTAAGTTGGTATAAACAATACATCTTAACAGGAGTAAGCCAGCTTATGCTAGAGCTGACCATAAGCCTGAGCAATGCCACCACTTTGCCCTGAAGCGCGAAGTGGTGGCATTATGAATACAGCTATCCTCAGAACATCACTATGAATAATTATGTCATAAATACATTAAAATATATCACGTGTAAGTACGTATTTATTTATTAGACGATAAATATTTAATAGTTTGTACATAACAATTTCAGATGAGAATATTTTCTTAATTCACACTTTAAAGCAAGATTTTTTAAACATACTTTTTATATCCAGAAAAAAAAGCGGAGATACCGTTTATGTTGAAATAGCCCAAAAGTTTTTTAGTCCGTAAGTTTCTTGCCTGTTCTTCTAGGCTTTGGTCGCGCGCGAGGAACTGGCGGTACATTCACCTTGTACCAATTTAAGACGTTTCAAAGAGATCCTTGTGATTGTACTGAATAAAGACCGTTTTGATTTTGATTTTGGAGCTTGGTGACCTGGAGTCCACCAGCCCAAAGTAGTTGCATCTTTGGGAAATCTGTAAAACAAACATGTTATTATTAGGCATATGTAGGTATTTAATCATACTACGCGATGGTGGTCTCAGGCATAAAATAACTACCAACTTCTCATATGAAAATCGTGAGGAGACTTAAATTATTAAAATGTAACGCAAAGCTAAAAAAATAAATTAAATGAAATTAAAATATATGTACCTACTACCTATACCTATATTATATTTTTTTTCATTATGTACTTAAGTCAAACAAACCTTATTTCTTTGAATAATAATAAGTTGCGACATTGTCTTTTTTTTCTAGATTATTGTGTGTATTTGAACTTATCCTAACATATCAGAGTCGAATCCACCCTAAAGTTGTTCGTTTCCCAACATTTTTGGCAAATAGATTTTGTTTTAGTTGGCAGCCCGAAAGATCGTATAACCCAGCCAAATTATGTTTCTATAGAACTGTATCGGTTTGAATCTTAGATCAAGAATACAATAGATAGAGCATCAAATAATAATACCAAGAGTAAGAGAGACGCAATAATACAAATTATACCTATGAGTGAGAGAAATATAAAATAAATGTTTTGTCCCTTTCTGCGTATACGTTTTTGATTGTTTAGCACCAAGTTTGGTGCTAAACAAACCGCTTGGTGCTTGTGAGTTTACAGGTGTTTAGTGCCAAAGTTCTTTGAAAATAGTGTGTGCCTAGGTCCCAGTATACGTAGAGTTAAGTTTATAATGTGGTGCATTGTAGTATTTTAGGCTGTGATAATGATACAGCTCGGAAAACTGAAAATTAAGCTTCCTTCGGTAAGTAGCACTTTTATGTTCTATTTGTCAATTAAACTATAAAACGGAGAATGCACAGTGTCCACAATTAATCATTTAACGGTTGTGTTTACTTTCTATCGCATATCATAGTAGATTTCTAGAATTTAATTATTTTGTAAAATTGAGTATAGGTTACTATAAACCACACAAATGACATGGCTATTCAAACCGATACAGTTCTATAGAAACATAATTTGGCTGGGTTATACGATCTTTCGGGCTGCCAACAAAAACAAAATCTATTTGCCAAAAATGTTGGGAAACGAACAACTTTAGGGTGGATTCGACTCTGATATGTTAGGATAAGTTCAAATACACACAATAATCTAGAAAACAAATGACAATGTCGCAACTTATTATTACCTTATTCAAAGAAATAAGGTTTGTTTGACTTAAGTACATAATGAAAAAAAATATAATATAGGTATAGGTAGTAGGTACATATATTTTAATTTCATTTAATTTATTTTTTTAGCTTTGCGTTACATTTTAATAATTTCAGTCTCCTCACGATTTTCATATGAGAAGTTGGTAGTTATTTTATGTCTGAGACCACCATCGCGTAGTATGATTAAATACCTACATATGCCTAATAATAACATGTTTGTTTTACAGATTTCCCAAAGATGCAACTACTTTGGGCTGGTGGGTTAACGCTACGGGTTACCAAGCTCCAGGTCACCAAGCTCCAAAATCAAAATCAAAACGGTCTTTATTCAGTACAATCACAAGGATCTCTTTGAAACGTCTTAAATTGGTACTAGGTGAATGTACCGCCAGTTCCTCGCGCGCGACCAAAGCCTAGAAGAACAGGCAAGAAACTTACGGACTAAAAAACTTTTGGGCTATTTCAACATAAACGGTATCTCCGCTTTTTTTTCTGGATATAAAAAGTATGTTCAAAAATCTTGCTTTAAAAAGTGAGAATTAAGAAAATATTCTCATCTGAAATTGTTATGTACAAACTATTAAATATTTATCGTCTAATAAATAAATACGTACTTACACGTGATATATTTTAATGTATTTATGACATATTCATAGTGATGTTCTGAGGATAGCTGTATTCATAATGCCATCACTTCGCGCTTCAGGGCAAAGTGGTGGCATTGCTCAGGCTTATGGTCAGCTCTAGCATAAGCTGGCTTCCTCCTGTTAAGATGTATTGTTTATAACTACTTAATTTAAAATTGAAGCACGCGTTATAAATTAACCTTTTGAATTACGGTTTCTGATGAGTAGGGATGTAGAATAAATAAATCAATGATAAATAAATAAATTGTTTTTTATTCATAAAAATTTTACCTAGCTGGTGCAGTAACATAGTTAAACTATTGGTAGGTGGTAGAATGTGAAGAATAGCACCACTAGCTCTGTCCCCCTCACTAGGAAAATCCAGGACTCTAGCTCGCGGGGCCTAGGGTTCTGATGTCAATGTCTAAAATGCCAGCTTAGTGCCAGTTCGCCCTGTTTTTTTTATTTTATTTTTTATAAATATTGGTGGACGCTCCACACAGCACTATATAGCCCCAAAATAAGCCAAATCACAACCACCCAGTCAGAGAACAAACGTCTAGTATCACATCATACAAATGTTTGTTCTCGGTAGGATTGAACCCACGGCCTACGGCGCAGAAGGCTACCAACTGAGCTGTGTAGGCTTTTTCCTAGCTCATTCCTTAGAAGATATTAAAATGGCGTAACCTAGAGGAGGGTACAAACTATTAAACTGCAGAAACTAGCTTTAATTAAACATAATTAAACAAACAACTGGAGCCGCGGCGACATCATAGCTTATGCTTGGTTGGGTGAAAATAGTAAGATGTGGCAACCCATAAATTGTATGTACTTGTTGTCCGTCTTGCTCGGGTATACGCTCGTAGGCAATCTATAGTATTATAAATCTATGGTTTGAATAGCCATGTAATTTGTGTGGTTTATAGTAACCTATACTCAATTTTACAAAATAATTAAATTCTAGAAATCTACTATGATATGCGATAGAAAGTAAACACAACCGTTAAATGATTAATTGTGGACACTGTGCATTCTCCGTTTTATAGTTTAATTGACAAATAGAACATAAAAGTGCTACTTACCGAAGGAAGCTTAATTTTCAGTTTTCCGAGCTGTATCATTATCACAGCCTAAAATACTACAATGCACCACATTATAAACTTAACTCTACGTATACTGGGACCTAGGCACACACTATTTTCAAAGAACTTTGGCACTAAACACCTGTAAACTCACAAGCACCAAGCGGTTTGTTTAGCACCAAACTTGGTGCTAAACAATCAAAAACGTATACGCAGAAAGGGACAGAACATTTATATTATATTTCTCTCACTCATAGGTATAATTTGTATTATTGCGTCTCTCTTACTCTTGGTATTATTATTTGATGCTCTATCTATTGTATACTTGATCTAAGAAGTAAAACGTTGAGGTACAGAAAAAAAAATACCCAAAAATCATCTTGTGAGTTTTCTGTCTTCTGTGGTACTAGTATTCTCTTATCTGTGTCTGTGGTAAGCATGATAAAGTAGTGTAGTCTCTAGCACATTCAATAAATATATCCATCAAGTTTATCAGTAATTGATACGATCTCTACATCTCTACATATAAAAATTCACGCAAGACAGAAACTGCAAAAATAAACACAAGGAATAAAACAAAACGTTAGACTAGGCGGTATGGTCAAAGAACTGCTATAGCCTGCTCAGAGGAGCGAAAAAAAAAACAAGACGACACAACACAAGACATTTTTCATTCATCCATCCATGCATTTTTCATTTCTCATCTGCGAAACGCAAGGATTTTCAATGCTCGCCTGTTACTACCAACTGAAAACTTCTAAACATAAGAATGAAGACAAATTCGATAATTATTACAGTAATTTACCCTGCAGAAGTTTTTCTGCATCCGAAGATTTATCGACAAAATGCAGAGTATGCTTGCAAGAAGGAAACTCTTCGATCTATGAAAAGGAAAATTCTGAAGTTATAGCTGAAGCCCTACTAATATTCTGTAGCATATTTATAAGTGAAGAAGATGGGCGCTCAAACCGATTGTGCTTTACTTGTTACAAATTCATCGAACAAGCAATATCATTCCGCAAAGTTGCTTTGCGGTCAGAAGAGCTTCTCAAAAAACCGGTCAAAAAAGAGATCAATTATGATTTCGAAGATAATCATGTTTACAGCGATAATAGTTGTGAAGCACAGGACCCTGAGAGGTGTTCAGACAACCTGAAAATGAATGTGCCTAGCAAACAAGACTGTATTTCAGTAAAACCAGAAAAAAAAGAAAAAGTTCCATACAATACCAAAGTGACATGCCCTGTATGTAGCAAAGTTATGAACAGATCCTACTATAAAGAGCATGTGACCAAACATGATCCAAACCATAAAAGATATGTTTGTGACATTTGTGGCAAATCATTCCGACTGCGATGTGCTTATCATAATCATAGTTTGAGACACCGCACAGGTTTTCCCTTCAAGTGCCAACTTTGTCCATATCGAGCTCAATATAGAGAGCTTTTGAAAACACACATGCGCACACATACTGGAGATTACAGATACATGTGTACAGAATGTCCGGCTCGATTCTTAGTAAAAAGCAATTTAAACAGTCACATGCTTAGGCACAAGGAGCCCCAGTTCAAATGTGATTCTTGCAAAAGAGCTTTTCACACTAAGCTTAAGTTAGAACGCCATTTTCAGTGTGATCATTTAGGTATTAAGAACCATGTATGTAATATTTGTGGCAAGGCATTTGGGTACAGGAATGCTATGATGAAACATCAACGTCATGTTCATAAGAGAGAAAAGATATCATTTGGACGAATGCCATCCTATTTACAGGCAGAAAAACAACTGTCTGGATAGGAGTATATATTAGAAAACCTTAGATTTTATGAAGTAAAATATGTAACTATAGTCTTTGACATAGAAATAAAAAACAATATTGTCCCCACCGAGAAAAAACATTTGTGTGATGAACATAGATGTTTGTTCTCTGTCTGGGTGTTGTATAATATTATAAGTATGTATTTACAAAAAAACAAAAAAGTATTTATGTATTATATCAGCTATCTGGTTCCCATATTACAAGCTCTGGCTTAGTTTGGGGCTAGATAGTGTTGTGTGGAAAGTCCACTAATATTTATTTATTTAAGATATAAATAAATAAATAAGTATTTGTGGACATTCCACACAGCACTATCTCACCCCAAACTAAGCCAAAGCTTGTGATATGGGAACCAGATAGCTGAAATACAGAGAACAAACATCTATGTTCATCACACAAATGTTTGTTCTCGGTAGGGATCGGACCCACGGCCTACGGCCTACTACCAACTGAGCCGTGAAGGCTGTCAAAATATCGTAATATCATGCATGCATGCAATGTTCCATAGTAATAGCAAGTGTATGAATGTAATGTAAGTACCACTATACCTTAGATAGGCAGTAACTAGTACTAGCTATAGATTAGTGATGTCCAATCCAAACCGATGGTTCGTGGCCGTCTGGTAACTTACGACCAAAGTGACCGTGACTATAGTGTTATATTAGGATGATTTTGCGTGTTGCGTACCTATTTATTATCAGCCCTCTGTCCCACTGCTAGACAAAGGCTTCCCCCTAATCCCCCCACACATCATGATCCTTGAATAAAAAAGTATTCAAAAGGAAATGCATTTTATTTCCAAAATATTCCTAGAATATTTTCTAGTCATTTTTATGATACAACGGAAGACGAGGTAGTATGGTCTTAAAACTTAAACTTGCACCAAGCGTAAAAAAAACCAATATAACCTAAAGTGTTACTTTTGCCGCGTTAAAGAATCCATATTTGTTATGTTGGCAGTACTTAGATTTGGATTTTTAGAGTAACATCCGGGATTTGCTTACACTACTGTCAGTCAATGTGTCAGTAGAATGGGGATAGCCATGGGTAACTCACTCAAAAAACATGATCCGCAGCTCATCAGTTCATTTACAGTCTCGAGCCGGAGTTGAACCGCGGCTCAGATTTTAAGGGTACAGTACATCTGCTTGTTCTATCAATCTACACTAATATTATAAAGAGGAAACATTTGTATTTTTGTATGTAACGAATATGCTCAAAAACTACTGTTCCGATTTCAAAAATTCTTTCACCATTAGAATGTTACATTATCCCTGAGCCCGTTAACATTTTTAATTTCGCCATATCTTTTGAATGGAATGTCCGATTTGAAAAATTTAAGAAGTAATCTATAGGTATTGAAACCGTTTTAATTATGAAATGATTTATTTGGATAAGGATTAATACCAAGGTACAAATAAACACCCTTTTCATTTCATTTCAGTGAAAGAATTTTTGAAATCGGACCAGTAGTTTTTGAGCCTATTCGTTACATACAAAAATACAAAAATGCAAATCTTACCTCTTTCTAATATTAGTGTAGATAGTGTAGATAGTGTAGAAGTAGACGCGAGGCTCGAACCCACGGTATAAGTTTGTCCTAAAATGTTCAAAAAATTTATGACCACCCATGCGAAGCTGGGACAGGCCGCTAGTAGTTGTATAAAAAAACAGTGCCAAGACTTCAAGCAAGCATCGAACAATTGCAGGAGCCGCGAAGACACGACTTTGTTAGCTAACTTACTTACCTACTTCTAGTTACCATTATGAAGTGACCTTCATAAGAAGCTTGAATAATTCCACTTTTGAATATTGACCTCATTTGGGAGGGTTTTTCAAAGTCACCATAACCTTGCGAGGCTTTGTAAAATAAAGAATTTTAATTTGTTCCACTCAACATCAGGTCATCTGTATGTTCCATGTATATACAAATCATTATAATGTTTTAAATAAATCTCATCAGAACAAGCAGATGTTGATAACCCACCTGATGTTAAATCGTAAACATCACCTTTATCAAAGCTCGCAAATCACGCAATATATAAACGTGTCCTACGATGCACTGTTCATCCATCAACATAATGTTGCGCCGGAGGCCTAGCAACTTGTTTCGTTATATATCCTGACGTACAGGTGTTTTCAGAAGGCTGAAATATGTTTTCAGCCGTTGCCAGAAGAGGCTCTGTCACCTCCCAGTTGATTACAATTTCGACCAAGTTGCCGTGGTTTTCAGGCGCCTGAAACATGTTTTCAGTCCGTTTCAGGCTATTACCCATCGATCCATGCAATATCCTGAAAACCCGTTTTCAGGCGTTTTCAGGACCCCTTATGGACCTTCGAAGGACATTTCACTATAGAGCCATATTTGCATAGGAGTGAAAGAGATAGCAGACTTTCGAATATTCTAGACTACTGTTCTAGAATCAATCGAAGGAAATGAACGAGAGCTATTTCTGTGGAAAGAGATGCAAGTATGGTCTAGTATGATCCAGAACATTCTCGGGTTAGCTGCGTCGTATATAAAGCCAGTCGGCGAGAGCGACAGGAGTCAGTTTGTGGAGAGGACTCGAGAAGAAAGAGAGTTAGTGAAAACGGTTCGAGGAGTCAGTTCGGTGAGATGGCTCGAGAAGAGAGCCAGTTTGTGAAGATGACTCGAGGAAGAAGTCAGTTCCAGGGAATGGCTCAGGAAGAAGAGAGTTGGAAGAAGTGGATAAAGGAAGAGTACTTTTGTTAAGTGATAGTTGAGTGATAATTAAGTGTGTTAAGTAGTGTTAAGTAGTGTTAAGTAGTGTTTTAGTTATGTTAAGTGTTAGTGTAAATAAATAAGTCATCTCTTGGATTATTATTGTGCATTTTCTATCCATACGAACCCCGAGCTCGTAACAATAACGTAACCAACAGACGTCATTGCGCACGACTCATTTGCCTGTAATTCCACCGGCAAGCCTGAGGTGTCAAACCACACACACACGACGAAACACAAGAAACACAGCAACGATGCTAGGCGGTAGAAATAGGCATAGTGTGGTGGTGGTAGTACTACCTGACAAATTGTATAAAAGAAAGACTAGGTATATGTAAATAAGTCCCTAACTACAACCTATAACCTAGTTTTTAAGTAATTTATGTACCAAGTATCTAACTTTATTTATATAGGTATGGTCGGTTATAATAGATTGAAATTACTATCCTATCATACCTTATTTACCTTATTTACGAAAGCATTAGATTTTTTATTCTAATAATAGTGTTGACTAAAAATGTTAACTAAAATTGTGTAAAGTTTCTTATCGGGAAAAAATCCTTCAAAAATTATGTTAGCAATCATTGCTACCGCGTGAGTGAAGCCACGGGCAGACGAAATAATCATCAAGTTTTATTTCAACTTTGTAAAATTAACCTTATTCAATAAAAGAACAACAATACAAATGTTGATGCAAATTATTTACCACCGTATTACTACATTTTCTATTAATATCACATTTTATTACTATTGTGTAGCTTTCTTAATCGGAAAATATTTCTTCAAAAATTATGTTAGCAATCATGCTACCGCGTGAGAGAATCCACGGGCAGCCGAAAAGTAAATTTAGTTAACTTTGTAAAATGAACCTTATTTATATGTACACAACCTTTTTTTTCAATAAAAGATACAACAGAAAATTTTGATGTAAATTATTTACCACCGTACCCACTTACAAACCTGCTTTTCTAAAAAGAACCCTATTCCTTTCAATTTATCCTTACTTCATAAGTCACTCGCCCGCGCAAATATTATTTCAAACGATTCAACGGTTCGAGTACGTAGTAAACCTTCCAATGAATCAAAATAAATATTCTACTCAAACGGTTCAGGGTTCTGTTTATCATAAAACCAATCTTTGAACCGTTTGAGTTGTGTATCTCATTTTATGAGTAGACCTGAGAACCGCTCCACAGTGGCAAAAATGCAGCATTGGAAATTAGATCTTATTATCTAGACGTAACAATTCAAATTAATTTAGCAAATTAATTGATCAGGATATCTTTTTACAAATATAGACTCTATAAACCTAGGGATAAAATTAATATTAGGCTGGCATGAGAGCTGCTGAGTCGCTGCAAAAGGAATAGAGCTGATACTGACAGATTTTTATTTTTTATTTTTGGGGTCTAGTCCTTTTGCCAAGTCTTATCGGTGTTTGCTTGGAGTCTTTGAAGGTACCAAGGAGAAAAAGAGCTGTTGGATCTGCGGTTCAGCTCCAGCTCGAGACTTTAAATGAGCTGATGCGTTGCGGATCATGTTTTTTGGGAGAGTTACCCTGACAGATTTGCTTGTCTCACATTTAGTGAGAAAGAGATTATAGAATACATTTTTGTAATATTGTGAAGCCCGTATGCCCAGAAAATTCTAAATTAATTATAATAAAAGAAGAGGTAGTATGGTCATAAGGACTTTAGCCTGCGTCTTCAGCACAAAACCAAACAACGAAAAAAATAAAAAACGTCACATCCGGTGTTGGAATGAAATCGTTGATTACGCTGAATTTCGTGGAATTTTCAATGATTAGTTGCGTTTGTGACTGAATTATCTTCAAAATGGATTGGCAATTAACTTGCCGAGTATGCCTAGAAAGCGGTGACATGGTTTCACTGTTCGATTGGGATGAAAATAAGGAACAACTTGGCGACAAGTACACATACTGCTGTAGTATCGCGGTGCGTAAAATTACCAACTCAAAATGGTTGCGATGGCCACCCTAATTTTTTTACAAATAATGTTGCTATATTGGTGTAATTTGTTGATTTTGCGATTTTTTGATGACATCCCTGAGTTTCTTGGCTCAAGAATTGTAGAATTTGACGAGAACTTTAAAAATTTTAGGTCTCCTCGTCCGATTCCCTGCCGACGCTAATTTGCCTTACATGTGTGGATAAGCTTACCTTAGCCTATCAATTCAAGCAGCAATGCATTTCCTCCAACGACACTCTCAAAGAATGTCTGCAAGAGTTCAAGAAATCATCTGCTGCAGTGGCTTCTACATCCAAAGGTAATACTTTTTTTAATTCAGTCAACTGTTACTCCTTGCAAAATCTTTTGGTGAATAGTTGGTTTAGTCTGAATTCTTTGGTAATACAATTCTATAATCATTTCAGTGACAGAGACGGAGACTATAACAATAAAGCAAGAGAATGGTATGCTCCTGCAATATGAATTGCCCGTCGAGCATGACCCTGATGGTCATTGGACAAGAACGGCTATGGCCAAGGCACCAGGTTCAACTGTGGTCACTAAAGCCCCTGGGCCAAAGAAAAGGGGCCGACCACGGAAATATCCTAATGAGCAAGGACAAATTGGTAAATTAACGACATGATTTTATAATCTGAATAAAACAAAAATTCTTGCCTGCTTAATACAAACATTTACACAGCTACTTTCATAATATTATGGAGTAGTGAATATATATTTGGTCTTACGAATGTAAATATAAATGGATAGATATAAGTTAGCTCATCTGATTCAAATCAGTGCCAGTCAGAAGCATCCCCACGACACTGGCTGCATTGCTGTGCAGAATGAAAGTGCTAATGAGCAGAGCCAGATACTTGCTAGCCCTCGGGTCATGCATTGCTTCGATTAGACCAATTATTGGAGATTCCCTTGGTGGATTTTTTGGTGGAACTTAGGTAGACCACCCCTTTCTAATTCTAATTCATGGTGGGGGAATAAGATCTGCACTGACGTCCAGCAGTGCACAATACACCCCATATTGTGCATTTTCCCCTGCTAACCTCACCCCAGCCAGCCCAGCTCCTTAAAGTAGCAGAGCAAGACTTTGGGTTGGTGGCAGACCACCCCTTACAAAGTCTTATTAAATCTTGAACTGTTGATCAATGATAATGCTTTTACAGACTTGTCGCCGTACACAAGAAAGAAGGAGAAGCAAAAAGAGATAGAGGAGGAGTCTCTTACCCAGCTACTGGCCAATGACTCACTGGCCATAAAAGAAGAGCCCGATGAAGCCCATGAACCATTTGAAGGTAATTAGACAAATTATAGTAATAGGTATTGGTAGATCAAGAGTTTTGAGGGAAATTCTAGCCTGGTTTAGTTGTGATTCAATTTGACATCATCATCTTCTTGCGTTTATCTGTCACATTATGTCAGCACAACAGGTTTTATCTCTCCACTCTATGATCAGTCATCTCAGAAGTTACTCCTTTCTTACCCATGTCATCTTTCTTCTCATCTTTGGTTTTACTACTACTCATAACCCTCCACATTAGACATTCTAACATTTGTTACATTAATATTAAATTTTCGCATGTACATGTACACATCTATTGTGGCTAGATTCAAAATAAAAATCAAAATATTTATTTATTTGTACATAAACATAAGGTTTACAATAAAAACAATGTGAACGTTGAGAGCTGCAAAAAATATTACAAATATGGGTAGGTCTGATATGGGTGGGTTGGTCATAACATAACTAACTGTCCATCTGTAATATAAGTAGAGTACTTTATAATGTGTAATGTACACTATTTAAAAAAAAAACATCTACATTTGTAATTTTATCTTTTTTTATTATTACTATGGAAATAACAAATGAAATACATGGATATAGAAATGGAATGCCAACTACTGCAAAATGTGGTTATGTACGAAATGTTATTTTTGGACGTACCTCTGACTACCCCCTTAGACATCCTCAAGGAATCTTGGGTTGGTTCTTGGTACTAAGAGATCTGAGGGCATAGCTACCGTGCCTGGGGTCATAATTGATCGAGTGAGCGAAGCGAACGAAGATCTTAGTTTCAACTTGGGCGATTTGGCATTTTATGTATGTATGTATGTATGTATGTATGTATGTATGTTTGTCTGGCGATAACTTTAGAACCGTTGATCCGATCTGCATGAAATTTGATATGTCGATAGCTTGTACTTGAGAAATTTACTGGTAAGTATATGAGTAAAATCGGATGAAGAGTTTTTGAGATATGGGGTTTTTTAAGAGGGCAAAAATAAAAAAAGTTACATAAAAAAATCAAGTTACATGTCATATGACAGGGCTTTGTTTGGACATTCCAAAACAATTTTTACTTTTTTTTTGGGACGCTCGGTTTTTGGGATAAAATTTAAAAAGTTAAATTAAGATAACCAGCGATCCAAGAGCTCCCATCTCTAAGAGTTTCGTTGACATCAAGGTTTTTCTACTGGTCGGCCAGTTCCTTTGATTTTGCTTATTTTTTTTTCTTGAAATAAATTAAGGAGGTACTCAGTTCTCATAAAATGGTGACGACGACCAGGTCTGATGATGGAGCCAAGGTCTGTTCAACGGAACTCTTCAATAAATAGGCCAATAGAGTTGAAACTTGGTAACCATACCATGTTAGTAAGCGGTAGTCAGAAAAAAGGCCAAAGATAATGTTTGGACTTGCCTCTGACTACTACCGACTCAAAGTTTGGATGCGTTCATCGGGTCGCATCACGAGATCTCAGTTCGGGGCGAACTACTAGTTCTATTTTCTGTTTGTAGATTTTGAAGGTGGTGATGACGATCCCGATTTCGATCCTCAAGAAGATGAAGTCGAAAAAGTATGTATTTAAAAATTATGTATTGGTTTTTAAATTAGAAGGAAACTATCATGATTACTGATAGCTAGCCATTGCATCATAAAAACAAACTGATTTTGTTGAGCGGGATTGCGCTAGTTTTAAAGTTTAATAAAATCTGATGTAAATGTATATATTGTAATTGTAAGTGTAAATTGGTGAACGAAAACATCGTGAGAAAACCTAGTATTCTAACAGTGGCGATAGGCTTGCAACCTGTTACGTATGGAGTACCAACTACTGCAAAATGTAGGTAGGTATGTGCCTTATGTGATATTTGAGTATACCTCTGACTACCCCCCTAGGAGACAAAAAGTAGAGTAGTAGAGCTCTTTGTGAAGGGCTCGTCCGGGGAAGTACTACCGCCACGCTTTTTTCTGCCGCCAAGCAGCGTTGCTGTGTTTCAGTTTGAAGAGTGTGGTTGCCGGTGAAATTACAGGCACAAGAGTCTTAACATCTGTATGCCTCAAGTTGATGGACGCAGGGCAGTGCATCGTAGAGCACGATCCTATCGTGCGTGACTTACGAGGTAATGTTTTGTTAAAGGTGATGGTTACCACTTAACATCTGCTTGTTCCATCAGCAAGTTTTATAAAAAAAAGGTGGCATTTTCAAGAATCGTAAGTTGGTACTCTGTACTCTGTATAAGAGGTCTGAGGAGAAATCCTCCGAGCCTGGGGATCAAGACAAAGGCGTTTTTTGTTTTTAAGTTAAAACAAAAAAACAAATTGTTCTGTTTAGATTCCACGGAAGCGCGGCCGACCACGCAAGAATGCGCCCAAAGCTGAAAGCCCAGAGGACAATGGAGAGGACATGCTGTTGAAGGTAATTTATTTTATTCTTATTGAAAATATCAACAGAAAAAAAAATATATAACACATAGAATCATAAACATAAGAACAGCCAAATTAGTCTCTCTAGGTATGCATTTTTCTGCCGCCAAGCAGCGTTGCTGTGTTTCAGCTTGAAAAGTGTGGTTGCCGGTGCAATTACAGGCACATGAGGCTTAACATCTGTATGCCTCAAGTTGATTGACGCAGGGCAGTGCATCGTAGGGCAAGTTCCTATCGTGCGTGACTTACGAGGCAATGCTTTGTTATAGGTGATGGTTACATCTTAAAATCAGGTGGGCCATCTGCTTGTTCCATCTGCTAGTAGTATAAAAAAAAATTGTATGTTTAATTCATTTCACATACCATTTTAATTAAATATTAAATTAAATAAAATATTGGTGGACTTTCATCACAGCACTATCTAGCTCCAAATTAGGCAAATCTTGTAATTTTGGAACCAGAATACAAATAGGCAATATTTGCAAACTTAAGGCGTTTTCCATAAGTGGGTATTTTATACCCCGTTCTTGTAATTTTTTTGGCATAAAAAGTACCCTTCAAACTATATTTGTTCCTTATTTCATCCAAATCAGACTAGTGGTTTGAGTCACAAATATCTCGAGCTGTAAGGTTGTTGTATGAATACTTCCATTAACTTGAGGCATACAGATGTTAAGCCTCATGTTCCTGTAATTACACCGGCAACCACACTTTTCAAACCGAAACACAGCAACGCTCAAAGAGCTCTACTACTCTTTAAAACTTGATCGAGTATGGTTTTATTTTGGCAGGAAACTATCCTGGCATTCTCCGAGCCCATCCCGGATCACATCCTGAATCCGAAACCTAAGAAGAAGTATACCAATCGGAAAAAGAAGTACAATTACGAAAAAACGTGAGTACTTCTTCTGACGAAAAAAAAACATGCACTCTGCCTAGCGCTTGGGACTTTGATTTCAAAACACGGATCTTACTAGATGTGTTGGTTTCTTAGAAAAAGTTATTCATATTGATGGGAACTTTAATCCCCTGAAGTTTTAAACCTAATTATTGGAACACCTTGTATATGTTACTAGCGGCCTGTCCCAGCTTCGCATGGGTGGACATAAATTTTTTCAACGTGTTAGGATAAACTTAGACCGTGGTGGGTTCGAGTCATTTGCACGCCCTTCTAACTCGCGCCCGGGCCCGCGCTTAGTGAGAACGCGACCCGACAACGAGTGAGAATCAGGCTAAGGTGCGTTCTTAAGTGTAGATTTTAACGAAGTATTTGTCAAACAAAAAAAACTAGTACGAATATTACTGAACATCAAGTCTAGACAAAGTTGTAAACCCTATTTCAAACAAAACAAACTCCTTACGTTACCGTGTATATATATACTCCAAATGTCGATTTTCGTTAGGAAATACCGACATTTTTTCTATTCCAAACAAGAAAACAACATTCTATATAGTAGACGACACAAAGACCAACTGATCTTACCCTCCACAAAACTAAAAACGCTCGACAAAAGTCCCGACTTTAGACTAATAAGAATTTACAACAAAATTCCTGACGTGATTAAAAATGAAACCAAAGACTCCCTATTTCATTCCAATTTAAAAAACCTACTCTTGACTAAATGTTATTATTCTGTAGAAGAATTCCTAACCGATAAAATACTTGCAAGTGATTTTTCCTTGATTTTTCCATAAAACAGACAATTCAAATTTAATTTAATCTAATAGTTGACATTATAAAATATACTTACCTTATTAGACTTAGTTAGTAATATTATTATTATATCGAGACATTCAGACTATCAATTACAATGATTATTATTATTGTCATTTAATTTTTGCTATTCAAGTTGCCTATTATATTCTCATAACTAAGCTATTGTATCAAGGAGCTTAACTATTATTGTACCGTTATTAGTATGATTGTAACTAATTTGCAGCGCCCTACAGGGTATGTGTACTCGCTTAATAGCTACCTTAGACCTAAGCTATGTAACTGTAACTGTAACTGAACCACTATGGTGTTAGAGGTGTTGCTCTAGACCTACTCATTTCTTACTTAAATGGCAGAATACAAAGTGTTGACGTGAATGGAAAGCGCTCTCCGGGGTCAGTGGTAAAAATGGGTGTACCACAAGGTTCTATATTAGGGCCATTTTTGTTTTTAATTTACATTAATGATCTACCTCAAGTAGTAGATGATCACGAGATTGTACTGTTTGCAGATGACACTTCACTTTTATTCAAATTGAAAAGACGACAAACTAACTATGACGATGTAAACAATGCAATCTCTAGAGTCGTAAACTGGTTTAATGTAAACAACTTGTTACTTAATGAAAATAAAACAAAATGCATTCGCTTTGTACTACCAAATGTCCAACAAATAAATGCTGATGTAAAAATCAAAAATGAAAAAATAGACCTCGTGGATAACACCGTATTTTTAGGCATAACCTTAGATAATAAGCTTCAATGGGGCCCACACATAGGCAAATTGTCGAGGAGACTTAGCTCTGCAGCATACGCAGTCAAAAAGATCCGCCTTCTTACAGACGTGGACACCGCAAGACTTGTCTATTTCAGCTACTTTCATAGCATTATGTCATACGGCATTTTGTTGTGGGGGAGTGCTGCAGATATTAACACCATATTTGTGCTGCAGAAGAGGGCTGTTCGTGCAATTTATAACATGGGTCCCAGAGAATCGTTAAGAAATAAGTTTAAAGAAATAAATGTAATGACTTTACCCTGTCAGTACATATACGAAAATTTAATGTATGTTAGAAAAAATATTAATTTATATGCCAAAAAGAGTGACCATCATAATGTTAACACTAGAAATAAAGATAAGCTCGCTGTTCCCACTACTAGGCTCACTAAAGTAAGCAAATCGTTTGCAGGACAATGTGTACGCTTCTTTAACAAAGTCCCAAGTGAGATTCACCAGTTGTCGATTAACAAATTCAAAAACATAATAAAAAGAAAACTTTGTACAAAAGCTTACTATACAATTTCTGATTATATAGATGACAAAAAAGCTTGGGACTGATCTATGCTCCAACTCATTAAAAACACTAAACAATTAAGTAGGTACCATAATAAAATTGTAAAAAGGATCATACAAAAAAACGCTAGGAACCAAGCCGTTAGTTTCTTGCCCGTTCTTCTAGGCTTTGGTCGCGAGGAACTGGCGATAGATTCACCTAGTATATAAGACGTTTCAAAGTGATCCTTGTGATTGTACTGAATAAAGACCGTTTTGATTTTTTTGATTTTGATTTTGTATGTACATATTGGCAATAAATAAATAAATAAATAAATAAATAAATGAACACTATAAAACTAATAAAAAATGGCATTTCAGACATACATGTGAGACCTGTGGATCCTCATTCACTTCCAACGCATCGCTCCAAGCTCACATCCGGAGGCATTTGGGCATCAAACCATTTGTGTGCAGGTATGTTTGCTTAATAAGTTTTACTATAATTTTATTAACAAAGAAATAAACAAGTAATTACAAAATACACATGAATCGGTTGAGATATTTCGCTATTTTTTATCTTCATACCAATTACAAGTGAATTTATGTCAATCTGTGATCCAGATATCACTCACTGGCAACATTCATGGCTTTTAAAATTATCAAGCTATTACTAAAACTAACTTTGACTTGTCACTTGTTGAACGGTAGTCATGAAATCAAGTTTATCAAAGTATACAAGTATCAAGAATAAAATTAAAATCCGTTGGCTCTAAGATATATTTTTATTTCATTTATTAAACAAAGTCTTTAATTTAATATAATTTTTCTTAGTGCTAATCTTACGGCCCATCTTAGTGCTATCTAGTATACATATATTATGATATATTTGACACACCTAAAGAGCTATCAAATAAATAAAATAAAAATCTTTGATCGTGTCAACGCACTTAGAGCTAATGTACCTCTACTACTAAACTGTGTGCAATGTGATTGCACAAAAATTTGTTGATTGCGATTTTACAAAAATGATTTTAGTGATTTTATATCTTTCAACACGTCGAAACGTGCGAGGGAGAGGTACATTAGCTCTTGTCATCGCCTTAACTAATATAGTAGTGTATGTTTAAATTCACGCCATGTGAGACATGGGTGTGGATGTGTTCTTTGTTAAGCAATAAATACAAAAGTTTGAATTAAATTATATAAATTTAATTGAAATTAATACACCCGCGCCCATGGTTTTGAACGGCCGTACCGCACACGCTGCCAATTTTAAATTAATGTTATTTATTTTTTATTTATGAACGCACCCACATCCGCGTCTCAAATTTAATAAAAAACACGGTTTTATGGATTACTGGACAGATTTTATTGAGCAGAGATTTTTTTACGATATAGTAAAAATAAAATTTATATGTTACATTTCATGTATTTTTTTTAAATTAATTCAGTAAGTTCATTATCATAGTCTGATGTCGATTCCACATCTCTAGATTTTAAATAAGAATTTAATAAAAGTGAATCTTTAATACAAGAATTTTATATTACGTCTTTGTATCGTTGATTCTACTAACATATAGAAGAATAAAACAAATACTTTGATCCATCACATTCGATATAAACATATTATCTATAACGCTGTAAAACCATGTATATCGTATAGAATAATAAACTTAAATAATAGACTAACAAATTCAAATATGTGTCCACATTAAAACTGTTCGAATAGACCAACAAATTCAAACAGTGTCCATAAAACCTTTTTTAAATAAACTATATTTAAATTTTGAAGAGACTCAAACAATTTGAGATCCTCAAAAATCCAATTCAAACAGTGTCCATAAAACCTTTTTTAAATAAATTAAATTTAAATTATGTTTGAGATCCTCAAAAATCCAATTCAAACAGTGTCCATAAAACCTTTTTTGTTTGAGACTCGAACAAATTGAGGTCCTTAAATTAAAAAAATAGACGACAATATTGAGCAGCAACATTATTTGCAGCCTGTGCGGTTACGCGTGTGTTCTAAACATGGAGTTGCGGCGTCATATGCTTCGGCACACGGGCCAACGGCCTTACAAGTGTCGCATCTGTGACCGCCGATTCGGAGACTTCGGCTCGAGGCAGAAACATGAAAGGCGAGTCTCATTTTACGCTGGGCGAGTTCGGATTGTAAAAGAGTTCGTGTTTGTGTGTTTGATTTTAGAATTCATCCGGAATAGGGACATCTAGCATCGATTTTTGGAATTTCAGTATCGATTTTTAATTGAGCATAGTTTTTTATATACTACTTGCAGGTGATTCAGTGGTAACCATCATCTAAAATATAGATTATAAAGCTTTGTTCAGTCTGATCAACTTTGGTAACAGTTTTAAACAGAAGTCGATTGAAACTGATTGCAACAAAGTTATGTAATTGCTTCACTGGTCTAAGAGTTGTGATAATCTTAATTTAGAAAAAAATCCATTACAGCTTTTATATTTTCAATTATTCTCCAAAGTTTTTTTAACCATAAATAGGTTTTTTAAACGAAATTCGGAATCAAATAATCTATCAAATATCAATAATTCAAGTATAATTCTCTGGCATGTACTGCGGCAAATACTGAGCCAGGGACCTAATTGGCTTAACAGCATGTCGTAGAACCTAAAAAGTTCTTCAACTGTCAAGTGCTCGAAAGGAGCCTCTATAAGGTGCACCTAAAATCCTTTCACAAAACTGTTTCGAAAGAACTAGTGACTCGATAAGAAGTAGTTGCTGTAATCAAAAAATCTTTGCTATAGCCAACAAACGGATAAAAAAAAACACAAACACAAATTCCTTCACATCCGAAACTCTGTCCCCTACCACGTAACTCTAGCGCGTGTGGCTTCGCGACCAACAATCGACTTGGGCTACAACGGCACATGCTGCGCCATACCGGCGTGAAGCCTCACAAGTGCCGGTACTGCGACAGACGCTTCTTCGAGCACGGCGATCGGCAGAAACATGAGAGGTATTCTTTTAGTTTATCCTATTTCGTCTAGTGGCTTGATTAAGCTAATCCAAAAGCCATCTCGATAGCCAGATGGCTATCAAAGTCAAAGGGTCTATTCAATAAAATCACAAGGATCAGTTTGAAACGTCTTAAAGCTAGGTGGACTCTAGGTGCCAGTTCCACGCGACCAAAGCGTAGAAGAACAGGCAACAAACTTACGGCTTGGTTCCTACCGTTCTTTTGTATGATCCTTTTACAAAGTATCGAGATGGCTTTCAGTTTATCATTTGATTCCCAGAGTGTAATAGCAATTGATGGATGGGAATCAAATGTCAAACTTAAAGCCATCTCGTTTGCCAGACATTAGCGTAATCGGGCCGCTGAGTGGGCCCCTAACAACGGAAAACGACCTCGAGGCAGACCAAAACCTCGACAGGCAAAAGTGAAAGGGGGGTAGGGGGGCCTTTACCCTGCAGTGGGACGATGCAGGCTGAAAATAAATAAATATTTCGTTTTCGCTGGACATTATAAGTTTTGCTTAGTTTGGGGCTAGATAGTGTTGTGGGGAATGTCCACGAATATTTATTTGCCTAGATTTAATCTAAGGCCTGGGTAAAAAGTTTTTTAATCATAGCAGAACTATTCCTTCCGAATCGATATGTTTTAATAGATACCCTGTTGGAGCGCCAGTTGTCTGGTAAGAATTGTGCATTTATTTATAAAGAAAAATATTTATATTTATATTCATATTTGTTTATTTATTTATTTAGGACATAATAGGTTGGGGAAAAAGTTTCTTCGCATTTTATAAGAAAATTCAAAACATTTTTTTATATAGTTTATTTACATTTAACTAAAGTATGTAGGTACCATTTTGTTCGATAACTTTTTGCCATCTTGTAGGTAGTGACATGATCCCATTGCTATAGAAATTTTGGGACTTCTGATCAAAATACCGCGACAAGTGGTTTTGGCAGTCCTCTCGTGATGTTAACCTGACACTGCCTAAAGAATTCTGAAGAGACCGAAACAGGTGGAAATCTGAAGGTGCAAGGTCCGGACTATACGGCGGATGCATTAACACCTCCCAGCCAAACTCTCTTAATTTTTGCTGAGTGGCTAAAGATGTGTGAGGTCTAGCGTTATCATGATGAAAAACCACACCTCTTCTGTTGATTAATTCCGGCCGCTTTCTCTCAACTTCTTGCTTTAATCTCATCAGTTGTTCGCAGTAGAGTTCAGAATCGATGGTCCTGCCTAGTGGTAACAGCTCATAATGAATAATGCCCTTCCAATCCCACCACACACACAGCATCACCTTGTTGCGAGTTAACCCGGGTTTCGCCACAGTCTGTGAAGCCTGACCGGCTTTTGACCACGACCTTTTTCGCACGTTCTTGTCGTACGTGATCCACTTTTCATCACCAGTTATCAGCTTCTTCAAAAATGGTTCGGTTTCATTACGTCGTAATAAAGAATCACAAATGAGTACACGGTTCATTAGGTTTCTTTCTGTGAGCTCGTGAGGTACCCAAATATCGAGCTTTTTTGTGTACCCAGTTTTTTTCAAATGTGCCAAAACTGTTTTGTGGTCAATTCCCAGTTCTTCAGCTACGTCGTAACTACTGATATGCCGATCTAGCTCCACTTTTTCAAAAATGGCATCCATTTTATCCGTAATAGGGCGACCAGAGCGACGTGCATCTCTGACATCAAAATTTCCGGATTGAAAACGCCTAAACCAAATTTGTGCTACTCTCACAGACACTGCACTAGGTCCATAAATATCGCAAATTTTTTTCGCGGCTTGCGTTGCATTTTTTCCTTTTTTGTAGTAAAATTTTAAAATGTATCGAATTTCTTCATTAGATTCACTCATCATTAACAGTACGAAAAACAAATAAAAATCACACATTTTCCTAATTTGAATTTGGAATTATGTTCTTTAAAATTTAAACTTTTAATGATATCAAAACCAGCCAGATACAAATAGTATAGCCAGAGAGATTTTATTACAAGTTTATACATACTATAATGCGAAAAGACTTTTTCCCCAACCTAATATTTATAGTTCTGTGACCTGGGGGTATTTTAAGACATAATTTCCTTCACCGTTTAAAAGCGGCTAGTTTACTATAAGTAAATTCGTAGCTTATACGATTTTTCTTAGTGTCAACTCTGATGACGTAGTTCTTAGGCCGCCTCAAGGCCTTCGTCATGGTTAAACGACTGCCAGGACAGGACCAAAAGAGCTCAGGTGTAAGTACCACTAATGGTCACCCATACTAGTATGACAGCGCCAAAGGTGGCTTAGCTCAGTCAATCAGACAGCAATGGCCAAACAAGATACGCCACAAGCTTTTCATAACTATTATAGCTGTTAGACTTCCTGAACATTCCTAAAAAAGCTATAAAAGAGGTTTTGAGGTTTTTTTACATTGAAACTGAAAACTGAAACAGCTTCACGACTTTAATCCCCAGCTACGGTAGATATCCTCCCAGATCTCTTAGTACCAAGTACTAACTCCAGATTCTTTGAGGATGTCAGAGGTACGTCCAAACATTACATTTGACACATACCCACATTTTGCAGTAGTTGGTATTCCATACGTGACAGGGTGCAAGCCCATCGCCGCTGTTAGAATAATAACTGGTTTCCTCACGATGTTTTCCTTCACCGTTTAAGAGCACTGGCATTGCGCACATAAATTTTTCGATAGGAAAAATCTATTGGTGCACGACTGGATTCGGAATGCGGGGTCACTCCCACTAGACCACTGGTGCTCTTTTTACATTGAGTATACAAAAAGTCGAAAAAATATAAAATTTAAATTCTTAAATTACAGAAACAGCTTCACGACTGATCCCAGGCACGGTAGATATCGCCTTGATATCTTAGTATCGAGTATGAACTATTTTTTTATTATGTTACAGGTTGCACATGGGCGTGCGTCCGTACCAGTGCTCGCTTTGCGGGAAGTCTTTCACGTACTCGTATGTGTTGGGCAATCACATGCTGACACACACTGGAGAGAAGAAGTATTCGTAAGTTTTATTGATCGAGTGAGCGAAGCGAACGAAGATCTTAGTTTCAACTTGGGCGATTTGGCATTTTATGTATGTATGTTTGTCTGGCGATAACTTTAGAACCGTTGATCCGATCTGCATGAAATTTGATATGTCGATAGCTTGTACTTGAGAAATTTACTGGTAAGTATATGAGTAAAATCGGATGAAGGGTTTTTGAGATATGGGGTTTTTTAAGGGGGAAAAAATAAAAAAAGTTACTTAAAAAAATCAAGTTACATGTCATATGAAAGGGCTTTGTTTGGACATCCCAAAACAATTTTTACTTTTTTTTTGGGACGCTCGGTTTTTGAGATAAAATAATAAAAGTTAAATTAAGATAACCAGCGATCCAAGAGCTCCCATCTCTAAGAGTTTCGTTGGCATCAAGGTTTTTCTACTGGTCGGCCAGTTCCTTCGCTTTTTCTCATTTTTTTTTCTTGAAATAAATTAAGGAGGTACTCAGTTCTCATAAAATGGTGACAACGACCAGGTCTGATGATGGAGCCAAGGTCTGTTCAACGGAACTCTTCAATAAATAGGCCAATAAAGTTGAAACTTGGTTACCATACCAAGTTAGTAGGCGGTAGTCAGAAGCAAGTCCAAACGTAATGTTTGGACTTGCCTGTGACTACCACCTACTCAAAGTTTTGGTGCGTTCGTCGGGTCGCATCACGAGATCTCAGTTCGGGGCGAACTACTAGTTTATTTATTTACTAGCGGCCTGTCCCAGCTTCGCATGGGTGGTCATAAATTTTTTGAACATTTTAGGATAAACTTAGACCGTGGGTTCGAGCCTCGCGTCTACTTATTTCATACATTTGCACGCGCTTCTCCTTGAGTGAGTGAAATCGCACCCTGCGCGCGACCCGTGGACCCGTAAACATTTTTAATTTCGTCATATCTTTTGAATGGAATGTCCGATTTGAAAAATTTAAGAAGTAATCTATAGGTATTGAAACCGTCTTAATTATGAAATGATTTATTTGGATAAGGATTAATACCAAGGTACAAATAAAGACCCTTTTCTAGCGGAGGCATTTCAATTAATTTTTTATAATAAAAGAACACTTATTGTGACATAACTATAATAGTTAGACATATGCTGTCGCGACATTTTTTGTAGATGATAACGTGTTCTACAAAATCGTAGTACATTATTTTGTTCTATCTTCAATAGTTTTCGCAGCGCACGCGATGTAAGGTTTTTTGTATTCCACCTTGGGTTACATTATTGAAGTTTTAGTAAGGATCCCTGATTTTTTTGAAAATATAATATAGCCTATGTTACTCAGGGATAATGTAGCATTCTAATGGTGAAAGAATTTTTGAAATCGGACCAGTAGTTTTTGAGCCTATTCGTTACATACAAAAATACAAAAATACAAAAATACAAAAATACAAAAATACAAAGTTTACCTCTTTATAATATTAGTGTAGATTTCATAAATAATATGTTAGTGCGCCACAATTTTATAAAATTTACTTTCATTTGGCGTGAGTGACATTGGTGTCGATTCTGTTGTTGCATTATCCTAAACTAACCTAATTCTAAAAAATCCTAAAAAACCTAATCTGACAGCTCTAAAATTATAGCCGTCCTTGTTGTTTCGCTCTTATGGAAAGGGACGGCAATATTTTTAGTGCTGTCAAATTAGGTAAAATTATACGACAAAATTGACACCATTTCATACAATTTATATTCTCTGTTCCGTGCAATTTATCTTTTCGCGCGTTTGCAAACAGAAAGTGGATGTTTTCAAAACCCTGTATTTGTTTCTGTTTTTTCCACTGTTCCTAATTTAAAATATAGAACAATACATATGTTTGACAGCCACATAGCTCAGTTGGTAGTAGCTCTGCCTCCCGCGCCGTAGGTCGTGGGTTCGATCCCCACCGAGAACAAACATTTGTGTGAGGAACATAGATGTTTGTTCTCCGATAGTACTGTGTGTAATGTCCAGCAATGTTTAATTATTATTTATATTTATAATATTTGTATTTACAGATGCGCTCTATGCAACAAGAAGTTTACGAAAGCGCATCACTTGAAGTACCACAACAAGGTCCACCATAAGGAGCTATACATTCAGCAGCAGTTGGAGGCTGAAGCCAAGAAGGTATGTTACCACCTTATACACCAGGCCCCTCTTCTACTGGGCACTAGGGCAACTGCCATCACTGCCATCTATATGTTTTCTTTACTGATTGAGAGCACCGATTGCACAAATAATTGGAGCTTCTATATTGTATTATTGTAATGGATCACTGTAAGAATGTTTCAATCAATGTTTATTTGTTTCCAGGTTCGTCAACAAATAAACGTGACAGGTTTGTCGGGGGTAGTCTCAGGACGCATTGTGGACGGACAATTGCAGCTCATTCAAGGACCGGGCTCTGAAGGTAAGATAAGATTAATAAGATAATTCATTTATTTTCTCTGCGCAAAAGTTACCTATATACATGCCATGACTTATATTAGGGGTACAATTTAATACGTTAAACCCGATATGCGAGAGACTGGTGCCTGAGATAGGTTTTAAAAGAAAAACCTGTAATACAGGTCACCAGTGCCCCATTTTGCAGATTTAGCAAGGGATGTTTGTTGTTGTAGTTTGACTGGCAGTGAATATAAACCAGTGAAGGTACCATACACTACTCAATAAATAAATATATACGCAACATTATTTACACTATAAAATAAAATAAAACTACGGGGGAGAATGCTGTACGCATTTCTTTCACTCGAGGAGAGTAGGAAGGGATGGCGGTCTCTCTGTCACATAGTTACAGCATACCGACTAAAGAACCACCGATGTTCCTGCACTCATCTGAATGCCAGTGCATCGTCGAACCACTCGTCACCTGACGAATGGTCCGACACTGCATCGGCACTAACCGAGTTCTTTTTTATACAATTAGCTGATGGAACAAGCAGATGGCCCAGCTGACGTTAAGTGGTAACCATCACCTATAACAAAGCATTGCCTCGTAAGTCATGCACGTTAGGAACGTGCCCTACGATGCACTGCCCTGCGTCCATCAACTTGAGGCATACAGATGTTAAGCCTCATGTGCCTGTAATTACACTGGCAACCACACTCTTCAAACCGAAACACAGCGTTGCTGCTTGGCGGCAGAAAAAGGCGTGGTGGTAGTACTTCCCGGACGAGCACTTCCCAAAGAGCTCTACTACTCTTAGAACGACGTGTGTACGCCGAATGTGTTAATTCCATTCTTTTATTACAGATGGCGATAACGATGGCATGGTTGTTGAGGAAGAAGAAGAAGAGGAGGAGACTGATCGCGCCGTGGCTAGCATGCAAGCGGTCAGTCACTATAATATTACTAAATAACCAAACCAAGGCGAATACAAGAGCTAATGTACCTCTCGCTCGCACGTTTCTACATGTTGAAAGATATAAAATCACTACTCAAAACGACTAACTAAATCATAACTCATTTTCGAAAAATTGCATTGATCCGATTAGTTTTGATCGGGCTTTCAGAAACCGGCCGTAAGTAAGAAAAGAACTATGTTAATAAATGTTTCAATCTATGTTTCTGTTAACAGGTCGAGTTGGACACGGAGTTTATGGAAGATGATGATAAATCAAACTAGAGATCTGACTTCAGTCACATACCAACCCTTAGACCTAAATAACTGTGTATACACGGATACAGATAAAAAAATGACGCTTAATAAACTGAAACAGCTTCACGATCATCCCCAGGCACGGTAGATATGCCCTCAGATCTCTTCGACGCTTACTAAAAGGACATAAAAGCGAGCAGTGTATATCCTGATGCGTATCCGGGTGTACAACCAACAAAGTAGCGTATCATTAATGGAAGGATGGTCTTTAAAGACTACTGACTCGCACATTACAATATTAAAAAAAATATGAATGTTTGACGGTTGTCAGCCCCTTAGCCGATGGATCGACGATAAATGGAGGGGGTTAAGAATCGTTCATCCTGGAAATAGTCATCATGCTGATAATGATGATGACTGGTCTTATAAGTATTAAGGTACACAGTCACAGTTTTTATGGGGTAGTACAGTCATGCTTCAGTCAGTAAAGGCACACTCCAAAGCTTCTCATGAATTTAGAATCTTGAACTGTTCCGATTCTTAAAACTTAAAAAACATTAGATTTAAGTTAGTTTATAATTAATGTAAGACTATGTTAATTGCTGTTAATGTTAAGTTACTTAAAATCACTGTGTATTAACGTTGTTATATTATAACAGGTCAAGTGCGAGTCGGGCATGCCCACTAAGGGTTTTGTACCACTACGCAATTAAAATTAAATGAGTTGGCAAATAGCGCGATAGATTTTAGATGAAATGGATCAAATAGGTGTTTTTTTTTAACTTTTACGGTTTCGTTTGAAAATGACCGTATTGTAGTTTATATTATTACTGTTCGACCATTATATAGTAAGTAAAAGGTTTAAATAAGGGTCTTTTGAATGCACACAATATTTTATGATTTTAAAGTGATTGATGCATTTAATTTTTAAATTGGTAAGAGTTAGAAAGCATACCCGAAAAATAGGTTCAAATTGACAGAAAAACGTTCATATACTATATTTTTTTTGTATAACTTTTTGTTTAAATTCAGTTGCTAAAACTATTTCACTGTATATTACGTAAAGTATATACCAATGTATTGTTATGTATGTAAATCGGTATTTTTAAATAAAATAATGATCATAAATTTTTGTTTTAATTATAGGATTAAGTAGGTATACAAGAAATAACATAGATTGAAGACCAGCCTGGCTTTCTTTTAAGGCTTAGACTACCGCTTCTAACTCGCACCATTCAACATTTTAAAGATGTAAAATCATTAAGGCGAAGACAAGAGCTTATGTATCTCTCGCTCGCACGTTTCGACATGTTGAAAGATATACAAGGTGTTCCATAAGTTGTGTATATAAACTTCAGGGGGCTAAAGTACCCATCAATATGAACAACTTTTTCTAAGGAACCAACACTGTGAACGCGAAAAAAAAAACAGCTGTTTCATACAAAAGTTCAATACCTACCAGGCTAAAATGTATGAAACAGCTGTTTTTTTTTTGCGTTCACAGTGTTGGTTCCTTAGAAAAAGTTGTTCATATTGATGGGTACTTTAGCCCCCTGAAGTTTATATACACAACTTATGGAACACCTTGTATAATCACTAAATCCATTTTCGAAAAATCGCAATCAACCATTTTGTGTGCAATCATTCCACACAGTTTAATAAAAAAAAACATTTTAATCGATACAAGTTTTCCTACTCTAACCGCCGGATTCTGAAAGCCCGATCAAAGTTAATCGCATGTCAAGTCACTTGCTATCTCTATCTAATTCGATGTAATAGCTGAAATGGCGAGTGACTTGACATCCGATTAGTTTTGATCGGGCTTTCAGAAACGGCGGTAAGGTTTTGCTTATGTACAAAAACTAGTAAAGCAAACTTTTGAGTAGGAAAACTAAATTGTATCGATTAAAATGCTTTTTTTTACTAAGTTAACCATCACCTAAATCTATAATCACGCACGATAGGAACGTGTTAGTTAGTGAGTTTGTTTTAGGAGCGATCTTATCTAGGTACCTCCTTCTAAGATAAATTATGTTCTTTTACAGTCTCGGAATAACTCATTTCTCTCACCGTCTGTATAATTCAGTGACGGCAAATCTGCGTCAAAATAACCAAATCAGCATAAACCCACAACAAAATAAAACTTATTTAAAAACTTCGAGACATACCTACCCAATTTTTTTCCCCACTCGTAATAATCGCATTAGGGGGAGATTTAAATTCGCCGCGTTCCGAAACTTTAGCGTTTTCTTTTTACATTAAGGACAAAGAGAAAAAAAACGCCTACTTAGAAGGGTGGTACAACTTTTTATTACACTTTCGAACGAATAAGTTTGTCAAGCGTCACATTAACTGTATCTTCTTCGAAACAGAGTTCAAAATTGCATGTTTTGGGTTGAAGAACCGACACGTAAAGCTTGTTATATTTATATTATAAACACGTATATGTAGGCCGCTTAGCGAATTTAAAAACTGATGGCGGAAACCTTCCCCGGGGGAGTGTTTCACTTTTGATACTGTTTTGGGTTTCTATCCATACCATTATCTGTCTATATGCTAAACTCTCAATTCGAATAATTATTTGAATATTTCAATAAAATAAAAATTATGATAGTAAACCAACATGTTTCTTTTTAGAATCAATCTATTGAGGTACCTAGGTGCCGAAGGTATTAGATACAAAGGATCTTTATGGAACAACTAGCGGCCTGTCCCAGCTTCGCATGGGTGGACATAAATTTTTTGAAAGTTTTAGGATAAACTTAGACCGTGGGTTCGAGCCTCGCGTCTACTTATTTCATACATTTGCACGCGCTTCTCCTTGAGTGAGTGAAATCGCACCCCGCGCGTGACCCGTGGACCCGGTAACATTTTTAATTTCGTCATATCTTTTGAATGGAATGTCCGATTTGAAAAATTTAAGAAGTAATCTATAGGTATTAAAACCGTCTTAATTATGAAATGATTTATTTGGACAAGGATTAATACCAAGGTACAAATAAAGACCCTTTTCTAGCGGAGGCATTTCAATTAATTTTTTATAATAAAAGAAAATTATTGTGACATAACTATAATAGTTAGACATATGCTGTAGCGACATTTTTTTGTAGATGATGACGTGATCTACAAAATCGTAGAACATTATTTTGTTCTATTTTCAATAGTTTTCGCAGCGCACGCGATGTAAGGTTTTTGTTTTCCACCTTGGGTTACATTATTGAAGTTTTAGTAAGGATCCCTGATTTTTTTGAAAATATAATATAGCCTATGTTACTCAGGGATAATGTAGCATTCTAATGGTGAAAGAATTTTTGAAATCGGACCAGTAGTTTTTGAGCCTATTCGTTACATACAAAAATACAAATGTTTCTTTATAATATTAGTGTAGATAGTGTAGATAAGGAAGTTTATTTACCTGAATTGGGTAGGTTAGGTAGGTACCTATGTAATGCATAAAAGAGGTAGGTAGGAAGTTTTTTTTTTATTTAACTAGCTGATGGAACAAGCCGATGGCCCACCTGATGTTAAGTGTAACCATCACCTATACAAAGCATTGCCTCGCAAATCACGCACGATAGGAACGTGCCCTACGATGCGCTGCCCGGCGTCCATCAACTTGAGCATACAGATGTTAAGCCTCATGTGCCTGTAATTACACCGGCAACCACACTCTTCAAACCGAAACACAGCAACAATGCTTGGCAGCAGAAAAAGGCGTGGTGGTAGTACTTCACCGGACGAGCCCTTCACGAAGAGCTCTACTATGTACTCTTTATTTCAAGTTTGCTGTTCGACAAAGCCCATGTAGAAGTATCAAACTTAAAATTACCTTTTCCATCACCTACATCTATGTATGTTGATCTGAATATTCAACTCAACAGTACCATCATCCTTCATTCAAAAAATGTTCAGATAACCGCTTAGTTTTTATAAACTCTACTAGATGGCGTTAGTGGTATCAATCATCATGTACCACGCAAACACTGGGGCCTTATGCTCACTTCGAGCGAGATTATCTCACGGTAGAGATGTCGTCATATCTCGTTCGATAACTATTTAACCCCATTCTCACCATCCTACTCCCCTATTTTTTCATTCAAAGTTCATGCGAGACGCAACGTCAACGAGTTATTGAACGAGATATGACGTCATCTCCACCGTGAGATAATCTCGCTCAAAGTGAGCATAAGGCCCCTGTTTGATTTCCGCAGGCGAGTGCGCTTACAGGATTCGCAAGAAAAAAAAATTGTCTACATAATAGAGGCAAAATGCTTATCCAGTCATGAAAATGTCGAAATGTGTAGCCTCACTTGGGCGCTGCGCAGACACAGCCACAAGTGGTAGCAACTGCCAACATTTACAAGTTTCTGCCACGGTCGGGTGGAGTCTGCGACTTCGCCTTTTTGAAATTATAATTTGTTAAACGCTCTAATAAAAATTTCATTTTGATCGATAAAAGTTTTCCTACTCTAAAGTTTGCATAAGTACCTACGAAAACTAGGAAAGCTTTTGAGTAGGAAAACTTTATCGATAAAAATGAACTACTTACATAACTTACTTCTAACCTAGGTACTTCCTGCCTACCTACATACTTATTTTATAAAAAAAAGAAAACGTATAAAGTATAGAAGGGATAAGGGATACGTTTTCTTTTTTATGTAGGGCACAGATAAGAGAATACTAGTGTCTAGGGTTAACTTAGCCGAATCGCTTGGTGTCGAAGCAGGGGCTGACTCAGACAAGATGCCTAGTGGAGCGTTAAATGACGTTGGCGACAAAGCTTCGGCAAAGTCTCCCATTGATCGCTGGATCCATTAGAATCTAATGGGTTCTTTATAAGCGATCAATACGAGACCTAATTACGATGCGAGGTGGTAGGGTTAAGGCGAAGACAAGAGCCAATGTGACTCTCGCTCGCACGTTTCGACGTTTTTAAAGATATAAAATCACTAACGCCATTTTCGAAAGATCGGAATCAACCATCTTGAGTGCAAACACATTGCACACAGTTTAGTGATTTTATATCTTTCAACATGTCGAAACGTGCGAGTGAGAAGTTGTTTGATAGTTGTCAGCCCCTTAAAGGCAGCGACATAAGTCGTTTCATTTATTTAGTAGCATTTTTATTTGAACTTGGAAGTCTCTTCCGATTTATATTCCGATAAGAATTATATTCCGATTTATTTGTGCCTGGAAAACACAAGCTAGTAAGTAGTTAAATGAAAAAGTGAAGAAAAAATAGTATTTATTTATTTTTATTTTATTTTTATTTCTTAGTAAAACAAACTGAGCTTATAGTCTATGTGCGGTATTATATTAGCATTAAAACGCTTTCTCATAGTGAAATTACTAAGTTTCAGTATAGGTATGTACCTACTTACCTAAGTAACGGGGTAGAGTTAGGTATCTATGAGTTGATGATCGACTATTTGCCTACCACTCAACCCTCAACCAAACTTTTTTATTTTAATTCCATTTAAAAACGTCAACCCCATTGCCCGGAGCACCCATTGATCGACACTAGTGTTTGCACACATCGTCACTTGAGTTGGAAAACAAACAGACTGACAACGCGCCAGATGCTTCTGTGGTTTGGTGGATAATTAAAAATATGTTTAAATGTTAAAGTAAGTAGGTAATACAAATATTTGTGGTTGAGTTTTTTTATAAAACAATACTTTATGGAACTGGCTCCTAAATGCGACGTTTTAAAGGGATCATTGTGAATTGAGTCAATAAATCTGTTTTGATCTTATAAGTAGGTAGGTACTTAGGTAGGTAGGTAGGTAGAATTTTATTTATATTATGGTTTTCCATTCTCGATTCTGAGCCTTCTCCATACATCGAATTCGCAATTTTTACAATGTTGTCGGTCCATCGGGTAGGGTAGGTACCTATATGTAGGGTATGTAGGCATCCGATGCTTTCTTTCGGTTCGTCGCCACTCGAATATTCCATTGAATGAGTGATTAATAAGAATAATGATATAATGTAAGGAATAACATGTGATAATGAATAGGAACAGAATTTAGAATAAGTTATACTTCTCTAATGTTGTTGCAAAATCATAGCAACTCATGCAAATCATAAAGTTAGTGGTCGGTTCGGTTGTACATAATTAAATTCAAGCGTTTCTACCTTTTGAAACCTCAGTCAGATTTTTTGGTACTAATTTCTATTTTGTGCCTTCAACTTTATCGTTTAATGAATTCGAATAATAGTAAATTTTCAACAATTAAAAAATTCTAAGAAATTATACAAATCCGACACGAATGCGAGCAGATTGCCGCGAAATTATTCACAAAGCGCCCCAGGCGCGGACTTGATGATATTGTATTATGTGATCACATACGAATGCGATTTTAATGGATACCTCTCCCCTCGTAAACGAACCAAAATACTACCAACCTAATAACGCAATTAAGAAAGCGCACTTTCCCGCCGAGGCAGTGACGTTTGTGACGTTTCGTTTCGTGCGCGGGAAAACAACCCCAATCTAAATTAAAATCTAAAACCTTGTAAACAAGGCAAGTGCTCACTTTTTCGGGGATTTAACCCTCGGAATTAACGAGAGTCGAGAGATATGCGATGCGAAAGGGTCCGGGCAGCGGTTTGTCTTTATTTTGGACGCGTGTCGTGCTGCGTCGGCTTTATCGCGTGCTTTTGTTTTCGTTTCTTGAGGTTGCAATAATTGCAATTGTTACTTTATGAAGTGGCACCCTGACTGAACTTATTTAAACTAGTAGTTCGCCCCGAACTGAGATCTCGTGATGCGACCCGACGAACGCACCAAAACTTTGAGTAGGTGGTAGTCAAAGGCTAGTCCAAACATTATGTTTGGACTTTTTTCTGACTACCGCCTACTAACTCAGTACGGTAACCAAGTTTCAACTCTATTGGCCTATTTATTGAAGAGTTCCGTTTAACAGACCTTGGCTCCATCATCAGACCTGGTCGTTGTCACCATTTTATGAGAACTGAGTACCTCCGTAATTTATTTCAAGAAAAAAAAATAAGAAAAAGCAAAGTAACTGGCTGACCAGTAGAAAAACCTTGATGCCAACGAAACTCTTAGAGATGGGAGCTCTTGGGTCGCTGGTTATCTTAATTTAACTTTTTTGTTGTATCTCAAAAACCGAGCATCCCAGAAAAAAAGTAAAAATTGTTTTGGAATGTCCAAACAAAGCCCTTTCGTATGACATGTAACTTGATTTTTTTATGTCACTTTTTTTATTTTTGCCCTATTAAAAAACCCCATATCTCAAAAACCCTTCACCCGATTTTACTCATATACTTACCAGTAAATTTCTCAAGTACAAGCTATCGACTTATCAAATTTCATGCAGATCGGATCAACGGTTCTAAAGTTATCGCCAGACAAACATACATACATACATACATACATACATACATACATACATACATACATAAAATGCCAAATCGCCCAAGTTGAAACTAAGATCTTCATTCGCTTCGCTCACTCGATCAATTATTCAAATTTCCAATAGGGTGCCCTTATATAGTTAATAAGTACTTACTTAATACCTTGGGTATTAAGCAAAGCTGTAGCAAACCGTATGTATTCGGTACTGAGTAACGGGTTCGCCATCTAGTAACGAGTAACGAATCGTTACTCACGAATCCATCTCGTTACTCGCATGTTTCGTATCATATGGGTACCTACACTGTTTCGGTTGAACCGAATCGGTTCACGCGAGTACCGTTGATACGTGTATTAAAACGTTTGCTCATTTTATGCATTTTTTGAATTTGAAAAGAAGGTATGTTACAAAGAAAGATGTTTGTTTATTTTGGAAATTCGTCGTCCTTGGTCTAAGTATGATTTCTACAAATTACGAATGTTGTGACGCCACCGCGCCGCGCCGATTCGTTGCTCGAACATGCATGTTTTATGAGGTACCATAAGTAACGATTCGATTCGATTCGATAGTAACGAGTATTATTTGTTGAAGTAACGAATACATACGGGTACGCTTTATCTCGTTACTTTTACACCTTTAGTATTAAGTAAGTATATAGATATTTAAGAGTATAATATCTTATCTATGCCTCTAGGTATGTCTTTTAGGGTTTTTATTAATATGACTACCTACATACATATGAATATGATACATACCTCTTTGTTGTGGAATGTCAAAGTCAAAGTAAAAAGGTATTTATTCAATAAAATCACAAGGATCACTTTGAAACGTCTTTAAGCTAGGTGACTCTAGGACCACGCGACCAAGCCTAGAAGAACAGGCAACAAACTTACGGCTTGGTTCCTACCGCTCTTTTGTATGATCCTTGTTACAATGTAGGTTTTATAATACAATATTGAGTATGTACCTTCTTACTAACCTAGGTAATTTAAAACACTGACTTCAATAAGAATCATTTATTCGAACACAAAGACAAACACAAACAAAATAAAACTAGTGACAAAAACACAATACAATAAAACATCAAAAATCAAATAAACACATCAAAAAATAAACAAACACATCAAAAATAAGTAAAAAGGTAAAAAAATAAATAGGTAAGTAAACACTTATTTCTACACCAAATCTAGCGTTCTCAAAACAAAGTCAGTCGCTGATGCCGTAATGGGAGGCAGGCGGTGGTGAGGAAGGTGGCGACTTGATAAGTGGAGAGCCTATGGTGGTACGGGGTAGATGTGGCTCCTGAAACATTAAGCTATTAGTATGAATAGCTCTTAGCATAAATTACACCTATATTAAAAAAAAAAACATCTATATCTATTGAGTTTGACAGTTACAAATTCGAATAGATACACGTCACGCCCGGTCTCTTTTTGAGTTGAAAAATAAAAATGGTTTTCGGCGCTATTTATAGGCATCGTTACTTTTATGGGACACACTTACGAAGAATTTATAAAACATAATAAAAACAGTGTTAATTCATATAGAATATTAAGAACATTAACGGCTATAGCTCGCTCGAACATTATGCGCAGCTCAGCTATGGATCTATTCAGACGGTCTGATTTCTTCAAACCGAACACAGCAACGCTGTTTGGCGGCAGAAAAAGGTGTGGTGGTAGTACATCCGCGGTCGGGCCCTTCACAAAGAGCTCTACCACTCTTAAAAGATGATGGACGCAGGGCAGTGCATCGTTGGGCACGTTCCTATACGTGAGTTACAAGGCAATGCTTTGTTGAGGTGATGGTTACTAAAAATCAAGTGAAGGTGGTTATCAAAAAAAATTCTAACTACTTAAAAAAACTGTTACTGAAATAAAAATAAAAAGTTGAGATTGTAACCAAAAGACAGTCTAATAAATTAAAAAAAAACCCACCTTCCTTAGCCTTAGCGACGTCATCGAGTGTTGGTGTGGTTTGTCGGTGACGCGGTGGTCCACACGGCCGCGCTGAAGTTCAGCCAAGTTACTGGCCAGGTCAGCTGCTGCTTCGCCGTACAGCCTATGTCCGCGGCGGACCTATAATGCATGTTGAATATAGATAGATAGATACTTTATTGTAAACAAGGATACATCATAAATCTAGGCGTAAATTAATAAAGCACAATGGGCGGTCTTATCGCTGAAAGCGATTTCTTCCAGGCAACCTTGGGATGGAGAGTATTTGATCAGAGCAGTAATGGACGGCGGTGCACGTAGTGCGGTAAACTTAAATAATTACATGTTTGAGGAACTAAAATAATTACTAAAAATATCCTAAAGCTGACCAATGTTACGAGGTGCAATGTAACATTCACATCGAGCATATTACGCATTGAGCAAGTTGGTTACTGTTGTTGGTGGGACAATGTCGGTCACTAAAAGTTCAAACATAAGTTTTCACTCGACTTACCTCATCTTTCAACTCCGCCCTCCGCCGGCTCACCCACTCGATCTGCTCCTGCAGCTTTTTACACTCCTTCTCATTGCTGAGGAGGTCTGTCTTCAGCGAATCCATAATCTCCCGGTACTTGAAGCGAACGGATTGATCTATCGCGTGGAGGTTGTCGATCTCGTGTTGGGTCTCGCGGATTTTCGATTTGGATAAGCGGAGCCGACCTTCCTGGAAATTTAGAAAGGCTGATTGTGAATCTGTAGGCAGAAATGGATGATAGGTGCAAGTGTGTTCCTTTTCAGGACTAGGTTACGATATCGAAGTTTCAATGGATGTCTGACTGACTAAGAGCTTTAGTTAAAGTTTCACTAAAGCTAAACTACACTTAAAGTCACTGGATATTTTTTAACGGTTTATAATATAAAATATAATTATAGTCAAGAGCGGAAAATCGGAAAAGAGAAGAAACCAATTATATTTGACAGCCTTCAAAGCTCAGTTGGTAGTAGCTCTGCCTTCTGTGCCGTGGGTTCGATCCCCACCGAGAACAAGCATTTGTGTGATGAACATAGATTTTTGTTCTCTGTCTGGGTGTTATATAATATTTTGATCGAGTGAGCGAAGCGAACGAAGATCTTAGTTTCAAGTTGGGCGATTTGGCATTTTATGTATGTATATATGTATGTATGTATGTATGTATGTATGTATGTATGTATGTTTGTCTGGCGATAACTTGAGAACCGTTGATCCGATCTGCATGAAATTTGATATGTCGATAGCTTGTACTTGAGAAATTTACTGGTAAGTATATGAGTAAAATCGGATGAAGAGTTTTTGAGATATGGGGTTTTTTAAGAGGGCAAAAATAAAAAAAGTGACATAAAAAAATCAAAATATATATCATATGAAAGGGCTTTGTTTGGACATTCCAAAACAATTTTTATTTTTTTTCTGGAACGCTCGGTTTTTGAAATACAATAAAAAAGTTAAATTAAGATAACCAGCGATCCAAGAGCTCCCATCTCTAAGAGTTTCGTTGACATCAAGGTTTTTCTACTGGTCGGCCAGTTCTTTTGATTTTTCTTATTTTTTTTTCTTGAAATAAATTAAGGAGGTACTCAGTTCTCATAAAATGGTGACGACGACCAGGTCTGATGATGAAGCCAAGGTCTGTTCAACGGAACTCTTCAATAAATAGGCCAATAGAGTTGAAACTTGGTAACCATACCAAGTTAGTAGGCGGTAGTCAGAAAAAAGTCCAAAGTTAATGATTGGACTTGCCTCTGACTACTACCGACTCAAAGTTTTGGTGCGTTCGTCGGGTCGCATCACGAGATCTCAGTTCGGGGCGAACTACTAGTATAAGTATGTATTTAAAAAAAAATATTTTGCCAATTTTCTTCCAAACGTAGATCCTTGTACTTGCCAATGTTCTGCCAACATGATAAAATTCAGTTGCGTTCGGAAACGAATGCCATAGCACACACATTACGTCCTAGTGCTCTGTCGTCAAGTTATAACCTAGGTAAAGTGAAAAATTAAAAATAAACCTACCTATCAGAAAGTATGAGCGAACCTTCTCCGCGAGCTTCCTAGTGAGCACATCGAGGTGGTCGTCCAGGCTGTCCTTCTGCTCCACTTCGAAGCACTGCACCACGTTGTTGTGTGGACATAGGCGGTGGACCAGCTGGACGGGAGAGCATGTAGGGCATTCCGCTACAGGCTTTGATGAAAAAAATGTGATTGCATTTTTGTTAGGGGTTAATATAATTTTCATGAAAAAAATATATATTGTGCTTTTAATAAAGGTTTAGATAATTAAAAAAAAATTGTAACAAGCCTTGTCACCACGTCCTGGCAATATAAAAAAAAATTGTATAAAGTCACCACGCCTATGGTTATCCAGCCCTAATGCAAATATATGAGGGCGGTCTATCTCCAGATTCTTCAGGATGATGATAAAGACTTTGATATATTTATTTTGATAACTAGATCACGCTCCCAGTGCTAAATCTTAGTCAAAATCAAAGTTAAAAGGTATTTAGTCAATTGAATCATATGGATCACTTTTTATAGTCTTAAAGCTATGTGAATTTGGGTGGGCACTTATTTGAAATTGAATAATATGAATAATTTGTCTTTGATTTATACTCGCCTCTTTTGTGGCTAGTAGGCGTACGTATACCCAATATGTAGGCTACATGGAGGTAGGTATCTACATAATACAAAAGTATGTACCTACCTACGTAAGGTTCGTAGGTATGAGCCAGTAGGTACATGGCAACTTTGCTGACGGCTACCTATTCAAAAGCCTTCTACGTGGACGAAGAGGCTCTATGCTAAGAAAGTTGACCTAAAGATCACGAGGAGGTTTATTTACCTTACAAGCAGACCTCCATTTCCACCTATAAATCAGCACCAGCAGAATGAGAACTACCCCGAGTCCGGCGGCGGCCGCAGCATACGTCATGATATTGTCTACAACATAGAGTCATCATACCACCAACGAACTAGCACGATTTATCACATATTTCAATAAATATTTCCAAAAAAACTTAAAATCTATGAATTTTGAAAGGTTTTGAATCTGACAGTAATGTCGGCTGTCAGACGTTGGTAGGTGTTTGGATTTCGAATTGCTTTTTGAGGAACGAAAAAGGTTTAATTATAATGATTTTTTTAATCCGGGTAGAATGCCACATTGCCGTCTCCATCACCGCAAAATATTTACGACTTGCAACACTTGTGATGCGCAATGCGCATTGTCACCTAAAAGTAAAAAAAAAAACAAAAGGGCGGGAAACTTATCAATATTTTTCACAAGTACCTACATAATACTGTCCACTAAAAAATAAGGGAACTCTACAGGAAAGAAGGTATATTTACGACCTGCAACACTTGTGATGCGCATTGTCACCTAAAAGTAAAAAAAAAACAAAAGGGCGGGAAACTTATCAATATTTTTCACAAGTACCTACATAATACTGTCCACTAAAAAAAAAGAGAATTCTACTGGAAGGTAGATAATTTAATCTAGGTATTTGTTGTATTAGGTATTGAAGAAGAGTACTTAACAACCCGATTCAATGACCATACAATATAAAATAACAAAATGAGTCAACGAAGTCTGCGAAATAAAACACAAATAAGCTACTACGAGCCTGAGGAGCTGAATTTGGACGAATATATTTGTAAGAATCTATATTACTAGTAGTTCGCCCCGAACTGAGATCTCGTGCGACCCGACGAACGCATCAAAACTTTAAGTAGGTAGTCAGAGGCAAGTCCAATCATTACGTTTGGACTTTTTTCTGACTACCGCCTACTAACTTAGTATGGTAACCAAGTTTCAACTCTATTGGCCTATTTATTGATGAGTTCCGTTGAACAGACCTTGGCTCCATCATCAGACCTGGTCGCTATTACCATTTTATGAGAACTGAGTACCTTCTTAATTTATTTCAAGAAAAAAAAATAAGAAAAACCAAAGGAACTGGGCGACCAGTAGAAAAACCTTGATGTCAACGAAATTCCTAGAGATGGGAGCTCTTGGATCGTTGGTTATCTTAATTTAACTTTTTTGTTGTATATCAAAAACAGACCGTCCCAGAAAAAAAGTAAAAATTGTTTTGGAAAGTCCAAACAAAGCCCTTTCATATGACATGTAACTTGATTATTTAACTTTTTTTATTTTTGCCCCCTTAAAAAACCCCATATCTTAATAACCCTCCATCCGATTTTACTCATATACTTACCAGTAAATTTCTCAAGCACAATCTATCGACATACCAAATTTCATGCAAATCGGATCAACGGTTCGAAAGTTATCGCCAGACAAACATACATACATACATACATACATACATAAAATGCCAAATCGCCCAAGTTGAAACTAAGATCTTCGTTCGCTTCGCTCACTCGATCAATTAACTAATATAACCGCCTTCCAATCCTTAGGTTTCTGGTTGAAATCCAGCAGTAAACCTATGGATTTTTCCATACAAAACATTAAGCAAGTAGGTAAATGTTGCTTGCGATTTTTCATAACTAAATTTTATGTCTTCAAAAATATTGGTATTCGCGAGTTGAAAGTTATTTGATGGTTGCCGACGTATTAATAAAACTTTATTTACAGATTGCGATAAGTGCGCTGATCTCGTATTCGAGTACTGCTCCATTCATGGACCCCTGCTTGTCATACCAGATGATAAGGTGAGCAACTTGTCCCTTTATTCTTAAACAAGCTGGTGCCCGCGACTTCGTCTGCGCAGGATTAGTCACATAATATCTTTATAAATTGTAGCCTTTGTGTTAATTTGATGTATAAACTATGTAATGTAAAGTTTCATTAAAATCCATTCAGTAGTTTTTACGTGAAAGAGTTACAAACATCCATCCATCTATACATACAAACTTTCGCGTTTATAATATTAGTAAGGATGTTTTAGCAGTTTTAGTTTAGGTTAGATAATTATTTTTATTTCATTTAAGCACACTTATATTATAATGTACAATATAAGCAACAGTTTTCTTAAATGGTAATGGCTTATACATTTAATTTGGCTAAGATTCTGCACCTATTTTGTTAAATCATCTCATATTTTATTACACGTTAATGGTCTTGCTAATACTGGCCGTTCCCTATTATGTAATTACATTCAAAAGTGTAATAGATACCTACACACATACCTACCATGACATGTCACAGATTTATTATATTTATAATTTAACTAGTTAGTATTTTAAAAGCGGCGATGGGCTTGCAACCAGCCCCCTATGGAATAACATCTTCTTCAAAATATGGGTAGGTATGTGCCAAATGTTATATTCGGACATACATCTGACTTCCCTCCTTAGGACTCTTGGTAGTTTTTTTTTATTTTGTTAAATAAATAAAAAAAGTAGGTACATAGAATTCCGAGAGGATGTTTACCGTGCCTGGGGATCAAAGTCTTTAAGCTGTTTCATCAAAATTAATTTCAACCTTTATTGTTTTATTACTACAGCCTTTTACAGCTGTAAAAGGCTGTAGTAATAAAACAATAAAGGTTGAAATTAATTTTGATGGAAAGAAACAGCTTAAAGACTTTGATCCCCAGGCACGGTAAACATCCTCTCGGAACTCTCAGTTGGTAGTAACTCTGCCTTCTGCGCCGTAGGCCGTGGGTTCGATCCCCACCGAGAACAAACATTTGTGTGATGAACATAGTTGTTTGTTCTCTGTCTGTGTGTTATTATAAATTATAAGTATGTATGTATTTACAAAAAAAAAGTATATATATGTATTATATCAGCTATCTGGTTCCCATATTACAAGCTTTGGCTTAGTTTGGGGCTAGATAGTGCTGTGTGGAAAGTCCACCAATATTTATTATTTATTTATTTATTACAGGTTTCAGCCAAACCTAATGTCCCAATGTTTGTTCCACGTGCCGCACTAACCGTTCCCGATGTCTTCCTCCACCTGGCACCTTCCAGTATACCAGGTTTGAATTCTACTTACCTTCCAAACTTCTGCTTCGTACATAAAGGGTATCTTTGTATCTACTGAATTTATTTAAGATTTTTTTTACATTATAAATAAATAGCGCTTAGGTTTATTGCATAATAATGACTAAACAAAATCTCAACCAAAAAAGATAAGAGAATACTAGTAGGTGCTAGGGGAAGCCTATGTCCAGCAGTGGACTTCTCAGGATGATGATGATAATAAGTAGACGGTAACTCTAAGCCGAAATAATCAATCCAAATAGTTGACTTGCTTGCGGTTGAGATTTATAAAATTAAATTACTGAATGTAGTTAAGAAAAATCTTCATAGGTTCAGCTATATAATTTGATCCGAAAAAGTCTCCTACCTTAAAGTTTGAAAAACTAATTCAAAGCTTTTCATAACTAAATTCAGTGATTTTTTAAGAATATTTTTTTGTAAAACTAATTTAGTACTTATGTATAAGTAATTATATTATCTTCAAAAGTGTTAAAATGTGCGATTGGGATGTTGTTTCACGATAGATAACTTCTTTTGCTTATGAAATTAAACCAAAAGAGGATATGCGGACTTTATACAACCCTTCATTTAATATTTTTTACTGTAATGGCATAAAAAAATGCGTATAAGTAAAAACGAACTGTTTTCAAGTTGTAATATATTTTTTTAATTTAGACTTTGATTTTATTTTTTAATTTTGCAAAAATATGGGACTTGAAATTGATTTTCTTTATTCAATTCGAGTTATTTGTGCAAAATCATGCCTTTGACTTCTGAAGAATGTACCAGAATTATCACCATGTTAGAGTTTGGGTTTAGCCAGCGCAGAGTGATGGTAGTTTATTTTGCGTAATTAAATTTTCTTTCAGATACTTTTTAATTTAAAGAGCTAGATTGTGTGGTTTCAAAGTTATTTGGAGTTAACTAGGTGACCCTTTATTTTTGCGGGCGAGTGTAATATAATTGTAATGTAATATATAATGTAATCACACATTATCAAAAAATGAGCGCACGCTCAAACAACATTGGCAACAAAACAACGTCGTAGGTATATATCATACCTCCCTCTTACCTCTGACTTGTTGCCTTACCATTTCTATAGGAGCCGGGTTGGGTATGTTTTCGACGCTGACTCTGCCCAGTGGGGTGCGCTTTGGCCCTTACTTGGGCGAGCGGACTGATGGGGTAGACTCTTACTACTGCTGGCAGGTAAACTTCTTCCCTCATACTCTAAAATGGTGTTTAAATTTTAATAATAAATAAATAAATATTGGTGGACTTTCCTCACAGCACTATCTAACCCCCAACTAAGCCGAAGCTTGAAATATGGGAACTAAATAGCTGATATAATACATATATATACTTTTTTTTTGGAAATACATACTTATAATATTATATACCCAGACAGAGAACAAACATCTACGTTCATCACACAAATGTTTGTTCTTGGTGAGAATCGAAACCACGGCCTACAGAACAGACGCCAGAGCTACTTCCAACTGAGCTGTGACGGCTGTTAGTAATGCTTAAAATTAGCACTGTCTCTGTTTGCCATTAAGAATTGGTAAGAAATGGCAATAGTTTAAGCATAGTTTATCGTTTGAGAGATTTTTTGTAATAAGGCCGCTTATTTCTAACATCAGTTTTAAGTAGTGTTTCCGGTTCTAATCCAGTCGTCCACCAATGAATTTTTCGTTTCGAATGCCTGTTTGTTTGTCTGAAATTTATGTGCGCAATGCTCTTAAACGGTGAAGGAAAACATCGTGAGGAAACTAGTTAGTGTACTAACAGCGGCGATGGGCTTGCAACCTGTACGAATACCAACTACTGCAAAATGTGGGTATGTGACATTAATGTTTGGACGTACTCTGACTACCCCCCTTATTAGTCCTCAAGAATCTGGCGTTCATACTTCGAGTTGTTACTAAGAGATCAGGGGACAAGGGCGTCGCCAAGGGGGAGCAGGGAGGGGCAGCTGCCCCCCCCTAGAGATGAAAAAAAATGTAGCCAACTGCAACGAAAACAAAGTCTTAAGGCCTGAGTTGGAACCATTCTTATTACAATCGCCATAGAGACAAAGACTCGCGCTACAAGCTGTAAAGCTTCATACTCTTGACTGTACCTACAATTCATATTTTTCTCATCCTCCATAATATTAGCTTGCCTCCCCCTGGGCCGGGCTGGCGACGCTCGGATATCTACCGTGCCTGGATATCAAAGTCGTGAAGCCGTGTTCAGGTGTTCTCAATGTGTTTAGTCCCATTTTGTTTCCTCATTGAACAGATATACAACTCAAATCGCAAACCCAGCTACTGTATCGACGCCGCAAGCGCAGATAAGTCTAACTGGATGCGCTACGTGAACTGCGCTCGGCACTGGAGCGAACAGAATCTTGTCGCATTCCAGTACCAAGGACAACTTTACTATAGGTAAGTAGTTAATCTTTTTTTTTTTAATAATAATTCATTTATTTTTCTCAAACACAATAAAGGTTTCTTACAGTAATAGTAATGTGTATATTGGTAAGGGACTTACAAAAACCTGTTTTGTGTGAGACTGGTGCCCGAGATATGTAGGTTAGGAATCTGTATTACGGGGTTTAATCAATGGGGTGGACTAAATAGGTAAATAAATATAATTAAGTAAATAAAAATATTAGTGGACTTTCCACACAGCACTATCTAGCCCCAAACTAAGCCAGATCTTGTTATATGGGAATCAGATAGCTGATATAATACATAAATACTTTTTTTTGTGTAAATTAATACTTATTATATTTTAAACCTAACACCCAGACAGAGAACAAACATCAATGTTCATCACACAAATGTTTGTTCTCGGTGGGGATCGAACCCACGGCCTACGGCGCAGAAGGCAGAGCTACTACCAACTGAGCTGTGAAGGCTGTGAAGTCTAAGTTTTATTTTTCGTTTTCCGTATCGTCAGGCCGTTTTTGTACGGAGACGCGATAAGCGTCTATCGGGCGCGATAACGTTCGTGACTCCATACAAAACCCGGGCTCGCAAAACATATATTAAAACCAAAACCGAAAAAAACCTGTAACTGGAGGTTATTAGGTATACATACATACTTACATAAAATCACGCCTGTTTACCATAGGGGTAGGCAGAGACCACGGATTTCCACTTGCTACGATCCTGACGCACCTCTTTTGCTTTATTCAATCTCATAACATTCTTAATACAATGTCAAAGTCAAAAGATATTTATTCAATAAAATCAAAAGGATCACTTTGAAACGTCTTAAAGCTAGGTGATTCTAGGTTCCAGTTCCACGCGACCAAAGCCTAGAAGAACAGGCAACAAACTTACGGCTTGGTTCCTAACGCTCTTTTGTATGATCCTTGTTACAATGTAGGTTTTTTCGCCGTTGACGGATACGTTAAGGAGGACATCATTATAATACAATATAGAAGCTCCAGAATGGTGCCAATCGAATTTATTGCATATACATGCTCGTAGGTTTGATGTAATCTTGACCAGTACCCTGGACCAGTATGGAGACTCGTGAGTTCTCAGCACGAGCAAAGCAAAAAAAGGGCTGACGTTACGAAAAACGAAATACAAAATATGGTAAACAAAACTAAGATATGGGGTACCGGCCTTTCTCAAAAATGTCTGTTAACTAATCCAAATACGTTCGCCGAGAGCTTCCCCTCACAGCAGTCCCATTCACACTCGCCTGATGCACCTGTTTCGATAATCCCCATTCATCCTTTCTCTCTACATGCCCAAACCATCTTAACATACCATTCTTTACTCATTACTACTCATTACTACGTCTTCCTTCGCTCCACATTTACTGTTCGGAGGATTTACCTACTGTACATTGTTAGGAGGGAAGTTTTCTAAATGGATCTTGTTGGTTTTGTAGAACGATCAAGATAATTCCTCGGTTTACGGAGCTCCTAGTGTTCTACGGTAGCGAATTCGCGAATGAAATGGACATAGAGCTCGGGAAATATAGCTCGCTAAAATACGCAAGAGCATACGGTAAGCCTTATAAGCTATACAAAGCCTGTACCTACCCCAAATCTGAGTTTATCGTATTTCGTTTTTAGTTCATCAGGCGTTTTTGTCTCAATACAAAAAAGACCTGACGTTACGATAAACAAATATACAAAACTTTGACTATTGTAATTGTGCAACAGACGACATTGTTACCAACTAATTATCATTTCAGGCGCTGAGAAGTATTATCACATTTTTTGAGAGCACTGGTGGTCTAGTGGTAGAGGCCCCGCTTTCCGATCTTAAGGTCGTGGGTTCGAAATCAATGAGTTTTTCTGTTCAAAAATGTATGTGCACAATGCCAGTACTCTCAAACGGAGAAGGAAAACATCGTGAGGAAACCGACATGGCAGGTCGTAGAACCTAAAAAGTTCTATAACATGTGTCAAGTGCTCGAAAGGAGCCTCTCGAGGCGCACTTAAAACCCTTTCACAACACTTTCGAAAGAAACTAGTGACACGACAAGAGATTATAACATTATGTCACTGTTACTTTTTCTATGGTCCATTTTTGTGTGTATACATGTATTATTATGTTTTTAATGTGTATTGAATTGTTAATCATCATTCGATCTGACTGGATGCAAGGTGGTTTTTTATCAAAATGTGATTTGTATGTTACTGAACATTATTACAGGTACGTCTAGTATCAAAAAACGCAAACTGAATGATGATAACCCATTAACAATTCAAGAACAAGCAATACACAGCTCGGTAGCAATTTTAAAGGAATTCAATACTGACACCAAACATCCAAATAGTACAAATATTATAGACAAAAGTCCTAAAGATGGGAAACAACGAAAGGAAAACGACACGATTTTAGTAGACGCCGTGACACACGATCTGAATAATAGGCACATCAAAGAGCCTGGTGCTAAGGACCAAGAAAATTGTCCAATAAATAACAAAAGCACCGATTTCGACACGAAATTCGAAAGTAAAATCCAGCTTAAAGATATCTACCACCATTGTGACATATGTCATGTAAAATTCTTCACCAAATGTGATTTAGAAAAACACACGAGGTTTCATGACGAAAGTCGGGCTCATGCTTGTGAAGTCTGTACCTACAGATTCAGTTCTCTCAAAGTATTAAAATCGCACAGGTTAAGTGTTCACGAAATGAAAAGCACTGTCAATATTCATGCATGTAAAATATGTGATAAAACATTTCAAGGAACCAATAAATTAGGAATACATTTGAGGATTTAATTTTATGCATTAGGTATTATTAGTTTGAAGCGTAGCTGTCTTATAAATTTGATTATGTTTAACTTTTTCTGTATGCCTACGCCTCACTTAACTTCAATAATATATTATATTACATTGTAAAAGGATCATACAAAAGAACGGTAGGAACCAAGCCGTAAGTTTGTTGCCTGTTCTTCTAGGCTTTGGTCGCGTGGAACTGGCACCTAGAGTCACCTAGCTTTAAGACGTTTCAAAGTGATCCTTGTGATTTTATTGAATAAATACCTATTGACTTTGACTTTGACTTTGACTTTGACCCATACTGGAGAAAGGCCATACGCTTGTGACACGTGTAATATGAAATTTGCTACTAGTAATGTATTAAAAAGGCATATTCGAATTCATACCCGAGAGAAACCATACGCTTGTGACACTTGTAATATGAAATTTGCTGATAGTAGTGCATTAAAAAGGCACATACGAATACATACCCGAGAGAAATCATACGCTTGTGACACGTGTAATATGAAATTTGCTGATAGTAGTGCATTAAAAAGGCACATACGAGTACATACCCGAGAGAAACCATACGCTTGTGACACGTGTAATATGAAATTTGCTGATAGTAGTGCATTAAAAAGGCACATACGAATACATACCCGAGAGAAACCATACGCTTGTGACACGTGTAATATGAAATTTGCTACTAGTACTGCATTAAAAAGGCACATACGAATACATACCCGAGAGAAACCATACGCTTGTGACACGTGTAATATGAAATTTGCTACTAGTAGTGCATTAAAAAGGCACATACGAATACATACCCGAGAGAAACCATACGCTTGTGACACGTGTAATATGAAATTTGCTACTAGTAGTGCATTAAAAAGGCACATACGAATACATACCCGAGAGAAACCATACGCTTGTGACACGTGTAATATGAAATTTGCTACTAGTAGTGCATTAAAAAGGCACATACGAATACATACCCGAGAGAAACCATACGCTTGTGACACGTGTAATATGAAATTTGCTGATAGTACTGGATTAAAAAGGCATATACGATCTCACATCATAGAAAAGAAATAACTATGCTAGTGCCACGTGTAATTTGAAATTTACAAAAAATACTTATTTAAAAGGGCATATTATGGGAGCCACATTGAAAAAAAGTCATAGGAATGCTTATGTTATATTAATTAAATTAGCTAACAGATATGTTTGAAAGAACATAATCTGAGTATTCACTCAATATTTATGCTACCTTAATTAACCTATTTTACTAAGTGCGGAATAAAAAAACTCTCTCTAGGACTCTCTCTCTTTAGGAGGAAATATTCGGATACTATGAGATAAAGCTAGCCCTAAACCTAAATTTGTGATTTGAATTTAATCGATGTCCTATTCACTTACCAATTTAAATAAAGTTTTTATTTGCCTAACACCAAATTTTTTATGTTTCAATCCATCATCATCAATAGCTTGAAGGCGTCCACTGCTGGATATAGGGCTTCCCTATGCATTTCCAGGAAGATTGATACTGTCGAGCCTTCTCCATCCATAGTCTTCCCGCGATCTTTTACCATTTCTTTGTGACCTGTCCAATTGCCACTGTTGAAATGGCAAATGGCAGATCATCAATAGCCTAAAGAAGTCCGCCGCTGGACATTGGCCTCGTACACATTTCAAGAAAGAACGATTCTGAGGCTTCTTCATCCACCGAATTCCGGCGATCTTAACAATGTCGTCAGTCCAATGGTAAGGCAGTTAGTGCAATAGCAGGTTTGCATAGCTAAAAATGCAAGCTATATGGGTGACCTTAGTTCTCCTTTCTATTTCTCTCTGCATAGTTCGTTGTTCTTCTCTGTGACGAGAACATGTGGCGTTATTTCGTAAAAACGCTGCCCATCCGAGTTGGATTCGTCGGCTGACTTTTTTGTCAAAGTTTGGACCTACAACTTCGATTGTATCGCTCCATTATGTCTGTTTAGGTATGTAGTACCTAGTATTATGTCACATAAGACACGTCCGGGGTAGAACCTCCGTCCGGGGTAGAGCTACCACCAGCCTGATTCTGACGTCAAGCGTCGTTGCTGTGCTTGGGTTTGAAGAATTTGAAGAGGTCTTTGTGCAGGGCTCGTCTGTGAAAGTATTACCACCATGTCTATTTCTGCCGCCAAGCAGCGTTGCTGTGTTTTGGTTTGAAGGGTGTGGTTAACAGTTAGGTTTAACATCTGTATGCCCTCAAGTTGATGTACGCATTGCAGGGTACGGGTTGGTTATCTGCTTATTCTATCAAAAAGTAGGGTTAAAAAAATATAAAAAGAAATAGGTACTAGTGGATAACTAAATACTTATCACCTTCACTCAGAAGAACTCTCAGAAACACAAACCCTGCCCATACCCATATTTGTTTAGAACCTACTGTAGGTACCTAGAATAAGGAGGCGTGTTGATATCTGCTATACAGTCTAACGAGTAGGTACTGTACAGTTATCATTGTTTTCCCTTTAATATTTTATTTATTATTACCTACCTTACCTTGTACCTACCTTAGTACAAAGTACCTTACTACGAAAGCTGAGTCTGTTGTCGATACGTAGGTGCATCCATCACTCGGTAGGGCGGCTCAGGCGTGGAGGTGCTATTACGTGTATTAGTGCTCAAAAGGAGCCTCTTTGAGGCGCATTAAAAATCCTTTCACCTTACTGTTTCGAAAGAAAGTAATGACGCGACAAATAGGATTAAGTTCCATAACAATGACAGGGCATCATTATGACGATAAAAAAATAATACATTTATGAGGGTGACGACAGCCCTCACAGCTCAGTTGGTGTAACTCTGCCTTCTGCGCCTGGCATCTGAGGCCGTGGGTTCGATCCCCACCGAGAACAAACATTTGTGTGATGAACATAGATGTTTGTTCTCTGTCTGGGTGTTATATAATATCACTAGCGGCCTGTCCCAGCTTCGCATGGGTGGTCATAAATTTTTTGAACATTTTAGGATAAACTTAGACCGTGGGTTCGAGCCTCGCGTCTACTTATTTCATACATTTGCACGCGCTTCTCCTTGAGTGACTGAAATCGCACCCCGCGCGTGACCCGTGGACCCGTTAACATTTTTAATTTCGTCATATCTTTTGAATGGAATGTCCGATTTGAAAAATTTAAGAAGTAATCTATAGGTATTGAAACCGTCTTAATTATGAAATGATTTATTTGGATAAGGATTAATACCAAGGTACAAATAAAGACCCTATTCTAGCGGAGGAATTTCAATTAATTTTTTATAATAAAAGAACACTTATTGTGACATATCTATAATAGTTAGACATATGCTGTTGCGACATTTTTTGTAGATGATGACGTGATCTACAAAATCGTAGTACATTATATTGTTCTATCTTCAATAGTTTTCGCAGCGCACGCGATGTAAGGTTTTTGTTTTCCACCTTGGGTTACATTATTGAAGTTTTAGTAAGAATCCCTGATTTTTTTGAAAATATAATATAGCCTATGTTACTCAGGGATAATGTAGCATTCTAATGGTGAAAGAATTTTTGAAATCGGACCAGTAGTTTTTGAGCCTATTCGTTACATACAAAAATACAAAAATACAAATGTTTCCTCTTTATAATATTAGTGTAGATGTAGATGTAGATAAATATGTATTTACTAGCTATAAGATAAATTTTTAAATGTATGACCGATAAGTTTTTTAACGGTTGTCTGCGTCATAATAAACCATCAACGACTTATTTACTGCTTCTGATGTCGCTTCTTAATTTTTTTTGTTGACTTGATTGGATCTTGAGTTTTTGGCCAAAACATCTGGATCACACCGTTCAGTAATCAGGACTGTATGGCTTTCAGAGTTCCGTCGTTACAAATTTTGTAGGTATACCCAATCAGCGTCACTAATGTCACACTAAGGGCCGGTTTCACCATGCTCTGTTAGTTACTAATCAAGGATTAAAAGACCGTTAAATCTAACCTTAGCTGTCAAACGCGTACATTTTGACATATTTAACGGCCCTTTAATCCTTTGTTAATCTAACAGAGCATGGTGAAACCGGCCCTAAGTATTATTGGCATACCAACCACCGACCAAGCTCTTAGGTGTCTGGCCACACTCGAATGTCAACAATATATTGTAGAGTAAGTAAAGTAGTAGTAGAGCTCTTTGTTAAGGGGCTGACAACTATCAAACAACTTCTCGCTCGCACGTTTCGAAATGTTGAAAGATATCAAATCTCTAAATTCATTTTCGAAAAATCGCAATTCACCATTTGTCACATTAGCTCTTGTCTTCGCCTTAAGGGCTCGTCCGGGGAAGAACTACCACCATGTCTTTTTCTGCCGCCAAGCAGCATTGCTGCGTTTCGGTTTGAAGAGTGTGGTTGCCGGTAAAATTACAGGCACATGAGGCTTGACATTTGTATGCCTCAAGCTGATAGACGCTGGGCAGTGTATCGTAAGGCACGTTCCTATCGTGCGTGACTTACGAGGCAAGGTTTTGTTATAGGTAATGTTTAACACTTAACATCAGGTGGGCCTGCTTTTTCTATCAGCAGTAGTATAAAAAACAAAAGACATTCGAGTCAAACTTTGCATAGACGCCGGCATTGCTATTACACGTAATCCAGGCGACCACAGATTAGATAGAGTTACACACCCCCCGGGAGCTGAGGGGGGCTGAGGCAATTACGTACCGATGCGGCGAATAATTGAAAGGGGATCGGTTTCTAATTGATTGTTTCTGGCCGACCGATTGATATGATAGAACGATTACGCGGCCGTGGGCATAGATTCAGCTTACGTAATTAGTCTGTGTCGGTGTGAACTAGCTCGGTGGCTGATGGGGGATTGGATGAAGGGTTCCTACCTATCTATACACGGAGGATAATTATTGTCTATATCTACACTAATGCAAAAAAAATGGCATAACATCTTAAAACTATGTATGTTAAATACAGTGGACAGTCATATGGCTAAACAGTGATCTCTACCAGATAACCGCTGGATGCAATGGACTCATGTTTACAAGGGGCGACTGTGTGCGTCTAATGGTAACTAAGTCTAGTCTATAAGTAAGTATAGTAGTCTTTATGGAAATATATTCAAAAATCATTTTAGAAAATGGTTAGTCTCGAATGCATTTTATAACTTAAACGAATATTAAGAACGATAAAATTGGAAGCTCTTTAATATCTAAGTACCTCTTGGTTTCTTAAAGGTCATTATGCCTACTTGCAAGAAATTAGGAATACCTACCTATTAGTGGGTATTAAAATGTTTTAGTTGGTTCTTGGGTGAAAACTTTAGAATATAAGATCTTTTTTGTACTTCAGTTAAGTATACAATAAATAATTTCTGATTTCTAGACTTATAAATGCTGATTAACACTAATAGTTTTAGCATTGTTAATTTTTTTTAAGATTTTTTGATCGAGTGAGCGAAGCGAACGAAGATCTTAGTTTCAACTTGGGCGATTTGGCATTTTATGTATGTATGTATGTATGTATGTATGTATGTATGTATGTATGTATGTTTGTTTGTCTGGCGATAACTTTAGAACCGTTGATCCGATATGCATGAAATTTTATATGTCGATAGCTGGTACTTGAGAAATTTACTGGTAAGTATATGAGTAAAATCGGATGAAGGGTTTTTGAGATATAGGGGTTTTTAGGGGGCAAAAATAAAAAAAAGTTACATAAAAAAATCAAGTTACATGTCATATGAAAGGGCTTTGTTTTTGGACATTCCAAAACAATTTTTACTTTTTTTTTGAGACGCTCTGTTTTTGAGATACGACAAAAAAGTTAAATTAAGATAACCAACGATCCAAGAGCTCCCATCTCTAGTTTAGTTTAGTAGAGTTTCGTTGACATCAAGGTTTTTCTACTGGTCGGCCAGTTACTTTGCTTTTTCTTATTTTTTTTTCTTGAAATAAATTAAGAAGGTACTCAGTTCTCATAAAATGGTGATAGCGACCTGGTCTGATGATGGAGCCAAGGTCTGTTCAACGGAACTCTTCAATAAATAGGCCAATAGAGCTGAAACTTGGTAACCATACCAAGTTAGTAGGCGGTAGTCAGAAAAAAGTACAAAGGTAATGTTTGGACTTGCCTCTGACTACTACCTACTCAAAGTTTTGGTGCGTTCGTCGGGTCGCATCACGAGATCTCAGTTCGGGGCGAACTACTAGTATATTAAACGTGTTTTTGGAAGCTACTTTTAGATCAGTCAGTCTTTTTCGCGGTGCAGTCGGCGTCTTTACGTAGGTACTCTCAAAGCTATAACTCCGAAGCACCTATCTAGCTACCGCTTCGCCAAGTTATAGGTGCTCAAACATCGCTCGTCTGAAAGTATAGGGCCTAAGTAATGGGCACTAATGGTTAAGCAAAGAAAACGCAAAGCAGTTCCCGCTACATTTGACATTAAACGCTGCGTTCAGAAACCATTCACTCACACCGTCGCGTTCCGTTTCACTTGACACGTGATCAAAGCGGCAGCGTTGACGTCGGCACAGTATAAGTTAGATTTACAGCTTGCGGAAGCTAATTAGCTGAGTGGGAGGGACGCTTCTTACGGGCTACTAGCGGACCGCGCCGTGCGTGCAACGGAACGGAACTGTTTCAAAGCTGAAAATAGCACATTAACTATTGAAGTAGAAGCAAAATAAAATAATGAAATGGTTACATATATCAATAGTTAAGTCTTAATTATGTACAAAAAAAATAAGTTCTACTTGACCAACCCCAGAAGATTTAATTAAGTACCTACCTAAGTAAAAGTACGAGTTGTCTCGATATGAAAACTTAGTTTCATATCGAGACAACTCGTACTTTTACTTAGGTAGGTACTTAATTAAATCTTCTGGGGTTGGTCAAGTAGAACTTAGATTTACCTAGATTATAAAACGTTTCAACCGAAATCATAAAAATATCGAGTTTTGTTGAAAAATGAGCATCGGGCCTAGGTACCTACTGGGAATAATTGAAACATTTCTTGCAGATCAGATTGCTCACAGATGAATAAATCTGATTTTTTATCGGTCGTCATCATATTTTTTGAAAGCGTCACCTATTTGAAGTGACAGGCTCTTATTAGTGAGATTCATTACACATTCCTCGTTCCGGGAGACGCTTCCGAGATGCCTTCACGCCATACTCCTAACGGGGCCGGCTTTTTGTTACATAATTTGTTACTAATTATGAGGGAAAAATGCCGGTCTCTTTGACGAGGGGACATGTGTGGGACAGGGCTACTGTTTAGTTTCTTTGGTTGGTAGTTTACACATTTTATTGATAGACCTAAGTTAATTGCTTGTTTAAGTTTGTATGTTACCGTGGTGGGTGGTGGAAGTACTTGAAGAAGTAGGCAAGTGTGTAGTCTGCTTTGCTTTAATAGAAAACGTTTTCTTAAACATACCGAGAGAGCTACAAAAAAGTACTTAACTTAAATGAATAATTCCTTGCTCCGTATAACAGACTCCACGTTTCCACAGATATCATCTAATATTAAAGAACTCTGCAACGGTTCGAAGGATCAAATAGAGAAACACAAAAATTCAAGATGGCCGCCTCACAGGCGCGGTTTCTTTCCGCGTATTACTAACATTACCATACTTCAGGCGGCGAAGCTTATTTAAATGCTCCACCGACTCCATTTAGAGCTTGGAAAAATAAAACCAGCGAACGGATCCCGCGATCTCTCTCAGAGCCGCTTTTGTGGTAAATATGTATAAACTTACCAACTCATTCGTGCACTGATGTAACCTTCCAACAAGCCAATACCGACCTTATGACTAGGGCGCTATGGAGCCTGTGAAATAAGCATCGGGATGAAGGTAAAGTGGCATGTGTATAAGTATCTACGTTTTGTCGCCAAGATCTTTTTATTTTATCGCATTTTATTTCAGAGCTCAGCTGCCAGCCGTGTTGTTTGCGGCTCCTGAATATATTTCACAGTAATATCTGCGTACTTGCGCATAAGTATGTAACTTAAATAAATAGAATATGCAACGCTTTGTTGATAAGCTATAATTTTGATTATATTGTTTTTACATAACATTGATTAGCATCGTCAAGAGGGTTCGAGGGGTGTCGTCAGTTCATATCAGGGCTGCCATTTGTACGATTTTTTGCATGTTCTGTACGATTACGATCGAAACATCGAAATCGTACAGAAAACGTACGATTTTTTTACATACAATTTTAGATTTCTATACATGAAAGAAAACGTTCTACCGTAAACAATACGGTTGATATCCGACTAACATTGCGTTAATATTCCTTATAGTTGATGATTATCTTATTAAAGAATGACGACCAATCATTTCCTTAACGCGCGGTCTAGTTGCACGGAGCGGAGAAACTCGGTTCTACTTGTTTTTTTCTACTAAATCGTGCAGACTTTTGTGAAAACTGATGCACTTCTGTAATTAATTTAATAAAAATGAGCGACGAAAGTGTTATTGAGCGTTCTCGTACTCCTAAAAAGAAATTAGTGCAAAGAGGTGTACTTTATTATTAAATGTTTAAATATATCGATGATTGATTCTTGTGGGTACGATTTTTTATTTCAAACTTTCTTAGGGCGTACGACTTTATTTAAGCTGTGGTACGATTGCGGCATATTTTCACCTGGCAGCCCTGGTTCATATTGAAAAAAGCATAGATAATGAAGTCTATGGACTGTAATCATGGCTATCATGGCTGTAAATATGACTATTGTTTAATTGTATCTATTATTTTACCTAAACATCGCTAAAATGACTAATGGATCCTAAGAAGCTTTTATCTCATGAAAAGATTTATCCCTCTTCAGACTGTTTGAATATAAAACAAAGCAAAAATTAAGCTAAACGATTAAAGAAGAGCCCAGGGAGTGCTGACGTTGTTTGGACAATGATTCCATTATCTTCAAGCTTCCTACATTTTAACAAGATAAAACTGAATGGACGCCAATTTTGTTCCATTACTCTCAAGCGCCCCAGAATACATATTATCAGTAAAACGGAACGCAAACAAAGTGAGCGTCGTTTTCCCGCCAACGATAACTAATTTCAGTCCGCCATAAGTACGTAATTAGCGAGCCACTGCCTTATCGGCCGGCGGGTAATTAACCTCTGGGAGGCTCCCTCGGGACCCCCCGGCCTCCCAGTGCACCTTGAATACCTCCTCGGTAATATTTCCGCCATATTATCCGGGAGTCCGCCCATCTCCTCCGCCAATGGAGGCAGCTCCCGCGCTTTTGTTTCGCGCCATCGCCGCTGCGTTCCGAAATGGTGTAACTTTGCGTGTTTTCTTTGGGAAATTTGGCTGTACGAGAACTGGGTGCGGTTTGTTTTCGTTAGTGCGCGTTTATTATGTTTGCAGACTCTTGAACGTGGAAATGTCCTAAGCTCCTTGCTCGTTCCACCCTCTTTGAACCGTATTGCGTTGTTACTAAAGTATAAAACAGGTTATTGTGACGTTCGTGGGTTCGAGGGGTGTCGTCAGTTCATATTTCATGGTGTTATCATCTTTTATTGAGTGCGAGCGTGCATTGTTGGCGGTTTACTGCGGTTATCTGGCGCGGTGTAGGTGTTTAGCGACGCTTCGCCTGATGAATGGCATATTGGCTTTCCATGACGAGCGCTGACTATTCCACGTCCCCTAAGATTTTGTAATTGGAATGAATATCAGATTACGTATCACGTTTTATTCGAAACCGGGTGCTTCGCGTAATTGCTTTGAGATTTTATTTACAAATCTGATGTTTACATTTATAATCAGGCGTACTAGTAGGTCCTTTTTCATATGCACTGCCCTTCATTAATAAATATGAAAAACAACGCACGTAAATGCATCATGGGCAGTGAATGTGTTAAAAAACTGAAAACTTAAAAGTACAAATAAAATACCTACAGTTAGGTAGTACTTAGCTAAGCTAGAATAAAGCTTAAGCTGGTATTCCTTACTTTTTCTAAATCTAGTGTAGCGATATTGGATCTAAATTTTTAAACGAAAATGATTGGACAAAAATATTCGTGTAATGGAGTAATCGATCACACTCCACTCAAGCGTGGTCTCTGAACGGTCGTTTGTCAAAACTAGGGCTGGACGAAGCAACGAGCCTACGGAACATTTTTCTTTCACAAATTTAAACTACTATCACCTTTATTAGCCAACAGATAAAACGTTGCGCTGATTGAGTTAAAATAATTATCTAGTTGATCAATCATTCCCACGTTTCTTTCGTAAATTGAAGCAAAAAGTTACAAAAACCTGGTATTTTTAGAGACACATGGTATTTCATGATATCTTTTAACTGTAAAACCATATTCTCCTAAAGTCGTGTGTACTAATTAACATTATCAGAATCCAAATAGGGGCTATGAGGAGATGAAATAATAGTTATAGAATGTCGAAGAATCTTTCAACTTTTCACTGAACCTATTAACGGGACGCGGCGATGTAGGGCTTGGCACAAATTAAGGATAAAGTGGACTTGCTTAGCATCTTGCCCAGTCTTGAACCTACCATTATTTCAGCCTTAAGTCAGCCTTATCTGCAGGAACGACATGATCCACACTTATTTAAGTGTTAGCAGATAAATAAAATGATAAAATAAGCCTTTATTGTTCTTTTACAATTTTTATTTAACAGTGTAAATAACTAAAAACCCCTCGTTAGGTATAGGCCACCTCCAACAGTTTCCATTCGTTCCTTTATTCGTCCATTCTTTTCGACTATCTCGTCCTGCTATATTTCCTGTGCTCGATCTGGTCTCCTCGTTTCAGTTGGCTTCTCCCACATAGCGTACATTAGCTTGGTTTTAGCAGATGCTACTTACTAATACTTGTTAAAAATATCCACTCCAGCTCAGGGCAGCCCTAGTGTTTATTACGCGGGGCCGATAAGCCGCATAATTTTTGGCGCGAAATGTTGGGTCGCTCTAATTGGGTGCCGCGGCCGCCGCCGATAAAGCTCGGTTTACACAGGCTTTAATTAATAGAGGTCGTCAAGCGAGCTAGGGCTGGCACCTGCGTACTTGGAAAGTATTTCAACTTTTTGCCGGATGTCACAGTTTTGCCTTCGAAAAAGTTAAAATCAACTGTTTATTATATTTTTAGACCGAACTGCCCCACCAGTGGAACAAACTAGGTCGGTCATTCAGGAATGTAGAAAGATTGAGAAAGTTTGTTTTGAATTTACAAATAAAATCAGGTTGGCCATCCGTCCGTTCCATCAGCAAGTAGTATTAAAAAAAAACAAATAAACTTAGGTTTGGTATTATAGGTAAATGTAGATGCTTACATAATGCAAAACCTCAACTTTTAAAACCTGTGCGTCGTCGTTTACCTAAATTAATATTCAACATGAAATTGACAGCTCGGTCTGCTCAGGATTTAATTAATAGAGGTCGTCAACCGAATGCTAGGGTTGATATCTACGTAATTGGAAAAAGTTTTTAATGGTGATTGGAATTGGCAGAAAATTCAAGAGAATAAAAACACAAAGGTGTCTAAAAACTAATAAGCACTTGGGGAATAAAACTTTTTAATTTGCGGGTTTTTTTGATAAGTAAGCTAAGAATAAAAGCGAAGAAAATATAACGTAGTTGCTAAAGTCACTATGTATCATAGGGTGGGTACTTTGAAAGTAGCTATGTAATTCTTATCATACGAGTTTTTTCAAAACCAAATTTATCAAGGAGAAAAGTGCAATTTTTCAAAACTCTTTTCACATAAAAAAACGTATTATCTACGTGTTCCGTTCCCCACCGCACGCCTGTCAAACTTCACAACTTTCGGCGGGAGCGCAATAAAAACCTTATAAAATTCCTAATGGGAAAACGTACGAGGAGTTTTCCCGTTGAATTATGAATGGTAACGAGCGCGCTCCCCTTTTGTATTGAAATTGTTGCCAGCTGTCAATATTTATTTGTTATAAAATATCATAAAAAAATATTTTTATATATTTTATTCGGAAAACAAACAGTATTTAAACATCATAGTTTAAATACTTAAACAGTATTTAAACATCATAGTTTAAGGGCCGGTTTCACCATGCTCTGTTAGTTGCTAATCAAGGATTAAAAGTTAAATCTAACCTAAGCTGTCAAACGCGTACATTTTGACATATTTAACGGCCATTTAAACCTTTGTTAATCTAACAGATCATGGTGAAACCGGCCCTAAATACTGTATATAAATATGTTTATATCATTATAACAACTTAAATAAACCTAAGATAACAGTGTTTTTTAACCCTGCAGTTCATTCAGAAATCCAGTTGCTAAACTTGCATCTAGATTTTGTAATAGAATTCTTTACATCAACGATGATGATGCTCATCATCGTTGATGTAAAGAATTTTCGAACCACGGTGTAAATAAAAATGTTTGGTTTCGGTTGGATGTTTTTTGTAAGCATCGACTAACCGTACTTTAAAATATTACAGAAAATCTGCATTATACATGCTTAAGCTTATAACTAAAGCTACAATTGGCTAACGCTTTGATTTGCTGCTGCTAGATTTTGCTACTTCTAGAACAATCGATTCGACTAGACACGTCATGACGTCTAAGGATGTCAGGATTAAGGCAGGTATTCATTTCAATAAATATTATTTTATTAAGAAATGGTTAGATCTAACAAACATTTCGAAGCTGGCAACAATTGCTCTCTCTTTATACCGACACCAACACCAAGTTCCAACCATAGACATCTCGTTTCAAGTTGTTTCTTTTTAAATTGCGTCTGCGGTTTTTCCACGAAAATAAACATTGTTAGCACTTCCCAACTAAGTTTTACGAGTAGAGTTTTGCGTTAATTGTGGCCATTGGTGTCTATGTTTTTCAGATACAATGTTGGGAAATAGTGGAACGTGCACAAAGTGCTTCATTATTTGATATAAAATGACCAAATGTTTTCATTTCGAGGTAGTTACAATCAGAATATTTTTGAGAACCTACCTCCACCTTATTCATCTTTCTGTTGTGATATTTCATATACCCATCACAGATATTGTTTTGCTATTAGCTAAGATAAGTTAAGGGCCTAATCTACCTACTTCATTTTCGTATCAAAGCAACCATGAACCATTTTCTACCGTTTTACCGTAATTTCTCAAAAATTGAGCTCGTACCCAAAAAGTGATTATATTTTACTGCCTAAATGCGCAGAATAATAGTCTAAATGCCCACCAACACATAAATTACAAACCAATTAATACTATGTGACGCAAATTAATTTGGGTCGGATTTGAAACTCCATTAGAAAGGCATGAAAAAGGTCTTAAAATCCTATAAAAGCGACAGAAGGCTCTAGGAAAACCATTTAAATTTATACATGTTCCGTCTCTTTCTATCGTACGCGGTAAGAAAGAGATAAGTGTTCGTGCGATGTGAAGGATAGCCATTCGTAATTCAAGAGTGAGCGTGTGAAAATGTGCAGTTTTTAGAGTTCCGTATTTAAAAAGTATGAATTACAATGTGATTAGGTTTTTGCTGGTATAAATGATATTATGTCAGTTTGTTACGTGTTCTTCTAGGCTTGGTTGCGTGCAACTGGTCGCTTATTTTTTTTACCTAGCCTTAAGGCGAATACAAGAGCTAATGTACCTCTCGCTTGCACGTTTCGACATGTTGAAAGATATAAAATCACTTAATTCATTTTCGAAAAATCGCAAACAACCATTTTGTGTGCAATCACATTGCACACAGCTTAGTAAAAAAAATATTTTGATCGATACAAGTTAACCTATTCAAAAGCTTGCTTAAGTACGAAAACTAGTAAAGCAAACTTTATTAGCTCTTGTATTAAGACGTTTCAAAGTGATCCTTGTGATTCAATTTAATATCTTACATTTTATTATCTTTTATTCACTTTGAAAATAATCCCACGACAAAACTTATGATTAAATGATATGAAGTGTCTTCCCCTTAAATAGAGACAGTAAAAAAAGCGTAATGTTAAATCGTTAAATTATTAGATAAGTTTAAACAAAACATTTAGATCAATGTAAATTACTCATTAACCCACTATTGTGGCTAGATTGTGATAAAATTAGAGTACATTATTCTGAGTAATGTCCGCTTTTTAAAAAAATGCCCCAATTAGAGTACCTACCAACATTATTCTGAGAAATATACGTTTTTAAAACTAATAAGTATGGCGTTTTAAAATTCAAACGGACGGAACCTATAAGTAATTCCTAGTCTCGTGCTTAGCAACTTTTCTGAGACTTAACACGATCCCTTTTTTTCACCGCCGCCGGCCGAGCGAGGTATTAAAACTTATTAAGTACAGGATTATACGAAATTACTAAGTGCTGCGCATGGCTCTTTGATTTTATTTATAGCTTTGGCATCTTTACTAGATTATTGTAACCTGTATTATATACTAATAATAATATAAGTAAAGGTATATTCAATCTATTACTGCTAATAATAAATACTAATAATAAACCATAAAATATTATCTGAGTGGGATTTGAACCCACGACCTTAGACGATAGTGGCTGCGCTTACCACCTACGCCATCGGATCCTAACTTTTAGGACATTATGAAACCTTTTTGAAGTGTAGGTAAACATCTAAAACTCATAAAATATAATAGTAATAATGTTTTGTTATTAAAAATATAATTCATAATGTCTAGAGCATAATACGAAACTGTTACGGCCGGTTTTTGAAAGCCCGATCAAAACTAATCGCATGTCAAGTCTTAGGATATGATTAGACAAGAGCTACTAATGTGACTCTCCTTCGCACGTTTCGACATGTTTAAAGATATAAAATAACTAGACTCATTTTCGAAAAATCGCAATCAACCATTTTGTGTGCAATCACTACCTTCACCCACCTAATTTAGCGTATATTTTTTCTTTTTGGGTTAATAAAAAAGTTAATAAATTTTATATCTTTCAACATGTCGAAACGTGCGAGCGAGAAGTTGTTTGATAGTTGTCAGCCCCTTAAAAGATGTACGCGAAAATATTGGTATTACTTACTTATAGTACCTACTAGTAGTAGTTTATTTATTGAAAAAACTGAAACAGCTTCACGAATTTGATTAGGCACGGTATCTACCGTCAGATATAAGGGTATAGATATCCCGTTGGGCACTTGGTATATTTATACCTAATACATTTGGTATACCAAGTACCTACCCGTTTAATGAGAATGCGAGTACCGGCACTGTACGCGAACATAAGTATGTAGATTGAGACCTAAGTCTCGTCGAATCTTCCCAAACGTCTCCAAATTACATAAAGATTATGCGCCTTCACATTTACATCTCGAGAGCTGCCACTGACTCGAGTTCTGACGATGCGGCCTTCGCGAATATCTTCTTCTAATTCTAATTCAAGGTGGGGGAATAAGATCTACATTGACGTGCCGCGTGTATTGTGCTTGGTTCTACGTTAAGATAACTTGTACTTAACCTATGGAAGCTAGTGACAATCATTTTTCTGCCGCCAAGCATCGTTGCTGTGTTTCGGCTTGAAGAGTGTGGAATGCCGGTGAAATTACAGTCACACAAGGCTTAACATCTGCATGCCTCAAGCTGATGGACGCAGGGCAGGGTTGCTATCGTGCGTGACCTACGAGGCAATGATTTGTTCTAGGCAACCATCACTTAAGTCAGGTCACGTCAGGTAGGTCATCAGTTTATTCCATCAGAAAGTTGTAAAAAAATTTTTTTTAACAAGGCTAGCACCTATCTCTTTAATACCAATTACTACTATACCTTTTCATCTATTGTAGTTTATTTATGCAAAGTTTAAGGCAACTTTTTTCACTCCCCTTAATTATGAGACGCTGTAGTGCCTGGGACAGGGCGTAAGATAAACTCTTGCCCAGAACCTATATACCCTAGTCTGTCTAATCCACAGGACAGACTAGACTAGAGCTGATTAAGCCGCGGGTTTTCTCACGATGTTTTCCTTCACTCCAATTGAATAGCAACTCTATGTGGAAATCTAATCATTGGAAGTAACACTCTGACGACCTCAAACATCCACAAAAAATCTTGAGTTAGCATTTGGTACTAAAAGATTTGCGTCCATTTCACGAATTATTTACCGACCCGTGTCTCGTGTTATTTAGCTCATTTTAATTGTCTGTGGTATATTAACTTTTATGAGAATAAATAAAAATTCAATTAACTTAATTTATTGTAGTAAAATCATTAAACAAAAAAATGATATAAAGGAGGGCTATATGTGCACCAGTGGACTTCTTCAGTCGAATCGAGTTGTCCATTATCAGGGACCGGAGCCCGTCTGAATAAAAGATGGCGACATGTGTCTCTAATGCACTCATCAATTATTACGGCGCTCCTGGCTTTGATAGCACTGGATTTTTCGAGAATATTCCTTTTATTTTTACGTCTTTTGCGAAATGTATGTTACGAAGTATAAAGTAAAATACATCTTAACATCAAGTAAGTTGCAATCACACTTAATTTGTAAAAAAAAACAAGCAGGAACAAACTTTTTTTTTTAATTCTTGTGTGGAAAAAATGTTGGTAGAATAGCCAAAGTAACGGTTGCCTATCTTTATAATAATTTATTACACAGACGGAATACGGCGTAGATAATCCGTGTTATTTAATTATATGTTTGTAATGTACTTTAGTTCAGGTATTTATGATATGAGCCTGTATTTCAACTTTAAATACTATGTTGCCAATAATAAAATTGTATTTATTTAATTCTTCATGTAGTTCGATATTTGAATAAGGATTTTGTGTTCAGTATCGTGTCACTTATACAAGAATGAAAATTAGTTCGTACAGCCCGTGAGATGGTTGTGACTTATATAATATTTATTCCATTGTATACTTATCAGAATTATGAACCGTTATTATCTGAACAATTTAATAGATAAAGGCCTATGGAACGGCTAAGTTTGAATTTACCTAAAATGTTACTATGAAAAGTCACAAAACGGTTCACTACTGAGGAAAACGATTTATTCGTTTATACCGGACAACTCCACGTACCCTTACCAACTATAGTTGCCTTATTATTATACTTATAAGGTCTATTATCGCTCGAACAACCGGGCACATCAAAGTTTACTAGAAACTCAATCAATGCAAGCCTTGTTTGACCATTGAAGAACCCTTTTGAGGGGAGTTTCTACCCTTAGGAGTTGTCGTTCTTATTCAAGATTGGGGTACCTAGAGGCAAGATTGATTTCAATTACTCGAACTCAGACCGTCTCAGGAAGTTCAGATTGTCTTTGTTTAGACTAGTAACTACTGACATCCTACTAATATTATAAACGCGAAAGTTTGTAAGTATGGATGGATGGATGTTTGTTACTCTTTCACGTAAAAACTACTGAATGGATTTTAATGAAACTTTACAATGATATAGCTTATACATCAGAATAACACATAGGCTACAGTTTATAAAGATATTGTGTGACTAATCCTGCGCAGACGAAGTCGCGGGCACTAGCTTGTTAGAAATAAAGCTAGGTAGCTTCGATTTTTTTTACAGTTTATTTTGTGCGAATTCGTTGGGAGAGGCCTTTGCGATATGGCTGTAGTGTGAAATAAAAATTAATGATAATCCTACAAATATCAAAACAAAAATTGTTACTTACCAGCAAAGGGTATGGTAAAGGTATGGTATGGTGTGTGTAAGAAAGAGAAGTGGTGTACACGTGTGTTTTTGAGGGTTCTCTTGTTTTTTTTAATGCCAAATCTGGCAGACGAGCATGCTGGCCATCTGATGGAAAGTGTTCACCATCACCTATAACAAATCATTACCTCGTAAGTCACGCACGATAGGAACGTTCCCGACGATGCACTGCCTTGCGTCCATCAACGTGAGGCATACAGATGTTAAGCGTCATGTGCCTGTAATTACACCGGCAACCACACTCTTCAAACCGAAACACCAACGCTGCTTGGTGGTAGAAAAAGGCGTGTTGGTAGTACTTCCGACGAGCACTTCACAAAGAGCTCTACTGCTCTTTAGTATCTCCTCAGATCTTTTAGTACCAAGTATCAACTCAAGACCCTATGAAGATGTCTAAGTAGGGTTATCTAGTCAGTCATAGGGTAAAACTAGACTAACATTGACAAATAACCGAACTCCCCCCTAAATAAGTACCGATTGACAAATATCCTTCCGAATCTCTTAACAAAGGTCTCCCAATCGTCGTTAATAGGGTTCCCGCTAACAAACAGTCGTATAAACAAAACAAATACGATGCTGCCGTACTACTTATCAAGCAGCCCTTGGCGCCCTTCGCTATTGCGTGTTATAGCCATTGTTGCTATTGCTTTCAATGAAATAGCAACTGCGTTATGATCGTTTTTTTTTAATACAACTAGCTGATGGAACAAGCACATGGCCCACATGATATTAAGTGGTAACCATCACCTTTAACAAAGCATTATCTCGTAAGTCACGCACGATAGGAACGTGCCCTACGATGCACTGCCCTGCGTCCATCAACTTGAGGCATGTAGATGTTAATCCTCATGTGCCTGCAATTACACCACACTTTTCAAACCGAAACACAGCGACGCTGCTTGGCGGCCGAAAAAGGCGTGGTGGTAGTACTTCCCCGGACGAGCCCTTCACAAAGAGCTCTACTACTCTTGAAAATAGATAGAACGTTCTTTATTTAATAAAACTATAAAATAAGATAGGTACCTACATTTATTTACAACACAAATTACAATGAATACAGGGCATTACAATGTGATTGCACACAACTTGGTTGATTGCGATTATATGAAAATGAGTTTAATGATTTTATCTTCAACATGTCGAAACATGCTAGCGAGAGGTACTTACATTAGCTTTTGTCATTTAATAAAGTGCCCAGTGAAATAAAAAACTTACCAACCAGACAATTTATAAAAAAGTTAAAATTATGGCTAATAGAAAAAAGTTTTTATAATGTTAATGATTTATTGAATAATTGAACTTGTACACTGATTTTATTGATTTATTGACAATTTATTATGGACTTCTATATTATAATGTACCTAATTTAATTTAATGATAATATTATTTAATTGTACCAAAGTAAAAATTTGCATGCCAATGATTTGGTGAAATATGTGATACTACTTACCAACTAAGAACTAACTACTAACCATATTTCTCGCAAATAAACATTTCATTTCATTTCATTTCATCGCCTTAAAGGTAAAAATCTTTTTGAGTGCATGTGTTAATGCGATATTACAAGCTGGCAATAGAGTTGCTACGAAACATCTACGGTTTTGCTACGAAAGAGCTACAAGATAGGCTACGAAGAGACTGCCTTAGAAAATGGTATGGTAGCGGGATTGCTACGGAAATGCTACAGGTTGGCAATGAGGCTAAGTTTCTTGCCTGTTCTTCTAAGGCTTGGTCGTGTGGAACTGGCAAATACACCTAGCTTTAAGACGTTTAAAAATTATATTTGTAATTAGTTTTCTTACTTAATCATACTTTTAGGTAGGAAAACACGCTTGAATCAAAATGAGACTATTGCGGAGCCTTTTAATAATTCTATTTTCCTTAGATTAGATAAGAGTACATTCTTCACAGCTCAGTTGGTAGTAGCTCTGCCTTCTGCGCCGTAGGTCATGGGTTCGATCCCCACCGAGAACAAGCATTTGTGTGATGAACATAGATGTTTGTTCTCTGTCTGGGTGTTATTATTTATTATAATTATATTAATTATAATATGTATTTACAAAAAAAAGTATAGAGAAAAGTATAAGTATAGACAAGCTTTGGCTTAGTTTGGGGCTAGATAGTGCTGTGTGGAAAGTCGACCAATATTTATTTATTTATTATTAATACATACCTACATTTTGCAGTAGTTGGTATTCCATACGTGACAGGCTGCAAGCCTATTGCCGTTAGTAGAACACTAACTGGTTTCCTCAAGATGTTTTCCTTCACCGTTTGAGAGTACTAGCATGATAGAGGTTGTACTGTACAGGTTGCTTGGGTACCAAATAAAACACACTATGAGAGTAACGCTAACGTCCGCCTGGTTCGGCTGGCTGGAATTGAGTGCCACACGACGACCGCGTGTTTAATAGCTACCCGCCCACGCTTGCCTACCCAGTCAGCGCGCATAGTATAATGTTAGACACTACAGAGGTTATAAAAAAAAGTACTGTATGCGATCATGGCGATACGTAATTACTCCTCTTTCGTTATCTTGTTCTTAATCACGCCGTGCCCGCCATTACTTCGCGGTAATTACCACATTTGTAGGTCGCCACTATTCGGGTCGGGTGGAGATGAAACCATTCATATAGTACTGCCATGTATCTACCTACAACATAGTCAGCATAGTCGCATGAGCTTTTATTCGTTCTTCTTTTGTGCGCATTTAATATATCTAATTTCTTTTTTGTATTACCTACTCGAATATTATAAATTTATTTTTTATTATTTGTGTTAGTTATGTTCTATCGTAGTTCATGAAATAACGCCTTTTTCTGCCGCCAAGCAGCGTTGCTGTGTTTCGGTTTGAAGAGTGTGGTTGCCGGTGTAATTTTGCACATGAAGCTTAACATCTGTATGGCTCAAGTTGATGGACGCAGGGCAGTGCATCGTAGGGCACGTTCATATCGTGCGTGACTACGAGGCAATGCTTTGTTATAGGTGATGGTTACCACTTAACATCAGGTGGGCCATCTGCTTGTTCCATCATCTAGTTGTATAAAAAAAAAAGTTAACTTCGTTGTTAGCAAATATTATATAAAAACAGTAACACAAAAGAAAAGTGTCTCGTTTTTATCCAAATCGACTCCCAAGGCGCAGATAACCACCCTCATTACATATTCTATTACATTCCACCAAAACTTGCCATATGTGATTGCTGTAAACGCCTGTCATTAAGAATAACAGGCGGGGGTTCGATTCCCGTCTCAGAGGACCGCGGTGTCGCTTTTATGGCAAGTCGTTTATTTTAAATGCCACTTCATAATGGCATGGAATTGTTTTGATTGTTATCGTTGCCTACATTGTGGTAACATTTGTGTTAAGTATCTAGATTTTGATATGAGTTATTTAAGGTTATAAATGGGAATAGCGTGCTGTGCTGTCTTATAAATTTGGTTATGTTTACCTTTTTCTGTATGCCTACGCCTCACTAAACTTCAATAATATATTATATTATTACATTGTAAAATGATCATACAAAAGAACGGTAGGAACCAAGCCGTAAGTTTGTTGCCTGTTCTTCTAGGCTTTGGTCGCGTGGAACTGGCACCTAGAGTCACCTAGCTTTAAGACATTTCAAAGTGATCCTTGTGATTTTATTGAATAAATACCTTTTGAATTGAATAGAAAAAAAAATTCTAGGCTCTAGGACCTACGGCCTAGGTAAATTTTGCACTAGTGTTAATTATAATTATGTATATGCTATATGCTAATCCAGGTTACGAACTATAATTGTTCTAAGTTTCATACCTGTTGGTTCAGTGGTTACGGCGTGATTAAGTAACAAACATCCATACATCAAAACATCGTAATCGCATTTATTCAGTAGGAAGTACAGAGTGTCTAGACTGACTATTTGCATTTTTGTTTTGTGTAGTGAAAGCGGCGCTACTCATTACATCTCTCATACCTACACTTATTGATATCGCCACGTTTCACTCGCACTCGTAAGTGGTATATACTTTTTCATTGCTCATACTCGGAAAGTAGGTCTGAAGTTGCCTGAGGAGCGGGTTGAAAGTAATACTTCCAGCCCTAGGGAGAATCGTTTTCAACTGACAGCTGTCAAATTATTAAAAAAAAACTAGTTCTATTTTCACATTTTCTAGGAAAATAAACAAACCTCTTTGGTTTACGAATGTCAACAGTATGACTTCTGTTGGCATTCGTAAACAAAAGAGGTATATTACCAAAGAGATACATAATCAACCAAGGTAGTGAAAACTGTAATGGATTTTTTAAATAGTTTTTATAATTTATATTATAACCCTATATTCTCTTAAATCTTTATTTTTCACAAAACATGTAATTTTTACCTTTTTCGTAAATATAATGTATGTAGCAACGAGTATCCATAACATCAAATGTTATCGAACATAAAAATTCTGGTTAGAATGCGGCATGGACTTTAACCTTTTTCGATCGAACATAAAAACTCTTTGGTTATAATAATGCAGCATGGATTGGATTTACTACAATTCACTCATTTTTTATTTAGCTAATTCATGTTTTTATTTTTACTTTCCTTGTATTCGTAATGAAAAGCACAGTGTTTACCGCGGGTTAAAGACTTATTTAGTCCCTCGAACTATTGGCGCCCTCGCTATGCTCGGGTGCCAAACCCCATCTCGGGACTAAATAAGTTACTTTCACCCCTAGGATAACAATGTACTATTTCTTTTTCTACTATACCACGTATACAGTTACTGTAATTATAACAATTACTTCTATAGGTACGAGTTAAATAAATGTTAAATGTTATTAATGATTGCGGATCAAGGAACGCAAACACGGCTTACAAAATAAAACCATGATTAAATATTTTGGTATTAAAGTTCGCCAAATAATTAATCAATCATTCGCGTGAACGAATTAGTAGTTTGTTGTTTAATATCAGCCTTTTTAAAGTTATTTATTTAATTCTTAAACAGTCAGTGTAATAAATTATATAAAATACAAACCTAAGATAATCACCTACTCGGTGTTTTTGGAAAATAACGGAACAATATTGGAATAAACAACGCTGTTATTGTAATAGCCGTCATTATGGCTTTAAATATTATTAGAGTATGTTATGTTGGCTATAGAAATGCAACGAACCTGAAGAAGAAGCATAGAACGCCTGACTACATGATGGACCGATGAATATTGTGGTGATCGTGGGGATTCGATGGATGAAAAAACAGTGGACTTCTTCAAGCTGATGATGCTGATAATGCTGCTTGTTTAATACATACTCATCATTAGCTAGGTTCCTACATATACCGAGTATCCAACTTCGACAGGGGATTTACGACCCAGGTACCTGGGCCATGATGACCGTTAGGTACTGGTTCAACTTTGTCCTAATTATATCCATTGTCTGAAGACAATGATTCCTTCTAATCAGAATCTAAATTAACAAGCTACAACAATTAAGTAGGCAATATTCGACACAAATTAACCCACAAATCAAACCCCCTACCTGAAACCTACAAGAGCGACAATGCTTTCGAATTAAACCCACTTTTACAACCCCAACTTATCTCCACCCCTGAAAAAGGTTTATACGCCTAACCTTGATGGATTTAGGGTCTAAAATTGCTTGTGGAAGTTGTATCTGTAATTTTGTAAGGTGTTCCCGCCACTTCATTTGCGAAATGCTGGCAACCCTGGCTTAAGTGTTGCACGATGTAAAATTAATGAGCCAATCTTAGGTAGGATCCCACCTCTATAATTTAGAAGGTGGTAATTTGTAACGAAGTACGCTGAAGTTGTAGGTTTGTATTTCGTTAGGAAGGATCGCTAGACCGCGAAGAATGATAAATATATTAGATTGTGAAGAATGGCGTCTGTTTTTCTAAATACCTATAACTTTGATAGAAGATTGAATAAATGTATCTTTGCTACATCATCGACTACAGCATCACTTAACGCCAGATGACATTGCGAACAAATATTTGCTTGAAACTTATTAAACAAATCATAATTAAAAAAAAATAAGTTAACTTGGCGCCCAAACGTGGTACAATTTTAAGTCACAGGTCGGGCGCCAATAATCAATCGGTTTAATCAATGGCATGTGACATCTAACATTGTCTTTCATATATATCGCCATCGGGTAGGAGGGCGTCCCACGCTTTATTTGCCTGTTGGTGGTCATCATTCAAGAACCTTTATTCCCCAGCGGTTGTCAGTTTTTCGAGCTATATGACCTGCTCATTGCCACTTCAACTTGCTAATTCTGTGAGCTATGTCGGTTATTTTGGCTCTCCTACGGATTTCCTCATTTCTGATTCCATCACGTAATGAAACTCCCAGCATACTCGTACTCTCTCTCTCTCCATAGCCCGTGCTACTTTAAGCTTATTTGTTAATTTTGTAAATACTTGCTAAAATTATAGCCGTCCTTGTTGTCTCACTTTCTAGAAAGAGACAGCATCATTTCCACAGCCAAATTATGCTAGTTTCAAAACTTGACACCATTTCCTAGAAAGTACATATGAAAGTAGCGCACTTGTGTTAAATGAAGTTGTAGGACGCGCGCGTTATCGGGCCAATTATAACTCACCGCGCAAATGACACCGTCATTACGGGCCGTTCATAACCGGCTTAACTGTGTACCGGGATCTGGTGGTACGGTCGCCAACAACAGTGGATCAACATTTCTTGAATTTGGTTTTCACTTCTTCTTCTTGTCGTGTACCGGGATCTAGTGGTACGGTTGCTAAAAAAACTAGATAAACATTTCTTGCTTAGTTTGGTTTTCACTGGTCTTCCGTCGTCACTAGTTTCTTCGAAACAGTGTGGTGAAAGGATTTAAAGTGAACCTCAAGGAGGCTCCTTTCGAGCACTTGGCATATGTTTTAGAACTTTTAAGACAATAACGATGACGCAATGATGTTGGATAGGGCACCGTAGTGCACTTTCTTATCGTGCGTTACTGACGAGGCAAGGCTTTGATATAGGCGATGGTTACCACTTAACATCAGGTGGGACATCTGCTTGTTCCATCAGCTAGTTGTATAACAAAAAATAAAGCATTGCCTTGCAAGTCACGATGTGAACGTGCCTTACAATGCACGGCCCTGCGTCCATCAACTTTAGAGATACAGATGTTAAGCCTCATGTCTGATAATTCGCCGCCACACCCCACAGCAACGTTGTTTGGTGGCAGAAATAGGCACGGTGGTAGTTCTTCTACGGATGTTCTCTTCACAAAGACCTCTACTTACGAACGCCTACTTATTTTGTTAATTTTAGGTGTCGTTTTTGAATGTAGTTTTGGCACATGGCCCACCTGATGTTAAGTGGTAACCATCACCTATAACAAAGCATTGCCTCGTTAGTCACGCACAATAGAAACGTGCCCTACGATGCACTGCCCTGCGTCCATCAACTTGAGGCATGTAGATGTTAAGCCTCATGTGCCTGTAATTACACCGGCAACCACACTCTTCAAACCGAAACACAGCGTTGCTGCTTGGCGGCAGAAAAAGGCGTGGTGGTAGTACTTCCCCGGGCGAGCCCTTCACAAAGAGCTCTACTACTCTTAAAACTCTTTATTCGCCGGGTGTGATTGGAGTCCGATGGCGCAGGTGGTCAGCGCAGCCCCGTATCAAGGAAGGTCGTTGGTTCCAATCCCACTCGAATAATAACTTTAAGGATGATTTAAAATTTCTGTAGATTCATAAACTTGCCGATTTCACCATCGGTACCAGGTGGGTGGTGTTTCAGCCGAGCGCGCTCCCACCCTGTTAAACAAAGCCAAGCCAATTATTATTAAATATTCGCAGGCCAATTTATAGCAGTCCAGTAATTGTTCACCAAGAGAATGGAGCTCGATAATCGACGCCTAGTTTAATTAGCGTACATAATTAATACCATTATGCGTTTGTACTAGATAGTAGTCGACTCTAGAAGCCTTTATGGCTCACGTGCTGCTATAGCCGGGAGAGATAGCTTCGAAGGAGATAATGGTTGCAACAACTTTTTGAACTTTTCAACATTTTTGAAGAACATTACTGGATGTAACTATGAAAAATCGCAAACATATTACAAAGCTTTTGCAAGCAAAAATATCATTTTGATCTAATCAAATTTTCCTCCCCAAAAGTTTGATTAAGTACGAAAACTAGCAGAGCAGTTTTTGGTAGAAAACTCATTTGAATCAAAATTATATTTTCGCTTAAACTTTGTTATATTATTCTTCTTTATTTGCGAATTTTCATACCAATATTCAGTGGTTTTATATAATTATACAAAAATGTTGAAATATGCGAGCCAGTAGTTGTATGACGGTGGCTGTCTGTATTTTTTATTTTCGTGGTATACCTATATACAATATGTAAAAATATAGTACCGAAAACTTAAGGGGGCTAAAGTACCTATCAATATGAATAACTTTTTCTAAGGAACCAACAACGTGACGAAAAATAAAAAAAACAGCTGTTTCATGCAAAAGTTCAATACCTACCTAGCTAAAATGTATGAAACAGCTGTTTTTTTCGCGTTCACAGTGTTGGATCTTTAGAAAAAGTGATTCATATTGATACTTTAGCCCCCTGAAGTTTTCGGTACTAGTATTTTAACACCCTCTATAACTAGAGATATCTCTACGTAGATAATTCCAGTTATTGATAGTGTGGGTTAATCAAAAGTTAGCCAGCAAACTGCTGAAACAAAGTTTATCGGGGGCCGTCCGCCATGACAGCTTTGTGTTGGTTGCCTAGCAACGGGACTAATTGGCGCGAAATCACCAAATGGATTACGGACACCTACGTGAGTTTGCGTGAAAATTGAACGTCACATCCTACAGCAAGCGTTTATATTATGCGTTATGTGGTCCCCATAGTATCAGGGTTCAGCTTAGGACTAATTTGCCTACCAATGAAATGTTTTTTTTATTCAACTAGCTAACGTTAAAGTGATGTTATGTGGTAATCATCACATATAACTATTACAAGATCCAGAATTCACAAAAGCTTCCAAGCTTTTCTTTTCTTTTCAATTCCTAAAAAAAACAAAATAATACATTTGAGTGAAATGTAACATTTTACCTGAGAAAAATGGTGTATTTTCTACTTAATAAAAATTATATGATGCACGTGCAAGCCACGTGTCACCGAAATGACTAATTTGTAGTTATCACAGGTGTCGGTTTCACAAAGCAACGGCAAAACACCCTTCTTTATAATATCCTTCTAAGGATTATAGCACCCCGATTTTAGGTGTCAAAATGCACCTGCAAATTGGTAGAATAGACTCACTGGCTTGGAGCTTTTAAATTGGGATTAAAACGATGCGCTTTTTGAAAAGACCAATAAAAAGTAGCGTTATGCGATCGATTATTCGCGATTTTTATCATGGGTTCGAATCCGGTCACGAGCAATGGATATCTCTCGTCGAAAAATCTTTGTGCGCAATGCCAATGCTCTTAATCAGTGAAGGAAAACATCGTGAGGAAACCAGTTAGTATCTAACAGTAGCAATGCTATGGCTTAAAATTCGTCACGTATGGAATACCAACTGAAATGTAATATTTTGACGTACCTCTGACTCCCCTTAAACATACTCAAAGAATTCTGAGTTGGTTCTTGGTACTTTTTTTTTAAACTTAGAGATTTGAGGGGATATCTGCCATGCCTGGAAATCATGGAGGTATTATTCGTATAAGCTGGAAATGAAAGTCTTGAAGCTGTCTCTGTTTTTTGTTTTTTAATTATTGCTCTACTAAGTAGGTTTCTTTAAATAAAATAGAATGCCAAAACCGTGGAATATGGAAAATAACAATCAACCTTTTTGAACAACTACTAAAACAGAAAATCCTCCTATCGACACCGCGTTAACTATGCAAAACGTTATTGGAAAATGGTTTCGCTGGAAAGCGCGGGAGCGCCATTTTGTTAATAGTTTAATCTTCGCGGGTGATCCGAGAGCAGTCGCGTGGAATAACTACTAAAGGATGGGAGTTTGGCCGAAAATTGCATAACTTTTGCCGAATTAGCTGATAGTTTTTTTTATACCACTTGCTTATTTTTTCAACTTCTTCATGTCGCATCACTAGTCTTTTCAAAACAGCTTGGTGGAAGGATTTTAAGTGCGCCTCAAAGAGGCTCTTTTCGAGCACTTGTCACATGTTTTAGAACTTTTTAGGTTCTACAACATGCCGTTTGAGAGTACTGGCGCTGTACAGATACATTTTTGAACAGAAAAACTTATTGGTGCACCCACGTCTTCTGGAGCGGAAGGGCCGCTACCACTAGACCACTAATGCTCTCTACTTGCTTTTGGAACAAGCAGATTACCCGTCTGATGACCATAATCCATAACAAGGTCACGTACTAATTACTCTACGTTGCACTGCCGAACATCAACCTGAGGCATACAGATGGTAAGCCTCATGTACCTGTAATTACACCGGCAACCACACCCTTCGAACCGAAACACAGCAACGCTGCTTGACGGCAGAAATGAATGTCATGTTACGAAAGAGTCAACACTCATGGCAAAAGCACTCGTACGGGTCTGAAAACATTGCACTAAAGTAGATAGGTATTTGAATACATGGGTTGTTAAATAGGCTTTTACATCGGTTTTAGACAATTTATACAGCGTTGGGTTATTCGTTCTCCGTGGACGTGCTCTGTGTGGTTGTGCAATTGCAATTGACCTCCGGTCTCAACACAAGGTCCCATCCAATTGTTTTCATAAAAATAAAAATATAATACACATGACCTTGTGAATGGAATGTTGCTTGCATCTAGGACGTGTTATGCAAAGAGAAGAGAGTCATAAGAGTGTTAGGTATGAATGTAAATATATAGATTAAAATGTAGAGGTAAGATAAAAAGAAAACATGACTGGATTCTGTGAAAGACATACGGCCTTACATAAAATGTTTCAAAAGATAATCAGTGTTAATTAAACTTAGCCATCTCTTACCTATAGGTGACAAGGCTAACATTTCTAAGAAAAATCATGTACCGACCGAATAGAAAATATTTATTTTCATCAAAAAACCTGTGGAAGACGACGATGATACTGATAATGATGGAATATGTTAGTGCCTGAATATGAGTAAAATGAAGTCTAGCTATTGGTTAATTCAGTTACAACGATATTCGGCTTCGTTCGGCTTCGGCTGTGATCTTTGGAACACACTAATAACCACCCGTGAAATATTCAGGGCCAGTTTCAGCGGCCGTTTGGCTGTGATTGCGGGATCGCCACGAATTATTTAACAGCTGACTTTAAAAACGCTGGTTTAGTTGGTAAAGTGGAAAATGTTATGGTTTACTGAAAATTACATGATGAAGTAAGGCGTCAACTCCGTATTGACTTAATACTCAATAGGAACATAAATGACAATAAATAAATAAAAGCAATAAATTGCTTATGTACACGTTATGGTACATACATAGTTGTAAGTATCATATGGACCCTGCATATGGTATAAGCAAGATGGAGACAGGCCGAAGTATTTTTTATTTAAAAAAAAAATCTAATGTCTAGTTCAAAAAAAATCGGTCCGTGTTAAATTACCAATAAGCCGAAATTATGGCTAGATTGTAATATTATTGGAGTATGTTATAAAAATTAAGATTAAGAGTAAAAGATTAGTACTCTATAAAAAAACATTATTGCTTAGGTCTCGTTTAGGTACAAACATAACTTTTTGGTGTAAGTAAGTGTCACTTGGACCCTGCATAGGGTGTAGTAAAATTGAGGCAGGCCAAGGTTTTAAATGAAATAGTTGGTAGACATATAGACAGCTATATTAATGCGTAATACTGTATTTTTAAAGCCGTATCTGTATCGTAGATACCACGTAGTAATAAACTCTGTGTGTGCTACGAGATGTCTACGAATTCTTTCTGTGTGTCTACGAAATGCCTACGAAGAGGATGTATAAAAGAATCATAAGCACTTAGCTTATCTCCATCAAAGCAACAAGAACAAAGGGTAACACATTCATATTCACCAGCCTGAAGAAGTTCAGAAGAGGAAAATTTTCCTCCAAAAATAGCTTCTAGCTTCTTCTAGAAAGAATTTAAAAAAATCCACTACCCCAAGTAATCTTGAGTGCGTGCTTGGTGTCTGAGGGGGTATCTTATTAACGTGGGGAACTTTATTACTTGATGTTTTATTAGCTCTATACAAGATAGAAATCAGAATTCATTAGATCAGCTCGATCGGTAAATTGTAGATTGAGATGAGTTAAATTATACATTATTACCTTCAATATTTATGTATTTTATTTAAGGATATTAAGCATAAAACAATTATTTATTTTAGAAGAAAATCCACAGCTCTCAAGATACAATGTAAATACTTGGATTTCTAACATACATAAAATAACGGATTTTAATTTTTCAAACAAGAAATATAGGCGACAAAAATTATACGATAATAATGACTTATTTGTTAGGAAAATATAAATCAGTCGAATCAAAAGAATAAGTTGGGTTGCTATAATTAAAGAAAAAAGACTTCCGAAACCGGGTTCCTCTTAATTATTTTAATGAAATTTATCTCGTTAAAAATCCAGCCGCAATGAGTACCACAAAGAGTGTCCAAGTTCTACGGAATTGGATTCTGTGTGGGATAGTGCAAATAAAAAATATAAACGCTGCATACAGCTAGAACTAAGCTAAAGCGGGCTTCACAAATGGCTAAATTCTTGAAAAACTGAACCGATTGCAACTGAACTGATTCTTTGCAACAGTCTGAAGATAGCCTCAGTATTTTTATTGTTATTTATTATTAATACCTACACATAATTGCCAAATATTTTAGCGCTATCTATATTAATTGTTTTGAAATCGTTTACCAATTAAATAATATAGCGACCCTCATGACTTTCATCCCCAGGCACCGTAGATTAAGAATAAAACTTTGTTTATTTTTAAAAGCTACAATATGTTATTTTTTCTTTGGCTGTAAAACAAAATAGACGCGTCAAATGTCATAATTATTGTTTGGGGTTATTTTGAACATTGGTTTCGTACCTAGCAAACCTTTCGGTTGGGATCACACATACACATAGCCACAGTTAAGAGAAACATAGATGTGATAATTGAGGTGTTAATATATATTATAAGTAGGTATTTATTTACAAAAAAAAGTATATATGTATTATATCAGCTATCTAGTTCCCATATTACAAGCTTTGGCTTAGTTTGAAGCTAGATAGTGCTATGTGGAAAGTCCATCAATATCTATTATTATTATTTTTGTTCTTCAACAAGTTTATCACGTCTAAATAAGCCATTTGGCGAACCTTCCATTCACATTGTAATATCCATTCACAAGTGTAATATTTTATTTAGTCATAAAATATAACAAGACATAAATGTAGTAAAACGTCTTTACACAATCGGTATTATCCCAGCTCGTATATTTTTAATTCGGCATGCGGCCGCTCCCACATACATTACGGCGACACAAACAAACTGCGGATTAGACTTAGATCACAGGGTGATGCGATAACAGATAAAAGCGGCCGAAATCGGAAAAACGTACAAACCAATGTAGCACGTAAAGGGATGCGGACATCGGTGTTGGGTGGTTTTGTTTTTGTTCGAGAGCACTGGTGGTCTAGTGGCGGCCCCGCCTTCCGATTCTCAGGTCTTGGGTCGAAACCGGCCGTGCACCAAAGAGTTTTTTTGTTCAAAAAATTATGTACACAATGCCAGTACTCTCAAACGGTGAAGGAAAACATCGTGAGGAAACCGGCATGTCGTAGATTCTAAAAATTTCTAACATGTGTCAATTTCTCGAAAGGAGCCTCTTGAGGCGCACTAAAAATCCATTCACCACACTTTTTCGAAACAAACTAGTGACACGACAAGAGAGAGAGTTGGGTGGTTTTGTTTTAGTATGTTTGAATGGAGCGCTTCATTGGGATCTTTTAGGTAGAATTTTAAATTGTATGATAATAGCTATTCTTTTCTCCTATTGGTTAGTTAATAGGGGTTAAGAAGAAATTATAAAGAAGGGTTTCTAGTTAGACTATTATTAGTGGTTTATTATTTTTGGTAGGAATACTTTTCATTTTAAATTATATTTTTGCTCAACCTTTGTAATTTTCTAAAACTTTGTTATTTGAGATTTTTCTAATAGATAACTACAATCAGATAATGTATCTTCAAGAATTTTGAATTGTTAGAGTGAGAAGCTATTTGACGGTTGTCTGCATCTTAAATACTAGGGTATCACGATTACCTTAGTATAACAATTTATTTTACATACTTTACATTAATACACATAGTACATATTATACATTAATTTATTTATTTTAATTTATTTTATATTTTACTTTTGGTTGGATATAAACGCAATTTTTCTCATCGCCTTATATAATCTTGGCAATGTCAAATTAACTAAATATAGAATTTATGTAATAAATTAAAGTCAGAGCAGTCGGTTTTCATAATCTTGCGGTTTTTTAATATAATTGTTAAGGTGTAGCTTGTGAACACACACCCCACAGGATAACAAACGAACTTTAGGAACAGAAAAAAAAACACAGAATAATGTTAGGACCACAGAGCTTTAGACATAGATAAAAAAACGTACAATAATGTAATCAATCAAAGGTTGACAGACCAAACCCACTTCATCAATCACTCAATAATCACCTAGAATATTTGCACGACAACAAAAGAGCACGCTGTATCGCAGCCCTATTTAAATTGATATAAATTAATCCTTTAGATGCACCCCGAGAAAGAAATCCCATTAGGTCCGGATTCGATTAACGTTTTAACGGGATCGGACCCTCGCCCTTGCGTCTTTGGAGACCTTTCCGTAAGGAGAGAATTCGTTTTATTGGCTGTAAGCTTCAGATCGCATTGCTTCAATTCTATAAGTTTGTGTTATCTGTGGATAAAGTAAGTTTTGACAGCCTTCACATCTCAGTTGGTAGTAACTCTGCCTTCAGTGTCGTAGGCCGTGGGTTCGATCCCCACCGAGAACAAACATATAGATGTTTGTTCTCTGTCTGGGTGTTATATATTATTATAAGTATGTATTTACAAAAAAAAAGCATATAAGTAGTATATCAGCTATCTGGTTCTCATATCACAAGCTTTGGCTTAGTTTGGGGCGAGATAGTGGTGTGTGGAATGTCCACCAATATTTATATTTATAAGTAAACGTAAATTTAAGTACATGATTTATATAACTCGCTGCAGTTTTTGGGGCATGATTTTTAGATAGAATAAGATTGCCCAGAGCCTATTGGTAAGTTAAGAGCTAACGCTGTGTTTCGGTTTGAAGAGTGCGGTTGCCGGTGTAATTACAGGCACATGCGGCTTAACATCTGTATGCCTCACGTTGATGGACGCAGGGCAGTGCATCGTAGGGCACATCTCGCGTGACTTACGAGGTAATGCTTTGTAGGTGATGGTTACCACTTAATAATAGGTGGGCTATCTGCTTGTTGTATATAAAAAAACAATTCTTGCAACTAAGTCGGCTTGACCCACATAAAGATGTCTTCGTTTTGTGTCAATATTTACCTCGAAACAGTGTTGTGAAAGGATTTTAAGCGCGCCTCAAAGAGGCTCTTTTCGAGCATTAAACACATGTTTTTGAACTTTGGTTTAGTACTCTGCCTTCATAAATGTTTGTTCTCAGTCTTATTGCATACATACGTATGTATGTATTTACAAAAAAAGTATATAAATATTATATCCGCTATCTGGTTCCAACATTAAAAAATTTGCTTAGTTTGGGGCTAGATAGAGCTGCGTGGAAAGTCCGCCAATATTTATTTATTTCACTCAACCTTACACCTATCTTTTAAAAGCAATTTCCCTATGCACACAGGCCGGACAAATAAAATTTATTCTATTACTTGCACTCTTTCGGTCAAATACTTGAAAGGTTGGCGGCGTAAATTGGAGTTATTCAGTGGAGTATTCGGACATGGAGCTTTTACAGCGATCGATAAGACTCAAGTTGAGTTTGATTTTCATCGTTTTATTTTTAAGAATTTCTTACATAGATGCTCACAAAAATACACAGATAAAACCTATTATAACCACATTGTAGCAAATAAATAAATACATAAAAGATTCTCATAATCATAATTTTATCACTGTTTTCTGTTGTAAACAGGTTCTTAGGGGGTAACAATATGTCCAGGACCTGAGCCCCGTTGGCGCATTACAATGATTTTTATGCTCATTTTATAGTTATCGTAAGGAGATACCTGCGTTACCCAAGTAAGTTATATAAGTAAATTTAAAACTTATCACTAATGATAAAAATCATAATATAAACTTTATTGCACATAAAACAATAACAAAAGCGAACTTTTGGTTTGTCATATGATTTTTAGGGCACTTTGTTTCATAATCTTTCAATAACAAAACGTATATGTTCTGTTATTGAAAGATTATAACTTAGATCACAATACAAACATATTTGGTGACATATAAAATGAGAAGAGATTTTTGGCATCAAAGGCAATGTTAACAAATGTCAAAATTAATTCGTGATCAGCCTGCTGCGTGTTCAATCAGAAATTTGTGTAAAAAAAAGTATCGTATCGTTTACATAAAATGTCAGCAGGTAGTACGATCTGCGGTCGGATTGCATCCCGCGGGAACCACATAATGTGATTCTATTTATCGGTGTCGATGTTACCTCGATGAGGGTTGACGACGGATTTTATTTGCGCTTGTAAGATTTTTTTGAGATTTCTTTGTTTTGATGCTAGCTTCTAAGCTTACGCGGTTTCTCTGAGTATCACTATAGTAAAAAAATCTGTCAAAAATACTGTTTCTAAGTAGGTACTTTTAACCCGCCAAAAACAAAGATAGAAATATTTTTATCTGACGTATACGTACGATAGTATATGCTCAAACACTGAAAGAACGGCAATTTGTCGTACAATTTTATACCACGATAGTTAAGAAAGTTTTTTACTTAAAAATAAATAGCATCACAGGTAATAAAGTGAGCAGGCTATCACGCTAAAATCGAAACGTACGAGGTATAGGTATCAAAAACGGTAGCTACTCTTATCACTACTGTTTTTTTAAGACTGATAGTATGTTATATTTTTCTACATTTTGCATTTCCTTGCGAAATTAACGAAACGTCAATAACACATCATCATTAGGATTAACAAATGCGAAAAGATATATTAATTTATTAACAAATGCGAAAGAACGAGTTCTAAACACAAATTCGAAAAAAGAACCGAATAATTTGAATTTCGAGCGTGTCCAGTACCAGCCAGTCAGAAAATAGCGAAGATTCGTTCCGGCATCAAACAAAGCTAATCCCACTTTCCCGCCAGTTAAGCTATAACTACCCTCAATATCTCGCGTTCTAGCGTATTAGCTGCTTACTCGGTCGTGTGATTAAAAATTATGCAGTCGGTCGCGAACCGTCGCGGCTGGCGGTCGCGTGCCAGTTTATTGCATTAAAAGCTTTTTAAAATGATAATAATGGGTCAAGAGGGCGGATTCTAAAGTTTTTAAGGATATACGTCGTATTAGTTTGAAGGGTACAACAACACTTATGAAAACTTGATTTGTTTTAGAGAAGTGTTTTACGTAGTAGTAGTGGCCACAATTTTCTTGTGATGTTTCATTTCTACTTATTTGCCTAAGAAATGCTTTAGTATTTCTGAACCAGATTCGTGGTACATTTTGAAATTCCTTCTCCAGCACCTCCACACTGTATTCTTTATTTGAACAGCAGTGGCAGATGGTATTAAACCTCATTTTTTACGAATCTTTACAATATAAATTAAAACTGTAAGCTATAAATTATACAAAAAATATCGATCTATAGATGGCTCAATGCGAATATATCGATTGCACGTATTACGTATTGTATTTCGTTTTTTATTTGTTTGTGCTGTATGTGTATTGTGTAACATCCAAAATAAATGTATTTCCTCTCTCAAAATCAATATCAATTGAAGTCGCCAATAAAGAATTTTGCGTTCAAAATTATTGCTCTACGAAAATAATTTCAGCAAAGTTCCATTTGCCACGTACGGATCAAACTTCGCACGGCGCGTCCATCCGTGTAATGGACTCGCTTAGCGTAGGTATACCGCACTCGTGAAAGGAATAATAGACTCTTTGGATCAGTTTAAAAAGTTTGCATTTACTTTTTTTAATAGTACTGTGCCATCACCCTTATAAAAAAAAACATAAAAAAAAAGTCGTAGCTGATTTCGGCTGCAGTTACTGGAGCACTATTACACTAAGACCTAGGTTGCGCCGCTGGTTGCAACTGTGGTATCTCAGTGAAATAGGGCTCTTAAGGGGCTGACAACCATCAAACTACCTCAAATTTTGAAAGATATAAAATCACTGTTTGCTTTACTAGTTTTCACACTTATGCAACATTTTTTATTATTGGTGAACTGTGTGCAATGTGATCGCAGTTCACACACAACTTTTTATTGCCAATTTTAATAAATAAGTTCAACAATTTTACAGCAGTTGTCTACGCCTTAATGGAATATTTATTGTGTTAATGCTTCATTGTTCTGCCCTCTGATGCGCTTAAATATGGCTGGTGTACCCAATAGATAAGTAAAGTGCACAGACCTTTGCATTTAATGTAGATCAGTAAATGTAGATGTAGTTAGGGGCAACTTTTACAGCCATGCCCCTATTTAAGGGGCTGACAACCATCAAACAACAAAATCACTAGTAACTAGTAACTAGTAAAGCAAACTTTTGAGTAGGAAAACATGTATCGATCAAAATGAAATTTTTACTAAACTGTGTGCAATGTGATTGCACACAAAATGGTTGATTGCGATTTTTCGAATATGAGTTTAGTGATTTTATATATTTCAACATGTCGAAACGTGCAAGCGAGAGTCACATTAGCTCTTGTCTTCGCCAAAAGGGACGCCTCAGTGCCTGGGACAGTATTAGATGGTGTAGGGTTTTTTAACTGTTGACTACGTCGTAGCATGATTTTGCTACGACGTAGCAGCGGGATATTTGTGTTTTTAATGCTCAATTTATTTTTAGGTTATTGTAGTTTAGAAGAAATATTTAAATATGCCTCTCGACTAAATCCCTTGGATATCTTCAAGGATCCAGATCAAAAAACTACATAAGAAAACTCGCCTGCCGTGCCTGAGGGGATGTACAATCGTGAACTGTTTACTTTTTTTCCAGTGGGCATAATTTATACAACACATATAATTTTATACAACTTGCTGATAGGACAAGCAGATGGCCCACCTGATGTTAAGTAGTAACCATCACCTATAACAAAATATTGCCTCCAAATATGCTGCTCTCTCCCTCTCTCTCCCTATTGTCGTGTCACTAGTTTCTTTCGAAAAGGTGTGGTGAAAGGATTTAAAGTGCGCCTCTTTATACATGTTATAGAACTTTTTAGGTTCTACGACATGCCGGTTTCCCCACGATGCTTTCCTTCACCGTTTGAGAGTACTGGCATTGTGCACATAAATTTTTGAACAGAAAAACTCATTGGTGCACGACTGGTTTCGAACCCACCACCTTAGGATCGGAAGGCGGGGCCGCTACCACTAGACCAACAGTGCTCAGGAACGTGCCAAAGATGCACATTATGATTAGATATAAAATCACTATAAAAGAGGTGTCAAACTCGATATGGAAAAATAGCTCACGTCAAATAAATCTTTCGGGTTTCCCATAGGATTATATTTTGCATGTTCCCATCAGAATGTGATCAGAATGCCATCGATAGTCGCACACCAGCGTAACGCGTTCACCCGCGAAATGGAGCCCGCTTAGCGCGTATCGATTCGAGGAATCAAGTCTTTGGAGACGAATCGATTAGAGATGCGATTGTTCGGTAAATCGATCTTTGTGAGGGGCAATTTTTGTGTAATCATTATGTATATATGAGTTTCTAGTTACTTATACGTAGAGTCGACACCAAAGAGATCTACGTCCGTAGAGTTCTACGATGACTTTGGTAGCGGGAATTAGCGTTAGATTCACATAATTTTATTAGACGTTTTAAAGTAATCCTTGGGGTTGAGCTGAATGAAGACCTTTTTAATTTTTAATTTGAATGTTATCGCACATAACCGATTTTCAGAAAATCACATTACAAAAGTTCAGCTAAAAATGTAAATTTGATCGAATCAAAACAAAAAATGTAACAGCTATACCAACCTACTCTAGATAAGTTTGGCCATATTGAAATATGATTTATCTCAACCGAATGAACTAACCAAAGGACGAATATAAGAACTACGAGTACCTAGTATTTATTAGAACGGCCTTGCACTGGTGGCCTAGTGGTAGCGGCCCGCCTTCCGATCCAAAGGTCGTGGGTTCGAAACCAGTCGTGCACCAATGAGTTTATCTGTTCAAAAATGTATGTGCACAATGCCAGAACTCTCAAGCGGTGAAAGAAAACATCGTGAGGAAACCGGCATGTCGTTGAACCTAAAAAGTTCTATAACATGTGTCAAGTGCTCGAAAGGAGCCTCTTGAGGTGCACTTAGAATCCTTTCACCACTCTGTTTCTAAAGAAACTCGTGACAGGACAAGAGAGAGAAGAGAACGGCCTTCCATCCATTGGACTCACAACAATAAGATTGCTAGATGTCGGTAAAAAGAGAAAATAAAAGTTCTCACAAAAAAATATGAGGCCATATGGGGTCATATTTAAGCAGCCCAGCAATGTTCATCAGGCTGATGATGATTACTAAAGTACCTTCAAGGCAAAGAAAGTACCTACCAGGCTATTAATTTACATACTAATTTATCTTGTAATTAAGTGCTGCAAATTGCTATCTCAGCCCTTAATAATCCTTTCGCGCTGTTGCTTGATGTCAGAGATGAGGTTATTGTGGATAAGCCTCAAAATTTTAGTACTACGTAAATAGAAAAAAATATATAAAATGGTGGACATTCCACACATCTCTATTCAACTAAGCAAGGCTTGGAGTATGGGAACCAGGAACCTGATAATAATCGTAATATACTTTTTTTGGAAATAAATTTTAATATATTTAAACACTCAGACAGAGAACAAACATCTATGTTCCTTACAAATGTTTGTTCTCGGTGGGGATTGAATCCACGACCTGCAGAGCAGAAAGCAAAGCTACAGCTGTGAGGGCTGTCAACATACGTTTTTATACTTTTTTTTTTATTGTGTAATCGTTTTTTGGTAAATCGGCATTAGTAATTTGTTGAAGCTAGGAGCGAAAGGTGCGTTAAAATTATATTAAACACATTGTAGCAAATAAATGAGTAATAGACAAGCTTTTGCATCTTTTCAAGATGAGGTGCATTTTTTTTAATTGTCGCAATTTACGTAATCAGGGGGCATTCGTATCCACAGTAAGCGAGCGACCTCTGCGGCTGGTGTTGACACGTAGCGACAGACAGGGATTAAGGGTATTGCTACGTTCATACGCATCACTGTCGCAAGTTACGTAATCAGGGGCTAGTCGTATCCACAGGAAGCGAGCGACCTCTGCGGCTGGTGTTGACACGTAGCGATAGACAGGGATTAAGGGTATTGCTACGTTCATACGCATCACTGTCGCAAGTTACGTAATCAGGAGCCAGTCGTATCCACAGTAAGCGAGCGGCCTCTGCGGCTGGTGTTGACACGTAGCGACAGACAGGGATTAAGGGTATCTGCATCACAAAGCCCGCTGGTACGGCTCCGGTACTATTTTGCGATAAGAGCTATTCCGGCACCGGATAGCTCCAGTTTACGGCCGGCCGGGTTTTGGTGCAGTTTCGGATTGCGCTAACTGGTATTGTTTTTCAGTATTTTAAATACTTTTTTTTTTTGGATTGGGAAAGATCAATATATTAGATAGATAACACATTTATTTGCCTAACTAATACACACAGACTAAAAATACAAAATCAAAATAAAAACAACAGAATTAAAACAACTAATACAATAACAAAAAACCAATATAAAAACAACCAAAAGAAATTTTTAAATCAAACAAACCTTTTAAATATTAAATATTTAGATCCGTGTATGTTGCAGCTAGCCAAAAAGGGTGTTAATACACATGGAACAGTTGAGCTATCTGCAGGCCGTTACGAACGATCTAGAGATCTCAACTGGTCGAAATCAGTGACAATAGGTCACGCCGTAAGTTTGTTGCCTGTTCTTCTAGGCTTTGGTCGCGTGGAACTGGCACCTAGAGTCACCTAGCTTTAAGACGTTTCAAAGTGATCCTTGTGATTTTATTGAATAAATACCTATTGACTTTGACTTTGACTTTGACTTTGACGCGCCGTCGCCTCGATAAAACGCCCACTTGAAATTCAAATGAATTCCCGTACCCTTAAAGAGATTCTCCAAAAAATGCTCCTCGATAGATTTCCACTACAGTACCCCAAGTATGAGATTTGCTTACGATATTTCGTTTTTCGTTTTACGTTTTTGTTCCGTGTTCATTGCGAGTTTTGTATGAAGACGCGATATTGATACCGATACGGAACTTTACAAAACCCGCAATGAGCACGCAGCGAAAACGATTCGTTTTTGTTCCGTGTTCATTGCGGGTTCCGTATCGGTATCTCTATCGCGTCTTCATACAAAACCCGCAATAAACACGGAACACAAACGTAAAACGAAAAACGAAATATCGTAAGCAAATCTCATACTTGGGGTACAGAAATTGAAGAAAAAAGCATATTTGAAAAAAAAATATGTTTTGAAGATCCCCGTTTTCAGATCCAGGTTTTGAGAATATAGAGTTGAGGTTTTTTTGTCATGTTAGAAATAAATAGAGTCGGAAGGTACCACCACTCTCGCTTGTTAGGTACTACATAATAGTGTCAAATAGGTATTTAAGTAGTAATTATTTGAATAAAGTTTTCTCTCAAAATGTTGAAACGTCTTCTTCGTAATAGTTGAATAGCCTTCGCAATCTAGGTAGGTATGTATCTATGTAAAATGACAGATAAATCTATTATTATGTGTTCTAGTTTATAAATTACCTTCATGGTTCGTTGCCCTAAAAGTAATAAGTTCCTATATCAAATAAAGAATATTCTTCTTCTTTGTTTATTGTATTGAATTGTAATTGTATTGAATATTAAAATGTCGCTATAAATAAGACTTTACTTTGCAGAAAATAAACCAATAATACCTATTTGCCTACCCAATTAATTAACCCTAAGCATTTTCAACTTGTTTGATCGAAAAATCAAGTTTCCCCCAAAGTGAACCACCCCGTGATTAACTTAAACCTAAGCAAAGCAGGGTAAGGGGCAATCAGGAGCAATTACAAAAATTATATTTGCACAATGCGTTTGCTCAGTTCTAATAACAATTTGATTTCTCTATCGGCGCCATGTTTGTTTAGCTGTCAAACCGACGCATGCGCGGCACGTGGCCCATAGAGTAAACGATAGTATCGTTTTAATCTAATAGGCCGATGACTACACGGTATTATGCCAGGGGCAATAAAAATTGCGGTTTGATGATGAATAAGAGATTTATCTTTATCAAAAATAACTTTGACCAATCAATTTTTGCGTTCTCACGACTTTGATTTTGACTTTGCTTCCCACACTTTTTTGAGCAGCTTATTTTTAATGCTTTTCTTAGCTAAAAGTTATTTTAATATTAACAGATAAAAGCCTGCATCACATAAATTATCAAAATTATGTCAATACTTTTGTATTCACGTCTAATAGTAGATAGATAAAAAATAATGGGACTTTATACAAAAAAACCACAAACTATCAGACATGAATGAAAATAAATTTAAATTGTGAAAGAAAAAATGTTTTGATGTTACATATCTATAATCACTACATAGTATAAAACAAAGTCGCTTTCTCTGTTCCTATATCCTTATGTATGCTTAAATCTTTAAAACTACGCAACGGATTTTGATGCGGTTTTTTTTATAGAAAGAGTGATTAAAGAGGAAGTTTTATATGCATAATACAAGCATAATCTTTTACGGATAACCCACAATAACCGTGCGAAGCCGGGGCGGGTCACCATTTAATAAATAAAGAACAAATATTCAAATGTACACAAATGCTTTCTGATACCTAGTTTATTTATTTATTTGAATCACCAACATCGTATACATCAATTACATTCATAAAATTAAAAACAAAGATACAGTAAAGCATGCTAAATGTTACAATAATTATAGGAGACAGACAGCATGCAATTAAAAAACAATTACAGCGAGTTAAAAAAGTTAAAAAAAAAAACCTAAAATACAATTAAATATGGAAAAAACATTAATTAAAAATGACAAACAAAACTTAAACGATTTACATAAGTAAATAAGTACCTAGTTGTGAAGTACCAATGTATTCCATAAAAGGCATTTTGATTCTATTTTTCTTGTTTATAAAACTCACAAAAAATACCGTTTCCTATGATATAATCGGCCCCAGGGTGAAAACATCAAATCACAGTTTCGAAGATTGTGTCAACAGATCCCAATTGATAAGTCTCCCTTCGAAAACCTCCCCTAATTCTGTTGTTATGAAATTATTTCGGTAGCGATCCATAGATAGCGATTGTAATCTGGATATCACTGATGATGGGTTAGTTATTTTGATTCTGTGGTTTATTTGGAGCTCATTGTTTAAAAGGGTGACATCATATTCAAAAAGTCATCAAATGATTATATCTATAAATTAAAATTACATTATTGGTGCAGACTCTACACAGCACTATCCATCTCAAATTAAGTGAACCTTGGCTTGGGAACGAGATAGAACATAATATTTTTATTATAAATCGCACGTATAAGTAAAATCGCATCTGGCATAAGATCATTGAAACTATTTATCTATATAATAGGCAGCAAAATTGTCTTTAAAAAGTAACAGAAAAAACAAAAGTAACTTTATGCATATTTTAAACACCCGTGACGAAAAATCACACCAAAGACTATTTATTTCTTGTCTCTCTCTCTTAAGAATTACCAATAAATAAATATATCTTTACCTTTACCTCTTTACCTGTTTAAATTGTTTATTGTCTACTATCTTAGTCTACGACACTACAGTATACCGTGTCTGTTTTTAACATCCGCGGAGTGGGGCTCTGGCGACCTGTAACACAGGTTTTATTAAACCTATCACAGGCACCAGTCTCTCGCAATGTAGGTTCATATCTAGCTTGCACTACTTAGTACTTAGACCTAGTTAAGACAAACCTTTTGTGAAGAAATAATAAATACATTATTATTTCAATGAGGAAAATCTTCGAAGAAAACGTCCTGCTATGAATAAATATATTTATTCGTAGTTGGCCTGCAATGTACTGTCTTTTAGAGCGCCATTTCTTCTAGACAACCTATCAATGATACAACGCCCTGTACTGTCGCATGCCGCGTAAAGGTAGGTTTAGACCAAATGCGGTTTTAGTTAACTTTATCCTCTCTATAAAAATCTCTTTGTAACAGAATCACATGTAAATTTGACAGCCTTCACAGCTCAGTTGGTAGTAGCTCTGCCTTCTGCGCCGTAGGCCGTGGGTTCGATCCCCACCGAGAACAAACATTTGTGTGATGAACATAGATGTTTGTTCTCTGTCTGGGTGTTATATAATATTATAAGTATGTATTTACAAAAAAAAAAGTATATATCAACTATCTGGTTGCCATATCACAAGCTTTGGCTTAGTTTGGGGCTAGATAGTGCTGTGTGGAATGTCCACCAATATTTATTATTTATTATTAAAAATCACTCTCTTTTTTAGTGGGTATACCATGGTTTTTTTTTATTCGATTATTTTAGAAACATTATAATATTTTATAACACCCAGACCGAGGTCAAACATCTATGTTCATTGCGAAATTACTTGTTCTCGGTGGGGATCGAACCAACGACCTACAGCGCACAAGGTGGAACAACTACCAACAGAGCTATGATGGTTATATTTAGCAAAAACGTTCTTAAAGCTCTTATCAATGACAATGTCTAAGTATTTCATTATTTAAGCGATATCGTTTCGGATGGGATTTCTCTGCACTTGGCCGATAGCAATGACATTCTCTAAAACATAATGGAATAAAGAAACAGTAAACTGGCCTCCCCAGTTAGGGGAGCACTTCGTTAACGCTGTGTAGCTCAAACCATAGCACTTGATACTTTAAATCTTAAAAAAAAATAGACCATGCTTGCGACAGACCATAGTGCGAGTTCAGTACTTGGGGTACTGTTAGTATTGTTTTTTTTCTGTCGCAAGCATGGTCTATTTTTTTTTTTAAATTAAAATTTATTGTTTTTTTTCTGTCGCAAGCATGGTCTATTTACTGACATCATCTCAGAATAAAAAACTAGGCCATGCTTGTCACAGAAATTAAAAAAAAGAATGCCGATATCCTTTCACGGTAATGGTAAACACAAATAATACCAAAGAAAAATGACTCTTACTACAAAGGACATAAAAGTGAGCAGTTATATAGGTTATAGGCTGATGCGTATCCGTGTGGTTATTCAACCTTATTTAACGAAGAAATCACAGGGTGCATGACTATTTTGATGAAACTATGAGGATGTCCAAACCTTTGACTCAATAAACTGAGGGTGAGATTGGTGTAATGGTGTAAATAGAACGAAAATACATAGTTAGAAATAAAAAATAGATAAAAATATACAAATAGAGATAATACAGTTAAGAAATTATATTTATAAGAGTAGTAGAGCTCTTTGTGAAGGGCTCGTCCGGGGAAGTACTACCACCACGCCTTTTTATGCCGCCAAGTAGCGTTGCTGTATTTCGGTTTGAAGAGTGTGGTTTCCGGTGTAATTACAGGCACATGAGGCTTAACATCTGTATGCCTCAAGTTGATGGACGCAGGGCAGTGCATCGTAGGGCATGTTCCTATCGTGCGTGACTTACGAGGCAATGCTTTGTTATAGGTGATGGTTACCACTTATCAGGTGGGCCATCTGCTTGTTCCATAAGCTAGTAGAATAAAAAAAAACAAAAAAAAGGTTCTGTCTGTGTTATACATGTTTTTTTGTTAATAGTGTAAAAAAGTAAGTGTCAAGACCGTTTATCGCAATTCGAAGGTGCTACCATTCAGAACGAATCACCGTACAAAATGATATTATTTGTAACGTAATCCGCGAACAACTAGAGAGATTGATATTACGCTGGGGTGATATTGACATTAATTTATATGGATACGGTTTAAAAATGTATAATGGGTGGGTCGCCGACGCTAATAAAGTCTCTAGGGGCGCCATGTTGCAAACGCTGACTTTTTGGCGCGATATCAAATACATATTTCCGATTCAAACTATTCTATCACATAACCTCTCGAATACAAAGCTCAAAGTTCTATGTAATGTTTTGACATTGACACTGACAGCAGGTTGATTTTTTGGCGCGAACATTTCGGATACGTTCGAATGATTGATGGCGTAATTATTTCTAAATTATGACGGACGGACGCGTCCAGCATCGATGTTTTTGTAGTTATTACAATCTTTTATTTGGCCGCAAACTTTTGTACGGGGATGTATTAACTCTGTATGTGTGATGGGAACGTAAGTTTTTTTCATGGTCGTATTCTACTTGGGATACTTACTTAGCAAAGTTATTGAAAAAAAAACAACATACAGTGTATAGTGCAGTAGTTAGAATCCATTAATCATTTGAGAAAACGAAAATCTGAAATGTAACGCTAGAATTGCATTATCAGATTATTAGAAGGGATTATGCAAATAAGCTGACACATTTCACGTGTTCGTTCACAATGTTTTGTTAAATAGCGTGTAAATAATTTGTCGTTCTTCCTTTGTGTTCGAAACTAGACAAATGGTAATTTTATAATTTGAACTTGCAGCGTCGAATCTACCCATTCGAAGTCAACTGCGTGTAAAATTAAAATAAACGATTTGTCCCTAAATACGAATTCTGAATTCAAATTACGTCGCTGACATCGCGGTTTTGACGTCTTTATTCAAATTTCGAATAATGAGAGATCGGATACGCGTCAGTGAGCTCTTTGATATTTAAAATTTTATCGCAAATGTAGCGAATGGCCGTCAATTAATTACATAGCGTTCTGTTGCAAATGGTATACTTAATATGATTATGTTATTTGACTTTGTAACTCGGAGTATTTGATAATTATTTTTACAAAATCGAAACTAACAGTTATTTTTATTTATAAAGTATACTTATATTCTATTTCTATAGGTACCTACAAGGTACACTAGACTTAAGGTATATATACTACACTTTTACTTTATATTATAGGTTTATTTATGGTATTTATCTATTCTGCACCTACCTACCTATACAAGATTAGAAAATAGAGGCGTATAAAATCATAGTTTACAGCCATTTTTTAATTTCGGTACTGGTTTAGTGCTGGCACAGTAGTTATTTCTATTCTGTACTACTACTACCTACCTACCACAAATTTAAAAAATAGAGGCGTATAAAATCATAGTTTGCAGCAATTTTATATACCTATTTTAAACAGCTTTACCAAATTATAAACGTGCCCAAAATTGTCCATTTACGGACCATTACAACGTAAACAACACCTCTTACTATAAATCATGCAAGATGAAATACAACTCCTGCGGGACCGCTCCGGCTGTCACTTGACATAATAGGGTCTTTTATCGTATACACGATAACGAGTAGTTTGCGCCATTGTCGCCTAACGAGAATTGCGCTAGGCTGGATTTGTACACTTGTCTAAGTATACATTTTGTGTTCATATAAAGGTATAGAGATTGTAAATCGTCTGGCGTGTATTAAAAGTTGTACCTATTAGAGATTTTAAATAGTAAAATAGTAGTCTGACCAATAAGCTGTAGATAGTAAATAGGTAATAAAGTGAAATGGTTTTTTATTCAATATCAAAGACATAGATATAATTCACACTGCGTGGAACTAACACCTGGATTTAACGAGCTTTAGGGCCGGTTTCACCTTGCTCTGTTAGTTACTAATCAATCTAATTAGTAACTAACAGAGCCGTTTCGAAGTGATCCTTGTGATTCTATTAAATAAATACCTTTTGGCTTTAGCTTTATTGCATTTATTTGCAGCTAAGATACAAAACATTTTGGAGTAAAAAAACACAGGATGTAACAGAAAAAAAAACATAAAAATCCCTGAATCTTGAAACTCATCATCATTATCAGCCTGAAGAAGTCTACCGCAGAATATAGGTCCCATCCCGATTATTTCTCTTAGTTGTTTCTCGTGTCTTGGATAAGGTGATGGTTATCACTTAACAGCAGTTGGGCCTTTTGCTTGTTCCATAAGATAGTTGTATTAAAAAAACTGCTTTTGGGTCTCATATTATATCTGTGGAAACCGTGTTTTTCTACTACCCTGCTGGCATGTGCTCACGAGTATATTCCCTCAATGAGTGCAGAGCAAGTAATATAAGCACATGCCACTCTTGTAAGCATTGCATTTCATTTTTAGCGAATGATGAGCGAATGAACGAGTTTGTACATTTATTTGTATCCCATGTAGTCCGTTTGGTGAGGAAGGCACGTGTCTCCAGCATCCTATTAGGCAGCCGCAGGATTAGCGGAATCAATGAGGTGCCGGTCACCCCACCATCCACTGGAGCGCCGGGCTAGGGAGCCGAGTACTGCCGTGAAGGACCGGGCATTTGACACTGACGTAGGAAACTTACGGCCGGTTTCTGAAAGCCCGATCACAACCAATCCGATGTCAAGTCACTTGCTATCTCTTTTAAATTCGATGTAATGGCTGAAATGGCGAGTGATATTCGATGTAATAGCGAGTGACTTGACATACGATTAGTTTTGATTGAGCTTTTGATTATTACATGAATGAGAATGCCTGATTTAAAATATGAATATCATAACAACGAAAAGGAAAAAAATGTAGATCAATTATTTTGGTGGTATCATTCAAATGAGACTATTAAATACATCGTATTAAAAACAAACAAAAAAAATTTTTTTTATCTAATTTGTTTTCCGATTTGTATCAACATTTTTTGGCTAATATCCGCATTTCGTTTGATCAAGGTTTCGGCACATACTGCATGATGTCGAATGCGCTGACATGACCGCAAACACGCGTCTCTCAGCGAGGGGATGCAACTGATTTATCACAAGGCCCACCTGTTAGCACTGATTGTCTATGGCGAATGTACATTTGTGCATTCATCTATATTTATAAAGGAGATATTTATAATATTATGCCTACGCCTCACTAAATTTGATTGGCCACACTGGAGCTTCAATATTGTATTATTCATATTAATTTATTCCAAAAAACAAAATACTTTTGTGTCCGATTTTTCTACCAAAGAGTAGGCTTAGTTCGTCATAATAATCACATTTTATAATCTTAATATTCTTTATCGTCATAGTTTCGTACATAATCAGACGTTTTTAATATAATAATTAAAATAATATATTCAAAAATTTTGAAATGTGCGGAAGAATAAGTTGTTTGACGAGTGTCAGGCTCTGAAACCGGTCAGTGCACACGGCAACAATCACTCGATACTATCAAACGAGTACATCCTTATAAATCTCAAAAAATAATCGTTTCTCAAATCGGCCTCCAAAGCACTGCGATACACTTTAATGTTTAATTGAATTCGTATAGGGATGTCACCCTCACGCAATTTTCGCCCTTATTAAGTACGCATTGAAGCATGTAATTAAAAAAACAGATCAGAATGAATGCTTTACATCACAATAGAGGAATTAATCGCTTGCTGATCCATCTCGATACGCTTTTAAGTGACAGACTGGGTCATGGACTGTACCATCTCTGCATTATCGTATACACACGGATACCAGATCAAGCTACACTTTTTCCCTTCAAAGAACATACGTATCGTATGATATATTAATATACAAAGTGTTCTAATACTTGTAACTTGAAAAAATAAAACAGCTATTTCATATATTTTAGCCAAGTAGGTATTGAACTTTTGTATAAAACAGCTGTTTTTTTTTCGCGTTCACAGGGTTGGTTCCTTAGAACAAGTTATTTATTTTGTTGGGTACTTTAGCCCCCTGAAGTTTTTAAATACAAGCATTGGAACACCTTGTATATATTACATAGGTGATAGGTGATATAATAATATTATATCACATACGTGATATAATATTATTATATCACGTATGTATTTAACACGTTCACAGCCCCCATGCAAAGGTCCCAGAAATTCGATAAGACAAAATGTATTTCTGCCATTTTCAACTTACTCGTATATGTATGATGTATTTTTCTATAAAAAAATTAAGTTTAGTAAAGAACGTTTTCTAATGCCGTGAGTCCACGCTAAATATAACAAAATGTCGGTGTGGATACCGTGGGTCCTCATAGGGACACGGTACCTACGTACCGTACGTTTAAGAGTAGTAGAGCTCTTTGTGAAGGGCTCGTCCGGGGAAGTACTACCACCACGCCTTTTTCAGCCGCCAAGCAGCGTTGCTGTGTTTCGGTTTGAAGAGTGTGGTTGCCGGTGTAATAACAGGCACATGAGGCTTAACATCTGTATGCCTGGACGCAGGGCAGTACATCGTAGGGCACGTTTATATTGTGCGTGACTTACGTACGAGGCAATGCTTTGTTATAGGTGATGGTTACCACTCAACATCAGTTGTGGGCCACATGCTTGTTCCATCAGCTAGTTGTATAAAAGAAAAAAAAGTACCATATCCCCAATGTGGGTTCTGAGACTGTGAACATGTTAAAGGTAGGATAGAATGATCCAATTTCTATTGAAACCTATAACACTATATAACTGTTGGTTCTAGGCTAGGTTATATAAATAGTGTAGTAATAGTTGTAATAATTGTTTAGTTGAAAAATTAAATGTTATTTTCAACGAAACCTAGACTAGAACAAAAGCTATCACAGACCTATGTACAGGCTCTATATAATGGCACAGATGTTCTGTATTGCATTCTGAATCTCCATCCAATCTTCAGATAAACTGCAAGCGAGCGAAGAGAGACGCCTTATTTACAGCGCTGTTGCACAAACAAATTACCTACTTAAAACATACTTACACAAGCGAATATGAGCCATATTTTTGGCAAGATAAAGCCTGTTTTGCTAAGAGGAGAGTAGAGTAATAGAATGGTAGAAAATTTACGACGAGACGATGTTGTGTTGATTTTAGTGCGCTAGGTTGTGATCAAATGGACTTTTAGGAACATTTATAAACATAGGATGTAAAGTTTAATATTTACAGATATTTACCTACTAAACTTAGGGTTTCACTGTCACACTCACACACTTCACTTACCTTTTTCAGAAACATATTTTATTCAGCTCATTCATTCATTCATCAGAGAGCTCTATGTGTGTGGTTGGTCCGAGAAAGTAGGCATGGTAGGCCTATTTCTGCCGCCAAGCAGCATTGCTGTGTTCACGTTTGAAGGGTGTGGCTGCCGGTGAAATTACAGGCAAATGAGAGCTTAAAAATCTCTGTCTCAAGTTGATGGATGGCAGTGCATTGTAGGGCATGTAGTGCATTCTATCATGCGAGACTTGCAAGGTAATGCTTGGATATAGGTGATGGTTACCATTTTATCAGGCGGATGCTTGTTCCAACAGAAAGTATCTAGTATAAAAAAGTATATCTTCATTACTGCTAGGCATCATAATTTATTGTACTAAAAATCAATAGTAACATATCTAAATTGATACCTACTTATAAGGCAAAGTACCTATAGGTTAGAGAATTTAAAAAAAAGCTAATTTGATCTGAGATTTCAAAGCAGATCTCTATATCCAAATGGGCTCCCATTCCCCGTTCAGGCCATCTACTCTTTATTCTAGACCGTTCACTTCGGCAGATATTTTCTGTTTACAGTTGTCGACATATCATAAAAATACTTTTTACCTTACCTTTTTACTAAGTATCATATAGACGGAGTCTTTCGGTTTTTGGCGTGTCCGTTTTTTGTTAGTGTGCAGTTTTCGATATGTATTCGTGTGAGTGACTAGAGAAGGGACAACATTGACTTACCTATCGATAGAATAAGAAATTGATAAAAAAGGCGTTTTAATTGGAATTCAACTTTTTAATTTTAACTGGTTGCTGACTTTTATTGCGAAAGCCCAAAACCATTATAGACACTGGAACACTATCATCGTCAATAATGTTTCCCAGATTGACCTAACCGTGAGAGCGATGTCCATCCCACTCGATACACTTTCTTATGGCCATTTCGTCCATGCATAAGAAAATTTTGTAGGCTATCAGTTTTCACGCCTAACAGCTTTTATCCACTCCCGTCTTCATTCTGGGCATTTATGAACCTAAAAAATAATGTAAAATTTAAAAAAAATTGAGCCGTCGCGAGACGCCTATAAGGTGTGAAAAATTGAAACTACAACAGAACAGCCGGTCTGACCCACCGCATTAGATGTTTCATATCAAAAACGGAAACTAAAATATTATCGTTAAAGCTATTTGGTCGGTGGAAGTACATCACTAGAACAGAAGATTAAAACAATAAATTTTATTTTGCAATAATTAATGGGTTTACATCATTTTCACATAGGAAAATATGACTAGTACTAATAAAATGTAATAATTCCTACAGTCTTTATGGGAGAAAAAACTTATTTTTTTAGCATGAAAATAGAAAAAGAATATTTCGTATCAAATGACAATTCCGGGTCTTTAACTCCTCCTTTTGTTGTTTTTGATACACAAAACACAGCTTCACAAGACATACTTTCACCTTTTCAAATATATTTTGCCTAGACAATTCTTTAGATTTTTCACAATTTATTTCGCTTCACCGCAATGTTGCTACCGACTTTTTCTAGAACTTCAAAACAAGATGAAAACATTGCATCAACTGACGGACACGATTTACACAGACAGTGAGTGAGTGAGATGGAGTGAGTGAAGTTACATCTTCTTTTCTTTTACTCGTATCTAGGCTACATAGGAAGAACAAAGATAGATGATCACTGTTTGATACACAGTTGTAAAAGGTTGTAAGTCTTATGGCTCACTCCAGTATGATATTTACCTCCACGCTTTTTACAAAAGCTTGCTTTAAAATATCATATAGCTACAAAAAAGGTTGAGATTGAACTATCTGCAACTATTTACAAAAATGCAGTAGGTACCATATTTTAAAAAAGACTTTATGAGCCAAGCCGTAAGTTTCTTGCCTGTTCTAGGCTTTAGTCGCGAGGAACTGGCACCTAGATTCACCGACTTTATAAGTAGTTTTTTTTTCTAAATTAATTTACCACGTCTAATGCATAAAATAAAAATCATAAAATAAAAAATAGAAACAATATAATAAAAATATATAAAATAAATATATTAAAATAGAAAAAATCATAAAATATTATAAAATAAAATATCATAAAATCTTGAATAAATATTACTAAGAAAGAGTCCATTGGTACATTTTTTTACTGTCTCTGTTTAAGGCTGTTTGTTCTTGTTTTCATTGCACAAGCACCATACCACCACTGACTGATGATAATTGTTTTTTTTACCTCTTTAGTTTGTGTCCTTGATTGTTTTTTTTGTGCTGTGGTAATTGAATTAATGGTTTTTTTTTTCTTTCTTCACAAAATTGAATTACTAACTACTACACTATCTCAAAAGGTTTGGTTCTTTGGAGGCTTCTCATATTGAACTAAATAAAGACCATTTTGATTGTGTTTTCTCCACCTAGCCTCATTTCTTTGATAAGCCAGCCGATTCAAACGGTTCGGAGTTAGGAAGCTAGTGGAATTTATCGGCTCGGGATCGGCACTAAACGTCAAGCGTCGCGGTAATTGAGTATTCAGTTCTTTAATAAATTGCCGCCGAGTGAGCTTTCGACGTGATCTAGAGAGCTCGTCTCCACTGCTCAGGTTCATGCGGTTATGAGCTAGCGTTATTAAGATTGGGCACCTATTTTTTTTAAGCGCTTAGAACTGTTATGTAGATTCTTAAATACATTTTAATATATCCGCGAAAAGGGTAAATAAGTCTAAAGTATAATAACAACTCATGTGACACTTACCCTTTCGGTTTATCAAAACTACACAAAGGTTAACTGGAAGAGAATGCTCTCTAGCATTAAGTTCGCCTATGTACGATACATTTTGTTCTGTGCAATAAAGAATTTTCTATCTATCTAAGGTATCTTACTTATTTCTGCGAATAAATATTTCTTGTATTTTGTACTTATCTCTACCAACAAATTTATGTTGCCTTTTAATAGTCGGCTCATATTGATGCGGAAATGTGCTACCGTTATTTAGTCTGGGCACCTACAATTCATCTTGCTTTTAATTTAGTTAAAACCTTTAGTTATCAAACGATATACGAGAATAAGTTCTTACTTATAATAACGTTTTATTTTTTATCGCGTTTTCAGCATGAATTTTTTATATAAAAAAAAATAAACTGAAAAATTGGTACTGAACATGTGTAATCAGTACCATTATTCATGATAATATCATGATTCTATCGTACGATAAGTGGTAACTTCCGAAAAGTCGTATGGGTATAATGGAAACTCACCGCATCGAAGACTTCATTTAAAAGCTGCATATTTAGGCGGAACTGAGCGCGCTTAAGCTTTTAAAAAGAATCGCAATGACGGCGTAGCACCCCCACTGGGAATACAGGATTCAGGCTGTTATGTTGAAGGTATCTAATAAAATGTTTTTTCAACAGTTCGTTTGTCTTTTTATCGTCATTTTCACATGGGATCAACTAAAATAAAATTATAAACATTAGTACAGGGTATATGCAATTAATCAAATAATCTACGTTGCAGTTTTTTGTAACTTTAATCAAATAGACAAAAGTTACAAAAAAATATTTAAGTATTGAATAAAATAAAAAAAACTTAGGTACATACCTACTTCTTTATTTTTCTTTATTGGAATTCAAAAATATGGATAACTCCGTTTATAAATATTTTGTTTGGTTCAATAAGCTATACAGCTAATTTCTCTAATGAATTCTTGTTTAGGAGGGGCTCTCGCCAAACATCTTTTTGGCACTCCACCATATTTTCAACGGGTAGGAGCAAATCAGTTAATTGGTATGTATTTATTTAAAATACAAATATAGAAATTGAAAACTAAAGAAAAAAAAACAATGGCAGGCGAGGTAGTATGCTCTTAAGAAATTAGCTTTCCCTACAACCAGAAATAGGTTTTACGTTCCGAGCACATTCCAGCAAATAAGTTAGCGTTTCTAATGAAGAAAGTGCCATCACCGAATTGTACTGAATGACGTAATGACATTAGAAGACGTACCTACAACATATTTTGATGGAATGTGTCCGAAACAATGCATTTAGATTAAGTTGTTTTGGAAGGCGAGATGTATAAATGTTGGTTTTATTAATAGCATCTTGGCTTGTCCCCTGTCGGGTCAAGCCGAAATGTTATATAGTTTGGCAGAATTAGGGTTAATTAGGTAGATTAAGTTTTTATACGAGTTTTTTTTTATGTTTTATTTTAGGGCAGTGTGGTCGCCCAGCGACAAAGACCTAAAAAAAATAAAGGATTGTATGTTTCACCAGACACCGTACGTCGCCTAGCGCAATAAAATCCCGCATTAAGTCCGTATGAGGAAATTGCTTTCCCCGATTTGTTATGCCAGAGCCCGTCCACGGGCCTTCGACTCCAGCCTCGGTAAACAGACTTGAGACTGACTGGGACACCCTTCGAAAACTTCATATAAAAACACTTCATCTTAAATTTAAGAGCTTAGCTCCTGTCGTGGTTTTGATGCAGTTTCCCCCAATTGAGTCTTTCCAATGCCTTCTTGACTTCCTTAAACGACATGACAGCAGTGGCGTAGCTATCGTAGGTGCAGGTGGTGCAGTGCACCAGGGCCCCGGAGCTCAGGGGGCCCTCTAACCTAAGCTTTGAAAAGAGAGGGTCAGCTAGCTCCCGAAGCTAGAAAACCTTGAACCTGCTCACATTTTTTTAATGCTTTATTTTAAAGGCCAATATAAATTCAAGCTATGTGGAAAGAGGGGGTGAGGGCCCGATTCTTTTTATGCACCGGGGCCCTTGTCCACCTAGCTACATCACTGCATGACAGTGACCTTCTCTTTTGGTCAGGGAGCAGTAATAGGCATGTAATATACCTCTAGGTCGAAGAACTGACAACCACTGGGGAATAAAGGTTCTCTAATAGCGATCATGAACTGGAAGAATAAGCGTGGGGCGCCCTCCTATATCCGATGATATCGTGAAGATCGCCGGAAGTCGGTTGATCGAGACGATTCTGAATCGTTTGTCTTGGTAATGCTTATTTCTAATAGTGGAGTTCTCAGGCTGATGAAGATGATTACTTTTCTTATAGAGCTTTCGAAAAGAAACGAGAGTAGAGTCCTTTTCACGAAAGAAGTTCCTTGGGAATAGTAGAAAAATAATTCATATTTGAAAACTATAGTACACTCAGTGATTTTATTTATATCCTTAAAAATGTTTAAATGTGCCATCAAGAAGTTGTTTGGCGATTGTCTGCGTCTTAACCTATCATAATCATATCACACTAGCAAGCGTAGCATAGCGAGTGCAAGTATATTAGATGTAAATTCGTCATCCATTAGGGAGTTCCGCTTGACATACTAGTCACGTGGCCCGACTTTGATCACGTCATGCACACGAAAATAGCACCACAGCAGACAGTGTGTCTAATAAGACGGTGAATGAGCCAAATTGAAAACCTCGAGGTTATTTTTATATAACTGCTTAGGTTTTTATGTTTATTTTTAAATCCTTCGCAAAGGTATGGTAAGGTATGATTTTATAATAACACCACAAGCTTGAAGGTAGAGACCTATTTATATAGAGGCCTCTTCAGATCAGAAATGGCTTCACAGCTCAGTTGGTAGCATGCGATGTAGTTGCGGGGTCGACTCTCACCAAGGACAGATAAGATAATGTTAATTTCCAACAAAAACATGTAGAGCCATACATATAGGTCTTATTGTAAAGGACATTTGAAGCTTTGTTTAATTTTGAGCTAGTTTTAACAATTTTGGTACAATAAGTTTTAACTTCGTCCGGGGAAGTACTACCACCACGCCTTTTTCTGCCGCCAAGCAGCAACGCTGTGTTTCGGTTTGAAGAGTGTGGTTGCCGGTGTAATACAGGCACATGAGGCTTAACATCTGTATGCCTCAAGTTGATGGACGCAGGGCAGTGCATCAAAGTCAAAGTCAAAGTCAAAATGTATTTATTCAATAAAATCACAAGGATCACTTTGAAACGTCTTAAAGCTAGGTGACTCTAGGTGCCAGTTCCACGCGACCAAAGCCTAGAAGAACAGGCAACAAACTTACGGCTTGGTTCCTACCGTTCTTTTGTATGATCCTTTTACAATGTAATAATATAATATATTATTGAAGTTTAGTGAGGCGTAGGCATACAGAAAAGGTAAACATAATCAATCGTAGTACATATAAATCATCGTAGGGCACGTTCCTATCGTGCGTGACTTACGAGGCAATGCTTTGTTATAGGTGATGGTTACCACTTAACATCAGGTGGGCCATCTGCTTGTTCCATCAACTAGTTCTATAAAATAAAAAAACTTTCGTGTCACATGTGGACCGATTTGGTAGCGAGCTAACCTCCACCCTAGGAAAAACCTGTGTATTGGGGGTTACTTCTGTCCTGTAGGTACCTACATGTTTTTTTTTTAATATAGTTATAAGTTTCTTTTTTTGTGTCATCCAATATTTATCATCTTACTTCCTATTGAACCCCATTAATATATAATGCGTAGGTATATATAATATAGGGTAGAACACATAAACGAACCCAATAGAAGGAAAACTTCTTAAATATTTCTGTTAGCGAAGTCAAAGTCAAAAGGTATTTATTCAATTAAATCACAAGGATCACTTTCAAACGTTTTAAGAGGCCTCTTTTTAAAGTAACAAAATTGTTTTAAATAATCTCAATCAAGTTGTGTGCAATCACATTGCACACACATCACACAGTTCAGCAGAAATCTAAAATAGATCCAATCAAGTTTTCTTACTAAAAAGTTTTTTATTTTTTTCGAATGGACTTTTTATTGGTGATCGTCTGACGATTCTCTTCAGCGCAAGAATTCGACGATTCTTACAGCGCTACCGCACAATGGGGGAAGGCGCTCAACCGGTAAGAAAAAGTTTGCTTTTACTAGTTTTCGTAGTTATGCAAACTTTTTAGTAAGAAAACATGTTTAAAAACAAACAATTTTTGAGTCAACAGTCAGTTTAAAAACCGGCAGCAATCACGACCAATTCGCGAGCAAAGCCGCAGACTGTGACTAGTTATAATTAAATCTTACAGCGCCGTCATAATAATAAGCTTGAATAAATAACAAAACACTCACTTGTACATTTGTTTCTCATTAAACAAAACAGCTGTCCTCAACATCTCACGCACAAAGAAATCATCACCACTAATTCTATAAACAAAAGACTTTTTGATGTGACATTGATAGCGAATAACGAGTTAAAAGTATCGTTATTATTATAAAAATAAACCTTTTAGCGAACAGCAAACACGTGCACACGTCTTTCAAATATTTTACGATGTGATTTTATGTGAAACAAATAAAGAAACTAAGCTTAAACGGCGCTTATCATTTGAGAGTAGTAGAGCTCTTTGTGTGTGGCTCGTCCGGGGAAGTACTACCACCATGCCTATTTCTGCCGCCAAGCAGCGTTGCTGTGCTTAAACATAATCCATATCATAAATCCATACGTTTTCTTACCTAAGAGTTAGTTTATTAGTCGTACTTTATTAAACTTTTAGTTAATACAATAGTTATTCTAACTATGTAGGTACTATTGTTCTGACAACAGAATTCTGTTTATCGTCATCTCTAATACTATAAGAATCAAAGTCCTGACTGACTGACTGACTGACTGACTGACTGACTGACTGACATATAGACAACGCACAGCCTAAACCGCTGGTCCTAGAGACTTGAAATTTGAGGAGTACATAGGTCTTATGGCGTAGAGGTGTACTAAGAAGGGATTTTTGGAAATTCAACCCCTAAGGGTGTAAAAAGGGATGAAAACGTTTGTATGAAAAATTGTATTCCTTGAACCTACAAACTTGAAACTTGGAGTACATGTACTTCAAAGCTAAAAAATAGGAATGACATTTTTAGTTTTTTAAAACTACCCTTAATAAGTGTGCAAAGGGATTTAAAAGTTTGTATGGGAGTTTTTTGACCGCTGGTCCTAGAGACTTGAAATTTGAGGAGTACATAGGTCTTATGGCGTAGAGGTGTACTAAGAAAGAGTTTTTGGCAATTCATCCCCTAAGGGTGTAAAAAGGGTTGAAAACGTTGGTATGAAAAATAGTATTCCTTGAACCTACAAACTTGAAACTTGAAGTAGATGTACTTCAAAGGTTAAAAATAGGAAAGGCATTTTTAGTTTTTAAAAACTACCCTTAATAGTGTGCAAAGGGATGTAAAAGTTTGAATGGGAGTTTTTTGACCACTGGTCCTAGGGACTTGAAATTTGAGGAGTACATAGGTCTTATGGCGTAGAGGTGTACTAAGAAGGGATTTTTGGAAATTCATCCCCTAAGGGTGTAAAAAGGGTTGAAATCGTTGGTATGAAAAATAGTATTCCTTGAACCTACAAACTTGAAACTAGAAGTAGATGTACTTCAAAGGTAAAAAATAGGAAAGGCATTTTTAGTTTTTTTTAACTACCCTTAATAAGTTTGCAAAGGGATGTAAAAGTTTGTATGGGAGTTTTTTGACCGCTGGTCCTAGAGACTTGAAATTTGAAGAGTACATAGGTCTTATGGCGTAGAGGTGTACTAAGAAGGATTTTTTGGAAATTCAACCACTAAGGGTGTAAGAAGGGTTGAAAACGTTGGTATGAAAAATTGTATTCCTTGAACCTACAAACTTGAAACTTGAAGTACATGTAGGTACTTCAAGGCAAAAAAATAAGATAGGCATTTTTGGTTTTTAAAACTACCTTTATTAAGCGTGCAAAGGGATGTCAAAGTTTGTATGGGAGTTTTGTAACGCGTTGCGCGATTGACTTAAAACTTGGGGTTATACAACGTGTTTATTAAGAGTTGTAGGGATCCGAAAGCAGGATATTCTACCGGTCATAACGAACAACTTTTGTTCTACGACTTTTAAAATTTCAAAGTTTTTCATTCATGAAATGCCTCTTAAACTTTTATCTAAAATGAATCTAAACGCATCATGAGGCAGCCCTATTTACAGCTGTTCTTTGACCTCTAGTTACAATACCTTAGATAAAATAGGTAACAGAACTGCCACCAATTACCTAGTAATGTGCCTACCTAATAATGATGTTGCTGTTTTTAAAGATCTTGGTATGTAAAAGAAATATTTTCGCGACTGTAATCCCTAGTCACGGTAAACATTCTCTGAGATCTTTGGTACTAATACCTATTCAGTAACTAGGTACCTACGTGGCTACGTACTCAATATTTAATAGAATATTTATTTTTGTTTGATTACTAGATGTCGTAAAGCAATGTTTATGATATTCATAGTTCTTTAAATTGTAACATGTTACTTTACCACCATGGTTCATTGACACGAAAAAATTATTCAACTGCAATTTTGGGAAGTGTCTAGTCTGTCCTACTTAATCTTTGACGTACCTGTCTGTCATTGGTTGCATTTAAAAACGCATATCCAATCAGGACGGCCGACGGCCGCCGATCAGTGTTACCATTTGTGGCAGATTTCTGCCATTTGGTAGATTTTAAATATTTCAAGAAAAATCTTATTAGTTTGAATTTTTAATGAAATAATATTTTTTTATTTTTTACCGAACTGGAAACTTCTTATTCTTTTTTACCTTTATTGATTTGGTTTCTAAACAACTTCTATCTCGTTTTAGATAACTGCAAACCGTTACAAACGATCAAAAGATAGTAACTGAATGTAATGTAGGTATTTAATTTATTCCGTAGCCACGAAGGAGATGGTATGAAGTCATATTTTTGGTATTTTTATCGTCAAGCTTGGTAGATTTTGACAGATTTTTTGGCAGGTGTGTGGTAGAACCCCCACTTTTGAGATGGTCACCCTGTTTGTGTTTACATGCGTTGTTGTACATTGTTTTGTTGAGAAAATGTCATCAAACGTGATAAAATGGTGATTGTTATGTAAAAAGCCGTCGTCAGTCAGTGTGTGTATGAGCAGTGCCTACGAGGTAATGGTTTAGTGTGAAGTTTGAAGCCTGTGTCGTGCGAAATCTCGCAAACTTACCAAAATCCAGTTTTATCCAGTGTTATTATAGCCAGTAAATAATGACAAAATCCATAGGAACCAGTAAAAATATCGTGTCAGGGGATTGGCGGCGTACCTACCTACCTACCGAAAGGTAAGTATTTCAAATTATCTCGTAGGTTATCGTTGTTTTTCTCTTTCCTAGATAGAAGCGCGCGTGCGTGTGACCTTGATGACACGTACACAGACAGGGCTGTTGCAAATTTCTGAGAAAATATTAATTTTACTTTTCTATGGGAATTTCGAAAACGATGTATTCAACCGTTGCACACGTCAAAGTATTCCAGTGCTTGGTCTAAATACACGCTCTTTGTTTCCCTACATAACTTCATCAACACGTTGTATACTAAGAAATAAATAATTAAGAATGACACTTTTAATTTTTGATAGTTACCCCTGCAAAGGGTGCAAATGTCTGTCACTAAAATTTAGTATGAGAGATTTTTAACGCATAGTGCGATTGATTTCAAACTTGAAGAAAATATATAAAAAGACAGTATGATTTTAAAAAACACCCCCTAAAACGTTACCCTCCTTCGTTGCGCTCGAGTAAAAAGGATACAACGAGGTGTCAATGTTTGTAAGGGACATCCTAAAAACGGGAATCTTGAGTTGGTACGAAGAGATCTGAGGGTATCTACCGTGCCTGGGGATCAAAGTCTTGAAGCTGTTTTGTTTCGTTTGTTTTTGGGGTAGAAACTAGGAACAAATAAGTACATATTTTCCGTGTAAGGTTGTCTTTGTTGTATTTGTCATGTTTGTGCTAAGCTCAGTACCTATACCTACCTACCTAATAAAGGTAATGTACACCTATAGGTATCTCTTATACCTAAGTAGGTATTTTAAATCCTACCCTAATAATATACAACTCAATGCGAGAGTTACGATGTTTGGATTTTTGTGGCTCTCACCACTTCAACGCGTGCGAAGCCGCGGGAAGCCACTAGTTCAGTCATATATTTGTTGTTTTGTATCAAAAAAAGGCTCGATTTAACTCAATATCTTTAAGCGGGAACGTTTTTTTTATACAACTTGCTATTTTAGTATATGTTAGTATGTCAGTATATGGTTCATTAGTATTACATATAACGAATCACGTTTACTGTTTTTTAATGCACAATAGTGCACTACTTTGTAGAGGCAAAGCCGTTTGCTACAACGCCAACGAACGGTCACGCGTCTGTGTTCAAGTAATCTGCTTTTATCTTTTAACAAACTGTTATCATAACACATTTCACAGATTGAAAATTGTTGAGAATGAAGGCGTACTTCCGAAGTTTTTTTTTGCGCAATACTTCAAGCAATTATTATTGTAAGTATAAACTAGTGGAACAGCCCATAATTTCACTAATAACACGATAAAATTATACATTTCAGCTAACCTCTAGAGACATTAAAGATTGCATTTAAAGTTCTAAAGTTAGACACCTATACCGCTGATGATTTGGTACGTGAATATTTTTACTTTTTCATATCTAGCAGGTACCTATAAACGCTATTTCAATTTTAAGCAGTACATAAACCGCTACTTAAAGATTTTCTTACAACAACCTGGCCCCCTTTTTTGATGCTTTTTTATAAGTAGGTAGTCATTAGTAATAAATTATAAGTGTCACTTTTAGAACCTATATTTTTTATTCTGAACACGGACAACGAAAAAAGTCTTACTAAGTAGGTACATTGTTAAATGTTAAAGAAATAATGACATGTTATCATGAATATAAAGTCTTCATCGCTGTTTCACTAAATCTAATAAACAAAAATAAAATGCATTCAAAATTGAGCCATCATCAGCCATAAAACATAAAAGCAATCAGTTGAAAGTTGTTTAAAACATTTCCATCGCCTGCTAGACGATGGAAAGATCACAAGATCTTTGAAGGTGACCTGTCATGACAAGTAGGTGACAAGCGGGATGTGTAGGTATATGTCAACCATTTGTCATTTATAATTGCCACTTGTTAGCCGTCGAAACACGGAATTGGGAATAAGGGGAGCTGTCAAACTTATTTTTTAAGTCAAACTTATTAAAGCGTCCAATACCTAGAAAAAAATAGTCCTATCCATGCAACAGTGTAGATATTGAAAACAAACTAGTATTTCTTTACATTTTTTTTTTCATTCGATATTAAAAATAGTGAAACCAAACGATTCATTTCGATTGATAGTCTCGAACGTCGAGTCTTGACGATTAACTTACTTCTGTCACATAAAGCAATGCTTACGGCCGGTTTCTGAAAGCTCGATCTAAAGTAACCAGCCGAAAAATCGCTTTCATTTCAAATAAGATAGAGATAGCAAGTGACTTGAAGGAAAACATCGTGAGGAAACCAGTTAGTATTCTAACAGCGGCGATGGGCTTGCAACCTGTCACGTATGGAATACCAACTACTGCAAAATGTAATGTTTGGACTTACCTCTGACTACCCCCCTTAGAGGTCCTCAAAGAATCCAGAGTTAGTACTTGGTGCTATGCTAAGAGATTTGAGGGGATATCTACGGTGCCTTCTACCGAGATCAAAGTCGTGAAACTGATGTAGTTTCAGTTTTTTTTTTACATAAAACTCTACAGCTACTGACCGACTGCCAATAAACACACTGCAGTGAGCGGGAGTAGGCGACTTGGAGGGTAGTTTTATGCTTTAGTAGGTGTGTGGTAATATCCAAAACTTAACCGCTCATTGGGTACGTAACGTTCCTACTGTTAGAACCGAATTATATCCAATAAATACATCCCTTCATGACTTCATAGGTTTATTTACAGAATTATAGCTTATTAATATATACAACTTTCTCCATCCCGCCATTAGGGCTGCCCCTTTTGTCTTTCCGGTATAGGGATCCCAACTATCCACTTGGCCGGCTTAAGGCGAAGACAAGAGCTAATGTGACTCTCGCTCGCACGTTTTGACATGTTGAAAGATATAAAATCACTAAACTCATTTTCGAAAAATCGCAATCAACCATCTGTGTGCAATCACATGTTTCCCAACTCAAAAGTTAGCTTTACTAGTTTAGCATACATCATAAGCAAACTTTTAAGTAGGAAAACTTGTATCGATCAAAATGAAATTTTTACTAAACTGTGTGCAATGTGATTGCAGACAAAATGGTTGATTGCGATTTTTCGAAAATGAGTTTAGTGGTTTTATATCTTTCATCATGTCGAAACGTGCGAGCGTGAAGTTGTTTGATGGTTGTCAGCCCCATAACGCGAACAAAGTCACGCGGAATCGCATTAGTCGTGAAATAAACATGTAGCGCGGTTTTATTCTGTCGATAGTTTAATGGCTTAGAATAAATTCAGCGTATGACATCGCAATAAAAACATATTTCAAGATGTCGTTCTCCACTTTATCATCACGTGGTAATAGTGTTTCAGTCCGTAGTTTCTACGCGAGATATCATATATTTCTACACTAATATTATAAAGAGGAATCTACACTAATATTATAAAGAGGTAAACTTTGTATTTTTGTATTTTTGTATTTTTGTATTTTTGTATTTTTGTATGTAACGAATAGGCTCAAAAACTACTGGTCCGATTTCAAAAATTCTTTCACCATTAGAATGCTACATTATCCCTGAGTAACATAGGCTATATTATATTTTCAAAATAATCAGGGATCCTTACTAAAACTTCAATAATGTAACCCAAGGTGGAAAACAAAAAACCTTACATCGCGTGCGCTGCGAAAACTATTGAAGATAGAACAAAATAATGTACTACGATTTTGTAGAACACGTTATCATCTACAAAAAATGTCGCGACAGCATATGTCTAACTATTATAGTTATGTCACAATAAGTGTTCTTTTATTATAAAAAATTAATTGAAATGCCTCCGCTAGAAAAGGGTCTTTATTTGTACCTTGGTATTAATCCTTATCCAAATAAATCATTTCATAATTAAGACGGTTTCAATACCTATAGATTACTTCTTAAATTTTTCAAATCAGACATTCCATTCAAAAGATATGACGAAATTAAAAATGTTAACGGGTCCACGGGTCTCGCGCGGGGTGCGATTTCACTCACTCAAGGAGAAGCGCGTGCAAATGTATGAAATAAGTAGACGCGAGGCTCGAACCCACGGTTTAAGTTTATCCTAAAATGTTCAAAAAATTTATGACCACCCATGCGAAGCTGGGACAGGCCGCTAGTATATTATATATTAGGTAGAACAGATTTAAAGAAATCTTTAGTGTACCAAATTTTTTTTTTTTTTTTTTTTTTATACCATGAGCTAATGGAACAAGCAGATGGCCCACCTGATGTTAAGTGGTAACCATCACCTATAACAAAGCATTGCCTCGTAAGTCACGCACGATAGGAACGTGCCCTACGATGCACTGCCCTGCGTCCATCAACTTGAGGCATACAGATGTTAAGCCTCATGTGCCTGTAATTACACCGGCAACCACACTCTTCAAACCGAAACACAGCAACGCTGCTTGGCGGCAGAAAAAGGCGTGGTGGTAGTACTTCCCCGGACGAGCCCTTCACAAAGAGCTCTACTACTCTTACTTACTACCTAATATTATAGAATGGGTATAATATATTACCTTTTCTGTTTTTGACAACTTTAAGAAGAGAACGAACTTTATCTGACGGATCGCAAGGTAATTAGCTACTACTACTTACGAAACAGCTTCTCACTGTGCCAGAGAGCAGTGGTGGTCTAGTGGTAGCGTCCCTGCCTTCCGATCCTAAGGTCGTGGGTTCGAAACCGGTCGTGCACCAATGAGTTTTTCTGTTCAAAAATTTATGTGCACAATGCCAGTAAGTACTCTTAAACGGTGAAGGAAAACATCGTGAGGAAACCGGCATGTCGTAGAACCTAAAAAGTTCTATAACATGTGTTAAGTGCTCGAAAGGAGCCTCTTGAGGCGCACTTAAAATCCTTTCACCACACTGTTTCGAAAGAAACTAGTGACACGACAAGAGAAAAGCTTCTCACTTTGATCACCAGGCAGACAACGCAACGACAACGCCCCTGGTGTTGTTGGTGTCTATGGGCGACGGTGACCGCTTACCATCAGGTGGGCCGTAAGCCCGTTTGTCTATCATTTATATATATAAAAAAAAAAGGCACGGTAGACATCTCCTCAGATATAAATATTGGTGGGCATTCCACTCAGCACTATCTTAGTCTCAAATTAAGATCTCAGATTGCTGATGTAATACTTATAGGTATACATTTTTTTATGATATTATATATTTTTTTATCTACTAGTAGTTAATACCTATATTATATTATTAATATTATATTATATTATTTTGTAACAAAAATCATACAAAAGAACGGTAAGAATCAAACCATAAGTATTGCCTGTTCTTCTAACTTTAAGTTTATAGTCTTCTTTCTTCTCTCCATTTATGGCTCCTGTCTGTCATTCGACAGACAATCTTGCCAGTGTCAAGTGATTTGTATTGAATTCTTTTTAGTTGACTAAAAAGAATTCTACTAAACTAATACTTAATACTTGACTATGGACTGACTTGAGTCAGTCCATAGTCAAGTCGGCCGTCATTTGTTTTGAAGAAAATGGTGGCGGTTTTCTTCAAAACATTGGAAACATTTTCGGTCAAATCAGGATATCACATAATATACTTTCATTCCAAATGATTACACCTTATACTAAGACCTAAGGTAATGTTGGTTAAAATGCCTCCGAAATTACACAACACAACTCAAAATAACACTAGAAAAAAAATTAAAATGAAAAAGCTATGTTGCTTCCTAAAATGACAGAAAACGAATCCTTTAAAGTGATCCTTGCTATCCAATTGAATGAATACCTTTTTAATTTGACTGACAAGACACGTTTGAATGAAAGACATGATTATCCCCAGCCCTAAAATCTATTAAAATATCGATAACACAGAATCTAAAAGGCCCGGAATCATCCGGAATAGGATGTCATTTGTATTTTATAGTTGTCAGGTTACAACGCCACTTCAAAGAACCATCGACAAACTAACCAAGGTGTGACGGAGATTTGGACGGGAAAATAGAAGTGATGGCTTAATTTCGAAGTTCTAAAACACATAAATGGGTCATCTTTGAAAGTATGCTAGAATAATATCAAGATATCCAATTATAAGGGCTTCTTCTTCTTGTCGTGTCACTAGTTTCTTTCGAAATAGTGTAGTGAAAGGATTTTAAGTGCGTCTCAAGAGGCTCCTTTCGAGCACTTGACACATGTTATAGAACTTTTGAGGGTCTACAACATGCCGGTTTCCTCACGATGTTTTCCTTCACCGTTTGAGAGTACTGGCACTGTGCACATAAATTTTTGAACAGAAAAACTCATTGGTATCCGACTTGTTTCGAACCCACGGCCTTAGGATCGGAAGACGGGGCCGCTACCGCCAGACCACCAGTGCTCTCAATTATTAGGCTGAAAGCCGTTAAACAACTTGAGATTACCTCAAAGTAATTCTATCCTTTTTTTAAGTCTTATTGAAATCAAATGTTTTTTTTATTTCGGAAAAGTACCTATGTACAATCCATTTTGATATTAGCTAACGTGAATGTGAAGTATGAAAAAAAAAGAAATATGAAAGATAATTACCTATTTATTGTTCACCTTACAAACTAACAATTGCAGAAAACAGATATAACATTAAACAAGATAAAAAGTACAATGGGTGGTCTAATCCTCAAAAACTTTGAAATCTCTTCCAGACAACCTTTTGATGCTGAGGAGTTTGGTATAAGGTTGGCTGGGGTACATTATAAAGTAACAATAATAAGGAATTATTGAATATTTAGGCACTAGGCCTTTCTAGTTTGTTCGAACCACCATTAGGCGGTATGACCATCAAAGGGTCCTAATCAGATACAAATATTTCCGTCCATGTTTTTGACAAGTCTAAAGTACAGTCGGAAATATTTTAATTTGACGCATTAGATGGTCAAATCCCCCATTTTATTCCAACCTAGAATTGGCTGGAATAAAATCGACAGTCATATTTTTTTTGGTAACACACATACCTATAATACAAAACAATTCAGCCAGTGTCGTGGGGACGCTGCCGAATGGTACTGATTTGGATCAGTTGAGCTACCTCTAGATCGTTTGCAACGGTCTGCAGATTGCTCAACTGTTTCATATGTATTTTGTACATTTTGTTAATACTTGTTGTGGTGTCTAGCCTCATCGAGTCGGCCCAGCCTCGTAAATATTTGGGTTTCATTGGATCTAAAGAATCCCACACTTGTACAAACAAAAAAGAAAGGATATTGATACACAGATATTACTGTCTGGGTGTTTGTGAGCTGCAGCAGCATATATTTACATGGGTCTTGTGGTAGGAAGATTTAAGTTTCGCACCAACAGTTGACATTGGCAAAGCTGCCGCAATGCCCTCCTTTGTAACCACGTCTTTTGCATTCCTTATTGCAATCCGAGGTGTAGTTGACAGCGCCCCACACACAGCTCCCGACAAGCTTGTCAGCTTCTACGCCATTTTGAGGAGATGACACGATCACCAGGAATGTGACGCAGACTAGCAGCAACATTGAGCGGCAGTTTTGCACCATTTTCACTAGTAGATTGTTACTGTTTAAAGTTTAATGCTTCAGTGGAGAGACGCTAACCTCAACTGCTTCTAATGTCGCGGTTCTGCGTATTTATATGGTTGGGAGCACTTGAATTTATTAACGTATTACCATAAACGTTGGCCAGAATTTCCATTAGAAAAGAATAAGGAAAATCCGTGCATGTTATTCTGTTCGATTTTCCTCAACTATAGTTTTGCTGTACTTTCCAGAAATTGTTATTGTATCTTAAGAAGCTGACAGCCGTCAAACAACTTTTCGCACGCACGTAGTTATGACAAATTTAAACCCACGAACGCATGGAACAATGTTCTAAAGTTCCATGCGAGTTTTAATTACTAACGGCCGGTTTCTGAAAGCCCGATCTAAACTAATCGGATTTCAAGTCACTTGCTATCTCTATCTAATTCGATATAATAGCTGAAATGGCGATTGACTTGACTTCCGATTAGTTTTGATCGAGCTTTCAGAAACCGGCCTTTAGTCAGTGATTTTATATTTTCATAAATGTTGAAACGAGCGAAAAGTTGTTTGACGGTTGTCTACGTCTTGAAACGAATAGTCGTATATTTAAGTGTCGTAAAAAATTAACAAAAATAAATAAAAGTTTGTGGGTTCCACACAAAAATTCTATCAGATCTGGTTCCTATAATACAAGCATGGAGAAAATTTTTCCACCAATATATATTTTTACTTAATATTTGTTTATTTTTTTCAATTAGGTGCCGTAGGACAGTAGTACCTAGGTATTTATATAAACAGCATTTTGTTCTAGTGAAACAGTGACTGACTTTTAACTGTTTATTTAAGGCATTTCCCGACACAGTTACAGGTATTTTATTCCATAGATAATTAAATATTTTATGATTTTGTTATTTAAACAATAAACATACCTACCTAATTCGTTAAAATAAAAAAGCCCACAATATACTGTGAGGTAATTATGATGACCAATAAATTAGCCCTTTGATTTTGTTTCCAAGTCTTGTATAGGGCTTACAAAACCAGATCAAATGGAAAATAAATCCGGCCAAGTGCAAGTCGGACTCGCGCATGAAGGGTTCCGTACAACAAACGTGATTTTTTTGCCGTTTTTATAGATAATGGTACGGAACCCTTCGTGCGCGAGTCCGATTCGCACTTTTTTTTTCTATCTAGCATGTAAGTCAGACAATTATATCCTCTTCTACATGCTGACGTCGTTATCCATGAAAATATTGTGTTTTTTAATGGCAAAACAACAACATTTAATAAAATGGGATCACCTTAATGCGTTTTTAGAACTAGGCTGGAAGGCATGGGATTTCCCAGCCCTAAGACCATTCAAGTTCCGTCTGGAATTGACGGCACAGCTCGGGTGACAATAATCTGTTGGCAATAACTACTGCACAGTAGCTAAATGTGAATATAATGAGACAGTATCGCACTAATAATACTGTCGTTTATACTGCAATAAACTAAATATATGCTGCGGTGACGCGTGAAGCGGTTCCCGTTTGACATACAATTAAAAATGACAGATGACGCGCCGCCATTTTGGAAATGTTCAAAGCGCACCGCTCAGTCGACGCGGCGGCGGTTTTGAGAAAAAATACTAGTACTTATTTGCGGAAAAAAATGGGGCTGTCACTTATTTTTGTTTTTATCACTGCCGCATGCAAATTTAACTCGATGAATGAGACCTGTTCTTAATCCTGTTTTTACGTTTAACCTGTTTTGTTGTGACGTAGATAAATCAAGTGTCACAGTATCAAGAAGACCATTTGGGTTTTTTTTGTACTAGTTGCTGGTGTCACAAGCACATTACTCACGCGAAGTTGAAATAACTGGAATTTTTCGTGCAATTAGTTCAACTGGTTGAACTTAATAGTTGAACTTAGTGGAACAGGTCATTTTAAGTGGTTACCGTCACCTATAACAGAGCATTACCTACCTTACAAGTCACGTACTAATAAACGTGCCCTGCGTACATTAACCTATACCCCATGTCTGTATTTTTTCGTTTTCCTTATCGTCAGGCCGTTTTTGTATAATCTCTATACAAGGTGTTCCTTAAGTTGTGTATATAAACTTCAGGGGGCTAAAGTACCCATCAATATGAACAACTTTTTCTAAGGAACCAACACGGTGAACGCGAAAAAAAAAATAGCTGTTTCATATTAAAGTTCAATACCTACCAGGCTAAAATGTATGAAACAGCTGTTTTTTTTTTCGCGTTCACAGTGTTGGTTCCTTAGAAAAAGTTGTTCAAATTGATGGGTACTTTAGCCCCCTGAAGTTTATATACACAACTTAAGGAACACCTTGTATATAAAAATAAATCGTTGAATGTGTCGCAAATCTCGAGAACAGCTAAAAAAATAAAAATAAAAAGAATTTGCGAAATCGGTTCTTTCGCTAATTCTTTTTTTGTAATATTTGTTATTGTCAGGAGAAGGTTCTATTGAAAGAAAAAAATAATGAAATTGCGCGGAAAATTAGAAAATTTAAGAATACTTAACCACCATAATTGATCGAGTGAGCGAAGCGAACGAAGATCTTAGTTTCAACTTGGGCGATTTGGCATTTTATGTGTGTATGTATGTATGTATGTATGTATGTATGTATGTATGTATGTTTGTCTGGCGATAACTTTAGAACCGTTGATCCGATCTGCATGAAATTTGATATGTCGATAGCTTGTACTTGAGAAATTTACTGGTAAGTAAATGAGTAAAATCGGATGAAGGGTTTTTGAGATATGGGGTTTTTTAAGGGAGAAAAAATAAAAAAAGTTGCATAAAAAAATCAAGTTACATGTCATATGAAAGGGCTTTGTTTGGACATCCCAAAACAATTTTTACATTTTTTTTGTGACGCTCGGTTTTTGAGATAAAATAATAAAAGTTAAATTAAGATAACCAGCGATCCAAGAGCTCCCATCTCTAAGAGTTTCGTTGACATCAAGGTTTTTCTACTGGTCGGCCAGTTCCTTTGCTTTTTCTTATTTTTTTTTCTTGAAATAAATTAAGGAGGTACTCAGTTCTCATAAAATGGTGACGACAACCAGGTCTGATGATGGAGTCAAGGTCTGTCCAACGGAACTCTTCAATAAATAGGCCAATAGAGTTGAAACTTGGTAACCATACCAAGTTAGTAGGCGGTAGTCAGAAAAAAGTCCAAAAATAATGTTTGGACTTGCCTCTGACTACTACGTACTCAAAGTTTTGATGCGTTCGTCGGGTCGCATCACGAGATCTCAGTTCGGGGCGAACTACTAGTATATTTTTTTCTTGTTATTTTTCGCGTGCACCTGCGACCAATCTTCCTTACTCTTACAATCCTCTCCATCCAAAGGTTGTCTGGAAGAGATCGCTTTCAGCGATAAGACCGCCCATTGTACCTACATTTACTATTTTATTTTTTATTTGTTATTGTACCTACTGTTGTTTTGTTTGGTGTACAATAAAGTATTTTCATTTCATTTCATTTCATATAAAATTATTTATAATCTAACTTTAGCGCTATGGACATGATGTTTGACATAAAATTGACAACACTGTTGTGTTATACCAATTCGAATTCAATACTCATAGTTAAGACAGGACAACGTCTGTCGGGTCAGCTAGTAATATATAGACCTCACGAGTCTATATATTACTAGCTAACCCGACAGACGACCACACCCGATGGAGGCGCTGATCGAACTCTGACTTGGGATACTGAGGCATACAGGAGGTAAGCCTCATATGCCTGTCTCTCCTCTTGTCGTGTCACTAGTTTCTTTCGAAATAGTGTGGTGAAAGGATTTTAAATGCGCCTCAAGAGGCTCCTTTCGAGTACTTGACACCTGTTATAGAACTTTTTAGGTTCTACGACATGCCGGTTTCCTCACGATGTTTTCCTTCACCGTTTGAGAGTACTGGTTTTGTGTACATAATTTTTTTGAACAGAAAAACTCATTGGTGCACGACCGGTTTCGAACCTATGACCTTAGGATCGGAAGGCGGGGCCGCTACCACTAGGCCACCAGTGCCTGTGATTTCACCAGAATTCAGTATTCATTAGTCCTTAAGGAAGACTCCATACCTACAGCTAATCCTCAATGGATTCCGTTGAGGTTGGGTTCCGTTGGTACTGTTTTACTTTCTCTGTGGACATTATTTTTTATTTTGTTTTTTAATTTCCAAATAAACAAAACACAATATCTTTATAAATTGTAGCCTATGTGTTATTCTGATGTTTAAGCTAATAATATTGAAAAGTTTCATTAAAATCCATTCAGTAGTTTTTACGTGAAAGAGTAACAAACATCCATCCATACTTACAAACTTACGCGTTTGTATAGGATTAGGATTTAATAGTAGTAGGATAATATTTAGTGCATACCTACCATACCTTAATCCCGATAAGGTAACAATAGAATGGGTTCTCCAATCTCGAGTTGGTCATTAGTTTTTTTAAGCATTTTGCCAAAATGCGTACTGCCAAAAAAAGGAATTCCTTACCGGCGTCCGTTTTTCCGAATGCCTGTAATTTAGATATTTTCAAGAGAATATAGGAAAACGTGCAACACCGTCGACCGCTTCACTTAACATCAGGTGAGATTGCGGTCAAACGTTTTACCTATAAGTTGTAAAAAAAGGTATATTTAAATAAAACGAAAATGTATTAACTTGAGACTATTTTATATCAACATCGAGTTACGGTAGATACATATTAATATTTATTTAATAGCATTGAGCATCACATAAATAATACTTATAAATTAATACTTACATATTCCTAATTAGATTATTTATTAGGGGTTTTTTAATAAAGGGTACCCCTCATTTAAGGCCTGATTTACACAGGTCAATTTATGCCAATAAATAAATAAATAAAATAAATGCCAATATGTCAATAATCCATCACTATTTTGAGAGTAGTAGAGCTCTTTGTGAAGGGCTCGTCCGGGGAAGTACTACCACCATGCCTATTTCTCCGCAGCGTTCCTGTGTTTCGGTTTGAAGTGTCTAGTAGCCGTTGTAATTACAGGCACATGAGGCTTTACATATGTATGCCTCTAGTCAATGGACGCACTGCACGTTCATACCGAGCGTGACTTGCGAGGTAATGCGTTATTATAAATTCTAATTCAAAATTCAGTTTATTTAAAACAGTATAACATTACGGAACATGTTTAATTAGTTATACGTGATGGTTGCCACTTAACATCAGGTGGGCCATCTGCTTGCTACATCAGTAAGTAGTATAAAAAAACAAATCTGTTTAGTTATAAGTCTAGTAAAACCACAGAATAAATTATAGTAGGTACTTTTTTTACTATACTTTTTTGGCCCATCTGATGTTAAGTAATAACCATCACAAATAAAAACCATACAAAGCATTGCCTCGTATTAAGTCACGCACGATAGGAACGTGCCCTTCGATGCACTGCCCCGCGTCCATCAACTTGAGGCATACAGATGTTAATCTTCATGTGACAGTAATTACACCGGCAACCACACTCTTCAAACCGAAACACAGCGTCGCTGCTTGGCGGTAGAAAAAGGCGTGGTGGTAGTACTTCCCCGGACGAGCCCTTCACAAAGAGCTCTATTACTCTTAAAACTGTACTACTGTAATCCTACAGCTAGATCTTAGGAATATGGTCAATTTTTGATGATATGGCCAGATTTTGAAATTATTGTGGCGTAAATTGACTGGTGTAAATATGGCCCTGGCGCACCGATGCACCAAACCTGCAAGGTATATTTTTAAATACATTTCTATGTGCGGGTAAACCCTTTAAGCAAATCAATAACTCTACTGCGTTCGTTTTTTATTTACATGTGATAAAACTTAAATAAATAATAAAGGAAATTTGACATTTTCAGACAAATTAAGTCACAAGATCGAAAATATTTCGATAACTACATACAATTTTATTTACAGTTTGTACAAAAGCATACCTACGAATACTATTAACATTAAATTACAAAATATAATAAAATACCAATTTATTAAAAACAAGAATGGAACATTTGGTAAAATTATTACTTAGCTATGTTTAGTATTCTGTCGCAAAGAAAGAAAATAATAATTTAAAAGCTATTGTTTAAGTTCGAGCAATTTCTTATCAGTTATTAGTAGGCACCTAATTATTGAAGAAATTGAAGAGATTTGAATAAATTGAACCTTTTCAGTACTTGTAAATAACTAACAAATATTATTTTGTTTTTTACGAATTAAGGAATTGGACATGGTTATACCAGTAAATAATCGATTTAAAATATTCTATTTAAACTATATTAATATCAAAAGGATCATACAAAAACGTTTGCGAACCAAGCTGTAAGTTTGCTGTCAGTTCTTTAGGCTTGGTCGTGTTGAACTGGCATTTGTGAAAAAGGTCGCGTTCCCGAGGAGGTCTCAACTCCAAAGATGCTTTATTGAACGTAAACCCGAAGAGAGCTTCACAATTATAGCAATAGCTGTCTTATACCATAATCGCCAAAACGCAACGATAGCGCGATCTAGGATCGTTACAAATTTAGCAGCGACAACTTGTTTTAATTTCTAGACTATAGTCGCGTTAAACACTCGCTGCGAAATCGGTCATAAATTATCGGAACGAGGCAGCAATATTACTCTCTCTCTCGCACTTAGGAGAACGGCACGATCCTTTTGTTTAAGCGCAGAGATGTGCATTATTGTAGTCGATAAGAACTGTCGATACATGACCTCTCCCACCGCGCAACCACCGGGCGCTCTCGCTGAGTTATTCTTTTTATCGATAACGTGCATGCGCCCGCGCCGAGTACTCTCAACACACTGTTAAGATGATTTATGACCGAGTTTGCAGCGAGTGTTTAACACGACTATAATTTCAAATAACATTAATATTATTGCTAAATGACGGACTTAGACAGCATTAATCCATCTAATTCAAAGTAATCATTGTGTTTTTATGGACAGCGTCGGTTGGCAAAACAAAAATATTTTGATTTTGAACATGAAAACTTAAAAGTTCCTGAAAAGGTGCAATTTTCGATAAACCATACTTATCATAGTTATCATATACATATCACAATCAATTTATTTTACACAATTGCACTAAACCGTCCACTAATACCTACAGGACTTCCACATCCGTCTCCTGCGCTCCACTTTCGACCACTTTGTTCCTTTTTCGTTTTATTTACACTTATACAACCAGTATTTTAGTCCACTAGTTTAAGTCCATCGTCCTTTTCGACCTTAGAGTCGTTAGACCCTGGTCGCTGCCATAATCACGTATGCGAATGCCCCAAGCTGCCATGTGTATGATGATGGTTTGCCGCCAGGTGGTGGAAGTAAGGGGCGTAGGGTCCTGGCCCCGTGAAGGGGTAAGGGACCCCGTGGGAGTACAGCAAGCCCCCAGGGTAGGGGCCGGAGAACCCCCCGCCGGGGGGTGGCGGGACCGTGGGGCTGTTGACATCCATCCCTGGATTCTGCTTTTTCCATTTCGTTCGGCGGTTTTGGAACCAGATTTTGACCTGTGGTAAGTTTTTTTTTAGTTTTTGCAATTAAAAACAAACTATTCCTACAAGAACCATATAAAGAGATTATATTAACACTTATTCCTATAGTAATCATTTTTTATTTTCGTAGTCACAAGGTGTCAAAGTATAACATATGTACATTTACTTTATCAGAAATAGTAGCTTGAGTAAAAACGTCTTATTTTTTATTCCCTTACTGAGTGTACCTAATTACTTAGTATGGTAAGTTTATTTGGTCACACTTTTTTAAAACCTTAGCTCAATTAAGAAGTACCAAAAAGTATCAGTAAAATACCAACCTGCGTCTCCGTCAAACTCAAACTCAGCGCCAAATTCAGCCGCTCACAGACCGACAGATAGCGCGTCGTCTTAAACTTATTCTCCAAAGAAACCAGTTGTTCGTAAGTAAACGCTGTTCTAGCTCGTCTCGGCTTGGTGCCCCCTTTGGAGTCTCGAGAGCTCTTGCCTTTCTTAGAGCTCCCGCTGTGGGGGGACTTCGGTTCTCCGTTCTCGTCCAGGTCTGATTGCGTGAGGAGGTCGTCATCCATATTGGACGTCTGGTCGTCTGTCTCCACGTCATCGTTCTCGAGGTCTGAGTGGAGGTGGTCTTTGACTGAAACAAGGGAGAGAAGGTATGTTAAACTTTTGACGTAGTGACCCATTTCGATGGGTATCTTTTTTTTTATTACATAGATGCTGATAGAACAAAACGATGGTCCTACTGATGTTAAGAAATCATTGACTTGCAAGTCACGCACGATATGAACGTGCCCTAATCACTGCCCTGTGTCACAGATAAGAGAATACTAGTACCTGTGTCCATCAATTTGAGGCATACAGATGCTAAACCTCATGTGCCTGTAATTTCACAAGCGGCCACACCCTTCAAAGACATAGCAGCGCTGCTTGGCGGCAAAAATAGGCAAGGTATAGTACTTCCCCGGATGAGCCCTTCACAAAGCGCTCTTACTTATAAAAGTAACTAAAGTTGAATAATTGTTTAAAATTAGCCCTGTTACTGTTTGTCAATTAGAAGATAGCAAGTTTCAACACTGAATATTATCTTTTATTTCTTTTTTATAGATTTTTATAAAAGGCCGTGGCAGTTTATCTCGCTTTATTTTCTTCTAGTTATGCTTGCAATAAAAAACTGTGTTTACCTACAGCCGTATATGATACGCCTCTATTAGCTTCCAAAACCGTACGTGACAGTACTTCAGATCATGTGCAAGCATCCACATTCAGCTATTCAGGATATACCCACGGCTCTTTGTAATAAATCGTTCACATTAATGTTCTAATCGACAATATCGCCGCCAATTCGCTTCCGAAACCCGCTGTCTAATGACTGTAAACGCCTGCTCAATTCAAACGATATTTATACATCCTGCAACCATTATATTTCGCATTTTACCAATTTTACTAAACACAAAACTGTCGTCGTAAATTAAATTTTAATATTTCCGGACGATGAAAAGACGATGAAAATTTCTTAGCGGTATTGCCACATTAAAAATTAATGGCTGTTTAAAACTATTTCGCATGGCAGGACTGTGCTGAATGACAAGGAAAGGGAAATGGCTATTAGAATATTTGAAAAACACGAGAATTATTTGAAAATTGGGATTATGAGGAAGCTATAAAACATTTTGACTACACAGCAAGCGGTTACTTAATAGCATTCGGTTCCAATAAATTAATTTGAGATTTTATTAATGCAGAGAATAAAAGATTCAGTATATCTTACTTCTGCGTCGAGATACACTGACCATGGATTCAAATTATTAATTTAATACGATTTTAGGCCAACATTTGACCAATTTGAGCAACATTTTTCATTATCTCTATTATTATATAAACACTGCCTTAACAAATCAACATTTTTTTCTTTTTGATTTGATTATGAATATGAGTACCTAGATCTATCAATAAACGATATTATTTAGTTTGCTCCTACATTGCATTGTAAAAATAATCTAATATTGGTGCACAATAGTTCTACTGCACTTATTTATCTAGGTATCAGTTTGTGAATCGCCACGAATACAAGCTCTAAAAATAACCTATAAAAATGAAGAAAACAACTCTACATTTCAGATTCTACAGCCGAACGTGCGGTATCCGCTCGCTATTCCAACAAGAACAAAACAAGACGAATTAATTAGCCCAAAACAATTCAAACTGACATGTCTGTCTATTCTTTTTGTGCTTTGGCAGGCAATTAACGATGCACGCTGGCAATGTCGGATAACTACTCGTAGCTACAGACAGACACATGGCCTGTATATATGGCTATCTGAAGACACATAGATCATACAAAGAAACTTTTGAAATAATCTTTGGTTTTACACGAATAATTATGTACATATGTTAAAATGACATTAGCAATCAAATTGTAAAAAGACAAAAACTCACTCAAAGCAAGTTCATTCTAAATTCAAATATTTAAAAATAGAAGTGTGTTTTGCTATGTTACCAAGTCGAATAATGCTATCCGCTTATACCTACGTACAATATTTTTTCTTTTTTTGATAATTCTAAAGCACAGAATATTAGGTACAATCTCTAAAGTAGAGGTGGAAATTTTAGTTAGTCGAAACGCCCAAGATAAACAAAACAAAAATATGGTTTCATAAAACAAAATGCTGTATGCCGACCTAATTGTACCTACTCGTAGTGAGTTTCGTAAATTAAAACTTTAGGCAAGCGTTGCCAATAAAAAAAATATGTTCTAGGTTTTCAACTTTAAAAAAAATGCTACTTTGATAACAATGCTAATTAATAATATTGCTGTCTCATACATTAGATCTCCGAAGCACAAGCATACCATTTACGATGTATTTATTGAGCATCTTCGCAAACACATCGTTGCGGCAGTATATCTGTCGGCAAGTGATTACGGTGCGCTATTTTATAGCACATCCGCGAGGTACAGTGGACAGCTGTCTTTACACCAAGTTAATATTACCAACTTGTTCGTTTTTTTTACAACTAGTTGATGGAACAAGCAGAAGGAACCTGGTGCTAAGTGGTAACCATCACCTATAACAAAGCATTGTCTCGAATGTCACGCACGATAGGAACGTGCCCTGCGATGCACTGCCCTGCATCCATCAACTTGAGGCATACAGATGTTAAGCCTCGTGTGCCTGTAATTACACCGGCAATCACACTCTTCAAACCGAACACAGCAACGTTGCTTGGCGGCAGAAAAAGGCGTGGTGGGAGTACTTCCCCAGACGAGCCCTTCACAAAGAGCTCTACTACTCTTAAATCTTCTTAGATGTTGCATTTGTCTATGTAACGCAACCAACAAAAAAACTCTCAATATGAATAAGATGAAAGTTATAGCGGCAACAGAAATGCATCATCTGTGAAAATTTCAACTGTCTAACTATCACAGTTCATGAGATATAGCCTTGTGACAGACGGACAGACAGACAGACAGACAGGCGGACGGACAGCGGAGTCTTAGTAATAGGTTCCCATTTTACCCTTTGGGTACGGAACCCTAAAAAAGACTATGCATTGATAACTACAGCATTGCTTAACAGACAAAAATATTTCCGTTGAGTTCTATTATTTTTATCTGCCAGATAGCGTTACTCTAGTTGATCAAACGTTGGTAAAACTGCATACTTATTAGTTCAAACAAAATAAACTACAACATAACTATACCCGTGGAAAATAAATACATGGTAGTCAAATAAAGTGTACCTACCACCTGCCCCCAGTAGGGGAGAGTGGGGTAACGCAAAGCCAGGGCTTACTGCGCGTGTTACCTGATGTTTACACCTCACCACGGCTTACCTACCCCTTGCTGTAAACTGCGGAACTTGTCTATGGCCTACGCAAACTGTTTTCCGTAAAAAAAAACAATCGGTCTACAACGAAAGTCTTTTCTTTATGGCACAATATAATATACATAGTAAAAGACAAAAATAAAAGGCATGTTCGTACAAAGGCGAGCTTGTGGTAAAAGAATTTATTCTCAAAAGAATTAACAATTCACATATTGAGAAATAACAAATTTTAAACTTACGTTAAAGTGCTTTACAGCGAGCATGCACAGCGTTTTGTGTAGGTAACTTTAATTACCTTCACACAAAATAAATTGATAACTAAAACAAATAAAATTAACTGCATAAATGTAAAAGGAGCCTTGCTTAGACTCATCATCATCAGCCTAAAGAAGTCATAGGCCTCCCCTATACATTTCCAGGAAGAACGATTCCGAGCCCCCTCCATCCACCGACTTCCTGCGATCCTGACAATGTCGTCAGTCCATCGGGTAGGAGGGCGTCCCACGCTTCGTTTTCCTGTTCGTGGTCGCCATTCGAGAACCTTTATTCCCCAACGGTTATCAGTCCTTCGAGCTATATGACCTGCCCATTGCCACTTCAACTTGCTGATTCGGCTACTTTGGTTCTCCTACGGATTTCCTCATTTCTGATTCTATCCCGTAGTGAAACTTCCAGCATAGCTTACTTAGACTAAAGATAAAAATTATGTAGGTACCTACTTCCTAAAAGATTTCAGTCGTACGTTTACCCTAACAAGAGTTTTCTTCCTGCAACCCTTTGAGGCTATAAGAGAAAGAGGTAGGTTTGTGTACATAAAGAAAGCAAAAGTAGAAAGTATTATAAACTAGGAATACATAAGTTGCCAAGTGAATTATTATTACTAAATGAAAGTACTAAAATACTTTCTATTAGCTTCTTTTTTAAATGTCCAGCGCTCAACATGACTCCATACACGAGCGATGGATCTAAGTATACGTATAAGTTTTTAGAGCACTTACCTATCATATAAGTATAGTTCTTTGTGAAGGTTGTAGGTCCGAGGAAGTAGTACTATCATGCCTATTTCGGCCATCATGCATCGTTGGTGTATTTCGGTTTAAAATGTGTTGGTAAAATTACAGGCTCATTTTAAGGACTACCGAATACATTTTAAGGACCAAAGCTACAAAAGATTTTACTAAGATTTATTGTGATGACATCTTAATGTCATCACAATTTCGAAGAAGTCTCAATGAAAAGCAAACTCAATTAAGATATTATAAAACTTTCCCGAACCAATTAGCCACTATCAAACATGATTCTGTAAATGCTGATACTCTACAAATTTCAAGCATATTCCAAGTAACCCCCCAAATCCCTGCGGAAAGGCTCTTGTAATCGAGAGGGCTTTATTAATTACAAACTTGGATGGCAACCCACCCCCTGCCTCTCCCGAGCAATTACCGCCCCTAATCTCTGTTGACTAAGGTTTAAATTCCCAGACAGCACCTCGCTTAACCCAAATTCAACCTTATCTTTTGGGCGTACCGAACCTAAAGGTACTCGACACCGGAAACTCGACTTAGAATCTCAAGTTTAAGGTTGAGTTTTGTGCGGCGGAGTGTAAGTAACATCAATTTGTTAAATGAAGAAAATGGAGATGTGTAATTTGGAGCTGCTTCGGTGCGTTCCGTAAAACGCTTGTTCGCAGTGTGTCGGGGTAATTTATTTGCGAAGCCTATCAATGAAGTTTTGCAGTAAAGCCTTTAATATACCTTACAATTATACGGAGCCTTTATAAAACGCTTCCATAGCTTTTTTAGAGAAAAATCTCCCATTCGTCCGTTTGCGTGTTTAACCAGAATCTTGTCGGAAACTAGATAAATATTTTTGCTAAGGAAAATGTAGAGCAAATTCTGTAATAATTTGTGATGTATCAAACTCGTTAGCACACATTACACTAGTGTACCGTAAAATAAGATTTAATGTTGTTCGGTATTTATATTTATTTCTATGTTTCATTCTATAGAGTCACGAGGAAATATTTAAGCCCCCCTAAATATTTATTTTATTGTTTTTTATTTGTTGTCATAGCGGTAACAGAAATACATCATCTGTGAAAATTTCAACTGTCTAACTATCACGCTTCATGAGACACAGCCTAGTGACAGATGGACAGACATACATACAGACGGACAGGCGGACAGCGGAGTCTTAGTAATAATCTTAGTAACGGAATCTTAATAACCCAAAGGGTTAAACGGGACCCGTTATGTCTAACTATCACGCTTCATTAGACACAGCCTGGTGACAGACGGACAGACATACATACAGACGGACAGGCGGACAGCGGAGTCTTAGTAATAATCTTAGTAACCCAAAGGGTTAAACGGGACCCGTTTAACCCTTTGGGTATACGGAACTCTAAAAAAAGATTGGATCCAAACTAGCTCCAACATACAAACAAATTAATTAACATCAAAGAGGATATAATTTCTATTAATCCCCATTAAGAGAAGATGGGGTCCAAAAGGTGGAGATTTTCACCGAAGCCCAGCAATAACATTTTCAAAAACCTTTTCACTCAATTAGTATTCTCGGAGTAAAGTAAAAGGGTTTTTCACGTAATTCCGCGGTTGTAATTAAAAAGTCAACGAGAGCAATGCTGCCAACATTAAGCCGCTCGTTAACACGCTTCCGCTTCCGCCGGAAGTAACGAATTTTAAACTTTTCGGAAATTATGGGGTTGACGCTGTGATCCTGAAAGTTTTGAGTTCGCCAGCCAGTTATTGTAATTTATAACCTCCTTTGTAAGAAAACGGGGTATTTTTCATTGAATGTAAAATATAAAGAATAAATGTAAGCATGCTTACATTTATTCTTTATATTTCATATACATATATATATAGACAAAGGTTATTATGCAATGAAAATTATAATGAATACAAGTATTTACAAAATATACAAAAAACAGTTGAGCTATTTGCAAACCGTAATAATGAACTCGATTATTTTCATGTCAGGTTTAATTGCCTGTATTTTAAAAAAACATGATATCTACCAAGCTCATGTAAAAATGAAAACTACAGAAAAAGAGATTTGAGATCTTCTAGAGCTTTCCGCTAATGGGTCCACCGTTTTATGATAAAGATAATTATTTTAGTATTAGCTGTCATTTCGAAATTTACTGTATTTATTACAAAACTCTTTAATCCTGCAATGGTCAGTTGGTCTATATTATGTAATCCTCAGATACAAAAATGAACTTTATCAATAAACTATTGGGTTGTTTTTTTTTATTGTCCGTGTACTTTTAAATGGTTAGCTAACAGATGTGCTCAGTGTTGCACAAGCTTCTATCGCTTGTGGTGACGTCATAGGAGTCCCGCAAAATCAAAAGAGGTGGCAACACCTACTTTGTATAAGCATTGTTTATCACTTGACAGATTTTTACAAGTGAAGCTATCAAATTATATGAATAAACCATGTAAAAAAAGTCCCCAATAAATCAGTTCAGTTAAGACGTAGAGATACAACCAAAATATGCGAAAACCCGACCCTTCAAAACTCCATCGTCCCGCGCGTCCAACCAAATCTAAAGAAGCGAAAAATAAGCTGATTTTAGCCCTAAACGCCAGAATTTATGTCTTCTCTTGACCCCTGCAACGCCTTACTCACCTTTTATTTTTATTTGACTGAGCAAGGAACAAATCTTAGCGTAAAAGGGATAATAAAATAATCGTTAGATTCGTTTAGACGAATCTAATTTCACGCGTTGCTGGCCAAAGGGACGAAGTAGGGTTGCATCTGTCTCTTTCATCCGCGTGGGGTTGTTTCGCCGTCTCTGTCTGACGGTGGCCAATCGTTGAGTTGCAGAAGTTGCTTCTTTTTCCGTGTTTGCGGGTTTTGCAGGAAGTTTTTTAGGGAAAAATGTCTGTGTTTTGATCGGGGGAGTCGATTTGAATAATATAATGGTTAGGGTGAGATGCTTTCATTTGTTTTCCATTTGAAAATTGTTACCGATTTGCTACCGATGTGCTACGAAGAAAGGAAAAAAAATTAATTAAATTTTAATAATAACAGCTGTGCTTGATAGAGGTTTCAAAGGTAAGTTCAAAAATATTTTCATAGGTTAAGGTTTGCTTACTTGTACATTATGCTAAGATGTAACCAGATGGCGCTATGTGTAATGTACCTACTTAAATCATTTACCAAAATGTCTTCCAATATTAATTCATATAAGCATGCAATCTCCTTGTTTACAAAAGGTAGGTAGGTCTCTGAAACACGTACCTACCTTAAGGCGAATACAAGAGCTAAAGTGACTCTCGCTCGCACGTTTCGACATGTTGAAAGATATAAAATCAATGAACTCATTTTGGAAAAATCGCTCTGTGCTTATTTTCGAAAACTAGTAAAGCAAACTTTTGAGTAGGAAAACATGTATCGATCAAAATGACATTTTTACAATGTGATTGCACACAAAATGGTTGATTGCGATTTTTCAAAAATGATTTCATTGATTTTATATCTTTCAACATGTCGAAACGTGCGAGCGAGAGTCACATTAGCTCTTGTATTCGCCTTAACTTGAATTCAGTAGGTATTTAAGGCTAGTGAAACGGAAGAAGACGGCAAGAAAGAAATCAAACGATATCTTTATTGAGTCAATATTATCGTAATCGAATCTCGTCCAAATCGATCGAGTATGAAGTAATCTGTACCAGGTAGCGTAAAATATTCTCTTCTCTTATTTTTATAAGAAAACGTGACGAATCTGTTTTCATTGCTTGGCGAAAGAAATAAGTACTTACGATAATAGTAATTCTTCAAACGAGCTCTTTCACAAAGAGCTCTAACTACTACTGCGTTTTTTTAGTAAAAATGTAATCGTAAGCTGTTTTATTTTATAGCCACTGTCAGTCAATTGATTGAAAAACATATCGATCTTTTGTTTTTAAGAAAGACAGAAAGAGAAAAGCAGAAGTAGGTACTTAGATGTTTTCGCAATTATTTCTTAATTTGTCCAACAATTATTTTCATGTTTATTTTGGCATTTTATCTCCAGTTTGAGTACCTTTATTCTTATATTAATTTCTTAAATCATAATTTATATATTTTTTTCAATTTTGTCATTTTTATATCCATTTTTACTGTAAATATTTTAATTTTATGTAATTAATTTTTATTTTTCCTAGATGCTTATAAATTTTGATATTGCATGCCCATAAACGGTAGAATTACATTGGCTCAAATAAAACATATTTAACATGTAATTGTAATTACATGTAACATTACATGTAATTCTAAATAAAATAAATAAATGACTTTGACTTTAGATATATTGTATTATTCTTAGTTTCTTTATTATATTTATTATAGGCATATTCAAAATGTATGTGTAAGGTTATGTACCAAAAATTTAATACTTGGACATACCTCTGACTACCCCCCTTAGAACTCTCAAAGAATCTGGAGTTTGTACTAAGATGTCTACCGTGATTGGAGATCAAAGTCGTGAAACTGTTTTCTGTATATTCAACAGAAGCCGCTTTTTTTGTCACTGGAGTTGAACATAAGCACCAACAGAACACGTGCGAGTTGTTTCATTGGCATTTACATGAATATTTTTTTTTGGGCGAACTCAGGATTATCAAAAAAAAACGTTTATTTTCTAGCAGAACATAAAAGTAGCAATACAATATACTCTATGCAATGAAATGAATTGAAATGAAATAAAATGAAATGAAATGTATTTATATGCCTGAAGTATGGTAAAATAAGGTCTTATGTATAATGAGTCTCACACACTTCGTCGATGACCGACATGCAAAATTATATAATACAAAATAAATTCACAAAACATTATAGAACTAATATAAAATTAAAAAAAAATGTAGAAGAATCGAAACATTGATGGTATAGTGATGCATTGTTTTGTTTCCAATGAATCAATTAACGCACGAAGCAAACAGAAGCAATCCCGTTTTCGCCGGCGCTGTCATCTGACGACAAATTAACTGCTTCCCAATGCCGTCGGCACACTGCCTAGCCTACCTAGTTACGCAGATAGATTAGGATATTTTGTATTTCATTTTGTCTGATACTTCATTTTACAACCTTTAAAAATACATTAATAAATAAAGCATCTTATGAATGAATTTTTGTCTGACTAAATTAATTTTAATCATTATTTTTATTTAAATTACTTTTTCCATATAAATTTGATTTGAATGAATTTTAGTATGAATTATTTAATGTAAAATTTTGTAAGGAAATATTTTGTATGCCTAACTGGCAGGATCTAGTGTTCTATGTTTAACCGTGACATCTGTTTTTTTACAAACCTTACCTAGATTCACGAAGAATAAATAATTTATTTACTTTCATTAAAACGGTAGGTACACAAAACCAATTACATTATTTAAAGAACATAAGATTTTAAGTATACTCAGATCATAATTAGAAAAGTACCTATTGATTAATAAAAATATTCAGTCACAGAGATGTCACTATGTACACATGTCAAATAGATATAAATAATTATTATACTCAGATCTCCGCCTTTTTGTTTCAAGTCTATAACAACTTGACATTGGAAAATTCGTGGCAATCCCTATCGGCCACTGAACAGCCACAAATTAAATAAAAATAAATAAATATAAAATCTATATATCGGGTAAGGTTCGTATGGTCTGTTTTGGAAAATTTGTGTGAGCAAATTGTCTGGATTGAAAATATCCTATGTATACAAAAATGTCTTGATTGCAAAATGACTAAACGTAATTTCAAAACGTCCAGGTAAGCAAAAACTAAAAACAATAGGCAGGTACCTAGTTCGTTTCAGCTTCCTATTATTGGTCTTCTTATAAATAACTAGTAGCCTCCTAGCAGCTCCTAGCAGCTTCGTTTGCGTGGTAGTGATGATTGCTTATATCAAAATTTGAGGCGGTTTCCTTTTATGGGTTCGTTTATATTTTACACTCCATTTCTGCACATTTTGGCATAAACTGTAGCCTACATGTTAATCGAGGTTACATAACATATATATTTATATATATTGTTCATATAATTTCACTTTTATTTAAATAATAAAAATATGCTTGAAAAAATAAAAAAATATATATACAACCTACTTTTCTGTTTATTATGTTGTATTCTTACATAATAATAATATTTTGAATTTACAGACCATACGACAAACTACCTAATGTTTAGGAGCAATATAAGCCAATTTTGTTATATACGCAATACAATGTTATGTACAAACTTTGTAGCACTTCGTAGCACTCATTCGTAGCACTTGTATGGGTGCACTATCATGCAATTTGTAATTATCAAAAAAATTGTATGGTTACTGTAACTAAATTCAGCCAGTCTTGTAGTGCGCCTCATATAGGCTCCCTAAAATCCTTTCACCACACTGTTTCGAAAGAAACCAGTGACACGACAAGAAGAAGCAGCTTAGCCGTCAAAACGAAACAAACAGAGAGACACATTTCGCATTTACAAATTGGTATGGATAGTATTGAAGTAATAAATTATACGTCAGACGGGTCAGCTACGGAAGCTGTTAACTTGTCATCAACTGACAGCTGCGGCAAACAAGCCAAGCGTTCGCTTTACAACTAATTGATTTACAGCAAACACTGTTATTTCATTCTTTTGATATGTATAAAATACTTAATATTTAAAAGAAAGGTAACGGCAATCACTTTTATTGACCTCAATCCTATCCTACTAATATTATTATTATATTATCCGCGAAAGTTTTTAAGTATGGATGGATGGATGGATGTTTGTTACTCTTTCACGTAAAAACTACTGAATGGATTTTAATGAAACTTTACAATAATATAGCTTATACATCAGAATAACACATAGGCTACAATTTATAAAGATATTGTGTGACTAATCCTGCGCAGACGAAGTCGCGGGCACCAGCTTGTATGTAATAATGAAAATAAGCAAGACAATAAAATATGTAATATAAATACATAGATATATAACAAATATTCTAATATCAAAAAAAATATTATATTAAATATTGTATCAATGGTGGTGCGATGTTTTTTTATTTTTTAATAATACGTGAGCGATATCGCGGGTGGTAACTAGTTATCAATATGAGTTTAATGAGTTAATTTCGCTTTGTGAATTTGTCTAATAAGTAATTTACACATATCAAAAGGTGGCATCAATTAAAAACATCTACCTACTTACGTTGCCTCGGCCTGCCTCCATGTTTCTAATACCAAGTTTCACTCCAATCGGTTCAATTGACATCTGGCGTAATTGAGCTAATTAGTAAAAAACTAAAAGAGACATCCATACATCGAAACATCTATCTACTAGGATAAAAAAAGTGATGAACTTCCCTGGTTTCAATGTGATTTTAAAACCAACTTTTAATGTAAGGACTGTTTGTTTCCAAAGTCATAATCATAGCATAGGCACCTACGCCTATCTACTTTAGTTGTTTCTAATTAAGTTATTGCATTGGTTTTTGTACCTACCTACTATGAGTATCACTAAGAAGTAATAACTAGTTATATATTCCCATAATGTTTAACATATCAATATTAAGTACCTACATAGATAGTATCATCCATACAAAATGTTGTCTATTTTTCTTTAGTATACTGTGCAAGTGTTGTTTTCACGTCTTGTTTTACCCGCACCGATACAGGTACATTTGCTGGCCCATTATTACTATTCACTTAGATTTTACCTGTACTCCTAAAAAGAACGCGATTCATTACCTAATCATTACGAACTAGCACGGGAGGTAAAGTTTCTCAATGTGTCTACCCGCAAAACCGTAAACATTAAAATTTGTAAAAGTACCTGCTCGTACGTAAAGTGCGAGTACGAGAGAAATAATCGTAAGACAAAAGTGTACCTAGAGTACCTACCTACCTACTTACTTTATAAGTTACATTTGTTAAAAGTGTGTTTAAAGTTTTTCAACTCAGCCGAAGTTCAAATTAATTTGACCAGTAAATTCTTAATTTCTTTTAAATAGACCATTGAAAATTATTTTAACAGATAAAAACTACCCATTTGTCAGCGATATTTCTGAAAAATTATTTTTGCAAATAAAATTCATGCCTGCAAATAAGATTACGCCGCGGACCTATTTATTAAATTTATTTTAATGTTATGTTTTTTTATTCGAGTCTTCCACCTAATTTATGATTTATAAACGAATGGTTTTATGTGCAAAATGTTATGATAGATCCTTCCGTTTGGCCCACTCAAAATTAATTTGATTTATCTAGGTCTAGTAGACGTGTACGAATTACATCTATTGCTATCTTCGATCAACAAGGTTATTGTTGATCGAAGATTGCTATTCCGTAAACAACAAAATCACGGAGAGCATCACCTCGTGGATCCGCACTCACTTCGATCATGAGCTTCGCCTCATTTCTCTTGTTGATATTCAGACATAGACATAGACATAGACAGACATTTATTTGCTACTAACACACACATTACAACTTATTAAAAAATTAAAAAAATAAACAATTTAAAAATACATAATGATTGAATGAGATGAAATTATATAAATATAGTTGTAACAAAAATAAATGGACAGACAACAAATGGAGTGAATTATATTCGTGACTAGGGCACAGATAAGAGAATACCTAGGGTTGCCAGGTGAGTCGCGAAAAAATACCGGACAACCCCAATTGTAAACTAGGTCGAACAAAATACGGGTTTTTTATACTAATTGTTTTTATTTATTAATCTACATCACATAAATCAACTAAATTCGTAACAAAATATAATGCAGTCATAAAATTGTGGTCGCCAAGACTATGCTCACTTTGAGAAAGTCTTTATTAAACAATGGTATGAATATTATAATCTACTACTTACTTAACAAAATATATGCCTACTTTTGTAGGCGCTTGTAACCAGAAGTACCGACTTTCCTCAAAATACCGGACATTGTTCTGTTCGGTATGACCATTTATTTTTTACCGGACAGGCTTCGAAAATACCGGACTGTATGCTTAAATACCGGACATCTGGCAACCCTATTCGTGACACAGGTTTTTTTTTTCAACTCCTGCGGATATCATCGTGGTTCAATCTGTTCCTGTACTTCTGTTCCTTGTTCCAAATAAATACTTTTTGAGCTTCGCCTCATTCAAGTTGGCATTTCCACCGCCAAAATACTCACATTGAGGCTAGTGATGGTGAACGTGTTACAGAATGCCAAATGAAAAACTCACTGCGGATTCCGCGCTCACTTGGGTGTATTGTTGTCAGAATAGCGCTTCTGAGTTCTAACCAAACACTGCCGTTTTTGATACATACAAGAAGAAGTTTTAAGAGTAGTAGAGCTCTTTGTGAAGGGTTCGTCCGGGGAAGTACTACCACCACGCCTTTTTCTGCCACCAAGCAGCGTTGCCGTATTTCGGTTTGAAGTCAAAGTCAAAGTCAAAAGTCAAAGTATATTTATTTGCCGAATTACATGTATTATTGATGTTAAATATATTTGTTGAAGAGTGTGGCTGTATGCCTCAAGTTGATGGACGCAGGGCAGTGCATCGTAGGGCACGTTCCTATTGTGCGTGACTTACGAGGCAATGCTTTGTTATAGGTGATGGTTACCACTTAACATCAGGTGGGCCATCTGTTTATTTCATCAGCTAGTAGTATAAAAAAAAGTCATCTAAAGACTCAAATTTGTTGTGAGTGAGTTTGCATTTTCATTATTCGATTCATGCATCTTTTCCTCATATTCATGCTGCCAATTGTATGTCATTTTCTTTTCATGTCCGTTTAGTCATAAATAAATGATTTTGTATTGTATTGTATACTGTAGTTAGGTTGTGTTATCTATCTAAGTGCCATAGAGGCGTTGGATGCGCTTTTATGCTGGATTAGTGGGATCTAATAACAAGCCATAACACGAACTTAGTTTCATAGACAATAAATATATTTTATCTTTTGGTCGTCCTGTGGCGAGATGGGCAGATATATGAAATAAGAGATAATCTCTTATTTCATTGGCTAATATAAACGGTAGATACTCTACACTAGCCAATTAGGTGAGAAATCAAAATCAAAATGCGAGATGCGACGGTGCTACTATGGACGCTAAGAATATTAGAATAAAATATAAAATATTTATTTTCGTCACAAAAACCTTAATCTAGAATACAAAAAACTACAAAAATAATAATGACGAAAATAAGAAAAGACAGCATTTGCTAAAGGGGCATATTTTTTTTCGCTTGTATAATGTGTTGAGATGGTAGAACGATTGCCGTCAGCGTAGCCGGCCTACTGGCGAGCGCAGAAAGCGCTCTGCCATACAAAAATGGCTTTATTGCCACCAAACGCAAGGAAAACACTCAGGTATGAACCTCGGCTTGGGATGTTCCTACAGCGCTGGTTTTCAGTGATGCCAAAGTGCGTGTTCGCGCACGATTTCGATTTATTTTATACCCGATTACGGCCATGGCAGTAATCGGGTATAAATCAAATTCGATAGCAATTACCAACTATATTTTTTTGTTATTTCATTGTGAGATAAGGAAAAGATGATGAAATTATTCAGCAGCATAAGGTGTCAGTTATAAAAAGTTGTCTTTATCAGGTCATTGCCCTCACATCACAAAAACAGCGACGTTCAATATCTGAAGGCGAGTGATTGATGCAAAAAGTGATCGCTTCATTTTACGCTAGTTTGCAATTTGGGCCTGATTTCACCGTAATTTTAACCTACAATTACCAAAAGCCTTAAAGTCAAGTCAAGGGTTTATTCAATAAAATCACAAGGATCACTATGAAACGTCTTAAAGCTAGGTGACTCTAGGTGCCAGTTCCTCGCGACCAAAGCCTACAAGAACAGGCAACAAACTTACGGCTTGGTTCCTACCGCTTTTTTGTATGATCCTTGATACAATATATTATAATACAATATTGAAGCTCCAGTGTGGTGCCAATCGAATTTAGTGAGGCGTAGGTATAACAGAAAAGACGGTAGACGGAAGTAGCCTACGGAAAGAAGAACATATAAATAGACTTATGCGGATGCTAAACCTCACGTGCCTGTTATTTCACCGGCCACCACACCCTTCAAACCGTAACCCAGCAGCGCTGCTTGGCGGCAGAAATAGACATGGTGGTAGTACTTACCGGACGAGGCCATAAGCGCTGCCTATAAATTTGTTCAAACCATTAACCGTTCAATTTATTTGACATCTCTTATCAATGGGTAATGTCAAACAGTGACATAGCTTTAAGCAATGCTTTACACTATCTCTAGATCGTTTGCAACGGTCTGCAGATTGCAGACCGTTCTATTTGTATGTGTTGCAATACTTGTAATTGTAAATTTCTTTGTAAATAAACTTAACTAATATTTTAAAGTGCAGGGAGGATTTTTAGGCATTACTGCTCGTTTATGTTGATGCACCTCGGCTTATATTACATAAATTGAAGATTGTAACTTACAATGAGTCACGCTTTATGTAAATTGGGCGAATCTTATTTCAGAAATTGAGTAGTTGTAGAGTTTTTGTGAAAGATTTCGTCTGTAAGTATTATCACGGTACATGACGTCACTATTTTCTGATTTGAAGGATATGTACCGGTACAATTATAAGCAATTACAGGCGCTTAACATTTTTACGTTTAACAAGCCGAGGATCGTACCTAAGTGGTGCCATTGCGTTTATTGCTAATAAAACCTTTTTTGTATGGCAGAGCGCATACCTACTGCAAAAAAAAAACTAATGGACGCCATTGCTATGCCACATAAGCTAAGTATTTTTTTTATTTTGTTTTATATATAATAATATTGTGTTGCTGTACCTTATCCTCCACCTATCTATTTTTGTACTATACTTTTTGATTTGTTGGTGTGATAAAAGTAAATAACCTACTTTATTTCTTCTGTCTTTATGCTCGCTAGACACCACGACACTGCGATGATTATATGTAAAAGACAATAAGAAGTTTGAAAGTCTATAAGATATGGTCCTTTTATTTCTATACTGTGTTGCCTGAAATAAAAAATATATAAATAAAGGGCAGAAGTATCCTAACATCAGGTAGACTATTTGTTTGATCTTGAAAGAAAAATCTATCCTTATAAGTGAAAAGCATTTTTTTTTTATTTGAAGTACTACTTTATTACCTTTATAAAGTACTACTTTTATTTATTACTCAATACTCAATACTCAATACGTTTATTGCTTACACATGGTTTAGTTTTGGTACATACATTGTTGTTAGTTGTTAGTTAGTATCACATGGACCCTGCATAGGGTATGGCAACATGGAGGCAGGCCGAGGTTTTAAATTATAATACGTATAGTCGGTAGACAGGTATATTACAGTCAAAAAGTAGGTGTTATCTGTTATACAAGGCACGAAAAAGAAGAACTAGGTATTCTAAATAAACAAGGTATTGGGAATGTATGTCAAAGTTAATGAAATATTTAATTAAAAATAGTCAATATTTAGGTCAAAGTGTGTATAGCCGAATGTTAAATAAAAATAAATGTCAAAGTTAAATCTAGGTAATTTCAGTGTCAAGTTTAAATTATAATTATTTATTGAATTATTGCAAATATTCATTTATGTCATAGTATGTTTTATTAATTAGAAATGATTTTAATGTTTTTGTAAATAGACTATTTTTTTCTATATTTTTTATTTCGATTGGAAGGTTATTATACATTTTTATTATCCATTATAAAGTATAGAAGATCTATATTGTTTGAGATTTGTTAGAAAATTTACTGAAAAAACTGAAATATTCAGGCTAATAACCAGCTGTTATGTTCAAAAAGATTCCAATAAGAACCCCAACATACTCGTACCTATAGTTTACGCATGAAAGTGGGAGAACGTTATTTATTTATTTTATTATATGTATAACAAACTGTATAAACTATGATATAACTACTTCAAAAGACTAAATAGCAATTTTATGTTTTCGCAGTAAATAGTACCAGTTTTTTTTTAATAATAATTCCAAACAATTAATTTTCAAAAACACTGCCGCATTAAACATCTCAAGGTTAGTTTATTATTATTTTGATTTATTTATTCAACCATTATACCTAAATAAGTTCTGTTTTAGTGTCAATATTTACAAAAACTTGGTAAGGCTTGTGTACTCGTATATGTAAATATTCTCAATACTTCAGAAAAGCACAAGCACTTTCTATACAAAAGGTTCTTTGAGACGAACATACTAAGTCAAAGCCAAAAAATATTTATTCAACTGAATTTCGAGGTTCACTTTGAAACGTCTTAAAGCTAGGAGAATCTTATAAGTGCCAGTTACACGCGACCAAGGCAAGATTACCTACCCAAGTATCCTACAAATCTAACCACACCAAGTCAAAGCCAAAAAGTATTTATTCAAATGAATTTCGAGGACCACTTTGAAACTTCTTAAAGCTGAATCTTATTAGGTGCCAGTTACACGCGACCAAGGCAACATTACCGACCGAAGTATCCTACAAATATAACGCCTATACATATACCTACTACACACTCGGGTAATTAGTGTGTGGTCAGGGCCTTTTAATGACCCTTTTTCCATTGTGATACAGATGATTTTTACCACCCACTTAATATGATAATTAAGAACTGAAATATATTAGGGGTAGGCACACCTCGTCCCGTATTTAGCGAGTTTTTATCCAGAATTCCTTAGCCTACATTAATACTGGACCTAATATATGGACCCCATGACCACGGTTTAGAAGTCATTGAACCTGTCAAACAGATACAATTCGGAGAATAGATTTGGCAAAGACGTTCAACTCGTTGAAGAAGAAAAACATACGTCCGGTTTCTGAAAGCCCGATCAAAACTAATCTGATGTCAAGTCACTTGCTATCTCTATCTAATTCGATGTAACAGCTGAAATGGCGAGTGACTTGACATCCGATTAGTTTTGATCGAGCTTTCTGAAACCGACCGATAATGAATTAGACTTTTTAATAATACGGCCCATGTCGAACTTGCACTGCACTGCCCTGCGTCTATCAACTCGAGAAATACAGATGTGCCTATAATTTCACCGGCACCCACACCCTTCAAACCAAAGTATTATAGTAACGTAATTATAGTAACGTAACCCTGCTTGTTACTTAAAAATAGATCAGCACAAAAAAAACATTAGGCACCCTCCTTCTGGGTCGGGTTAAATACTAACCGGAATCACTATCATCCCTGTCATAATGCGGCCTCCAATACGGCTCGTCGTATCTCAGCGGCTCCTGCCTGCCCGTGAACTTGTTAGGGTCCAAAATGTTCTCCACGGAGAAGGCGATGCTCGGCCGCTCCGGGGGGCGCGTCAGACCCAGGCGCCGCGTCAGATCCACCGGCGCCGCTTCTTCCACACCCACCACGTCCACCTCCCCGTTGTTCTCACTCTCTCCCTCTATCTCCTGGTCCTCCCGACGCTCCTCCGACCCTCGCGCCATCGCAAGCATCGTCATATCAACGAATTGTCATAACACTTTCACAATTCACTTGGTGTGCCAAAGTTTATGCTATATGAAGTTCGCACTGCGATCCCCGAACCCCCGTACAACATTCGGCAGTCACAACCCGGTGGAGACTGGAGCCGGGAGCGCAGCGGGCGGGACGAAACGGGAGCCGGGCGGAGTGGGGACGAGGAGACAGCCGGTCCCGATTGGCTAAGGCAAACGAGGCGTGTCAGGGGTGGAGAAACGTAATCGAGCAATAAGGTTTAAACAATTTCGTTTAATACGTTGAATTATGTAAGAGAGCGGCGGGCAAGTAATCGCGCACAAGCGATAAGGCCATTTGCGCTACTTCGTTACGTATTAATAGTCCAGGAAATTGACTTATGAATATTAGAGGTCTCGCCGAGTGTAAGATCGCCGAAAGCGGCCCCAGCGGCTGCCTTATTTTCCTAGTTAAGCGCTGAAAGTGCTGAAAGTGCTGAACTGCCGACACAATGATGTTTATTGAGTTTTGAACCTAATGGGTTTCGGCGTGTGGCCGCGGGCCGTCATTAGCGCTGTTTGTGTACGCTGAACGTGCCTACCTGTAACTTTCAGCTTTGCCGCTTTTAATTGTCTCGTTGTTTTGAGAAAGGTTTTGCGAGAGTCATTGATAAGTCGTCTACTTCTTTATTTTACTATTGGTGTAGCAACCATTAAATTATTGGTTTGGAGAACTTATCATACAATAATGATTTCAGGACAAAAATTAAAAAAAATATAAGCAACACAGAAACGTTTACTGTTAGATTTTACTATAGTTATATACTTTTTATAGTTTACTGTTTTTTACTACAAATACTATAATTTGAATGGTGTAGGTATAGTAAGTACTATCTCTTTCTATTAGCGATATTCGTTTTTTATATCACTTAAATGCTTTCCTTCCTTTCACCGCACTGTTTCGAAATAACTAGTGACACCACAAGAAGAAGAAGCTATATTCCAGGTGTTGTAGAAAAGAAGTAGATACTACATCTCTCTCTCTTATCGTGTCACTAGTTTCTTTCCAAACAGTGTGGTGAAAGGATTTTAAGTGCGCCTCAAGAGGATCCTTTCGAGTACTTGACACATGTTATAGAACTTTTTAGGTTCTACGACATGCCGGTTTCCTCACGAATTTCCTTCGCCGTTTGAGAGTACCTACTGGCATTGTGCACATAAATTTTTGAAAAGAAAAACTCTTTGGTTCATTGGTTTCGAACCCACGACCTTAGGATCGGAAGGCGGAACTATTTCAATGTTGCTCTAATACATAACTTTTAAAAGTGTTAAGCCTTATGTGCCTGTAATTACACCGGCACCCACACTCTTCAAACCGAAACACAGCAACGCTGCTTGGCGGCAGTAATAGGTAGTGATAGTACTTGGCCTCAGCGACGAGCCCTTCACAAGGGCTTCGACAACCCCTCTTAGAAAAAGCTCTACTACTCTCACAAGAAGCTTTGCTAAGGTTGGTCGATTGTGAAAAATGTTCATCTATATTTGTTTTTTTTTTATTATAATGAAAACTGTGAAGCATCACGCATTTACACGGCTAATGGAGCTAAACATCTACCATTTAGAGTCACCAATGACGTGCACGATCTCAGACTTTAGACACGGCTGTCTTGAGAGATAACGTTTCTCTGTACAGGATGTTCTTAATCAGTCAAAGTTAAATTACAGGCACATGAGGCTTAACATCTGTATGCCTCAAGTTGATGAACGAATGGATGGTTGCAGTTTATTTTATTTATTTGTATTTGAGAAAACAAACAGAACAATGACAATTAAAAGAAAATTTAAAACTATAGCAAATTTTTAATTAAAACAAGTTTCCACGATTATGTATAACATACACGAAAAATTGGTGGACAAAAAAAGTTGATTTAAGAGAAGTAGAGCTCTTTGTGAAGGGTTCTTCCGGGGGAGTACTACCACAATGCCTTTTTCGGCCGCCAAGCAGCGTTGCTGTGTTTCGGTTTGTAGAGTGTGGTTGCTGATGAAATTACAGGCACATGAAGCTTAACATCTTCATGCCTCAAGTTGGACGCAGGGCAGTGCATCGTAGGGCACGTTCGTTTCGTGCGTGACTTACAAGGCAATGCTTCGTTATAGGTGATGGTTACCACATAACATCAGGAGGGCCATCTGCTTGTTCCATCAGCATATAGTATAAAAAAGTCTAAATATATTTATTCAAATAAAGTAATAAATAAACCGAATCATAAACGTTTATTTAGTGTACAAATACGTAGGCGAAATACAAAGTACAATATTGTTTAGGACAACAAAATCGGTCGTCACTCAACTTTGTGATGTAATAGTTTAAATAAGAACTTTATTGAGGACAGTGTGGGTAAGTAGTTATAACATCAGTAAACTAACAGTAGGTTTGTCCAATAATCAGTGGTCTTTCACAGGTAGCGATTTCTTCCAGACAACTGAAGCACAAAGATCACTCATCACTTTGAAATGTTTGAAATCTTACTTTTTGGAATATGGAAAAAAAATTATACCTCAATATTGACAAAACATGTCTTAGAACCATGTTTGCAGTAGCAAAGCAGTTGGAATAAATGAACAGGTTGGCCAATTGATGTTGAGCGGTTCCCTTTGCGTACGACAATAAAACTGTTTAACCTGACAGATAACGTCCACGGAGGATGTATAATTATCAGATTCTAAATAGTGATGTGTGAATGTCTACCAATATTTATACATTTATTTATTAGAAGGCAGAGCTGAGCAGATCAACTGAGCTGTGAGGCCTATCGTAAATAAAATATCCGGCCGGACACAGGAACATAGAAAGTACGGATTAATTTACGGACAGCCTGTAAAAAGCGCCATTCCACCGCGTCCAGCGCTTTACCACAGATGATTAGACGCGCAACGGGGCGGCATAGTGCAACCGACCACTGAATTAACTATGAATTGACCCACGCTGCGATTTGAGGGGAAATTAACTAGCCACAAACATTTTGATTTCGGTTGGCAGTAAAACTAACAAATCAGTGATTAGACAGATTTTTTATGGACACGTATTTCTGTTTAAGTGTTTTTTCGAAAAAAATAATACGAGAATACAGATATTTACTAAAAGTACAAAATACACGTCAAAGAGTTGAGTTATCTGCAGACTGTTGCAAACGATCTAGAGATAGCTCAATGGATCCTAATTAGTGCCAATCGAAAATGTGACTCTCGCTGACTACATTGCCTAAAAATTAATACTAATAACAACAAAAAAGTTAATAGAATGGTTTCAAACACCTTTTTTTTTAGAATTTCTTAATAAAACAAGGAAAAAAAGCGTCAACATGATCATTTATAAAAACAAAAAACTTTGTAGGTATATTGAGTAATAGGCAAAATTATATGCCTGATTTTAAAAATTAGAATTTATGAAGTTCTAAAATTACGTTCAAAATTATGTGACACATCTGTAAAACAACACATCACATCAGTATCTAAGTAGTCCCATCAGTTTTATGCTACCTAATAATTTAAAGCTGAAACATTTCTCATAAATTACAAAAAGAAAAAAAAACAATATAAAGTTGCGTGACATGAAAACTGTCCGTCCATTTCAGTGAAGACATTAATTAAAAAGTTTTAAAGCAAAAAATCGGATGGTCCCTTTCGTCCCAATTAAAATTCTAGCCGGATTCATTACGGCACTTTATTTTTAAGTGATCGTTACCGGATTCTCGCGGCACCGTAAATTAATCCGTAAATGAATTTACGGTAAAATATTACCAACTCTAAGCTGATGTAGAAGACGAAGCGTGGGACGCCCTCCTACCCGATGGACCGACAATATTGTGAGGAAATCAGTGGATAGTCAAAGTCAAAGTCAAAAGGTTTAATTCATTTGAAACGTTTTCAAACTTGGTGAATCTAGGTGCCAGTTCCACACGACCAAGCCTAGAAGAACAGACAACAAACTTACGGCTTGGTTCCGACTGCTCTTTTGTATGATCCTTGTTACAATGTAATATAATACAATATTGAAGCTCCAGTGTGGTGCAAAGAGAGGGCTCAAAATTGTAATCCTGAATAGAGGAGGCTTATGTTCTGCAGTGGACTTCTTCAGACTGATGATGATGATTACTTCTCTACAAAGATTTAAATTCTGTTTTGAAAATACGAAACTTTACGGATATTTGTCAAATGTAATATTTAGACGTAACCTCTGACTACCCTCTTTAGAAATGGTCTAGAAATCTTGAAGGGGTACTTTGTAGGTACTAAGAGATTGGTAGGTACTTTCTTTAAAGTTGTAGAGCTCTTTGTGAAGGGCTCGTCCGGGGAAGTACTACCACGCCTGTTTCTGCCAAGCAGCGTTGCTGTGTGTCGGTTTGAGTGTGGTTGCCGGTGTAATTACAGGCACATGAGGCTTAACATCTCTATGCCTCAAGTTGATGCACGCAGGGCAGTGCATCGCAGGGCACGTTCCTATTGTGCGTGACTTTCGAGGCAATGCTTTGTTATAGGTCATGGTTACTCCTTAATCACCAGGTGGACCATCTGTTTGTTCCATCAGCTAGTTGTATAAAAAAACTGGTTTTATGCCGTATATCTTAAAAGAGTCATATTAGGCCCGAAATAGCATAATCATCATAAAAAGCATCATGCACACACAGAGCCATCAAATTGTCGCGCCGCGCCGCCAGGAATGTTAATAACCAATTTGTATTTAACAAATCTGCATCTTGAACACCTTTTTTCAAGCTGAATAGGGATGGGAAAGTGTCGATGAGTTTATCTTAATGAGTATTTTTTTATACAACTTGCTGATGGAACAACCAGATGGCCCACCTGATGTTAAATGGTTACCATCACCTATAACAAAGCATTGCATCGTAAGTCATGCACGATAGGAACGTGCCTTTCGATGCACTACCTTGCGTCCATCAACTTGATGCAAACAGATGTAAAGCCTTATGTGCCTGTAATTTCACCGGCAACCACACTCTTCAAACCAAAACACAGCAACGCTGTTTAGCGTTAATTCATTATTTAATTAGCAAAGACAATTAGAATGAATACAAGTGCTTATAAACTTACAAAATACATATGAAACAATTTCAAAACATCTTCTTTTCTTTGTATAGTACGTTAAAATTATATATTAAATCAATTATACGAAAAGCTTGTAGATCTGGGTGTACCACGATACGTAGCAGCGTCGTAGCACTCGTAGCTTTGTCGTAGCGCTCGTAGCATTCAATTACAACACATTCTGTATATTACCATCATTTAACACTAAAAACCATCGACACCTCAGAATTTAAAAATACGTCCCATCCCTACCCAACATTACAGACAGCATCTTCCCCAGTTAATTGAATGTCCCTGAGATAAATCACAACTAATTTGTATGTTCTGACTTAATGCCGAGTTTCTTCAGATAACGGCCGTAACTGACGGTCGTATAAACAATACCTGTACCTACAAATAGGTAATCCGTGTTAGTACAGTCAGCATCAGAAGATAATGACTTTATCAGAATTTCGAAATCGTCCAGCATTGGATCTCTACGTATTTTTTTTTATCATAATAACTTTAATGTTAGAGATTTTATTTCACTCACAGAAATAATAAAAAAAATATTTTGTTTAACTTTTTTAGTTTAAATAAATTCAAAATTCGCGTCTTTCGTCCATTTCGACTTTTTGAAACTCCGACTTTACTTAGTAGGTGTTTATTTATTATTCTGTATTCGGAGCGTATTGGGTTGTTAGTGCTCCGTTAGTAGTCTTTGAAGTTAGTAACGAATGAGTCGTCCGTTCTTACGAATTGGCAGACAGCTATTGTGTTAAATAGAAAACTGCTAATTTCATAATTTAGCTATAATATACCTGCCTAATATATTTTTAACAGAACCGAAACACAAAAAAAGGAGGTAATTAATACTATCCGTTATACCGGCCACCACATCGATTCTTCGATGTCTATGCTACATTTAACTCTGATTTCACCATGCTCTGTTAGATTAACAAAGGATTAAACGGCCGTTAAAAATGACAAATTGTACGCGTTTGACATCTAAGGTTAGATTTAACGGCCTGTTAATCCTTGATTAGTAACTAACAGAGCATGGTGAAATTAGCTCTAAGCATCATAAGTTGATGTCAATTTTCGAATTCGACTTGAATTGAGCTATAACATAGATAGACAACTCTTTATTGATTACCACAACAAATAAAGATACACATTTTTACTTAAAAGCTAACAATTGTAGTAATACAATGGGTGGCCTTATCGCTAACAGCGATCTCTTCCAGGCAACCTTGGGATGGACAGGACTGAACATAAAAAAAAGAACATAGAGCTCAGAGCAAACTTTTCATTATAATACAGTATTCATTATATTTAATGCATTATTATGTGTGTATATAGGTATGTAGAATTTACATTGTCAGGGCTTAGGACATAGTAGGTATTTGGGATTCAGTACATAGGTTGCAATAGAGAGAAGGGATCGATATGAAAAATCTGGTGTGGACTACGCCTACGCCTACGCCTTTTTCTGCCGCCAAGCAGCGTTGCTGTGTTTCGGTTTGAAGAGTGTGGTTGCCGGTGTAATTACTGGCACATGAGGCTTAACATCTGTATGCCTCAAGTTGATGGAAGTATCCTATCGTGCATGACTTTCGAGGCAATGCTTTGTTATAGGTGATGGTTACCACTTAACATCAGGCGGGCCATCTGTTCCATCAGATAGTTGTATAAAAAAAACTGTTATTTTAGCGTTTTTACTTTAACAAAAGTAGAACAAACAAACAAACAAAAGTAGTTAATTTAAAGATGAAGCGAAACTTTTTAAATCGCTGAATAAAATATTACCTACTTTAAATGCTTTTAGGTTTTGAATCAATTAGTAGCAAAACCGCATTTACAAATTAATTATTCGGCTCTTTGATGCTCGAATAATAGCACCCACGCGCGCGTTTTGTAAATCGATGGGCTTTTGTCAAATCATTATTTTAGTAAATACAACGTTTGTTTGTTTCCATTTGTTTTTTTTTCATTTCATTTCATTTCAATTCATAATGTTGAAAATGAATTTACTTAATTAATTTTGCAAGTAGGTACATATTATATTTTCTAAGAGTTTCCTCTTAAATGACATTAATTACTAAGTACCTACTTATATATTTTCTTTTTTTTTTACTAGCTCTATTCATTCATACTTTTTTTGCATTACTTATTACTTGTGTATATAGGTAGGTACGACTTACGTACGAGTAAGTAACGTGCCTATGTAACTAAATACAGCATCCGTTCATGTTAATGAGGCCCACGCTATAATTACCTCCAATTACACCCCGAAATAGTTATCTGCCCGCCCCGAGAGGTGGCGCGCAGGTAATTTGTCACACACTCCCAACCAGCCGCCTGACAGGACCCAATGATTAATCGGCCCTGCACAGACAAAGACTTCTCCAAATAAGCCCCCTCGTGAAAGCAAACAGTCAATTTCTGCAATCACTGCAGGAAAATAACCTCTAAACTGACCGCACAAGAGCTTACTTTCCCACCAATTTTTTGACATTGACATTTCCCGAGCTGTCAACGGTAACGTCGTTCGGTAACATTCCTTAGTTAATTGTATGTATCGCGTCGAGCACAGAACACATTTCGCACGCTTAATATAAAACTGGCTTAACTCAAAAAAGTAAGTTTTTGGTAAATTACGAAAAAAGTTCCTGTAATGACTACCTAGTCCACTTATTTTAGGATAGCATACAAATTAACTAGGTAAATACATTTTATTTATTTATTTCGGATAGTCTATGAACTTGTCTCTAGTTTTAAGTCGTTTATTTAATTTAATTTGATGTATTATTATTATTATGATTTTTTTAATATTTGTTTTTTAGTTAAGTCTGTTTACTTTCAAAATCAATGCAAATTAGTTCTACTACAAATGTCTTAATTCGTTTTTAGTCTGTCTTCTTTGATTGATCTTATTTATTTTATGTTCTTAACTACGATATTGCTTGTTTATTAGTAAATCAATAAAAAACTTTTTCAAGTTAAGTCTTTTTATTCAATAATTATGATTAGCAATTTACCTGAGATCAACATTTTTTTAAAGTTAGGTACTTATCAAACTATTTAGGAATCAGTTTGGGAATCAGTCTCAATAAACATAAATTGACATGGCTCAATAAACATGAGTTCAATTTCCATAGTCACCTTAAGTTGACCATTAAGATTTCATGATTACAAAATGGTATTATAAAAATCTGCGTAGAAACTAGGAATCAATTTTTTTGCAATCAGCTCTCTGAGATCTTTTTTCTTGTTTTCGCTAAGTTCTTGCTTTCCTGTGTTAGCTTTTGTCGGTGTTAGTTCGGACAAGGGTAACAGTTTCTTTCTCCTGTTTCTGATAGACACCTCTTGGTATTCTTTGTTTTTGTAGGAGGTCTTTACAAAGAATGAAAAGGGTGAACTTTTGACTACCCGTATTATTATCAGATCATTCCATGTCACAGCATTCCCACTTGTAGTCTTATTAAAGTTGGGACCCCAATCTTCTTGAAGCTTTTTTAAATCTAAAAACGAATCAAATGTCTGTTCATGCACGTAGAATTTCTTTCCCTTTTTTTTTGCGTTTTTGATTATGGCTACATATTGATGAGGGGAATATATTGGCCCTGACTTCAGATTCTTTTTTATTTCTTTTTCAATAAGGCTATGAATGTTATCCCCTTCATTTTGCGTGTGGCCTTTTATTAGGAATTTATGGGTGATCGATTGGATATTTAAGTGAGTCACCGCATACAGGTAAAGTGCCACCATAAATTTATTTTTATTTTGGCCACAGCAATTGTCTGAATATAGTACTAAATGTAGGCCGCCTTCGTCTGTTGTTTCAAGAGAAAACTTCTCAAACAGCTGCAACAAACAAGTGCCTATCTCGTTCGCCCCTCGTTTAGCATCTGTCTCGTTCCAAAAAAAGCAGTTTACATCGTCGTACGCGTCTTTAGCATGGCCTTCGACTTTTTTGTTTAGAGAGGTGACTGTGAAGTTGTAGCTGTTCAGCTTCGATTTGTAGTAAAAAGCCGATGTGTCTCCTCTAGGAGATTGCAGAACAGCTTGCAGGTCAAAGACAAGGACTATGTTCTTACCATCTATTTTGCAACGGTCTTCGTGTTTCTCTTGACGACTCAACAGTTTTTCCTCCAAATGTGCATCATAAGATTCTTGCATTGCCATTTTCTGTTCCGCCGTTGAATTCAAGTACTGTAAACAGAAGTCGCATTGATCCTTTCTCGGTTGGAAAAATGAAATATTGTACTCTTCTGTAAACACTCTATAAAATGTACAGTATTTTCCAGTGGGTTTGTTATACTTCTGTTGAGCTTCCTGAAAATCTCTGAAGAGTTCTGTAATAGTTTTACCGCCATCTATGAATTCACGGCTCGATGTTTGTCTCGTGTAGTGTGATTCAATTCGAGGTATAGCTTCAATGAATTTTTTAATATCGGCTATGACTGTTTCATCGACCCTTATGTGATTGGAATGCTTTCCCCTTAAATCATTTTCTATTATGCCATTCTCGCTTACTTTTTCTTTAACTGTGCGTATAGCACGATCAGAAATATCCAACGTTCTCATGAAAAACGTTTTACAGACTCTAATAGATTTACCCTGGACTGTGAAATGGTATGCTTTGTTGCATTTCCTTGGATGTTCTGCGTTTGTATATTTATACTTTGGAGTGATATCAGTCATACAAGACATTATAAACGATCTTTGAGTATTGGATTCGCCGATTTTCCAATAGCTATCAAAAATTGCTTGTCGTTGCTTTTCAGTCATCTTCTCATAACATTTGATCCTACATTTGTCTGTACACGGTGGGTCGACAGAGCGAGATCTAACTGTCTTATCATACTTGGTTTTGTATTCCTTCCCTGAATTTCGTAATCTTTTTGCCTGATTCTGTTTCCAATTTTCCTCGTTCTTTTTACGTTTTCTTCCTTTTTTCTTTTCTACTTCTTCTCCTATAGTACTTTCTTCAGCTGTAGAACTTTCTATGAGTACTTGAACTCTTGATTCTTCAGTAGATGTAGATCCATCTGAGTGGGCTGGTTGATGCGCACCAAAAGTCTGCAGCGTGGTTATCTCATTCATATTATGTATTATTGCTTGTTCCATGTTTTGTTCACTACAGAACGTTTTGGTACTATCAGTCGAAGATCCTGATGACGATGAAGAAGAACTCGAGGAACTACTGGAACTGGATGATCTTGACCGATGTGGATAAACTGGGACTACTTTCTTTTTTTCCTTTGGAAGGTTATAAGTTGGATCTTGATCATCACTGCAGTCTACATCGATGTTTTCAAAGTCAATGGGAGGCTCATTTTCGACAGAGCAATCAACTCCTCTAGTGTAATGTTGTTGGTTTCCTAAGTCAGTAGGAAGAACAGATAGATTTTCCCTTGATGAGCTAGATTCCAACTGAGAGAAACATTCTCTAACATCCAAATAACGCTGGTTCTCCGGCTTGTTCGTAACATCCGATAGCGTAGTTACATTATTTGCCGAGCAGTCAGGTTTAGATGAATGTTCAATGTCAGCCTGGTTGGCGGGCTGATCTTGAGCTTGGACAAGCTCCAGTATTTTTTTAGACCTCAAAGACGACATCTTCATCCTACAAACAATATGAAAATTGTTAATATTTTAACAATGAAAACTCAAAAACATGTAAATATTTACACGAACACTGACCTATGACATAAATAATACAAGCTAGTAAAAATCTTACTTTATTTTATTGAAATTTTTGATAATAAAAAGACTGATCTTTAAATGTTAACAATAAACAACAACAACTTTTAGTAGTAAACAAACTTAACTTGGAATGAAACGATGTGACAAGTTCATAGCGTTTGGTTTTTAGTAGAAAATTGTCCTAACTCTTAATCAGTTAAAAAATATGTGCCGTTTCATTGTATTAAACAGACTTAAACACTAATCGGTTCTATAATTTCAAAACACAATTTGTCAAAAACTAACCTAACTAACTATTAGGTCACACTTCGATTGTAAAATTTGATATAACTTACCATTTTTTTGAAGTAAACAGATTTATCACTGATTCGGTCTTGCTTCAATAAAACAATAACGTGTTCACTGTAGTAGCCTCTGACGCATACTGTCATGAGTCGATATTTCGACAAAGACAGTGAACAAAATCGGCGAGTATGAAAGAGACCGATATAGTATTATTAGTGAAGTTAGCGCAAAATCGAAGTAGTTTTAAAGCAAAATGATAGATGGCGTTATAAGTTGCCCGTAGCTGTATGTAACTCGATTTAGACCAAAGTATTAATCGGTCAGTATTCCACTAAGCGTGCGATTTGTCAATTGTCGCCCGCTGTATAACGGTGCGTAATTAGTTAGTCAACTATTTCTGGAACGCTTTGACGGCTTATTAAGATTTGAAATTGAACACAAATTAGGTGTCATGCCTAACTGATTATTAACCTATGATACTTATGTATATTGACACAGAACAGATGACTTTGCGGCAGAAAAATGTCCTTACCGTCGCGCGGACAGCTTCATTTTCCGGGCATCAAAAAGCTATTTGTTCGTGTCAGAGGGACTGTAACTTTTCAACATAGTGCATTAGGATCATCAATTTTGACAACATTATAATATTATACTTTTAGGTGAGTAGTTTACAAGTTAGTTTATGCTAATTCAAAAACTACCTACCTACAAAGTAAAGTAAAATTTGATGTGAAAAAAAGTCATATCGGTTTGTAGCCAGTCATATTTTACCAAAATATAACATTATAATCCGGCCCGAAAATTGAATATTTTATATAAACACTTCATTTAATAAAGACACCACAACTCATAATTAAATAATAGGTCTACCTATTCCCGTATGTACTAAATTTAAACTAAATGATAGTTCGAACTCAAAAGAAAAGTTCCTATCAGCTTAGTGACGACGATGTTTTTATCTACACACAGAAATAGCTCGGAGATTAAATTGAAACCATTCCACACTATCGTAGCGAAAAGAGGATGTTCCTATCTCGTTTTCAATCAAATCAAACAAACGGTGGCAATCAAAACGATGTAACGATTTCCGGACTAAGCTTTTTTCTTTTTTTGGCACCTCAAGCGTTCTCGATTCCCCAACTTTTTGTTGTTATCTGTTTCAAAGCCGCATGTTTTTTGAAAAAGGAATGCTCGATGTTGTGAGAGCATTCACTAATTGATGGTTCGGCGTCCGGATTCGTTGCGGTGCGCTCGTGTAAAGATATCGATTAAAAAAGTCGATGTATCGAATCGAAAACCGATCGATCTCGCTTGTTCACAGATGGCACTGCTTGGCTTGCTTTGAGAACATGTATCGATCATTGACGTGTCTTAATTACGAGGGGCGATGTTTAAACATGTGGCGGGAGCTGTTTAAAAGAAATTAAAATCTTTTATAAGCTCTAATTAGATTTGAGTACGAGTGACGAGATTCCCCGAATCGGATATGTTTTGTGTTATGGACCTGCACTAGGATACCCATCCGGCTATACTCTGCTAGTTTTTATAACCTTGGAAATTTTTCTTTGGCTTTGTGTAGCTTGATTTGAATCCGTGTGTACTAGAACTAAAACGACGAAGATTCTATAGATATAGATAGATATAGATTCTATAGAAGATTCTAAAGATTCTATTCGAAGATTCTTGAGAGCGAAGAATGACATTCCTAAAAACGCAGTGCTCTGTAGATTTGTATTATAGCAACGCAAGAAAATACACGTGCATCATCTTCATATTACCAGTCTGAAGAAATCGCCTGCTGATCATGGGCCTAGTTTGAGTTATAATTATATAAATTTGTAAGTAGCTGTACAAAATCTCAAGATTTTGAAATTATTAACAATCTATTTAATATTATAAGTAAGTATTTACAAAAAAAAAAGTATATAATGTATTACATCAGCTATCTGGTTCCCATATTACAAGCTTTGGCTTAGTTTGGGGCTAGATTGTGCTGTGTGGAAAGTCCACCAATATTTATTTATTATTTTATATGGCAACCACTGATTAACTATTAGCATGTGATTAGCATTAGGTGGTATGGGTATTCATTATTTTCAAGTCTCAAAACTCTCAATTTCTACCACACGATAAAAGTAAACTACATTGCACCGAAAGAAAATAAAATGCGAATACTTAGCCCCCTCCATGCCGTAGTATTGTTGCCAGCCTATCCACTTATTTTCTTTGAGTTTTGAACGAGGGTGGCATTTTATCACCGCAACAACGTGGGACGCGCTCATTGTAATAGGAATCCAATTAGACGGATAGACCCCACGATGCGTTTCGAGGAAATATTGGAGGGAAAATTTCCCGCCACGCGGAAAGTTTGCAATGTTTTTCGTTTTTATATTTTTAGGGAGTGTTGCCACCTTCCTGCATAATGATATGACGTAAATTTATTAATGTCTTGATAATGTAGGTAGTTTAACAAAAACATGGTTATACTATACGATAAGTGATAATAATTATAAAATGTTTCTATAGGTATAAACATCATCATAAGTTGATATTTTTTTCTAAACATCGAACTTGATTATTGATTTAACTTGATATTGGCATTGACCCTAACCATAGCTTTTTATTAAGAATACTTCTTTCAAGTTAGAACTTTTACTTCCTAACCATAGTTTAATAAAATATAAAAAAAAAATGCTAGCTATGCTATGCTTTTTATTCATAAAACCGCTTTGAAAGTTTATCAGATTATTTACCTTTGATGCTGTCTGTACATACGATCTAAATATAGCTTGTAGCAATTTTATTTCTAATTAAAACTACAAGAAAAGTAAGTAGGTAGTAGTTTAGTACTAACTAGTAAGTATTCATATAGTTTTTATCGAATAGCCAATTACTAATCGATAACAATCATCAAGTGCAGCCGAGCCTATCATTGAAACAATCTTCACACAACTATCACAAAACTGGGCTCACTATTCTTAATTATAAGGTTGATTATGGCTTGTCGTTTCTGAAGGCTGTGACGCCAATGAAATGTTGTAGATCCAAGATCAAGGTTAATCGTAGATCGCATTTTCCCAATAGTTCACTCACTCTTTACTTTATTCATATTTTATAAGTATTCGCTTGAAGGAGTGAAGTAACTGGTAAAGTTTTTATGATACAAATTTTCGGTTTATATATTTTTTTAATAAGCTACGAGTTAGTGCCTATTTCACCATCTCGGAGTAACGCGAGTATCCTTCAAGTAAAAAATATTTAATATAATAAAAAGAAATAAAAAAGGCCCACATAAGTCAAATTACAAAACTCGTGATATCTTCAAAACGGCTTCATCGATTTGAATGCGGTTTTTTTTAAACGATTATGACTTTTGAGAAGGTTTTATGATACATTCATGGCCTAGGTCGCTAAAGTGACTTAACGACTTTTGCTTTATGGTTATAAATTTAATACTCAAAGACATGAACGTCTAAAAGAATGAAACTTAAATGAAAAACAAATATATTATTTGAAATCACTCTATTACCCTCTTGATTTTGATACCGATATAGCTATGATTGTGTAAAGTTTTGCAAATTTTTTTAAACTGTTTGTATCCTAGGACACTTGGGTAGTTGAGACAAATCTTTTGATACCTCTATCATCAAATCCACCCAGCCGTTCGGGTGCTACGTGGTAATAAAGAAATATCGTAGGATAGATACATAGATACACGCCAAACTCATAATCCGGTTGCCTTGGGCACTCGGGTAAAAATATACCTACCCGTCTAAGAACAAGTGACACAACAAGATGAAGATTTGCCAGTGTCTTCCTAGCCAGTTGTCCTACCTAGGCAACGGGCAACTCTTTCTACCTAAGTGACCTTCTAAAAATACCGTTTCTATTTCAATGTCACTTTCAGTCTTAATGATTAACTACAATGACTTTTTACTTATTCAATCTTAGTTCTTTACTTAGCAATGCAAAAAATGTGAAGGGAAATAATTGTATCCAAAGACAATAAAGTAATTATTCTTCATTCCAAAGGCTGGTAGAGTACACGTCTAGTGCAAATAAAAAAAAACAAAATGGTGTTCGATTTTCAAATTTAAACGATAAAAATCATTTAGTGTACAATAAGAAAAAAAGAAGTGTAGGTCTGTGCTGTGTTTTTTAAAGTAAAATAAAATTGAACTTTAAAGATTTTTCTTATTGATTTAAAAATGTTTGAAACGTTCAAAAAGCAGTTCGCACTTCAATGGCGGCAGTATTTGTCGGCATCATTGGGTGTGTATTTACTTTGTATTAATCTATATCTCATAACACTGTAGTTAAATTAGTAGTAAAATAAAAGCATGTTAAAAATCTAAAGGATGAATATTATTTTAACACATAAAATTTTAAAATCCTGCCTGCCTCCATGTTGCTTTAGGTATCCTATTCAGAGTCCATGTGCTACTTACTTACACCTAACAACTATGTATGTACTTAAACTAAACCTGTGTAAGCATAATATTTTTATTATTTTTATAGTGGAATTCTACACTTATGGAAATCACAAAAATTTCACAGTCGCATAGTACCGAACTAACGTATCCCTATGAGTTATTCACGGTGTGATTACAGACTGATGGCGCAGGTTAGCGTAGCCCCATATCAAGGGGAAGGTCGTGGGTTCAAATCCCACTCAGATAATAACTAGCAATAAATATACATATATAGTCCTTTATTAAAGCATCGCCTCGGTAGTCACGCACGATAGGAACGTGCTCTACGATGCACTACCCTGCGTCCATCAACTCGGAGCGTAGAGCGCTCAGAGCATCAGCATTGCCATTCAGCGTGGCATGTGCCAAATGTAATATTTGGACGTACCTGACTACCCTTAGAAATCTATAAATAATCTTGAGTTGGTACTTGAACTAAGAGATCCAAGGGGATCTCTACCGTGCCTGGTGATCACAGTCGTGCAGGTCGTGAAGGTCAGTAAAGCTAAGCGTGATCAAAACGATTAATATTGTGCTACGATTTTTTATAAAAAGTCTGTTTATTTCCTTACCAACTTAATTTCAATTCCTAGAGTTTCCGTTTTTTTTTCCTTTTAGTTAACTTTACACAATATTTTTAACCGACTTCCAAAACAGGAGGTTCTCAATTAGACTGTATGTCAGTTACGCTATTACTTCGCCATTTCTGAATTTATTTTGATAATTCTGTTTTTTTGGTAGGATCCATCCATAGGAGTCCAATTTTAAGAGTAGTAGAGCTCTTTGTGAAGGGGTCTTCCGGCGAAGTACTACCACTACGCCTTTTTCTGCCGCCAAGCAGCGTTGCTGTGTTACGGTTTGAATAGTGTGGTTGCCGGTGTAATTACAGGCATATGAGGCTTAACATCTGTATGCCTTAAGTTGATGGACGCAGGGCAGTGCATGTGGGGCACGTTCCTATCGTGTGTTACTTACGAGGCAATGCTTTATTATAGGTGATGGTTACCACATACATCAGGTGGACTATCTGCTTGTTCCATCAGCTAGTTGTTTAAAAATAACTAAAAAAAGTTAATACATAAACGATGTGTATTTCATGGAGCTGGAGCTTCAATATTGTATTACATTACATTGTAACAAGGATCATGCAAAAGAACGGTAGGAACCAAGCCGTAAGTTTGTTGCCTGTTCTTCTAGGCTTTGGTCGCGTGGAACCGGCACCTAGAGTCACCTAGCTTTAAGACGTTTCAAAGTGAACCTTGCGATTTTATTGGATAAATACCTTTTGACTTTGACTTTGACTTTGACTTCATGTGTATAGCGAGCTATGGAAGCCTGTGCACGGGCATGGCGATGGGCTGGACATCGCCCGTGTTCCCGATGCTGCGCGGGTCCAACTCGCCCTTGGCCGTGGAGCCGACGCTACAGCAGGAGTCCTGGATAGGCTCCCTGCTCGTGCTTGGAGGACTTATTGGTAAGACTTCTTTTACCCACGCAGGTGTTTAAATTTAACTTTGCAGCGTGTACCGCCACACGACATTCGCTTTTATCTACTTCATTCCTTTTAACATTTAGGGCCGCTTGTACATCGATCGCTAAACGTGTTTAGAAGGAATTATTGGTAAGACTTCTTTTACAATGTAGGTGTTTAAATTTAACTTTTCAGCGTGTACCGCCACATGACATTTGCCTTTATCTTCTTCATTCCTTTTACTATTTAGGATCGCTTGTACATCGATCGCTAAATGTGTTTAGAAAGCCTCCAATCATATTTAAGAAGGTAATCATAACTTCCGTTATTGGCTGTATGTTAGAAACCTAAGTATTTACATTGTATCATAAGAGCTGTGGATCTTGTTGAAAAATAAATAAATAAATTCTAAACATGATTAGCGAACTGTCAGTGATAGTGACAAATTTTGTTTAGTTTGATAAACGTATTTACTACATACCATTCAATCAGATTGTTGTAAAAGCGGCCACTATAAGTAATTATAAGTCATCTTCATTTAAAACGGGATCAGTAGGTATTTACCATGATTTGTGGGTTTGATTGTTTCACGATGTTTTGGCACAGTTACATGCGATAAGTGTAAAAATTATGTTCAAAACTATGATAGATTATTACAAAACTGTAGTTTTCTCACATTTTCTCTGTGTAGAGAGCAACTTGTTCTTAACTTGCCTTCACAGCTCAGTTGGTAGTAGCTCTGCCTTCTGCGCCGTAGCCCGTTTTCGATTCCCACCGAGAACAAACATTTGTGTCATGAACATAGATGTTTGTTCTCTGTCTGGGTGTTATTATTTATAAGTATGTATTTACAAAAAAAAAAGTAAGTATAATGTATTATGTCAGCTATCTGGTTCCCATGTTACAAGCTTTGGCTTAGTTTGGGGATGATAGTGCTGTGAAAGTCCAGCAATATTTATAATTTATTATTATTAAAACTATATGACTACGATATAACGAGGTTACAATCGTGTCTTTAAGCAAGACTGTAATTGTGGTCCACTTGTGGTCAACAATCCTACAGCCAAGCGTCGTGACTCAGCAAACTGCCCGAATACAATCCTCCTCAATTAGTTTTTTTTTGTAGTTTTTCTAATTTTTATTTGTAGTTTTCTCTTTTTTGTACAAAAATAATTACAATCATCATCATCTTCCTGCCCTTATCCCACGCTAAGTGGGGTCGGCACAACAGGTTTTCTTCTTCCACTCTCCTCTATCATACGTCATCTCAGTGCTCACACCTTTCTTACTCATATCATCTTTCACACCGTCCATCCATCTTTTCTTTGGCCTGCCTCTCCTTCTAAAACCATCCACATCCATTTCCAACACTCTTCTCGTAATATGACTTTCTTCCCTCCTCATGACATGCCCATACCACGCTAACCTATTGCTCCTCAACTTATCCATAACAGGCGCTACTTTCAAACTTCCTCTAATATACTCATTCCTTATTTTATCCATCCTTGTCACACCGCACATCCATCTCAACATTCGCATTTCTGCTGCATGCACTCTTCTCTCATCCGTCCCTTTGGTTGCCCAACACTCAGATCCATACAGTACGACAGGTCTTATGATCGTCTTGTAAACTTTCCCCTTAAGTTTAAGGGGCATTCGTGGATCACATGTTGTTCCTGAGACCTGTCGCCATTTCATCCATCCCGCATTTATTCTATTTTTCACGTCTCGGTCGATCTCGCCGTCGTTCTGGATGGATGAACCGAGGTACCGAAAGTCGGAGCAGACTGGTAGGGATACACCGTCTAAGGCAATAGAGGTGAAACTGGAGGGACCACCAAAGTCGCAGAACAAATGCTCGGTTTTTGTCCTGCTGATCTTCAGTCCGACACTCTCCAATTTCTCCTGCCATTTTCCCAGCCTGCTCTGGACCTCAAGCGCATCTTCACCAACAAGAACAATGTCGTCGGCGAACAGCATACACCAGGGTGCTTCTTCCTGTATGTCCGATGTCAATGCATCCATAATCAGGAGAAACAAATATGGGCTTAATGCCGATCCCTGGTGCAAACCTACAGCCACACTGAACTTGTCGGTGACGCCAGCTTCCGACCGAACGTGAGTGCTGGCTCGGCTGTACATAGCTCGAACCAACTGCACATACTTCCCAGGCACACCTTTCTCATTCAACGCCCACCACAGAACCTCTCGGGGTACCTTATCGTATGCCTTTTCTAGGTCCACGAACACCATGTGCAAGTTTTTGTGTATACGTCTATATTTTTCGCACAATAATTACAATAGGTACAATAAATACGTTCTGCTGTATTGTGCAGTATAGCAGTGGACTTTTTCACGCTGATGATGATGATGAGGGATTTAGGACTAGGAATAGGAACTAAGAATTGCATCGTGTGACTTGTTTTGCATTGCTGTTTAATAATCGCATTTTAATGAACTAACAAAAGGCTTGGTAGGTTAGGTACAGTCAACTTAAGAGGTATCTGATGATCAGGAAAATGTTTTGAAAATATTTCCATACACCCCTATCCTCAAACCCATAATACACATACTTATAAATGAATACTACAATACACACATTCGCATGCACACACGCCAATCTCAATTTAAGATAAGGCGAAGACAAGAGCTACTGTATCTCTCGCTCGCACGTTTCGACTTGATGAAAGATATAAAATAACTTATCTCATTTTCGAAAAATCGCAATCAACCATTTTGTGTACAATCACATTGCCCACAGTTTAGTAAAAAAATCATTTTGATCGGTACAAATTTACCTTCTCAAAAGTTGGCTTATGTACGAAAACTAGTAAAGCAAAGGGAGAGTCACATTAGCTCTTGTATCCGTCTTAAGTGATAGTCGTTTGTTTTTATGCACAAAAAACACTCGTTGGCGTTAATATCTTTTCATATTATTCATGTTATATTTTATTATTGTATAACATGTGAAAACATGTTAACATTATTTAACAATAATATTTAAATTTAACATATTATTTAACAAACAATAATACAAAAAAAAAGATATTAGAGCATAAAAAAATCGACTCTTGTGCGATAACTTGTGATGCTGACTGTACCGTTAGGTAGGTCCTGCTAGATATTGATGAATATCATACCATGCCCTTGATAAGACTAGTAACCTATAGATACCTACATATACTATTCTGTTAGTTAGATTGAGCGATTAGAATACTACGCGTAGGTAGCTAGCTGAATCATCATTATCCACAGACTAATTTCACCCACAGCTGGGTATAGGCCTCTCTTAGTTTGTGCCATCTTCCTCGTTTCTGTGCCAGTCAAACCCATTTCCGACCCGCGATGTTCACCACGTCCATCCATCTCGCTGCAGGACGTCCCATGCCTCTGTAACCGGTTCTGGCTCTCTCTCTCTCTTGTCGTGTCACTAGTTTCTTTCGAAACAGTGTGGTGAAAAGATTTTAAGTGCGCCTCAAGACGCTCCTTTCGAGCACTTGACACATGTTATAGAACTTTTTTGGTTCTACGATATGCCGGTTTCCTCACGATGTTTCATCGCCGTTTGAGAGTACTGGCATTGTGCACATACATTTTTGAACAGAAAAATCATTGATGCACTGCCGGTTTCAAACCCACGACCTTTGGATCGGAAGGCGGGGCCGCTACCACTAGACCACCAGTGCTAACTAATTTCCGCCTAGGTAAATTAGTTCACTACTAACATAAATGTTGTGTGTGTAACTACTCGTACTTAAAATAAGGATGGATAAATAAAAATGAAAAAAAGATTATATTATATTTATAATTGAACCGCTTTTCATATATATTTATGTATAGGAATGGAATAAATGTATGTATGTGGGGAATTAGGGGAGGCCTACGCCGGTGCCGCTGCTGAGGCGACTATGTAGATTAACTTAATATGTAGTATATATAATATACAATCCTAGGGTCTTCTGTCCCGCTGCTTTTCAGCTGGCTCCTGGCTGGCGTGGCCACTGACCTGCCGACCTTTTTTACTGCCAGGCTGCTCCATCCAATTTTCCTTGTTTTTGCAAATACAGACATAAGTAATATGGCACCCACACAGATTAAACCCACAGCCTAATGCGCCTGAAGGCAGAGCTACAACCAACTTAGCTGTGAGGGCTAAGTATTCAAGGGTATATGTTCACTGCAGTGTTTATGTTATCTTGTAGGTCCATTCATAACGGTCCCACTATCGCCACACGTCGGCCGCCGCTGGCTCATCCTAGGGTCTTCTGTCCCGCTGCTCTTCGGCTGGCTCCTGGCTGGCGTGGCCACTGACCTACAGACTCCTTATGCTGCGAGGCTGCTCCATCCATCTTTTATTTTTCTTGCAAATACAGACTAATATAAAATGGTACCCACACAGATTAAACCCACGGCCTAATGCGCCCGAAGGCAGAGCGCTACAATCAACTTATCTGTGAGGGCTAAGTATTCAAGGGTATATGTTCACTGCAGTGCTTATGTTATCTCGTAGGTCCATTCATAACGGTCCCACTATCGCCACACGTCGGCCGCCGCTGGCTCATCCTAGGGTCTTCTGTCCCGCTGCTCCTCGGCTGGCTGCTAGCTGGCGTGGCCACTGATCTGCCGACGCTATATGCTGCCAGGCTGCTGTGGGGCTGTGCCACCGCTATGCAGTTCGCGACCGTGCCTATTTATATCGGGGAGATCGCTGAGGTGAGTTGTATCTCGCGTGAAAGATTTTATTTATTAACACTTTATTGCACAATCATTATAAACTAGTGGTTCGCATCGAACTGAGATTTCGTGAAGCGACGCGAACGCTGCGAAAATTAAAGTAGATCAGAGGCAAGTCCAAACATTGTGTTTGGACTTGCTTCTGACTGCCACTGACTGGTTTCAACTGAATTGGCCTATTTATTGAAGAGTTCCGTTGAACAGACCTTGGCTCCATCATCACGGTCGCTATCAGCATTTAATGAGAACTGAAAAAATTAAAAATATTTTTGCCCCATTAAAAACCCCCATATCTTAATAACTCGTAATCCGATTTAACTCATACACTTACCAGTAAATTTCTCAAGTTCAAGCTATCGACTTACCAAATTCCATGCAGATCGGATCAACGGTTTTAAAGTTATGGCCCGGCAAACATACATAGATACATGCATACATAAAATGACAATTAATAGTCCAAGTTAACTGTAAGATTTTCGATCGCTTCGATCACTCAATCAATAAGCGTACGAAAGGTGGTCTTAATGCTATAAGCATTATAATATGCGTGAAGCCTTTTCCATATTTTTTTCTAAACAAGTTATTATTCTAGCCATAACGTTGTTGCCTATTCTTCTGTCGCGTGAACCTAATGCCTAGATTAGCGTACCTATATCATTGTTAGTATAATGTCAACATACCAAGGTGACATTTGATAACCATTGAAAAGTTTGTTAGTAGTTGAATGTACCAAACTTTTTAATGATTATAGGCAGAGGTATAAAGAGGTAGGTATTTAGTATTTTCAGTGATCAGTGCTGTTTTTTTTGGTACACGGCTTTGCCTAAACTCTGACTTAAATGGAATAAGGGTGCTTATTCCGTTAAGTTTCAGCGGTTTAACTTGATTTCTTTTCAGGACCACATCCGAGGCTCTCTCAGTGCCCTCTTCTTGCTATTCATCAACATCGGATTCCTGCTCGCGTACGCCGTAGGACCCTTCACCACCTACTGGGGACTGACGGCTACGGGCGGCATCTTATCGTTGTTCTACGTGCCGTTTGCGTGGAGTCTACCAGAGACGCCCTTCTTTCTTGTGTTCAAAGGTAAGAACTGTACGGTAGATATACTTTGACTAGCATTCGCCGGTAGCTCCGGACGAGCAAAATTTCTCTTACTTGACTCATTCATTTCTCCCCCAAACCCATAAACTTTGGAATGACCTACCATCAGAGGTTTTTCCGCCACGATACAACATGAACAGCTTCAAGAAAAATTTTAATAAAGTCCTTCAACCCTGAAGGACTTTATTAAGATTTTTAACACGCAACGACAACGCTCCTGGTGTTGTCGTTGCCTCTTACGAACTAACTTCTTCCTCTCCATCCAAAAGTTGTCTGGAAGAGATCGCTTTCAGCGATAAGACCATTGTACATTTATTATTATTTTTTTATTTTTTACTAGATGACCCGGTGTACTTCGTATCACCTATCCTTGCAATTTCTTCATACTTTCTCACCATTTAAACCTTCCCTGGACTACGACAAACATTTAAAAACCAAAATCAGCTAAATCGGCCCAGACCTTCTCGAGTTTTAGCGAGACAAACGAACAGCAATTGAAAAGATTGTACTGTTATTTTGTTTGGTGTGCAATAAAGATTTTGCATTCATTCATTCATTCTTCATCCTCCACAATCATGCTAACCAGGTCGCCACGAAGAAGCATCGCTGGTCCTTCAGGCACTCCGAGGCAAGTCCAAGGAGAGTGTCCAGGAGGAACTGGAGGGCCTCCAAGCGGTGGTGGCCAGGGAGTTCAGAGAGAAGCCGCGGATTAAGGATCTTTGGGCTACCAGAGGAAACGTCAAAGCTCTAGGTAAGATAATATGTTTATAGCAGCCTTTCCCAAATTGGGGGATAGCCCCCCTGGTGGGCGCTGCAGTCGTAAAGGGGGGCGGCAAGAGACCCAGAAAAAAAATAGGGGGAATCAACTTGAGATCTGAGTGCCGTTGTGTACTACCGCTCAGGTCTCAGGTTAACTCTTGCGGGTTATAGTAAAAGTCTCGTTTAGAATGAATGTTAATCTCCGCTAATTATAGCTCACAATAATTAATTTAATTTGAAGTTTTACCGCCGGTTTCTGAAAGCTCGATCAAAACTAATCGGATGACAAGTCACTCGCCATTTCAGCTATTACATCGAATTAGATAGAGATAGCGAGTGACTTGACATCCGATTAGTTTTGATGGGGCTTTCAGAAACCGGCGGATAGTGGTTTTTAAGTAGGTGAAAAAATGAGGGCGCTAAAATGTAATTTAATCTTCAAAGTGGGCAGTAGACAAAATAAGTTTGGGAACCCTTGGTCTATAGGGATAGTATCAGTGGCGTAGCTATCGTAGGGCCAGGTGGTGCAGTGCACCAGGGCCCCGGAGCTCAGGGGGCCCTCTAACATAAGCATTGAAAAGAGAGGGTCAGCCAGTTCCCGAAGCTGGCTGCCCTCTCCTTCCTTGAGCTTTGAAAACCTTGAGCCTGCTGACAATTATTTTTTGAATGATTTATTTTAAAGGCATTGGCCTTTAAAATAAATCATTCAAAAAATAATATATATAGTTTCAAAAAATAATACATAAGTTCAAGAGCACTGGTGGTCTAGTCGTAGCAGCCCCACCTTCCGATCCTAAGGTCGTGGGTTCGAAACCGGTCGTGCACCAATGAGTTTTTATGTTCAAAAATGTATGTGCACAATGCCATTACTCTCAAACGGTGAAGGAAAACATAGTGAGGAAACCGGCATATCGTGGAACCTAATAAGTTCTATAACATGTGTTTAGTGCTCGAAAGGAGCCTCTTGAGGCGCACTTAAAATCCTTTCACCACACTGTTTCGAAAGAAACTAGTGACAAAAGAGAGAGAGGGCCCGATTCTTTCTCTATGGACCGGAGCACCTGTCCACCTAGTACAATTTTTGGTACTAGGTATGTATATAAATAACTATGAATAAAACCAGCCAAGTGCGAGTCGGACTCGCGCACGAAAATGTATTTTTTTATTTTTAAATACATCAACTGTCTTACTATCTCGGTTCATGAGATACAGCCTGGTGACAGACGGACAGACAGACAGACAGACGGACAGCGGAGTCTTAGTAATAGGGTCCCGTTTTACCATTTGGGTACGGAACCCTAAAAAGTACAAACAGTCTGCCCTATTATAATCATGACTACCAAATTTTTGGTACAAAGTGTTCCCGCACACGGGCCTCCGGCCACAACCAAAAAACTCCGCCACTGGCATATTTCCTGTAGTTTTCATACAATTTATATGGACTCACCGCACACGGTTGACGCCGGTAGCCGCCACACGCTACAAATCGTCGCTGCTTCGTATGAAAACTACAGGAAATATGCCAGTGGCGGCGTCTTGTGGTTGTGGCCGGAGGCCCGTGTGCGAGAACCCTAATAGTATGTATGTAAGTAATGAATTCTGTCAATTTAGGTATCTGCGTATTTCTGGCGATGCTACTCCAGCTGTCAGGGATCGACGTACTTCTGTTCTACATGGAGGAACTGCTAGCGAAGGTCGGCACCAAGATATCACCCGCAGATGGTACCATTATTATGGGCGTGGTGCAGGTTCGTCAACCCCCTTATTTATTTAATTATTTTTGCAGAGAAACACACAATTAGAGTACATTAGGAGGGCTTAACGCATTTTCTACCAGTCAACCTAAGTGGTATTAGGTTGACCAGTGGCGGATTTACCCACCAGGCTGAGTAGGCTGGAGCCTAGGGCAGCAGATTTTAGGGGGTGGTAAATTAGGCTTTTTTTCTTATATGTTACAAGGTGTTCCAATAATTGTGTATATAAACTCCTGAAGTTAAAGTACCTAAAGTACCCATCAACATGAATAACTTTTTCTAAGGAACCAATTCTGTGAACACGAAAAAAAAACAGCTGTTTCATACAAAAGGTCAATAAAATGTATGAAACAGCTGTTTTTTTTTCGTGTTCACGCAAATATAATTATAGATATTAAAAATGGTAAAGAATGAACCATCCCAAGCAAACTGTTTCAGGTGGTCACTAGCTGCATTACCCCTCTAGTGGTGGACCGGCTCGGACGCAAGCTTCTCATGTGGACCACTTCATTGGGACTCACCATTTTCCTTGTGAGTTGTCACTGATTATGTTTTAGTCGCATATTTATTTATTGACTGACCTTTCGGCTCAGTAGGGAGTAGTTCAACCTTTTTGTGACTAAATTAAGTCGCGTTATAGGTACTCTCGCTGCAAACTCGGTCATAAATCATCTTTACATTAGTGTTGAGAGTACTCGGCGCGGGCGCATAAACGTTATCGATGTATCTGTAATTTTTTGCCGATTTTTTTTTATTTTATTTGTTTTTAGTTCTTTACAAAGAACAAAGAAATCCGTAATTTCATATAAAATATTAAAAAAAAAACTAATAACAAAGTAAAACATAACATAAATGTATCTATAGTTCTTATCGACTCCAATAATGCACATCTCTGCGCATAAACAAAAGGATCGTGCCGTTCTCCTAAGTGCGAGAGAGAGAGCAATATTGGTGTCTCGTTCCGATAATTTATGACCGAGTTTATAGCGAGAGTACCTATAACGCGACTTAATTTAGTCACAAAAAGGTTGAACTACTCCTACTGAGCCGAAAGGTCAGTCAATAAATAAATACGGCGCAGACAATCCTCGTTAATTTATTAATTATATAATTATATGTTTCTATTTAAATTGTTAAGGTACAGTCATATTAATAATTATGGACATTATATTTATGTTAACTACTGTACCTATTACCTACCTGAAATTAATAAGCTAGCATAACTCTACAAATCTATCTGATATAATACATATTTAATAAGGCATTTAACACACAACGCAATCATTATGTGTTTATGAATTGAGAAACTTAATAAAATTAAATAATCGATATCTTCAATAATTCTGAAAAGAGGCCATCCTTAAATTACGTCACACGTTAAGGGGGAGGGGGTCGACGAAGTGTGACAAGAGGTGGGGAGGGGTCCCAAATTTTGAGACATCACATTTTCCTAAATATAATATTTTCATACATTCAAAAAACAAAAGCTAATGACAAACGGAAATCAGGACACCATCACACGAGACAACGACGTAAATGAATATGTAAATGAGTATGTTTACTGATCACAAAAGACAGCATGTCAAGCAAAGAAATTGAAACAAGAATAGCAAAAGCTTGGAAACAATACTGAACGTTCAAAGAAATCTTGAAGGACAAGAACATATGCACAACCATTAAAGGACAACTATTTGACACATGTATTCTCGCGATATTAACCTATGGCTGTCAGACGTGGGCGCCCACAAAAGCTCTCCACTAAAGGCTACATGTGGCACAGCGCAGCATGGAAAGAAGCATGACGGGGAGAAGAAAATTAGATAAAATCAGACACAGCACCATCAGAAATGCAACAAAAACCACAGATGTGTGTGTAAAAATAAAAAAAACTTAAATGGAAGTGGGCCGGCCACACAATGCAGAAAAATGAAGTAAAATCATGTGTACCTGGTACCCTCGAGATGGGAAACGGAAAAAAGGCAGGCAGACCCGGAGATGGGATGACGAGATTGCCCAATCAATGCGAAAAAACTGGACAAGAGGTACTCAAAATAGGGGGGGGGTCTCACAATGTGACCACATGTGACAAAGGACGGGGGATGGGTCAAAAAATCATGAAATTCGTTTGACGTAACTTATTAATGGCTCCAAAGGTCATCAACTTGCAATGCTGACTGTACCACATCTGTTTCAGACACTGATCGGCATCTACGCGCTACTGGACTCGTACTACGAGATAGACATGACTTCGGTCGCCTTCATACCGCTCCTCTGCTTGATAGTTTACATGATTCTATTCACGCTGGGTAAGTTTACCTGATGGTAAGTGGTAACCATCACTTATAACCATGGTTATAGGTGATGGTTACCAGTTACCATGACTTTTTACTTGACAGTTACCTGATCGTTTACATGTTTCAACAATAATATTTTAAAACATCCTGTAGTGGTAGTGGTACTTGTGATTCTGCAAATAATTACATTTTCAACTTTTGTCTAAATTATCTATAGTATCCGTAGAAAACAATTCCCTATGTTCGTTCACTATACATTGTTTTTCAAAACCAGACTAACTGGAAAATATTGCTTTCTGCAAGTTCGCTTATGTACAATACAATTTATTTCATAAAATAAAGATTTATCTATCTTTTTAAGGTGTGGGCCCAGTTCCCTGGATATTGGTAGCAGAGATGTTTCCTGTGAAGACCAAGTGCCTCGCCAGTGGGATATGCTCGTTCATGTGCTGGCTTGCCGGCTTCGTATGGACTAGGCAAGTTGTAACTGATAAAAATGAATAGCTCCACGACTGATTCCCAGGCACGGTAGATATCCCCTCAGTTCCTTCCAAGCACTAACTTAAGATTCTTTGAGGATGTCTAAGGGTAATCAGAGGTACGTCCAAACATTACATTTGGCACATACCCGAAAATAGTCGTCTATAATATGAACAGGTTACAAGTTTACAAGGAGGGCTGTGTCATCTGCATAAGTGAATAAATTGCAATTGGGGATAGATAAGTTATACAAGTCGTTGATTTATACGAGAAAGAGTGTAGGCCCAAGGACACTTCCCTGCGGGACGCCAAAGCTGACCATCTCCTCATCGCTAGCCTCATTGTCAATAAGGACTATCTGACGACGGTAGCTCTTGAAAAGGTTGTTGACGTGGCCTCTAATACCAATATGAGTAAGTTTATCCACAAGGATAGGGACCGAGACAGTGTCAAATGCCTATGATAAGTCAAGGAATATACCGATAGTCTTTAGTTTTTTAGCAAAGTTTTTGACTATTGTTGATGTAAGTTCAATAACCGCATCTTCAGTGTATTTGGAACTTCTAAAGCCGTATTGGTGTTCGGATAAAATATTTTTGTCTAAAAGAAATCTGATGAGACGCTTATTCAATTTTTTTTCGAAGACCTTCGATAACACACTAAGAACAGAAATTGGACGATAATTGTTAACACTACCCCTGTCACCTCCCTTGTGAATTGGGTGAATTAGGGCTTTTTTAAACACTGATGGAAAGACGCCTTCCGACATTGATAAATTAAATACGTAAGTTAAAATAGGAATAAGAGCATGTCCAGTGCTTTTTATTACTGACGTTGGTATACCGTCCCAACCGACAGCACATTTATATCTAAGGTTAATGATGATGTTTTCAATTTAATTATGGTCAGTAGGTCATAAAGCCACGAAAGGGGGAGGTGGACGAGGGTTTGAAGCCAACAGCGGAATTTGGAGTTTTATCAATTTTAGATGCTAAGTCCTTACCCACGTTTGCGAATAAACTATTTACCGCATTGATAGGGTAAGCTTTTAATAGCTCCTGCGACGAAGTTTGCTTACGATTGATATTAGCCATTTTTTTATTATATTCCACGTAGCTCTTGGATTGTTCCTAGGCTGGCTCTCTGTAGTTCGTTACGCTCGTAATCGCGCTTCACTTTTATTAACAGATTATTACAGAAATTGCGGTAGCGTATAAATGTAAGCTTGGTTATTTGATTGTCTTTGTTTTTGCTATACTTTCTGTAAAGGCAATCTCTGTGTCAAATGCACCTCAGAAGACAGGTGTTATCCAGGGCTTTATGATTCGTTTTCTGTTTGGCACTGCCCGATTCTTACTGTGCTTTTGTATAATGAGGGAAAGCATATTAACTAAGGTTTGGACAGCATCACTTGCATTTTCTACTAACAGAACGGAGAAGTCAGTAGTTTCTATTTCTTTAGTGATTGTATGAAGGTCTAGTTTTGTTGTTATTATACCTCAGATTAACAACACCATGTATAAAAAAAGTACATTTGTTACAGCTATCAAAATTTACAATAGTTTATCCGATAAAATTAAACCTCTTCAAGGAAATATATTCATAAATCATTTGAGAAAATGGTTAGTCTCGAATGCATTTTATAACTTAAACGAATATTATGAACGATAAAATTGGAAGCTCTAATATCTACCTCACTTCACTACACGGAAGATATCCCGGACGTCAGCCTATACGAGATCCGAACGGCTCTCAAGCAGCTTAAGAACAACAAGGCACCGGGAGAAGACGGAATTACGACAGAGCTTCTGAAAGCGGGCGGAACGCCGTTACTTAAAGTCCTTCAGAAGCTATTCAATTCTGTTATCTCCGAGGGTACGACGCCAGAGGCTTGGGGCAGGAGCGTGGTGGTACTTTTCTTTAAGAAAGGTGATAATACCCTCTTAAAGAATTATAGGCCCATCTCGCTGCTGAGCCATGTCTATAAGCTGTTTTCGAGAGTAGTTACCAATCGTCTCGCTCGTAGGTTTGACGACTTCCAGCCTCCCGAACAAGCCGGGTTCCGAAAAGGCTTTAACACCATAGACCACATCCACACGCTCCGGCAGGTTATACAGAAAACCGAAGAGTATAACCAGCCACTTTGTTTAGCGTTTGTGGACTATGAGAAAGCCTTTGATTCAGTCGAAACCTGGGCAGTCCTACAGTCACTCCAGCGATGTCAAATTGACTATCGGTATATCGAAGTGTTGAAGTGTCTATACAGTAAAGCCACAATGTCTATCCGACTCTAGTACCAGGGTAACGGCGGAGTGAGATGATTTAAAAATTATATGGTCTAGGCAGCTACTGAGACGAGTAGGTAAAACATGTATGTAGGTAGATTGATTCTCAATTTTTCGGTGGTTAGGTTATTGTTTTCTCTGTTAGCTTTCCTGTATTTAGAGATTTTTTTTTCTTTTACGAGAACGCAGGTGAGGTCCACGATCACCTTTTTCAGTGCCGGTGGGAATCCTGAAGACGTCTTTTACTTCATTGGGCTGTATTTCTACTTGAAGGACCTTACCCACATTAATAACAGCATTTAAAAGAGATAGCTTCGTCTCAGTTTGAGATGCAGGAAGGTTCCTTATCTCCAGGCAGGTGGATCTGGCGCCGCACTCGAAGCTATCCTAGTTTCAAAGGAGCCTCTTGAGGCGCACTTAAAATCCTTTTACCACACTGTTTCGAAAGAAACTAGTAACACGAAAAGAGAAGAGAAGGGATAGATTAAGGCGAAGACAAGAGCTAATGTGACTCTCGCTCGCACGATCGACAGACATGTTGAAATAAATAAAATCACTAAACTCATTTTCGAAAACTCGCAATCAACCTCGATATCATTTTGATCGATACCTACATGTTTTCCTACTCAAAAGTTTGCTTTACTAGTTTTCATACATAAGCAAACTTTTAAGTAGGAAAACTTGTATCGATCAAAATGAAATTTTGACCGATACAAATGCGATGAAATGGTTGATTGCGATTTTTCGAAAATGAGTTTAGTGATTTTATATCTTTCAACATGTCGAAACGTGCGAGCGAGAAGTTGTTTGATAGTTGTCAGCCCCTTAAATTTGTATTTGTGGTATCTATTTATCAGATTCAATATCATGTTTTAGGTTTTTCCGAGACGTGGCGGCATCTTACGGAATCTACACAGCGTTTTGGATACTAGCGGTGTGCTGCGGGTTCGGCTTTATCTTCTCAGCAACTCTACTCCCCGAAACCAAAGGAAAGACATTCGACGAAATACAGGACATGCTAAATAACAGGCAAGGATGTATTTTAAATCTTTATTAAACATATCTAATATAATTTGAATGTGTAAAATAATGTAACTTAAATATTCAGTAATAATATTACATAGGAATCGTGTATCACTATAATTTTGGATAAAACATAATTACCTTTTTACAAAATAAATGCCCAAATTACGGCGGGTGTAAGAACATTTTGCAATAAAGTGCTTTTACAGTTTGGCTAGAATAGCACCAAATTAAACCAAAATTTGTATTAGGTATCCTATTTACAATCAAATAAGCATTATTATCATATTACATAAAAAAAATTAATCGCATATATTCGATTTAACTGTTTCAAGTACATGGAATTCCCGTTAACATGAATATAACGTTCTAAGACAGTATAATAATATTCTGAAACACTTACGGCCGGTTTCTGAAAGCTCGATCAAAACTAATCGGATGTCAAGTCACTCGCCATTTCAGCTATTATCTTCTTCTTGTCGTGTCACTAGTTTCTTTCGAAACAGTGTGGTTAAAGGATTTTAAGTGCGTCTCAAGAGGCTCCTTTCGAGCACTTGACACATGTTATAGAACTTTTTAGGTTCTACGACAAGCCGGTTTTCTCACGATGTTTTCCTTCACCGTTTGAGAGTACTGGCACTGTGCACATACATTTTTGAACAGAAAAACTCATTGGTACACGACTGGTTTCGAACCCACGACCTTAGGATCGCAAGGCGGGGCCGCTACCACTAGACCACCAGTGCTATTACATCTAATTAGATAGAGATAGCAAGTGCCTTGACATGCGATTAGCTTTGATAGGGATTTCAGAAACCGGCCGCATTTCTTACACGCTCATTGTTTTTACACCCAGTATATAAAAACTTGTTTTTAAGCCACATATTTTTATTTCCAGGACTAAGGAGAATAAGCCGGTCGACGTTTAAACCTATACATTTAGTAATAAGATAATTATAGCTACAATACAGTACTTATTGTAAATAAATTATACAATACGATACAATTTTATTGTTTACTCTTACCTAAGGCGCCAGGTGAGACCTAGTAGAGTTCTAAACGATACTGAACACTATAATCAAATCGAATATGATCCGATAATATCCGATGATCGAATATGGTATCGAATATTCGAATCACACAGATGTAGAACTTAAAATTAATCTCGTCTACAAAGATCCGTTCAAAAACATGTCTAGTTTGTTTCAAGAATTTACTTCAAATAATATTTTATATCATATTCTCTCTTGCATCGTAAATGATGTGACGATAGATATCTTAGGCCTGTATTTAAACTGTATGCTAGGCTTGTCTGCTAGAGAACACACGCACGGGTGTTCGCTAAGTTTGAAAGCCATTGGTTGCTTGTTTTCTACGAGATCAGATTACCTTGGCTGCACTCATTGTGATGCTACGTTCAATACGGAACGAAATACAGACAATAAATTTAAATTGAGACCAGAAATGAAATTCATACTCGCCGAACGAAATTGTCAAACATCGCGTTGATGGCTCGTCTGACAGCCATCTTGACTCACGGCAAGTGGTTTGTTTTGTAGTGAAAATGCCAAGATCAATGCCAATCACAAGATTTACAACACAATCTACATTCCCTCATTTATCCAAAAAAATACAAAATAAGCCACTCAGTAAGAAAACGTTTCCACATTTATCCGTGAAAAAAATCATACAATAAGCCGTCAGTAGTAAAGAACTCTAAAAAAGCGAAACACCTCTCGCCCCGGCCTTACAAACTATCTTTGAAACTGCAAAGGACAGATCCTAAGTCCCAGAACATCTTTCCCGATCTCCGCGACTCCACAAACCGAGCATAATTTCCCTTTATGCTCGGGTAAGAACGAGGCACCACACAGCGAACATTTCTCTTCAGGCTTTCCTCTGTAGATCGGCTTGTATGATATCCCACAGAGTGTGAACGGGTTATGCTCGTCGTATAGTAACTGGTGTTCGTCTGTGGGCGTCTTCTCGCAAGCTTGCAGTATCTTCCTCGCCTGCTGGGCCACTTCGGGTCTCGGTCCCAGTTCTAGTAACCTTCGGGCGAAGGATGCGGCTGTGCGGAAGTTTTTGAGCTTGTAGAACATGTTCAGAGCTGTCCGTAGAGTCAGGATTTGGTGGACGGGCTGTAGCTTGCAGTGGGTGAAGTATGCTGCCATTTCGCAGGTTCGTTTCTGCTCTTCTAGGGTTGATTTTGGCATCCCTGTTGCGGAAAAATTAGATATTAGTTTATTTATAAAAAAATGAGACCCTAATTCGTTTTTTAATAGTGTGTGTTATTCTTGATGTGCACTGACGTCCTGCAATTGGGTGTATTGTGCATTTGAGACCCTGCGTTTGTTCAATGAGCAGGTTGAGGTTAAAAAACTTCAATAGGGTTAGATTTAAATGTTTGTAAACCAAAAGGTTACTTACAATAACTCTCTCAAAAATAATAAAAATATTATTAATGGATCAATTTAATAAAAGTCTCTCTCGTAAAAACAGAAGATATAGCCTTACTTTGGGGATCTCTAAAAAGGGTAGTCAGAGGAACGTTCAAATACTACATTTGGCACACTCGCATTTAGAGTTTTTTGACAAATTCATTTCAAAAAATGTATCAAAGAAAACAACACAATAAAAAAAAAACTTTAAATCTGAGACTTACAAGCAGCTGAAAAAAGGGAATTTGTATGAGTTATGAGTATATATCTTATGTCAAAACAAAAACATAAAAATCCTATATGACAAGCCATTTTAATTTGCTAATTCTGTGAGCTATGTCGGGTACTTTAGTTCTTTTTCGGATTTCCTAAAAAAATATTAAATTGAATTCAAAAAATAGTATAGTGAGCTCCAGCTTTGTATCTACATGAAGTAGTTGAACGCACTGCACTATGTGTTGCAACTTGTTCTCGGTGGGAATCGAACCCACGGCTTACAGCGCAGAAGGCAGAGCTACTACCAGCTGAGCTGTGATAGCTGTCACGTGTGTAAAAGAGTGGAACTGGCACCTAGATTCACCTAGCTTTAAGACGTTTCAAAGTGATCTTTGTGATCCTACTAATATTACTAGTAGTTCGCCCCGAACTGAGATCTCGTGATGCGACCCGACGAACGTAACAAAACTTTGAGTAGGTGGTAGTCAAAGGCAAGTCCAAACATTATGTTTGGACTTTTTTCTGACTACCGCCTACTAACGTGGTACAGTAACCAAGTTTCAACTCTATTGGCCTATTTATTGAAGAGTTCCGTTGAACAGACCTTGGCTCCATCATCAGACCTGGTCGTTGTCACCATTTTATGAGAACTGAGTACCTCCTTAATTTATTTCAAGAAAAAAAAATAAGAAAAAGCAAAGGAACTGGCCGACCAGTAGAAAAACCTTGATGCCAACGAAACTCTTAGAGATGGGAGCTCTTGGGTCGCTGGTTATCTTAATTTAACTTTTTTTTTGTATCTCAAAAACCGAGCGTCCCAGAAAAAAAGTAAAAATTGTTTTGGAATGTCCAAACAAAGTCCTTTTGTATGACATGTAACTTGATTTTTTTAAGTCACTTTTTTTATTTTTGCCCCCTTAAAAACCCCATATCTTAAAAACCCTTCATCCGATTATACTCATATACTTACCAGTAAATTTCTCAAGTACAAGCTATCGACTTATCAAATTTCATGCAGATCGGATCAACGGTTCGAAAGTTATGGCCAGACAAACATACATACATACATACATACATACATACATAAAATGCCAAATCGACCAAGTTGAAACTAGAATCTTCGTTCGCTTCGCTCACTCGATCAATAAACGCGAAAGTTTGTAAGTATCTAAGTATGGATGTTTGTTACTCTTTCACGTAAAAACTACTGAATGGATTTTACTGAAACTTAACAATAATATAGCTTATACATCAGAATAACACATAGGCTACAAAAGATATTGTGTGACTAATCCTGCGCAGACGAAGTAGCAAGCACCAGATTGTATTGAATAAATACTTTTTTACATTAACCAAACAATTTATGATTTTGCAAAGAGTAGTAGAGCCCTTTTGAAGGGCTCGTCCGGGGAAGTACTACCACCACGCCTTTTTCTGCCGCCAAGCAGCAACGCTGTGTTTCGGTGTGAAGAGTGTGGTTGCCGGTGTAATTACAGGCACATGAGGCTTAACATCTGTATGCCTCAAGTTGATGGACGCAGTTCAGTGCATCGTGGGGCACGTTCCTATCGTGCGTGACTTACGAGGCAATGGTTGCCACTTAGGTGGGCCATCTGCTTGTACCATCAGCTAGTTGTATAAAAAAATATAAAAAAAGACTTCTCACCTTTCCTAGCAGTTTCACACTGCAGTCCAAGCAAGTACTCTCTGCAGATATTTAACAGCTGCTGTGCCTCGGTTAGCTCCGGCTTTGTGTCCACATGCAGTAACGGAACGCATTGCACTATGTGCTGCAACTTCTCGATCGCTTCAACAAACTTGCCCGATGTAGTGAGTTGGTAGCATTGTTGGAGCTGGGATACTAGGTCGTTTAGTTTCGATGCTGTAACAAATGTTGTAGATTAATTCGGGGTCGTCGGTAAAGTAATAAATATGCGTGCAGTGTTTATCCTCTCTCTCCTTTTTTTGTAAATACATATAATAATATAGTAGTAGGTAATATAATATAGAAATATTGAAAACAAACCTCAATTTCATCACCTCAATGTTTGTTCGAATATAATTGGTATATATGGTATTATTTATTTATATTAAAAAGTTGTTACAGACTTAAAACAAAAAGGCGGAGATCTGAGTTTACCAAGGGAGACTCTAAAAGTTAATTCGTTATAATGATAAAGAATCATTTGTATTACAAAAATAAAGGAACTTTAATCCGATAAGTCTTCTTCTCTCAATTTATGGCTCCTGTCCGTCCTTCGACAGACAATCTTGCCAGTGTCAAGTGATTTGTATTGAATACTTTTTAGTCAAGTCAGTCCATAGTCAAGTCGGCCGTCATTTGTTTTGAAGAAAATGGTGGCGGTTTTCTTCAAAACATTGGAAACATTTTCGGACAAATCAGGATGTCACTTAATACACTTTCATTCCAAATGTTTACACTTTGTGCTAACCCCTCAAGTAATGTTGGTTAAAATACCACCGAAATAACACAACACAACTCAAAATAACACTAGAAAAACAATTAAAATGAAAAAGCTATGTTGCTTCCTGAACTGTCAGAAAATGAATCTAATCCGATAAGTCTGTTACCGTCTCTTTTCGTTGACATGAAAATGGCAGTGACAAGCGTATTAGAGCCGTTACAAAATGACGGGAAATATAAATAAGGCCCTACTTTCTACAACAAAGCTTCTTCCTACACTACTTTAGTTTCTTTCGAAAGAATGTGATGAATTCACACATGTTTTTAAGAACTTTTTAGGTTCTACGACATGCCGGTTTCTTCACGATGTTTTCTTTCACCGTTTGAGAGAAATCGCACTGTGTACATACATGCACATACATTTTTGAACAGAAAAACTCATTGATGCACGACCGGTTTTGAATCCACGACCTTAGGATCGGGAGGCTACCACTAGATCAACATTGCTCTCACAACAACAACAAAGCTACTTACTGACTACAGGTAGTAGGTCCTTCCCACTGGCTTCCTTCCAGTTCCTGTGTAGATACGCCGGCAGGGGAGGCAGCGAAGGCAGAGCGGCGAACGTTAGCCGAGCATTCGCGAACATGCTCGCGAACGTATCGAGGTACGGCTCGAAGTTCACTATGCCCACTTGCTCGTTCAGCAATCTAGAAAAAAAAAATTATGAGCTAGTGACGAAATTATCCTTTATATAACTTTTTTTTATACAACTATCTGATGGAACAAGCAGATGGCCCACCTGATGCTAAGTGGTAACCATCACCTATAACAAAAGCATTAAAGCATTGCCTCGCAAGCCATGTACGATAGGAACGTGCCCCACGATGCACCCAGACAGAGAACAAACATCTACGTTCATCACGCAAAAGTTTGTTCTCGGTGGGGATCGAACCCACGCCCTACGTCGCTAAAGGCAGAGCTACTTCCAACTGAGCTGTGAAGGCTGTCAAAATACTACTAATACGCGAGCAAAGCCGCGGTATCATCAAAAAGTTGTCTGGAAGAGATCGCTTTAAGCGATAATATCGACCTTTATATTTAGCCACAGCTCATCTTGCATACGGCAAACATGTCAATTAGCTCATCTACAGGATTTTATATTCATATATACAAGGTGTTCAATTAATTGCTGTTCGTTCGTCTCGCTAAAACTCGAGAACGGCTGGGCCGATTTAGCTGATTTTGGTTTTGAAATGTTGGTCGTAGTCCAGGGTAGGTTTAAACGTTGAGAAAATATGGAAAAATTTCGAGGAAGATAGTAAAAACAACAATTTCATTTTCCCATATAAACTGTTCTACCTAAAGCGAAGTGAGAGTTTTAATGTCGTTAGGATAGGTGATACGAAGTACACCGGGTCACCTAGTGTTATACAAGGTGTTCCATAAGTTGTGTATATAAACTTCAGGGGGCTAAAGTAACCATCAATATGAACAACTTTTTCTAAGGAACCAACACAGTGAACGCGAAAAAAAAAACAGCTGTTTCATACAAAAGTTCAATACCTACCAGGCTAAAATGTATGAAACAGCTGTTTTTTTTTTCGCGTTCACAGTTTATATACACAACTTATGGAACACCTTGTATAAATATTATCGCTATGCTTTACCTGCATGCGATCTCGAACTGTCCCGTAGCGACGTGATCGTGCGCCGTCTTCAGTTTGCTGGATATGGCGGCGCTAGTTCCGCGTGTTGGCGCGACGAAGTAAGAGCTCGCCTCTTCGTTACCGTCTATGTCGGCTGAACGAGAAAACCAAACATTAACTTAACAAAAAAATTCATTCCTCAGATAAATAAATACTGGGGGACTTTCCACACAGCACTATCTAGCCCTAAACTAAGCCAAAGCTTGTAATGTGGGAACTAGATAGCTGATATAATACATATATTCTTTTTTTAAACACCCAGACAGAGAACAAACATCTATGTTCATCACACAAATGTTTGTTTTCGGTGGGGATCGAACCCACGGCCTACGGCGCAGAAGGCAGAGCTACAGAGCAGTTTAAAGAAATAAATGTAATGACTTTACCCTGTCAGTACATATACGAAAATTTTGTATGTTAGAAAAAAAAAAATATTATGCCAAAAAGAGCGACCATCATAATGTTAACACTAGAAATAAAGATAAGCTCGCTGTTCCCACTACTAGGCTCACTAAAGTAAGCAAATCGTTTGCAGGACAATGTGTACGCTTCTTTAACAAAGTCCCAAGCGAGATTCATCAGTTGTCTATTAGCAAATTCAAAAACATAATAAAAAAACTTTGTACAAAATCTTACTATAAGATATCTGATTATATAGATGACAAAAAAGCTTGGGACTGATCTTTGCTCCAACTCATTACAAACACTAAACAATTAAGTAGGTACCATAATAAAATTGTAAAAAGGATTATACAAAAAAACGCTAGGAACCAAGCCGTAAGTTTCTTGCCCGTTCTTCTAGGCTTTGTCGCGAGGAACTGGCCGTAGATTCACCTCGTCACAGATAAGAGAATACTAGTAACCTCGTATATAAGACGTTTCAAAGTGATCCTTGTGATTTTACAGCATAAAGACCATTTTGATTTTGACTGCACATAAATGTATGTGCACAGTGCTAGTACTCTCACACGGCGAAGGAAAACATCGGCATATCGTAGAATCTTCATAAAAATAAACATGTGTCAAGTGCTCAAAAGGAGTCTCTTTGAGGCGCACTTAAAATCCTTCCACTTCCACCTGATGTTAAGTGGTAACCATCACCTATAACAAAGCATAGCCTCGTAAGTCACGCGCAATATAACAGGAACATGCCCTAAGATGCAATGCCCTGCGTCCATCAACTTGAGGCATACAGATGTTAAGCCTCATGTGCCAGTAATTACACCCTCTTCAAACCGAAACACAGCAACGCTGCTTGGCGGCGGTCACGACTTGTGACTGCCAACTGAGCTGTGAAGGCTGTCCAATCAATCATACAACGATATAAAACCATCGTATCTTAAAACTTATTAAAAGTTCTTTTAACCATGCTTACCACAAACCGGCGTCAACTCCTCAGGCAGGTCCAGGTCCTCGTCTCCGACGTCCCAGCCGCCGTCGTCACAAGCGTCCTCCACTGGTTCACCATCACCATTTTCCTCCTGCAACCACGCATAATATTGAAGTCCAAATAAAGCAGAGGGATTCGCAACAGGGTGCCACAAACCATAAAGAAAATAACATTAAGTATTGCTTATCATTCCACACAGCACTGTATACACACACAGCTCCAAAGCTGCACAGCTGCACAGCTCCAAACTGAGCTTTTACTATGGGAACCAGAAATACTTATATACTTTTTCTTGTAACCACATGTAGATTGTAGAGGTTATTTAGTTAGTTTATCTTAATCAGTACCCAATGGCAAAGGCCTTCTCCAACCAAGTAAGGGGGCATCCATTACTTGAGGTGATTTTGGCGATTTATCGACCCTTCGTGAGATGCCGTGAGATTTTGCTCGACCCCCTCCCCCGCTCCTAATCTCACGTGAGATTTTTTAACGTGAGTATTTTTCATGTTATGAAAATGTGTCCTTGATTAACTCAATCAAGGACACAAAATTGAAAAAAACATAATTTGCTTCATTATTTTTGTTTAAGATTTTAAATGTTCCAGTAAAATAAAATACACAAATTTTCTCCCAATTCTATACTGTTGCTCGCGGGAAAATAAATTACGTGATATTTGCCGAGACCCCCCCTCTCCCGTACGTGAGATTGGGTGAGGTTCTGCTCGACCCCTCCCTCCTCCACCTCAAAGAAATGGACGTCCCCTAATTAGGGTCTCTCGTCGCTTTGCTAACCAACCTAAGATTGTAAACTAGGGCCTTGTTTATATTGCAGAGTAGGTATACTATGCCTATACAAGGTGTTCCATAAGTTGTGTATATACACTTCAGGGGGCTAAAAGTACCCATCAATATGAACAACTTTTTCTAAGGAACCAACACTGTGAACGCGAAAAAAAAAACAGCTGTTTCATACATTTTAGCCTGGTAGGTATTGAACTTTTGTATGAAACAGCTGTTTTTTTTTCGCGTTCACAGTGTTGGTTCCTTAGAAAAAGTTGTTCATATTGATGGGTACTTTAGCCCCCTGAAGTTTATATACACAACTTATGGAACACCTTGTATATGCCTATACTAATAGGTATAATATAGTTACATGAGGTTCCTTGAGCAGATCATCATCATCATCCCCCCAGGCGCCGGCGGCCTCCAGCGGCTCGTCTCCCGCGTCGGCCGCCACGCCAGTATCGGCGCCTGCGCGCGCGTTGCCGGCCACTTCGAAGAAACTCCTGTTAACAACCAATAAGCATCGAACATCACATCTGTTACGTATTCGTGCATTTATTTCTATACACAATTATTGCTATATTGGTGGACTTGGTGGACTTTCCACACAGCGCTATCTAGCCCCAAACTAAGCCAAAGCTTGTAATATGGTAACCAGATAGCTGATATAATACATATATGTAATTTTTTTTTTTAAATACATACTTATAATTAATAATAACACCCAGGCAGAGAACAAACATCTATGTTCATCACACAAATGTTTGTTCTCGGTGGGGATCGAACCCACGGCCTACAGCGCAGAAGGCAAAGGTTGAGCTGTGAAGGTTGTCAAAAATATTAAGAATAGACAAGAGTGAATAAGTGTCTTCTAGACCGTTCTGCTCCAAATGTCGCTACATCGGCGCTTACCATCAGGTGAGATTATAGCCAAAGGACGGTTATTCATTATTAAAAAAACCGGGATCACCGGTGGTCTAGTGGGAGTGACCCCGCCATTCGATCGTAAGGTCGCCGGTTCGATTCCGGTCGTGCACCAATAGATTTCTCTTCGATAAATGTTTGTGCGCAATGCCAGTGCCATGCTCTTAAACGGTGAAGGAAAACATTGTGAGGAAACCAGTTAGTATTCTAACAGCGGCGATAAACTTGCAACCTGTCACATATAATACTTACTATTGCAAAATGTTGGTATGTGCCAAATGTAATATTCGGACGAACCTCTTACTACCCCCCTTAGATATCCTTTCGAGTTGGCACTTGGTACTAAGAGATCTGAGGGGATATCTTCCGTGCCTAGGAACCAAAGTCGTAATGCTGTTCTTTTGTTATTGCCTGATAAAAGATTCTCTAACTTACTTGGACACAGCAAGTAGCGGCCAGTTGGGTTGCGCCTTGAAGACCGGTAGTGGAGGCCTAAGGAACACCGCGTCAGGGTTGGCCTCCGGGATAGGCAAGTTCGCGGCCTCGAGAAGTACTTTCAGATTGGCCGCCTCTTCGTCTTGCTTGTGGTTTATCGCTGTCAGGTAGGCGAGGGAAATCTGAAATAAAAGCGAGACGAAAATTGTTTTTTTTTTTAATTTGTTTTAAAGAGTTTAGAGGAAATCACGAGTTTTACTTCATACGGGTCGTGGAATTAAACCCCACTCGGATAATAACTTTTGGGACATTATAAAAATCTTTGGAAATTTAAACAGCTATTTAAGGTGGATCTTTGAGACAGTAAGGGCAGGTACACAGGTATCTTAACCATTATAGTTACAGACTCTCTATTACCATTTAAGGTATAAGTTCTAGAAATGACTTTATTTCACTGATAAATTAATCAAACTTTTTGGTGATAAAACTTGTTTAGATCATATTTAATTATCAGGAGGCTCAATGATCGACGTTTATTGACGGTAGGCGTGAGTTTGTCGGGCGAAGAGAATAAAACGAAACGGTATAAGAAGAAAAAAATCAAAAGAAGTTACTATTCACTAAAATATGATTCTCAATGGATACAGGATAGTCTAATCTACAATTATACACAGACAATCCGCCAAACACGTAATGCGCATTCGCGATGTAAACCGATTCGATCTGTAATGCCGGCAATCAGAGTGACGGTCTTGCCACTCTAAAATAATCAACGCGCCGTCATATTCATATCTTTTGTTATACTCGTATTTCAAAACATGGTTATTTGCGATTTTTCAAGACTACATTCAGTGAACATCTTCAAAAATTTTTAAATATTGAAGCTGCGATTTCTTGAAGAGTAGGTAAACGCCAAAAAACTAATGAGATCCTTGGGATTTAATTGAATAAATCTACATCTACATCTACACTAATATTATAAAGAGGAAAGATTTTGTATTTTTGTATGTAACGAATAGGCTCAAAAACTACAGGTCCGATTTCAAAAATTTCACTATTAGAATGCTACATTATCTCTGAGTAACATAGGCTATATTATATTTAAAAAAAAAACAGGGATCCTTACTAAAACTCCAATAATGTAACCCAAGGTGGAAAACAAAAACCTTACATCGCGTGCGCTGCGAAAACTATTGATGATAGAACAAAATAATGGACTACGATTTTGTAGAACATGTCATCACCTACGAAAAATGTCGCGACAGCTTAAGTCTAACTATTATAGTTATATCACAATAAGTGTTCTTTTATTATAAAAAAATAATTGAAATGCCGCCGCTAGAAAAGGGTCTTTATTTGTACCTTGGTATTAATCCACATCCAAAATCATTTCATATTTAAGACGGTTTCAATACCTATAGATTACTTCTTAAATTTTTCAAATCGGACATTCTATTCAAAAGATATGACGAAATTAAAAATGTTAACAGGTCCACGGGTCACGCACGGGGTGCGATTTCACTCACTCAAGGAGAAGGGCGTGCAAATGTATGAAATAAGTAGACGCGAGGCTCGAACCCACGGTCTAAGTTTATCCTAAAATGTATGACCACCCATGCGAAGCTGGGACAGGCCGCTAGTATCTTATAACTTTAACTTAGAGTGAAAATCCCAGAATAGTTCTCCATAGCCCATACACACCTGTCCAGAATTCTTCAACAGCCTAATCCGCTCCGGCACATCACCCAGCAGCAAAGCGCCCTGGAACTGCGCGGACACGTCCTTACGTATCTCGGCTATCTTGGTCATCTTCTTCAGCTTATCCAAGTTGCCAGTGATGAGGTACAGGAAGGATAGCTTGTCGAAGTTCTTGGTGCGTTGGTAGCACATTTCTACAATCTGGTGGTAGAGGAAACATAATTAAATAAAAGAAAATACAGCTACACAACTTTGATCCTCAGCCACGGTAGATATCTAATATCTAGTGTTTTGTAATTGCATTGTAACAATCAATAATAATGCTAATTTAAATACTTTGCTGGGAAGGCCTTGCATATTTTGGTGTAGAACATGTAAAGTGTCAGGCTTTCCCGTTGTCGAAGAGACTAGTTTAAATGTTGGGCAATAGGCCCCACTGCTTGTAGGCCCTTATTAGTACTGTTACTAACTCTACGGACTCCGTTAGAATAATTACAACCCCTCAGAACTCTTAGTACCAAGAACCAACTCATCATTCTTTAAGGATGTCTAAAAGGGTAGTCTGAGGTATGTCCAAGTATTAAATTTGGCACATTCCCACATTTTGTGCTTGCTTTTGTTTTGTTGCTTTTTTTGATGGTAATGACTTTCACTCTCAAGCTTGACTTATACAACCAGTTGTCAAAATGACATTCACGCATGTCAGTCCTCCATATTTTTAGTAAATTGTGTTGCTCTATTTGAGCAAGAAAATCTTGAAGCGCTATCAAATGACGTAAAAAATGTAGAAAATAAGCAATGAAAACAGTTATCTATACTGCTAAGCGATATTTATATACACTGTACACAGAGCCGAACCAGGCTCCATATATCGATGAAACAACGCCTTTCGCTTTGTCTTTCGAAATGTCTTTTGCAAAATAGACTTTGACTTTTAATAGAGTTTACCTAATAGTTTTACCTGATGGTTTCCAGTAGTAAGCGCGGCCTGAGCGAGTTTATCCCACGCATCGGTCTCGTCCAAGCTCTTAGCTGCTTCGAGAGCCACCTCTATGTTACCGCACTGCAGCGCCAACGACAAGCGAGTGCGTGGATCCTTTACAAAGTGCAACGCCACTTCAGGATAACCTAGAGGAAAAATCGTTTATAAATACATACAAAATATAATATTAACAGCAGTAAGCAAACTGCCAAGGAGTGGAACACTTTGGAACACGTCGTCGGTATTTCCGGAACGATATAACTTGGGAATATTTAAGACTAATCTGCACTTTCTATTTTTACGTACATTTGTCTTATATTATACTTTTTGTTACTAGCTTTTAAATCTAAGGTCCACGTATGTTTGTGTGACAAATAAATACCTTTTCTTTCTTTAAGACAAGAGTGAACAAGTGGATTATAGCTAAGCGTGCTCCACCTTAGACTGCATCTTCGCTTACCATCAGGTGAGATGGCAGTCAAACGTCTAGCTATTAACAATTAAAAAAAGCACTGGTGGTACAATGGTGGCGGCCCCGCTTTCGTTCTAAGGCCGTGGGTTCAATACCAGTCGTGACTGCTGCCAAGCAGCGTTGCTGTGTTTCGGTTTGAAGAGGGTGTAATTACAGGCACATGAGGCTTAACATCTGTATGCCTCAAGTTGATGGACGCAGGGCAGTGCATCGTAGGGCATGTTCCTGTGTTATTGCGCGTGACTTACGAGGCTATGCTTTGTTATAGGTGATGGTTAACACTTAGGTGGGCCATCTGCTTGTTCCATCAGCTAGTTGTATAATAAAAACCGCTAGGAACCAAGCCGTAAGTTTCTTACCTGTTCTTCTAGGCTTTGGTCGCGAGGAACTGGCAGTAGATTCACCTAGTATATAAGACGTTTCGAACTGATCCTTGTGATTTTACACAATAAAGACCATTTTGATTTTGACTGCAAAAATGTATGTGCACAGTGCAGTAATTGTACTGGTAATTCTACGACATTCCCTGGCATTGGCCAGGGCATGTCGTAGAATCTACATAAACCTGAGTCAAGTGCTCGAACCTCTTTGAGGCGCTCCAATCCTGAATGGCGTCCCACTAATGTTTGTTCTAGCTTTAGGTGCCATAACCTAAAGCGCAGAGCCAAAATCACAAGGATCACTTTGAAACGTATTAAAGCTAGGTGAATCTAGGTGCCAGTTCCACGTGACCAAAGCCTAGATAGCCTAGGTACTGATAACACATACCCTTTTCCTGCAAGTATGAGATGATGCTCTGTCCGACGAGTTTGGCCGTTCGCACCATGTGCAATACTTGATCATATTGACGCGTCACCAGAGCAAGTTTGAATCTGAAAACAATAACTAATTAGAAAAAAAAACTAAGCCAGAGACGGCCACTAATAGGCCTACAATTCATGAGAAAGGCTTATAGTGGCTGTTATTTTTTCACTTTTGGCTATCATATTAATACTGTAAATGTGAAATGTTTTGTCCGGAATAAAACCAGCACCTCTTGCGTATCTATCTGGTCGTCACTAAGAAATCTTCATCCGGAACATATTTCCATGTGATTATATGAAAAATGGATTTATCCAATCCGGCTACGCCAATTTGACTTACGTTAAGATATAAGTAAAATGCTGCTTTGTAAAAATACATGTTTAGAAGTAAAATACTTTAAAATCCCTGGACTTTTAACAACCACACAGTTTACATAACTCGTGGGACTTATATGCAACATAGTTATATCCATTCAGGCTGCGCCAGTTTTACCTGTACTCAGTAGGATCGATGTTCATCATCTTAGGTCGGCACTCGCGATCCAGGCAAACCACACGCGCGCCTGTCTCACTGGCTAGCACCTTCATTACGTACACCGGCGTATCTAGCGTACGGATGATGCCGTAATCACTGCAAAAACAACAATATTACATAAAATAGAAAAGTATTACCCTCAACGTTATGATGCACATAACGTTAACACTAGAATTAAAAACAAATCATGTATTCCTAATTTTCGACTACAAAAGGTAAATGGCTCGTTATTGGGGAACGGTATACGCTTCTATAATAATCTTCCAGAAAGTGCCACTGGGCTTCCTATTAGAAAATTTAAAGTGTACATTAAGAATAATCTAATAAGGAAAGCTTATTATACTTTAGATACTCTGCCCATCGGCTGCTAACATGTCTGAAATGTCTGTACTGTACCTACTATTGTGTGTTTGATTTTTATTTTTCTCAGATTTGATAGATTGTATTTAATTTTATAGATAGAGCGCAACAAAGGCTCGAAAGTGTTCGCAAGAGATCTGTCTATTGGGCAAAGTCAGTTGACAAAACTGAAGACTGATAGTGGCAGTATCGTTTCCTCGAAGCCGGAAGTTTTAAGAGAGCTCGAGAAGTTCTATGGACAACTATACACCTCATCGCAAAGTCCTGCTGCAAGCACGACTAGCGATACAAGAGCCCGTTTAACTCGACACTACACGGAAGACATCCCGGACGTCAGCCTATACGAGATCCGAACGGCTCTCAAGCAGCTTAAGAACAACAAGGCACCGGGAGAAGACGGAATAACGACAGAGCTTCTGAAAGCGGGCGGAACGCCGTTACTTAAAGTCCTTCAGAAGCTATTCAATTCTGTTATCTCCGAGGGTACGACGCCAGAGGCATGGGGCAGGAGCGTGGTGGTACTTTTCTTTAAGAAAGGTGATAACACCCTCTTAAAGAATTATAGGCCCATCTCGCTGCTAAGCCATGTCTATAAGCTGTTTTCGAGAGTAGTTACCAATCGTCTCGCTCGTAGGTTTGACGACTTCCAGCCTCCCGAACAAGCCGGGTTCCGAAAAGGCTTTAGCACCATAGACCACATCCACACGCTCCGGCAGGTTATACAGAAAACCGAAGAGTATAACCAGCCACTTTGTTTAGCGTTTGTGGACTATGAGAAAGCCTTTGATTCAGTCGAAACCTGGGCAGTCCTAAGGTCACTCCAGCGATGTCAAATTGACTATCGGTATATCGAAGTGTTGAAATGTCTATACAGTAAAGCCACAATGTCTATCCGACTCCAGGACCAAAGCACGGATCCTATCCAACTGCAAAAAGGGGTGAGACAGGGAGATGTAATTTCTCCGAAACTGTTCACCTCGGCACTGGAGGATGTTTTCAAGCTGCTGTCCTGGAATAGGTATGGCATCAACGTCAATGGCGAATACATCACTGACCTTCGATTTGCCGACGACATAGTCATAATGGCGGAATCGCTGGAAGATCTAGGCACGATGCTCAGAGACCTCGATATTGTCTCCCAACAGGTGGGTCTTAAGATGAACATGAGCAAGACGAAAATCATGTCTAACGCTCATGTCGCACCCGTGCCGGTATATGTTGGGAGCGATATCATCGAAATTGTAGACCACTATGTGTATCTGGGTCAGACGATCCAACTAGGTAGGTCCAACTTCGATAAAGAGGTCAGCCGACGAATCCAACTCGGATGGGCAGCGTTCGGGAAGTTACGCCGCATCTTCTCGTCACAGATACCGCAGAGCCTCAAGACGAAAGTCTTCAACCAGTGTGTGTTGCCAGTGATAACGTATGGAACTGAGACGTGGTCGCTCACTATTGGCCTCATCAATAAGGTCAAAGTCGCTCAACGGGCTATGGAGAGAGCTATGCTGGGAGTTTCACTACGAGATAGAATCAGAAATGAGGAAATCCGCAGGAGAACCAAGGTAGCCGACATAGCTCGCAGAATCAGCAGGTTGAAGTGGCAATGGGCAGGTCATATAGCTCGAAGGACTGATAACCGATGGGGAATAAAGGTCCTCGAATGGCGACCACGAACAGGAAAACGAAGCGTGGGACGCCCTCCCACCCGATGGACTGACGACATTGTTAGGATCGCGGGTGGTCGGTGGATGGAGAGGGCACGGAATCGTTCTTCCTGGAAATGTATAGGGGAGGCCTATGTCCAGCAGTGGACTTCTTTGGGCTGATGATGATGATGATTTAATTTTATGCATTAGGTATTATCAGTTTGAAGCGTAGCATGTGCTGTCTTATAAATTTGATTATGTTTACCTTTTCCTGTATGCCTACGCCTCACTAAACTTCAATATTTTATTATATTACTTTGTAAAAGGATCATACAAAATAACGGTAGGAACCAAGCCGTAAGTTTGTTGCCTGTTCTTCTAGGCTTCGCGTGGAACTGGCACCTAGAGTCACCTATCCTTGTGATCCTTGTGACTTTATTGAATAAATAACTTTTGACTTTGACTTTGAAAACGGTAAGGTAAAACATCTTGAGGAAAACAGTTAGTGTTCAATAGGCTTGCAACCCTTCACGTATGGTGCTCGAAAGAAGCCTCTTTAAGGCGCACTTAAAATCCTTTCACCACACCGTTTCGAAAGAACTATTGACACGACAAGAAGAAGTGGTCTTGTTCAGACTGATGATGATTCGCAAAAAATAAATCATTTCTAAATAACAGACTAAAGTCCTCATCAGGTATAGCATAATAGAAGATCAGTAAGTTATTTATTTATTTATTTATTTTAATTAATTAGTACGGGATATTCCAATTACATGAATTAACAATTATTATATGAATTACTTCAACAATCACAAAAATTAATTTACAATAATGACAAAAATAAAAAATAATAATTAATGAACACAGCAATAAACTATATTAATAAATAATAGTAATAGGTATTCAAATCAAGAAATAAAAATAAATAAAATTAAATATCAAATTCACATTACTTTAGACTTACAGCTAGAATCTCACTCCATGCATCCACAAACAAATCACAGTCCTTGTTGGTCTTGAGAAGATTGTATTTCATTATATAACACCACCCAGTTACAAGATGCAAGATATTTATTCGCAGAAATAAGTGTTACATATGAGTCGTCTAGTTTCAAATGCGGCAATCTGTGCTTCTTGACCAAAATTACTTCTTGATATGACAGCACAGATAATTTTGAATAAAACCATTTTAGTTTGACATTGAATGAATTTGTCATTGAAAATGCTGAATGAAATCATAGGTTGGGATCAAATCCTGCGACCTGTTATACTTTAAATTCAAACGCGGCAATCTTTTTTTTAATTTACCAACGTTTTAGCAAAAGTCAAATTGCCGGTTTTGAAACTAGTGGACTCTATGTTGTTACTATGAAGCAAACAAAAGCCCTGCCCACCCTAGCCAGTTAGCAAACAAAAATCACTCACCCATCCTTACAGCAGTACTTGATGTGATTCTGCGTGGTGTAGACAAACACCGGCTGCGCGGCGGTGTCGTCGAACGCGCCGGACTTGACCCTGGCGCCCTCTGCGACGGTGCACAGCTGCTCTAGCCGCCGCGTGCACAGCGTCACCGAGTGCTTGCCGAGGAGGGCTACCACTGACATGTCGCCGTTCCAGATCGCGTAGCGGCATTTCGCTATTTTCACCTGAAGGATACATACAATGTGTTGATGGATATTTTTTTACAAGCCATAGAAAGCTTATAGACTCGGGTACGCATCAATATAAACAATTTTGACAGTTGAACGCTTCAAAAATCATAAAAAAAATTGGTGCACTTCTTAGTGTGAGGACTTACATGCGAGCGAGTCTCTAGGTTAAATGGATGGTATAGGCGGTGGGTACATCAATCTGAGCAGTCTGCGTTCCCCTCCGGGTATAGACTTCATATTGTGCACGCCACTCTTTGAGGCCCTGCACCAATTCAATTCATCTAGTACCCCCTACTACGCTACCAACCCCTCCCCTACCACACTCCCAACCCCCCCCCCCCCCCCAACCCTACGACAATCCCAATCCCCATACAACATACCCAACCCCCTCGTATCCCAATCCCAAACTTTACCACACCCTTACCTTTAACCTATACCACATTCCCAACCTCTCAAGCCTCCCCCTCAGACTACCACACTCCCAACTCCTCAACCCCCCTTTCTACCACACTCCCGACCTCTCAAACCCCCTTTCTACCACACTCCCAACCCCTCAACCCCCCCTCCAATCACACTCCCAACCACCCTCTTCCACACACCCAACCCTCCCGGTCTACCACACTCACCGAAGCGATGGTCCTCTTCTGCTGCACATCCAACAGCTGCACACACTCCGGCTCTCGCAGCAGCAGCATGCCAGTGCCGGCGTACATGATCTCTTCACACAATGGCGTCGAGATCTTCTTGGAGACCTCGTTCTTCAGGTTTTTGATCACCAACTGCAAGGAAATAAATCATATCAAAGTCAAAAGTAATTCAGTTCTTTTTCTATTTAAATATTATAGACATTTATTTACACAGAAAATTACAAGGATCACTTTGAAACGTCTTAAAACTAGTGAATCTAGGTGCCAGTTCAGTTCCACGCGACTAAGCCTAATAACCTAAGAACATGCGGAAAAAGAAACTCAGCCAGCCAAGTCCAGAAGTGGACTTTTTAGGACTAATGAAGATGATACTGTGGATACTTTGAAGAATGGTTAAATACCTAGCTAAATTTGTCTATAAGTTCAAATTGTACTTAACTAGTTTAAGCGCCCGAAATATAAATACATTTTGTGATACCCGAAAAGGGCGAATAAGTCCAAAGTGCATTGCATAATATGTAAGAACATTATTTTTTAAATGAAATACAAATCAATAAGTTTATTTTGTGTCACAAAAACATAGGCGAATTACAAAGAACAATAATGTTTAGGACTAACTAACCAATATTGTTCTTTATATTTCGCCTATGTTTATGTGACACAAAATAGACGTTTTATGATTTGACTAGGAATTAGGTTACTACGTATTATCTTGTATCTCACCTGATTGTTTTTCTCCAAGGCCGCGAATCTGTTCCTAGCGACCCACACGGCGCTGGTGGCGTGCCCTCGCAGCGGCTCGAGATTCGGCGTCTCTCCCTCGCGCGGCGCGGAGTACAATTCGTACGTGCTAGTGTCGCCCACTCGCCAGTTCACCAACACGCACCATTCCGCGTGGTTTAGCGACATGCTGTAATAGACAAAAACATGTGAGCCGGTATTTAATGACAGTTGGATTTTCTGGCACGTTTATTGCTCCGAAAAACGCGGGGAAACTTTACAATTTTATTCTTATACAAGCTGGTGCCCGCGACTTCATCTGCGCAGGATTAGTCACACAATATCTTTATAAATTGTAGCCTATGTGTTATTATGATGTATAAGCTGTATTATTGTAAAGTTTCATTAAAATCTATTCAGTAGTTTTTACGTGAAAGAGTAACAAACATCCATCCATCCATCCATACTTACAAACTTACGCGTTTATAATATTAGTAGGATATAAACTTTTTAGGTTCTACGACATGCCGGTTTCCTCACGATGTTTTCCTTTATCGTTTGAGAGTACTGGCATTGTGCACATACATTTTTTAACAAAAAAACTCATTGGTGCACGACCGGTTTCGAACTCGCCTTATGATCGGAAGGCGGGGCCGCCGCTACCACTAGACCACCAGTGCTCTAGTGTGGCCACAGCCTTTATTTTATTATCATTACCTGTAAGGCTGATGACGACCACCGCCTTTGAGGCCCATCACAGGAGCGTCCCTATTCACAGCCATGTCCAACTTACGGAGAATCCTGGAAATAAAACAAAATATTGCAATTCATTAAAAAATCACAATTCAAATATCGTTATATAATAATAAGTTTTTCTTCTGACGCGGAGCGGGCAGCGTAGATTCTAGACGACCAATCAGATTACATTACGAGTTTAGACGATATAATAATGTGTTTTTCAAATGATCTGATTGGTCAGAAAACATCGTAAGGAGACCAGTGTTTAACCAGTATGTAACTTGACAGCCTTCACAGCTTAGTTGACAGCCTTCACAGCTTAGTTGGCAGTAGCTTTGCCTTCTGCGCCGTAGGCCGTGGGTTCGATCCCCACCGAGAACAAACATTTGTGTGATGAACATAGATGTTTGTTCTCTGAAAATAAAGTATATAATGTATTATATCACCTATCTGGTTCCCATATTACAAGCTCTGGTTAGTTTGGGGCTAGATAGTGCTGTGTGGAAAGCCAACCAATATTTATTTATATTAAATAAATAAGTAACCAACCTGTCTTTGATGTAGAACAGCATGTTGTTATGAACAGCCGAAGCTGGCCGTTCTCGTTGCAGCTTGAACAGCACCATGCCGGCGTCGTGGCCGGCCGCGAACAGATTCAACGTCGGGTGCATTGCTAGCACCCAGTATCTGAAAGAAACGACATCTTAAAAACTGCAGTCTTGGTCCAGTAGCACCCTGAATATAGACTAATTGTTGAATTGGAAAAGAAGAAAAATCAAAATATATTCAGAGATTTTTTTTTACCTACTAGCTGATCGAACAAGCCGATATAAAGTGGTAACTATCACCTATAACAAAGTATTGTGCGTGACTTGCGAGGCAATGCTTTGCTATTGGTGATGGTGACGACATAACATCAGGTGGGCCAATGCTTGTGCAGATAGTTGTATTAAAAAAAAAGAGTCAGAAGATCAAACCTAAACACTGTTTAATCTTAATTATTTGAAAGCATTAATATGCTTTCAAATAATTAAGATTAAACATTTTAGTAATACTTGCATACCTCTCATGCTCCCTGCGGAAAGTGTGCAGACATGTGCGTTTACTCATGTCCCACACACGGATGCTCTTGTCTTCAGAGTTGGAGAGGATCAGCTCGTGCTTGGCGTGGAACTGCGCGCACGACACGTTGTTGTAGTGGCCGCGGCATGTGTCTACCTCCCATGCCTGGAGAAGAATGGTAATAATGTAAATATAAATATTAGTGGAAAGCCACACAGCACTATCTAGCCCCAAACTAAGCTAATGTTTGAAATATTGTAATAGGGAACCAGAAAGCTGATATAGTACACCTTTTTTTTTGTAAATACATACTTATACAAGGTGTGAAAATAGTAGTACCGAGAAACTTCAGGGGGCTAAAGCACCCATCAATATGAATAACTTTTTTTAAGGAACACAACTGTGAACGCGAAAAAAATCAGCTGTTTCATACTTTTAGACATGTAGGTATTGAACTTTTGTATGAAACAGCTGTTTTTTTTTCGCGTACTTTAGCCCCCTGAAGTTTTTTGGTACTAGTATTTACACATCTTGTATAATAATAATAACATCCAGACAGAGAACAAACATCTATGTTCATCACACAAATGTTTGTTCTCGGTGGTAATCGAGCCCACGGCCTACGGCGTAGAAGGCAGAGCTACTACCAACTGAGCAGTGAAGGCTAAGTCATATGATAGAAACTAATAGAATAAGCGCTTATTATTATAGTTTTGTTTCGTGTTACTCAGTCAGATACCTTGTTTGGAGAGCTTGGTGGCCACCAATAGGAACTAAACTCTTGAAACAAGTATCTGCCTAAATAATACAATATAAAACTATTACAGATACATTAAAAAAAAGCTTGTGATAGGTATCGTGTACGCACGGTCCGATTTTTTGATAATTCATTTGTATAGCGTAATGATAAAATAAAATATGTAGTGGCGCTAGTATCGGGGTAGCCATTCGCCTTAATCATGGATTGGAGTAGAGAGGATATTAGAATTCATAAAAAAATATGAATCCACCATCACCTTTTATTCCTCTTTTTGACCTTTTTATTTTTGTTCAAGAAGGTAATTAAGATGCAGTAAATAATTATTAGCCGCCATGTGATACAGCGCTACCGCCTCTTCCATGTTTTCCGCGAAATGAATAATCGCAACGTTCTAGATATTTTTTTTGTGCTTTTTTTTAAGTGGCCAATCACTTCGTCATTGATCGAACATGAACTTTTATCGTGACAACGCGAACACGAATCTTAGCCGTCAAGTCTGGCCATAGCACAAGAGCAAAATCTGCAAGTTATATTGCAAAAATATACATATAACATAACTAGTAAATAAAGAAGCATAAATACCTTTGCATCATTCATTCTCCACAGTTTGACTTGTCTGTCGTCGGCAGCGGACACGATAAGCGGCAGTGTGGGGTGGAACGATGCCCAGTTGACACCTCTGTCGTGGCCTTCCAGCACATGCCTGACTACTGCGTCTGCCTGCAACAGGTTTATGCAAGTGGACGGTAAGATAGGCCAGTGCCTATGGAGCAAACATTTTTGTAAAGATAAAATGAGTTCAACTAGAATAACTAGAGTTCTCTTTGACAGAAAGAGAGAGAAATAAAGAAAGAGAGAGAGGAACTCTGCCAGGTAATGCAAAGACATTTTATCACAGAGCATATGAAATCAGCATAAGAAGTTCGTGAATTTTCGATTTACGAAATTGTTTATAATTAGCTATAACCATAGTTATACAACATAACATTTTAAGAAGCAAAAACTCCAACCTATTTTTCAAAATCTAATTGTTATAGAAGATTATAAAAGTGCCCATTAAAAAAAAACAGAAACAGACATTATTATCATCTCCACACACTCTAAGATGGTGGTACAAACTCATTCCTCTTACCTGCCCAAACAAATCTGTCGCTTGAGGATTCCTCAAATGCTCAGCCAGTCCACTTGGCCCTGGCGCCACATTCTTCTTCCTCAGCCCCGAGTAGTCCCACACTCGGACTGACTGGTCCAAGGAGGCAGAGACAAGAAGATCATCAGTCGGGTGGAACTGTGCACACATCACATAGTGGTTGTGGCCAGTGAGCACGCTGATGCATTGACGGGACTGCCAATTCCATATTCTTATTGTCTGTAGATAAAATTTATAAATAAAGTCAATGTGGGTTTATGTAGTAACAACCCATGAATACACTACACATCTAATTAAAATTATAGAATAGATGAGAGTAAAAACATATTTGTTTTATGTCACTTAACAAACCATAACATAAACAAATACAATACTACTATTAAAATTTCAGTGATGAAAAAAAGGTTCCACTCATCATTTGCCATAGATGCCATGCTCAGGGGCTTGTATGATGCTGGTTTTCAGTAGCGATGTAACAATCTCAAAATTTTTCAAACCGACTCAAACCGGTCTGAAAAATAAACAAACCGACTTGTAAATCGAACCGCAAAAATCTATGTAAACCGGTTTGAAACCGGGTTACAAACCGAAATGACAAAGTCAATACGACGAACCAATTTGTATTGCTCATGCTAGAATTTTATGTTATGGAAACCGAAACGAATGAGTTAAATTTGTATTCATAATCCGGTATGAATACAAATTTAACTCATTCGTAGAACCCAAGAACAAATTGAATCAACTTTGTCAAGTCAATCTCATTTTCATATTTCGGTTCGATCCGACCCGAAGTACCGACTCGCGGTTCCGCGCCGCACCGTGCGTGAGTTGAAGAGGGACAGCGATCAACAAACCGCTCGCTTACTCAACTCGTCCAGATCGGTTTGGCATAGGTTCAACCCCACTTGAACGGTTTGAAGCTCAACCCGGGTTGAACCGGGTTGGTAACCCGAGTCGTAACATCGCTAATTTTCAGTTGCTGATTCACCGCCGAAAGTAAGTGGTGTGAACGGTGACCTGCATTCCATGCTTTAAAATAACCATTATATCTAGTAATTCAATAAGTTATCACCTGATCATCAGAAGCACTCAATATCCAGGGATATTCATGATGGAAGAATGTTGTGCGGATGTAGTCCAAATGGCCCAGCAGTGTGAACAGACATCTTCTCAGTTTGTAGTTCCAAACCTAGGACCAAACATTGATCTGGGTAAGAAATGTATGCAGGAATACTTTTTGACAAATCTTATATCAAATTTCTATATTTAAGAGCAGAATATGAGCCTGAGTTATCCATGTGTACTCACAGGAATATTTATATAGAGCTTTAATACGTTTACTGCTTCAAATACGTGTCAAAAACATGACGAAATACGAGTATCAAAATTAACAATAACGGAGCATACCTTGATCTTGTAATCATCACCTCCGGACACAAATAAGGGCTGTTGAATGTGGAAACAGATTCCTCGCACAGGGCCATCATGTTCGTCGAATTTCTCCAGTAAAGTGCACATACGATAGTCCCAGAGCTGAATCACTCCATTGTGCAAACTCGCCAGAACCCATGGTCTCTTCGCATGAAAGGATATGCCTTTCACCCTGGCCGACTTCGTTTCAAATTTTGTTAGCATTTTGACCACGTATAAGGCCTAAAATTATTAAAACTCTCAGAAAACAATAATGCTTCGCAAATTGACACCCAGCCAGCCTGACCGGCTGACGTGACACGTCCAACAAAACAAAGTCATTCATTCACTCAATTCCATAGGCTATAAATGCTTAGAGTTGTGATACCTTCCGATTTTTCAACAACATTGAACAAAAATAACAATAAAGCAAAATAATTCTCAAATGATTCAGCAATGTAACCAGTCATCTCATACCGTCAACGTAAAAACCCGTTTTCTCTCTTTTCTCTCCCTTAAATTCAAATCCAAAGGCAAGGTTATTCGTCGAAATGAACGAATAGATTAATTGAAAGTACGGTCATTTGAACGATATATGAAGGAGTGAAGTCGGCGAGAAAGGGTCCGGTTAATTTACGACCAAGTATTACACAGCCCGAAAATGTACAACCCGGAAAGCACAGCCTGGAAAACACGGCCCGGATTCCATGTACAAAATGTACATGAAATCCGGGCCGTGTTTTCCAGGCTGTGCTTTCCCAGCACAGTCGGGATTGTACAGCCAGGATTGCACGACCATGGATTCTGTGACCATGCTCTGATTGGTCGAAAGCCTATGCTCTGTTTAGATGCACTACACAGTAAGTATAGGGAAGTAGCACAGATTAAAAATTATATAAAATAAGAGAATAATTCAGAGATTAATGTTAGAAAAAAATTAAATTCTGGCACATCGGCGGCCGCTGCCGCGGCACGCTCGCTTTGCTCGCTCGCCTCGTGCGTAATTTATATGTTTTAACATAACCTAACCAATCCGAGTCGGATCAACAAGTGAGTGAGTAAGTAATTGACGAGTGTAAACAAAGCCTAAGTTTTGGCATCAAAATTTTGGCTGCGTTTTATCGGGTCGTGCTTTCCAAAGGTGTGCTGAATTTGTACGGCTTGGAATGTACAGCCTTGGATTACACAGCCATGGATTTCGCGACCAAATTGTACATCAATTCCGGGCTGTGTTTTCCTCCGCTGTACAATACTTGGTTGTACATTATTGGCACCCGGCGAGAAAGACGTAAAGACGACAAAGTAAGAGGAAGAAGAAAAGTTCATTTTGTTTGTCAACAACACATTTTTCTTTCAGAATTTTTGATATTTAGTTTTGATGAAGCAGAGTAATTTATTGCTAACAAACATAATTAATGTGTAGTGCTTCATAACTACATTATATTAGAAAACACAACACGACAACTACAGCTCAACTTTTTGGATCCTATATAACCTCAACCTACAAAATGAATGCTCAAAAATTGAAAGAAATGGGTATTAATATATGTATCCCTGGCATGAGATTGAGTGCATCGAATAAAGATTACGCTTCAGGGCCTGGTACCTATGAGCTTAATGGTTATATATATGCAACACTTACTGGAGTGCTAAAAATGCTTGTGGATGAAGAATCAAAGGTAAACCATGCCAAGCACAGTTATATTTTGTCTAGCGATGTTACGACTCGGGTTACCAACCCGGTTCAACCTTTCAAGTTGAGTAAGCGAGCGGTTTGTTGATCGCTGTCCCTCTTCAACTCACGCACGGTGCGGCGCGGAACCGCGAATCGGTACTTCGGGTCGGACCAAACTGAAATATGAAAATGAGATTGACTTGACAAAGTCGATTCAATTTGTTCTTGGGTTCTACGAATGAGTTAAATTTGTATTCATATCGGATTATGAATACAAATTTAACTCATTCGTTTCGGTTTCCATAACATAAAATTCTAGCATGAGCAATACAAATTGGTGCGTCATATTGACTTTGTCATTTCGGTTTGTAACCCGGTTTCAAACCGGTTTACATAGATTTTTGCGGTTCGATTTACAAGTCGGTTTGTTTATTTTTCAGACCGGTTTGAGTCGGTTTGAAAAATTTTGAGATCGTTACATTGCTAATTTTGTCATTTTACTTTATTGTTTTGTTTTGTAATTTTTTTCTTAAACATTGCCTACTTCATATACTTTCATGTAGATATTTTTAAAATTATTATTACCTTTCAGGTCACAATAGTTACAGTGGAAAGCACGAAAACTCCCAGCATCTTACCCAAAACTGGTGATATAGTCACAGCTAAAATAACAGTGGTCAATCCTCGACTAGTCCACTGTATTATTCTATGTGTTGGCCCATCAGTGCTAGCGAGGCCTTACCGTGGAGTTGTCACAAAAGAAGATATAAAAGCCACAGACAAAGACAAAATTGATCCATACAAGTCTTTTAGGCCTGGTGATGTTATCTTGGCTAGAGTTGTATCCTTTTACCTAAAGTTTTAATAATCTTATCTGTTGGTCAGGGAGTAACAGTGGAAATGCATTAAAGGCCCTGAAGTAATTTGATCCATCATTTTTCAGCTATTAAATTCTTATGACATTGTATATGAACTCAATTATTGTCCTTATAGTAAAACAGTTGCCTATGGTTGAAATTCATTGGTACCACCTTTCCACGGCAGAGAATGAACTTGGAGTAGTCATAGCCACAGCTGAAGGGTCACCTCAAGGGGTCAGCATGGTCCCAACTAGCTGGTCAGAAATGCAATGCCCAAAGACCCTAGTCAAGGAACCTAGGAAAGTTGCCAGAGTTATGCCTGAGAAACTTTTTACGAAAGCAAAGAAAGATAAAATAACTAACAAAGAGAACGAATTTAAAAAAGAAGTGCTTGATGAGGAAATGGAATAAATAATGTTTTATTGTCATTTTTGTTTTATTTTTACTAAACTTCAAAATCAAAATGGCCATCAATGGCCATCAAACTTCGGTGGGAAGGAAGGGAATGCCCATCATTACCTTTAGGGGAGATGTGTTATTGACCTTATTTCTATTGTGGTAGAGGTAGTAGGTAGTTAATCATTTATTTATTTACAAAAGAAATAAAATTATAGACAGGGTCCAAGTAGATATGTTACTTGGTACTACTTATTCTGAGTTTTCATTAGGGAGTAGTAGGCTTGTTGAAATAATATCGATACATCGATATATCGATATTTTTCTTTCGATACATCGATATTTTTAGCCGATATATTTTGATTTGATACATCGATACATCGATTTAAAATATTTGATATCGAAAATCGTATCAAAAACGATTTTTTTTTTCTTTAATTTAATTAAAATATATAATAGAATTCGAAGCCGCAAAAGATTTGAACGAACGGAAAGTTTTGGATAGAGTCAAGACATTTTACTCCAGTTCTTTCGAATCTGGCACTCAAATACTTGACACCTACGGCTTCCTCTGTGCCTTCAGAGAGAGTGGCTTCTGCCGTAAATCTGACGGTTTCTTATAATAGGAGCCGGCTGACAGCGGAGCATGTGAAGAGCAGAGTTTTTCTACTTTCGCTATCTGACAAATACTGGTTTGCCTGAAATCATTACTATTATTATGAAGCTGAAGAGTTTATTTGTGTGTAATAACTATTACTATTACCTATTATTGAGCTTGACTGAACTAAATACATTATAATTTTAAAACCGCAAAATCTCTCAAAATTTTACCGATATATCGATTTATCGATATATTTTCCTCGATATATCGAGGTCAATATTGATGTTTTAATAAATATCGATACATCGATATATCGATATATTTGTTTACTTTCGACATCCCTAGGGAGTAGGAGTACTCAGAATAATACATAAAACAAGGTAGGTAGGAATTCCAGTAAGAAATCTTAAAGTATCTATCTAGTATCTACATAATAATATAGTACATGGCAATATCAGTAGGGTTTGATCCTACCCTATTTAATCGATTAATAAAGCGTAGCGATGACAGACCAAACAGCTGATCAATCAATCAATTGGTGCTTGTTTCGACAACCCTACTTATCTTTAAAAAAAAAAATCCTTTGATCTGTCAACAAGGCGAACGATTTACATATATCAAGTTTTTCAATATTTTTATGAAAACGGGAAATTTATAGAAATATGTCACCAATACTGTTACGTATTACTAAGTTTTATTAATATTTGTCATTCCAGTGTTTATTCGCACAAGTTTTCAGTACAATGAGGTCATCTTTGACCAGTTATCGCTAGGTAAACTTAATTGGTTTGAGAGGACTGTTTTCAGTTTTCCTTGTACATACCGTACAGTATAAAGCAGGAAGCCTTTTGATAAAAACGTGTCTCAGAACGCTTCAAGATGAAGTTCGCGGAACATCTCAGCGCACACATAACGCCTGAGTGGCGAAAACAATACATTAACTATGAAGTAAGTCTAATAAATTCAATCAAAACACTAGTTTTTATCCTACCTAGTTACCTACCAAGCTCGGTCTCGTGACTTGTTGTTATTTTATTATCTTTCTCAGTTAAGTGGATGTACAAAATAATAATATAAGTTATCTTTCTTATCTTTTAAGGGATTGATTCTTAATAACTCTTGAGGGCATTCAGAACAAATGTGTAAAAGTTAAATAAAAATATTTTTCTTATTAAAACATAATATAGGTATAAAATAAACAAAGTTCCACATTGAAAGGTAAACTTTTCATAAATGTAAATAAATATTGGGAACTTTTATATATATTATTATAGCCCTAAACTAAGTGAAGGTTGCACACAATTTTTTAATATAATTTTATACACATAGACACAATAAAAAAAGGGAAATGTTCACTGAAGAAATTCCCCAACAAGTCAGCACATAACAGTCTCTTGCCTTTATGTGTTTATAATAAAGAGAATGCTGTAGTTGCCTATATTGAAAAAGCACCTTAAATAATCTAAACTGTATGGAATTTATTGTAATTTTGTATATCTTTTTTAGTTGGCAATCCTAAATAAATAAGCAGGTAGGTAGTACTGTGCGCATATTCAAATGGAACAAAAAATAAACATGTTATCCAATTACATTCAATAAAAATTTGTCCTGGAATAAATGAAAAACTGAAAAATACTTTATTTCTGTAGCCAATCTAATTGTAAAGTTACAGTGGCCCTCTTATATGTATGAAATACTTGTGCTACCATAATTAATAATGGTTACAATAAATAAACATAAAGAGATAACATAAATTAGCTTTCTAGGCAATTTCTAAATATTAAATTATTATTAAGGAACACAAAAACCTTAGGTATTAAAGTAAGGTATTAAAATGCAAGACCTACATCACAGAAAGCACATGATTCTAGATAACATTTTCTATTGTATATGAGTAGTAGAAGTACATGAGTTTACAAAAAAGGTACCATTTGTTAGTATAGGTTTTTTTATATAGTATGTTATATTTTATAACATACTCTAGTAATATTACAATCTAGCCATAAATACGGCTAATAGGTATAACACTGACCTAGTTTTTTAAAGTAAGCTACAACTAAGAATGTGTCCACTAACACTTTTCTTACTGTCTCTATTTAAGGCTAACACTTTATTCTTGTGTTCTTGTTTTTTTTTTTTTTTTTTTTCCAAGTTTTATCGGCGATCAGTTGTTTAAACTATGAGCAAATATTTTGTAGGTTTTATTGTCGGGGAGAGTTCACTCCTGAAGTGTTCTTGATTAGAGTTTTTCACATTCACTACATGAATTTACTAAGGAACTACTACTATTAAGAACACTATTATTAAGGAACACAAAAACCTTAGGTATTAAAGTAAGGTATTAAAATGCAAGACCTACATCACAGAAAGCACATGATTCTAGATAACATTTTCTATTGTATATGAGTAGTAGAAGTACATGAGTTTACAAAAAAGGTACCATTTGTTAGTATAGGTTTTTTTATATAGTATGTTATATTTTATAACATACTCTAGTAATATTACAATCTAGCCATAAATACGGCTAATAGGTATAACACTGACCTAGTTTTTTAAAGTAAGCTACAACTAAGAATGTGTCCACTAACACTTTTCTTACTGTCTCTATTTAAGGCTAACACTTTATTCTTGTGTTCTTGTTTTTTTTTTTTTTTTTTTCCAAGTTTTATCGGCGATCAGTTGTTTAAACTATGAGCAAATATTTTGTAGGTTTTATTGTCGGGGAGAGTTCACTCCTGAAGTGTTCTTGATTAGAGTTTTTCACATTCACTACATGAATTATAACTTTACACTACGCTAGTTCAAAGGTTTAGTTCTTTTAAGTCTTTTCACTATGTCCGTGTTGTATAGGAAATGAAGGCAATGCTGTACACTGCAGTAGAAGAGGCGCCATCGGCCGAGAATGTAGAACCAGAGGTACTGTCACGTCATTTCGCCAACTTCGACGAAACCTTCTTCCATTACTGTGATCAGGAGCTGAAGAAAATAAATACATTTTACTCAGGTACTCTCTTGCTTCCAAAGACTTTCTGTCTCAGCTTATCTACACTAATATTATAAAGAGGAAACATTTGTATTTTTGTATGTAACGAATAGGCTCAAAAACTACTGGCCCGATTTCAAAAATTCTTTCACCATTAGAATGCTACATTATCCCTGAGTAACATAGGCTATATTATATTTTCAAAAAAATCAGGGATCCTTACTAAAACTTCAATAATGTAACCCAAGGTGGAAAACAAAAACCTTACATCGCGTGCGCTGCGAAAACTATTGAAGATAGAACAAAATAATGTACTACGATTTTGTGGAACACGTCATCATCTACCAAAAATGTCGCGACAGCATAAGTCTAACTAGTTATGTCACAATAAGTGTTCTTTTATTATAAAAAATTAATTGAAATGCCTCCGCTAGAAAAGGGTCTTTATTTGTACCTTGGTATTAATCCTTATCCAAATAAATCATTTCATAATTAAGACGGTTTCAATACCTATGATGACGTACGGAACTGAGACGTGGTCGCTTACTATTGGCCTCATCAACAAGCTCAAAGTCGCTCAACGGGCTATGGAGAGAGCTATGCTGGGAGTTTCACTACGGGATAGAATCAGAAATGAGGAAATCCGTAGGAGAACCAAAGTATCCGACATAGCTCGCAGAATCAGCAAGTTGAAGTGGCAATGGGCAGGTCATATAGCTCGAAGGACTGATAACCGTTGGGGAATAAAGGTTCTCGAATGGCGACCACGAACAGGAAAACGAAGCGTGGGACGCCCTCCTACCCGATGGACTGACGACATTGTCAGGATCGCGGGAAGTCGGTGGATGGAGAGGGCTCGGAATCGTTCTTCCTGGAAATTTATAGGGGAGGCCTATGTCCAGCAGTGGACTTCTTTGGGCTGATGATGATGATGACAATACCTATAGATAACTTTTTAAATTTTTCAAATCGGACATTCCATTCAAAAGATATGACGAAATTAAAAATGTTAACGGGTCCACGGGTCACGCGCGGGGTGCAATTTCACTCACTCAAGGAGAAGCGTGTGCAAATGTATGAAATAAGTAGACGCGAGGCTCGAACCCACGGTCTAAATTTATCCTAAAATGTTCAAAAAATTTATGACCACCCATGCGAAGCTGGGACAGGCCGCTAGTAATGAATAAAAAAATATTGGACCTTAAAATAATTAAAATAACTAGTTTTATAGTGTTGTTAATTAGTAACTCAGTTAAGTTTTGTATACCACCGTCTTTCTGTTTTTCGTTTTATCCTTTCCATCCGAAGGTTGTCTGGAAGAAATCGCTATTAGCGATAAGGCCGCCTAATTTTTTTATTTATTTTTATGTGTTTTCTTAAAGTACAATAAAGTATTTATCTATCTATCTTCATTTAACAATAATCACAATATAATATATTTTTGAGAAAACCTTAACAAGGTAGGTTTCATACTATTGCTTATAGATTATGTATATATAATTATAGAACATAGATTTGCATCTAACCATTCAAAGTTGCAAATCTATGGCACCATTAATATTGCTTATTTGCCATTAGCCACTTAGATTTTAACAATAATCTAGATGTTATGTGTACCAAGTGTGATTTGTGAGATGTGATGCGACAAGTGAGATGGATTAGTGAACTTACTAAGATTGAACACTTAACTCATAACTTTTGACATAATATCAAAATCTTAGCAAAATGTAAGTAAGGCAGAAGGCTATCCAAGGTAATCTAAATATTTGGACATTTTTTTTTCTTTTTTATACAAGTAGCTGATGGAACAAGCAGATGGCCTACCTGATGTTAGGTGGTAACCATCACCTATAACAAAGCATTGCCTCGTAAGTCACGCACGATAGGAACGTGCCCTACTTCCTACACACACTCTTCAAACCGAAACACAGCAACGCTTCTTGGCGGCAGAAAAAGGCGTGGTGGTAGTGGTAGTACTTCCCTGGACGAGACCTTGATAAAGAGCTCTACTACTCTTTAAACCACATTTAGCATGGTTTCAATAACATGTGCCTAGTAAAATCGTGACTAGCTGGTACACTATTATAAGACCACCAAACTACCAAAGAAAAGATTTGTTAATAATTTTTAACTGCCTCATCAGTCATCATTGAAACCCGTATATTGGGTCTCATCAACTTAGACGGCCGATGCGCCACATAGGTAAAGATGATGATGGTGATGATAACAAGACATAATAGGCTTACAGCCGGTTTCTGAAAGATCATAAGTAATCGGATGTCAGTCACTCGCCATTTCAGCTATTACGTCGAGTTAGATAGAGATAGCAAGTGACTTGACATCCGACAAGTTTTGATCAGGCTTTCAGAAACCGGGTGTTAGATTCTGAGCCTAGACCTAAACTCAGCTTAAACTTAAGGGGCTCAAGGGGGAGCAGGGAGGGGCAGCTGCCCCCCCCCCCCTAATGATAACAAAAAGGTAGCCAACTGCAAAGAAACAAAGTCCTAAGGCCTAAGTTGGAACCATTCTTATTAAATCGGAGGCAAAGACGCGCACTACAAGCTGTAAAGCTTCATGCTCTTGACTGTACCTACAATTCACATTTTTCTCATTCTCTATAATATTATCTTGCCCCCCCTGGGCCATGGGCTGGCTACACCCTTGAAGGGGCTGACAAATGTTAATTTTATTTGTTTTATAGTGTTTACCTACACTTAAGGAAAATCACAAAGATTTAATATAGTCCCAAAAGTTATTACCCGAGTGGGATTTGAACCCACGACCTTCCCCTTGATACGGGGCCGCGCTAACCAACTGCGCCATCGGATTCTAATCACACTCGACGAATAACTCAGGGACATGCTGCTACGGTACTTATGCGACCGTGGTTCCATCTACAGGTCTGACATATAACTATCAAGAGTCCAAGGGGAAGGTCGTGGGTTCAAATCCCACTCGGGTAATAACTTTTGGGACTATATTAAATCTTTGTTAAACAACTTCTCGCTTGCACATTTCAACATTTAGAAAGATATAAAACCATTGAACTTATTTATGAAAAAAAAAACCCTTAGCTACCTGAAGTTTTGTCTCTAAATATTTATAGCCTTAACACTCACTTGTTTTTACAGAAAAACTGGCTGAAGCCACACGTAAGTTCGCCACACTGCAAAGCGAGCTGAAGTCCCACTTCGACACGATAAAGCCTAAAAGCGGTGGCGACAGCAAAAAAGCCATTCCACGGAGAAAAGTACAGGAGTTGAAACTGGCGTTTAGCGAATTCTACTTAAGTCTGATCCTACTTCAGAACTACCAGAATTTAAACTATACAGGATTTAGGAAAATATTGAAGAAACATGATAAGGTATTGTATTTCCATTTTATACTAAGTACTTTCTACTTCTACTAATAAACAAGGTGTTCCAATACTTGTATTTAAAAACTTCAGGGGGCTAAAGTACTCATCAATATGAATAACTTTTTCTAAGGAACCAACACTGTGAACGCGAAAAAAAGCTGTTTCATACATTTTACCCAGGTAGGTATTGAACTTTTGTATGAAACAGCTGTTTTTTTTCGCGTTCACAGTGTTTATACATCCCCAAAAGTTATTCGCCGTGTTAGTCCCTGGGATGGAAATTATAATCTGACAAGTTGGTGCCCGCGACTTCGTCTGCGCAGGATTAGTCACACAATATCTTTATAAATTGTAGCCTATGTGTTATTCTGATGTATAAGCTTTAGACAGCCTTCACAGCTCAGTTGGTAGTAGCTCTGCCTTCTGCGCCGTAGGCCGTGGGTTCGATCCCCACCGAGGACAAACATTTGTGTGATGAACATAGATGTTTGTTCTCTGTCTGGGTGTTATATAATATAATAAGTATGTATTTACAAAAAAAAGTATATAAGTAGTATATCAGCTATCTGGTTCCCATATCACAAGCTTTGGCTTAGTTTGGAGCTAGATAGTGCTGTGTGGAATGTCCACCAGTATAAAAAAAAAAATATGGTAAAGTTTCATAAAAATCCATTCAGTAGTTTTTATGTGAAAGATTAACAAACATCCATCTAACTGGTATCGTACGAGGACGAATAATGTTTAGTTCGTAACTGGTTACGAAGCTCCGGTTTCGTAGACGGCCGAAGGGTATCCATCCATCCATACTTACAAACTTTCGCGTTTATTATATTATTATAGTAAGGATTATTTGATTCCAGCTATTAAACTTAAGTAATGGAGCACAATGGCGAGCAGACCACGTCGAAGCCTCCCATTTCTACACAAACAAAGACATAGACAGACTAATCAGCGATACAGAGGCAACAGTCACCAACGACCTGGAAGGTGGTGATAGACAGAAGGCCATGAAGAAGCTCAGAGTCCCACCGTTGGGAGAGCAACAGAGTCCGTGGACCACTTTCAAAGTTGGTCTCTTCTCTGGATCTTTCATTGTTCTGCTGATCACTGTGATATTATCAGGTGAGGGTAGGTGAGGACCTTTTTAAATTATGATGTTCTACTTTCGTACCTCAAAAAGGAAAGAAGAAGCTTTTATTATTACTACTTTGTTATCCATCTATCCGTCTGTCTTGTCTATGTCTGTCAGGAGGTATAAACTTATATTTTGTACTTTAGTTTAAAGGTTTGTGACTTTTTTTCCCATACAAAAAACGTGATTTTTTTGTATGGGAAAAACTTTAAACTAAAGTACAAATTATAAGTTATAAGCCCCCTTAAAGATTATTATTCTGTATTATTATTTTATTCTGTTTTTTAGTATTTGTTGTTATAGCGGTAACAGAAATACATCTTCCGTGAAAATTTCAACTGTAACTATCACGTTTCATGAGATACACCTTGGTGACAGACGGACGGACGAATAGCGGAGTCTTAGTAATAGGGTCGCGTTTTACCCTTTGGGTACGGAACCCTTAAAACGAGACTAACTAAGTGTAGAAGATAGTATGGCCATCATATAATTTGAAAACCGTAAAAAATTAAATTAGAAATGCTAGGGAGGCTTTGTGAAACAAATAAAGAGGAATCTTAAACTGAGTAATTTCAACTTTTTTAAAGTGAACAAACGGCCGGTTTCTGAAAGCCCGATCAAAACTAATCGGATGTCAAGTCACTTGCTATCTCTATCTAATTCGATGTAATAGCTGAAATGGTGAGTGACTTGCCATCCGATTAGTCTTGATCGAGGTTTCAGAAACCGGCCGTTAATCTATGAAAACTTCTTGTAAGCATTGTAAAAATGGCACCTAAATAACCAATGGCGAGTGTCTAAAATAACCATTACATTTCATAACCTTTACATTGTCCTATATCTTAACAGTTAAGCTCAACACATGCCGGTACCCTTACTTTGTAATTTACAATGCAATTGTCTTACCTATAAATATCTCCATCTCATTCACTCGCAGTTGAGATAAAGCGAGACAGAATGTTGCAATGTTTGTAGAAGTAATCCTTCTTAAACAAGTAGTAATCTATACAAGCTTACTTTGGTAGTACATAGTCTGTGATAGTTTATTATCTGTGGTTTCACTGACCATGGCCTAACGGTATCAACTTGCAAATAAAAAGATTAGTACCTACTTAGATACTGTTTAGTTTATGTTCCATAAATCTTAAGTGTTTGGGTTTGGGATTAGCTGAAAGTAAATGGAAATATTAAAGTGTCCTTAGATTTTGATTTAAGGAAATTTACTTTTTTATGAGAAACTAGCGGCCTGTCCCAGCTTCGCATGGGTGGTCATAAATTTTTTGAACATTTTAGGATAAACTTAGACCGTGGGTTCGAGCCTCGCGTCTACTTATTTCATACATTTGCACGTCAGAGAGTGAAATCGAACCCCGAGCGTGACCCGTGGACCCGTTAACGTTTTTAATTTCGTCATAACTTTTGAATGGAATGTCCGATTTTAAAAATTTTAGAAGTTATCTATAGGTATTGAAACCGTCTTAATTATGAAATGATTTATTTGGATAAGGATTAATACCAAGGTACAATTAAAGACCCTTTTCTAGCGGCGGCATTTCAATTAATTTTTTATAATAAAAGAACACTTATTGTGACATAACTTTAATAGGTAGACATTTGCTGTCGCGACATTTTTTGTAGATGATGACGTGTTCTACAAAATCGTAGTACATTATTTTGTTCTATCATCAATAGTTCGTAATCTGGCAGGCATTTGCAGAGAAAATCTCTGTGCTGATATTTCCAATATTGATTGGTCTTGTTTATATGGCCTCAATAACATTGATGAGAAATTAGATTTCTTCAACAGCTCTATCACAGAGGTGTATAATATTCATGCGCCGCTACATCCAGTTCGTATGAAGCGTGACCCTGCCCCTTGGCTTTCAGATGAGATCCGACAGTACATGGCTAGGAGAGACTACCTTTACCGAAAGAATAGGAAGGATCCGAGTGTGGAGAACTTATCACTTTACAAAAAGGCTCGCAATAAATGTAATCAAATGATACGCAATGCCAAGAAGCGTTACATTTTTGGAAAGATTTCAAGTGGTACCCCAAATAACATGTGGAAGCTTTTGCACAGTCTCGGTTTTGGCCGTAGCAAAGCCACTACTAGTTCCTCAGTGGACATAAATGCGCTCAATAAGCAGTTTGCAATGGTTAAACACCCTGTAAGTGTTGCCGTTAGAGAGAGAACAGTTGCGGAATTGGGTAATCAAACTCAGCATACCTTCACTTCTTTCACGTTTTGTTCTGTTACCGATGACGAAATTCTTAAAATAATAAACAGTATAACTAGTAAGGCTGTGAGCCAAGATGGCCTCGGTCGTGACTTATTCGTCCCTATTCTCAATCTCCTGCTCCATCATATCTCACATATTATCAATTTCTCTCTTTCGTCTGGTTGCTTTCCTTCCGTATGGAAGAAAGCTAACGTTATTCCTATTCCTAAAAAATCTGTCACGTCTGAACTCAAAGACTTCCGTCCTATATCCATCCTGCCCTTTCTTTCTAAGGTCCTAGAACGAGTAGTTTACCGCCAACTATCTCAATTTCTCCAGTCACATTCTCTCCTTAATCCATTCCAGTCTGGATTCCGCTCCGCTCACAGCACTAATACAGCTCTAATCAAAATAACCGACGACATCAGACTCGCTATGGATGATAAACAGCTCACTCTTCTAACTCTTCTTGACTTTAGCAATGCTTTTAACTGTGTAGATCACTCCATCCTGCTAGCCATCCTTCGCTCCTTAAATATCTCACTATCCGTATGTGACTGGTTTCGATCCTACCTCTGTGGGCGGAAACAGCGAGTTCAAATCGATGAACTTCACTCCGATTGGTGTGATGTCGTCGCTGGTGTTCCACAAGGCGGGGTCCTTTCTCCTCTCCTCTTCTCTATTTTTATTAATACTCTTGTCTCAGGACTCCGCTTCTCTTCATATCATTTATATGCTGACGATGTTCAACTTTATCTTTCCTTTTCTCCAAATAACATGACCAGTGCCGTGGATCTTCTTTCTGAGGACCTCCGTGCTGTTTCCTCCTGGTCACAGAAATTTGGTCTTCAAATTAACACGAATAAGACTCAAGTGATGATCACGGGCAGCAGGGTCTTTCTTTCGAGGTTAGACCGAAACTCTCTCCCCTCTGTCAAATACAATGATATACCTTTGGTCTACTGCTCGGATGTAAAGAACCTGGGCCTCGTCATCTCTGAAAGTCTAAATTGGGATAATCATATCAAGGAGGTCAGCAGGAAAATCTTCGGCTCTATGCATGCCATGAAACGCATGCAAAATTTCCTCCCCTTTTCAGCTAAAATTACTCTTGTGAATTCCATTCTACTCCCTATCATCGATTACGCCGATACGTGTTATAGCGACGCCACTGAGGAACAGCTTAACAAACTGGAGCGGCTACTAAATGTCTGTATTCGATATATCTTTGGGCTACGTAAATATGATCACATTTCATACTACCGCTCTCAACTGAAGTGGCTCAAGATCCGGTTCCGTCGAAACTCTCACATTCTCTGTCTTCTCTATAATACTCTTAACAACCCTATGTCCCCTAACTATCTTAAAGAACGTTTCTCTCCTCTATCCTGCTCTGCTCGTTCCTCTCGCTCCTCTCAACACTTACTCCTAAAGACTCCCGTCCATAAAACTTCCTTCTACTCCGATTCCTTCACCGTCAGTGCCATACGCCTTTGGAACTCTCTTCCAATAGACATACGTGAAGCTGCATCCTTAGGCATTTTCAAAAGTAAACTCCACCACCACTTTTTGTCACAACAGTTATTGTCCCAACATAATTGAGCAATATAATGTGTAAATAAAATATATGAAGGTATATATAGATAATATATATTTATGTTTACTAGATAATATGTATTATATATTATTACTAGTTTATTGGTAGGTTGATTTATTTATTTATTTTTGAGTAGGTATTTAGGTTAGGTATTGTTGTATTTATATAATAGTTAGACGCTTCTCCCCATTATTGTATCCTAAAAGCACTACCACCCACTCCACATTACACAAAGGTTAACTGGAAGAAAATGCTAACTAGCATTAAGTTCGCCTATGTACTTCTTTTTGTGCAATAAAGAATTTTCTAATCTAATAGTTTTCGCAGCGCACGCGATGTAAGGTTTTTGGTTTCCACCTTGGGTTACATTATTGGAGTTTTAGTAAGGATCCCTGATTTTTTTGAAAATATAATATAGCCTATGTTACTCAGGGATAATGTAGCATTCTAATGGTGAAAGAATTTTTGAAATCGGACCAGTAGTTTTTGAGCCTATTCGTTACATACAAAAATACAAAGCTTTCCTCTTTATTGATCGAGTGAGCGAAGCGAACGAAGATTCTAGTTTCAACTTGGGCGATTTGGCATTTTATGTATGTATGTATGTATGTATGTATGTATGTATGTATGTTTGTCTGGCCATAACTTTCGAACCGTTGATCCGATCTGCATGAAATTTTATAAGACGACAGCTTGTACTTGAGAAATTTACTGGTAAGTATATGAGTAAAATCGGATGAAGGGTTTTCAAGATATGGGGGTTTTTAAGGGGGCAAAAATAAAAAAAGTGACTCAAAAAAATCAAGTTACATGTCATACAAAAGGGCTTTGTTTGGTCATTCCAAAACAATTTTTACATTTTTTCTGGGACGCTCGGTTTTTGAGATACAACAAAAAAGTTAAATTAAGATAACCAGCGACCCAAGAGCTCCCATCTCTAAGAGTTTCGTTGGCATCAAGGTTTTTCTACTGGTCGGCCAGTTACTTTGCTTTTTCTTATTTTTTTTTCTTGAAATAAATTAAGGAGGTACTCAGTTCTCATAAAATGGTGACAACGACCAGGTCTGATGATGGAGCCAAGGTCTGTTCAACGGAACTCTTCAATAAATAGGCCAATAGAGTTGAAACTTGGTTACCGTACCAAGTTAGTAGGCGGTAGTCAGAAAAAAGTCCAAACATAATGTTTGGACTTGCCTTTGACTACCACCTACTCAAAGTTTAGGTGCGTTCGTCGGGTCGCATCACGAGATCTCAGTTCGGGGCGAACTACTAGTAATATTAGTGTAGATAAGGATGGAGCATTCAGATGCCCACCGGATGTTGAGGCTACCTCTGCCTGGTGTAACATATATAGGGCATCCTAGAGGGGCTGGTGGACGTTAGTACAGTACCTATTAAATAAATAAAATAAATATTGGTGGACATTCCACACAGCAATATCTCGCCCCAAACTAAGCCAAAGCTTAGTTACCATATAGCTGATATACTACTTATAGTATACTTTTTTTTTGTAAATACATGCTTATAATATTATATAACACCCAGACAGAGAACAAACATCTATGTTCATCACACAAATGTTTGTTCTCTGTGGGGATCGAACCCACGTCCTACGGCGCAAAAGGCAGAGATACTACCAACTGAGCTGTGAAGGCTGTCAACCCTACCTATTGTCCCTACCTATTGGTAGGGATTCATAAAGAAAATACATCTTTTAAGTTATCCGTGCCGGATCAAGCGAACGAAAGGAAACTTTAGTACTTTGTATGTACAACGCCATCTGGAAATGTATTGGGAAACAATTTTTTGAGAAATTTGTTCTATACAGTCCTTAATGGTTATTTAGTGAAATTTTTTCATCATCATCATCATGTACGTAACTATGTTAGTCTGCACGGAATAATATGGCTTCTGAAAGCTCGATCAAAACTAATCGGATCTCAAGTCACTCGCCATTTCAGCTATTACATCGATTTAGATAGAGATAGCAAGTGACTTGACATGCGATTATTTTTGATCGGGCTTTCAGAACCGGCCGTAAGTCTCTACCAAGGCGTGCCACAGAGCCCAGTACCCCAAGTATGAGTTTTGCTTACCATATTTGGTTTTTCGTTTTACGTTTTTGTTCCGTGTTCATTGCGGGTTTTGTATGAAGACGCGATAGGGATACCGATATGGAACTTTACAAAGCCCGCAATGAGCACGGAGCAAAAACGATTCGTTTTTGTTCCGTGTTCATTGCGGGTCTTGTATGAAGACGCGATAGGTATACCGATATGGAACTTTACAAAACCCGCAATGAACACGGAATAAAAAAGTTAAACGAAAAACCAAATATGGTAAGCAAAACTCATACTTGGTGTACAGATTTCGACTCCTCCCATCATAAAATTATGTAACAACATGAAATATAATATTAAAATAATATTTCTCTTCTTTTCCAGCGCTCTTCTTCCACGACAGTTCCACCGTAGAGAATTTCAAAACCGCCTTCCGTCTTTACCGTGGCCCGTTTTTACTCGTAGAGTTCATATTTCTAATAGGCATCAATGTATACGGTTGGCGGTCATCTGGAGTCAATCATGTCTTGATATTTGAACTGGACCCAAGAAACCATTTGTCTGAACAGCATTTGATGGAACTAGCAGCTATATTCGGAGTGGTTTGGGCACTTAGTATACTCAGTTTTATATACAGTGCGAGTTTGAGCGTGCCGCCATTTGTAAATCCATTAGCGCTCGTGTTAATAATGATAGTTTTTCTAATGAATCCGCTGAAAGTATTTCGGCATGAAGCGAGGTTTTGGTTTTTGAGGATATGTGTGAGTATGATATACTTTATTTTATTAGTTTTAGTTACTTCGTTTGCGTGTATTTGTGTATTTCTACTATAAATAAAATTGTAATACTTAAGTATACAAACCTATAGTGATCTGTAAAAAATCTTATATAAGATTTGTCTGACAGCCTTCACAGCTCAGTTGGTAGTAGCTATGCTTTCTGTGCGGTAGGCCGTGGTTTGTGTGATGAACATTGATGTTTGTTCTCTGTCTGGGTGTTATATAATATTATAAGTATGTATTTACAACAAAAAAAGTATATAAGTAGTATATCAGCTATCTGGTTCCCATATCACAAGCTTTGGCTTAGTTTGGGGCTAGATAGTGCTGTGTGGAAAGTCCACCAATATTTATTTTATTTATTTATGTTTTTTTTAGGTGAAATAATAAGTTTTGAACTATTTTTTTTAGAGATGATTAGTCATTAGTTCCACTAAAAAAATTACAAATATTACTTCTGACTTTAAATAAAACACTGGGGGTGATATATGTATTTACATAAAAAAACGTTTTAACTGAACTTATACGGCCTTCAAAAAATCTGCCAAACGATAAACTATTGCCATCTCTTACCAATGCGTAATGGCAAACAGAGACAGCGCTAATTTAAAGCATTATTTAAATTTAAGCACCATTTTTTAGTAGTAGACCACTGCATCACAAAATGAACTCTATTCTCTTCTTTCCAGGGTCGAATATTGGCTGCTCCGTTCGTTCCAGTGCTATTCGCCGACTTCTGGCTCGCTGATCAGTGGAATTCCTTCGCGGCCGCGTTCCTAGACTTCCATTACTTAGTGGCGTTGTACGTTACGGGTCTGTCGGCAGACTGGTCTACAGTCAATAGTAAGATCATCATATATTATTACAAACTAGCTACCGTCCGTGCTTCTCCTCGCGTATTAGTGAGTGCTAACATGAATATTTAAAGCGTATTAGTTCTGCGTCTGAAAGAGTAGTTCTGTTCAAGTTACAATATATTTTTAGTAGGTTTTTATAAAAAAAAAAGCTACATAATGTTTGAAAAAAAGAACTTTAACACTAATAATGATGCGAAAGTTTATGAATTTTTGATTGAGTGTTTGCTGAACAGATTTTGATGAATATTTGAATATAGGTACATAAGTAGTTTATCACCTGGAATAATGTTCTAGATTACTTTTGACATCTGGTTTTTCACTTATTAAGTATATTTTTTTCAGATGCATTTGAAATGACCCGTTGGTACATAATATCGCGCGCTCTCGTCAACATTATCCCGGCTTGGACTCGGTTCTGGCAATGTTTGCGCCGATATCGGGATAGTAAAGAGGCGTTTCCACATTTGGTAAACGCTGGCAAATATTCAACAACTTTCTTCGTGGTTATGTTCTCTACGCTAAGAGCTCTTTACAATGGTAAGTAATTTAGTTAGTTATTTGTGGCAATCCTTACCGGCTGCGCCAAGTAAATTTTCATTAACAGCAAATTTTACCGCCTGCGCCAAATAAATTTAGCTTTCTTACAGCTAATTGGTGAGACAGATAGAAAATTATTTATTGTACTATTAACAAGTTCTTTATTGCACAGGCGAGCTTAGTGCTAGTTAGCATTATCTACCAGCAAACCTTTGGGTAATGAGAATACCGGAATGGCAAATAACCAATGGTTTGGCCTATCGAAAAATGTATGTGCGCAATGCCAGTGCTCTTGAAACGGTGAAGGAAAACATCGTGAGGAAACCAGTTAGTAACAGCGGCGATGGACTTGCAACCTGTCACGTATGGAATACTAGCTACTGCAAAATCTGGGTATGTGCCAAATGTAATGTTTGCACATACCTCTGGCTACCCCCTTAGACGTACTCAAAGAATCTGGAAGTTGTACTTGGTACCAAGAGATCTGAGGGGATATCTACCGTGACTCTTTATCAAAGTCGTGAAGCTGTTCCTGTTCTTCCAGATAGATACGCCGATCCGTACGACAATCCGTTCCTGTACGCATGGTTCGCTTGCCAACTGGTGTCATCATTGTACACTTACACTTGGGACGTGAAGATGGATTGGGGTCTCTTCAGCTGTGGGCCTTCGGCGGAGAACAAATTCTTGAGGGAGGAAATTGTTTATAGTGTTGGGGTGAGTGACTTATCTTATAATCAGGGGTATAGGTAGAGTTTTTAAGTACTAAATGACGTCAAATACGCTACTACGAAATCTAAATATGGATATGCCTTTTTTAATCCCCGTGTCGGAAACGATTCGGGTTCGAAATGTGATAAAAACTGACGTTACCTATTTGAAACCTTTCCGAATGTTTTAAAATAGCCCTGCTGTGCGTGTAACGTTACTTAGTTTGTGTTTAACATAGGAAAAAAGAGTTTCAGAAGACAATAATATCAATCTTAACATCAGGTGGGCCACCTGCTTGTTCCATCAGATAGTTGTACATAAAAAAAGCCCATAAATTTTAGAAAACAATTTTTATTAATCCCCATTTCCGGGTTTAATTTAAAAGGCATATCCATGTTAAGATTGCGTAGGTAATTTTACGCCATTTACAATTAACAACAAATACTTAAAAACATAATAAAATAAATATTGAAGGGGGCAAAAACGACAATAAAATCACGTTTTCTTGTATTACCATACAATAAACGTCATTTATTGTATTCCCATTTCGTTTTTTGTCGTTTTTATAGATAATTGTACGGAACCCTTCATGCGCGAGCCCGACTCGCACTTGACCGGTTTTTTATTTACTCTCTCTTTTTCACTTATCGTATTTTAATTTCAGTTCTACTACTTCGCTATTGTAGAAGATTTCGTGCTTCGGTTCATATGGATAGTGTCGTTTCTGCTGACTGAGAATGGATACGTGAGCGGCGAAACTATGGTGTCTATTCTCGCGCCACTGGAAGTGTTCAGGTACCAATTTAATTTTAAGAGTAGTAGAGCTCTCTGTGTGTCTCGTCCGGAGAAATACTACCATAACGCCTTTTTCTTCCGCCAAGCAGCGTTGCTGTGTTTCGGTTTGAAGAGTGCGGTTGCCGGTGTAATTACAGCCACATGAGGCTTAACATCTGTATGCCTCAAGTTGATGGACGCGGGGCAGTACATCGTAGGGGACGTTCCTATCGTGCGTGACTTACGAGGCATGCTTTGTTATAAGTGATGGTTACCACTTAACATCAGGTGGGCCATTTGCTTGTTCCGTCAGCAAGTAGATAAAAAAAAAACTAGCTGCCGCCCGGGGCTTCGGTTGCCTTTTAGTAGTGATTGCTAACATTTATGTTTAAGTCGTTAAGTCCCTTTATTGGATTTGTTCATTTTTCGGGTTCCGTACCCAAGGGTAAAACGGGACCCTATTACTAAGAATCTATTGTCTGTCTGTCTGTCCGTCTGTCACCAGGCTGTGTCTCATGAACCGTGATAGTTAGACAGTTGAAATTTTCACAGATTATGTATTTCTGTTGCCGCTATTACAACAAATACTATAAAAAACAGAATAAAATAAATATTTAAATGGGAGCCCCATACAACAAACGTGATATTTTTGCTCATTTTTGCTAAATATTGATAACGGCAACAGTCGAACTGTTGCTTGAAATACATGTATTCACAGAATATTTCGTTATATATATATTCACTTTAAAAATAAATAATTAAATTACGATAAAACAATTATTTAAGGGGGCTCCAACAAACGTGATTGTTTTGCCGTTTTTATAGATAATGGTACGGAACTCTTCGTGCGGTTATCGGTAATTTCTCGGTATAAAAAGTAGTAATATACTAATCCAGGCTACGAACTATATTTGTTCTAAGTTTCATTCTAATCGGTGCAGGGTTTGGAGAGTTAGTCGGCCACAAACATCCAAGTACCGTAACTCATATAGCTACTAACTAATAACTTTGATCCTTAATCTTTTAGGACCAGGTAACAACTTATTTGAGGGTTCCTAAGGGGGGTAGTCAGAGATACGTCCAAATATAACATTTGCACAACCTACATTTTTCAGTTGTTTGTTTTTAAAAGTGTCGGTATCACATTTTCATCATTTCTATTGGCCCTAAGTCAAACGACTTAGGGCCGGTTTCACCATGCTCTGTTAGATTAACAAAGGATTAAAGGGCCGTTAAATATGTCAAAATGTACGCGTTTGACATCTAAGGTTAGATTAAACGGCCTGTTAATCCTTGATTAGTAACTAACAGAGCATGGTGAAACTGGGCCTAAGCAAAACTTTACTTAATAAAAAAAATTGTCTTACTTTAAGTTATATTAATAATTTTAATTTATCATATTTCCAGACGATTTATATGGAACTTCTTCCGGCTAGAAAACGAGCATTTAAACAATTGCGGTAAATTCCGAGCCGTCCGGGACATATCAGTTGCGCCGCTGGACTCGTCCGACCAAGCTGATATCATTCGGATGATGGACCACGCGGATGGAGTTATTAATAGGTGAGCTAAATAAGGCAAAAACTAAGGCCTGATTTCACCATGCTCTGTTAGATTAACAAAGGATTAAGGCCCAGTTTCACCATGCTCTGTTAGTTACTAATCAAGGATTTACAGGCCGTTAAATCTAACCTTAGCTGTCAAACGCGTACATTTTGACATATTTAACGGTCCTTTAATCCTTTGTTAATCTAACAGAGTATGGTGAAACCGGCCCTAAAGCGCCGTTAAGTGCTGATTTCACTATGCTCTGTTAGTTACGGATATAGGCGTTAAATCTAACCTTAGATGTCAAACGCGTACATTTTGACATATTTAACGGTCCCTTAATCTTTTGTTAATCCGTACATTTAGACATATTTAACCGCCCTTTAATCCTTCGTTAATCTAACAGAGCATGGTGAAATCAGATCTAGATATATCAAAATGTACTCGTTTGACATCTAAAGTTAGATTTCACCATGCTCTGTTAGTAACTAATCAAGGATTAACAGACCGTTAAATCTAACCTTAGCTGTCAAACGCGTACATTTTGACATATTTAACGACCCTTTAATCCTTTGTTAATCTAACAGAGCATGGTGAAACCGGCCCTTAGGTTAGATTTAACGGCCTGTTAATCCTTGATTAGTAACTAACAGAGTATGGTTGAATTAGCTCTAAAGCTCTTATTCATATTCCCTGCCATTTTATAGCAGCTCTATACAATGTGTAACATAATACCTCTATAACCAGGAAACAAGAGTAGTAGAGCTCTTTGTGAAGGGCTCGTCCGGGGAAGTACTACCACCACGCCTTTTTCTGCCGCCAATCAGCAACGCTGTGTTTGAAGAGTGTGGTTGAAGAGTTCGGTGAAAATACAGGCTTGACATCTGTATGCCTCAAGTTGATGGACGCAGGGCAGTGCATCGTAGGGCACGTTCCTATCTTGCGAGGCAATGCTTTGTTATAGGTGATGGTTACCACTTAACATCGGGTGGGCCTTCTGCTAGTTCCATCAGCTAGTTGTAAAAAAAAACCCCGTCAAACAACTTCTCGCTCGCACATTTCAACATTTTTGAAGCTATAAATCTCCTTGTCGAGTCACTACTTTCTTTCGAAACAGTGTGGTGAAAGGATTTTAAGTTCGCCTCAAAGAGGCTCCTCTCGAGCTCTTGACACATGTTTTAGAAATTTTTAGATTCTACGACATGCCGGTTCCCTCGCGATGTTTTCTATCACCGTTTGAGAGTACTGCCACTATGCACACTGCGCATACAATTTTGAACAACTAGAGCACGACCGGTTTTAAGGCCACGACCTTAATGGAAGGTCACGGAATTCCACTAACTTCCAATAACGAACTTTATTTACAGGTTAACAAAGAAAAAGAATGCTAAAAAGACAAAGGAAGTGGACAGAAAGCCGCTCCTCAAGAAGGAGTCCATCCAAGACTTGCAGCTGGAATTGGAACTGTCCTCGAAAATGCTGTGAACGACTGTGATATTGTACTTACTGTTGATAGTTAATAAGCCATGTTCAAGTATTATTCCAATTATATTTATAGTAAATCATTCATTATATGTACTGACTTTCAATTTTTGATTACCTCAAGTCGTACTAAAGAGTAGTAGAGCTCTTTGTGAAGGGCTCGTCCGGGGAAGTACTACCATCATGTCTTTTTCTGCCGCCAAGCAGCAACGCTGTGTTTCGGTTTGAAGAGTGTGGTTGCCGGTGAAATTACAAGCACATGAGGCTTAACATCTGTATGTCTCAGTTTGATGGATGCAGGACAGTGCATCGTAGGACATGTTCCTATCGTGCGTAACTCACGCAATGGTTTGTTAGATGGTTACCACTTAAGGCCCAGGAACCACTAATGTGCCCAGGAACTACATGACCTTATTCCACCATCTCCATTCCACCACAGGACAAGTAGGCGCACGGCCCAGTACCATCCATACCTGGTTAGCATACCACCAATTCGCACGAAGCGCTTTGCTTCAACCTTCAATAAGCGAACCGCTAAGGAGTGGAACTCATTACCGTCGTCTGTTTTTCCTGAACACTACAATATCATTCTCTTCAATGCAAGAGTGAATAGGTGTCTTCTAGACCATTCTGCTCTACATCGTCGCTTACCATCAGGTGAGATTGTAGTCAAAGGACAGTCTATTCATTATAAAAAAAAAACATCAGATAGGCCATCTGCGTTCTATCAGCAGGTAATATAAAAAAACTGAGTTATTTTTGGTGTTTGGTTCGTGTTTGGAGCCTGGGCTTTGTATGGAGTCAAGAGAGTTCTCAGCACTTTTAGAGGCATTTATCGAGTCTCCATAAAAAATCCGACCTGACGATAAAAAAGACGAAGGAAGTGGACAGATAGTCGCTCCTCAAGAAGGAGTCCATCCAAGACTTACAGCAGGAGTTTGAACTGTCCTCGAAGATGCTGTGAACGACTGATATTTACTATTGATAGTTGATAAGCCATGTTCAAGTATTATTCCAATTATATTTATAGTAAACTAGCTGGTGCCCGCGACTTCGTCTGTGCAGGATTAGTATTTCGAGTAGCTTATATTAGCGTGGCGTAGTACATATGTGTAACTCTAGCGGTTTTGGCAGCGCACGCCAAATAGCTCGCAGATGGTAGATTTTTTCCTACTTGACACTTATCGTCATATATCTTCACAATATCTTTATAAATTGTAGCTTATGCGTTATTCTGATGTATAAGCTATATTATTGTAAAGTTTCATTAAAATCCATTCAGTAATTTTTACGTGAATGAGTAACAAACATCCATCCATCCATACTTACAAACTTCATTCATTATATGTACTGCCTTTCAATTTGTGATCAGTAACCCTTAGATCTGAAGAGGTTAGGTTTGAAGCACTCTTCAAACCTAACCTCTTCAGATATTGATACTGTTACAATTATGTCGTGTGCAATGGTTTTCTTTTTATACCTACTACTCTTGCTGATGGAACAAGCACATGGCCCACCTAATGTTAAGTGGTAACCATCACCTATAACAAAGCATTGCCTCGTAAGTCACGCACAATACTGCCCTGTGTCCATCAACTTGAGGCATACAGATGTTAAGCCTCATGTGCCTGTAATAAAACCGGCAACCACACTCTTCAAACCGAAACACAGCGTTACTGCTTGGCGGCAGAAAAAGGCGTCACGTTTCCAATTCTCTTAGCAGCAAGGTTTATGGGTAAAACAAAATGAAAAAACTACACATGTAACATAAGTGCAGTTTTATTTTGTAAAAAAATATATTTATAGCTTAAAAAAAATGCAGAATAAAATTCGTGGATCAAATCAATGTACCTAGATTATATGACCGGCACTTGTTGATAAATAAATAAAATTACGGTTTCTATCTGTCTATTGTTTTACTAGGTACAGTTAGCGTCAAAAGTATGGTATTTTTTAAGGTTCAAATATTTCTTAAACCTAAACTTATGACAAAAGTTTTATGTAGAAGCTACCTAGCCAAAAGATTTTTATACGCATAAATTATTGCAAGTCTGCATTGCAAAAGCTATGCATTAAACAATTTAAATTCTTAGAACATTAATCAAAAGATTCGTTATAATATAACCGCCGTAGAATCTTCACATTGCACACAATAACATCTAGCAATAAACTTATTAATGTAATAAATATATTTACAAAATATTAGTAAGGCATCCGTCGGCGTCGATGCCACAAAACCATCCGTGGATTAGGTACCTGTAATAAAATAAATAAATGTCATTTCTCAAGGTAGATGGCACAAACTAAAGGAAGCCTTTACCCAATAGTCAATAGTAAAAGTCAGGCAGTGGATGATGGTGATGATTTTTTTTATATGAGATGGATGGACTGTGTGAAAGAATGAATAAAAAAACTGTATTATACATAGACCATACAGGAAATAATAATGAAACACAGATAAGCATGAAAAATACAATGGATGGCCTTATCGCTCAGTAGCGATCTCTTCTAGGCAAGGATGGAGAGGATCAATAGAAAATTTGGAAATGATGTTCGTGGGCGCGGCAGAAAAAGGCATGGTGTTAGTTCTTCCCGACGAGCCATTCACAAAGAGCTCTACTACTCTTAAAAAAGTGCCTATTCGTAAGCCATTTTTTGTTATCTTACCATTTTAAGAGCGCAAAGCTTCTAGTCGTTGCTGCATCTCGTCCAACTCTCCTTCGTCAGGTTCCGGCGCTTCTTCTTCTGCTTTGCTGGTGGAGGGGGCGCCGACCGCGGTAGGCGGCGCGGGGGCCTCGCCGAGCTTGCCTTGCGTTAGCTCCCATAACACCTGCAACAAAGTTATCGAACTTAATTTGATTTTGGGACAGAGATGAGTGGCAAGACAGGAGGCCTTTGCCCAGGAGTGGGACATAGCACGCTGAATAAAAAATAAAAACTTCAGGCAAAATGCAAAATATCTGTTCATCTTATTTTAATAATAAATAAACAGCCTTCACAGCTCAGTTGGTAGTAGCTCTGCCTTCTGTGCCGTAGGCCGTGGGTTCGATCCCCACTGAGAACAAATATTTGTGTGATGAACATAGATGTTTGATCTCTGTCTGGGTGTTATATAATATTGTAAGTATATATTTACAAAAAAAAAAGTATATAAGTAGTATATCAGCTATCTGGTTCCCATATCACAAGCTTTGGCTTAGTTTGGGGCGAGATAGTGCTGTGTGGAATGCCCACCAATATTTATATTTATTTATTAAAACATAAATATTGGCCCTAATGAGCGGGTCATCTAAATCGCTTTTAGCCTTTGTAGCAAAATGCCTAACATGGATGTCTAAAAAGTAATATGCCTGATAAGTTAAATTCATTAATCTCATATTGCCTAAGACGCAAAACGCCTGAGTGGCAATAAACTTTAAACTCAGTTCACCTAAGTTGTACAGTGTCTAAAACGCAATTTGCCTTTATATCGTGTTATTTATAAAACAGACTTTTTTTCTTACTTATTGAGTACCTTACTGGTGGACTTTCCACATACTAGCCCCGAACTAAGGAAAGCTTGTTATATGGGAACCATGATGCTGGTAAATAAACTTTTTTTTTTGTATATACATACTTATAATGACACCCAGATAGAAAACAAACATCTATGTTCATCACACAAATGTTTGTTCTCTGTGCAGATCGAAACCATGCACTCCCTACAACAGCAGAGCTACTACCTACTAAACTAAACTATTAAGGCTGTCAAAATTATCAGAAGTAATTTAATTTTATCATTTACTAGCGGCCTGTCCCAGCTTCGCATGGGTGGTCATAAATTTTTTGAACATTTTAGGATAAACTTAGACCGTGGGTTCGAGCCTGGCGTCTACTTATTTCATACATTTGCACGCCAGAGAGTGAAATCGCAACCCGCGCGTGACCCGTGGACCCGTTAACATTTTTAATTTCGTCATATCTTTTGAATGGAATGTCCGATTCGAAAAATTTAAGAAGTAATCTATAGGTATTGAAACCGTCTTAATTATGAAATGATTTATTTGGATAAGGATTAACACCAAGGTACAAATAAAGACCCTTTTCTAGCGGAGGCATTTCAATTAATTTTTTATAATAAAAGAACACTTATTGTGACATAACTATAATAGTTAGACATATGCTGTCGCGACATTTTTTGTAGATGATGACGTGTTCTACAAAATCGTAGTACATTATTTTGTTCTATCTTCAATAGTTTTCGCAGCGCACGCGATGGAAGGTTTTATTTTTCCACCTTGGGTTACATTATTGAAGTTTTAGTAAGGATCCCTGATTTTTTTTAAAATATAATATAGCCTATGTTACTCAGGGATAAATGTAGCATTCTAATGGTGAAAGAATTTTTGAAATCGGACCAGTAGTTTTTGAGCCTATTCGTTACATACAAAAATACAAAAATACAAAAATACAAATGTTACCTCTTTATAATATTAGTGTAGATGTAGATTTCAGATAAAATGAAAAATATCTGTAATCACATAATTTTTCCATTCATGGCCATAGAATTTACATTTAGTAAAGACCCAATCAAAGAGTGACAGTACCTTATCAACCTCGCTCTGTGCCGCTTCCTCCATTTCTTCTTCATCTTCCACACTGGACATGGTTTCGTCTAGCATCTCTTCTATAATACCAGCTCGCATCATCTCCTTGCTCAGCTCTTGCATGGTGGCGGCCACTTCCGGTAGTCTGACTAGGACTTGCATAGCTTGCATTACCTGGAATCAAGTATTTAAATTAAAGAAAATACTCAATACATTTATTGCTTACACACAGTGCTGTAGCTATCGTAGGTGCAGGTGGTGCAGTGCACCAGGGCCCCGCAGCTGAGGGGGCCCTCTAACGTAAGCCTTAAAAAGAGAAGCTAGAAAACCATGAGCCTGCTCACAATATATTTTTTTTATGAATTATTTTAAGGGTTAATATAAGTTCGAGCTATGTGGAAAGAGGGGGTGAGGGCCCGATTCTTTCTCTTTGCACCGGGGCCCTTGTACACCTAGCTACGCCACTACACATGGTTTAGTTTTGGTACATACATTGTTGTTAGTTGTTAGTAAGTATCACATGGACCCTGCATAGGGTATGGCAACATGGAGGCAGGCCGAGTGTGAATAGTGAGAATAGTCAATATTTAGGCCAAAGTGTGTATAGCCGAATGTTAAATTTTTACAGAAACCAAGTTACTCCTACAGATACCAAGAGATATACATAACATACATACCTCTGTTGATTTTGCCAATGCCCCGGCGACCCTCAGTGTAGCTGCAAAAAATTTGCATTGTGTTCAAAACATGTGTAGAAAAATACATTAATTTTAAGAATCGCAAATATCCATATTTCGGAGAATAACAATACAAGGTTCAGCAAAAATATCTTATTATCTTAAGTATTCCTACAAAAAAAAAATGATTTACTAGTTTTTGTACTGTGTGAGCAAGAAGTCGACATATGTCAGCCTCTTCACTTATGGATATATGACACCTTCAAAAGTTAGCTTATTTTCAAAGGTCTTGGTCAAAGGTCTTTGTGGTCTTTGTTAGACAGTGCCGTGCACCAGGGCCCACAAGCTCAGAGGGCCCTCGGACCCTGACCAGCAAACCTCACTAACTAGCTAAAATGTTTCACATCTTCAGAATGTAAATAAAATAGCAACACTACTCATGGCAACTCATTCAAAGAATACAGGGAAATACCCAAGTTGCGGCTTCTGTTCGAAACTTGTAGGGACAATTATTATATCTTGTGTTTTGATAAAACCCTAAACAGTTAATCAGTTAGGGCCGCCCCATTTTTGCACCAGGGCCATCGGTTACCTAGCTACACCTCTGAATACACATGACATGACAATGCAAAACATGTTGAGTTCTAGGTATATTAGGTAGTTCTAGGTAAGTCGGCACCAGGGCCCACAAGCTCAGAGGGCCCTCGGACCCTGACCAGCAAACCTCACTAACTAGCTAAAATGTTTCACATCTTCAGAATGTAAATAAAATAGCAACACTACTCATGGCAACTCATTCAAAGAATACAGGGAAATACCCAAGTTGCGGCTTCTGTTCGAAACTTGTAGGGACAATTATTATATCTTGTGTTTTGATAAAACCCTAACCAGTTAATCAGTTAGGGCCGCCCCATTTTTGCACCAGGGCCATCGGTTACCTAGCTACACCTCTGAATACAAATGACATGACAATGCAAAACATGTTGAGTTCTAGGTATATTAGGTAGTTCTAGGTAAGTCGGTTTCTAATAGTTGTTGATAGGTGCTTTGATTTTTGTCATGTAATTTATATCAGTGAGAGGAGGTCCATGAAGTTCATAAAATTTTAAACTAAAAAAGTATGTTTGCTCTATTATCAAAATATATTAATCTACACTAATATTATAAAGAGGAAAACTTTGTATTTTTGTATTTTTGTATGTAACGAATAGGCTCAAAAACTACTGGTCCGATTTCAAAAATTCTTTCACCATTAGAATGCTATATTATCCCTGAGTAACATAGGCTATATTATATTTTCAAAAAAATCAGGGATCCTTACTAAAACTTCAATAATGTAACCCAAGGTGGAAAACAAAAAACCTTACATCGCGTGCGCTGCTGCGAAAACTATTGAAGATAGAACAAAATAATGTACAACGATTTTGTAGAACACGTTATCATCTACAAAAAATGTCGCGACAGCATATGTCTAACTATTATAGTTATGTCACAATAAGTGTTCTTTTATTATAAAAAATTAATTGAAATGCCTCCGCTAGAAAAGGGTCTTTATTTGTACCTTGGTATTAATCCTTATCCAAATAAATCATTTCATAATTAAGACGGTTTCAATACCTATAGATTACTTCTTAAATTTTTCAAATCGGACATTCCATTCAAAAGATATGACGAAATTAAAAATGTTAACGGGTCCACGGGTCACGCGCGGGGTGCGATTTCACTCACTCAAGGAGAAGCGCGTGCAAATGTATGAAATAAGTAGACGCGAGGCTCGAACCCACGGTCTAAGTTTATCCTAAAATGTTCAAAAAATTTATGACCACCCATGCGAAGCTGGGACAGGCCGCTAGTGCAATATATATTACACTAGCTGGTGCCCGCGACTTCGTCTGCCCAGGATTAGTATTTCGAGTAGCTTATAATAGTGTGGCATAGTACATGTGTGTAACTCTACGGTTTTCTGGCATGAGCTGCCATGCCAGAATAGCTTGCAGATGGTAGATTTTTTCCTATGTACTTGACACTTATCGTCATATTTTGGACAATTCAGACAATATCTTTATAACTCATTTATTTTTCTCACACACAAAGGTTTCTTACAGTAAGTAATGGGTATAAATGTTATGGGTATTACAAAAAACCTGTTTATAAATTGTAGCCTATGTGTTATTCTGATGTATAAGCTATATTATTGTAAAGTTTCATTAAAATCCATTCAGTAGTTTTTATGTGAAAGAGTAACAAACATCCATCCATCCATACTTACAAACTTTCGCGTTTATAATATTAGTAGGATATACATACCCAATTGATTCTTCATTTGCATCTGTACAGAATTCAAATGTGCTTTACTAGTGTATATTTTTCCTATTGCTTTCCGAGACCGTATAATCTCTTTTGCTAGTATTGTACACACTTGTTTGTCGCTCTTAGCAGCAGCTTCTTTGAGGGATCTTTTTATTTTTTCCTCCTCCCTTTGAATACCTAGAAATTATTGTAAAACATAATTATGAACATTAATATCATGTCTTTAAGGGTGCATTTTAATTTATCCATTTAACCGAGTTCAATTGAGGTTACTGCAAAATTGACCTCGAAACGAAACAAGGTGTCTCAGGTAGGTAGCTTCTACTCAAGGGGACCCAAGTTTTGATGACATCATTTTTGCAGATGTGCTTGGCACAATTTCAAGTCTAATTATTTCATTTTCTATATTATAGACGAAATAACAGTACCTCTGATCTGTCTATCCAAATTATATCCTTCCTTGCGTAGTTTATGAGACCATTCGTTTACCTGGAAAAAAGATGAATAAAAGTATCTGCATGCTTTTAGAAACCTGCTGTGTTAATAATTAGATATTTTTGTTTATAAACAATTACCATTTCTTTAGGATTCCTTTCAGGGGATTTGCCAAATAGCCCCATTTTGAGAATTTAATACAGAACAAAACAAAAAACTATGTTTCAGAAGGAAGAATTTATTTTGTTTTGACAATTTAGGGGTGCCGATAATGTACAACCATGGATTGTACAGCCGAGGAAAACACAGCCCGGATTTGATGTACAATTTGGTCGCGAAATCCATGGCTGTGTAATCCAAGGGTGTACATTCCAAGCCGTACAAATTTTGCACACCTTTGGAAAGCACGACCCGTTAAAACGCAGCCAAAATTTTGATGCCAAAACTTAGGCTTTGCCGTGTTTTCCAGGCTGTGCTTTCCGGGTTGTACATTTTCGGGCTGTGTAATACTTGGTCGTAAATTAACCGGACCCACAATTTAGTATTTAGATTTTTGTAAAAATGTGACAGCTGAGCTGCTGCTTGACCGATGACCTCATTTAGGGCTCAGTCAGCAATAGGTTACGTAAAATGAAACGTTTTTCGAAACTTACACTTTAAAAACGAACCAAAGTCAAGCTTTGTTACATACAAAAATTACGAAAATGTGGGTATATTATTATTTGTATGAACTTCTTCAAAATAAACTGTTTTTCATACTTCGATCAACAATTGTTGATCGAAGTTTTCATATGATTAAAATGATGTTTAGTAAATGTCTGTGTTTCGTTTAACGCAGAAAGCGACAAACGAAAGTTGGTGCTTGGCAAAAAGACTATTATTCAAAGCTAGATCCCAACTGAGAAAAAAAATTGTTGAATAAATAAATCCATTTTACAAAACTGTGTTTTGCAAGTGGTGTCGCGAAATTCAAAATAGGTTTTTAAGATCTGAAAAATAACTTCCAACTATTAAAGTGAGCTATTACTTCTAGACGTTGATGTTATTTTGGTGCATAGCAGAAAACTAAAGGTATGTTTTGCGTATTTCCATAATTATAACGATTCGGTATGCTTTAGTTAGTTCCCCTGTGATGCAGTTATTTTTAAAGCAGTTCTATTTACAAATGCATAGAGAGTCCCTAAAAGTGTCTATCGTTTCAACAATTCATAAGGTATGTGCGCCTTCACTTGTAGAAAGATTTGCTTCAATAGTTTTGAGGTTACATTCCACCCAATTGTTGGACCAAACAACTGTATTTAGTGCTGAGTAGGTTTTACAAACCAAACCAGTAACGACAACAAGCCAATCCATCTGCTAAACCAGTCTCACAGCATTCAAATATTAAGTAACCATATTTTATTTATTGACCTCCAAATCATAATAACACAAGCAACAGATACCTATTATGTTAGAATAATGAGGTTCGCATAGGTATTCAAAAAAATATATATGAAACTTCTATGTTCATTCACCTGTAATTATTTTTGACTTTTTATTTTAGATGCTACTCAATATGTATGTACCTACTAAAGAAATAACATTACTCTAGCCCAGTGAATATACCTAGTACCTATGCAATTGTGTGTATCATAGTGGACATGAACATACACAGCTAACAGATTCATACACATTAAACTGGTAGGAACTAAGATGTAAGTTTGTTGCCTGTAAATAGGCCATATGAAAATAGCCAATCTTGACTATCCACCAAGCTTTAAGACATTTCTAAGTGATTCTTGTGATTCAGTTGAATAAATGTCTTAAGGCTTGTATCTTCACAGCCTTCACAGCTCAGTTGGTAGTAGCTTTTCGTTCTGATCCGTAGGTTCGATTCCCAGCGAGAACAAACATTTGTGTGATGAACATAGTTTGTTCTCTGTCTGGGTGTTATTATGAATTATAAGTGTATTTCCAAAAAAAAAGGATGTTATGAATTATATCAGCTATCTGGTTCCCATATTAAAAGCTTTGGCTTAGCTTGGGGATAGATAGTGTTGTGTGGAAAGTCCACCAATATTTATTTATTTATTTAAATCTATGTGTTAGGTATTATTAATTAGCAGCATGTGCTGTCTTTTGAATTTGATTGCCTCCACTTGTTTCTGTTATGCTTACACCTCACTAAATTCTATTGAAAACACACTGGAGCTTCATTACTATACATACATATTATATTGTAACAAGGATCATAAAATCTAAATCTAACAAACCTAGTTTCATCTAGCTTTAAGATGTGTCAGAGTGATCCTTGTGATTCAAATTAATAAATACCTTTTGACTCTGATACCTTTTATTTTGGGGAAATAAGGAGTTAGCATCATATAGACATACAGTAATTTAGTGTATTAAAGTTGAGGCAGTGGTTCTAAGGAACATAAAGTTAGCTATGTGGCTGAGCATCAGGCAGTTTACAACTTAATGCAGTGACATAAAACCATATTTAATGATTGCCTAGATCCACGAACATACTGTATATATCACAGATCCATAGACAGAGTAGTTTAAGAGCAGTCCGGGGAAGTACTACCACCACACCTTTTCCTGCTGACAAGCAGCATTGCTGTGTTTCGGTTTGAAGAGAGTGGTTGCCGGTGTTATTACAGGCACATGAGGCTTAACATCTGTATGCCTCAAGTTGATGGACGCAGGGCAGTGCATCATAGGGCATGTTCCTATCGTGCATGACTTACGAGGCAATGCTTTGTTATAGGTGATGATTTCCCAGGTGTGGTATCTGCTTGTTCCATCAGCTAGTTGTATAAAAAAAACAAATATCATTTATTTATCCCAATAATAATATTAGTAGCACAAATGGAAATATTTGATATATAAATAACTTAGGCCTTATTCATAAAAACTGTTATTTTACATTCTTGAATAGATTTATCAGCCATTTTAAGTGTACCTATGTAGAAGGTTTGTATGACTTATGAATAAAGTGGTTTATTTACACATTATAATGTCATCACACTAGTTATTTATTGCACCGATTGCATTTGTTTATCACATTTTTGAATCGCGATTGACGCAAGTTGAAATGACCCCTTAACTTTTGAACTAAACGTGACATGAGTAATCAACACATTAACTAATCAAGATACACGCTTTGCACTGGCGAAATTTCTAATTAAGTTGACATACCTACCTACATAGAGGGTGAAATACAAAGCAAAAAATTGAATGCCGTTGCAATACTACATTTTTTTGGATCTTTATTGATAACTTTGTGACTGCTAGACATTGGCCTCATAGATTTCCGGGAAGAAAGAAGAAGATGAACCGATTTCTCGCCCGCGATCTTAACGTTCTTTACTAGGTATACAGGTGTTAAGTCCCTGACGCTTCTACCATGCACATTATCTTCTTTATGCCCGCAGCCCATGCCAACGTGCGGTCGGCACAACTGGTTTTTTCTTCCACTTTCTTGTATACATATCGGTTCTCACTTCGTTCTTACTCATATCATCTTTTTCGAAGACCATTCATTTTTTATAAGGTCTACCTTTATGGTTTATTGTTGACAGCCTTCACAGCTCTGTTGGTAGTAGCTCTGCCTTCTGTGCCGTAGGCCGTGGGCTCGATCCCCACCGAGAACAAACATTTGTGTGATGAACATAGATGTTTGTTCTCTGTTCTCTGGGTGTTATATAATATTATGTAAAAAAAAGTATATAAGTAGTATATCAGCTACCTGGTTCCCATATCACAAGATTTGGCTTAGTTTGGGGCGAGATAGTGCTGTGTGGAATGTCCACAATTTTTTTTTTCTGTGGCAAATGCATCATTTTCTAACATTATAGGCAGGTAAGTAAGAAATATACATTCTGTTCTGTGTAGATACCTAACAGTCTCTTGAGTGGAAAGCTCAAGTGAAGAGCTTTCCACTCAAGGGACAATATTGTAACCCACCTTACCCTATATACCTACCGATGTAGGGTAAGGTGGGTTACAATATTTTTTTATAAAAATCTTAATTCCTAACCATTAAAGAATTGTGACTCGTATTGTTTTACTCGAGTTACACATGGCTGACAACCGCTGTTTCGCAATTCTCATGAGATTGCGGCTATTTGCGAAAGCATAATGTGGTCAGTCGGTACGAAACGAAAGAAGCATTGTTATGTATTGTGTTATTAGTTATTACAGAGTCACTTTTTTATACTGAGAAAAAGACTACATGATGTTGGTGTTTGTGGGTGAGCGCTCGAAATCAGCATTAAACTTCGAATCCATGATCCAAGAACAAGAAACATTAATACATTAAAAAATGATCTTACTCCAAGCTCTACCCATCTTTCAACCTTTGTTAATGTTGCGTCACGTTGCCCAATATCTATTCTATATCTATTCTACACAAAATCATATTGTAACAAGAACACGGTTAGCTAACAATGTAACGCATATTGATATCAAGTACTCGTGCACTGATTGAAAACAAACGTGTGCTAATCACGGGCTGGACCGCCACGTGATTTGCCAAGTACTCGTATAATTATCTAATCTGCATTCTGCAAACTGGCAGAAACTGCAGAAAAAATAAAATATGTAACCAAAATCAATCTATTGGTCTCGTGGAAACGAAATTATATGAGCCAAAACTGAAGGGGTTTACAAGTACCTACCCACTGAAGAGTTCCACTATTCACCTCCTGGCTCATCCGATCAGCTTCAATATACCAAATTATTGTGTTGTCATCCAAACTACATGTATACACATAAAAAGTTTCTCGCGTCAACTAGCCCCTCAGGTGTCCTACCTTCGAAGCACTAAATGAATATTCATTGAGGATGTCTAAGGGGATAATCAGAGGTACGTCTTACATTACGTCTTACATTTGCTTAATATAATACGGAAAACCAAAAACTAATTACAACACTCAGGCCTGAGGAACGAGTACAGATATTTTAATGTTGGTACACGTTAAAAGCCTAGCTACCTTTGGATGCAGAGGAGCTTAGTTAAATGAGGGTTGGCAGGGGTTTTCTATAAAAGACAATATTCACCAATAATGTTTTTTTATTAGCACTTAATTAAAAATATTACATTACTCGGCAAACGTTGTTTTGCCATATACATACTACAATGACTATTAATAAATAGGGGTTGTATTTTTTAATGCCAAATTAAAAAAAAAAATGTTAGGGGTGGACAACCCTTATCACCTAGGGGTATAAAAATAGATAGTAGCTGATTCTCAGACCTACTGAATATGCATATAAAATTTCATAAAAATCGGTCTAGCCGTTTCGGAGGAGTATGGTAACTAACATTGTGGCACGAGAATTTTATATATAAGAGATTAATATTCTATGAACACATACAAACTACTGATTATGATAAATTAATAGGAAAACAATTTAGCAGAAGGACAGAAGTCGAGGTTGATTATGTTGATACACAGGTAACATAACTTGCTCACTGTGCCTAATGATGTGTAAACTGGGCATAATATTATATTGTTGCCACTTTTGGTGACGGGAGGTTCTAAGCCATCGAGAAGCCTCCTTGATGGCTTAGCGGAGACCTTAAGGCTCCAAGCACGAAAAAAATCCAATAAAAAAGCTACTAGCGGTCACATCCAAATGATGACTGCACTGAACAATGCTACGTAGTGACAATTCCGCAGTACTATTATTTATTATGTGATTATGTTAGGAAATTCCAAGCAAGCTACCTAGTTTTTTTTTTCTCGTGCCTTGTATATCAGATATCACCTACCTAGAGGTTTTTTACTATAACTATACCTGTCTAACAACTATACGCATTATAATTTAAAATCTCGACCTGCCTCCATGTTGCCATACCCTATGCAGGGTCCATGTGATACTTACTAACACCTAGTAAGCAATAAATGTATTGAGTATTGAGCTACGCCACGCGCATCTACGGGGATCATTTTTTTATACGGGGTAACATGCCTTACGTCTGCCTCCCACTTGAGGAAAGTAGGAAGGGATGACGGGCTCTCTATCACATACCGACTAAAAACCCGTCGTGTTCCAGCATTCACCTCAGTACCAGTGCATCGGCGAACCACTCATCACCTGACGAATGGTATGAAACTGCAGCGACGGCACTAGACTGAGCCCGCAACACGCATATAGTCAACTTATCTGTTCAATTGCCTGTTTGTAGCATTTCGATACCTGACTACATCCTGTTATTCGAAATTGAAATTGGCCAAATACTGTAGAGTAGAGTCAAGGGACTTCCTTCTAGAATGGACTAATACTTTGATGCTCATGGTGGAGGATACCTGACTACGTCATGTTATTCGAAATTCAAATTGGCCAAATACTGTAGAGTCGAGTGACTTCCTTCTAGAATGTACTATACTTTGTTGCTCTTGGTGGAGGGAGTACTACTCCAAAAGTTCGTAGAGCGTCACTTGACACCATTGAGTCATGACGAAAAAGTTTAAAATAGACTAAAATCTTCCTTTTAGTTTAGTGAGGGAAAAGCGTGTCCCATTTAACCATCATTAAGAAAATATCCCATCCCACACAGTTTTAACCCAAAATTAACAGTTTGTGCATCCATTGGCTGAATATTAACTAAGACAAACCGGTTACGTTCCGTTCTGTAATCAACTATCATACCTATTTAAAAAAGAAGTTCACGAAGATAATCACCAGGCGGCCACTTTTTAGAACCTTAGAACTATTTTTTTATGCCTATATAAATGCCTATCCTTTTTCAAAGGGCCACTTCCACTTCATTTACTCGTATATCAAATGAAAAACATTACAAATCTTTTGGAACAGGTTGAAAAAACCTTAAAGATTTGAAAAAAATATCGGAACATTTATATAGTGTAACATCGTAAAGGTAGATGGACAAGAGACGCACATGACAGAGGAGGCTGGCATAAATGAAAGAGGCCTTTAAACCTAGCAGTGGGTGATACCGGGCCGATATTTTTATTACTTATTTATTTATATAACACTTTATTGCACAAAAAAATACAAATTCAAGTGTACAAAAGGTGGGCTTAATGCTATAAGCATTTTCTACCTGCCAACCTTAAAGGTAGATAATGATGTTGGCGTGCTATAATTAAAAATTAACAGTTACAGACCTACTTAAAAATAAATGCTAAAAATATTATGATGATATAGCTGTAATTCCAACAATAATATCTTCATTGAACTTCATGAACTTCATGAACTTCCCGTACACGGTCGATGATTTTTTACTGGTAATTTCGGGTTCGCGTATGCATTTATTACAAGATGTTTCACAGGTGTTCAGAGTATACAGATTAGTGTAGTAGATTTCGTAGTATATTGCAACATAAATAATGATAGTATTGGCTATGGCTAGTCTAGCTAAACAACCGTTGAACGACCTTTTAATGTGTTAGTGAACCCTAGCCTAACTTCCTGTTTAGCTTTCCAAATAGATCGCACTGGTACTCTTCACTCTGTTTCTTTAAAAGACCTATTTTGAAAAATACGTAGGAAGGTATATCAAGCAGATTTTTTCCGTTTTTGGTATTCTGTGTTACGAACCTGGGTTTTGTATGGATGGAGTAGCGAGTTCACAGCACAAAATCAAAATCAAAACGGTCTTTATTCAGTAAAATCAAATTTGAAACGTCTTATAGGTGAATCTATCGCCAGTTCCTCGCGACCAAAGCCTAGAAGAACAGGGAAGAAACTTACGGCTTGGTTCCTAGCAAGCTTTACATTCTATTGCGTCTCCTTACAAAACCCGCTGACGGTAAACTCAAAGTCTGACCTATTTATATTCTGTGCTTGAGGTAGGTACAGAGCAGACGTAAGCGCAACGAAGGCTGAAATTGACATCTCGCTCGAACTTTCTTTTATGAATGTTCGCTTTGGCATCAGCTGGCCAAATACAGATACAGATGGAATTTTTTCACGGTTTTTCTTTCACTTAATTTACCACGTTTGTTATAGAGATTTGATCCTTATGATTGACCCTGACTATCGATGCCATAAAAGTACAGGATGTTAATTTACAAATTTTAGTCGGTTCAATTACCGGGTGTGGCAAGCGAAATATAGAAAATCTTTGAATGCAGTTTAGTAAAATGTTCTATCTCCAGTATTTAAAGTACTTTCCCTTCAGGTGGCGTTAAAAAAACCCATCCTGTATATTGTCGATCTCATTGCAATGTAGCGGAAAGAATTTTAAGTTGGTACTTTGTACTAAGAAACCTGAGGGGGACATTTACCATGCCTGGAGATCAAAGTCGTTAAGTTGTTTCAGTTTGGTTTTCCTACTGAAACATTCCGTCCTGACGACGTATCACGTGTCAATTCATTCGTCATGTGAAGGTACCGTACTTGAGTTGCCATTACGATGCGGCCACGACAACTCGGCTGGGGACCCTGGGGAGGGCTAGTATAACAGGTATTGTGACGTGTCGGTACAAGCTAGTGACCAGCTGCGATGTAACATTATCTAACCTGTGGTAGTGGTAACAGTAGTAGAGCTCTTTGTCCAGGGCTCGTCCGGGGGAGTACTACCACAATGCTTTTTTCTGCCGCCAAGCAGCGTTGCTGTGTTTCGGTTTGAAGAGTGTGGTTGCTGGTGAAATTACAGACATGAGGCTTGACATCTGTATGCCTCAAATTGATGGACGCAGAGCAGTGCATCGTGGGGCACGTTCTTACGATGCAATGCTTTGTTATAGGTGACAGATACCACTTAACATCAGGTGGGCCGTCTGCTTGTTCTATCAGCAAGTTAAATTAAAAAAAGTGGGTACTTGTAGGTGGAAAGGATCTCCGAGTCCGAGTTCAAAAGTCTCCGAGAGGGCCTTAACAATTACATGACCTCTAATGCGTAGGTCTTAATATTGTTGGAGGTCAAGTCCCCAACCTTCGTCATTGACGTAATTACAAAACTTGAACTATCAAGCGTTCAGTTAAATCAGACATTCTCGAAGGTCCACCGCCGGTTCAGGAACTTGTCAACTTATTTATGGTGGCACTGACCTTGGCGTGTGCGAAACTAAAAGACCTCGTACACTGGTTAATCTGGTTATCCAAGGCTGTTGGACAACATCTGCTTTAGTCAATCAATGCACATGCACTTCCTGGAGGGCTCTTAATCATGAGCCCATCTTGCTGCATAGTATCATCAAGTACCTACTCACTAAATTGGATTGGCACATTAGAGCTTCCATATTTCCTTAATGCCGTAAGTTTGTGATCCGTTCTGCTGGCTTGGTCGCGTGGAACTAGCACCTGAATTCACCGGTAAAACGATCCGAAGTGTTTCTTGTAAATTAATTTGTCTTTACCACCACAGTGCTCAGGATATTCTACTACAAAGCGAATCTTTTAGATAGAAGAAAGTTAGATAGAATGGTAAAACTGAACACTAAACAACTTTTGTATTCGGCCAGTGAATGTGATTGGGTTGATTTTTTTATATCTAAATCCTGCTTCAAGATGTAACACTTTTTTACGTCTATTGTTCTTATAATATTATTATTATTGTATATAGACTTCCATTTTTAATTTAAAAATAAGGAGAAGTTCCTTTTGGGGGTCCAAAACATGGGGATATCTTTTAAAATAGAGAATTTCTGGCAACCCTAATATGACTACCGACTCCCTTACGAGTTTAGTGTAAGTTAGTTTTAGTTATGGGTAATTTAATTGACTCAAATAAAATCTTTTTAATTATTTTTTATACAATAATAAAAATAACAGTAGGTTATCTACTCCAGAAAAAACTATAATGCCGAAAAGGGCTCTCTCTCTCTCTTGTCGTGTCACTAGTTTCTTTCGAAACAGTGTGGTGAAAGGATTTTAAGTGCGCCTCAAGAGGCTCCTTTCGAGCACTTGACACATATTATAGAACTTTTTAGGTTCCACGACATGCCGGTTTCCTCACGATGTTTTCCTTCACCGTTTGAGAGTACTGACTGACATTGTGCACATAAATTTTTGAACAGACAAACTCATTGGTGTACGACTGGTTTCGAATCAACGACCTTAGGATCGGAAGGCCGCTACCACTAGACCACCAGTGCTCTCAAAAGGGAAAGAAAAGGCTAATTGGTCTTAAAGTTCTGACAAAAATAATCATTGATTATTATAATTGATTAACTATTCTCTTACCAACGGGTAGTGACAAGAGTACCTACTGCATGTGTGGTATAATTGAAAAAAAAATCTATCATCGCGATATCAGAGCTAATCGTTTTGATTGGTTTATAATTTAGGTACCTAAAACTGGTAAAATTCAAATCGGTGTGGTTGTTACTACCCATTTATCTGCTAATTCCTTTGCTAATCTTGTTGCTGAAATGATCTTCGATAAGAATTTTTTACTATTTTAATCTGTTCAAAAATTATTTGACTTTCATTATTTTTATTTGGTCATACTTATTTCTGTTTTATAAGGTGCTGATTAAAGGAAGCCGGAGGAATTCTGAAATTATTTATTGTACACAGAAACATTTACATAAATTTGATTACTAAAGACATGTACCAAAGGCGAGCTTAATCATAAAAAAGCTAATTAATGCTAAAAGAGTCTAAATAAGCAACCTACTCAGCGAATTCCCACTATAAAATAACAATGTACTATCCTAATAATAGCTCCTTATTCATCATCTTCCTGCCCCTATCCCACGCTGCATGGGGTCGGCACAACAGGTTTTCTTCTTCCACTCTCCTCTATCATTCGTCATCTCAGTGCTCACGCCTTTCTTACTCATGTCATCTTTCACACAATCCATCCATCTTTTATTTGGCCTGCCTCTCCTAAAACCATCCACATCCATTTCCAAAACTTCTCGTAATATGACTTTCTTCCCTCATGATATAATAATATCTCATAATAGCTCCTTAAAAGTCTTTGAATTTTGAAAATGTAGACGCTAAATGTCGATGTTTTAATAGTTTTTTTTAATATGAATAAATTATTAGTCGTATTCTCACTACGTAATATTTTTTTTATTAATATTAGCTTAGTTTGCTACTTATTTTATCTGTGGTTTGGGGCTAGATAGCGCCGTGTGTCCATGAATTTTGATTTATTACAGAGGTCACACACTTTGAAATTTTAAACGGATTATTTGTATAATATGATAAAAATGTTTATCTAGGATAATAATTATCGTAGGTACTAGGTAATAATTATCGTAGGTATGTACTAGTCTTTGTACTTTGAACGATCAATGGCAACACTGTTAGGTATTAAATATTGTGGGTGTAGGTATATGTATCTAATCTTTTCTGTTAGGTTCTCGCTTTTAAACATGTCGCGAATTTAAACATTTTTGAAATATAAATCTGTTATGAAAAATCGGTAACAGATTTCTCTGATTTTTTTTAGGACGCGGGGCAGTGCATAGTAGGGCACGTGTCTATCGTGCGTGACTTACGAGGCAATACTTTGTTTTAGGTGATAGTTACCACTTAACATCAGGTGGGCCACCTGCTTAATAACAAGTGGTATAAAAAAAATATGCTTTTGAAGGTAGATGGTGGGAGGAAGCTCGGGATAAGGAGAAATGGAAGTTCTTGGGGAAGGCCTTTGCCCAGCAGTGGGACGAAAGAGGCTAAAATATTAAAAAAATGTAGGTATGTGCTACCTTTTTATCAAAATTCGAATCCAAACTGAAATAAATTATCTAGTTATGATAATAATAAAAGCGTGCCGTAAGTAATCCATCGCACTTTCAATCTAAGTACATTAAATGTACTATCTTGAAGTATTTATTGCTCAAAGCCTATGTTGTTTTTCGACCTACAATAAAACAAACGTACAAACGTATTCACTCGATTTTGAGAACTTGCTTGTGTTAGTGTATTTCGCATTATATGTATGGTGTATTTCGCAGGTATGTTTCGCATATACATATAAATTAACGAGCTGGTGCGCGTGACTTCGTCTGCGCAGGATTAGTATTTCGAGTAGCTTATATTAGCGTGGCGTAGTACATATGTGTAACTCTAGCGGTTTTGGCAGCGCACGCCAGAATAGCTCGCAGATGGTAGATTTTTTCCTACTTGACACTTATCGTCATATTTTGGACAATTCACACAATATCTTTATAAATTGTAGCCTATGTGTTATTCTGATGTATAAGCTATATTATTGTAAAGTTTCATTAAAATCCATTCAGTAGTTTTTACGTGAAAGAGTAACAAACATCCATCCATCCATACTTACAAACTTTCACGTTTATAATATTAATAGGATAGTAGAATTAATACAATATCGATGGACTTTCCACACAGCACTATCCAACCCCAAACTAAGCAAAGCTTGTAATATGGGAACCAGATAGCTGATATTATACTTTTTTTTATAAATACGTCTTATAATATAATAACCAGACAGAGAATAAACATCTATGTTGTTCATCACACAATTGTTTGTTCTCGGTGGGGATCGAACCCACGGCCCACAGCGCAGAAGGCAGAGCTACTACCAACTGAGCTATTAGGGCTGACAAAGGGCATATATGTATGTATATTAGTTACATAATTAATATTACAATCGTAAAAAAATTTTTAGGTAAGTCCATCCTAGCTAGGTTAACTTTTTTAATCTCTATCTCTAATCTCTAATATATATAAAAATGAATTGCTGTTCGTTAGTCTCGCTAAAACTCGAGAACGGCTGGGCCGATTTAGCTGATTTTGGTTTTGAAATGTTTGTCGTAGTCCAGGAAAGGTTTAAACGGTGGAAAAGATGATATGGAAAAATTACGAGGAAGATAGTAAAAACAACAATTTCATTTTCCCATATAAACTGTTCTACCAACTTTCCTGTCAAACATTTGACGTTCGTCGCTTCTGTACCCCAAGTATGAGTTTTTGTATACCATATTTGGTTTAATAATAAAAAACACGGCTACGTTCTCTTATTTTCTCGTCTTTTTGTAATGTTTAAACGTGTCAAAATCAAAATCAAAATCAAAACGGTCTTTATTCAGTACAATCACAAGGATCACTTTGAAACGTCTTATATACTAGGTGAATCTATCGCCAGTTCCTCGCGACCAAAGCCTAAAAGAACGGGCAAGAAACTAACGGCTTGGTTCCTAGCGTTTTTTTGTATGATTTTGATGATTTTGTGTCTCTGACTATCTCTCTAATAATTTTAATAAGCGAATTTTCATCGCAAAATATAGAGGTAATGAAGAAAACTTTACCGTTCGTTTCTCATAGCTCAGACATAAGACTCTAATTAAGTTCGGTTTGTAGGATGCCCACAAATGATATGGCAGCCGACAGCCATGGAGCCAATACCTGTTCCTACCCTAATTACGTATTCGCAGGTGGTTTGTGTTTAAACTTTTTGCTCATCTTGTATCATCTTGCCATTCTCATTACAGGAGATAAAAAAAGGCAGGCTTCTATTGGTTGTAGAAAAAGCTTAATTTTATTTATTACTAGCGGCCTTTCCCAGCTTCGCATGGGTGGACATAAATTTTTTCAACGTTTTAGGATAAACTTAGACCGTGGTGGGTTCGAGTCACTTCTAACTCGCGCCTTGCCCGGGCCCGCGCTGGGTGAGAACGCGCCCCGTGACCTTATATTTTTTAAATCTTTTGAATGGAATGTCCGATTTGAAAAATTCAAGAAGTAATGTATAGGTATTGAACCAGTCTTGAATATGAAAAGATTTATTTGGATAAGGATTAATACCAAGGTACAAATAAAGACCCTTTTCTAGCGGCGGCATTTCAATTAACGTTTAATAATAAAAGAACACTTATTGTGACATAACTATAATAGTTAGACATATGCTGTCGCGACATTTTTTGTAGATGATGACGTGTTCTATAAAATCGTAGTACATTATTTTGTTCTATCATTAATCGTTTTCGCAGCGCACGCGATGTAAGGTTTTCTTTTTCCACCTTGGGTTACATTATTAGAGTTTTAGTAAGGATCCCTGATTTTTTTGAAAATGTAATATAGCCTATGTTACTCAGGGATAATGTAGCATTCTAATGGTGAAAGAATTTTTGAAATCGGACCAGTAGTTTTTGAGCCTATTCGTTACATACAAAACAACAAAACAACAAAAATACAAATCTTTTCTCTTTATAATATTAGTGTAGACTAGCTGACCCGGCAAACGTTGTTTTGCCATATACTTACTACAATGACTATTAAAAATAGGGGTTGATGATAGAAGGGTGAATTTAGGGTTGTATGTATTTTTAAATGCCACATTATAAAAAAATATATTTTTTTTTTGTCTAAAACATTAAAAAAAATATGTTAGGGGTAGACAACCCTTATCACTTAGGGGTATGAAAAATACATAGTAGCCGATTCTCGGAAATACTGAATATGCATATAAAATTTCATAAAAATCGGTCAAGCCGTTTCGGAGGAGTATGGTAACTAACATTATAACACGAGAATTGTATATATGAAGAAAAAGATTTCATGTAGAAGTGCTCTTAGTGAAAGAGTTCTGTGGAGTACCACCATGCCTATAGTATATGTTGCCAAGCTCATGTTCCCATTACAAGGTCGGTCGGTAGGTCAATGTTGGCGTAATTACAGGCACATGAGAACACTTAACACTTCAACGTACGTATGTTACAAAGGGCATGTAGTAGGTGGCCATACTCTTTGAGGGTATGCATAATTTATTCAAAGAAACCTACAAAAGACCGTCATAACATCAGGCGGGCCACGTGGTAACTGCATCACTTTTTCATACATCTTGCAATGTTTTTAGATTCCGCCGAAATTGACTAAGCAAAAAGTCGTCATTAATTCACCTTTGTAGTAATTTAAGTAGTGTAATTGACATGATCATCACATAACAAGCGTTGCGATTACCTCTGAAACTCCACAGATGGCAATTTAGCATCATTACTTCCAGGCTGTAACTATGCAATAATTATACCCTCGCGCAAAAATATACTGTGTGTGACACGAAACGGGACACGCAAATTACACACATAAATAAATTAAACAAAGAGCATGAACTCGTATGTAGCCGCAAAAATTACAGGCCTATCCATTTGCCATAAAATCGTGGGAACTATTATGCACTAGAAATGCAGGTCGTCAGACACATATTTATTACAATTTTCAGCAATGCCCTAGTGAGACTAGACACACAGTTTTAATAACCTATAACCAAATCAAACCAGAAAACGTTTATTTTGTGTCACAAAAACGTAGACAATATAAAAAGAACAATATTAGTTAGGAGAACAAAAACGGTCGTTACTCAGCTTTGTGATATAATATTGTTAGATGCACTACTATAAGAGTAGTCTTCCGTGACGCCGAAGTACAATGGCAGCACCTGCAGTGCACAGAACCATAATTTCCCCATACAAACAAAACAATTACAAGAGATCATACAAATTAAATTAGCCCTGGGGTTGAGCCTAATTCATTTACTAGGAGTAGTAGAGCTCTTTGTGAAGGGCTCGTCCAGGGATGTACTACCACCATGCTTTCTTCTCCCGCCAAGCAGCGTTGCTGTGTTTCGATTTGAAGAGTTGTCGGTAAAATTACAGGTACATGAAGCTTGACATCTATGCCTCAAGTTGATGGACGCAGATCAGTGCATCGTAATTCGTAGGGCACGTTCCTATTGTGCATGACTTACGAAGCAAGGTTTTGTTTTAGGTGATAGTTACCGCTTAACATTAGTAGGTCATCTGCTTGTTCCATCAGTAAGTTGTATAAAAAAACACCAATAGGTTTTCCATTCAAAGACGAACGAATAATTTATTTTCCAAGATGATCCATATACAATCTTCTCGTATGTCATTCAACACTTATCCCTTGTACGTCCGAGACCTATCAATTACATCAGAGTGGCCATTGTGCCGATGGCCGGCCGCGATCAATTGTTATCCGTTTAGGCCACTTGCTCGGTATCCTGAAACATTATGGCTTTACCATCTCTTGTGCAGGGTTAGATGCGGCTTTTTAACCGTTTAGAACACTTGCTCTGTATTCCTATTATGATTTTACGATCTCTTGAACTTGGTTAGAGCTTTTAAAATGTTCGAAGGTAAAACCTTATAATTTCGGATTTTATGTAAGTATATGGAAAGGTTTTGAAAGCTTTATCATATTTTTTCCATCTTTCATCGGCGTGTGTGGTCTTTTGCAGATTTTTACTTACTCCCAACCAACATTTTACATCTACCTGAAGTAACGTAAATTGCAAATTAAAGCGCACATTAGTTAATTTATACATTGTGCAAAATGATGAAATAGTAATAAGATTTACCTTTCGTCAGTCAATCTGACTTGTCTATATTGGTTTTTAACGGACATCATCTTTTAACCGTCGCGTCGCATTGTTTAGTGGATCTTAGAGATAGTCTTCAAAGCGATGATACTATCTTTGAATAGGTAATGCGGTAAATATATGAAACACATGCTCGGTTGGCGTATCGGCCGGCGCGGGCGCACACCGCTACAGTCAAGTCAGTTTTGCGTCGTCCGTGCGCACGATCACGCGTCGCGTCGTATTCGAAACCGATTTCGACCGCGTTATATAAATTCGCATTCTTTCACAATATCATTACTATACTCGCGATAAAGTGCTCCGAAAAAAACAAACTCTTCGATACTCATCATTCCTCAGTGCCTTCATTTATAATTTATAAAGTCTAGTATTTTGGTAAGACAACTTGAAATACACCTGTCAGAGAAGGTCGCCGCGATCGCTTTGCAGAAAACAAGCATTTTTAATTAATCGATTTCACTTTCTGCAACGCGGTGGTGTTGTGTTGTTGCGAGGCGATGCTACCGATTGTTGGTGTACGTTGCATGCTCATAACATCTATCGCGTTACCAATATCAATAAAAAAGCCGCCTAACAAATCCAATAAAACATGGTTTACTTTGAATTTGTTTCGGCCTGATTGTTTTGCAGCTTTCATTCATAATTTCGTCGGTTGTTATATAACTTCTTACAACCTCATTATATTCCGATTTATTTTTGCTGGCAAGAATGTCACAGTTAATCAAAAATGGCTGTCGGTTGATAGTCTAGCTTCCGTAAAATTTTCGCTTTCTCGATATCGTAATATTTTATGCGCTTGAAGTGCGCTGCGTCACGTCTATTGAATCTTGAAACTTTCGACCATAACAAGTTAACTAATGTGTGCTACCAGGTTTAAATTATTTCGTCAAAACTTTCATACGATGATACGAAGCACACCAGATTTATTTCCGAACAGACACTATGAATTCACAATACGAAAATAAAAGCAACAACTTATAACAAAATGTGATTATCTGGATTCTAAACCGCATGTCTTTAATTTATGTCAATCATTTGTTCATTATCTATTACTAACAGATAATATGACTCAGAGTATCTATTTTCGCCCTTGTAATTAATTCTCCTATAACTATTACAATAAATATTATAGCTTACCTACATAACATTATGGTCGGACGGATATAGGTCGGACGATCAACGTGTTTGCTTTTTTGTTTGTCATTCAAATTGAATTCGAAATGAACAAGCTTCTCTACAACTCACTTGGCTAGCACCAACCACACCAATAATTTAATTTATTTACTCTTGTAAATCCAATCAATCGTTTCGTTATTAGTAATTTTCCATCGGCTTTTTTCCCAGATTTCCTCTAGATTTTAAGAACGAATCTTTTTGAGCCTACTCTGATTTCTCGCGACCTTCACAATGACGTTGTTCTTATTTAAGTTGACTAGTTTTTATTATTACAAATATAATATTAGATTTCGCATCATTTGTATTTATTTAAAAACATTACATATATCATTAGGTACAGGTTAGACCTAATACAATAGAGTACTTAACACATAATTATTATCTACATAAATATTTACCTACACATTACATTACATGATTACACAATTATAGAACTACTAATGGCATAGAGCAAAAATAAATAAATTCAATCAAATTATACAAGCAAATTATTAAAAAAAATGTAAAAATATATATCCTTTCTGACCATAAAATCCTATAAATATCTTTAAAAAATATGTCATTCATATCATCATATTCAATTTATGACTCAATTTTACATATTCTAAAACGTATTTTTTTTATTGTTTATATAATGTATGCAGTCTACATTGTAAATAGTATGTATGACAATGCTGAATTCAAGAAACCTTCTACTAAAGCGTTACTCAGTCGTGGTTTAATCTTCTAGATAACAGTCTCCTTACCCGCTACATTAGGTGGGCCATCCGCTTGTTCCATTAGCAAATTGTATTTAAAAAAACTTGGGAGCACGGTTCGGTGGATTACAAGCCTAAATCCATTTGAATAAATTGCGTAAATTGGAACTTTTCAAAATGTAATTTGACTACAATGGTCTAATCATAATGAATCATTGTTATATCCTATGTAGGCTGCTACTGAAATATTCAACCACTGACACAAACTCGCTTTCGAAAGAACACTAACCCCTCGTCCTAACCTTATACTAAATTTGTTACAAAATAAGTTCAAAGTACAAAAACACCTTGTTTAAGTCTGCACCTTTTAATATTTTGTTACCTGAATGATCCTTTAAATATTTAAATTTAAAAGGTATGAGCATCATACATATTGAAGTATATATTAATACACTTAACATACGAGTATTCTGAGTATTTAGTACAAAGACAGTATAATTTTCTTGTTCTCGTTCATCGACTACACTGCTGGTGAAATAGGTCGACATTGTCTCCATTAGAGTACAGTAAGTAGTTATAGTCAATATAACAACTGATCAAACAAACGTTTGAACCAATGGCGCTTATACAAGTTTACAGTAGCAACATCTAGAAACATATGCGGTCTGCATGAAAAAATCTCTAATTGGAACAAAAAAGTAACCGCTAATAATAGTTTATATTATTACGACAGGTATTTGAATTTGAGTCAAATGTTATCTCTCCGATATCTCAATCAAAGCAAAGAAGAATCACGTTCCTTACCATATTATTTTTAAAATGTAGGTATCATGTAAACTTCAGTCGCTATGCATGCTGCACATTTTATTACTTGAACAATTGTCACTCGAACACGCGTCCATTTCGCTGTTTACGTCTGAAACCACACCCATATGTTTTTTCACCTTGACTTTATGTTTGACCTCAGTCTTGTTAACACGCTATGTATTGAGTTTTTAGTGATTCTCTGATTATAGGAAGTCAGTATACTAAATTACCAACTTAAAGATGATCAAGTTATAATTAAGCTGTTTCGTGTACACATTTTCTGGGGTTTTTGTATTTTGAATGTATTTGAATTTTTGTAAATACATATTAACATTGGTTCTTCCACAAACCTCTAGATATACCAGATGTAAATACTACTACCAAGTAGATACATATATATGTTAAAGCCTTTGTCTTGGTCGTACTTTTCCATCAGCAGTATCTTCTAACGCGGACTTCGCTCCACTCGCGGGTTATTGGTTTATCAGCCACCAATTAGGTCGTTATTTATTGTTAATTATTGTTTTCACATCGATATCGCATGCTACTTCACCAACTGGTGTTATCTATCACGCATTCGCTTCCACGCTGGGACGTTGTCGGGTCATGCGAACGCTCGTCGTGACGGCACTCGCAAATTAAACTCATTATCATTCCGGACTCTTCGAGGCTCACACGTCTTTCCGGAATTTGAAATTTATTTTATTAATCTTTCAGAGACTGTGATTAATTTTAAAGAAGCTTTAAATTTTCCAATTATATTGTGTGTATACCTGTCAAAATTAACGGTCAAAGTGATCGGTTGAACTGTACGTTTGGTGATGTAGTGACTGCCAGTGGTAACTGTACGATGGACACGATAATTAGCGTATGGACGGTGGTGGAGAATGTGAGGGTGGCCAGCGGTGCTGCTGAGCTCGCCATCTTCACCGCCCTTCTATACTGGTTCTTCACATCGAGGTTTGTTGGATTTGTTTACCTTATTATTTCGTTATTCCCCAAACCCTTCTTCGCATATCTTTCGATAATGAATAAATAATTTTTAAATAATACTAGCGACCCGCCCCGGCTTCGCACGGTTATTGTGGGTTATCCCTAAGAGATTTTGCTTGTATTATGCATATAAACCTTCCTCTTGAATCACTCTTTCTATAAAAAAAAACCGCATCAAAATCCGTTGCGTAGTTTTAAAGATTTAAGCATACATAGGGATATAGGGACAGAGAAAGCGACTTTGGTTTATACTATGTTGTGTACTATGTACCTTTGGAAATTATTGAACAGCTTTCTATTTAGCAAACTTCTACGAATTAATGATTGACTGATGTATCAACGCACAGGCCAAACACTTAGGGCTAGAAACTTAAAATTTCGCACACGTGTTCCTCTAGTGACGTAGGTATCCACTAAGGAAGGATTTTTTTAAATTCAACCCCAAGGGGACTAGCGGCCGTAAGATTTTTTAATAGAGTACCTATAAAGAAAGGTTAAAGAAGTTCTATAGTAAACGTGCGCGAGCAAAGCCGCGGGATAGAGCTATTAACCTTATAAAAACTGTAAAAAGTTGTTTTTTGTAATACCCTACAGCATCATAATCATCAATAAATATAAGTATACAATGTTACCAGCCCCGCAAGTACTGATCTTTTTACGAACTATGCGATCGTCAAATTTGACATTTCTATTCGTGATATTTTGACGAATTGTGCGAGTACGGAACGATCGCATGCGATCGTCAATTTTCGCGATAATTGTAAAATGTCAACTCGGAAACTATCGGTTTTGAACACAGTCTATGGATTCGTGAAAATGATTCGTCTAATTCGCTCATTTGAAAACTCTATCGTTAAATCAAAAGTACCATCCATACCCGCATTTTAGCGAAATTCGATAAATAACGAATATCATGACTATCTTCAAAATCACCAAACTATCGCTAAAACCCGTTTTAACGAATAGAAATGTCAAATTTGACGATCGCATAGTTCGTAAAAAGATCGGTACTTGCGCTGCAGATACATCATATCTTCGTATATTTCTTTCTGTTTAGCTATTGTGAACTTAACGTAAAGAAATCCTATAAGAAACCCCGGGTCACTCCTCCGAGCTTCAGAAGTTTCTGTGCTTCTGGGAATTATTAGGCTAGCTTCAAATTTAGCCATATTCATACTTTTTTATTACAACTTGTTGATGGTACAAGCGATAGCCACGATGCCAAGTGGCAACCATCACCTATTAACAAAGCTTGAGCTTGAAAACTTGAGGCATATAGATGTTAAGCTCCATGTGCCTGTAATTTCACCGGCAACCACACCCATTGAATAAATAAAATAAACAAATATGGGGGACTTTCCACACAGCACTATCTCGCCCCAAATTAAGCCAAAGCTATGGGAACCAGATAGCTGATACAAAACTTACATATATCCTTTTTTTTTGTAAATACATACTTATAATATTGTTTTACACCCAGACAGAGAACAAACATCTATGTTCATCACACTGTCCTCGGTGAGATCGAACCCACACGGTCTACGCCGCAGAAGGCAATCACCTCTCCTAGAGCACCCTAGAGGGTATTTAAATGGGGATACGGTAGCCCATTATAAATTCTCGGTGTCTACTTCTATCGTGTCAATGGTACTCTAAACAACTTATACATAATGCTTGGCCACTTCTACTGCGTTGTCTGTGGCACTGTTAAGCTCGTCCCTTGATCAGCTGTTGGGCACAAGGGACAGGTCAGTAGATGCGGATGACGGTAGGCCATGGATTGTATTGGAGCTCCGCAATCGCAGCTAGACAAGGGTCGGTCCCTCATTCCCCATTTGCACAGATTTTTCAGCGGCCAACTTGTGTCCGGAGTCGATTGATGGACTTCCAGACTGGCCACGGTGGCATGACCTGGGGGCAGGTGTTCTACAACGTGTAACATTATACCCCTATAAGGCCAAAGAACAAGTCATCAGACCAAGTAATGGAATACTTTGACGTATGCAAAGTTTGAATAGTTCGTTTTCGAAATTCACATACAAAAGTAAAATTAATATTGTCTCAGAAATTTGCAATAATGTGTACGTGACCTTGGTACATACGCTATTTGCGTTACTAATTGGTGGCAGTTCTGTAACCTATTTTATCTACAGTTCACAAAGGTTAAAAAATAGCTGTAAATAGGGCTGCCGCATGTTGTGTCGTTTTCATTTTGGCGGAAAGTTTAACAGTATCAGAGGCATTTCATGAATGAAAAACTTCGAAATTTCAAAAGTCTTATATCAATTGATGTTCGCCATGACCTGTAAAATACCCTGCTCCCGGGGATGTAGGGGTATTATATTACACGTTGTATATGTTCTATGGGTTGTATAACACTAGTTTCTTTGTTACAGTCGCGTCGCCGACATGTTGGAGGTGGTCGGCGAGCGCGTAGGGGGATGGTGCGGGCGCGACACCAGCCTCCGGCAGGCGGTGCTAGCCCGGCGTCGCCACCAGCAGGACATTTACACCAAACTCGATCAAGATATTGCGGTAAGTGGCTCATTAACTCTTGGCAAATCTAAAGAATCGCAATATTCGTTTTTTTTATACCACTTGCTGATGGAACAATCAGATGGCCTTCCCGATGTTTGTGGTAACCATCACCTATAACAAAGCATTGCCTCGCAAGTCATGCGCGATAGGAACTTGCCCTGCGTCCATCAACTTGAGGCATACATATGCTAAGCCTCGTATGCCTGTCTTTTCACCGGCACCCTTCGAATCGGAACACAAATAGACATGGTGGTAATACTTACCCGGAAGAGCCATTCACAAAGAGCTCTACTACTATTTGTATTTGTTTTTTTTTTATTTCTGCCGAAAAGCAGTGATGCTCGAATAGTTTTTTCGATTTGAAGCTTAAGGGGTATTAACAAAACCTCAAAACGTGTTTTGATCTCATCATTTAAATTCCCACCATTATTCTCATAATTTAAAGAGGCTACAATGTAACATTATATTTTTTTGTATAATTTAAACGCGCAATTTATAATAATATTATTTTTTAATTATGTGAAATAAAATACATAAACTATCTAACCTCTGCTTCTTAAAACGTTTTGTTTTACCTGTATATTCTTTTAATAAAAAATGAAGAGAGATATGTCTTCAAGTACTTCGTTTAACATCATCATCAACGTGCACACTATAGGCATCAAATTCAGTAAGTTAAAGTAAAATGCTTACAAGGGTTAATAATGGTCCCCGCCCTAGGAGAAGCCTGTATCGCGGGAGGCCAAAGTACGAAAAACACGATTTACACAAATAATAGTTAGAAACAAAGTCAAATGACAGAGAAACAATGCAATACACTGCTCGCTTTTATGTCCTTGTAGTAAGCGTCATTTTGATTTAGCTTTTTGTAGCTGATTCTGTTTCCGTGTACAAAAAACAACACTCATGTTTTAAATTATGAACATAAAACTCAGTCGCAAGTTAACATAGTCGACATACGGTAAAGTGGAGAGGATTATACTGGCGCAATAAAAGAGTACATTGCACAATACATACACCGGACCTACTTAGTATTGTTACATTTGTTTGCCATTGAGCGTAAATATTGGTTACTATTTATCATATTTACATAAATCATTGTTCACTCACAAGTCGCGACTCGACAGCTGCCTGAAATCAGTACGAGTATTAAGAGGATTAGATCTCGTTGTGAAGGAATCGTCCGGCAAAGTACTACCACCATGAGTATTTCTGACGTCAAGCAGCGTTGCTGTGTTTCGGTTTGAAGAGTGTGATTGCCGGTTAATTACAGGCACATGAGGCTTAGCATCTGTATGCCTAAAGTTGATAGACGCAGGGCAGTCCATCTCAGGGCACGTTGTTCATATCGTGTGGACTGGCAATACTTGCCATAGGTGGTCTAGTGTACATGCAACCTCTCCGATCTCTATATATTCAAAATTATGGAGGATGGATAAGGAAAGGCTTTCTTTATTCAGTGGCAAGTCTATACATATTTGGCACATGCCCCCTTTGCACAGTTTTCCATAGCATATCCATCGTCGCAATATAATACTATAACTGACAGCTGGTTACCTAACGATGTTTTTTGTTTGAAAGAACTGGTATTGTTAGGGTATTCCATGAATACCAAATCACAAGACCACCAGCATTCTTAGTAAAGGTGTGAAGTTCCAAATTGCTGAACTACTCGAAACGCGGAATGGTCTCATGATCTTCGTCGTTTTGAAGTGTCATGGAAGTCTTTCCATTGAAGTTAGATCTCCGTAATCGAAAATGAATCACTTCTTGATCACCCGACTTGGCTCTACCATAATGACCACAACTGTTCAAGAAAAGAGAGAGCACAGGCCGCCTTCCGATCTTAGATTCGAATTTATGTGCGCAATGCCAGCGATCTCAAACGGTGAAGTAAAACATCGCGAGGGAACCAATTCTTACAGTGGCAATGGGCTTGCAACCTGTCGTATGTGGAGTAACAACAACTGTGAAATGTGGGTATGTGTAAAATGTAATCTTTGGACGTAGGTACCTCTGACTACCTTCCATAAACATCCTCAAAGAATCTTGAAGTTCGTACTTGGTACTAAGACATCTGAAGAGTTTTTCTTCAAGGTGAAGAATGTCACTTTGATGGTTTCTGGTTCTTCAATCCGATCAATGTTTTATTTGAAATAAGTCTCTTATGTTATTTACCATCACACCAAGGTGGTGAGGTTTCTCCTTCCTCAAATAAATAAATATTGGTTTCAAAGTGATCCTTGTGATTGTACTGAATAAAGACCGTCTTGATTTTGATTTTTGATTTTGGTGGACATTACACACAACACTATCTCGGCCCAAACTAAGCCAAAGCTTGTACTATGGAAACCAAATAGATGTTTTTTTTTTAATATATACCTATAATAATAAAACTAGTGGTTCGCCCCGAACTGAGATCTCGTGATGCGATCCGACGAACGCACCAAAACTTTGAGAAGGTGGTAGTCAGAGGCAAGTCCAAACATTATGTTTGGAGTTTTTTCTGATTACCGCATACTACCTTGGTATGGTAACCAAGTTTCAACTCTATTGGCCTATTTATTGAAGAGTTCCTTTGAACAGACCTTGGCTCCATCATCAGACCTGGTCGTTGTCACCATTTTATGAGAACTGAGTACCTCCTTAATTTATTTCTAGAAAAAAAAATAAGAAAAAGCAAAGTAACTGGCCGACCAGTAGAAAAACCTTGATGCCAACGAAACTCTTAGAGATGGGAGCTCTTGGGTCGCTGGTTATCTTAATTTAACTTTTTTGTTGTATCTCAAAAACCGAGTGTCCCAGAAAAAAAGTAAAAATTGTTTTGGAATGTCCAAACAAAGCCCTTTCGTATGACATGTAACTTGATTTTTTTAAGTCACTTTTTTTATTTTGGCCCTTTAAAAAACCCCATATCTTAAAAACCCTTCATTCGATTTTACTCATATACTTACCAGTAAATTTCTCAAGTACAAGCTATCTACTTATCAAGTTTAATGCAGATCGGATCAACGGTTCGAAAGTTATTGCCAGACAAACATACATACATACATACATACATAAAATGCCAAATCGCCCAAGTTAAAACTAGAATCTTCGTTCGCTTCGCTCACTCGATCAAAAACACCCAGCCAGAGAACAAACATCTATGTTTTGCCTGTCACACAAATGTTTGCTCTCGGTGGGGATCGAACCCACGGCCTACTACCAACTGAGCTGTGAAGGCTGTCAAATCAAAGCATTTTTTATAGACAAACATTTATTTGCTAATAAACACATACAAAATAATTTAAATTGGAAGTCAGAAAAAATATCGATAATAATATGTTTGTAGATGTTTATGTGCTACAGCGTCAAAAAGGTTTCGACTCAGCCGTATGCCTCACCATTATACTATTTTTTGACTACATTTTTTGGCAACGCGCTCGTAATTTTTCTGGTGAAAGCTTTTCATCGGGCGTGCCGTAAGCTTGTTTGCATACTTTGCTATTAAAACAAACTAGATAATGTAAAAATATTATTTGTGATAGAAAAGAAACATAATGATGAAATAGCTAAGCTGGGTTTCGTGACTCTTGGCTGGCCTTTACTTATCGATAAGGCAGAGCGTTTCTTAAGGCCTAGTTAACATAAAATTCATTATAGTATTTCTTATTTATAACAAACGAATGAAACTGACTTGCTCCCAGAAAAAAATGGAGATTTTAGGTAAACTTTGTGTTTACTTTTATAGAGCCAAGTATGTTCAAGCTTAATTTTAGTCCCAGGACTGAATTACATATTAGTATATTTTTGAATTTCATGATTAATCAAAAAACAAGTTAATTCTGAGGTTATTGAGATCAAAGAAATTATATTACGTATGAAATTTATATCTAACTTCACGTAATGTGTTCCAATTGACCATCGCCTTTTAGAGTCAATTAAACTGACAAATGTGCATGCGGGTTCAATTCTAAACTTACAGAATTTGTATGTCTTTCTAACATAGTTTTGTTTATGCAGATTCGAACATCGACGCTGTACAAACTGAAGGAGAGTCCTGTGGTTCCTGCACCTCAACCAGAAATCAGGCCTCCCGTTGGACTTGCCTGTGCCAGATGTGCTCCATTATCGAGGGTGAGTAAAAGTTTATTTATAAATATGAACATGGAATGGTAACGAACCTAGTGACGGCCCTTGAGGAACTCCTTTTGTATACCTATCCTAAAGGAATGTTTATTTACAAAGAAAATTACAATATACATGAAACAGTGGAGCTATCTGCGTTCGATCTAAAGAAAAAAACTATCCTAAAAGTTGCATTGCATTGTGGAACATTAACTCGGGGTCATTACTCTCTTTATATATCTCCATACACGTTTTGGCAAACGTACAAAATTATCAACTGCATCAAAATCTTTGCTTTGTATTCATTGATGTTTCCTGTTTATCGAATTAAATGCTATACATTATTTAATATTATCTTGTTCTTTTCAAATATTAATAATGCGCAGTGTTTGGATGTTTGTTACTCAATCCTACTTCCGCCATAACGACTGGACTGATCTGAATGTAACGTGTAACAGATTTTTAAAAATATTGTTACTTATGTCCTGATTTTTTTATTTATATATATAATTTTTTTATTATTATATTTATTTAAATATACTATATTTATAAAAAAGATATTAATCCCAAATTCTCGGTTTAAAAGGCATATCCATGTTAAGATTGCGTAGATAATTTTACGTCATTTGGTACTTAAAAATATTTTTTTTTATTGTAACTACTCAGAACGCGAGTGGACCCGCGAGCGGAATAAGTAGTATTTTAAATATTTAATTGAATTATCTTTCGCACTGTTAAGCACCGCCTAACAGTGCGAAAAGGAAGTTAGTTTTAATAAATGTATTTAGTATTCATTGAATACTCCTACCTGCTCAAGGTTTTAAAGTGATTAAGATAGATACACCGTCAAGGTCTCTTCATCGCCAGTTCTAATTGATTAATTAAGACAGAATTCTCGAAGTCTTAAGAGGAAACAGCTATATCCTTATGCTATTATTACCCGATGAAAAGGATTCTAAGCTAAAATGAAAATAATTCTGATGTTGAGTTATTTTAAAAGTAGTAGAGCTCTTTGTGAAGGGCTCGTCCAGGGAAGTACTACCACCACGCATTTTTCTGCCGCCAAGCAGCGTTGTTGTGTTTCGGTTTGAAGAGTGTGGTTGCCGGTGTTATTTTACAGGCACATGAGGCTTAACATCTGTATGCCTCAAGTTGATGGAGCAGTGCATGGTAGGGCACGTTCCTATCGTGCGTAACTACGAGATAATGCTTTGTTATAGGGGATGGTTACCACTTAACATCAGTGGGCCATCTGCTTGTTCGTAATTCAGTCATTAGATAAAAGAGCCGATATGAATTTCAGGCATTTTGGGGCCTAAGGCATTTTGACTTTCAGATGATATGGTATGTTGCTATTTTAACATAAGGTCGTAAGTGCAGGTCGGTAATTTGGCTTATAGACCTATGTCCCCGGACGGGTTCTATCAGCTATTTGTATAAAAAAAAAAGGTTGATCGAGTGACACATTGTTTTTGACTCCCTTGTCATTGTCATCCAAACCATGCATGTTGTACTAAATCAAACGTTATGCATTTACGGCCTTACTACAAACAATCTGTCAAACGATAACCTATGCTTAAACTATTGCCATCTCTTACCAATGCGTAATGGCAAACTGAGACAACGTTAATTTTAAGCATTATTTAAATTTAAACACCATTTTATAGTATGATCCAGTGTTACTTTAACTTACTACTTTACTGTTAATATTCATTCACGACATTCACTGTGAATAACATAAACAGGAGTCCTCTGCTCGATGAACTTAAAGTTCGACAAACCTCATAATTTGGATTGACCACGGTTGTTCATCAGATTTGGGTTTAAAAATTACGTCAGCTATCATCCCTCCCTGTCTACCTGCGGCTTTATGATGAGGGGACCTATTTAGTCCCACGCAATAAATTAGTTTGTTAATTTTATCACCCACGTTTTTGTATTTTTGTGTTGCTTTTTCCATCTCACCCATGAAATTGAGAAATTAAAACTATAGAAACAGTTTCTGAGCGAAAGGCCTATGAAGTATCACAAACCTTCAATCCTGTCGCAATGAAAGTCGGTAATCATAACATGGGGACATTTACTGTCGCCAACACAGCACATTAGCATGAAATCGCATGACTGAAAGACTAACCGTGCAGTCAGAAGCGCAAGTGTTGCAATGCCCCATTTCTTTGAGACTGTTGACTCTGAAGAACAAAAACGATTTTCCAATCGCAGGAATAACACATTGTTCTCTATACCAATTGTTGGAAATGACTCATTGATGTTGTTGAAGTAATATGACCTAAGGTTCATACAACTCGGAGCAAGTTATCATGCCATCTTAAAATACCGACGATACCGAATTAAGTCTACAAATAACCTATGAATTGTTTGATTGATTACAATTTGATATAGGAAAGTGATATACAAAGTGTTCCAATACTTGTGTGTTTAAAAACTTCAGGGGGCTAAAGTACCCATCAATATGAATAACTTTTCCTAAGGAACCAACACTGAACGCGAAAAAAAACCAGCTGTTTCATACAAAAGTTCAATACCTACCTGGCTAAAATGTATGAAACAGCTGTTTTTGCGTTCACAGTGTTTTTTCATTCCTTAGAAAAAGTTATTCATATTGATGGGTACTTTAGCCCCTTGAAGTTTTTAAACACAAGTATTGGAACACCTTGTATAGATAAAACAATCTGTCATCATTCATCAAACATAACATACGATTTCAAAATTAGGACATGTTATGGTCTCATTTTGCATTAGCCTTGTATTTGCAAATTTTTATCAGTAGCACATAATATGAACTGACTTACATTTTATCAGTTTTTCTAAACCTCGTGAGCTCTAAATGACGTTATCTACAAATGCTGCCGTACTAAATTTAATTTGTTTTATTCTTACAACTGTTTCTTTGTTTGATTAATCTTCTGTTTTGTCAATGGCATTACTTGTTCTTGTGTTATCTTTTCTCCGTCTTCTGTGTAAGTACAATAGCGTCCTTCGCCTCTGTCCAATGGTTTCTTTCAACCTCTTATGAACGTTTTATCTTGCCTTGACTTTCATTATTCGTTTATTCAACTTCTTAATCAATTTCATATTTTAATATTATAAATCCTTTGGCTAATTACTTTTTAATTCTTATGCGATTAGATAAGATTAAATTAAAAGGGATTTACTTTCATTTTTAATCCAGTGGTCTTAAATATCAATAAAAGTTCGTTTATTTATTTCGAAAACAACCGGAAAAGATTCATGTAAAATCTATTTTAGCGACGAGGCTATCGTGACCATTTGACCTAGAGTTGTGACCATAGTCTGCGTAGAATTTTAAAGAACTACCCATTATAGGTTAATTTATTTGATACTTATGTTAGATGTGGTAGACGTTTCAAGTTCAGGATCAGACTCTCACTTGTAACATTAAACTTGACTGACATAGTCCGCGCTGTACATGTACTAATCACACCATTCTGAATAATCTGATCTCATCCCGTCCTCCATTGATCTTCTATTCTTTTCTGATTGTCTCTTTATATTGCTAAATTCAGTCTTTGAAACGTGAATGAGATGAGAGCCACTTTTTATCTCTTTATTCCGCTCGTTTCTTAGGCACTTTTGCTTTTACTTGAGGCTACGATAAGCAATGTATGTTTCTGCGTCGAAATACGATTTGCTTGTATGTCATGCGTAACATCGTACGATACTGTCCTTAAAATTCTTCATCAAATGTGTTTGGATATCCTTTATAACAGTATCGCATCAATCTTGATAAAGTATTCAAGTATGTAAATAGAATTCTGACAAGCTGTTTCGAAATTCATAATAATTTGTAAATAATAGGAGGTGTTAGTGTTTTTGTAGGTGTGTCTTATTATTTTTCGCTTTGGCTTATCATCATTTTGCGTGTCATATGTATGTATTTTAGTTCACATTGTTTGCGTATCATTTTAATCACTTCTATTCTTTAAAAATATCGTAATCATAAATTGTGACGAATTTATTACAAAAGTGAGCCGTTTGTTATTTCAAGCTTGGTACAATACAATTGAAAAAGATTAATGCTAACCTCAATATCAGATTTATAGAACCGTATTTTATCAAACTTCACAACTTATCAGTATTGCCTATCCATACCAATGCAAATTCTTTTGTTTACACTGTTTAAGTTTCCTTTGTGTAACTTTGAAGAGGATATCTTACTCCTTTGTCTGCCAATGACCTTTACACGGAAATACGGAATACGATATGCCGATGACTAAAGTCCGTGTGTCGTATCTATCGTGTATTTAATGAGATCTAAACATTATTTTTAGTTTAAATAAAAAACAAGATATGTTACGGTTTAAAGTCACGCTTCCAAACATGACAGAGTTATATAATGAATACACGTGACGACCGGCTGATTAGGTTCAGTGATAAAACATATGGCCGATTTATTGAAAGTTATCAACACCAAAGTTTATAAGTTCATCGATTTATATCATTAGGTAATGCAGCACGTTGCATCTCAATGTGTGCATTGATGAGTAAACATGTCAATGTTATACACATCTAGATATGTAGGATGACTTTTATGATGGCCAAGTGGCTTTGTTATACGTGGAACACCGCAAGGTACCTGAATCGCCTACTATGTATGTTCAGTCATTTTATGTAATTTAAAAATAAACTTTTATCTCCGCCTTTCAAACCATTTCGGTCATAGCGACGTCAGTAACTTTAGAAATTTGAGCATATTTTTTCTACCCGTATACAGCAAATAACTTTGATTCAGACTCCGTATAATATACCTCAGAGGCCAGTAAGTGTCCTTTGGATCTTGGTTTGTTTGATTTGTTACTGCTTGGAGGCTCCAGTGTATTTATGTTTGTCGTTCCAATTTCTTGTTAAATCCAAAAATAAGTGGAAATGACCTGATTTTACCCTTCAAATGTGTCAAGACCCTGAGGTAAAATAACTCGCCCTCGTGTAAATTAACATGACAGTCGTTACACTGGTAAAATCAGCAATATTTTGTATGATGTGTAAATTCTTTAAAATATCATTGCTCAGCTTACTCACGCTGCAAATAATTATAATTTCGGCTCTAAATAACTCGCTGCTTATTTCAGGGTCGCAGTCTTAATACTAAAACATATCCGTATATTTGAAGTTTTAGCTGATAGATTAAATTTATTCATAGAAATCATGAAGATCATTCTGAATTGTGAAAACTGCGTTTTTGCTTGCACCTGCGTGTAGCTTTAAGGAAGCACTTAGTGAACTCAAATGGTCTAGTTTTCACGTGCGGTTTATGTCCATCGTCATCACACGTTTCCGTGGTTCTACAATATAAAAGTGTATAAAAGCCTGTTGTGTGTGTATAAAACAAGCTAAGTTTAAGGCTTTGTAAATTAAATCGCACGAACAAAACCTACAGCTTTTGTTTTGTTTAAGAAACTTATTCCATTATTTTTAAGTCAATAAAGTATCTTTACTGTGTTATATTTGACAGAGTAGACGAAATATCATCTTCTGGTAATTTGCTATTTATATACGTCGCATGACGTCTACGTAAAAAACGATTCCATTGAGAGTTATTTACTCTAACAGAACCAATCGGAAATGCTAGTTAGTCACCTCTATTGTCCAATTGACACATGAGCTTGCGTGCACCGTTCCATCATACATTGCGACAGGAAGATGAGCATAATGAAGATCGCTATCATGCTCTGACATTATTTTTTGCTTCATATGTGATAGAACATTCCACGATTTCTGCAAGATCTTATTGCGTCTCAGTTTTGTAAGAACTGTCCAAGATGTTTGTTATATTTACACTCTTCGTTGTATATTTAATCCGCGGTGTTCTTAGAACTGTTTTAGGTAGTATGACCGGTTACAAGAACATATATTTAACATATTTTTTGCTTGCCAAAATTGAATTACAAAACAGTTTCAAATGATTCAGCACTGCCCACATTAACTGCATTCTATCATATCCTACCGTTCACTCGATGCCTACATTCGTACACGCCTTCTGCTTCATATGTACATTGGCCTGGATGTTTGAAGATCCAAATAAAAACTGAAATTTTGCAATCATTCACGCAATTTGTGTTTTAGTTTACAATTTTCTAAACTCATTGTTGTAACTGTTACATGATGGTGCTGTCGGTGTGGCCATTCGTCATTTCTGGTATTATGAATACACATTTCAGCGAATTACTACGGTAATTATATAAAAAAACAACTAATAGCTTCCTGAACAAAGATTTGCAAAAATATATCTAATTAGAAGAGTCAACACGAGACGTACGAGAGACTCGCTCTAAAACGAAGAATTCAATGAAGCTTATTTTAGTTGACTATTTGAATAAAATGCTTGAATCTCATCTTGGCCTTACGGTACAAATAAACCAGCTAGCATCGCTCGCTACCAAGCATGGCACGTGTTCTGTTTAACAATTACAAAAGCGCCCTGTTCAACCTCTAAATACCGATGGCGCTTGATATTTAGAACCGAAACCTTTTGTAATAAACTATTTTCTCAAAATTCCATATATCTTGGTTATATCCAACAATCCTATAAAATTTTACAAATTCTAATACAAGAATCTCATAGTTAGAAAGAGAACCAATCAGGATAATATCTTCTTAAACAATATTTTTCTTGGGACAGTATTAGACAAAGACATAATTATTGCCCATCACAAGAATATGGAGCTACTCGTAGAAATAAAAATAACGAATAATTTATATACGGAATAGTAAATCGTTGAGCGCTATTTGAATAATTAATTAGCTGGCTCTCCATCTGCCTCGTTTAATATATTTTAAGGAGTACCAAGATTTATACTTTTCACTATAATTAAGAAAGTAATAAACAGCAGCAGACGTTGCTGATGATATCATCATAATATATTTTACGGATTGACTCATACGGGCACCCATAAAGCTAAAAAGACTTTCGTCCACAATAAAAATGGCGGGTTACTAGTTTTTGTTTCTTTTTCTTATTGGTCTTATACATCTTTATTGGTTGATTTTGTTTTATGGATCTAATGAATAAATTGGCTCACGTGTCATCCCCATGCGTGTTCATCAATAGACATTACTTTAAATCTAGATTCTTTTTAAGTCAAAAAAAATGTAATGTCTTATATTGTTTTGTTATGATCCTTCAAGCATGCGAACTATAAAAAGAAGTGGTGTCTCGCTTATCGAATCAATAAAAACACGGAATTGCTTACCGCTATGTTATGCGATCTGCCTACAGACCTGCGATTTCGTTCATTCACCTTTGTTGGCTGAGCATATAATTTACAGTAAACAGATGAGCAATTTGGTAGATAAATGATAGATGGCCAATTTGGGAGAGAAATTAGCCGTAAGTTGATCAAATTGGAACGTTTAGAGAAATATATAAACTTTAAAGTTGTTTATCTCTGATTATTGAATCTGATCTCTTTTCTTCTCTTTTTCTGAGTCTGATGATTATAAGTGGCTCTCAGAAGCACTCTTTTCAGTCTTACAATTTTCGGGCAACACCAGAATATGTATTTTGGTCCTCATAAACGAAATATGTATGAACAAAACCTGCTCGTTATATTGCACATAGTAGAAAGCTTCGGCAATAACAAATCTGTTTTTACTTCGCAATTCATCACCGGCAATTGGCACCGCTGCAAATTGAACCAGTGGGAGACATCATAGTCCGATTTGCCCCCACACCGCATCCATTAGGGGCCAATCTTAGCATTAACTTATCCAGTACGCGACGCTTTTTCATTTTACTGGCAGGTTTCAACCGGCTGCAATTTATGTGAAAAGCAGATTTGGATTTGTGTTAGGGCTCCGTACCCAAAGGGTAAAACGGGACCCTATTACTAAGACTTCGCTGTCCGTCCGTCTGTCTGTCTGTCCGTATGTCACCAGGCTGTATCTCATGAACCGTGATAGGTAGACAGTTGAAATTTTCACAGATGATGTATTTCTGTTGCCGCTATAACAACAAATACAACAGAATAAAATAAATATTTAAGGGGGCTCCCATACAACAGACATGATTTTTTTGCCGTTTTTATAAATAACTAGCGGCCTGTCCCAGCTTCGCATGGGTGGTCATAAATTTTTTGAACATTTTAGGATAAACTTAGACCGTGGGTTCGAGCCTCGCGTCTACTTATATTTCATACATTTGCACGCGCTTCTCCTTGAGTGAGTGAAATCGCACCCCGCGCGTGACCCGTGGACCCGTTAATATTTTTAATTACGTCACATCTTTTGAATGGAATGTCCGATTTGAAAAAATTAAGAAGTAATCTATAGGTATTGAAACCGTCTTAATTATGAAATGATTTATTTGGATAAGGATTAATACCAAGGTACTAATAAAGACCCTTTTCTAGCGGAGGCATTTCAATTAATTTTTTATAATAAAAAAACACTTATTGTGACATAACTATAATAGTTACACATATGCTGTCGTGACATTTTTTGTAGATGATGACGTGTTCTACAAAATCGTAGTACATTATTTTGTTCTATCTTCAATAGTTTTCGCAGCGCACGCGATGTAAGGTTTTTTTTTCCACCTTGGGTTACATTATTGAAGTTTTAGTAAGGATCCCTGATTTTTTTGAAAATATAATATAGCCTATATGTTACTCAGGGATAATGTAGCATTCTAATGGTGAAAGAATTTTTGAAATCGAACCAGTAGTTTTTGAGCCTATTCGTTACATACAAAAATACAAATGTTTCCTCTTTATTGATCGAGTGAGCGAAGCGAACGAAGATCTTAGTTTCAACTTGGGCGATTTGGCATTTTATGTATGTATGTATGTATGTATGTATGTATGTATGTATGTTTGTCTGGCGATAACTTTAGAACCGTTGATCCGATCTGCATGAAATTTGATATGTTGATAGCTTGTACTTGAGAAATTTACTGGTAAGTATATGAGTAAAATCGGATGAAGGGTTTTTGAGATAAGGGGTTTTTTAAGGGGGCAAAAATAAAAAAAGTTACCTAAAAAAATCAAGTTACATGTCATATGAAAGGACTTTGTTTGGACATCCCAAAACAATTTTTACTTTTTTTTTGGGCCGCTCGGTTTTTGAGATAAAATAATAAAAGTTAAATTAACATAACCAGCGATCCAAGAGCTCCCATCTCTAAGAGTTTCGTTGACATCAAGGTTTTTCTACTGGTCGGTCAGTTCCTTTGCTTTTTCTTAATTTTTTTTCTTGAAATAAATTAAGGAGGTACTCAGTTCTCATAAAATGGTGACGACGACCAGGTCTGATGATGGAGCCAAGGTCTGTTCAACGGAACTCTTCAATAAATAGGCCAATAGAGTTGAAACTTGGTAACCATACCAAGTTAGTAGGCGGTAGTCAGAAAAAAGTCCAAAGATAATATTTGGACTTGCCTCTGACTACTACGTACTCAAAGTTTTGATGGGTTCGTCGGGTCGCATCACGAGATCTCAGTTCAGGGCGAACTACTAGTAATATTAGTGTAGATGGTATGGAAGCCTTCGTACGCGAGTCCGACTCGCACTAGGCCGTTTTTTTATTATTTGAAGAGGATTTGTTAGAAATCCCCGAACTATTTCTGATTTATGCTTGTACACGGAATCGCATCAAGCTATACGCTCATTAGGTGTCATTATTATTTGGCATTGTGTAGCTTGGTCTGTATCCGTACAGTATAGTATTGACCGGTATAGTATTGACCTTTATTAGACAAACTGATCAAATAAATAATACTTTTTATATTCACATACATAAGGAAATCCCTGATAGTGACTAGAAGGTAAAGGTACTCGGAAGCATTCTTTAAATGGCCTTATTGTTAAATTATTTATAAATTTCACTCAAGTATTGAATTTTAAGCGCTTCACCCAACAAAGAGTGACAGTGGAAGTTAATGCCCGTAAACATCTTTGTGTTAAACAAAGAAAATGTATATGTATATGCAAGTTAATAATAATATGGACATCAAATAAAAGTGTTGTGATTTTATATTTATTCAGAAATATGTCTCTGGGGTTGAATATACTCAGCTCATTGTTTATAAAAAGAATAGTAAACGACGATTCGAAATTATATTATACAAGCTGGCAGCGCGACTTCGTCTGCGCAGGATTAGTCACACAATATCTTTATACATTAGCCTATGTGTTATTCTGATGTATAAGCTATATTATTGTAAAGTTTCATTAAAATCCATTCAGTAGTTTTTACGTGAAAGAGTAACAAACAAAACAAACAGGCAGACAAAGCGGTCTATCCTCTTTCGCACTCTTTTATTGCAAAAACAAACATCCATCCATACTTACAAGCTTTCGCGTTTATAATATTAGTTGGATTTAAAAAAAAACGTCTCTTCGTCAGCATTGTTCAGAACTTTCCATTTATTAGCTGGTAGGTATCTAGATACCCTGCTGTATAAGATTGTGTGTATTGATGAAAATTATTGCTACAAACGATAACTTGTTCATCTGTGTGAGATATTGGTATGTTGAAGGTCAGAAACGACAGTCAAATTAAAGATAAAATGTGTATGCTTAAATCTTTAAAACTACGCAACGGATTTTGATGCGGTTTTTTTTATAGAAAGATTGATTCATGAGGAAGGTTTATATGCATAATACAAACATAATATCTTAGGGATAACCCACAATAACCGTGCGAAGCCGGGGCGGGTCGCTAGTTATACTATAATTTTCTTTTAAAACGAGACATTTTTGATGATTAGTGGGTTTGATTGTTTCCCAATATTTCGGCACAGTTGCATGCGCCATGATCCCGGGTCGAACTTAACATCTATTCCTATCTAATACCAAAAACTAATATACCAATGGTATTTGTTTGGTGGTCATAAATTTTCTGTTCCTGACGAAATACCATTTTGGTATTAGAAAGGAATAGGTCGAACTTAAATCCAAGCGAGTCTTCTTCTTTTCGTGTCAAGACACACTCAAACTTTTCTAGACCAATACAGCCTTCACAGCTTAGTTGGTTATAACTCTGCCTTCTGCGCCGTAGGCCGTGGGTTCGATCCCCACCGAGAACAAACATTTGTGTGATGAACATAGATGTTTGTTCTCTGTCTGGGTGTTATAAAATATTATAAGTATGTATTTACAAAAAAAAAAGTATATAAGTAGTATATCAGCTATCAGGTTCCCATATCACAAGCTTTGGCTTAGTTTGGGGCTAGATAGTGCTGTGTGGAGAAGAAAGCAGGTGTGGCATGTCCTGTATTGGGGCTCCGCAATTGCATGATGCTCTGGTTGGGTCAATGATAGACCGCTTTGTCTAAATCGCTTACGTACGGAGGCGCTTAAGGGGCTGACAACTATCAAACAACTTCTCGCTCGCACGTTTCGACATGTTGAAAGATATAAAATCACTAAACTCATTTTCGAAAAATCGCAATCAACCATTTTGTGTGCAATCACATTGCACACAGTTTAGTAAAAATTTCAGTTTGATCGTAACATGTTTTCCTACTCAAAAGTTTGCTTTACTAGTTTTCGTACATAAGCAAACTTTTAAGTAGGAAAACTTGTATCGATCAAAATGATTTTTTTACTAAACTGTGTGCAATGTGATTGCACACAAAATAGTTGATTGCGATTTTTCGAAAATGAGTTAAGTGATTTTATATCTTTCAACATGTCGAAACGTGCGAGCGAGAAGTTGTTTGATAGTTGTCAGCCCCTTAAGCGCCTCCGTACGTAAGCGATTTAGACAAAGCGGTCTATCCTCTTTCGCACTCTTTTATTGCAAACGACACTACTACTCACACAAACCCTCAAATCATGTTAAATATCCAGTTTTTAATGAAAATTATGTTCATAACCATGATAGTTTCAAAAGGAAATTATAATAGTTTGGCAACTTATTAAAAATCAGGGTCGCATCTGTGTGTCCTTTCATTGCCATAAAATGATGTTGCAATACATTCTAGATCATGTATATCTGACGACTGCAGGTGAGGTCACGGTCGCCAGCTAGTCTTTATTCCGATCAGCGGCACACATCAAGGATTTCAATCTGAAGATGGAACTACCCAGTACTTACCTCGAGTTTTCCTTAATTCTCGATTGTGATCGATACAATATGAGATCCATAATTTAAAATCCAATTTACGAATTGGAAGTTGTGAAATGAAGAAGATTTCCTGGAAATTTATGGGGCAGGTCTATATCCAGTTGAGGACTTATTCAAGCTGGTGATTGTGATGATAGCACTGAACGACTTCCTAATGTTTTTATGAGCTACCTGGGGTAACTTCAGAATGTGGCATAATGTGGCAACATAGCTTAAAATTCATGTATAACATTACAAAAATCTAAATTACAATAATAGTTCATGCCTTGTTAATTTTTGACTAATTTTGTAACATTATTATCTGGGTATGTATTAGACTGTTGTAAAAATCAAAACAGGTTATCGATATGTCATGTTGTGCAACACCTATTATACCTACTATTGATATTAAAACTTAGCAATATCACTAGTATATATCAGGGACGACGGTTAATATTACGTTTGAGTATAAGATGATTGGATTGTTTTTTTTTTCTAGGAGTTCGCAGATAATATGATGCGACAAAATTGTAAGACCAAAAAAAATCAACAATAAATTAATATTCAATTAATCGCGGAAGTTCTTTTGCGTTGTTTTGTTTTAGTGGTTGTTATTATCTAAGATATCTATTATTCGTTTTATTCTATTTCATTTTAAAAGATAGGTAAGTATAACTTTATTATGCAAACAAGCGAAATGCCTCCCCATAGGGCAGGTACATCTCTCCGCGACTGTTTTTAGGATATTATTGTGGCTACCTAGAATCCTACCCACCAGAGACGCTGACTTTTTGCGGATGATGGCATAAAAGCCATCCGTCTCATAAAGCACACCAGAATAAACCTTCCCACTATTCTAGTTTCTTATCAATAAACGCAATTATGTACACTATTGTACAGCGGCATTCGTCGCGATGCGCACACGCATTGTTGACAGCCGTTCATTCATGGAAAGCATTCGCGAATCGGTCGCGTTATATTCCAAATTTAAACACACAAGGCGTCGCGTTGGTTGGTGAGGTGGCGTGACATCGTCCACCAACCGGCGAGAGCGGTACAAACATAGAATACTTTACAGTTTGTACTGAGACGATAGAGCGACGACCTCGTCCCCTGGTTAGTACTGCGTATGCTGTGATATTTATGTTCGAAAGACATAAGTATGGAAGAATAAATTTCTATGACAATGGGAATTACCAGCTTAGGTACCGACGTGTTCGTTGAGGTTTGATAACTATTAAGAGGATACAATACTTCTTGAGCGTTTTAGGACAAACACCTTAAATTAAATTGGTTATTAATATGTGTATACATAAACAGCCAGTTGACGTGCGAACAACGTGCCGTAAGAACATTTTAAAATCTTAATATGATTGCGTGGCATTACGAAATATAAACTTATGTGTAACTTATGTGAACTGTTAAATAGAATCGCAACAAAGTCAAAATAAAGTTAGGTAAAAGGATAAAATAATTAAGCGATCAATTTATTTCGACTATTATCTCTATATAGTTTTATTATGCCTGTGTGCATCCACTGCTGGGCTGGCTTCTTCGTCAAAACACAATTATCTCCAGTAATAATATCTTTAGTCAAGTTATTTTACTTGCCTCATATACCTATTTAATGTATTTACCTAATTTATGCAATACGCGCAATTAGCATAGTGTCGTTGAAATATTTATATTTAGAACTTCAAAACAATTTTGCAATGTCGTGCGCTTTTACTGCTCTATAAATATTTTTGAGTTTGTATATTCATCTGTTTCTTATTACGTGCGTCCACATTCTTACGTCTTCGTCTGAGCAAAAGTAATTGGATGATCTGTGTTGCCAACTCAATGGAGTTACCTGTTGGATTGTACCCCCCAGTTAGTGGACAGATATTTAGACATTTAGTTTTTTTTATGGGATGCTGGGTTCAGGTCAATCAGCTGGCTGATCAAGAAACTTTGTTGCAATCAGTTTCTGTTTGTAATAAGTAAATATGACGGCTATGCGGATACATTTTAGCAGTAGTTGCTAACAAAGTTGATTACAACTGGTGTTTGTATTGACGGATAATCGCAAAACTTTCATATTGTTTTATATACTTACTTATTGGTTTCATATAGAAACTGATTGCAACAACTTAATCACCCTGCTGGTCATCACCACCTGTAACAAAGCGTTGCCTCGCAAGTCATGCACGATATGAACATGCCCTACGATGCACTGCCCTGCGTCCATCAACTTGAGGCATACAGATGTTAAGCCTCGTGTGCCTGTAATTTCACCGGCTACCACACCCTTCGAAACAGCAACGCTGCTTGGCAACAGAAATAGGCATGACATAGGCAAAAATAGGTGCCTAAAAATACAGCGTTTTACAAACCAAATAAAAATAAAGCGTGTAGCTTTCGTTTCTCGTGATTTTTTTAGGATTGCATAATACTTTAGTGAATTACTTAAAGAGCGCTGGTGGTCTAGTGGTAGCCCGCCTTCCGATCCTAAGTCGTGGGTCCAAAACCCGGTCATGCACCAATGATTTTTTCTGTTCAAAAACTGTTATGCACAGAGCCAGTACTTTCAAACGGCGAAGGAAAACATCGTGAGGAAACTGGCATGTCGAAGATCCAAAAAAAATCTAAAACATGTCTCAAGTCTCGAAAGGAGCCTTTTTGAGACGTACTTAAAATCCTTTCACCACTCTGTTTCGTAAGCAACTAGTTACGAGCTTACAAGACAAGTAAATTTCTGGTAGTTTCAGCTGTTGTAACTGGTTGGAGTCCAATAAAACAGTTGGCAACACTGATTATGCAACTGAGCGTTGCCCCTGACATTCGTAGCTGCAATTATGCGGCCTCATATTTCCGCTCGCTCATATTTTGATTTCAATTGAATGCCGGTGCATTCAATTTGAATAATTAGAGGTAAATATTTACTTCACATCGCTGTAAGTGTTCGCGTATTCGTCGTAATTTCCCAAATAATAAATGTAATGTGTGTAGTGCTAGTGACTAGTGACCCTATTCACCTTTACAAGGCGTTAAAATACTAGTACCAAAAACTTCAGGGGGCTAAAGTACCCATTAATATAAACAACTTTTTCTAAGGAACCAACATTGTGAACGAGAAAACAAAAACAGCTGTTTCATACATTTTAGCAAGGTAGGTATTGAACTTTTGCATGAGACAGCTGTTTTTTTTCGTGTATACAGTGTTGGTTCCATAGAAAAAAATATTCATATTGATGGTTACTTTAGCCCCCTGAAATTTTCGGTGCTAGTATTTTAACACCCTGTTTTGGCTTATTTTTCACGAAAAAGACGAGTATACGTAGTGCCCCAACGGGGTTCATGTCCTGGACATTTTGTTACCCCCTAAGAACTTTTTTAACAACATGAAACATAAAGTATTAGAGAGATTACCACCACGCCTTTTTCTGCCGCCAAGCAGCGTTGCTGTGTTTCGATTTGAAGAGTATGGTTGCCGGTGTAATTACAGGCACATGAGGTTTAACATCTGCATGCCTCAAGTTGATGGACGCAGGGCAGTGCATTGCTGAGCACGTTCCTATCGTGCATGACTTACGAGGCAATGATTTGTTATAGGTGATGATGACCTGATAGAGCACACAGCTTCCCATAAAAAAAAAACTAAATGCACTATAGCCACTAACCTAACATCCTGGTGGGCTATCTGCTTGTTCCATCAGATAGTAGTATAAAAAAAAAGAATAAATTATAATTCTCTCACAAATACATGAGGAAATAAAAACCCGAAAAAGCGATGTGACGTGCCACAATGACATTTGCCCGCGCCTCCGTTCGCTTAGTACCTATCGGATTTAAAGTAACCTATATTATTTATGTATTATTTATTTTCTAATATTATTCTAAATTTGAGAAAGGAATTTCTGTCTTGCCAAACTGGTTTACGAATTTTTATGCATAATTTTGTCCCCCCAATATTCCATGTAGGCATCTATGTTACCTAATTGGTAGCAAAAATTGCTTGTAACTTCTTATTTTTCACACTAAAATGACGACAATGATGTAGATATTACAAATGTCAAAAGCATTTGTAGGTAAATCGAACTTATAGAGATAATAAAATATTTATTTTACGACACAAAACTAGACAATGCAAAAAAATAGCAGATATTCTGTTTAAAGTCAAGGTCAAATACAAAAATGCATAACTACATAATTCTAAAGATCACTTTTAAATAATGTTCGGATGCACCTCCGACTACCTTCGTTCGACATCCCAACTCCAGATTATTTAAGGACAACCAACCTCCTCCAGATCCTTAGATCTGACCGGATCTGGGGATATCTACCGAGCTTTGGGATCAAAGTCGTGAAGCTGTGTCAGTTTTACTTACCTAGTTAGTTTTACAAGTGTTGTACGAACAACGAATTGACGTAAAAGTACTAACTCCAGAGTAGTCAGAGGTACGTCCAAGCATTACATTTGGCACATACCCACATTTTTTTGTAGTTGATTTTCTATACGTGACAGGTTGCAAGCCCATCGCCGCTGTTAGAACACTAAATTTCCTCACGATGTTTTCTTTCACCGTTTAAGAGCACTGGCACTGCACACTTAAATTTTTCGATAGGAAAAATCTTTTGGTGCACAACCGGATTCGAACCTACGGCCTTACGATCGGAAGGCGGGGTCACTCCCACTAGACCACCGGTGCTCCCCGTAACTAAATGTTTAACAAAAGTCCCTATGGTTTGGAAATAAATGAATATGAGCCTCTTTGAGGCGCATTTATAGTCCTTTCACCACACGGTTTCGAAAGAAACTGGTGACACGACAAGAAGAAAAATAAGTTTTACTTTCAAATCCAAAGTTCTTTGTAAATACACATATTGCCGAAGTGAATACTATATCAGCGTGCTACATATAGCTGATAAAATTTGTACAGTTATTGTCTATAAACGAAACTATTGTGATGTCAAAAGTGGTTCTTCAATACCTACGGTTTTGTCGGTCAATGGCCTTTATTTACTTTCACCTAAGTTAAATAGTTCTTGTACTGTGTAGATTAGAGGAACTACAACGTTTTAGAATCGTGTTCGTTTGTTAAATTATACCATACGTCTTATTTTTTTTCGGAATCATTACCTGTCATTCCCTAAATTACGAGCCTTTTTCAAAATTTCCTATATTTTCAAAATATACCAAATTCTGTCGTAAGTCGTGAGAGGCTTTGCTTTTTCGCCATCGTTTCAATATAACATCCATTTTCTGTAATTTCCGCATTCGGCCCTATTTTAATGATCATCATCATAACAGGTCTTTTGTAGGAGGTAGGGGATAACGGGATTTTCTCGTTCAAAATGGAGCTGCCCGTCTGGGGAAGTATCTCCGCCTTACAGAAGACTGCAGCCAAATAACACTAATTATTTAGTGTTCTGTTATTGCAGTGAGTAAGGTTGCCAGAGCTCTTTTAGGGAAGTGTTGCGCTGACAGCTGGGGGACCAGTGGTGGCAAAGTCGGTATAACCCACTGCTGAGTATTATATAGGTCTCCTTGAATTTCTGCCAGCCGCTCAAGATATTCTTGTCTAGATGCTTCGTATTCTTATCAATATTTCCGCCAAAACAAATAAGCTAAGGACTGCTATCCCCAGCCCGGTAAATATTCCAGACCCATTCACAAAGCCCCTTTGAAATAATCGGTTGTAAACAGACCTAAGCAAGAGCGAGATCTCCTATGACAAGTATTTTTTACTTAAGAGGAGATTTCATCGTTGTAATATTTTATGTATCTTTTTGGAAACAATAAAAACATTTGTTTTGTATTAGTATTCACAAAGCCCTCGATAATAAGTTTATCATCATCATTTTTCTGCCCTTATCCTACTTCATGTGGGGTCGGCACGGCACAAAAGGTTTTTCCCCTCCACTCTCCAATTTCCCCTGCCATTTTACCGGCCTCCTCTGGACCTCAGTTGCATCTTCTCCGATAAGTACGATGTTGTCGGCGAACAGCATGCACCAGGGTGCCTCCTCCTGTATGTCTGATGTCCATCCATTACCAGGAGGAACAAATAAGGGCTTAAAGCCGATCCTTGGTGCAAGCCACAGCCACATTCAACTTATCGGTAGCCCTCGATAGTAAGTTGTTCCTCGGAATAATCTATGGGCCCAACAGCATACAAGAGCATGTGTACGAAAAATATATAATTAACTTAATCGACATACACAACCACGCATACTTCTTTCTGAATTATGTATTTGGGTCTTTGACATTGATCGTATTGCCTAATTCTATTAACATTTAACAATCCTTTTAGTATATTATGTAGGAATGTTTAGTTTTTTTTGTAAGTTTTGATGTTTGTGGACGGCTAGACAGACTTGGATGAAACGAAACAGATAGAATTATTGACCTGGATATTCTAGACATAGCAAATAGTTTAGCATTTAGTTAAATGTAAAGTAAAGAGAAAAAAACGTAAACGCTATCATGGCCGACCCTGATTATTATTCTAATTTAACTCATTATCAAACTCTTATTCTGGCGATTCGAGTTGTATGATAAATAAAGTACTCCTTCTGATCGTGTCGCTAGTTTCTTTCGAAACAGTGTGGTGAAAGGATTTTAAGTGCGCCTCAAAGAGGCTCCTTTCGAGCACTTGACATATGTTTTCGAACTCTTTAGGTTTTACGACATGCCGGTTTCCTCACGTAGTTTTCCTTCACAGTTTGAGAGAACTGGCCCTGTGCGCATAAATTTTTGAACTGAAAAACTCATTGGTGTACGACCGGTTTTGAATCCACGACCTAAGGATCGGAAGGCGGGGCCGTTACCACTAGACCACCAGTGCTCTCAATAAAGTACTATCAAGCGTCATGCATAGTTCTATTGGGAAGCTTGCATCACTTTTCCGGTATTGAAGGCATAATTGCTGGTGCAGTTGCAACATGGAACTGCCATGCAGCCATCCATGGCATCCATAAGCAACCATTGCGAAGGCCATATTGCATTGATGGAACTGATTATCACTGTGTATTGTCAAGCGTTCATTGTTTAGTGGCTTTTTACAAATTGGAACCAGATTCTGAACCTTTTTTTATAACCTGCGCCTTTTGTCTAGTACGAAGCGTACAATTTCGTTATCCTAAAGTTATTTTCTTAGACACTTCAATGCAGCATACATGCAGTGTACATGGTTAAATGTTGGCTCCGAACATAAAACCTTTTAAAATTTGTGTTTTTTGGTACTTTCTCGCTAATTTTCATGCAGCAGTTTGAGATAATCTTATCAATCACGCTAAATCGGAATATGGGCAATAATCGGTCTAATTGCAAAAGCTTGTTTGAGTTCCACGATTCATCATCTTCCTGCCCTTATCCCACTTATCATGTGAGTCGGCACAACAGGTCTTTTCTCTCCACTTCCCTCTACCATCCGTCATCTCAGTCGTCACTCCTTTCTTACCCATGTCATCCTTCACACAATCCATCCATCTTTTCTGTGGCCATCCTCTACTCTGGTATCCATCCACATTCATAATTAACACAATATGTTTTTAACTTGATTATTGTTAACAAAACGACAGACAAGCTTATGGCCCGCCGTTTTATTTATACCTCTACTACTTACTGATGAAACAAGCTGATAAACCCGATGTTAAGTGGTAACCATCACCGGCCACCACACCCTTCAGACCGGAACACAGCCACGCTGCTTGGCGAAAGAAATAGGCATGGTGATAGTACTTCCCCGGACGAGCCAAACACAAAGAGCTCTTCCACTTTTAAGATGGAAAGCGGTTACCGTAGGCTGCGACGCCTGTATTACCATAGGAATCACACGCACGTTGCCGACTAATCAAAAAGGTGCCTTATCTTCGTAGAAAAAAAGTCTAATATCCTCTTTTTCTTGACAGGAATCATGGCAAGACCCGCAAGCAATCGACACAGGATCGGTGATCAACGTCCTGGACCTGGGTCGGCAGAAGTACGCGAACGGCGGCGTCGTCTCCCGCTATCTGTGCGACCTGGTGCAGTGCTTCAACCTCACGCGATTCGACTATAAGGATGTCGTACCTAAAGTGAGTATACCCCTGACTTTGATGATTGTGCCTCTTTAGGTTTATTTTATATATTTAACAAAATTAACAGCTCTTTTTTCGGGTTCCGTACCCATAGGGTAAAACTGGACCCTATTACTAAGACTCCGCTGTCCGTCCGTCCGTCTATCTGTCTGTCCGTCTGTCTCACATGAACCTTGATAGTTAGGCAGTTGAAATTTTCACAGATGATGTATTATATTAATATGTATAATATTTATAGATAGTAACATATGAGTATAACTAAAAGCCAAAAAGGATTTACATTTTTTAACAGAAACTATGGTAATATAAACGACTATCACTAAAATAAACTAATTGATGACATATAGGTACTGATGAAATTATATTGCAGGTGTGTATTGATTATGAATGTGAATCTTTGAATTTATATCTACCTCTATATGTGTAGCATGGAATATGTAGCTGCGGTTTGTGGTTGTGTGCGAGTGCATGTGCGTATGTTTGGCCTTCAGCGATTTTTTTTTTTATACAACTATCAGATGGCCCACCTGATGTTTGACTATAAGGATGTCGTGCCTAAAGTGAGTACCCTCTGATGAGTGTGCCTCTGTCGGCTTCTGCGGGAATGTTTTGCGATGGTACTGTCTTTTCCGCATACGGAACCATTTGTTCTACTACTTATTTTCATCATACTTGCAACATAAAGTTCCGTATCGGTATATCTATCGCGTCTTCATACAAAACCCGCAATGAACACGGAACAAGAACGAAAAACGAAAAACCAAATATGGTAAACACAACTCATACTTGGGGTTCTGAAATCAAAATTATATATGGTGCCTAAAGTGAGTAATGAGTATACTGTATGTGTGTAATGAGTAATACCTGATTTGGATGAGGATTCACAGACACAATTCACGCTGCAAGGCTTAATTTGTTTTTTGATGATTGTGTAATGTGTCAGAAATGAGGCTATGAAAAACGATAAACGAAGTTTAGTATTGACATTTTGAGTAATACAGCGGCATACGAGGCAGTGACCATTCGACTGTGGCACGGTTACTGAGTTGTCCGGCATTGTACCTCAAAACTTGAATACGAAACGTGGTCTATAGTTTTTATTCATGGTAGAGTATAGGTTTGACCCGATTGACGATTTGACAACTTTACATGATAGTTTAAATAAAATGTACCAACGGCGTTTTAGGGGGACTCTACGACCTAGAGGGGTTGAAAGCTACGGTAAAATTAAATTTACCAGGACCTACCCTAATATCCCGTTTACACTCAGCTCATGTCCGTGGAAATGTGCAGAGACATGAGCAGGGACTTGGGACATGCGAGAATGTAAACAGGCCACTTCCATGTCCACTCGCGTTGCCGCTCGCGTTGCCCGTGTTGCGTGAACACACATTGCCGGCGACGCTGCCGCAGACATATGGACGGCAACACTTCCGTCCACGCCAATGGTAGCGCGAAATTCTAAATGTAAACGCAGTATATGGTTGGTTGAATATTGGTTGTAGAAGAAATGTCACGTGGCTCGACCAAGAACAACTTGTTATTGAATACACAATGATTTGAAATCATGTAACAATTCTCAATATTACATTCGGCGTTCACAATAGGCCAAACTAAACCTAATCTTCTATGAGTCAGGTATCAATTACAAACGTTAACGAACCTTATCACCTTGAACATAGCGTCTAAATTAGCTTGTAAGTAGCATTAATCAATTAACCAGTAATGATAGTCGTAAGTGGAAAATCAGGTTAACGACTCGCCAGTTTGGAAGATTTCGGAGTAATCAGAGCATGCCGCAGATTGATAGGGAAATAGGCGCATTCTTTGAATGGGGCCTAAGAAATTCTAGACCTATCGATAGTCCGGACTTAGTTAGAACCGACTTTCTTAGTTTCCTTAGTTATTTTCTTTCTTAGTTAGTTAGTTCTTTTTATTTCTTAGTTAACTCTAGATTTCTTGAACAAAGTACTGCAGAATCTGGGCATGTACCAACTGTATTGGTTTGTTCTTTGGGTACGGCTCTGACAAACCCTTTTAGAAATTCTCAAGGATCATATGTTAATTAGGAGGTAGGTAATAACTACCGTGCATTTATAGTTAGCTATTTTATTTTTTGGTGGTGTTTATATTTATTGATTTAACTACTTTTATTACCCTTTCACGACCACACCATTGAAATATCTTATGTTTAAAAAATATTTAAATTTTAACAACTTTATTAGTTGATAAGTATTGGTTTTTGTTGGTTTTTTGTTATTTTACTGTTTTTTTTATTTATACTACTAGCTGATGGAACAAGCAGATGTTAAGTGGTAACCATCACCTATAACAAAGCATTGCCTCGTAAGTCACGCACGATAGGAACGTGACCTACGATGCACTGACCTGCGTTTTTTTTTTTTTTTTGACGCTGGGAAAAATGCGTTACGCATTCCCCCCCATTGGAGGATGGAGGGGATATGTGGGACTCCCCGGTTTTCCGCTCCCGGTATACCCACTAAACAACCCAGCGACACTCCCGCGTCGCCTATATGGAGGGGAACTGGGAAACTGGCAGAGCCTTTTCATCCAGTCCCCCGCCGGCGATTGGCCCGCCATGACAGCGGGGCCCCCGCAACGCCCCCGCCTTTACGGCGGGGCCCGCACGCCCCCGAACGACCGTGAGTGCCCGGCCGTTCCCGCCCGATGGGGTGGTGAATAAGTGCAATGCGGGAGAAGGCCCCTCCAGGTCTTCTCCCGCTATTCACCACCATGAGCGGCGCGAGAAGTTCCGCGTCTCTCGCGCGCGCTCTACCGCCTGGGTAGACCCGTAGGTCTACCCTGCCTCATCACACTGTGCCCTCTGCTAGACAGATGGACACGCGGAGAGGCCCACCGTGTCGGGTTATTAGCCACCATGAAACACGTCCGCAGTACTCTGCAGGCGTGTTTCATGGTGTTACCAGGATGCACCACGAGGAGGTTACCCGACCTAGCACCCCACTGACCTGCGTCCATCAACTTGAGGCATACAGATGTTAAGCCTCATGTGCCTGTAATTACACCGGCAACCACACTCTTCAAACCGAAATACAGCGTTGCTGCTTGGCGGCAGAAAAAGGCGTGGTGGTAGTACTTCCCCGAGCCCTTCACAAAGAGCTCTACTACTCTTAAAACTTACTACTCTTGTGTTGGAAGGTGGAAACGGCATGTTCCGCAAGCAGAAAGTGGATCTTATATAGACCGTCTGGTTTCGATAGTTTATAGTTTGCTTAGTTTGTGACTAGATGATATTTTAAAGATCTCCAATAACATATTTTCTTTTCCAGGTAGAAAAAGACGAGAGCTACCTCCGAGCAATAGAAGAAGCAACCAAAGAGCAGCTATGGAAAGCCAACAAGGAGAAACCAGATGAGGAGAGCAAGACTCAGTATGCCTCTGTGAGGCGACGGGTCGAGGCCAAGGCGAAGAAGGTGCTGAGAGATATCAGCTCTGCTATGTCCAATAATGTGCTCAAGTGAGTTCCAACTGTTTTTTATATCCCGTGACGATATCGTCACGGGATATGTATATTCGCTATAACTATAGAGGCAATTTTTTTTTAATATTGTAGGAAAGCGACAAAGATGATGTTGGCCAAAAATCAACATTTTATTTAAAACTGAGGCAGTTACGGTTTATTTTTGAATTGTATTTTACAGAAGGGCTATTCATAGTAACATTACAGAAAAAAGTTTCACGAAAAGTTAATATTTGTAGTCACAGGACTTAAAAGATCATCACAGGGTGTCATTTTTTCTATATTTTTTTTTTAACTCATAAGTCGAAAAGTACATGACAAATATTTTTTTTAATATTTTTATGATAACTATGATGACTAAGCGCATCGCCCGTTTTCGGCTTGACGTTGATTTCTGGGACACCCTGTATTTACTGATTTTATATATTAACATTCCAGATTCGTAGCCTGGTGCTGCCACAAAAGCATCCGTCGCATCGCCATCGGCGGTTGCGGCACTCGCTCGGCGTGCGTGGAGCGCCTGCGCCGCGCCAACGCAGCCGGGTTACCGCTTATCTTCGTGCCCTTACATCGATCGCACTTCGACTACATACTGGTGACCTTCGCTTTGTACCTCACGGGGGTTCGGCCTCCGCTCGTCGCTGCGGGAGATAATATGCGGATACCTTTCTTTGGGTGAGTCTACAGTATGTAACAAGAGTATTAGAGCTCTTTGTGAAGGGCTCGTCCGGGGAAGTACTACCACCACGCCTTTTTCTGCCGCCAAGCAGCAACGCTGTGTTTCGGTTTGAAGAGTGTTGTTGGCGGTGTAATTACAGGCACATAAGGCTTAACATCTGTATGCCTCAAGTTGATGAATGCAGGGCAGTGCATCGTAGGGCACGTTCCTAATGAGCGTGACTTACAAGGCAATGCTTTGTTTTAGGTGATGGTTACCAATTAACATCAGGTTGGCCATTTGCTTGTTTCATCAGCTAGTAGTATAAAAAAAAACTTCCCCGTAGGAGCCCTTCACAAAAAGCTCTACTACTCTTGCATTGCACGCAGGATAATATCAGAATACCTTTCTTTGGGTAAGTTGCTGCTTTCTTTATACTCACTCAACACAATTCCTCACGGTGTTTTCCTCCACTGATTTAGATCACTGGCATTGCACACAATTTTTTTTTTAATGGTAATTTCCATTGGTACTTTCTGCTAGACTCTCTGGCCTCGTGGAACTGGCTACTAGATTCACCTAGCAAGACATTTCAAAGTGATCCTTGTGATCCAATTTTGATCTAGTAATGCTGTGTCTGTTTTTTCGTCATGTTTCTGTTGTTGTTTGTGTTCTAATTTAAGTGACAGAGAGCTGGTCTTATGATGGACCCAAGATCTGTTCAACAGAACTTCAATAAATAACTCATTTTAGCTTAAACTTGGATACCCCAAGTATGTAGGGGTAGTCAGAGGCTAAATATTGTGTTTGGTATCAATGTAAGGCTGGACGGACATCACGAGATCTCAGTTCGGGGCGAACCACTATGTCGATTAACACTCGCTGCAAACTCGGTCATAAATTACCGGAACGAGACAGCAATATTGCTCTCTCTCTCGCACTTAGGAGAACGGCACGATCCTTTTGTTTAAGCGCAGAGATGAGCATTATTGCAGTCGATAAGAACTATCGATACATGATCGCTCCGAGCGCGCAACCACCGGGCGCTCTCGCTGAATCATTATTTTTATCGATAACGTGCAAGCGCCCGCGCCGAGTACTGTCAACACTAGTGTTAAGATGATTTATGACCGAGTTAGCACCGAGTTAGACTATAGTAATATTCGATAGTCCAAACCAGGGTAGTTTGATACGTAGCCGTGTGTACACATATGGCAAATTCACCGTATTGTAATATCTTGTTTCAGATGGATCCTGCGTGGTTGTGGCGCTTTCTACATCAAACGACGAGTCGAAGGCTCCGACAACAACGGTGATGAAGTCTACAAAACTGCTCTCAGGTCAATAACCTTTAATACACCTTTTTAGGATTCCGTACCCAAAGGGTAAAACGGAACCCTATTACTAGTAGTTCGCCCCGAACTGAGATCTCGTGATGCGGCCCGACGAACGCACCAAAACTTTGAGTAGGTGGTAGTCAAAGGCAAGTCCAAACATTATGTTTGGACTTTTTTCTGACTACCGCCTACTAACTTGGTACGGTAACCAAGTTTCAACTCTATTGTCCTATTTATTGAAGAGTTCCGTTGAACAGACCTTGGCTCCATCATCAGACCTGGTCGTTGTCACCATTTTATGAGAACTGAGTACCTCCTTAATTTATTTCAAGAAAAAAAAATAAGAAAAAGCAAAGTAACTGGCCGACCAGTAGAAAAACCTTGATGCCAACGAAACTCTTAGAGATGGGAGCTCTTGGGTCGCTGGTTATCCTAATTTAACTTTTTTGTTGTATCTCAAAAACCGAGCGTCTCAGAAAAAAAGTAAAAATTGTTTTGGAATGTCCAAACAAAGCCTTTTCGTATGACATGTAATTTGATTTTTTTAAGTCACTTTTTTTATTTTTGCCCCCTTAAAAAACCCTATATCTTAAAAACCCTTCATCCGATTTTACTCATATACTTACCAGTAAATTTCTCAAGTACAAGCTGTCGTCTTATCAAATTTCATGCAGATCGGATCAACGGTTCGAAAGTTATGGCCAGACAAACATACATACATACATACATACATACATACATACATATATACATACATAAAATGCCAAATCGCCCAAGTTGAAACTAGAATCTTCGTTCGCTTCGCTCACTCGATCAATTAAGACCGCTGTCCGTCTGTCTGGCTGTATCTCATGAACCGTGATAGTTAGACAGTTGAAATTTACACAGATGATGTATTTCTGTTGCCGCTCTATAACAACAAATACTAAAAAACAGAATAAAATAAATTTTAAGGGGGCTCCTATACAAGAGATGTGATTTTTTCCCGTTTTTATAGATAATAGTACGGAACCCTTCGTGCACGAGTCCGACTCGCAATTGGCCGGTTTTATTATACTATTTGCTGATTAGAACAAGCAGATGGCCCACTTGCTGTTTAGTGGTAAAAATAACCATCACAAAGCATACCATAAGTAACCTAGTATTCAATACACAAGATGTTAAGTTTTTTATACTTTCATACTTTTTTTATACTTTTTTTCATACTTTTATACTTTTTTCTAAGATTGATTTTCTTGATCCTAAGGTTGTGGGTTCAAAATCGGTCGTGCACCAATGAGTTTTTCTGTTCAAAATTTATGTGCAGTACTCTCAAACGGTGAAGGAAAACATCGTGAGGAAACCGATATGTCGTAGAACCTAAAAAGTTCTATAACATGTGTCAAGTGCTCAAAAGGAACCTCTTGAGGCGCAGTTAAAATCCTTTCACCACACTGTTTCGAAAGAAACTAGAGGCACGGCAAAAGAAAAAAAAAGTGAATACTTATAAATGCAGCGAAGGATTCAATTTAGAAAGAAAATATGATATTATTTTTTTACTAAATTGAAACCGTCGTCAATGTTCATAATTATTTTATTCATAAAAAAAAAGGTATCATTGGTTCGTTGTTCCAAGGCCAAGGTTAATTTGAAGACAGATTTGTTGATGGTATTATAAACGCTGCTATTCACCTCTAAACTTGAGGTAATTACCACCATATTTTGAAATTACCGAAAAATTAAGGACTCACAAATGTACAAATAATTTTGCGCATATATTTTTTATACTAGTTATTTTTTGCATAACTTTTTTATACATGACTAGCGGCCTGTCCCAGCTTCGCATGGGTGGACATAAATTTTTTCAACGTTTTAGGATAAACTTAGACCGTGGTGGGTTCAAGTCATTTGCACGCCCTTCTACCTCGCGCCTTACCCGGGCCCGCGCTGAGTGAAAACGCGCCCCGTGACCCGCGCGTCTCTTATATTTTTAAAAACTTTTGAATGGAATGTCCGATTTAAAAATTCTAGAAGTAATGTATAGGTATTGAACCAGTCTTAAATATGAAAAGATTTATTTGGATAAAGATTAATACCAAGGTACAAATAAAGAGCCTTTTGTAGCGGCGGCATTTCAATTATTTTTTTATAATAAAAGAACACTTATTGTGACATAACTATAATAGTTAGACACATGCGGTCGCGACATTTTTTGTAGATGATGACGTGTTCTGCAAAGTCGTAGTACATTATTTTGTTCTATTATCAATAGTTTTCGCAGCGCACGTGATGTAAGGTTCTCTTTTTCCACCTTGGATTACATTATTGCAGTTTTAGTAAGGATCCCAGATTTTTTTGAAAATATAATATAGCCTATGTTACTCAGAGATAATGTAGCATTATAATGGTGAAAGAATTTTTTAAATCAGACCAGTAGTTTTTGAGCTTATTCGTTACATACAAAACAACAAATATACAAATCTTTCCTCTTTATAATATTAGTGTTGTTTTTTTTTTTTGCAGTTAGTTATAAAGTTGTAATGCCTTAAACAAGGTATGTTTTTTATAAAACAACTAGCTGACCGGACAGACGTTGTCCTGTCTTAACTATAAATATTGAATTAGAATTGGTATAACACACCAATCAATCGGTGTTGTCAATTCTATGTCAAACGTCATAAGGTTACATTAAAAAAAAAAATATTGTCCAAAGAGCTAAGGTTAGATTAGAAATAATTTTATATGGTGGTTAAGTATTCTTAAATTTTCTGCGCAATTTTCTTAATTTTTTTCTTTCAAGAACCTTCTTCTGACATTACAACGTTTGTTCTCTGCCTAGGTGTTAAATAAGATTATAAGTATGTATTTACAAAAAAAAAACTGGTTCCCATATATCTTTGGCTTAGTTTGGGGCTAGATAGTGCTGTGTGGAAAGTCCATCAATATTTATTTATTTATTTATATGGCTCGAAGAACTGACAACAAAACAAACACAACAAAAAAAGAATTACTTAGCGAAATCGGTCCAGCCGTTCACGAGTGATGGCGTGACCAAGGGATATAGGGATTCATTTTTATACATATATAAAACAATGTATTTCATTGCAGATCGTACATCCTGAACAGTTTATCTGAAAACAATAATCTGGAGTTTTTCATCGAGGGAGGGCGTACTAGAACCGGAAAACCACAGCCTCCTAAAGGTAATTATAGTCGCGTTGAACACTCGCTGCAAACTCGGTCATAAATCATCTTTACACTAGTGTTGAGAGTACTCGGCGCGGGCGCATGCACATTATAAAATAATGACTCAGTGAGAGCGCCCGGTGCGGCGCTCCTAAGTGCGAGAGAGAGAGCGCAATATTGCTGTCTCGTTCCGATAATTTATGACCGAGTTTGCAGTCAGTGTTTAACGCGACTATAGCAATATTTAACATGTAAACATAAGAGCACTGGTGGTCTAGTGTTAGCGGCCCCGCCTTCCGATCCTAAGGTCGTGGGTTCGAAACCGGTCGTGCACCAAAGAGTTTTTCTGTTCAAAAATGTAACTGCACAATGCTAGTACTCTCAAACGGTGTAGGAAAACATCGTGAGGAAACCGGCATGTCGTGGAACCTAAAAAGTTCTATAACATGTGTCAATTGCTCGAAAGGAGCCCCTTGAGGCGCACTTAAAATCCTTTCACCACACTGTTTCGAAAGAAACAGTGTGGTGAAAGTGACACGACAAGAGAAAGAGAATGTAAACATAATTAGCGACAAGCTAAAAGTTGCATAGCGGGCTACGAAGAGAGCAGCTGGGGGTTTCACTACATGATAGAATCGGAAATAAGGTAATCTGAAGCTGAATCATAGTAACCGACATAGCTTGCAGAATTAGCAAGTTGAAGTGGCAATGGGCAGCCTTCACAGCTCAGTTGGTAGTAGCTCTGCCTTCTGCCCCGTAGGCCGTGGGTTCGATCCCCACCGAGAACAAACATTTGTATGATGAACATAGATGTTTGCTCTCTGTCTGGGTGTTATATAATAATATAAGTATGTATTTACGAAAAAAAAGTATTTATGTATTATATCAGCTATCTGGTTCCCATATTACAAGCTTTGGCTTAGTTTGAGGCTAGATAGTGCTGTGTGGAAAGTCCACCAATATATATTTATTTATTTATATAGCTCGAAGAACAGTCGTTTATTTTCAAAGATTTCCTCATTGAAATCTGTTGGAAGGGGAAGACTTCGACGTATCAGATAATAGATGTTTAAGAGAAAGGTCAGGTCAAGAGTACCCCAAACCGACGAGCATGTATGAAGAATGTTATGAGAGTGAATGAAGCGAATGAGGTGTGTCAGGTTCGCAGCAAGTGGAAATCCGTGGTCTCTGCCTACCCCTATGGGAAACAGGCGTGATTTTATTTATGTATAAAAAGCAATATAAATTAAGTTTACCATTATTAGGGATCGTCCATTAATCACGTGAGGCTCGAAAGGGGAAGGAAGGGTTCGGATAAAAATCACGAAATATCACAGGAGGGGGGGTGGTATACACGTAATGAATAACGGTAATGAGATCACGTGTATTTATTTTTCGTTGAACGCACGATATTTAAACACCAAACAGCGGCGCGTGGCCTTGACTCACTGTTGCCCAGCAACAATTTACCAGCGTTCAAAACCTTACCTTACAGCCTATGATCGACGGGCGAGTAAGACCGTGGTTTTAAAAACCGACGAACCTGGCTCGCGGCTCGTTGGTGCTGATCGATTAGCAAGCAAAACAGTCGCAAACATGTCTTGTTCCGAGTCTTGTGTTATCTCGCCATAGGATATTACGCAGTTATGAAAAAAAAAAGAAAACGCCCTAAAGTTTGGGTTAAAAGTTGGATTGAAAAAAGGCAAGCTTTGTCACATGCCGAGTAAAGAATATAGCACGACGACGAGCCGCGAGCCAGGCTCGGCGGTATTTAAAACCGTGGTTTTGCAATGATACACCGGCGAGCTTTACCGACGAGCCATAAAACCGCGGTCTTATTCGTCTGTCGATCAGGCCCTGTCTAAAACCTCACCATATATCACCAGGGGGGTGAAGGGGGTTAAAAAAATTGCCAAAAAACATTACGTGATTAATGGACGACCCCATATAAGTACACCGATATTTTTATGTACATGCTTTCCTGGATATTATAAAGGAACAGAAGGTACGTACCTTTTTCATGGTAAACTAGCGGTCGCGCGGCTTCGTTCGCGTATTACGATTGATTGCCTACCTTAATATTGAAGGCGGCTTCCTTTTTAGGGTTCTTTACCCAAAGGGTAAAACGGGACCCTATTACTAAGAATCCGCTGTCCGTCCGTCTGTCTGTATGTCTGTCTGTCCGTCCGTCTGTCACCAGGCTGTACTCATGTATCATGTATTATTATGTAATAATTATCATGTATCTCATGAACCGTGATAGTTAGACAGTTGAAATTTTCACAGATGATGTATTTCTGTTGCCGCTATAACAACAGATAATAAAAAACAGAATAAAATAAATATTTAAGGGGGCTCCCATACAACAGACGAGATTTTTTTTGCCGTTTTTATAGATAATCGTACGGAAGCCATTGTCCGACTCGTACTTGTCCGGTTTTTTTTTTATTATTAATACGTTTTTGACTTTTTTTTTATATTCCAGCGGGTATACTCTCAGTGATAATGGACGCGTATCTCGACGGTACAATAGACGACGCTCTCCTAGTGCCCGTCACGTTGAACTACGACAAGTTGGTCGATGGTAACTTCGTACGGGAACAACTCGGCATGCCGAAGCAAATGGAGACCTTCTGGTCGGCACTCACCGGCATCTGGAGGACTTTGAACACTAACCACGGGACTATACGGGTGGATTTCAATCAGCCGATGTCGCTCAAGGTAATTAATCATCATTATCATTTCAGCCCGTTAGCACTCGATTTTACCATGATTTGTGAGTTTGTTTGTTTCCCGACTTTTTTTTCTCTTTATCCTCAATACAAATTTTCGTATATCATCTAATTGCTGATAAATATTTTGAGTTATTTTAATTATAGATGATGCACATGTTTTCCTAAATAAAATAAATATTTTGGCGTATTATTATTAAGTTGCGTACGCCATGATCACGGGTCGAACGAAGTATCTGAGATAAGACTGTTGCAGCGCCTACTACATTTATAAGCGCAACGTAACTACTCGGCGGTGCTTCTATTACTTTTACATCAGGATCTAATTATTACTTTCGGACCCATTGTGCTGTGCACGTCATAAAATTATTACTTTATATTTAAATATATTTCACCACATTTAAAGCATCAAAGTCTTATTAATTATCATCCAAATAGAAATTCCCTTCAAGTTAACCCAAAGGATTAACAATGACCGGTCTACCCTCATTCCCACTGTTTTATTGCGCATTCAACTTTACTGTGCCAAAATATCGGGAAGCAATCGAACCTTGTTAAAGTTTAAAAATAAAATAATTGCTATTACTTGTTTAGAAATCAGCGCAAACGACTCGCAACTATAAATAATGGCGTAATATTAAACAACTAAAGCATCAAAACCCCATTCCAGGAGCTAGTGACGTCATTCCAGAAGTACCAGCACTTCAAGGCGCCGATAGAGACTCCGCTGTCGCCTCCCAACAACAACCTCGCCGTAAACCTGGATAAACAGATCCTTTATAACCACAGTCATTCGAGCCTGTATGGAGCTGACGTCAGCTCGGATTACAAGATGATGGTCGAGGCTATAGGACGCCATCTTGTTTATGGTAAGTCTTAAAACATCTTCACCAAACTGAGCAAAGGTACAGATCAACAGGTGTATACACAGGGATACATATCAACCTACACAAAATTGCCAATTAATTCAAGAGTAGTAGAGCTCTTTGTGAAGGGCTCGTCCGGGGAAGTACTACCACCACGCCTTTTTCTGCCGCCAATCAGCGTTGCTGTGTTTCGGTTTGAAGAGTGTGATTGCCGGTGTAATTACAGGCACATGAGGCTTAACATCTGTATGCCTCAAGTTGATGGACGCATGCAGTGCATCGTAGAGCACGTTCTTATCGTGCGTGACTTACGAGGCAATGCTTTGGTATAGGTGATGGTTACCATCTAACATCAGGTGGGCCATCTGCTTGTTCTATCAGTTAGTTGAATAAAAAAATAAAAATAAAAGAAATATTACTTTTAGAACAAGGACATTAAAGCGAGCAGCGTATAACCTAATGCGGATGCCAATTTTTTTTGTAAACTTTTAATATACCCAGAAGTTTGTTCTTTGCCTGGGTGCTATATTATTAACAAATAAATTACTTGCTGATGGAACAAGCAGATGACCCACCTAATGTTAAGTGGTTACCATCACCTATAACAAAGTCCTATAACAAACTCGCGAGTCAACGCACGATATGTGATCGTGCGTGTCTTGCGAGACAATGCTTTTTTTATTAAATAAACATAACATTGGTGGACTATCCACACAGCACTATCTAGCCCCAAACTAAGCCAAAGCTTGCAAATAAATATCTATGTCTGAATATAAACCTGAATTTACAGACGCAGCTCAAGCCACAGCACTAATGTGCACCAACATAGTGTCGTACGTGCTTCTAACGGAGCACAGACGCGGCTGTAGCGGCAAGCAGCTAGCAGCTAGCGTGGAGGCGCGCGCTACCACTCTCAAGCGCCACGGCCGAGACCTGGGCTACTGCGCTACTAGCCAACAAGCACTCAGGCATGCTGTGAGTAACTATACAAAGTGTAACATAATACCCCTATAATCCCGGAAGCAGAGTATTCTACAGGTCATGGCGAACACTTTTTGTTTTACGACTTTTGAAATTTCATAGTTTTTCATTCATGAAATACCTTTTAAACGTTCCTCCAATATGAAACTAAACACACCATGAGGCAGCCCTATTCACAGCTGTTTGTACGTTCCGTGTGTATTTGACCTTGGTATTTACGTAAACAGTATCAGGGGTGTTGCACTGAGACAATAATAATTTAATTTTGGATGGGAATTTCGAAAACAATATTCCAACCTTTGCACATGTTAAAGTATTCCAGTACTTCTGTCCACTTGGTTTTTGACCTTATATTATCTTAAAATGTATAAAAAAAACAAATTTCAGGACTTTTTGTCTCTTTGTTTATCCATCACTAGAATCTACTTAGCTTTTCAGTACAAATAATAATAGTGACACATCCGAATGAATATTTATTCTTGCTATTTTATTCTAGTTGGAGATGTTAGGGCGCGGCCTGGTGCGGCGAGAAGGCAGCGGCGACAAGCAGATGATCCGGCCACAGCTCAGCATCGCAGCTACCCTGGAGCTGTCTTACTACTCCAACACTGTGGGCACGCACTATGCCGCCGACGCTATACTAGGTACGTTTATAGAAACTAGCCTTAATAAAGGACAGGTTTATTCTGGGTCTGGCCTATGTACCGCACATAGAAAAATTTGAAAAAAATTGAAGATTACCATTCAAATGCAATTTCATTAATATGTAGGATAATATAGTTGTTAACACTAAATGTTGAACTGTTCGAATTTCTTACTTTAATGAGCGCATATCTCCTCTTTGCCGAAGGTTGGGTGCTGGAAACTGCGACACAAGTTTTACTTGTACAGTTTTCAGTGTTCTCTTACTATTTTGTCTCCTATTTTTCATGTTCACTAAATATGTAAAAAAAATATTTAAAAAAAATTAAAAGGAAGGAAAATGGATAAAATAAAAACATAGAAACTAAAATAAATTTTAAGTTAGACAATTTTTATATCATCTTCCTACCCTTATCCCACGCTGCATGGGGTCGATACAACAGGTTTTCTTCTTCTATCTCCTCTATCATTCGTCATCTCAGTGCTCACTCCTTTCTTACTCATGTCATCTTTCACACAAACCATCCATCTTTTCTTTGGCCTGCCTCTCCTTCTACAACTCTTCTCGTAATATGACTTTCTTTCCTCCTCATGACATCGCCCTCAACTTAACCATGTGTAAACAATAAATGTATTGAGTATTGTAATCATTTTTGATTTTGGTAAATAAATGAATTTGTATTTGTTTCAGCCACCGCACTGGAAACTGTAATCCGAGAACCGAACGCAGACCCCGATATAATCTACCATTCGCAACTGATGGAGGGAGCGCTACAGCTGAGCGAAGTACTCAGCGCTGAGTTCATTCTGTGCGCGCCGTGCCAGCGGATAGAGGAGCGATTGTGCGACGCTATCGACAGTCTGGTCGAAAGCGATATACTAGCCAGGGTCGAGGTAAATACCTGACCTACTTACCCTAAGAGCTGATTTCACCATGCTCTGTTAATCTAACAGAGCATGATGGAATCAGCTCTAAGGGCTGGTTTCACCATGCTCTGTTAGATTAACAAAGGATTAAAGGGCCGTTAAATATGTCAAAATGTACGCGTTTGACAGCTAAGGTTAGATTTAACGGCCTGTTAATCCTTGATTAGTAACTAACAGAGCATGGTGAAACTGGGTCTTAGTCTGAGTTATGTTTTTGGTTTTTGTTTTCCGTATAGTTAGGCCGTTTTTGTATGAAGACTCGTGAGTACTGTTTTAAAACGGAAATAACTACGGGACTTCAATCCCCAGACACGGTAGACCGTCCGAAATACCTTGGTCCCAATTAAGAACTTCAGGTTTTTTTAGGATGTTTAAGGGGGTAGTCAGAGGTAAGTCCAAATATAATACTTGTCATATACTCACATTTTGCAGCAGTTGGTATTCGATACTGCTAGAATACTAACTGGTTTCCTCACGGTGTTTTCCTTCACCGTTTAAGAGCATTGGCATTGCGCACATAAATTTTGCGAAAGGAACAATCCATTCACACAACCGGATTTTTTATTTTTTGATTTGATTTGATTCGAACCTACGACCTTACAATCAGAAGTCAGGGTCATTCACACTAGACCACCGTTGCATTGTTCTAAAACTATTTCGAAACCCCGTCATTTTATAGCGACTCTATAAAATATTCTTGTCAGTTTTTTTTGTCTCGGTAGGGATTGAACCTACAGCGTAGAATACAGCTGCCAAACTAGTTGTCAGGGCTGTCAAAAGTAAATATTTAGTTATAATAATAAAATTTATTTGACAGCCTTCACAGCTCAGTTGGTAGTAGCTCTGCCTTCTGCGCCGTAGGCCGTGGGTTCGATCACCACCGAGAACAAACATTGTGTGATGAACATAGATGTTTGTTCTATGTCTGGGTGTTAATATAACTAATAAGTATGTATTTACAAAAAAAAGTATATATGTATTAGATCAGCTGTCTGGTCCCATATTACAAGCTTTGGCTTAGTTTGGATCGAGATAGTGTTGTGTGGAAATTCCACCAATATAAAGAAAAAAATTATAAGTTAAATAATAAATTGTCGTACATAGGTGTCGGACGCACTAGAAGAGGAGCGGTGGTCGCGTCGCTTCGCCGCGCAACTGGACGAGGACTTGGAGGACGAGAGACCGGACCCCACGCGACATCTCAAGTACAGGATACGTACCACAGATGCGGCTATTGCTGAACGGTTAGTACACAACACGATTTTATTTCGATCATAAGTATTAAATGGGAATGCTACTAGCTCATCTTCCCCGGCGACTAACGACCACATTTAAGAGACTGACAAAGAACGTTTCGCTTGCACACTTTACTTTAAAAGATACAAAATTACAGAACTTATTTATGATAAACGCAATCAACCAAGGGGCCATTCATAAATTACGTCACACGAATTTCATGATTTTATGACCCCTCCCCCGTCCTTGTCACAGCAAGTCACATTTGTGAGACCCCCTCTACCTATTTCAATATTTAGTGTTGTAATACTTAGATATAAATTATTATATTTTGAAAATATGTGATGTCACAATATTTGGGACCCCTCCCCACCCCTTGTCACACAATGTCACACTTCGACGACCCCCTCTCTTCCCCTTAACGTGTGACGTAATTTATGGATGGCCCCCAAGTTGTGTGCAATCTCTCAAAATAGTAATATCTATATCTCTAAAATCTCTTAAAATTCAAATAAAGTAGTCAAAGCTATTCTAAAAGCCAATCCGTAAGTTTATTGCCTATTCTTCTAGTGTTTGGTCGTGAGGAATAGGCGCTAGATTCATCCGGCCTTACTACAAAAAATCTGTCAAATGATAAACTATTGCCATCTCTTACCAATGCGTCATGGTAAATAGAGACAGCTCTAATTTTAAGCATTTTTTAAATATAAGCACCATTTTATAAACAGATAGATAGAAAATTATTTATTGCACAAATAAAATATACGGTACATAGGCGAGCTTAATGCTGGATAGCATTATCTACTAGCTAACCTTCGGGTAATGAGAAAACATTTTTGGTATAGTATGAGGGATCTAGTTTATAAGATGTTTCAAAGTGATCTTTGTGATGAAACTGAATAAAGACCGTTTTTATTTAATTTAAAGGTAATACACATTAATATTATTTTAGTAATTTGGTCTTCTGGCAAAGTTAAGAGTAGTAGAGCTCTTTGTGAAGGGTTCGTCCGGGGAAGTACTACCACCACGCCTGTTTCTGCTGCCAAGCAGCAACGCTGTGTTTCGGTTTGAAGAGTGTGGTTGCCGGTGTAATTACAGGCACATGAGGCTTAATAACTGTATGCCTCAAGTTGATGGACGCAGGGCAGTGCATCGTAGGGCACGTTCCTATCGTGCGTGACTTACGAGGCAATGCTTTGTTATAGATGATGGTTACCACTTAACATCAGGTGGGCCATCTGCTTGTTTCATCAATAAGTTGTATAAAAAAAAAAGTTAAATAAATCATGTTGTTTCAGGCGCCGTCTTCTGCTAACGTTACGGCCGCTACTAGAAGCATACGCGGCCACATGCGGCTGCTTAACGGACGGCACTCAGAAGCAAGTTGCCAAGCAGACCTTGGACTTTCTCACCGATCAGTACTCACAGAACAAGATGTTATACGGTATGTGGGGGTGGTATCTAGCCCCAACTTAAATAAATAAATAATAATACCAAACTATTTCATACAAAACAAACAGTAAACATATAGCAATGCCTATTTCTGCCGTCAAGCAGCGTTTCGGTAGCTGTGTTTCGGTTTGAAGGGTGTGGTTGCCAGTGAAAATACAGGTACATGAGGTACATTAAAATCTGTAATATCATCTGCCTCAATGCATGCATCGTAGGGCACATCTCTATGGTGACTTGCGAGAAGGCAGAGCTACTACCAGGATTTTAATAGCGCTTAGAGAGGCTCCTTTCGAGAACATGCAACATGTTTTAAAACTTTTTACGTTCATCGACATGCCGGTTTCCTCCAGGATTTTCTTTCACCGTTTGAGAGTACTGGCACTGTGCACATAAATTTTTAAACAGAAAAAAAATTTGATGTACGACCGGTTTGGGACCTTAAAAAGGCGGCGTTTTTTTTTAATACAACTAGCTGATGGAACAAGCAGATGGCCCACCTAATATTAATTGGTAACCATCACCTATAACAAAGCATTGCCTCGTAAGTCACGCACGATAGGAACGTGCCCTACGATGCACTGCCCTGCGTCCATCAACTTGAGGCATACAGATGTTAAGCCTCATGTTCCTGTATTTACACCGGCAACCACACTCTTCAAACCGAAACACAGCGTTGCTGCTTGGCGGCAGAAAAGGGCGTGGTGGTAGTACTTCCCCGGACGAGCCCTTCACAAAGAGCTCTACTACTCTTAGCGAATGCGGGGCCGCTACCACTAGACCACCAGTGCAACTAGGATTCGGTCTAGGTTCTAGGCTAGGTTCTAGGCTTTGGTCGCGAGGAACTGGCAGTAGATTCATCTAATATATAAGACGTTTCAAGTGGTTTTTGTGATTGTACTGAATAAATACCGTTTTAAATATAAATATTGTTGGCATTCCACACAGCACTATCTCGCCCCAAACTAAGCCAAAGCTTGTAATAATAATATGGGGACCAGATAGCTGATATACTACTTATAAACTTATTTTTTGTAAATAAAAACTTATAATATTATACATGTAACACCCAGACTGAGAACAAACATCTATGTTCATCACACAAATTTTTGTTCTCGGTGGGGATCGAACCCACGGCCTACAGCGCAGAAGGCAAAGCTACTACCAACTGAGCTGTGAAGGCTGTCAAAGAAATCTGTTTTGATTTTGATTCCCTGTGCTATATATTGGCATGTCTCTTCCAGGTGAAGCGGTATCAATCGACGCGATCCGCAACTGCCTCCGTCTGCTGCGACAATGGGGCGTCATCGAGATGTACACCGAACAACGAGAGCGGAAACTGCGCATTCTCTCCCCTTACAACGACGAGCAGAGTTTGCGGGAAGTGTGCCGCCATGTCACCAGATTCAACGTGAATACGCCTGTGCTGCTATAGGATTCTCATTTTGTGTTAAAGACTTATTGGCTACCTCTGGGGAGTTTTTAGGCCACCCATAGGCCTTACAGTTATGTCAAGTTGCGATGAAAGAAATGTGCCGTCATATCACCAGATTTTATGTAAATAGACCTGTGTTATAAGGATTATAATTTTGTGTTAAAGACTTGTTTGCTACCTCTAGGGAGTTTAAGCCCGCCCATAGGCCTAATACCCCGTTTACACTCAGCTCATGTCCGTGGAAATGTGCAGAGACATGTAGAGACAGGTAGGGACTTGGGCAATGCGAGAATGGGACGGCAACACATTTCCGTCCACGCGAATTGCAGCGCGAATGGCTAAATGTAAACGCGCTATAAGACAGGGGCAGTCATGTCAAGCTGCAACGAATAGCAGAGTTCGCAAGAAGTTTGCCGTCATATCTGTAGGTTCGACGTAAATATCTGTGCTGCTATGGTATACTCATTTTATGTTAAGGACTTGTTGGCTACCCCTAGGGATATACCAGAATACCTACAAACTAAAAAACACAACAATAAAAAAGAAAAAATACATTAATAATATAAAGTTGGTCATAGCCAGTCCCGACCCGTTGTATGCCAAAAAGGCCCAGACTCAGCTTTTGCTGCTTAACAAAGTAGTTAATCTACCTTGCCAAGCAGCGCTGGTTTTCAATCAGTTGGTTCAGTGTAGATATTTCTGTGTCACAAGTCTTAATACGTGTGAATTCATATTGCATATGGATTCACACATACAGTCATCTGAATAAACTAAGGCAGCTATTAGTCCAAATGAAACTGTAAAATGCAGCTTTTTATAAAAAGACTTTCTCTGTTTTTCAGAATGTTAAAGTCTACTATTTTATTTATTCTTGTTCCTGTAACAAAAATACATGAGAAAAGAAATGGTCAATTTTTTTGTAAATGTGCCAAAAGTTATCTGAATGAGACATTATAAAATCATTGTAATTTTAGTGTAGGTAAACACTTGAACTAACAAAACGCAGGCAATATTATTTTGCTAACTTGATAAATCTTTAAATGGCTAGAGACTAATCCCAAGGCACGGTACACATCAGACATTTTGTTATTCAAGATCCTTGGCGATGTTCTAAGGGGTAGTCAGTGGAATTGTGAACCATTTTATGAATAAGACGTAAAATAAGTTGTATAATTTTATTTTTGTCTTTAATTATACTCTGTTTGGCTGTGTTTGATGCATGAATGTTGGATGTGTAATATTTTGTCATTTAAGTTTTTTTTTAATGTAGCAATTATTGGGCCACCTTATACTTTAGTTAGACAAATAGTGGTCATTATATCAACGGAATAGGGAACATATTGACGTGACTACTCGTCATTTCGCATATGCTTGCATTATAGGCTCTTACAATCAAATGTCGAAGGAGTGTGCTTATCAGCATCAAAGCTATTGAGTATTTCTGAATTTTTAAAGTTTGGTATTGATTCTAACCATATCACATCACTATATTTTTAGGTTAGATTCTTTACTTCTCAATCAAAAATAGAAAAAGTAAAAAAATGCTTATGGGAATTCATAAACACCGAAACCTTGATCATTTGACAGCCTTTGACAGCTCATTTGGCAGTAGCTTTGCCTTCTGTGCCGTAGAGGCCGCGGTTTCGATTCCCAACGAGTACAAACATTTGTGTGATGAACATAGATGTTTGTTTTCTGTCTGGGTGTTATATAATATTATATGTATGTATTTACAAAAAAAAAGTATTTAAGTAGTATATCAGCTATCTGGTTCCCATATCACAAGCTTTGGCTTAGTTTGGGGCGAGATAGTGCTGTGTGGAATATCCACCAATATTTATTTATTTATTATTTCCTTTAGATGTTGACTTTGCAAGAAAAAATTGTTTGGCCTGGATCTAGCATTACCCAATTGGCCTAGGTGTGTGATGCCCTTTTTTAGCTGTATATAAGAGTTAGGTGTCCAGTGATTAGAACTCTCTAAATTTCCAATTGTGATTTAGTTTGTAAGCATTCAGTAAACGACAAAAATACTTAGTTTGGGTGATTAACCCCGCAAAGATACAACGAAGGCTTGTTATTAAATAAACTAAGAGCTGATTTCACTATGCTCTGTTAGTTACTAATAAAGTATTAACAGGCCGTTACATCTAACTTTAGATATCAAACGCGTAAATTTTGACATATTTAACGGCCCTTTAATCCTTTGTTAATCTAACAGAGCATGGTGAAATCAGCTGTAAGCGTTATTAGTTATTCAATATTCTTCATGATGAGTAACTAATAACGCTCACAGCTTGAACAAAAGATTAGAAAATAATAGAGGCGCCACTTTCTATACATTTTTGACGTTCACTCACATGCAGTCTTGTTTAAGTCGAATTATTTCAGTTTCTAGACTTTTTGCCAAGCTGTCGTTTTAGTTAGGTCAAAGCGTAGCTCGCTATGTCACTTCCAACGCATGTTATGTAAAGTTCTCAGCGGCCAATTAAAGTCAAAAAAGCATTTATTAACCAAATATCAAGGATATTAAAGCTTGTTGAATTCTCTCGCCAGTTCCAAGCGACCAAGCTTAGAATCGGGTAAGAGAATTTGGTTGGGTGGCCGCTGAGCGCTCGTTAAGCTGTCAGTTTCTGCTGTAGCAGTCTTTTAGCCATGCCGAAGCTCATGTGGCATCCTTTAAACATGGTCTTATACGAGCTTAGTCCAATAATGAAAAATTACAATAACAAACCTTCGTGTAACATTTTGCGGAGTTAGTGGACCGTAGTTATCCGTATTCTCGATAGTACAATATATCTAAATCTTGTGTAAATTTTGTGAAAATGGCCGTATATTATTTTACACATATTTTTAGCTGAGTTGCTTTGGAGAACTTTTGTGCTTCACCACTTCACCAGCATCCTTTCACACCACTGACTGTTTCGAAAGAAAATACGACAAGAACAATAATTATTAGAACCACTTATAACTACTGTGGTTTTTTACTTATTGACAGTGGTTATGAATATTTTTTCCATAATTTCAAAATAATTTGTTAGTGGGCCTCTCTCTCTTGTCTTGTCACTAGTTTCTTTCGAAACAGTGTGGTGAAAGGATTTTAAGTGCACCTCAAGAGGCTCCTTTCGAGCACTTGACACACGTTATAGAACTTTTTGGGTTCCACGACATGCCGGTTTCCTCACGATGTTTTCCTTCACCGTTTGAGAGTACTGGCATTGTGCACATAAATTGGGCTACTTGAAGCACAAAATGTTCTGCTTAGTCTTCTAATTTATTTTCTCTGGGTTATTAGATGTATGAGTCCTGTGCATGAAAGGGATCTTCAATGGTACTGAATGCTCCACTGGTTGTTAGTCTTTTAAACTTTAGGTGACAGAACTCAAGAACAGGGACCAAGGAGAAACCAGTACCACGAGAAGCGTGTGTATGTACAATTATACGTAAGGATTTGACCTACAAAGCTATTTGTAAGACTAGCAATTTAATAGACCAATATGTAATCGAAACTTACTGTAAAAATGTTTTACGAACATAATTTTATTTAAATACATTTAGTTTGGCGTGCATGGTATTTGTTCTAGCCGTAGTACATAAGGTAGCTATGGTTTTATGACTCTTAATGACGATTTGTTGGTGTACTATTTTGTTCTAGTAGCATTCGCGTAAACTTCTTCGTAAAGGCAGTTGGTTCTTTTTTATGGTAATTGTTTCTAGTTTGTCTCTCATAAATTGAATATTCTAATGATTATTGTGTAAAATTGCTCAAAGGAGAGCCAAATATGTCTTTAGTATTTATTTATAACATGATCTGTGATGACAGGTTAGATATTTGAGCTGTAAATAAATATGTATAAATTATTGTAGAGAAGGCTGACCAAAAACCATGTCGCGAGATAATGTTTCGTTGCGTGTTTTTGCATCTAATGCCACTAGGACCGTGCGACCAGAGTAATAAGTGATCTCAAGATTACAAATCTTTTGGGAACTTTTATCCTATCAAGTACAGACAAATGACAATGAGACTTGACATGAGCTTCAGTGGAAACCAAAATGACTTGTTTTGAAGATTTCGATTTTCACATGTGCATTGTCTAGTGTTGGGGTGAAAGTTTCTAAGGACAAGCATTTTCTGTAAATGTATGGCTGGCCATTGGACTTGTAAGTTTTTAGGATATCTTTTATATTTCGATACTTTACGTATAAGTTAAGTTATAAGCTCCTTTATACTCGGGAGTCGAACGTAAAAGATTGAATAAAGCAATCGTTGTATAAAGCATGTGGTTTTATTTTTTTAAGTTTTAAAAACTACAAATTATTACTTAATTACTTAAATCTAGCCAGTCGCTATATAATCATTAAATTTAATCAGACTGTAGACAATAAGGCGAACGTTATAGCTAAACACATTTTACATTAACATTTTTTTTTTATTTATTTAAGTAATTGGATCTGACTGTACTGTAAAGTGGATCTTGTCCCTGTACTTTCTAGTTTTGGTAAAAGAACACAATACGCTCATAGCGTCCTTTCCACCGACACAACAGTTGTCCTGCTCTGGTGCGTACAATTTCTTATATACTCTATCCTACTTCCGCCTGCTGTTTATGGATATACATTATTATATCCCACGCCAAAGGAACGGATCATGGAAGTCATCGATAAGCGATTACTTGCACAGAAATTACCCAAAGTCGGCAATCCGCTATTACCTGTATTGAAAACTGCAAAAGTAGGCAGAGTGCGAAAGTCGGCACTAAGCTCCGAAATCTATGGTTGACGTTTGTATGAGTGAGATGTATAGATCGCGGCCATTTTAGATTCGTTTATTGCCGCTCAGTGGTGCCAACTTAGGGTATTTTACTCTAGATTTATAGTAAAATTGAAATATCAGGGCAATTTTTAGGGTATGAATTTAGTTAAGGTATTAGGGGGAAAATTTGATTCATCTGTAATTTCCCCTATACTTTTATAGTAAATATGCATTATGTAAGCCTATGTCAATTTGCAATAGACTTTAGGGTATTTTTTCCATATTTACACCAAATTTAGGGTAAATTTGACCAATCATAGTGTAAAGTGAAATTAAGAACTGGCAACTGTGCCGCTTTAAAAGCATACCTAGTTGTTCCACAGATGGTTAACCCAATCCAGAAAAGCCGCTTGCATTTTGTCATCGTTATTCAGCGCTTTAATTGTTGGCAGGTGTATCTGAAGTCTTCGATTGCAGGAATCTGTGCTGGTCTTGTGTTCAGATGACTTGAGATGTTTCTCTGTCGCCGTCCAGTCGGCGATCATGAGATTACAGTAGCCACAGTGATAGGTGTCCGGGCGAATCTGGAGAAATAATATGGATTTAGAATAGAAGATTCGAGTGATATTCCCAGGTAAATCTGCCATTCGCTTGTTCCATCAGAGATGCTTGAAGGGTAGTGTCTGTTCAATACTATTTGCAAGCTTTAAGAGCGAAGTAGATGGTAAGTTTTAGAAGTTGTGATCTAATAATGGTAATGAATTTGTGAAACCCCAAATCTTTTTAGGTTCTAACTATGTTTTTATTATCATTATTAATGCAAATAAAGCCCCAAGAACAAAGCATAGTAGTAGGTAGAGCTTGTTGTGTGTGGATCGTTTAGAGTCATTTCATACATTTCTGATTGTGTGATCGGGAGAACCTTCACACACACGCACAACACACACACACACACCCTCACACACCCTGACACTCGAATAAACACAACACACCATAAAATTAAAAATCTGTTTTAAAATTTATGTGCACAATGCCAGCACTCTCATACGGTGAAGGAAAACATCTTGAGGAAACCGGCATGTCGTAGAACCTAAAAAGTTCTATAACATGTGTCAAGTGCGCGCTTGAGGCGCACTTAAAATCCTTTCACCAAACTGTTTTGAAAGAAACTAGTGACACTACAAGAGAGAGAGAGTACCTACCTATATAAAATTATCTACCATAAATCTACCGTTACTGTTTGAAGGGTGTGGGTGAAATTACAGGCACATTTTACGCCTTAAGTTGGACGCATGGCAATGCATCGAAGGCACGTTAATCGTGCGTGACTATTAAAACAAGCTATATTGGTAGACATCTGCTTGTTCCATTACCAAGTAGTATAAAAACCAAACTATGATCGCCTCACCTCTCTAATAAGCTCATTATTCAAGCCCAAGACTACCTCCGTCTGCCGCATTCCCCTCTCATGTTTGACTGTTCGACAATGGTCTTCCAAATCATCTTCACTCAGATTCGTCTGGCAAATCTGACATTTGTACTCCGAAAACTTGCACTTAATTTTCATGAACGTATGACAGCTCTTTTCCGGTACACATATAGTTTCATTGATAACAGTATCGTTGTCTAAGGTGTTGTGGAAAGTGCGAAGGCTTTTCACGAAGTTTTCCATCGTTCGTTTGTAGAATTTCTTCTTTTTTGGGGCAGGTTTTGTAGCGGTTGCTTTGGCGATTTTGTAGATATGGTCACGCCCTTGAATGTGCTCCTTCATACCGCGAAGATTAGATGGGAATCGTTTCTCACAGATCTTACAAAATGCGTTAGTCTTATGCGGATCGTAAATTAGATTATTGTCTACAGCGAATGTGGCTGGGTCAGTCGACTCTTTTTGATTAAGTTTATCTGATTTCTTTGGATCATTTTTTGTTTGATGATTTGGTGTCAGTAATGCGTTGGTTTGGGTATGCTCAGCGTTTTTTATCACAGCTTTTCCTGTAACAGGTTCTATGTTATTGAGAGCCACATTGTTTGCATCAGCTGCTTTCTCGTCAACTTTCGATTCGGTTTTGGTCTTAGCTTTTATTACCTTCTCCTCTTTTGGGTTCGCTAAGTCGAATTTCTTCTTTTCTTCCTGGCATTGGATGTACTTCTCCTTATGGTTTGTTTCATTGAAGTGTTCGGCCAGGGTTAACTCAGGCACACAGTTGCACGTCAGACATTGAAAGTTGTTCTTGTCAATCTAGAAAATTAAGAGCTGATTTCACCATGCTGTTAGATTTACAAAGCATTATAGGGCCGATAAATGTGTCAAAATGTACGCGTTTGACATCTAAGGTTTGATTTAACGGCCTGTTAATCCTTTATTAGTGACTAACAGAGCATGGTGAAATCAGCTCTAAATTCATTATTTGATCAAATGAATTGAAACTTGAAATAAGGACTAAGTAACATGGGACTAATAGTATGACGCAAAAGTACCTACAACTTACTAAAAGGATGCGGCAGTTTTTATTTTTAGTTTTAATCTACCCATCAGCAAGAGCCCTAGTACAAAAACCTAACAACACAAGGAGGTTGAAAAGAAGTCACATCCTGGACAACTTCAGTAAAAAATAAAGGGGGGAAAAAGACTACTGGGTCTGGACCCTAATCGCCATTCGTCCATCCACTTATCCGCATAGTCCACCAACTGATTGCGGATTCGTAAAAGAAAAAAAAAGTTTGAATCTACTAGGTTGCTACCAACTTGGCTGTTAGGCAGTTTTAATTAGGTTTATTTCAATGTAAGTGTTTTTTTAATAACATAGGATTGAGTGTCATGTCCGCTTCACAAAAACAAATTAGGCCCTAACAGAAGACCTGCGTGGGTTGTTGCCAACCCACATTATGCTGAGTTAGTTCCCTTTTTGCAGCACAAAAGCTGGGTAACTATTTTTGTATTGCTATATATTATTATTATTAAGTATTATATTCTATCAAATAATACATAGGTGGCTTTAGATAAAAAAAAACAGTTTTATAAGTACTTTTTTTCTGTATTGCAAATAAAACTAATTCTATTCTATTCTAAAAAACTTACCATCCGATATAAATTATTATCCTCAGCAAATTGCACCTTATTCTGCAATAACTTCAGTATGTGAGATCTTTCCACCTTATGCTCGTCTCCGTCATCAAACTCAGCGTCGCACAGCGCACACGCATCCTCAGCAATACTGTGCCAAGCACTTTCACTGATCAGGACATCATCGAATGCAGTGAGGGCCGAACCGGACCGCTTTAGTAATGAATTACCTGTAAAAAAAGGAAAATAATTAATTGTATTGCATGTATGACGTAGTTACTGCTCATACTGTCAATGCCTTTAAAAACAAGTTTGACTACTGGCTTCGAACAAACCAATCCTTGCTATAAAAAAATTATCATACATAATGACTATTCTAACCTACTACCTCCATGATTCTAACACTGCGATATAGACACACCAGCGTAACGTCTATTCATAAATAAATAAATAAAAAAACATACAAAATAAAATAGTAGCAGAGCTCTTTGTGAAGGGCTCGTCCGGGGAAGTACTACCACCATGCCTTATTCTGCCGCCAAGCAGCAACGCTGTGTTTCGGTTTGAATAGTGTGGTTACCGGTGTAATTACAGGCACATGAGGCGTAACATCTGTATGCCTCAAGTTGATGGATGCAGGCAGTGCATAGTAGTATAGTAGAGCGCGCTCATATCGTGCGTGACTTACGAGGTAATGCTTTGTTATAGGTGATGGTCACCACTTAACATCAGGTGGGCCATCAGCTTGTTCCATCAACTAGTTGTATAAAAAAAATATGACTTGCTTTAATATTTTAATGGTCAATGCTGTTAAGATGTTGACAAAAATGAATACAATATCTTGCTTACTTATTGAGCCATGTAGGGTTCCTTTAGCTGTGTACCTAACCTGTGTTCAATTATATTCGTGTATTGGACTCTTGTATAGATAGGCATTTGGACTATCAGGCAGTTCAATAAGCATGAAGAGTGATGGCTCCCAAAATGCTATTATGATTAAATTATTTTGTCTGTATCTTAATAACTCTATTACCTTCACACAGCTCAGTGGTAGGTAGCTCTGCATTCTGTGCCCTAGGCCGTGGGTTCGATTCGCACTGAGAACAAACATTTGTGTGATGAACATAGATGTTTGTTCTCTGTCTGGGTGATATATAATATTATAAGTATGTATTTACAAAAAAAAAGAATATAAGTAGTATATCAGCTATCTGATTCACATATCACAAGTATTGGCTTAGTTTGTGCTATGTGGAAAGTCCACCAATATTAATTTTTTATTTATTTTATTTTACCTTTGTTGTAATAATGCAGTTTCTCAGCTATATGCAAATTCACCTTAGCTGCTGTGGCCATAATCAGGCTGCAATGCTCACAGAAGTAGCCAGCTTTAACCTGAACAAGGAAAATTAGTTAAGAAACAAAGATACAATTTAACTGATATTGTCTTTAGTTCTCTAGAAATAAAAAATAATCATCAATCTATAGAATAGAGCAAAGAATACATCCTATCTTATTCAAATTAGAATGAACATTGTTGTAGCGACTAGATCAACAATTATTCCAATTTGAGTAAGAAAAATAAAGCAGAAATGAATTGGCTAGATAATTCATTTGTATTTTTTTCTTCCGTGCAGATCTCATTCCCCCACCACAAATGATTTTCTTTAGATGATGGAAGATGGTCTGTGTGAAAGATGACATGAGTAAGAAAGAAGTGAGCACCGAGATGATGAAGTGGGCTACCGAAGAATGGAAAAATAAAACCTGTTGTGTCGACCCCACTTTGTATATCTTGAGTTTTAAGGTCTCTCAGGGGATTGACTGAGGCTCATCCAAACAATACTTTTGTAAAAAAGTATCTGATTGCAATTGGTTTCTAGACAAGTATGCTTCACTACTACGAGTGTGGTAGGTATGATGTGGCACAAATAACTTTCTTGAATATAAATATTATTGTTGCATGGCTGGTCTCACACCTAGAATCCTCCTAGGATCCTAGGCACCTTACTAAAGTGACAAAGAGACTCTTCTGTCTCTTGTGTCTAAATGAATAATAGAGAAACACAATTAAACTTTTTTATTATAACTTATTTTGAGAATTGTAGTAGAGCTCTTTGAGAAGGTCTCGTCCAGGGAAGGACTACCACCACGCCTTTTTCTGCCGCCAAGCAGCGTTGCTGTGTTTCGGTTTGAAGAGTGTGAATGCTGGCGTAATTACAGGCACATGAGACTTGACATCTGTAGGCCTCAAGTTGATGGACACAGGGCAGCGCATCGTAGGCCCCGTTCCTATCGTGCGTGACTTACGAGGCAATACTTTGTTATAGGTGATCGTTACCACTTAACATCAGGTGGGCCGCTTGTTTCATCAGCTAGTTGTATAAAAATAAAAAACTCACCTTTCTAATACTATTATTCCCATATTTCTCCAGGTAAGGATATAACAGCTTTCTGGTTTCATGCTCCTCTCCTCCAATATGTGAAAAGGTCTGTTCCTCCGTCTCGAAGAAGCACTCGCATACAAGACAGTACGAGTTTATGCAGCCCGCTATAATAGCATTTCTTTGAAATGTTGTCATTTTAACCTGTAATCATGGGATGGAAGTCTTTGTCTTCAAGTCGGACAATCACGCATCAATAGAAAACTGTTCTTTTAGTAGGTACTTTGGTACCAATTCAATAGTTTATGAATAAGATTTTACTTAGGTATGCAACAGTTATCTTGAGTTTACACTATTCTAATTCTGAAGCGAACTAGCGTTAAAAATGAACGGTTCTCAGTTAGCAGAGGATCATCTGACCTATGTATTATGTACCGACTAGTATGACCTCCCGCAATAAAAATTACACGCACTCACCACAGTAGTATCAAATAACAAATAAATAAGTTAAGTAATACTAGATCGCTAAATAAAATACTTATTTTATTAACGAAAAATTATAATAACGAGCGAGCGGGAAATCCCCGTCCATCGCCGTTCCGCGCGTCCACAGTCCACAGAGCACTCCACAGACCTCAGACAACAAGTAACAAAAATAATGAATGGAACAAGAATGAAATGAATGATATGCTACAACGTCAAACCAAAAATAAACATCGGACAATTCCGAAAATATCGGTTTCAGTATGTAGCAACTCTACACCGACCATAGACAAGGTATACGTAGCCAATGAGCGAGATGGAAAATAATCTGACAGCTATTTTGCCAAAGATTACCATCAAAAAAATTATTATTTACCCTATTCTTCGGGATTTTTGCTACTATTCAGGTTCTCACCGCAGCATTGATTGTAAAAAACGGGATCCCAGATTTATGTTTATGGTAGATAAATTGATAACTTCTTATTAATCACTTCAAGTTATGTAGATCACCGATGGTGTTCTAGTGGTAGTGACCTCGCCTTCCGATCGTAAGGTCGTAGGTGTGTCGTAGGTGTGTTTGAAGCGTAGCGTGTGCTGTCTTATAAATTTGATTATGTTTACCTTTTTCTGTATGCCTAAGCCTCACTTAACTTCAATAATATATTACATTACATTGTAAAAAGATCATACAAAAGAACGGTAGGAACCAAGCCGTAAGTTTGTTGCCTGTTCTTCTAGGCTTTGGTCGCGTGGAACTGGCACCTAGAGTCAGGGTCGGACTGAGCCGGAAGGGCCCGGGTGGCTGACCACAAGCCGGGGGCTCGAGACTAGATGATGGTAGATGGGATACTATCGAAAAATACTGAGATATACAAATTGAGATAAATCTACATCTACACTAATATTATAAAGAGGAAAGATTTGTATTTTTGTTGTTTTGTATGTAACAAATAGGCTCAAAAACTACTGGTCCGATTTCAAAAATTCTTTCACCATTAGAATGCTACATTATTCCTGAATAACATAGGCTATATTATATTTTCAATAAAATCAGGGATCCTTACTAAAACTCCAATAATGTAACCCAAGGTGGAAAACAAAAACCTTACATCGCGTGCGCTGCGAAAACTATTGATGATAGAACAAAATAATGTACTACGGCTTTGCAGAACACGTCATTATCTACAAAAAATGTCGCGACAGCATATGTCTAACTATTACAGTTATGTCACAATAAGTGTTCTTTTAGTATAAAAATTTAATTGAAATGCCATTTCAAAAGATTTGAAAAATTAAGCGACGCACCGGTCACGGGGCGCGTTCTCACTCAGCCCGGGCCCGGGCAAGGCGCGAGGTAGAAGGGCGTGCATATGTATGAAATAAGTAGACGCGAGACTCGAACCCACCACGCTCTAAGTTTATCCTAAAATGTTGAAAAAAATTATGTCCACCCATGCTACTGGGATATAAAGCTAGCCAATCAAATTTTTTTTAAAAGAGGTTTTTAATATCTATGAAACAGTATAAAATGTAAGGCATTACGCTATAATGATACCTACACGTCTAAATAAGTTGATTCGATCAAAAGTTATTGCCGTTCAGAAAAACATTCAAAACTAGTTTCAGGGGGTGGCGTGCTCAGGTTCAACCATTTTTAGATTTTTTTATTTCATTTCTCTCTAATTGTATGAACGAACTATCTGATCTAGTTTTACATTAAGGTCGCAAGAGCTGAGACCTAGCCTGCGCGGGCATCCTATCCTACGGTTGCCACAAGCCCGGCAAGCCAGGCACGTGGGGGGCCACGTGCCTGGCTTGCCGGGCTTGCGGCCTGCGCAGGCTGGGGCCCGGCTGGCAAATGCCATTTCGAATGTATGGCCAGTCCGACGCTGCCTAGAGTCACCTAGCTTTAAGACGTTTCAAAGTGATCCTTGTGATTTTATTGAATAAATATCTTTTGACTTTGACTTTTGACTTAGGTTCGAATCAAATCGTGCACCATTTGTATATTTTCTATCGAAAATTTATGTGTGCAATGCCAGTGCTCATAAACTGTGCAGGAAAACATCTGAAGAAACCAGTTAGAATTCTAGCAGCGGTGATGGGTTGGGATGGATTGTAGCTTGTTACGATATGGAATTATAACGTATGGAGTTATAACTACTTACTGCAAAATATATGTACGAATACTTTAAAATTTATACGTACCTCTGACTACCCCCTTTGACATCACCAAAGAACCTGGAGTTCGTACTTGGTACTAAAAGATCTGAGTCTAGGATATCTACCGTGCCTGGAAATCAAGGTCATGAAGCTGTTTCAGCTTTCAGTTTTTAGTATCATAATACATGATTATGACATCAATCGTCATCTATGCTGAGGTAATCTCAGTGACGTATGTAGCAACACTAATCGGACCTTTTATTCGCGTAAAAGGCAAAGCAAAAAAAACAACTAACCAACCAACCAAACAAAACCAATCCAACCAAACGGATGAATGCTCGCGGCTGCGGCCGTTGTGTGTTGTGTGATGCGTATTTGTTTGTGCCGTGCCTTGATATTTGTAAACTTTTAGTTTGTTATTTTAGAAACATGTGTGCCCCGTAACAAAAAGCAAAAGTTGTGTAAATATGTCTAAAACTACATTTTGCTCAAGTTTGTGCAGTGATGGTGTGTGGTTGCTGCTTAGTTTGTTGGTTCTAGTAGCACTCACAAAGGACGGAGTTGAAGCCCAAGATCTGAGTAAGTTTGTTATAAAGTTTATCCTTACATAATTTTAATGTCGACATATCTGTCACAAATACTCATCATAAAATAAAATAAAAACAAACTCATGAAAGTTGGTTTCAACTTTTTTCTTCACCAATAAGTGGTAGTAGGTACCTAAATACCAACCTTCTGTGAATCTATCTAAACTTTATTGAAATAGAATAAATTAGATTCAAGGACACTGCTTTATTGACAACTTCAAACACACTTCCTATACCAAAAATACCTGTATTTTTCAAAAAATATAATTCAATTGGAAGTTTATCTTATTAGGTAGGTATGCTCTTTAAAAAATGTTTGTTTAACTGCATGCCAAGTTTACAATTTTATCTTATGTCATAAACAATGTCCTGATTTAACTACTTACAATAATTTTTTGATATTAATCAGATAATCTTATAAAAACTTATATAAATGGTATGAATAAGTACCTATCTTATTTAGTAATAAGATGCTTATTTTATTTATTTTAAATGCTAGGCTACCGCTTTATCACTTTATTTTATTTGGACATCTCAATCTCATACAGAAATGCCAAAATTATTTAGGTAAAAGGTTGCTAACATAGAAGATTCTACAGACATACCTATAACTATGAACTCAACTTATTTCATTGTTCTTTTATAGATTAAAATACCTACTTATATAATTTATCAAATTAGTTATTAAGGCTTGGAACTTGATAGAAAATTTTGCATTTAACATCTCTGCTCATTTTGACAAATAAAATACAGTCCAACTGAAACTATTAGGCTAGGCTCACTTTGTATAAATAACTATGTAGGTAGGTAATCACAAAAAATGTTGTTCTCTCTTTAGGAAAGAAAATACCTTTATTCAAAAAACAGTCACAGGCAATGAAAAAAAAAACCGGCCAAGTGCAAGTCGGACTTGCGCATGTAGGGTTTCATACCATTCTCTAAAAAAACTGCAAAAAAATCACGTTTGTTGTACGGGAGCCCCCTTATATATTTTTATTTAATTTAGTTTTTTGTATTTGTTGTTATAGCGGCAACAGAAATACATCATCTGTGAAAATTTATAAAAATGAGATACAGCCTGGTGACAGACGGACAGACAGACAGATAGATGTAGGTACAGCGGAGTCTTAGTGATAGGGCCCTGTTTTACCCTTCGGGTATGGAACCCTAAAACAGAAAATAATAAAACATAGAAATAAATAGTAAAAATATTCATAATAATATTTAATGTAAAATACCTATCTACTAGTTGAAAATTTTAAAAGAGTTGTTAATGCATTGTGGTAGGAGGTATTTAAATTAGTTACATTATTTTGTAGTAGGTAGGTAGGTACTGTAGGTACCTAATTGTTATACAACATTATGTGGTAAAAGCCAGAAACCGAAGGACATCCGTTGGGGAGTAAACTAAGTAAGTAGGAGGTTAAATGTGGTCAGTTGATAAGGAATACCTAGGTACATAGTTTGGGAATTTCACAAAAAGTTTTTGCTATTCCGTAAACAACAAATCACGAGGAGTATCACCCAGCGGATCCACGCTCACTTCGATCACGAGCTTCGATTCACTCACGTTGACATTTTCACTGCCAAAACAATCACGCAAAAGATAGGTCAATGTATTACAGCCAAATTGAAAACTCTCCGCGGGTGCTGCGGTCACTTGGGCGAGTGTTATCAAAATTGCATTTGCAAGACTTGCGAGGCAGTGCTTTGTTAAAGGTGATGGTTACCACTTAACATCGGGTGGGCAATCTGATTGTTCCATCAGCAAGTCTTATTAAAATAAAATGCACTTCTGAGCTGTGCAGCTTATGAAAACCACATAGTTGACTTTGGATCGTCCTAAAGCCAGGTGAATATAGACGCAACCAAAAACCGCATAGGTACTCGTACCTACCTAGTAGATATACATAAAATACAGAATCGACGGACATCCGTTGACTTGTATCCGTATCCGCTGCAAGTGCACTGGATGGCGTTGCGTTGATACGAAAACTTGAATAATTCTTAATGGCTATTTTCTAAAGTCCTACAAGTTAAACTCTCATGGAATGACGATATTAGAGCAGAAGACAGGGAACCTGTACGATTTTTCTCCAGCACCTCATTTCGACGACCTCAGTGCCCCAAGTACCTATGAGTTGTGTTTACCATATTTGGTTTTTCGTTTATGTTCCGTGTTCATTGCGGGTTTTGTATGAAGACACGATAGAGATACCGATACGGAACTTAATGTTGCAAGTATGATGGAAATTAGTAGTAGAACATAATAGTTCCGTATCGGTATCTCTATCGCGTCTTCATACAAAACCCGCAATGAACACGGAACAAGAACGAAAAACGAGAAACCAAATATGGTAAACACAACTCATACTTGGGGTACTGAACTGCAAGATCATTGGTTTACATTTTAATCTTTGAAAAATGAGATAAATGCTAAAACGTCATTTTTAAATGCATTTTAACGTTCAGCCTACACCTGATTGGCCGGAAGGCATTTTAAACCGCAAACGTTAACCTTCCTGATCCCTTAAAAGTTCGCATAACTTGACCATAAACCATAGTTTGCATGTAAAAGGAAGCTAGTGTCTGGCCATCTGACGTAGTCCTATAAGGACACAAGCCTAATGTTCGGTTGGAAACGCACGTCGGACGTATCTTTTAGGACGAGACACTTGTGTCCACATTTAGACTCTTAGGCTGTCCATTAGGGGCCATCCATAAATGACAACACACCCCCACCTCGTGTGATATCAGATTTTGCAATTTTACAAAAAAATTGTCACATTTTTTTTGTGTAGAAATAAGTACCTATGTGAAAGAATGTGATGTCATAAAATTTGGGATCCCTCCCCACCCCTTGTCACACAATGTCATACTTCGTCGACCCCCTCCCTCCCGCCTAACGTGTGACGTTATTTATGGATGGACCCTTATGCGTGAGGGGCTTGTATATACAGCCAAAGTCCTCTCGTAAGTCTAGAAGCTTCCTGGAGGCTTCGCAGGTTTAGAGGACCTGGGGTTTTCTAGAGTTAGTTTGAGCCTACGGTTTGGGTACTTGCTTGAGGATGTAGCCAGGGACGTATTGAATGAATATTATTTCTTCAAATAACCTATTTAACGTATCATTTTAGGATTTGAGGATTATAAATACAGTTTTGAACGTATATGGTGTAACGGAGAAGCATATACAATGTTATGAAGTTGACGAGGGAATTGTTATGCTCTAGGATTCTAATACCGGGTTTACATTTAGACATTCGCGCTGCCATTCGCGTGGACGGAAATTAGGCCGGCCATATGTCCGCGGCAGCGTCGCCGGCAACGTGTGTTCACATATTGCCGAAACACTTAGGGAGCGCGGTCAATGCAATGCGAGCGGACATGGAAGTGGCCTGTTTGCGTTCTCGAATTGCCCATGTTCCTGCCCAAGTCCCTGGACATATTCCATGGGCTGAGTGTAAACACGATATAAAACTACTTGCGCCGATGATTTGCATGTTCGACGCGTCAATGCGTGTGCTAGAATGCATTTTTGTATACAAACCGCAGGAAATAAATTTCCACACAGACAAAGTCGAATAACCGCTGGTCTAACTAATCTAGCTAGTATCCTACTACTAATATATAAATGCGAAAGTCACGATGTTTGTGCCTAAATCACGTACTACTAAACAATGAACCGTTTGGCACCAAACATGAAATTAATATAGTTCGTTACCTATGTTAACATCACTATATAGTAAAACAAAGTCGCTTTCTCTGTCCCTATATCCCTATGTATGCTTAAATCTTTAAAACTACGCAACGGATTTTGATGCGGTTTTTTTTATAGATAAAGTGATTCAAGAGGAAGGTTTATATGTATAAAACATGCAATATAGTAGAGAAACACTGATAATTTAAGAGGTTTCTAATGGGATGCCGTAAATAACATATTTTTTTGCGCTTAAATTACAAACGCTGGCTGAACCCTACGAGATAGATCAAAATAATGTAATACAGTATTGTACACCTTAAAAAGGTCTACAAAAAGTCCGCGATGGTATATGTCTATCTCTTATGGATACCCCACAATAACCGTGCGAAGCCGGGGCGGGTCATTAGTATTATTATAGACTACATGGTATCTCGGATAATTTTCAGGAACTAGCTATAAAAAACACAAGTCCAACGGCCTTAAATATTGTCAAAGTGAAAAGGTATTTATTCAAATGTTTTTTTACCTAACTTTGAGTGCCTACCATTATTCTAGGATCGATTACTTAAGAATATAAAATTGTATCTAGGTATAAGGTATTTACTACTCAATGTATATTTTGCACAATAAATAATTTGATTTAAATTTGAAATGAATCACAAGGATCACACTAAAGCTTCTTAAAGCTTGGTGCCAGTTCCACGCGACCAAGCCTAGTGGCCTTTTTGCGTAAGCAAACACCGCTATCATGCGAGCAAAGCCACGGGCGCGCCAGTGTTGAACAATATAATCGCATTTGTTGACTAAAAAAACGTGATAAACGCATCTACGGATGTGATTCTCTTTTATTTCAATGTATTCCTAGCGGCCACTGTTATTTCCTAGTGATTCACGTCGATTTCCGACGCCGAGTCGCCATGATTCATGCTGCCTTTACACATGCTAATTCGAAGTCTACTGTGTGAAGCCTGAGCTGTCGGCCAATTAAGTAACTCTGTTATCATCAGTTTCAATTTGAAACCAGTAAGTGAATATAAAAAATAACTGTCGCATGCCGGACGACCTGTGGGCAAAAACCACTACCGAGTGGTTCCCTAACACAGCGAGGCGGGGTCGCGGAATACCACGCACGAGATGGCGGGACGAACAGTACCCCAAGTATGAGTTGTGTTTACCATGTTTGGTTTTTCGTTTATGTTCCGTGTTCATTGCGGGTTTTGTATGAAGACGCGATAGAGATACCGATACGGAACTATTATGTTCTATTACAAATTTTCATCATACTTGCAACATATATGGTAAACACAACTCGTACTTGGGGTACTGGACGCCTATGTTAGGGACTGATGGAAGGCTAATAATCGTAAACATTGGCGGAAATGGGGGGAGGATTTGCTCAACAATGGGACACTATGGGCTAGCAGTAATAGTGAGTATAAAGGTTTGCGATAAAAACAGCAATTGCAATCAAATCCTGTTAGCAAATCAAGGTAATATGTAATTGCAAAGCCGATATTTGCTGACAAACAGAAACTGATTGCAACAAAGAAACATCATGCCCCACTGCTATCGATGTATTAAACTACTGTTCTATGTAATAAGTGTACAATCTACAACCATCTATTTTCATGATATGACTCACTTACCTGCTTGCCAGTGCTTTAGTGAGGTACCTGTTTATTCTAACAATAGCTCTACTTCTCTAGCGCCGGGTGATATGATTTTTTATCGCTTATTTTATTCATATTTTTTTACGGGTTTTCTATTTAGTATGTACCTACTATATTCGCATTGATGAATGAATGAATTAATGAAAATTCTTTATATTGCACACCTTATAAACTAACAAAATAAGACAAATTATAACAATTAAAGAAAAGCAAAATGTACAATGGGCGGTTTTATCGCTAAAAAGCGATCTCTTCCAGACAACCTTTGGATGAAGAGGTGCCTAGAATAAGATGGTTGGTTAGGGTGCACTACATAATTAAAAATAGCAAGGGTATAATAAAAACATTCGATATTAACAAATAAATAAGCTTACCTTTAAACTATACATAGGTACATAAATAAGATTGATGATCTTTAAATACCTAACCTACATCAATGGTACTAGGTAGTAGGTAGATACATAGTCTGCGAGTATAACGGGTCTACATCAAGTATGTCGGTGGATGGAGAGGGCTCAGAATCGTTCTTCCTGGAAATGTTTAGGGGAGGCCTATGTCCAGCAGTGGGCTTGTACAGGCCGATGTTGATTATTGTTAAATAAAGATTGATTGAAGGCTAACATTTGTATGCCTCAATTTGATGGACGCGGGGCAGTGTATCATAGGGCACTATCGTGCATGACTTAAGAGGCAATGCTTTGTTATAGGTGATGGTTAGCACTTAACATCATTAATATGATGCTGAGTGGGCCGTCTGTTTGTTCAATCAGCATGTACCTACACAAAAATCGTTTTTTATATTTTAACAGTCACAAATTTTAAGTTTCGAATGGCATAGAAATTGGATTACATCCGTTTCGAGTGCGTTCGTAAACGTCACGGCATGTGCGTGAGCATAATGTAAATGCATGTTGGTGCGTTCATTCGTTTATTTTTGACATATTTTTTATAGTTATTACTCGCCGGAGACTTTTATGGTCCTGGAACGCTGACTGATGTGTAGCATGGATTATTATTGTGTAACAACATTATTACTTACTTACTAGGCACAGTAGCTTGCACACATGATAATCATAATCTTTATTTCTCTTTTGACATGTCACATGGACCTACTTAGATACGTCACACAAAAAAACACACAATATAACAATAATTTTAATTAATGATAACAAAACAATGAAACACAATATACATGTCAAATAAGTACAAAGGTGAATAAAAAATAACAATAATAAATTAACACTATTCAAGGTGAATAGAAAATTAATAGGTACCTACTTAAGTCACTCACTTAATTGATTACGTTATAAATTTTGTATTTTACGATCAATATTAATTCTACAAGACGTGAATACAAAGTAATAATAAATCTAACACACGTGAATACAATATAGAAAATTTAAAGGTAAGTCACTCACATAATTAATTAGGTTGTAACTTTTGTATTTTACGATCAATATAAATTCTACAAGACGTGAATACAAAGTAATAATAAATCTACCACACGTGAACACAATATATTTTGAAATTTATGTGAAGTGTGTGTAACCATCTCAGATAATCTTGAGTTGGTTCTCAGGTAGGTACTTGGAACTAAGAAATCTGAGGGATATCTACCGTGCCTGGGGATCAAATTTGTGAAGCAGTTTTTTCAGTGTAAGCATCTCGGTGCAGGCACAGATTAAATTATGTGCTTCTACCACAGATGAAATAACTTCTACGTACCTGATGATGATGATGATGACGTCCAATAGGTAAGTGAATGGTTTTTTTCATACCTACCTACTTACTTAAAATTTGAACATGAATCACGTAGCCTAGTAAATCGGTTTGTGCCGATGACTTATTTCTCATTTCTTGCTGATGTATAATCAGCAAAGCATACATGTTTCTTTGTTTAATTTGTGGTAGTGGTAAGGCACAGAATGTAAAAATGCCACAGTAGTAGGTACATACTCTTATTTATTTTGCAGTAAATTTGACTACAATATTAAGTAGCTAGGCACTTTTCTACATTATTACGCTATTAGAAATCCGGCACGAAGGACCAGTTGGGTCTCTTTCGCAACGATTACTTTATCAAAGGGAAATGCTGTTGCTAGATATTAACAGACTGTTTTAATGAACTTGTTTGTGTAGGGGCATAATATTTAATAGTTGCGTATCGTAAGTTATTGAGATGTTTATTAGAATACGATGATTGTGGAAAGAAAACCTGGGATCTTTGTTAAGATCAACTAATTGATTATTGCGTTACATCAATCAATTAGTAAATAATAACTGTCAGCCAATAAAAAAAGAAAAAAATAAATCCATTTAGAAGCCAACGCACTCTTGGAGAACAGCTGTTTTTAGAATGGTCAATTTTATCACGAACCATGTCCCCGTTCCCGCTCTTAAGAAAGTTCCTAAGCACTTGACAACGCGAGGGTTCTTAGTTAAATGGTTTGTTGTTATTTCTGGATGTACTAGAGATGCTATGGGAATAGTAACTTCCATAGTACCTTCGTTTCCTTTGCGTGATGTCATATCCTATAGCGGAAATATTAAAACTTTTTTGTGAGAACTCTCACGATTTATTGTACCTAATGTATGCTGGCGCTTGTGGCGTGATATTCGTATGAACTAAAAAGTACCAAAGATTAAATAATAGTACCTACTACATACTTTACACAGTATTTTTTTTATAAGTGCCATTTGCTGCACTTGATGGTAAGTGTTAGCCATCATCTACAATTACGCGGGATAGGAACGTGCCTTGCGTCCATCACCTTGAGCCATACAGATTTTAAGCCTCAAGTCCAGGTAATACTACTGCTACTACTACTAATATTCACCACATGGGCTAATTCTCTTTGCCTAGTAAGTTTCACCAGAGTTGGACATCAGTTCAAACTAGGTATCATCATCAAACATACCAGCCCGGAGAAGTCGACATAGCTCTCTCCATAGATTTGCCAATTAATGGCAGATGGTAAAGGTAGGCCAAAAAAATATGGCTGGATTGTGTGAAAGACTGACTACTAAGATGATGAATGATAGAGAACAGTGGAGAGAAAAACCCTGTTGTGCCGACCCCACATAAAGTGGGATAAGGGCAGAAAGATGATGGGGGTTTGCCATATTCACCACGCTTGTCAGGCCGTGACCGTAGCACACAAACTTTCAGTACCTATATTATCTTAAAGAACAAGTAAACTTTTCAAGGCTTACAGCGTTGTTAAGTTGATTTAATAACACTTATGCGAACCTGATTCGATAAGGTAAAACGAAACCGGATTAAAATTACTGTCACAGTAAATGGAGGCCATTGATTTTTGCCTTTTGATTATCCCAAAATACGTGTTTGTTTTATTTTATACTTACGCTTAAGTATTTTTAGACATGAGTTCATTGTAGTTTGTTTTTTCGTACAAACTTCGTCTCTCAAAGATTTTTTTTAAGCGTCCACCACCTCACAATTTAGGCGTCAAAATCGTCCTTTAACCGAATTGTCTACTCCACAGTACACTCAAATATCCTGTGACGTAAAATTCAGAAGCTACATGTACCTTGGATTGGTACTCATCACTACATAGTATAAAACAAAGTCGCTTTCTCTGTCCCTATATCCCTATGTATGCTTAAATCTTTAAAACTACGCAACGGATTTTGATGCGGTTTTTTTTAAAGAAAGAGTGATTCAAGAGGAAGGTTTATATGCATAATACAAGCATAATCTCTTAGCGATAACCCACAATAACCGTGCGAAGCCGGGGCGGGTCGCTAGTAAATAATAAATCATGTCTTTATTTACCTTACAGAATACAGATAAATAAATGAAGCAATTTCTTTTTTCTGAATCTGCAGTGTTAGTGACTCTTGTGGAACAAGAATAGCCGGTTTTGATTATTCTGCACTCTTTTATGTATTCTAGAGACCTTATGTCTGTGTTGTACAAATAAGTGTTCTAGATACATTTTCTACAGCGCGTTCGAATCGAATTTCTTCGGGCTTAAACAACGATAATTCGACCACGAATCCTACATTATCTAAACAAAATCCACTGTAACTAGTCTCGGTATTAATTTAGTGGACCTATTCTTTCATTAAAATCTTATACCAAAGTAATTCTTTTAAAGAAGAAGTATCGTAAAGGAATGTGCAAAAATGGCGCAAATGTCATCTACCATATGCCATGGGTGCATGGCATATGGTAGATGACATTTACGCCATTATTATGACGCAGCTTTGAAGGGCAATGTCAGCAATAGGTACTACCTACCGCCGTATTTAAATCATAACAACCATCTTTCCCTTATAACATGACAAGTAAATAAGTAGTACTTGTACATAAGAATTTCTGCAATAGGACTAAAGATAATTGCTAATTCGTGGTCAGCAGACTCAGCAATACGTGAGTAAGAATGAATACACGTATTTGAAGGCTATTCATTCGAGTTTACAGTAACAGTTACAGCTCTTTGAAATGCAGCGGTAACATTTCACGCGGGTTTCAATGCCTTACCACAATTGCCAATTCATTTGCCGTCCTCAAAGAATCTTAAGTTGATACTAAGAGGTCTAAGGGGATATCTACCGTGCCTGAGGATCAAAGTCGTGAAGCTTGTTGTTTCGTTTAATTTATTTGCCTACCTATAACATCGCTGCAGGGGCTATTTTCCAGTAATTTAAACGTTGAGCTTTCGAAAGTGTTGAGTTGTGACCGTTTTTTAGTCGTTATTTTTTTTTTTTTTTTTATATTCGTAAAATAACTTTGTTGTTTAATTAGGCGCTGTTTGCTAATTCAGCATCGTATGGAAGCATGCCTTAAAAACACGTGTCTTCTTTCATAATCAGTCACGAGATCCTTTTGATTGCTATTTGTAAGAGTCGCTGATTTACAGTTAAACACCTAGATAGATCTATGGATTTGCTACCTATCATGTATGTATACCACTTCTGAAGAACACTGTATCCATTTTCAGCACAACTTATTTCTGACTTGTGACTGTTTTGTCACAAGATCCTTTTGGTTGCTATTGCTATGGGTTGCTCACTGACTTACAGTTGAGTATCTCGATAGATCAGATCTATGGATTTACTACCTAGCATTTCATCGCACAATTAATGGGTCACATTGTTAGGCGTGTTGTGTGAACGACCGACAAAATTATTGTTTTAGCTCGCTCCTGTTTACTAATTCTAAATAATACAGGCAATGTTATAAAAGTTTCTTACGTCAACATTACGCATTAATCTAGTTTCTAACCTCATTCAATTTTGCTTAATCAACTACTTTTCAAGCCAAATTACCTTCAGACAAATTTTATATTGCATCAACTTTACATTTTACGACCTAAGCACTTGATTCAAGGCATTTTTGTGTCAACAAATGTCTTCGTACTAGTAGCCTGATTTCATTCACTGCCGGATATACTTGCCTATGCATCTCCTCGCCTACTAGTTATCCTGTAACTACTTCCTATTCTTCTTAATATACAAAACGTTTGGATGTTTGTGGCTCAGTCACGCCGTAACATATGGATTGATTTGAATGTAACTTTGACAGAATTTTATCAATCCGTCACTTCGAAAAGCATAAGGGTATTAGGCAACCAAAGCTACGAGAGGAAGCTAGCGCTAACTAATTTACCCGGTAAGTGAAACCCAGCCCAAGGATTTCCGCTTATATACGAGTAGATATGTATGTTATTTAGACCCTAAAGATTGTAATCTATGATTGTAGAGCAAAACCAGTCGTTGATTTTCAATGGCAAATAATGGCAACTGACAAAATGTTCCAACCTAGTTTGCTTTCAATAAATTAAGTACAACTATTATTAGTCTAAATGCAAAGTAATTAAATGCGACTAAGGTCAAAGCTTTTTAAAAACATATTAGAATATAATGTAATGATAATAAGTTGGTAGAAACGCAAAATAATACACTGGTGACTACTAAAAAACTCAATGACTTTGATCCGGATTTGAAAAGAATTAACATTGTTACTAGAGAGTGGCGAAAAGATTGGAGATGGAAGAAAAATAGAGAAGAGTATCGGGATAGCCAAAATTCGTTGTGATGGTGTAGATTCATTTGGCGTAGGATTTGAAAGAATAGAGTGCTAAAGGTGGGTAGACTTAGGTCCATGAATCTATAGTCATAACGATAAACAATGTACATATAACAATCTATATTATTTCAAACGAAACTAACCCTAATAAAAGGAGAAAGGTACCTCAATGAACTACAGATTTGCATAACAATTTGCAAGAGTCACAGCTAAACCTCAGCGCACGTGCACATTGCACAGACTGCTTCAGTAGTTAGAACAATAGAAATTGCGATATTACGATCTATGAATCAGTAATTCCTGTTTCTTTGACGACTTACTCCTTGAAGGCAACATGGAAGTTTACTTTACCGTTATCGTTCCTGTATTGGGTCATAGAACTAAGAAAGGTGGTTCAAAAACAAATTAACGAAATCGAGTAGTTGCTTTGAACGAGAAATTCCAAAAAAACCATATGACGCAATTCCAACTCTGTTTTGTTTTACTTTCATTAACACGTCTGTATTCGGGCAAGATATCCACCTACCTATTGTTTGCCAAACAAACATAGGTAGCTTAGATCATATTTCAACAAAAATAGTTCATTTTAATACAAGATACATTAAGATTTATGTTGTTTCTAACACAGTCGCAATTAGTTAATTGGTAGCGATTGGCCTAGACAGATAAAACTTTATGCTACTGTATTGACGCTGAAAGTAACAGCAATTGTAGAGCATAGTGACATTAAAATAACCAATGGAATGATGAAAAGAAACAACAATATTGACGGAATTTGAAACAACACTCATTTCAAGCGATGTATTGCGAATGCGAATTATTCATTAGATGAATCTTCATCCATTTCCCTCCACCAGTTGACATATCAGCTCATTCCTTTAAGACCATCCACACAATTCGCACAATCCATCCGATTCTTTGGCCTACCTCTTATAGTATAACCTAAACTCATATCATACACCTTACGCTCGTCCTACCACTGGCAGTTGTTATGCCACAAGCAAGGTAAGATTCCTGACTTTTTGATTTATTTCAGACGGTATTTTTAGCAACTGCCATACCACTCCTTGTGTCTTCTCAAATTATATGTAAAAAATTGTTGTGTATGACTAAGCTAGGATCTATTGTACCTTCTGGATAGATAGATACTTGGGTATCAAATATGTCTTCGTGACAAGATATAAAGGCGTTTACATTCTATTGAGAGTTCTATGGCCTACGTGTGATGATTGGGTATGGGTACCGAAAACAATTTGACCTTTGGACTACTTACTCCCGGCCCACAATGATTTGGCGCGCGTCTATGATAATAATTTAGACCCAAGTGGCCGGCAGCACGCGATGCTAAGAGTGTTATTTATGGTAATTTAGTGGAACTGTAGCTAAGCTACCTAATAATAAAGTATCTACTACGCTAATGAATGATTGTAAAACATTTTCTCTTAGGTGTGCCATTGGTGCCACCCAGGTCAAGTCTCTTTCTATCTTTGTGTCCATTTCTGGGCAGGAAACGCAATTAGTTACCTAAAAATTTTATCAATATCTAAGGACTGAAAACTCAATAGAATTTTGTTCACATTGGCTAAATATAAAATGTTTTCAATCGTGCTTATTAGATGGTTTGGAATAAACTGGCTAGCAGTTTAGTTATGTTTACAAGCAGCGGTATGGAAGCCAATTTCCTTAAATACCAACTTAAAACTTTTAATTGGTACTTAGTTATTCCTGATGACGATGGAAACGCCAGGAAAAGATTGTGATTTTAACATTCGATAACTGCCACGTAGTAAATTGCAAAATGAGGACATGTGACAAAATTAAATGTTCCATGTTTATGTGCCTATGACAGGCAGGATGTATTAGAAGGGAACTCTTTGGCATCTTTACGGAAAAAATACTACGTAGCTCTTGAGTACCTTAATATCCGAATGGTTGTCTACAATATATTGCGAATTAAGTACTGACTTGAGCTTATTTGATCTTCTGTTGTAATTAAATCGCGTTATGATGAGCCACCTTCATGCAACTTATGTCTCCCGGTTTTGGCTGGTGGCCAGTTCTTGCCAATCCCTTACGTGTGCTAGTAAACAAAGATCCATTACTATGCGACTGAAATAGAGGTGCAATGCTCTGGCGCCATGGAATAGCGACAACAAGAGCAGAAAGTTCAGATAGAGTTTCTGAGACATACTGTTGCTAAAATAGTATTTCTATGTTACCTCTTAGTCAAAGTTTACCATCAACATCAGCCACTAAGAATAAGTCCACTGCTGGACATTCTCCCTTACATTTGAAGGGGTTTGCCGTAGTGACCACGCTTGGCAGGCGGATTGGTTGGCTCGGAAGATACTGTTGGGTCATACTCTAGTGTGTTTCCTTTGACGCCTTTTACAACATCCAAGGAAGGCAATGATTTATCGTGAAACAAAATTAGAGAACATAGCGAGGTAATTTTAATATTTTAATCACCACCGCGATCAAAACAGACCCATTTCACTCTTCAAGAATTCTAAATTCTAACAAGTGCTCATAAAAACATTGGCAAGGAATGTAGTAGTGAGGTCATATTAATTCAACTAGTTATGATCATGTCTTGCGAATTGCCATATGTGTTTGTGTAGCATGATCGATATAGCAGTAGGAAATTAACCGGTTGTACTCACTACTTCCTCCATCTAATCTTGGACATCTAATAACTGTCAAGAAAAAAGCAAAACGTGTTGTTTCGTTGTAAACATAATTCTTTACAACTCATATACTTTGTTTGCGAGCTATTGTTAACTGACCTGACCTGCATATTGTTGGGTGTAAAGTTTAGTTCGAGTGATATAAACATCGTTCATGTTGAATGACTGTTAATCGAATAAGTGTAATTTGAGAAAACGGTCATTTTTTTCTTTAACTTCCGTAGATGTAATTTTCTTTAGCTGAATTTTGGGTGATCCTTTCGTAGTGCATTCCTATATTCGTTGAACTCTCAACAAGTTATTTAAATGACTTAGGTGTCATTTAGCTTGAATAACTGGTTATGAAATGAGATGTATTTTCTGAGATCTAGTTACGGACATATGGGGCTAGAGCGCCAACTCTACAAACCAAAGTCCTACCAGCCATCCTATCTTTGTGGAATTATTTGTGAAAAAATTGGTTTTTCTTTCTTTTTCCAAGTACCCAAACCCTTACATTCTATAGTAATGGCGGTTTTAGCCGGGACCATCCCTTTAAACATCTGTTTCTTAAAGTGCTTAATCTGATAAGATCGCCCAAGCAAGCTACACTACGGGGGCTTACGAATGAAGCATTGTGTAGTTCACTGCCCTGTTACTCTCGACAAGTTATAAGTAAACCAAAAATAAACATTAAAACTAGACTATCATAACATTTTTCATATTTATTGCATAGCTCTATCGTTAACGGATTACGGATCTCATTAACTTCTAACCTAAAAACCAGCTGTAGCATTAAGTTTCAGTTACGCTTTTTAATTGGCATCGGCACAGGAAAACGTGATTTCCGTGTCAAATCAAAATAACGCTATTTCGGTTCCCCTTTCCAAATTAGAAAGGTTTCTTTAAAGTTGAGAAGTCTAAAATTTAAACATATGTTTCGCTTGATCTTGTTTATGCCTGTTTTCTTCCACTTTTAGCATCACCTGGCGAGCGCTATACTAACAGCTGATATCCGCTAGCTAAAATTTTGCTGCAAACTGACTGCCTAGTTCAAGCTTTCATCCAATAGTACCTAATTAATTTCAAGGCAAACAGTCTGTTCCAAATAGTATCACGATTATCTAATCTGTAGCACTTATTATTATTCTGTGGTATCGGTTTTTATGCACAAAAATTCTTCTCTAAACATTTTGACCACGTCACTGCATCATCTTCGTACCCCTTTATCACACGTTAAGTGGTGTTGACACAACAGGTATTCGTCTTCCACTTTCTTCTATCATCGGTGCTCGTCGCATCGGAAACCGGCAGGTCGTAGAACCTAAAAAGTTCTATAACATGTGTCAAGTGCTCGAAAGAAGCCCCTTGAGGCGTTCACGACACTGTTTCGAAAGAAACTAGTGACACGACAAAAGAAAAAGAAAGATGACATACCCAGACCACGTATATCTCCTCAATTTGCCCGACACTTGCGCTATTTTGACTCTATCAATGGATAATCTCAGATATACACACATATTGTGCTCAAAAACCAGAAAGACGTTGAAAGTTGGTATGTTAGAGAATTTACAGTTTTACTCGTATGTGACAAAGCTGTAAGAAAGCTCGGGCACAGAACGGAGAAATCTTTACACCGCAAAGTTTATGGTGGTGAAATGTTATGCCATTGAATGAAAATGATATACGGCTTGCGTTATTAAACTGTCTGATACCCGTTAAATGGTGATAATGTGGAATTTTGCGGTATTTTACTATAGAAATTTTGATACATATTTTCAAACTGTTATTACAGTGGAGTGTTAAAAAAAGTGGTATAAAAGTATGTGCATTGTGCCAGCCAGTACTCAAACGGTGAAGGAAAAGTTTTTCAGCGGCTGATGCTGATAGGTACTGTAGGTAGATACTTATGCTAAAATGGTATTAAGCTCGGCATACGAGTACATGTTAGGTGTATTACCACTCAACTCAACGCTGATTTTCAGCGGAAACCAAGCAGTCAAATTTGGTAGAAGGTAGATTAGCAGTGACCGAAATACAACAACAACAAGTTCATAGTATCTAGTCCGCCCAATCCATTTGCTCTATGATAGTTGCTTATTATACATATACCTTCCGATTGTTCAATTTATATGTAGCGAAGATTTCATTATGTAGCCTCACCTTATCATATAAGTATCTAGTAAAAGTGAAACTATAAAAACTCCAATATCGCTTGTAATACCAAACTATGCAAATCAATTTCACGGTTAAAAAGCACCACGCCTATGGGTACTAGTAGCTATTCTGTGCTTATGGGCGGAATATAACATAACATGCTAACTAAGGTGAAACGTGTTAGACCTTTAATTACTGTTGTGCGAATTACGCCAGATACTGTCTAGGTCGGGGTATTGCATTTTATAAAAAAAAACTTTAATATCTAGGCACTGTAGAACGATTCTTTTAAGGATGTCTGAGGGAGGTACGTCCAGATATTTAATTTATAATTACATATAAAATCTTTATCAATTCACAAATAGAGCACAGGTGGTGTTATGGGCGTGACTTTGTCTGTTCGTTTGGTCGTGGATCGGTCAGTAACTTGTCAAATATGGAATGCAAATATGTTTTGTAATTTTTTTTGGTATCGAAGAAGTGGTTATAGGAAGGTCAATGCGGTAGATCAGACGAAAGGTAGAACATAGAGGTCCTCGACTAGAGACAACTGACCACCGAAATGACTACATAATTGAGATGACTCAAAGCTGAAGACCGAAAAGAAGTGAGTGAGAAGAGACCAGCATTGGGTGGAACTATACATATAATATAGTAAGAAGAAAATATCAACCAGTATATTAATCCATTCAATTCACGAGTTGATCATAAATATTTCAGAATGCAGTATCCATGCAATATCTTCCAACGCTTATTTCATTCTTCTCACAGCCGCGTATGGCAACACTGTATTCACACTTCACATTTACGACCCGTAGATGGAGAGTTTTCCTTTGCCGTATTATTCCGCTTGAGAAAACCCGTTGAATGCAAATTGGTGTTGCCAGACGCTAAAAAGTTAAGTTTGTAAAATTCATAACCTGAGATAGAGTAAGAATAATACTGAATAAAAAAAGCTACTCCTGAAAACTTAAATGGGACCTTCAGTCGGACCATGATTCTTGATAGGTTATCACCGAAATAAGAATAAAATAAATTCGACAGTTAAAAAATAAATACGTTAGTATTATCAATTTTGAAAACTTTCATTTCCAAATCTAATTACCTACTTATTCCATTATTTTTTTAATTTGAATTTAATATATTCTTATTTATCCATTTATTACCTAAATATATTTTTTTTACCTACATAATTTAGATTATTTAGGTGTTATGTGGATAATACATAATCTACGCAATCGTTATACTACAGTAAAGTTATTTTTTTTATTACCTTAAATTAGAGTTGTTGTTTTACAATCTGCTTTGAACATAATGTATTGCAAAATAATATTAATTCGTCTTAGTGTGTTTTCCAATACAATAAGGTCGAATCAATTTACGGTTCTGCGTGCAATAGCGATCCGCGTAGTAGTCAATCAAGCGATTGGTATTGATCTGATTTCGCAAATGACCTTGATAATCGATGATAGTAAATAACGAGAAAACCCTGAGATTAAAAAAAAACTATAAAAAGTGATATCCCGCGAAAACATCAACAGCTTTAAGAAAAAAGTTAACAAAGTAGGGTAGGCAACGCAACAACAACGTCCCTGGTTGTTGGTGTATATGGGCGACGATGTCAAAGGTATTTATTCAATAAAATCACAAGGATCACTTTGAAACGTCTTAAAGCTAAGCTAGGTGACTCTAGCGACAAACGGCTCCACGCCAAACTTACGTCTTGGTTCCTACCATGGATGACCACTTACCATGAGTTATAGGCCGTAAGCCTAAGTGTTTAGGCGTAAGTGTTTGTCTGTCTCTAACATAATTGCATTAATTACCTTACAGAGCACGTGCATATTTCTATGGACATTGCATAACAAAATTCTCCTGACCTGCTCAAATATTATAATGTATGTAGAGTATTGTATTGCACAGACCTCATCTATCTAAATGTTGACTGTATTGGCTCGCTGTCTGATGGCCTTGCCCATACACATGGTGAATAGGTTCTCGACAAATGGATATGTGGCACACCCGCAAATGTTGTCAAATGCTAATATAACCACATTTATTATCTGTGGCATGACAACTGAACATATACCCATATGGCCAACATGTCCGCCTGATCGATATGTACTTGTAACGAACTGATTTTCGATTAATAAACTTATGACTATCAGTCATTGATGTTTAAAAACTGAAATTCTAATTGTAATAGTTCACATCGTTAACTAAACTAAGTAAACATGTGTCAGTCAAAGCCATAATAGGGCTTATTTTCAAAATAGATTTACCCCTGCCATAAGAAAATAAATGCCTCTACTCTATTACATGCTACGACTATGGCTATGGAGCATAATATTCTTAATTTGAATCAAGCACCAAAGAGATGTCGAATGAACGTTCTAATTTTAAAGTTTGCGCGTCTGAGCACGCAGTGTTGCCAATACAAAAAGCGCAACACAAAAATTATCGTTCTATTTTCGATAACAATGATTCGATATTCGAATGCAACTGCACCTTATTTGTTCCGAGGTGTTGCCTATCTCAGAACTAGTTTGAATTCATTCAACTTTGCTATGGCGTAGTAAAAATATGCGGGTCTCATTACTACGTGCGATCTGTTTGTTTACAAAGATTAACTTACGATGTAAACTTCCGCGTTGCAATGGAATGTTTGTACTAAGCATGATTTACTAGGTTATAATTCATTTAACACGTGTACCTTGTCTTACCTTCTGATTGTTTTGCAATCAAGTAGATATTCAACAGTCATTTAACTTTTATTTCACATTAAGGTACCACATTCAAATGTTTTAGATTCACATTTATTTATGTACCGTAATTTCGTTTCGCACTGTTTGTGTATGATCTTGGACACTTTTTATTGAAACGTGTCTAAATATGACCGTTTTCGTTTATAAGGAAGGTGAAATGACTTAGTGGACACGGAACACTCGTCTGTACTGTGCTTGCAGAGGTTTTATCCGTTCACATTTACCATAAAAGAAGCTGAATACACAACGCAGATGGTAATTTAATAGCATCTGTCCTGTCCTAAACAAACAAGTTAAATCGTCAAGGTGTAAAATCGCTAAAATGTCCACGACCACAAAATAAGCAAACATAACCGTGGGTTACCACAAAAACTCGACTATCCCGTACGATGCTGTACCAATGCAGTTTGATTCTTATCTCCAAACAAATACGATTCATTTGAGCGTTATATCAAAGACGACCAAAAAACTGGGCACTCCAGATCCCGTAGGCATTGAAACAAGAAGCAGTTTTACTTCTTATGTTACAGAGAATAAGGTTGAAATTTAATGCTAAGTAAAAGCAGATGCAACGTGTCAAATTGCAGTCAAACGGTACAGTTGTCTTGCTAAATTGATTTCACAGTTCTGATGCTCTGGAACATTTCTGATGTAAGAGGGATTCACTTCCTGACTAAAGATAATTAGGACGTTAACCGCAGGTTTCTGAAAGCCCGATCAAAACTAATCGCATGTCAAGTCACTTGCTATCTCTATCTCATTCGATGTAATAGCTGAAATGGCGAGTGACTTAACATCCGATTAGTTTTGATCGGGCTTTCGGAAACCGGCGGTAAGTGTGCTAACCAAACTTTTTTTCAGCCTTGTACTCCAAAAATATGACTTTTTGGCTTGCAAAACCCAAATTTAGAGCAGAAATGTTTGCAAACAACTTAAATTTTAGCAGGTTATATCTTATCTTGCTCTACTTTTCACTAAAACAAGGTTATAAACCTTCCATGTCTACCCATGATCTCATTCTGTCTGAATATTTGAAAGTACTTAGTTTTACACGTCTTGAAATCCTTTTGAACCTAAAACATACTTGTTGATACCGACAGCCCCTCAACTGACTCATTCTTACCAACAAATTTTGCTAATACAACCTGTCTATCTAACATTTTTTATTCCTAACGGATAATCGGCTCGCACTGACAAAATAAACATCCAACACCGATTAGTCAAAGTTGTTTCTGAAATCTTCGCTTGCTCGATCATTAAGCTCACGACTGGAAATGCTGTAATACCTATTATGTGTGGAACACATCTATAAAGTCGCCTTACAAGATCTGTAAATTGTAATGTCGGCTGTTCCGAGGGTCGACCAATTCAGAAGTCGACGAATACAGAATTGGTTCCCCTCACAGCTCAGTTAGTAGTAGCTCTGCCTTCTGGACTGTAGGCCATGGCTTCGATCTCCGCCAAAAACAAACATTTGTGAGAAGAACACAGATGTTTGTTCCCTGTAATATGTCTTATATCAGGTATCTGGTAAATGTTAATTCACAGTACAAGCTTTGCTTAGTTTGGGGCTAGTTAGCGCTGTGAAGAATGTCCACCAAATATTCAAATTTTAGATTTAAAATATTAGAAGTATGTACCTATTTTGATAAATTTTGTATACTATCACCCCGAACAACCCAGTAATTAATTGTGTATTAATGTGTCTTTGTCTGCTTTTCAATACCTGCAAATAAATACACCTAAATCATTCACCTCCCAGTAAATATAAGTACGTCATTGGCCTGACGCATTGTGCTGAACAGTTTCCAGGTAAAGTTCTGCGAAAATGCAACGCTTTTCATCTCAATTCAGCAGATTTAGACTTTATTTGGTACGAGGTAGGTTGGATATTGAGTGGTTTGGTTTTTAAGTTGTTTACTGCCCTATAGATGATTCACGACCATGTTATTTTTCAATGCTTTCTAATTTAACTTTATTTTATTTTAAATCTACAACATTTTTTCCGAATTCTTGAGTTTTATTCGTGTGTTTAATTTATTGAATCTCAACGTTTATTTTCGTAATATTATTTGTATTTGTTCATAAATAAAACATGACACAATCTTTGACACACTAAGATTTGCGTATTTGAAGTCAACTCGATTAAATATCGATAACTTGGATAGAATAATCTAGTTAAGCAAATAAAAATCCATTGCCCTTATTTTCATTATCAACCTCTATTAGTTTTTACATTTTGTCAACAGTCAAGCTCTTGACTGATAAAAGATCGGCCTTTCAGGTTCAGTGTTCCACATTATGCTATTGCAAATATTGCGTAGCTCTATCTTGCAATGTCGTTTCGCAAGTATAATCGATTGTTGCTAACTATTAGATCGGCTTTTAAAACCTACTTACATTTGATGTGAAATATTTTGTTTACGAAGATTATGTAAATGCTAAATGAGTTATATTTTCAGTTCTACTGAACCTCTAGCTAGAGTGATCCCAATATTTCCTTCTTTGTGCTTGATATTTCTAGTCTTAGCTTTATTAAATGACCCAAAGCCAGAAACTGCTAGGTAGATTTTATCTGCTTAAGGTGGATTCGGCTAAACTAGTATTAAGCATTATGCTTTTTAGTATTAATTTTGTCGTCTATACTTTAGAATCATTTTTATCTGATCGTATAGCGTTATTTTGAGATCGTTGAAACTGTCTTTAGTCGAGTGAAACTGGCTTAGATTTATCAGCCGTTTCAAAATGATCTTTGTGATTTTATTAAGTGTCATACACTGACTTCAAAGTACTCTGAACTAATCTATGCTTTCAAAACAATACACTTCAGATAAAAGTGAAAAGGTTTCGCAAGATGCTTCGCAACAAACTAACTGTCTAGTCCTATTGGATCATTGGCCCTTACACTAGACTAGGGCAAGAGGAAGTCTCAATTTATCACAATACGATAATGGATAGCGGAGCCCGTATTCTTGTCAGCCGATAGGAGTTGAATTACTTGCTTTATGATGATTACCATCTTGCTGGTTGTATTTTACATTGGCTGTATCATTATGTCGAGGGTTTATCGTCTAATAATGATGCATGGTTCTACCGTGTCTGGGAATTACAGGCGTGAAGTATTTTTTTTTATCATTGATTGATTTAATAGGTGAGTCCGGTGATGAATGTTTATTGTTCTATTTGCTATAATATTTTACTTATAGTAGGGGAGGCCATGATGCTAAATGGGGATTTCCTCGAGCGTCATAGAGACCTATTGGGTTGCAAAGCTTAGATGATAAGAAGAAAAAAATGTTATATAAGTATACCTTTTCATCGGTGGGGGGAGCGGCTATAGATTTTCAAACATGTAAAAAAAAACCGTTACATGGACATACTCGAGCGCGTCAGATATTGATAGCACCAATGTCCTACGTATTTTTAATAATGTACGTATGTTAATCTGATCGTTTGCATGATGGGGGTGGTCGTACTTAAGGGTTGAAAATGAAAAAAAAAAAAAAACATCGAGCGCGTCAGATTTTAAGGGGGTGTTATGTGAACCTAAAAAAAAAATCTCATTCAATAATCTGACGATTTCGATGTGACGCAAACTCGCAGCCATTATTTTAATATGCAAAAAAAAATCGCCATTTTGAAATACTCAAGCGCGTCAGATTAAGATATATATGGTTCATCTTTATGTCCTAGACGTGCTGTCTCATAATCTGACGATTATCTAGAGGGATTCGCCTAATCTGACAAAAAAAAATATTTTTATTTTGATTTTTTTAAACCATTCAACTTAATTAATTGAAAAGCTCAGGAAATAGCATGCAAATAAAAAGTATAAGTTTGTTAAGTAGAATACTTGTATTTATAAGAAAATAATTAAAAAAAATATGCAAAAAAATATTTTGTTATGTACAATTAATTGATTAATTAGTCATCATCTTCATTAGTAGAATCATCTTCTTCTTCTGGCTCGATTTCATGGCACGAAATAGAAGCGCGCAGAGGGGAATATAGGCACCACGCAGCTAAACTTTATCGACGAATATTTGTTACTTCGGCTTGTGGAAATCGTCAGATTATATATTTTTCGTTATCCTTGAATTATTTACTTCAAAATAAAAAAAAAATCAGCCACGCCCGAGAATGTCGAGATGACGTTTTTTTTTTACAACTTTGTAGCCCTCCCGTTTCTTTACGTCACTCTCAAATTGTCAGATTAGTGGAATATACACTTTTTAGCATGTAATTAACTCACCCTAACTTAATCTGACGCGCTCGAGATTTTCTGATGATCAATTTTATTTAACTAATCTGATCCTTTATCCTTGACGGGCGGCTTTATACAACGTGTTTATTAAGAGTTGTAGGGATCCGAAAGCAGGATATTCTACCGGTCATAACGAACAACTTTTGTTCTACGACTTTTAAAATTTCAAAGTTTTTCATTCATCAAATGCCTCTTAAACTTTTATCTAAAATGAATCTAAACGCATCATGAGGCAGCCCTATTTACAGCTGTTCTTTGACCTCTAGTTGTCAATTGTAGATAAAATAGGTAAAATAGGTAACAGAACTGCCACCAATTACCTAGTAATGTGCCTACCTAATAATGATGTTGCTGTTTTTAAAGATCTTGGTATGTAAAAGAAATATTTTCGCGACTGTAATCCCTAGTCACGGTAAACATTCTCTGAGATCTTTGGTACTAATACCTATTCAGTAACTAGGTACCTACGTGGCTACGTACTCAATATTTAATAGAATATTTATTTTTGTTTAATTACTAGATGTCGTAAACCAATGTTTATGATATTCATAGTTCTTTAAATTGTAACATGTTACTTTACCACCATGGTTCATTGACACGACAAAATTATTCAACTGCAATTTTGGGAAGTGTCTAGTCTGTCCTATTTAATCTTTGACTAACCTGTCTGTCATTGGTTGCATTTAAAAACGCATATCCAATCAGGACGGCCGACGGCCGCCGATCAGTGTTACCATTTGTGGCAGATTTCTGCCATTTGGCAGATTTTAAATATTTCAAGAAAAATCTTATTAGTTTGAATTTTTAATGAAATAATATTTATAATTTATTTATTTTTTACCGAACTGGAAACTTCTTATTCTTTTTTACCTTTATTGATTTGGTTTCTAAACAACTTCTATCTCGTTTTAGATAACTGCAAACCGTTACAAACGATCAAAAGATAGTAACTGAATGTAATGTAGGTATTTAATTTATTCCGTAACCACGAAGGAGATGGTATGAAGTCATATTTTTGGTATTTTTATCGTCAAGCTTGGTAGATTTTGACAGATTTTTTGGCAGGTGTGTGGTAGAACCGCCACTTTTGAGATGGTCACCCTGTTTGTGTTTACATGCGTTGTTGTACATTGTTTTGTTGAGAAAATGTCATCAAACGTGATAAAATGGTGATTGTTATGTAAAAAGCCGTCGTCAGTCAGTGTGTGTATGAGCAGTGCCTACGAGGTAATGGTTTAGTGTGAAGTTTGAAGCCTGTGTCGTGCGAAATCTCGCAAACTTACCAAAATCCAGTTTTATCATAGCCAGTAAATAATGACAAAATCCATAGGAACCAGTAAAAATATCGTGTCAGGGGATTGGCGGCGTACCTACCTACCTACCGAAAGGTAAGTATTTCAAAATATCTCGTAGGTTATCGTTGTTTTTCTCTTTCCTAGATAGAAGCGCGCGTGCGTGTGACCTTGACACGTACACAGACAGGGCTGTTGCAAATTTCTGAGAAAATATTAATTTTACTTTTCTATGGGAATTTCGAAAACGATGTATTCAACCGTTGCACACGTCAAAGTATTCCAGTGCTTGGTCTAAATACACGCTCTTTGTTTGCCTACATAACTTCATCAACACGTTGTATATGGGGCTCATATTTGGTGGAGGTTCTTAACCAGGTACAAGGTATCCCCCTGTATATTAATCTGACGCGCTCGAGGAAATCCCGAAATCCCCTCTTGGGCTCCTCTACTATTACTAGTTCTGGAGCCTTTGGATTGATAATTAGGTTTGACAATGCCGTGTCAATAAAGCACTTTTACTGTTTATATTTTTGTGTAAAATCAATGTATTTTCATTCATACATAAAAGTTTGACTGCCATGATCATTCAAAACAATAACATTTTAACCACACAATAACTAAACTACTCTGAATAACTTTTTCCTTATACATATTGTAATTTCCTAATTATACTAGTAGTTCGCCCCGAACTGAGATCTCGTGATGCGACCCGATGAACGCACCAAACTTTGAGTACGTAGTAGTCAGAGGCAAGTCCAAACATTATCTTTGGACTTTTTTCTGACTACCGCCTACTAACTTGGTATGGTTACCAAGTTTCAACTCTATTGGCCTATTTATTGAAGAGTTCCGTTAAACAGACCTTGGCTCCATCATCAGACCTGGTCGCCGTCACCATTTTATGAGAACTGAGTATCTCCTTAATTTATTTCTAGAAAAAAAAATAAGAAAAAGCAAAAGAACTGGCCGACCAGTAGAAAAACCTTGATGCCAACGAAACTCTTAGAGAAGGGAGCTCTTGGATCGCTGGTTATCTTAATTTAACTTTTATTATTTTATCTCAAAAACCGGACGTCCCAAAAAAAAAGTAAAAATTGTTTTGGGATGTCCAAACAAAGCCCTTTCATATGACATGTAACTTGATTTTTTTATGTAACTTTTTTTATTTTTTCCCCCTCAAAAAACCCCATATCTCAAAAACCCTTCATCCGATTTTACTCATATACTTACCAGTAAATTTCTCAAGTACAAGCTATCGACATATCAAATTTCATGCAGATCGGATCAACGGTTCTAAAGTTATCGCCAGACAAACATACATACATACATACATACATACATACATACACTAGTAGTTCGCCCCGAACTGAGATCTCGTGATGCGGCCCGACGAACGCACCAAAACGTTGAGCAGGTGGTAGTCAAAGGCAAGTCCAAACATTATGTTTGGACTTTTTTCTGACTACCGCCTACTAACTTGGTACGGTAACCAAGTTTCAACTCTATTGGCCTATTTATTGAAGAGTTCCGTTGAACAGACCTTGGCTCCATCATCAGACCTGGTCGTTGTCACCATTTTATGAGAACTGAGTACCTCCTTAATTTATTTCAAGAAAAAAAAATAAGAAAAGGAAAAGTAACTGGCCGACCAGTAGAAAAACCTTGATGCCAACGAAACTCTTAGAGATGGGAGCTCTTGGGTCGCTGGTTATCTTAATTTAACTTTTTTGTTGTATCTCAAAAACCGAGCGTCTCAGAAAAAAAGTAAAAATTGTTTTGGAATGTCCAAACAAAGCCCTTTCGTATGACATGTAATTTGATTTTTTTAAGTCACTTTTTTTATTTTTGCCCCTTTAAAAAACCCTATATCTTAAAAACCCTTCATCCGATTTTACTCATATACTTACCAGTAAATTTCTCAAGTACAAGCTATTGACTTATCAAATTTCATGCAGATCGGATCAACGGTTCTAAAGTTATGGCCAGACAAACATACATACATACATACATATATACATACATAAAATGCCAAATCGCCCAAGTTGAAACTAGAATCTTCGTTCGCTTCGCTCACTCGATCAATAAAATGCCAAATCGCCCAAGTTGAAACTAGAATCTTCGTTCGCTTCGCTCACTCGATCAACTAGAATCTTCGTTCGCTTCGCTCACTCGATCAAATATGAGGAAGGTCTATGTCATGAGACGTAAATACCTACTATACCTATGCTTTGATTTGTTACCGAGTCATTATCATCTTCCTGCCCTTATCCCACTTCATGTGGGGTCGGCACAGCAGGTTTTTCTCTCCATTTGCCTCTGTCATCCGTCGTCTCAGTCGTTACTCCTTTCTTACCCATCATGTCATCCATAGTCCATCTATGATGTTACCGAGTAGATAGGTATTTCGATTCGAGCTGCAGTATTTCAGAGTTGAGTAAACGCGTTGCTGTTCACGTAACTAACCGTTAAGTAATCCGTGGAATTACTTGTCTTATACCCGGTACATCATCGTATGTTCGCTTATAACTGAGTCTTGATGGAACTAGTTGTGCAATTAATCGTCTGTGGTCTTCTGTGAAAGTACTGCTGTATCGGTTTTGTTGGAACGAAGATGCATTTGGCGTAATTGGACATTGACGTTGATTTTATGCACAACGGGAAGTCATCTGGCGGCGGACTAATTTACGTGTTTTATTATTCATTTATAATATTCCGTATTTTTGATACTTTATATTTGAAAATAATTTGCCACGAAGTCACGCACGATACGAAAGTGCCGTACGATGCACTGCCCTACGTCCATCAACTTGAGGCAATATGCCTGTTATTTTACCGGCACCCAAACCTTTCAAACCGAAACACGGCAACGCAGCTTGGCGGCAGAAATGGGCATTGTACTTCCCTAGACGAGCCCTTCACAATTTTGTAACCGTAATGTCTGCCGACAAATCCTGTAACGATGATAATTACGCTTTAAAAATAAATAAAATGATTTATTTCAGACAACTAAAAGATCTTTAAAACTAAAACTAACTTACACTAACCACAATTATACCAGCAATTACACAATTTGACCAATGATAAAACCCACCAAGGATGGTCAACCCTAGGTGGGCGTTATCACTCTCTGAATAAAACATTTCCATGAAGGGGAGTTTAACCTATCCGATATGGTTCTCAGGATGCTGTTTTGGCTGTCCCGCACTCTGCGATTCAGGGATGCATTTTTTTTGCGGAGGATGGCTACTAAGCCATCCGTTTGATACTCCAAACATCCCTGGCGCACTTCAGAAGCGGGGCAGCCCTAACATCATCCTGAAAGTATTATTATACTGAATACGCAGAGTCTCCAGCGACTTTTTGGTGTCGTTGATCCATAGGTTTGCCGTATACAGGCTTTAGCAATATGCCTTCAAGAGTGACACCTTGACTTCCTCAGTGCATCGTGTAAACCTACGGAACAACATGTTCCCTCGAACCGCTAGAGCCGCACGCTCCCTTTCGATGCCAACATTGTCTTTAAGGTCATCGGCAATGTGATGACCTAGATATTACAAAGTTGACACTTTTTTAATGTTCATGCCGTTAAGGGTTAAATCTTGGAAGCTAGTCATGTTGTTGCCGTCGGCCTTAAATACAATGTATTCACACTTCTTAACATTATACCAGAGGCCGTGGGAAGCAGCGTAGGTTGCGCAGACCTTCAGCATTTCTCTGACCGAGCCCGCAGTCGGTCCCAGCAGCACCAGGTCGTCCGTGTAGCTGATGTTATTTACACTAACACCATCCACGCAACAACCGACAGGCGTGCTACTGAGCTCGACTTAATAAATTTGTTCAGTCCGGTAATCAAAGCTTCATAAGTTAATAGGCAGAGTTAACCGTTTATCTTCAGCTGGGCCATCAGATTTTGTACCAACACTTTTCCTCACAGGAAAAAAAAAAGGTTAAAATATTATGAATAAAGTCGTAATACAATTTAAAACTAACAAACGGTATCATTATTTGTTTTTCTAAACAAACGCACGTGGGTGTTCTATTGTGCGGCTGCCATTGTTCGATGGCACACTTATTTATGACGAGAGTCACTCACTATCACTGCGTAAAGTGAATTCCACCTGTTATGTTATGATGAGCAATTACTTCCTCGCCTTAGTGGAATTCTTAGTTGATTTAATAGTGATCGAGAGCCACTTTGAGGCGCACCAAAAATTCTTTCACCACACTGTTTTGAAAGAACTAGTGAGAGAGAGTTGATTGGATGTGTTTTATTTATAATACAGAAGAACAGAAAAAGCTTCTCGACTTTGATCTCGGTAGATATCTCCTCAGATCTCTTAGTACCAATTACCAATTCATGATTTTGGGGATGTATAGGGGGGGTAGTCAGAGGTATGTCCAAATACATTTGCCAAATTAAGCTGCTAAATGTGTAATTAGCAGCGTATTTTTTTATTTAATAAATGCAGCTTTTATATTTTTCATAATTCATTTATTCATTAATTGCGGACATGTACATCAATAATTTTGTGATTGTCGTGCTAGTTGTTTGTGTTTAATGTCCATGCCTAGAAAACAAATTCGTTGTCTAGGTTTAAGAGTTAATTTTTTTATAAGAGCTTGTCATAATTGTGTAAAGTAGAAAAATCTCCATCTCCCCCTTCTGACCTGTACCCTCATAAAGTAGAGTAGGTAGTTTTAATTAAACTACGTAACGTGGTTAATTATGTACTTCATCTAATTGCTCAATTAATGGGTTAGTCAGTGAAATTATGCAACCATCCGTCTTTTGTAAAATTTTCTAAATTGGTTTTTAATTTTTAAATAAACCATTTAAAAAAAAAAATGGTTTGTACGATATAGGTTTTGAAGGTTTTGAAAGTAAACTAGTATTAATTTTAGCTTTCTGGAATCAACTCTGTAAATACTGGAGTTTTTTTTCTACATGCTAGGGCAGATTTACTGCCAATCGAATATCTATTATTATCAGCATTGTCATGAAGTTGAGTTTTCTATCGAAGAAGTTTGGTTTCGTCTAGTAATACAGGAAAAGCCCGAAAATTATATAAATAACGAGACTGCATCCAACTTTCACTCAATTTTCGAATTTGTAATCTCCAACGTCGCCAGGTGTTGCAAAACCTGCAAACAGTAACCTTTTGGATTCTGGTTCGGGCCAAAATTGGCACTATCGAGTCTCAAGAACTATATGGGTGGTGCCGTGTCTTGTGATTACAATCTTCAGTTAAATGAGTTATGAACTCCGCTTCAATTTTGAACCTTTCCGCGATTCTTATTTAATTAATTCTAAAAACTAATTTATCTTAAACTATATCGAGTCTCAAGAATTGTGAAAAGGTGGTGCTTTGCCATGTGATTATAATCTTCCGTTATATGATGATTATGACACTTAACAAAATTTTTGCGTGCAGTAAAGTGTTTTCTATCTGCTATCTTCTTAAATTTTGAACCTATCCGCGATTCTTATTTAATACATCTTAAAATATTTATTAATTTTAACTGTATTTTGGATATTGGCTGCGCGTATCTTATTAAGCAGATGTTTTGGCGCACCTGTTTTCCTCATAATGTTATTCACCTGTTTATTGATATTCACCTGTTTATTGGATTAAAGCTAAACTACTGTAAATTTACATATACCTTCTTAATTTACTTTTAATATCAAAGCTTTCCTTCCCTGCTTGGAACACTTGATATTGAATGAAACCGTTACTCTTATTAATAGATCTAATAATTGATATTTCCTTTTTTTATAGTTCAGAAATCAGTAACATTTATTTGCAGAATCTATGTTAAGGGTTTGTTAAAATGTTTCATACAACTGCCAGATACTAATTATGTATTTTATAATTTATATTGAAACCTTCTAGTTAATGTACCTCACCTTACGACGATATTGTGAAGATCGTGGTAAGTTGATGGACGCACAAAATCGTTCTTCTTGGAAATGTATGGAGGAGGCCTATGTCCAGCAGTAGACCTTTCCAAGCTGATAATGTTGATGATAATCTCCCTTTCTGAATTGCTTCGATAAGACTGCCTCTCGTTCCTCGGCTTTACGGCCCATTCCCGGATAGCATAGTTAACATCCGAGTGTAAGTTCTTTCTTATCTTAAACACGTATATTAATATCGTTATGCTTTCGCGTGCCATTCCTTATCTGCTTGCTCCTTATCTCTTATAACTGGCGCTTTTTTTTTTTTCGGGAATCTGCCATTTAATATTATTTTAATTCAGTTCTTCATATTTCAACTTTCATTTTATTTGAGTATCAAAGTCAATAGGTATTTATTCAATATCTCTTTGAAATAAACTTCGAAACGTTCTACGCAACCAAAGCCTAGTAGAACAGGCAACAAACTTACGGCTTGGTTCCTTCCTACCGTTGTTCTTTTGTATGATCCTTGATGCAATATAATACAATATCATTTAGGTATCTCATTGTGTGTTAACAAGATTTTCATTTAACTTTTTTGTAAGAGGTTTTTGAGCTTGAATTCTTTATGGTCTATGAGTTTCTAAATTTTACTGTAGTTTGTTTGTGTGTATTTCGATTCTGTGGTTTTACAGTTGTATTTTGAAGTAATTGCGAACCTTACCCATTTTATTAGAAACGCTTTCAACTACTTTCTCGTTAAACCACGCACTCTAAGAGAATGAGAAAAAGCTCTCTTGTCGTGTCATTATTTTCTTTCGAAACAGTGTGGTGAAAGGATTTTCAGTGCGCCTCAAAAGGCTCCTTTCGAGCACTTGACACATGTTATAGAACTTTTTAGGTTCTACGACATGCCGGTTTCCTCACGATGTTTTCCTTCACCGTTTGAGAGTACTGGCATTGTGCACATACATTTTTGAGAATTTTAGAGAATAAAAATGAAAATATAGGTACCAAACCAACTATTCTATTTAAATACTATAATCTCATAAAATATCTATGAAGTTTTATTACTGACTCAAAAACAGATGGCCAATTTGCACACAAAAAAATAACGGCCACTTAATCTGAGTATGTGTGAAAAACTACCAAGTGTCGACAATTACAGCAAAACTACTGTAATAACAGATGTAAGCGAACCCACAGAATAAAATAATACTTCAAAACCGCGAACGACATTAGAGGTCAAGAACTCCACGTCTAGTCATATCGAGCCGCTGACTCAGTGCTAGTAGCACTTACGAAATGTCAGAACCGATGGCAGACCAAACAATATAATAACAACTTTATGCTCCAACAATAGAGTTCAAATTAATCTACACGAGAGGCTTACTCTAGCAATAACGAACTGTAATAACCTACAGTAAACCCCATAGAATCTGAACCGTATGTGGACTGAGATAGACTTCAAAATGTTAGTAGGTGAATCTGATTAAACACAAGAGCTGTCCACAATTAGTTGCACTTGCAAGGGTTTGCAAGCTGAAAGTAGCGTGTTGACTTACGCTGCCGTGGTAGTGGAAGATTGTTTTCTTTGGAATGCTATATTAGTTCATATTATAATTGATTAGTTACAGTTGTAATAGAGGACAAACTTGGAACTTGGAGGACGGACAAGACTGAAAGACAAGAACTATAATGACACAACCGCTTACCGCGGAACTTTGTAGCTGTTATTAGTTTATCGAGAACAATACTGAATTAGAATAACAATATTTCTTAAAATAACGAAAAGCTTAATTGATAACAACAGATTAAAAAACTCATTAAACTTAAAATCTAATTAATGGTTAATTACCACCTTAAAAGCAAAACGAACTATGGATAAAAAAACTATGATATAAACGAACAGAACCTCAAGCTAGGATAGTTTCTAAAAGTTTAAAAGTCGGTTCTAAAAGTTAAAATTTATTTGGAACGAGGATAAAAATATAGCAAATGCCACGATACTGATTGAAAGAAAGAAGAAAGAAATCGTTTATTTGATTGCAGAAGTATAGATAGAACTGTGTCGCAACTAGTAACGCCCTCTTGGCAGGTATTTTCCAGTTTTCGATGCAGTAGGTAGTAATATAACATAAGTTACATAAGATCGTGAAAAGTTAAGGAAAACCAGAAAGGAGAAGATAAAATATTATACAGAACAATGTATCAGTTTCACAATGTGTTTTCGAAAGCCAAAAAACGATACGATTGGAAAATTGGGAGCATTGTATTCTTACAAAAGATGCACATTCGATTTCACTCACTTACTCCAATGCCCTAGTTTAAACTCATCGTGATAGCGCCTCTCGAATCTATTATGTAGTGTTTTTGCGCCATACTTTTTGTCGAGTTTTTTATTGTGTAGGTTTTCTGAAGTATTTCTGTATGTAATAAATAAAGTATTAGGTAGGTTATTGGTTTAATATTCTTTTCGGATGGCCCAGATTTTCATTTTTTTTTAAAATTAATATTTAGCAATTGTTAGGTCGTTCTGTTAGGTAGATATTAGATATACCATTCAAATTATTATATGACATTATATAAAAAATATATAGATGGTAAAAGACCAAGAGGATGAAGCCCCAAGGCTGGTCTGACCCCACCGATAACAAACATTTGTGTGATGAACATTGATGTTTGTTCTCTGTCTGGGTGTATAATAGAACCCACGGCCTACCGCACAGAAGGCAGAGCTACTACCAACTGAGCTGTGAAGGCTGTCTATGGAATGGAATCTACAAAATTGGAAGAGTAGCAAGATAGGTTGCGCGTCAAGTTTTTTGTTTTTTTTATTTTCTTCTCTTTTATAATATTACCTGTATTACCTCTATCTTACATGAGTACACTTACAAAATTGTAATCTAAAAGCATAATTTAAATTCAACTGGGTACCGCATACTTGGAGAACAGTTTCCGGCTAGTCACACTCATAAACATGATCATAATTACTACTTACGACCAAGTGGGCATAATCATAATTCTCTACAAAGTACCTAAAATGCAAGTTTATAATTGGACCTTTCACTCGTAAAAGTACAAGTGCTAATTTCGCAAGACTCAGCCATTTCACAGTAAAGGTATCTTGTAAACAGAAAGTTAACTAGAGCCCTAGAAAAGAGAACTACTATTGTAGAGGTACCTATGTGTGTCTGCATTTTGTTAGATTATTCAGGCTTTATCGGCAAGAAAACTAGCGTTGTAGCTGAGCGTTTTTACGTAATTTTTCTTCAATCCTAATAAAAAATCCTGGGCATAAAAATCCTCCTCATAACATCACACTCCTAATTTGAGCCATTTACATTTTATTTTCCTTTTGAGCATATTATCCAATCCTAGCTGTTCTTCAGCGATGTGAGCTTATATTTTATATAATTAATTATTCCAACGATCAGTAGATAGCTCAGATTTTTCACGTGTAATTTGTAAATACTTGTATTTATTGTAAATATATAGGTATATTAAATAGAAAAAAATATTCTACGAGCCTAAATTCTGTGTATTTACTGCATGTTGTTTATAATGCGGCCAGAGCCTTTCGAAATGGCACAGTCGGGTACGATGATTGTATACGCCTACGCGCATCCTGGCTTGTGGCAGATGCCATCTTGATTCATTAAACAGTTGATTCATACAGTAGAATATATGAAACTAGACGAGCATTGAGCGTTGCTGATGAAGACACTATTTAATTAAATTGACATCAGTAAAACTATTGATAAATTTTTATTTATTCATTCGTATGGCAATGTACAATCGTTCCTTACAAAATACAATTTAATTTCTGTATCCATTGGATAGCGTCGTTTTCGAGGGTGAACAAGTCTGCTGGGATGTCGTCGATGAATTGATTGAATTAATTGATGAATGATGGATATGGATTTGAATGGAGCAGATAATAATAAACACTTCGGGGTGAATAAGGCAGTAAAAGAAAATGTATTATACGACAGGTGCATACGAAGAAGGCAGAGCTACCAATTGAGTTGTGTATAGTTGCTAGTAGTTGCTACAGCGCAGAAGGCAGTGCAAGGCAGACGCCTTGTGTTTCAACCTATTTCTGTGTTTAAAATAAGAGGGCAGACGTTTTTTATATTGTCTAGACTTTTTTTTTAGCTGATATTATTAGTAAACAATTATTAAAACACCCACTTAATATTATTGTAAAAAAACAGTGTTATCGAATGCGGCAAAAAGTTCACTCGCAAATATAATCGCAAAAATACCGACGATGATAAAGAAAGAACCATATTTTTTAATGTCATTAACTAAAATTAATCACTTATCGCAACATTCCAGAATTTTTAATGTTTAACTAGATGATTATGCGCGTTCATAAGTCAAATCAAGTGGACCCGAACTTTGTGATAAAGCTATTTCCCTGTAATTAGCGTATTGGTTGCTGATTTATTCATTTTACAGCAAATCTGAATGATTTTATTTTACATAGTATGGTGTCATTTTTTTACCTTGAAAAATATCGGTATCGCAGTTAGTTTAGTACCTATAAAAGTTTAAGACATCATAATCCTATGTCTTGACATAAAATAATAAATTTAGTTTCATTTTAGTTAATATCATCTTCATCAAAAGCCTTAAGAAGTCCACTGGGCATAGGACTCCCTCCCAAAAAACTATTCTGAGCCCTCTCCATCCACCGACTTCCTGCGATCATCACGATATCGTCGGTATATCGGGTATGAAGGCATCCCACGCTTTGTCTTCCAGTTCGTGGTCGCCATTCGAGAACCTTTATTCCCCAGTTGTCAGTTCTTCGAGAGAGAAGAATAGAGAGTAATGACTTGCCCATTGCCACTAAAACTTGCTAATGCTATGAGCTATGTCGGTTAAAGTCAAAGTCAAAAGGTATTTATTCAATAAAATCACATGGATCACTTTGACACGTCTTATAGCTAGGTGAATCATGGTGCCAGTTCCTCGCGACCAAACCCTAGAAGAACGGGCAACAAACTTACGGCTTGGTTCCTACCGTTCTTTTCTATGATCCTTGTTACAATATAAAATAATACAATATTGAAGCTCCAGTATGGTGCCAATCGAATTTAGTGAGCCGTAGGCATAACAGAAAAAGGTAAAAGCAATCAAATTAATAAGACAGCACACGCTACGCTTCAAACTAACTTTGGTACCATATTCGTACGTACCTGACATCATTTCTAACTTCAAGCCTACAGAATTTAAATTAATGATACTTAAATGAACAAAGTCGCAGTGCCCTTGCAAGCTGCTTTAGTTATACCTAAGCTGCTTACACTGTAATATACCATTCGCAATACTTCAGCGTCTACTAAACCTTAAATTATTAATGAATGTTTTAGTTTGATGGGAATAATTCAATGCCAACCTGAAGTTGACTGGCAAAGTTTACATAACGTCTTTGTCACCTAGATTATGAGAATACAAGATATATCGCGGGAAATAATAAATGAGTCACTTCATTCATAAAATTACTCATTACGTTTACGTATCTCAGGTGATAATTTGTTTGTTGTTGATAGTCATCTTAGGTCCGATGTCGACTAAATCGGCGCAGTCAAATACTTGTCGCTTATTTTAAGACTAGTAGTGGCTTCCCGCGGCTTCGCACGCGTTGAAGTGGTGAGCCGTGATTGAGCCACAAACATCCAAACATGACAAATACAACAAACTACACGGAAAATATGTACTTATTTGTTTCTAGTTTCTACCCCAAAAAAAACGAAACGAAACAGCTTCACGACTTTGATCCCCAGGCACGGTAGGTACCCTCAGATCTCTTCGTACCAACCCAAGATTCCCGTTTTTAGAATGTCCTTTACAAACATTGACGCCTCGTTGTATCCTTTTTACTCGAGCGCAACGAAGGAGGGTAACGTTTTAGGGGTTGTTTTCCAAAATCAAACTGTCTTTTTGTTATTTATCCACAAAACACATTTTCTTTTAGTTTGAAGTTAATTACACCACGCGTTAAAAATCTCCCATACAAACCTTTGGCAACACTTTGGCAGTCTTTTGCACCCTTTGCAGGGGTAGTTTTAAAATATTGAAAACGTAATTTTACATTATTTATTGTGGAGTATATTTACTTCAAGTTTGAAATCAAACGCACTATGCGTTAAAAATCTCATACAAAAAAAACTCCCATACAAACTTTGACATCCCTTTGCACACTTATTAAGGGTAGTTTAAAAAAAAAAAAAAAATGCCTTTCCTATTTTTTAGCCTTGGAGTACATCTGCTTCATGTTTCAAGTTTGTAGGTTCAAGGAATATTTTTTTTCATACCGACGTTTTCAACCCTTTTTACACCCTTAGGGGTTGAATTTCCAAAAACACCTTCTTAGTACACCTCTATGCCATAAGACCTATGTACTCTTCAAATTTCAAGTCTCTAGGACCAGCGGTCAAAAAGCTCCCGTACAAACTTTTACATCCCGTTGCACACTTATTAAGGGTAGTTTTATAAAACTAAAAATGCCTTTGCTAATTTTTAGCTTTGGAGTACATCTACTTCAAGTTTCAAGTTTGTAAATTCAAGGAATACAATTTTTCATACCAACGTTTACAACCCTTTTTACACCCTTAGGGGTTGAGTTTCCGAAAATCCCTTCTTAATACACCTCTACGCCATAAGACCTATGTACTCTTCAAATTTCAAGTCTCTAGGACCAGCGGTCGAAAAACTCCCATACAAACTTTCACATCCCTTTGCACACTTATAAAGGGTAGTTTTAAAAAACTAAAAATGCCTTTGCTAATTTTTAGCTTTGGAGTACATCTACTTCAAGTTTCAAGTTTGTAAATTCAAGGAATACAATTTTTCATACCAACGTTTACAACCCTTTTTACACCCTTAGGGGTTGAATTTCAGAAAATCCCTTCTTAGTACACCTCTACGCCATAAGACCTAAGTACTCTTCAAATTTCAAGTCTCTAGGACCAGCGGTCAAAAAACTCCCATAGAAAATTTTACATCCCTTTGCACACTTATTAAGGGTAGTTTTAAAAAACTAAAAATGTCTTTCCTATTTTTTTGCTTTGTAGTATATGTACTCCAAGTTTCAAGTTTGTAGGTTCAAGGAATACCATTTTTCATACAATCGTTTTCATCCCTTTTTACACCCTTAGGGGTTGAATTTCCAAAAATCCTTTCTTAGTACACCTCTACGTCATAAGACCTATGTACTCATCAAATTTCAAGTCTCTAGGACCAGCGGTCAAAAAACTCCCATACAAACTTTTTCATCCCTTTGCACACTTATTAAGGGTAGTTTTTAAAAACTAAAAATGCATTTCTTTTTTATTTGACTTGAAGTATATGTACTCCAAGTTTCAAGTTTGTAGGTTCAAGGAATACTATTTTTCATACAAACGTTTTCATCCCTTTTTACACCCTTAGGGGTTGAATTTCCAAAAATCCCTTCTTAGTACACCTCTACGCCATAAGACCTAAGTTCTCCTCAAATTTCAAGTCTCTAGGACCAGCGGTTTAGGCTGTGCGTTGTCTATATGTCAGTCAGTCAGTCAGTCAGTCAGGACTTTGATTCTTATAGTATTAGAGATAGAGATTTAAAAGTATATTTGCTTCTTCCATATTAAATGGTAATGCTTCAATTGACGAAAGGATTACTTCAATTTTAGGATTAAAATCGTCTACCTGCTCGTTTAAACGTACTAAAACGGAAATATACCTTCCGTATTGGTTGTAAACGTCACATTCAAATAGCATCATAAAATTTTATAATACACGCATAATGTAATATGTTTATTCAATTATTCATAACATAACCTCCTATATTGCGAATACATCTGTAGAATTCGGTATGTATATTATAGTAGTCACAATCACGATTCACACGTTATATGGCTATCGAAACATCCTGTTTGTCTCGATCGTCCAACTACCCTATAGCTTCCCGGAATATTGAATTTAAAAAACTTTCTGAAAATTCTACTACACGGTCTTCGACCTCATAAACGGTATCTCCGTAATCAGTTCCGACCTAAAATCGGAAACTCCCACATTTACTGGTATCTTATCTACTTTTGAATGTAAACTTACGAGACGATCGACGACTCTTCAGCAGGTGGTAGATTTGGCTTGACTTCATTCATAGTTGCATTTTGCGCATGTATTCTATCTGTGTAATATATCTACCAATTTGCAAACATCTCAGGTAAACTGAGGCCGTGAGATACGAATTTTAGGTCGAAGCCTGGTTACGGAGATACCGTTTAGAGGTCGAAGACCGAATCTAACTTATTTGTATTTCGAATCATCATCGATTACCAAACGTGACCGAGACATTGCCGTGACTGTCGCCGAGTATTTTTAATTTTCTTTCGGAAACGCACGAGGCTGCAATCGTGCCACGAGTCCTCGCGCTGAATTTGCATATCGAATCCATTATTGGGTCGTGCTTCATACGTGCATGAATGCTCATTGGGCTGTCTGAGGAAGTAGAAAGTCGGAAGCTGTGATTTTTCTGGCGTATATAACGTGGATGATGAAGACAACAACGGTCGCTGAGGGTGTGTCTAACAAGAATTTCTTATATGGTTTATTACGAAGCTACATATCAGAAGTTGTCGGTCAAAATCAGAAGTCAAGTCCGGCTAATGTCGGTCAGTTACACAGCCTAGCTAAGAGCAACTCTAAATGTGCATGACTGACTATCACTTACATACGCAATCGATGTTTTGACTGGCAGGTGCATTATGGGTGTGTGGCAGGCAATAGAGATTGTGCTATAAATGGTTTAACTATTAATAGGTAAAGGTAGTCTTCATATGGTCTTGGATCAGTGCTACGTCGCTAACTAGTTTCTGCAATAAATGGCTGAGAAAAATATAGTACGTACGGATCAGTGCTGTGCTAACAGGATTTCCTTATATGACATTTATGGACCGGGAAAAAACAGATGAGAACCACAGCTAATATAACCACTTACGAGCACAGCAACCTTAAAAGAAAATTAACTTGATCCTTTTAATTGGGCCTGTTTCTTTATTCAGTACTTCTACAGTATTCTTTCCAATATTTTACCATTACGACAACCCCATCTTGACCTTGGACTAGTTGCCTGTCCCCATTATCAAGTATATCTCTATATTTTGCATAAACTCGATAGTCTACTTAATTGTTTCATCGAAGCTTTCTAACTCAAGTTCTATGACCGTAATTTTAAGTAGATCCATCTCTTGTAAGTAAGACGTTCGTAGTTTCGAAGCTGTAATAAGCACTTATAAGGCATGTTTAAAGTCAAGTGCACATAATTCGCAATATCGGAGAAAGTAACTATAAGTAGTCGACCTTGGAACAGTTATGATCCGGTTAGTGCTTTCGTGCCTTTTTTGTAACCAGGGAATTATTGGATTTCCGATGCATTTTTTACGCTTCATTATGTTCAGAACTTAATAAACGGTTCTAACCCGAAAATATTGTGGTCGTTATTTATTACAAAAACCTATTCTGACACCTAATAAGGATCAACAAAGCCGTTCCAGAGCTTCATTTCTCACAATGGGAGGAAGTTCACAGACAGTGCGTCATCGCGGCCTAAAAAAAGCAAGAATACACTTTTAATATTTTATTTTTTACCCCGTTTAGGATGGGACTGACTTAAAAAAAGCAACGCGTCCGCTGAATGCAAGTTACATACTGAATATTGTCATGGACTAGAATAGAACAGCCGACAGTGCACTAGATTTTGGTAGAGTGATGAGAATCTTAAAGCTGTATTCTGTTTCTGGATCTCGGTGATACTGCAGAATCGAATCTTGAATTTGAACTAGAACAGCGCAGTGTTCGATCGGAAACTTGAAATTTATTTTTGAGGATTGGAATTCTTGATTTAAAAACAAAACATAGAACACCGAATGGTTTGAGACTCAAAATTCATATTTAGTATTTGAATGAAATTTCTAGAACTCTGCGTGCTTGAATTCAATTTAAGTGGATTTTAATTTTGAATTAAAATTCGTAATGGTTCCCTTCGCCTACAAACAAACGGAACGATAAAAGTTAATTGGTTGTACCTATTTACTTTGATTCTATAATAGGACAGACAACAAAGAGACGAAAACTGATACGTTCCCCAAAGTCTGTCAGTGACTTAACTTGATTACTTTCTATGTTCACTTCTTCGAAATCCCTAGCGACAACTGCAAAGAAACGTCACTGACCTTTTGAACACTCCAAAACTACTTTCCCTTCATCCTTAAATGCAACCCTATAAAGTTCAAATTTCTGCTTTATTTTCACATCTACGGAAGGTTCAGGTTGGCTGACTGTCAAAAGTCCAGGACAATGGTTTCGCGTCACATGCATGAGGGGTCACGGTTCGGTGCATGTAATTATTATGTTAAGTAACCATGGAGTAATATATTTGTGCATATAGTGAATGCTATTGGAACGATGAGTGTACCCTGTGAAACTCCGTGGAAGTGACGGCCGTTGACCGCAGTTATCTTGTTTTATTTTGGTATGATATTAATGATCTGTTTTAAATTAGAACTGTTCTGGGATAAATAACGCGTTTGGTGAACTACATAGTATCTAAAGTAATCTACTAAGCAATTGTCACTTTTACTGGATCAACAAAAAATTTAATAACTTTAGTTCATTGACTCAATGGTTTTGCTTTAAATAAAATTGATATTTTCTGGTTGCGTGTGATGATGTTAAAACCTAGTCCAGTTTTATACAGTTTATGCTATTTTTCTGTAAATAAAAGCACCGTGACATTCTCACATTGTTTCATTGTTTGTATTGAAATGTAGATTCACGTCCGTGATTCATAGAGCGAAGACCGTATCAACCGAAGCATCGCTTGATAACTGTTTCTATAAGCGTAGCCGCGTCGACGACGGAAACATTAACATTTAACACATAAACTGCAAACATGTGACACATGACAGCCTTCACAGCTTAGTTGGTAGTTGCTCTGCCTTCCGTGCCGTAGGTTCGATCCCCACCGAGAACAAACATTTGTGTGATGAACATAGATGTTTGTTCTCTGTCTGGGTGATGTATTTACAAAAAAGTATATCAGCTATCTGGTTCCCATATCACAAGCTTTGGCTTAGTTTGGGGCTAGATAGTGCTGTGTATAATGTCTACCAATATTTATTTTGTGTGTGAAATGTCTTTGCGTACAAAGATCTATATTTCAGCTCCAGTGGACGCTAGGCCTTTAGTAATTTGATGATTTCTTTGGCTTTATTCTAAATCTGTGATATATAAAATGTTCTAACTTCGACGATCGTTCCATCGGGACTGTAGCCTGCAAGTCCTTGTCGAGTTTATTTTTAACAAACACACGATGCTTTTTTTCTTACTATTTCCATTTTACCTTCACTTTTGAATAAACCACAATTGACAGGATTGTTAGTTAGTAGCTGTTTTTCTTTGATCAGAAAAAAGTTTAGTTTTCTGAAGTCTCCATAATTGTCCATTAGCGTAGCGAATGATATTCCTGTAATTATTTTAATCTGCGTTGTCACAGTTTGTATGTCTAACCAGTTTATACAGGATGTTTAAGATATCCATAAATCAGATGTTATCACTAGCTTATCCACCTTTCAGGGAGATTTGGAGCAACTTAACGGTTGACACGATCGTATATCTTGTGTTGTGATGAATGTACCTCTGGGTCTTTATAGGGAACCTTTTTAAATTGTGAAAGTTCCCGTGTTCGATCTACTTCACGGATCATAATGTTAGGATGCATTACGTTTGGTAAGTCACGCACGATAGGAACGTGCCCTGCGTCCAACAACTTAAGGGATACAGTACCCCAAGTATGAGATGTGTTTACCATATTTGGTTTTTCGATTTTCGTTCTTGTTCCGTGTTCATTGCAGGTTTTGTATGAAGACGCGATAGAGATACCGATACGGAACTTTATGTTGCAAGTATGATGAAAATTAGTAGTAGAACATAAAATTCCGTATCGGTATCTCTATCGCGTCTTCATACAAAACCCGCAATGAACACGGAACAAAAACGAAAAACGAGAAACCAAATATGGTAAACACAACTCATACTTGGGGTACAGATTTTAAGCCTCATGTGCCTGTAATATCACCGGCAACCGAAACAGAGCAAAGCTGCTTGGCGGCAGAAATAGGCATGGTGGTAGCTTCGTATCCTTGTGATTTAAAAGTATGTAAAAAAAGTGTAAGTTGAATCCATTAAATGATTTCAGAATTATGTAACAATTTACACCTTCATTTTTAGTATTATAAAACTTGTATTCCATAAATCGTGTGTGATGCGAAAGCATGCCACACGCGTGGCTCCGCTCAACAATTTTGGTTTGGCCCACTTAGAAGTTTATTTATGGAAAGTGTACTGTAAAGTTATTGTGATTAGAACAATATGGCTATCGTTTTAAGTATAACTTGTTACCTCATACACGGCTATTGAAAATTCTATTGAATTTAAATCACTACATAGTATAAAACAAAGTCGCTTTCTCTGTCCCTGTATCCCCTATGTATGCTTAAATCTTTAAAACTACGCAACGGATTTTGATGCGGTTTTTAATAGATAGAGTGATTCAAGAGGAAGGTTTATATGTATAATACATGCATAATATAGTAGAGAAACACTGATAATTTTAGAGGTTTCTAATGTGATGTCGTAAATAAACTAATTTTTTTGCTCTTTCATTGCAAACGCTGGCTGAACCCTACGAGATAGATCAAAATAATGTACTACAGTATTGTACACCTTAAAAAGGTCTACAAAAAAGTCCGCGATGGTATATGTTTATCTCTTAGGGATAACCCACAATAACCGTGCGAAGCCGGGGCGGGTCGCTAGTTAATCTAATAAAATAAACGTATTTATTACTCAAACAAAAAACTGAACTAGTTCCATAAATTAACTTTAGAATACAGATAAAACAATATGTTCGCGCGGAATTTGGATAAGGTTATACATTGTGATAGATATTAGCGCACAAGAATAAGTACAGGCTCGAGATATACTCGCTAATAATACATCTATTGTTCAAACAACAATGATCCTTTATGTCATGGGGATGTGTGAAAACGATACCGAATGTGGTTAAACACATGTGAAGGTTTATCCTGAATCCAAGGACAAAGACTGAGAATAGAAAGTTGAAGAGATGAAAAAAAAAATGTAAAGGTTCAATGACTACTTTTAATCCCTATCACAGCCCTAAGTCTGTGTTTTGCTTTCGTTACGTTGGAAATTCGATAAGCGCTTCTATCGGGAGAACTCACGAGTCTTTTTTTATTTTTATAATGTTAGAAATAGAAATATTGAGTGGCCTGGAACAGGATATCTATACATTTCTTTTTGTCTGGGTATCCGAGTGAAGCTACGGGCCGAAGCCAGTTTTTTTTTATACAACTTGTTGGTGGAACAGGCAGATGGCGCATCTGATGCTAAGTGGTGACCATCATCTATAACAAAGCATCTTCTAACTTAACTTATCTTTATCAAAGTCTTTCGTAATAAATATAATAGAAAAAACTGAAAAACTGAAACAGCTTCACGACTTTAATCCCCAGGCACGGTAGATATCTCCTCAAATCTCTTAGTACCAAGTACTAGCTCCAGATTCTTTTGAGGATGTCTAATAGGGGTAGTCAGAGGTACGTCCAAACATTAAATTTGGCGCATACCCACATTTTGCAGTACTTGGTTATTCCATACGTGACAGGTTGCAAGCCCATCGCCGCTGTTAGAGTACTAACTGGTTTCATCACGATGTTTTCCTTCACCGTTTAAGAGCACTGGCATTGCGCACATAAATTTTTCGATAGGAAAAATCCATTGGTGCACGACCGGATTCGATCCCGCGACCTTACGATCGGAAGGCGGGGTCACTCCCACTAGACCACCGGTGCTCTCCGGTATAATAATAGGTAGATATTTAATAATTGAAAAGTCCAATGGAAGTTTAAATTAGACATGCCGTGACTGGTCTACCTTGTTAAACGTTATTTTAACTCAACTAGGTTAATGAGTTTACCAGAAAGGTTCACGCCAGGGACGAATATGCTGAAATGTCATGAAAGCGCTATACTTTATCGTAATTTATGAGCATGGCTTATTCGGTGTGTTCATTCATCATCTGTCTATAAGTAAACTGTTGGACATACCATCATCAGTCTGTAGAAGTCCACTGCTGGACAGGCCTTCCCTATACATTTCCAGGAAGAATGATTCTATAGTATTCCAAGAACCTACTTAGGAGACGCAGCTGCTCATCTCATGGTGCGTTCCCTTAAATTAATTTAATATTATTTTGTAGTAAAAGAGAAAATTTCAACTTATAATACACACGTAAATACACAAGAGTAGTGGAGCTCTTTGTGTAGGGCTCATCAGGGATAGAACTACCACCACGCCTTTTTCTGCCGCGAAGCAGCTTTGCTGTGTTTCGGTTCGAAGAGTGTGGTTGCCGGTGTAACTACAGGCACATGAGGCTTAACATCAGTATGCCTCAAGTTGATGGATGCAGGGCACGTTCCTATCGTGCGTGTCTTACGAGACAATGTTTTGTTATAGGTGATGGTTACCACGTAACATCATGTGGGCTATCTGCTAGAGGTAGTCAGAAGTACGTCCAAACATTACATTTCGTATATACCCACATTTTTCAGTAGTTGGTATTCCATACGTCCTCAAAGAATCTGGAGCTCGTACTTGGTACTAATAATTATTATTGTGATCCTGTTCTATGTATATGAGACCGATACATTAATTATTGAGGTACCAGCGCTAGATTCACCTACCTTATAAGACTTAAGATCCTTGTAGATTGTGGCAGGAACCAAGCCCTAAGTTTGTTGACTGTTCTTCTAGACTTTGATCGCGTGGCACTGGCACCTAGTTTTAAGACGTTTCAAAGTGATCCTTGTGATTTTACTGAATAAATACCTTTTGACTTTGTGATTGAACTGAATAATGACCGTTTCTATTTTGATTGTTATTTGTGGATTAATCACTTCCCCTTTCAATACCATCAATTGAAATTCATTTATAACGTATAGAGTCACATCTTTTATAGCTATCTCCATCTGTCGTAAAGGTCCCGTTCACCCTTGTCCCACAAACTGTTTAGTTAGTTTTTTCACGTCCAGTTTACTGCATATTCTTGCCATATGTTTCATTGTTGATAAATCGCTTCTGTAATAAAACTTGCGATCGGTCGTTGGTCTGAGTCTAGTTAGGCGTGAGGCTAAATTTGGACGTCTTATATGATTTTTCTTATAGCAAGCTTATTGTATCTACCAGAAAATATCAACGAATTATTTTCACGTAAAATCATTAATTTGATGTCAAGATCATTATAGCTTTGCTTTTGATAATATACCTTCGTTACGCAGAATAACAGTACTTTGAAGCACGGATCAAACATTCAGCACTTCCTCAAAGTACCGTTACTTGTGCCAATTATTTTCCTTCTGCAAATCTTATTATCTTTATCAAGTTTTAAGGCTACGATAAAATGAAACACACACAATCAAATGAACTACATATAATGCCAAATGTTATGTTTGGATTGGAGATGCCTCTACTGATCCCTCGGACATCATCAAAGATTTGTTGGTAGCATGAGATCTGAGAGAATTTTAACTTGCTTGATCATAGCCATGCTTGATAAAACTTTATTATAAAGTCAAAGCAAAGATTAGTAGTAAAGTAAACATACTAATAAGGGGAGAATTCTACAGGATCGTTGCAAACGATGTCTGTTATGCAGTTAATGAGGAAACCTGTGATCTTTTAATGGGTCCCTGGCTCTTAATTTGTCTAGTCAGATTATGATACGGTTGAAGTCAGATTATTTTCCTTGAATTTCCACTTTATGATTTAGATGGTGGTTTGACTTCATACTAACTCAGTATGTCTGGTATGTACGACGTACGCGTCTATAAAAATAAATTGATTTCACTCATTTCATTAGGTCCTATAAAGCAAGTGCTTGTTGAGTTGTTGCTATAACTAACTATGCCGTTAATGAGGAAACCTGTGATCTTTTAATGGGTCTCTGGCTCTTAATTTGTCTAGTCAGATTATGATACGGTTGAAGTCAGAGTATTTTGCTTGAATTCCCACTTTATGTTTTAGATGGTGGTTTGACTTTATACTAACTCAGTATGTCTAGTATGTATGACGTACTCGTCTATAAAAATAAATTGATTTCACTCATTTCATTAGGTCCAATAAAGCAAGTGTTTGAGTTGTTGCTATAAGTAAACTAAAACATTTGGTAGTAATGTATGTATGCGACTGTGGGAAATTTATTGGGTATTTTCAGATAAGTTTATTAATAAAGATTCCAATTAAAGCTTTATGTGTGAGAGACTGATAAGAACAGTATAAACATAACTGTTGACTCCAAGTCATACTAATGAACTAAGACAATAACAGGAGAAGCCACAAATTGAAATGAATCAAAGCTCTTTAGCAATAGAGTCCAGGTTTCAGTAGAACAGGGCATCGTAACCCGAAGCTGACGAAGTTAATGACATCACAGGCGTCTTCACGGCGTCAGCTTATTGTGTCAAGGCAGATATTAAGATAAAATCAAATAAAAAGATAAGGCAGGAAACTCGCCAACTGATTCATTAGGTGAATGTTTAATTAACATAAATCGTACTGTTTTGAAGGTGAACTCTAGTTAAGACAAAGCCTTTGTTTCAAATTAAAATATTTGAATGAATGCCAAGGCATGCCTTAACTTAAAGAGTAAGTTTTCTAAAGTAGTCAAGTCTAGGAAACGTGAGGGTTTCTTGGCATAAAAAGTATGATTTATAGTTGGTAGGTATGTAGCAAAAAGCTTTATCCATTACAGTAGATAATTGATTGTTGCAGTCCTATGTATCTCTAATATTACATGGATGATCCTCTTTGGGCTTCGTATCTTCAGAAATCTTAGATAAATAGTATTTATTACTAATTAAAATGAACGTATGTACTTACTAATAAGGTCAAACGGTGAAGAAAAACAACAGTGGCGATAAGGCTGCAAGATTGAAACCTTACGTGCCAAATACAAACTGGAAATCGTGAGCGTGAGGCTACAATAGTTATTAGGCATGCCAGTCTAGTCCCTTAGACCACCCCGAAGATTACGATTCCATGTTATAAACTTTATTGTTTCATGTTGTGGTGATAAGATTTAGAGGGTAATAATGTCCATTACATGAGCCCCGCTGGGGCATTGCAATTATACAATTGCAATGCCCTAGCGGGACGGGGTTAAATGATAATTTATTTTCATCTCCACTTGTGAAAAGCTCTCGATACAATGTGATTGCACACAATTTCGATGACTGCGATTTTTCAAAAAAGAATTTAGTGTTTTTATATCTTTCAACATGTTTAAACGTGCGAGCGAGAGGTACATTAGCTCTTGCCTTCACCTTAAAGTTTAGCAGTTTGGAAATTGTTGCTGACAGATGTTTCTATTGTTACAGATCCCCCTGCATTAGATTTCAATAGACATAGATTAATCCAGCCCACTGTACACCATGGTAGAACAAAACGGGAAATATCGTCGACGAGAGACACGGTAAGCTGTTACCATACTTATAATGTAATTTATTAGAATTATGTGCCCTGGGTATATGGCGCACCCAGGGTAAGAGTGTGTCAATGAACCTATTTATTTCCATTATTTAAATATCGATTTCTTCACTTACTTACGAGTAATGCCGGTTGCAGACCAAGAGCTTAGCTAAGTTAGTTTAGCTTAGCTAAAAGCTGCGTCAGCTATGCAACTAAACCAACTAAGTAGGCATGGGTAAACTGAATCAGAGGCATTAAAAAGAATCGTTTCACTACGGTGACGCGCTAGCTTAACTATTCCCTCTAAACCTTAACGATTCACTGATTCACCGATTCATCGAGTATCCGCCGAGTGCTAAAGTGCCGACTGCGAGAGTTCGGAATCGTTCCAGTGATGTCGGACGATTTCCGTTTCACAGACTACTCCTCTCTCACTTGGAATTAGAGTCTCTCTATCCAAAGATGATATTATACTACAAAATTGGGAAGGCTCTGAATTGAATCTGAGCTGTATGAGCATTGATACTGAGAGTTGTCAATTTTTTTGTTTGGGTTATTACTACTTTGTATGTAGATGATGATTATTATAGATGCCAAATTACTGTAAATATATTGATTTTTCAATCTTACGTATTTTATTTTACTACAGTTTAATTGATAGCCCTAAGCCTGTTTGCCGTATTACTATTTAGTTTAGTCTGTTGGAAATTGTTAATGGCCACTTGTACCTACTAAAATAATTATTAATTTTTGTTAGTTGTAATAAAGTATATTTGGTCTGTTGTGATTGAAATACTGACTATATTTTAAAGCAGTTAAATACAAAGGAATCCCTAAATCAGACCACATTTCAGAATCGCTAAGGAGTATTATTAAATCTCATTCAGCGAGTCAGTCAGCGTCAGCAACTAAATACTTTAAATCTGAATTACAAGCGATTAGTGAATAGTTAAGGTGAATAGAGAATACTTAAGGTGAATTAATTCAGTCTAGTGAATCAGACTCAGTGAATCGTTTCGGACAACTGAATCAAGATTACCCATGTCTACAACTAAGCTTAGCTCTTGGTCTGCGGCATAAAGCTGTATCTGTCATATACGTAAGAGTAGTAGAGCTCTTTGTGAAGGGCTCGTCCGGGGAAGTACTACCACCACGCCTTTTTCTGCCGCCAAGCAGCAACGCTGTGTTTCGGTTTAAAGAGTGTGGTTGCCGGTGTAATTACAGGCACATGAAGCTTAACATCTGTATGCCTCAAGTTGATGGACGGCAGTGCATCGTAGGGCACGTTCCTATCGTGCGTGACTTACAAGGCAATGTTTGTGGTGATTACCACTTAACATCAGGTTAGCCATCTGCCTGTTCCATGAACTAGTTGTATAAAAAAAAACGTAGCAAAACTTGTCGGAATCAGCGCCTCTTTTTCAGCGGAGACCCGTCAGTGCAAATATTTTACATACTTTGGTGAGGACGTAGATCAAGTTTAAGTTCTCTCTATCGGCTGAATCGTTTTCTTTCTTATGGTTGGCCAACTTGAGCTCTTTCTCATGGTAATTACCAACTAGGCAACATCCCATTTAGACAGCAATCAAGCCGGACAGGAAAGTAAGATTGCCGTGACGGTTATCCTTCTGTAATTTCGAATTTAAAGGTACAATTACGACAACGGCGACAGCGATAAGCTATAATGATTTGATTCATAACGTACATGGCAAAATGAATCAAAAGTAAACGATTTAGAGTTCACTTTTTGGTGTTTCCCGTGGAGAGACGCAGCCATGATTATCGCATTGTTGCGTAGATTCTTGTGATGTCCACTGCTCCTAACCTATCTTCTAACTTTGAGGCATACAGGTCATGACCCTTTATATCATACTATCCTACAAGCATTACACGTTTTCCTGCTCTTGTGATTTGGAAAAATGGAGGATTTATGGTCTCAATCCAGTTTTTGTTCGTCAGTCACAGCACTCGGAGATCAACTATTAGTGCTAGAGACTTAAAATTTGGAACCTATACTTAAATATGTAGCGAATACTCTTAATTATAAAAGTTACTGTTGAAACAATGCTCAAAGTTAGCCCCTTCTTCTTCTTCTTTTCGTGTCAAGACACACTCAAACTTTTCTATACCAATATGCTGCCACACAGCGGACAAGAAAGCAGGTGTGGCATGTCCTGTATGGGGGCTCCGCAATTGCATGACCACAATGACTAACACTCAAACTTCAACTTAGCCCCTTGATCGAAGGTTAGCCCTGTCACTTTTTGTCATTACGCATTGGTAAGAGATGGCACTAGTTTAAACACTGATTATCTCTTGATAGATTTTTATTAGTATTCCCGTGTGTTTGTCGCTCGTCGCTGACGCCGGAATGGGACCTTACGTGGAAGCAACGGTCACTAACTTTGCTATTATTGTTGTGTTGAGGTCAGCCACATTAGTGCTTCCGTTCTAATTGTCGAAATTGTTATCACGTTTTACAATGACACAACACTTGTTGCCGTGCAAAAATGTTGCCAACTCAAATGGAAACATTCCGTTCCACACGTTTTTGTACGTCAACGATAAAAATGAAATGTTTATTTGCGAGAAATATGGTTAGAAGTTAGTTCTTAGTAGGTAAGTAGTCGGTATCACATCAAAAGTAAATAAATAAATATTGGTGGACTTTCCACAGCAGTACTCCAGTTTGTTTTTAGTTTTTCGTAACGTCAGGCCTTTTTGTATGCAGACTCGTGACTCAGACTTGGGGTACAGATAGCTTATAAAATCTTTTTTTTTTTTGTTAATCAACAATTCCATACGTGACAGGTTGCAAGCCCATCGCCGCTGTTTAAATACTAACTGGCATTGCACACTTAAACAAAATTTTCGATATTCTATTTGCCCTAGGTGCAGTCTTTCGATATTTTTCGATAAATCTATATATTTATTCGATTCTATTTCGACCGACGATAATACGTAAAAAAACGCTAGGAACTAAGCCGTACGTTTCTTGCCTGTTCTTCTAGGTTTTGGTCGCAAGAACTGGCGGTAGATTTACCTAGTATATGTATAAGACGTTTCAAAGTGATCCTTGTGATTGTAGTGAATGAAGACCGTTTTGATTTTGATAACATTTTTAATAGTGACAGCTCAACCTACTATTTCCAGGACGGCGCACATCACGCCGAGGTGACGGTAACAGTGGACGTGGACGGCGAAGAGTACGTCCTCGATCTGCGGCTGAACCGGGACCTGGTGACCGGAGACCACACCATCAAGTATCAGCGGGACGGGCAGACGGTGCTGCATAAACCTAAGAAAGAGGTAACGGGATAGCTTAGCTTTTCTGTTATAAACTCACGACTCGCACGACTAAAAAAAATACAAAATTACTTAATTTTTGATTCTCGCTCCCTCATTTCAACTTCTATAAAAATTGTGATAAAAGTGTGATAAAAAATCTCAAAGTAAGTTACGGAGAATATCATTTTGATCCAAACACGTTTTCCTATGACAAAAACGTTTTCATAACTTAAGTAAAATGAGAAGAACTTTGGACTAAAATGAAGATACTATAAAAAGAATTGTATATTTTATATTTAGGCCATAGATAGATGAGGGTAGTCCAAGATAGTGTGAAATGACAAAGGCATAGAGTCCTATTCTCAGTATTGGGTTAATTCGGGCTGCGGGCATCACCTAAAGAACAAAAAGTATTTTTTCATAACTGTACCCCAAAGTATGAGTTTTGTTTACCATATTTGGTTTTTCGTTTATGTTCCGTGTTCATTGCGGGTTTTGTATGAAGACGCCATAGGGATACCGATATGGAACTTTACAAAACCCGCAATAAATACGGAGCAAAAACCATTCGTTTTTGTTCCGTGTTCATTGCGGGTTCCGTATCGGTATCCCTATCACGTCTTCATACAAAACCCGCAATGAACACGGAACAAAAACGTAAAACGAAAAAAGAAAAATCGTAAGCAAAACTCATGCTTGGGGTACTGGTTATAAAATATAACGAAAACGGAAAATAAGTATTTATTAGTAACTGATTACAAAACAGTGAAAAAAATTGTTTTTACGTAGCTGGTTACGAATTTAGTTACCAAAGTGGCTGAAGGCATTATTTTGTGCTTTTTTAATGTACTGATATGGCAGATATCCCTATTAGCGTGCTGTTATATGTAGCTATTTTACACCAGCTTTCTTATTCCAGGAAATAGACTTATGCCATTACTCGGGAGTGGTGCGTGGGAAGCCTGGTTCCTGGGTAGCCGTGTCCACCTGCCACGGAGTCAGGGGAGTCATCTTCGACGGACAGAGGATGAGATATATTGAACCGGCTCAAGGTGATTTTAATAGAAGCTCTTGAGGCTCGTCCGGGGAAGTACTGCCACCATGCCTATTTCTGCCGCCAAGCAGCGTTGCTTTGTTTCAGTTTTAAGGGTGTGGTTGCCGATGTAAAGAATCAAATCAGACATTCCATTCAAAAGATATTACGAAATTAAAAATGTTAGCTCGCTTTAAAAATATTATTAGTTAACGCACGGGGCCACTCACTTCTCACTCACTCAGGGAGAAGGGCGTGCAAATGTATGAAATAAGTAGACGCGAGACTGGAACCTACGGTCTAAGTTTATCTTAAAATGTTCGAAAAATTTATATCCATCCACCCATGCAAATGCTGGGACAGACCGCTAGTTGCTTAATAAAGAAAACATTATTACCTATTTAATGTCTGCTAATGGAAGTAGGTAGGAAAATAAGCATATACCTACATTGAACAATGAACCTCAGTACATAATATGTAGGTACTACATATTTTTTCCTCATACGGCGGATATGAAAAATTACCGCTTTGCAAATAATGCAATAACAAATCATGAGTAATTGTCAATGAACGATTATGAACACATGTTTGTTTGTCCTCGGTGGGCATCGAACCCACAGCGCAGAAGGACACTACTAGTTTTTTTTTGTTATAAATTAATACCTAGATACTTAGTAAATATAAAATGGTAATAGTGAGCTGGGCTGATGATAGATCCAAGATCTGTTCAGCGAACCTCTTAAAAAAATAGGCCAATTGAGCTGAAACTTGGTTACCATTATCATGTAAGTAGGGAGTAGTCAGAGGCGAAACATTGTGTTTGGTAGCAATATAAAATTGGAGCCGACATCTTGTTAATTCTGGGCAAACCATTTAGTAGTTAGGTAGTTTATTACAAACAAAATAATTTTAATAACTTAGGTAAATAGGTACTAAACCTACAGGAAACTGGTCTCATCCAGTCTTCCTTTTGCCGTGTCACTAGTCCTTTTGAAACACTGTGAAAGGATTTTAAGAGTGCCTCAAGATGCTCCTCTCGAGCACTTGACACATGTTTTAGATTTTTTTAGGTTCAATGATATGCCGGTTTTCTCACGATGTTTTCCTTCAACGTTTGAGAGTTCTGGCACTGTGCACATACATTTTTGAATAGAACTCATTAGTGCACAAGCTGTTTTGAACCCACGACCTTAGGATCGGAAGGCGGGGCGACTAACACTAGACCCTGTGCTAATTCTTTTTTTTATGACATATAGGCTCTTACCTTATCTTTACCTGCCTACCAACTTAGCTATGTGCCAGTTATGTATTAAAGTTATTTCTCTTTTTCAGGCAATGACATCCAAACCCATCATTACCTGTACGACCACAACGATCTCAATACTAACTACGAGTGTGGCTATGCCGGCGGCGTCTCCAATAACACGAGCTTCGATCCTGAGCTCTCCAGCCGGTACACCAGTCAGCAAGACATGAAGAAAAGTAGAGCTAGCAGGGTGAGCTGAGATGATATATCGTTAAATTACACGGTGACCACTTTCCATCAGGTGGCCCGCCTGCTCACCTGCCAGTTATGGCATAAAAAAGAACCAAAATTTTAAGGTTATACAGTTGGTAGGTCTGCCTTCTGTGCTGTAGGCCCTGGGTTCGATCCCCACCGAGAACCGACATATGTCTGATGAACATAATGTTTGTTATGACAGAAAACTGTTTGACCCAGATAGAGAACAAATCCTACTAATATTATAAACGCGAAAGTTTGTAAGTATGGATGGATGGATGTTTATTACTCTTTCACGTAAAAACTACTGAATGGATTTTAATGAAACTGTACAATAATATAGCTTATACATCAGATAACACATAGGCTACAATTTATTAAGATATTGTGTGAATTGTCCAAAATATGACGATAAGTGTCAAGTGAGTAGGGAAAAATCTTAGACTAAGTATCATATAGACGTAGTGTTACGGTTTTTCGGCGTGTCCGTTTTTTGTTAGTTTGTATGTATTCGCGTGAGTGACTAGAGAAGGGACAACATTGACTAACCTATCGATAGAAAAAGAAATGTATGAAAAAGGCGTTTTAATTGGAATCCAACTTTTTAATTTTAACTGGTTGCTGACTTTTATTGCGAAAGCCCAAAACCATTATAGACACTGGAACACTATCATCGTCAATAATGTTTCCCACATTGCCCTAACCGTGAGAGCGATGTCCATCCCACTCGATACAATTTCTTATGGCCATTTCGTCCATGCATAAGAACATTTTGTAGGCTATCAGTTTTCACGACTAATAGCTTTTATCCACTCCCGTCTTCATTCTGGCCATTTAAGAACCTAAAAAAATAATGTAAAATTTAATAAAAATTGATCCCTCGCGAGACGCCTATAAGGAGTGAAAAATTGAAACTACAACAGAACAGCCGGTCTGACCCACCGCATTAGATATTTCATATCAAAAACGGAAACTTAAATATTATCGATAAAGCTAAATTGGTCGGTGGAAGTACATCTCTAGAACAGAAGACTAAAACAATGCATTTTATTTTGCAATAATTAATGGGTTTACATCATTTTCACATAGGAAAATATGACTAGTACTAATAAAATGTAATTCCTACAGTCTTTATGGGAGAAAAAACGTATTTTTAAAGCATGAAAATAGAAAAAGAATATTACGTATCAAATGACAATTCCGGGTCTTTAACTCCTCCTTTTCTTGTTTTTGATACACAAAACACAGCTTCACAAGACATACTTTCACCTTTTCAAATATATTTTGCCTAGACAATAATAATTCTTTAGAATTTTCACAATTTCTTCCGCTTCACGGCAATTTTGCTACCGACTTTTTCTAGAACGTCAAACAAGATCAAAACATTGCATCAACTGACGGCCACGATTTACGCAGACAGTGAGTGAGTGAGATGGAGTCAGTGAAGTTACATCTTCTTTTCTTTTACTCGTAGCTAGGCTACATGGGATGAACAAAGATAGATGATCACTGTTTGATACACAGTTGTAAAAGGTTGTAAGTCTTATGGCTCTCTCCAGTATGATTAATACCTCCATGGGAAAAATCTTCCATCTTCGAGCTATTCTGGCGTGCGCTGCCAAAACCGATATAGTTATACATATGTAATGTATGATGGATATGTTTATCTTAATGGTCCTACAAAAAAGCGCGCTATATCTTATGTGTAAGCCATTATAGCCAAAATGTCCGGCTCTGCAGTGCTTAATTACCGTATTTCTTATGTTGACAATATTGTTACGTTATTATAGAGCGACTGTAACATCTCAATATTGTCAGGCTGTTATATTTTTCAGACGCGACCCAAAAATTATTTAAGTGATAATTTAGAATAAAGAATTTTCTAATCTAACTTTTATCCTGCATGTAGTTAGTGGGTGTTTATTTTTTTGTCATTTTTCAGTACAAAAGAAGCATAGACGATAACCAAGTCCGCGGGCCGTACAACGCGAACAAACTCTCTCGCTACCTGGAGCTGGTGCTAGTCGCCGACCATAGAGAATACAACGCGAACGGAGAGAGTATACGAACCGTGCACTCGCAGATGATACAAGTGGCCAATATTATCAATTCAGTAAGTATTTTTAGTAGAGCTCTTTGTATAGGGCTCGTCTGGGGAAGTACCACCATGATGCCTATTTTTGCCGTCAAGCAACGTTGCTGTGTTTCGGTGTGGTGGCCGCTGACATTACTGGCACATGAAGATTGACATCTGTATGCCTCAAGTTGATGGACGCAGGGTAGTGCATCGTAGGGCACGTTCCTATCTATGGATATCATTTAAAATCAGGTAGGACATCGGCTTGTTATAGAAGGAAGGAGTATTAAAAGGAAACGTAGGGAAAATAATGAAGGTAAACGCGATAAATACCCGTGTAATACTTCAATATTTGTATCGCATAATATATGATCGCGAGAGTTTAAAAAATACTATTAAAAAAAAGTTAATCTTTACTCTATCATCTTCTACCAATGGATCTGGAATTAATTCGTCAGCATCATCAAAGAATCTACCATTTGCCACTTCATAACTATTATTTTGTGAGCATGAATTAACGTCTTGTCAGCTAGATAAAGTATTTGTCAGCATATGTCAACAACTTGTCAGCATAAATTAACAACTTGTCAGCAGAAATCAACGACTTGTCAGCATCTGTAATTTTTTAATTATCTTCTATTTTCCAGGTCTACTCTCCACTAAACATCTACATAGCTCTAGTTGGAGTAGTAGTGTGGAGCGAGCGAGACGAAATAGTGCTGGAAGAGAACGGCGATACAACTCTAACGAACTTTCTACATTATAGGGAGCAATTGGTGACTGAGATACCTAATGATAATGCTCAACTTTTGACGTGAGTTTGTACCATTTTTTGACAATTAATTAATGTTTTTTTTTACAAATAAACACAGAAAACGACTGACAGAGATGAAATAACACAAAGATAAATATAGGATCATAACTATGTACTACTCTATGCAATAGTGTTATTTATTTTGGTCGCTGAGCAATCCGTTAGCTATAGGTATTGAAACAGTCTTGAATACGAAATGATTTATTTGGATAAGGATTAATATAAAGATATGGATAACATGGTCTGATTTTGGTCGGCATTTCTATCTACTTCTAAAGTGTAAAAACGAAGTTATAGTAACATAACTACGATAGTTCGACATATGGCATCGCTGACTTTTTTCTAGATATTGATGTGTTCTTTAATATTGTAGAACATTTTGGTGTTCTATCGTCAATAGTTTTCGCAGCGCATGCGATGAATGATATTTGATGGCCAAATTTGTTACACCTTGGGTTACATTATTGAAGTTTTAGAAGGGATCTCTATTTTTTTCTAGTAATTAACATAGCCTATGTTACTCAGGGATAATGTAGCATTCTAATGGTGAAAGAATTTTTGAAATCGAATCAGTCGTTTTTGAGCCTATTCATTACATACAAAAATACAAACCATTCCTCTTTATAATATTAGTGTAGATGACACCATTATTATAAATGTAAATATGAGGGTAACTTTTTCGAACAGAAAAATCCATGAGCCTGGCCGTATTATCTAGTTTATCTTGTTTAGTTTTTTTTTTAGTTTAGTTTTTCTAAAGCTAATTTATCTATTTCAGCCGCCAATCATTCACCGGCGGCGTAGTCGGCAAAGCGTTAAAAGGGCCGATATGCACTTACAAATTCTCCGGAGGCGTTTCCACCAACCACTCCACAGTCATAGGCCTAGTGGCCACCACCATAGCCCATGAAATGGGACACAACTTTGGTATGGAACACGACACTGAGGAGGACTGCCAATGTCCTGATGAGAAGTGTATCATGAGCCCTTCGAGTACGTCTGTGGTGCCCGTACATTGGTCCTCTTGCAGTCTGAAAAGTTTGGCTTTGGCGTTCGATCGCGGCATGGATTATTGTTTGCGGTAAGAATTAATGAATCTTCTACTTGTTGTGTCACTAGTTCTTTTTTTTTATACAACTAGCTGATAGAACAAGCGGATGGCCCACCTGATGTTAAGTGGTACCCATCTCCTGTAACAAAACATTGCCTTGTAAGTCACGCACGATAGGAACGTGTGCTATGCACTGCCCTGCGTCCACCAACTTGAGGCATACAGATGTAAAGCCTCATGTGCCTGAAATTACACCGGCAACCACACTCTTCGAACCGAAACACAGCGTTGCTGCTTGACGGCAGAAAAAAGCGTGGTGGTAGTACTTCCCCGGACGAGCCCTTCACAAAGAGCTCTACTACTCTTGAAACTCTACTACTTTCGTAACTGTGTGGTGAAAGGATTATAACCGTGGAACTGGCACCTAATTTCACCTAGCTTTAAGACGTTTCAAAGTGATTCTTGTGATTCAATTGTATAAATACAAACCGATTGAAACGGATTGCAACTAAGTTACATAATTTCCCCACAGGTGTTCAAGGAGTTAATATTGAAATACAAACATTAATAACTAATGTATTTCCAATAGCAACAAACCGGCTCGTCTATTCAACTCTCCGACATGCGGCAACGGTTTCATAGAAGTGGGCGAACAATGCGACTGCGGTCTGGGAGACGCGGCTACTGCGTGCCACGCGTGCTGTCACGCAGACACTTGCATGCTGAGGAGTAACGCTACCTGTGGGGCTGGGGAGTGCTGCGATCTAACGGTAACTAATATAGACGTGGGGTCTGGGAGACGCGGCTACTGCGTGCCACGCGTGCTGTCACGCAGACACTTGCATGTTGAGGAGTAACGCTACCTGTGGCGCTGGGGAGTGCTGCGATCTAACGGTAACTAATATAGACGTGGGGTCTGGGAGACGCGGCTACTGCGTGCCACGCGTGCTGTCACGCAGACACTTGCATGTTGAGGAGTAACGCTACCTGTGGCGCTGGGGAGTGCTGCGATCTAACGGTAACTAATATAGAAGTGGGATCTGGGAGACGCGGCTACTGCGTGCCACGCGTGCTGTCACGCAGACACTTGCATGCTGAGGAGTAACGCTATTTGTGGCGCCGGGGAGTGCTAACGATAACTATTGCGAGTGGGGTCTGGGGGACGGGGCTTCTTTTTTTTTGTTGTGATTATTGGTAGAGTTCTAACGCCATACTACTAGAGAATGCTATGATCTGACGGTGACTTAAGTTAATGATCATCACTAAAACTGTATTGGCGACCCCTAGATGTGTGATATGATAAAAAGAATCATTCGGCGAGAGCGCCCGGTGGTTGCGGGGTCGGAGCGATCATGTATCGATAGTTCTTATCGACTCCAATAATGCAGATCTCTGCGCTTAAACAGTTTATGACCGAGTTCGCAGCGAGTGTTTAATGCGACTTTAATAAATTACCACTTCGTCATAGTTTTTTGTTCTAAAATACATCTATTTCGCAGAAATGTCGACCCAAATCAGCGGGAACCGTCTGCCGGTCAGCGGACAAGGAATGCGACCTGCCGGAGTTCTGCACGGGACACTCGGAGTACTGTCCCGATGACGTCTACAAGATGGATAGCTTGCCGTGTGGCAAGGGAATCGATCAGGTTAATATCAACCTTTTTTTTATACAACTAGCTCATGGAACAAGCGGATGGCCCACCTGCTGTTAAGTGGTAACCATCTATAACAAAGCATTGCCTCGTCACGCACGATAGGAACGTGCCCTACGATGCACTGCCCTGCGTCCATCAACTTGAGGCATACAGATGTTAAGCCTGTAATTACACCGGCAACCACACTCTTCGAACCGAAACACAGCGTTGCTGCTTGGCGGCAGAAAAAGGCGTGGTGGTAGTAATTCCCCGGACGAGCCCTTCACAAAGAGCTCTTTGAAGCTTATTGCTTTGGGCTAGTCAAAGTCAGAGTCAGAATAACAGAAACAGCTTCTAAGAGTAGTAGAGATCTCTGTGTGTGTCTCGTCCGGGAAAGTACTACCACCATGCCTATTTCTGCCGCCAAGCAGCAACGCTGTCTGGGTATTTTTAAATATTTGAAGTATGTTTCGCTTTGAAGTGTGGTTGCCGGTGTAATTACAGGCACATGAGGCTTATCATCTGTATGTCTCAAGCTGATGGACGCAGGGCAGTGCATCGTAGGGCACGTTCTTATTGTGAGAGACTTATGCTTTGTTATAGGCGATGGTTACCACTTAACATCAGGTGGGCCATCTGCTTGTTCCATCAGTTGATTGTATAATAAAAATGTATTTACAAAAAAAAATGTATTTTTGTATTATATCAGCTATTAGTTTTGTACGTTACTCGTCTTTTTATTTGCAGGCATATAAATAAAATATAATAATAAATGTTTTTTTAATACACACACACACACGCGCGCGCGCGCATAACACACACACACACACGCGCGCGCGCACACAACACATACATACACACACGCACAACACACACACTCACACACTGACACTCATTTATTAAGTCATTATTATTGTGGAGTACTTAACTGTCGTCGATTTTTGTTACCTACATTTCTTGTTCTAAAAATGTAAATCTAATTATTTACATTGTATCTTAAGAGCTGTGGATTTTGTTCAAAATTAATAAATAAATTTTGTATTTTGATGTTTACAGGCTTACTGCGTAAGCGGTTCTTGCCGTTCGCACAGCGACCAATGCCGTCTGCTGTGGGGAATGACCGGGGAGAGCTCACATCTCAAGTGCTACACCAGCACCAACCTTAAAGGAACCAAGTATGTTCGAGGACGTTAAGGGGCCGACAACCGTCAAACAACTCTCGCTTGCACATTTCAACGTTTTTGAAGGTTGAAAATTACCGAATGTATGGAAAATCGCCATCAACCAAGTTTTAGAGAAAAATATTATTATTTTTTTCTACCAAAAATCTTAAAATGTTAAAACCTTTTTTATGCGATTTTTTTCTTAATTACATTCAGTGTTTTTATAACTTTATCGGTCAAAAAACCTTTCGCTTGCGCAATGAAGTTGTTTGACGGTTGTTTGGGTCACCCTCTTAAAGTTACCACTATAGACTTTAGGTTCTGATGACGATGGATGAAGAAAACGGGGCAAAGTGGACGTCCTACTAAAATCCTCCTCGTTAAAATATCATTGATTCCAAAATAATGTTAACTCTTGAGCTGAAGTAATTTTGAGCCCTATTTTCAGTGTAATAATTGTTATATTTATTTATTTATTTATTTCAACACTTTCTGCTCGCTCAGTCCTTTCCGCTCGACTATTTGTTGGTGGAAATACAAGTATGCAGTTTATTTTTGCGAGTTAAACGGAGTCCTTAATGACTCCGCTCCGCTCGCGGTGGAGTCCGGGCTTAAGGAATGTAATTTATAAAAAAATATTTGGTAACAAATTAATGTTAATCTTGTTTTCAGTTTTGCCAATCGGTGGGTTTAAAATAATTGTATGAGTATCAAATTTCAATATCTTACGCAATGCTTTAACATAACTGACAACCTCCGTACAGACATCAAAATGAGAGGTAGCGGGTTCGATTCTCGCATCGGGAGAGCCTAGTCTAGTTCTAGATGTCTGGTTGTTCCGTGTCTGGGTGTTATGTAACAAATATCATACTTTCTTAATTGTAGCTAACTTTCATCGGTGACTTCGCTCGCATGGTACTCTTATAAAGTCAAAGTCAAAAGGTTTTTATTCAATAAAATCACAAGGATCACTTTGAAACGTCTTAAAGCTAGGTGAATCTAGGTGCCAGTTCCACGCGACTAAAGCCTAGAAGAACAGGCAACAAATTGGCTTGGTTCCGGCCATTCTTTTGGACATAACAAGGCTATGTGCTATTCCAAGTAACGAGAAACATCTTTTCTGAGTTATGGTCGCGTTAAACGTTAAATATTTATTTTATTCTGTTTTTTAGTATTTGTTGTTATAGCGGCAACAGAAATACATCATCTGTGAAAATTTTAACTGTCTAACTATCACGGTTCATGAGATACAGCCTGGTGACAGACGGACAGCGGAGTCTTAGTAATAGGGTCCCGTTTTAGCCTTTGGGTACGGAACTCTAAAAATAACGGTAACATAATTTTTTACATCTAACGCAATACATTAATTATTTTTACATCTATCATCTATTTGTTTCATTTACAAATCGTAAATCTGCCGCGGTACACCCTGTACAAGGACATAAAAGCGAGCACTTTACAACCCGATGCGTATCCTTTGTACATGAATTTCGAATTTGCTATGATTTGTGCTCTTCTCTTGTCGTGTCACTAGTTTCTTCTTAACGAAACAGTGTGGTGAAAGGGTTTTAAGTGCGCCTCAAGAGGCTCCTTTCGAGCACTTGACACATGTTATAAAACTTTTTAGGTTCCACGATATGCCGGTTTCCTTCACCGTTTGTGAGTACTGGCATTGTGCACATAATTTTTTTTGAACTGAAAAACTCATTGGTGCACGACTGGTTTCGAACCCACGACCTTAAGATCGGAAGGCGGGGCCGCTACCACTGGACCACCAGTGCTCTTTTTCTTTGTGCTAATTCCACTCGTACCACTTGAGCGAAGTCACTGGTGAAAGCTAGTTATGAACAGAGGAAAATGTTTTTGATTCCCTATTTTGGGATCAGCAAGGCTGTTTTAAAACATTCGGAAAGGCCATTTTTTTAAAATAACATCCCAAAAATTATACATTTTTGGGTTATTTTAAAAAGAAAATTGTGAAATCCTTAAATGTAGGTAAACACTATAAAACGAGTTTTAAGAGTAGTAGAGCTCTTTGTGAAGGGTTCGTCCGGGGAAGTACTACCATCACGCCTTCTGCCGCCAAGCAGCGTTGCTGTGTTTCGGTTTGTGTGTGTGCCTTCAAGAGTGTGGTTGCCGATGTAATTACAGGCACATGAGGCTTAACATCTGTATTCCTCAAGTTGATGGACGCAGGGCAGTGCATCGTAGGGCACGTTCCTATCGTGCGTGACTTACGAGGCAATGCTTTGTTATAGGTGATGGATACCACATAACATCAGGTTGGCCATCTGCTTGTTACATCAGCTAGTTGTATAAAAAAAAACTAATCTAAACTTCAGTTTCTGTATTTTTGCAGCAGTCAAAAAAAGTGCGATATATTTGACGTTTTTGATTGGAAACTTTTCTGAATGTTTAAAAATAGCCTTGAACAATTTAAGTTTCATAATGACTTTGTATGCTATTTCAATAAAATCGCAAATAAATATACTGTGAATAATAAAAAATAAAAATTAAGTTAAAATTGCTGAATCGGTCAATAATAATTGTTATAAACATTGATAAACTAAGCTCTACTGAACGGCTGTGGTCATGGCACATATGGATTATCGCTTAAGATATTAATTTCACATATCTTTTACAATAAATAACTTACCAAGAAAGATTATTGTATATATTTATATAATTTATATAAAATTAAACAATGTGCTTTGACCACGGCCGGTAACGGTATCACTGTTGCTATTATATAAAGTGTAATTATGTATTAAGCTGATACATAGTGTCATTAATAATTGTTGCATTAGGGCTTCTAAACTCCCTTACTGATTCAATCCCAATGCACGGTAGACATCCTATCAGATGGTACCTATTCAGGATCCCTGTTGGCGAAGGGTAGTCAGAGCCACGTCCGAACACTACCTATGACATGTCCTGTGGCAAGTGCAGTGCAAAATTGTAGTGTAACCACCTTATTGCAAGCTGTACTACACTGTGTATTGAGATATGTCTACCGTCGGGAAAAACATTCGTGAGCCTAATTAAGACGCTGACAACCGTCAACCCTCTCGCAAATTTTGACATTTTCAAAAAATAAATCTGAAATTAGTTATAAAAAATGCCAACTTATGCTTCAATAAAAGATTCGAAAAAGACTAACTAAGGTTGAGATAAAATATCACTTGGGATCCAAGTGGTATTTCTAAAAATTTATCTCATAAAAAATTATCTCATTTATTTATCTCAAAAAAAGCACAGCTGTTTCATACATTTTAGCCAGGTAGGTATTGAACTTTTGTATGAAACAGCTGTTATTTTATTCGCGTTTACAGTGTTGGTTCCTTAGAAAAAGTTATTCATATTGATGGGTACCTTAGCCCCCTGAAGTTTTAAACCCAATTATTGGAACATCTTGTATAACTTTATAATATTTAATTTTATATAACTTTATAATATTACATTCTATTCAAATTAAGAGCTGTGGATTCTGTTAAATAAAAAAAATAAAAAAATCATAAAATTCATAAAAGAATAAATAAGCGGTTGTCAGCATTATAAGTAAGGGAGTTGCTTGCTTGCTTCTTAACATTATGTTACATGTCTGCTTATATAGAAACGGCAACTGTGGGTACGATCCAACGCGGCAAGTCTACAAGCCCTGCGACCCAGCTGACTCCCTCTGCGGCATGTTACAATGCCGGCATTTGAACGAACGTCTGGAGTTCGGAATGGAATCCGTGGCATTCCTCTCCGCTATTTTCATCAACAACAACGGTAAATTAATTACATGTATCTTTATCTCTTTGTGTTCATTCAAGGTTTGGAAACTGTGGGGTCAATTCGAGGGGTGAATATCAGAAGTGTGATCCGAAGCATGCGTTGTGTGGACGATTGCAATGCAGACATTTGAATGAGAAGCTACAGTATGGTGACGCGGGTTTGGTTGAGTCGACTTTGTGGACTTTCACATCTGGTGGTAAATTGTTTGATTATTTTCAAGTTATATTCGGCTTTTATACAATGGATGGTTTTAGGAGATGCAGGCCAAAGAAAAGATGGAAAGTTTATTTTTCATACTACCAAGTAAGAAAACGAGCGTACGGCCCACCTGATGGGAAACAGTTACCGTAGCCTATGGACGTTTGCAACACCAGAAGTGTCGCACGCTTGTTGCTGACCCTTTAAATATTTTAGCACGCCTTTTTTGGAGAACCCTGAATGCTGTATTCTCCAGGGAAAACATCCGCACGGAGCGCATTCCACAACCTTAGAGTGCGCGGGAGCAAGTTCCTCTGAGACCGAACGGTGCGCGACCATCCTGGTGAATAAAAGGAGTATGAAAGGAGTGAGCGCCGAGATGACGATGGATAGAGGAGAGTGGAAGAAGAAAACCTGTTTTGCTTACCCCACATACCCCACACTAGATCGATAGATCGATAATTCAAAGTCAAAAGGTATATATTCAATAAAATCACAAGGATCACTTTGAAACGTCTTAAAGCTAGGTGACTCTAGGTGCCAGTTCCACGCGACCAAAGCCTAGAAGAACAGGCAACAAACTTACGGCTTGGTTCCTACCGTTCTTTTGTATGATCCTTTTACAATGTAATACTAGTAGTTCGCCCCGAACTGAGATCTCGTGATGCGACCCGACGAACGCACCAAAACTTTGAGTAGGTGATAGTCAGAGGCAAGTCCAAACATTATGTTTGGACTTTTTTCTGACTACCGCCTACTAACTTGGTACGGTAACCAAGTTTCAACTCTACTGGCCTATTTATTGAAGAGTTCCGTTGAACAGACCTTGGCTCCATCATCAGACCTGGTCGTTGTTACCATTTTATGAGAACTGAGTACCTCCTTAATTTATTTCAAGAAAAAAAAATAAGAAAAAGCAAAGTAACTGGCCGACCAGTAGAAAAACCTTGATGCCAACGAAACTCTTAGAGATGGGAGCTCTTTGGTCGCTGGTTATCTTAATTTAACTTTTTTGTTGTATCTCAAAAACCGAGCGTCCAAGAAAAAAAGTAAAAATTGTTTTTGAATGTCCAAACAAAGCCCTTTCGTATGACGTGTAACTTGATTTTTTAAGTAACTTTTTTTATTTTTGCCCCCTTAAAAAACCCCATATCTTAAAAACCCTTCATCCGATTTTACTCATATACTTACCAGTAAATTTCTCAAGTACAAGCTGTCGTCTTATCAAATTTCATGCAGATCGGATCAACGGTTCGAAAGTTATGGCCAGACAAACATACATACATACATACATACATAAAATGCCAAATCGCCCAAGTTGAAACTAGAATCTTCGTTCGCTTCGCTCACTCGATCAATAATATATTATTGAAGTTTAGTGAGGCGTAGGCATAGAGAAAAAGGTAAACATAATCGATAGATCGATAGTTTCGATAGATAGATATTTTTATGTTTTTAAGAGTGAAGGTACGAATATCTTCTAGGTAAGCTTGCTACACCGTCGAACGATGAGATTGCGGTCGAACGTTTTACCTAAAAGATGATTTAAAAAAAAAACTAGTTACCTAAGCTTTGCTTTAAAAAAACCATACCTAAAATAAAAAAAGTAGTAGAGCTCTTTGTATGTGGCTCATCATGGAAGTACTGCAGAATTAGGCATGGGGGCCTAATTCGTGACTTACGTGCAGTTGCCCCTCCCTGACCCCCCTTGGCGACGCCCTTGTCTGGTTCCCATATTACAAGCTGTGTGAAAAGTCCGCAAATATTTATTTACTTATTTATTTACTAGAGGCCTGTCCCAGCTTCGCATGGGTGGACATAATTTTTTTCAGAATTTTAGGATAACCTTAGATCTTTCATACATTTGCACGCCCTTCTCCCTTGGGTTACATTATTGATGTTTTATAAGGGATCCCTATTTATTTCTAGTAATAAATATAGCCTATGTTACTCAGGGATAATGTAGCATTCTAATGGTGAAAGAATTTTTGAAATCGGACCAGTCTTTTTTGAGCCTATTCGTCACATACAAAAATACAAATCTTTCCTCTTTATAATATTAGTGTAGATATGTATAAGCAGTAAGTATACTCGCGATGTTTTCCAGCGTTATAAGGGCCCATGTGAAATATTGTTTTACTGTAGGTACAATAATACCATGCCGCACTGCCATCATTGACCTGGGGATCAGCGATATGGACCCGGGTTTGGTTCCCGACGGTGCTAAATGTGGACATGAGAAGGTATGTAGACTTTAAGATTATTGATTTAGAATAGAATAGAATCATTTATTGCACTTATGTTGTTACTTAATGATCTTAAAGTAGATACATTATTCGTTTCAAACATAAACCCTGTTAGGGCACAGCAATATTCCACTAGGGGCACTATATTATAGTTATATTATAGTATATACATATTGTTCTTAAATTATTAACCTAAGAGTCTGTTAAGAATTCATGTAATGAATAAAAGCATTTTTCAAACATTTTAAAATAAAATTCCTGATAGCATTAAACATGAATTTATCATGTTTAATGCTATCAGGAATTTTATTATATGGATATGTTCTAGTACTAACTTATAATATAACCAGCTAGTGTTCGACAGGCCTCACAGCTCAGTTGGTAGTAGCTCTGCCCTCAGCGGTGTCGGCTGTAGGCCGTGGGTTCGATTCGCACCGAGAACAAATATTTGTGTGATTAACATAGATTTTTGGTCTCTGTCTGTGTGTTATACAATAATATAAGCATGTTTATACAAAAAAGTATAAAAGTATTATACCAACTATCTGTCATTACAAAAATGATAGTTCTCGGTGGGGATCGAACCAACGGCCTACAGCGCAGAAGGCAGAGCTGCTACCAACTGAGCTGTGAAGGCCGTCTGGGCTGTAAGGGATTTAGATAAATTAAAATATGATTATGACTATGATGAAGCGTGGGACGCCCAGGGCCGGATTAGGCAACTGCCTAGGGGCCCCGCACCGACTAGGGGCCCACGGGGGTCTAGTCAATGCGGATCACGCACCAAGAATAAAAAACGTTTCATTCGTGAGATTCCCCATCTCTTACATCCGGTAATCCGGTAATGTTGCCATAGAAAAAATGATTTTACTTGCTGTAAAAATGATTTTACTTGCTGCCCCGAAAATTGCATTGCCTAGGGGCCCAGATTGGGTTAATCCGGCCCTGGAGACGCCTTCCTAACCGATGGACTGACGACATTGTCAGGATCGCGGGAAGTCGGTGGATGGAGAGGGCTCGGAATCGTTCTTCCTGGAAATGTATAGGGGAGGCCTATGTCCAACAGTGGACTTCAGCAGGCTGATGATGATGATGATGAAATATGATTATATTATCAGATGTGTATGAGCCAAAAATGCGTGAGCGTCGAGTCAGTGCGACAAGCTATCTACACGGCGGAGTCCTCAGTCTGCCCGTCCAACTGCTCAGGAAATGGAGTCTGCAATTCACTGGGTACGTATTACTTGGTGGTGTTACCCGCTCTAGGCCCGGCATACCAGTGTTGCACTGTTACCTACGTAAAATAGGTCATGATTTAGGAGATAGAGTCCTATTTTAACAAACACGGCGGAGTCCACAGTCTGCCAGACCAACTGCTCAGGAAATGGAGCCTGCAATTCACTGGGTACGTATTACTTGGTGGTATTACCCGCTCTAGGCCCGGCATACCAGTGTTGCACTGTTACCTACGTAAAATAGGTCATGATCTAGGAGATAGAGTCCTATTATAACAAACACGGCGAAGTCCACAGTCTGCCAGACCAACTGCTCAGGTAATGGAGTCTGCATTTCACTGGGTACGTATTATTTTTCATTTAATTTAATTTATTCAGTTATAATTATTTTAGGAATTATATTTAAATTATTATTTTCGACAGCCTTCACAGCTCAGTGCCCACATTTCAATTTCCCTTCACATTTCAATAAATGTTACGTTTGCTATCGAATAAGGTTTTGCTTGTTTTTACAACACGTCACAAGCAATAACAACTAACTCAGTGTATTCTGTCTATTCAGTTTCAAAAGGTAATATGTGCTCGTGATTAGTTGAACGAATCAAGTTGAAAACTGACGAACCTTTTCATTCCGTCACTGTACATGCTGTTTCCTATAATATTGTTTATTGAACAGGTCATTGTCACTGTGATGCCGGATTTGCTCCGCCGCTGTGCGCCCTGCCCGGATCAGGAGGCTCCTACGATTCCGGACCGGCTTCTGATCCTAGCGGTAAGATTTCCCACCTGACGTTACGTGGTAACCACACAGCATTGCCTCGTAAGTCACGCACGATAGGAACTTTCCCTACGATGCACTGCCCTGCGTCCATCAACTTGAGTCATACAGATTTAAAGCCTAAAAAAGTATACAAGGTGTTCCAATACTTGTATTTGGACACATTTTAGCCAGGTAGGAATTGAACAGCTGTAAGTATGAAACAGCTGTGTTTTTTTTTCGCGTTCACAGTGTTGGTTCCTTAGAAAAAGTTATTCATATTGATGGGTACTTTAGCCCCCTGAAGTTTTAAATACAAGTATTGGATCACCTTGTATAAGAATTATATCACCTAACTAGTTTCCCATGTTACTTTGCTTAGTTTAGGGCTAGATAGTGCGGTGTGGAAAGTCAACTAACAATAATTTATATATATAATTTTTTATATGTTTAATTTGAAAATGAATTAATAAACTAATGAATATATTTCTATCCGCAGTGCAAAGAAACTTCATGATCGCGATGTACGTGATTTTCCTCGGCATCATCCCGCTGATCCTTCTCGTCTTGTTCCTGATCTACTATTCTCGGCACAACGTACCTCTATGGTGGAAAAAACCCCGCAAATCGTACGTACAATTACTACTTTGCAACTGTAAAAATCTCAAAGACAAATCCTTAAGTCGCTTCAAACGAAACGACTCCAACGAAGAACATATATTCGACGGTGAAATTAGAAAACCCAAACAGGCAAAGAAAGTAGCCAAAATACAGGCCAAAAAAGAATTGAGTAAACCTAGTCGGAAAATTAATAAGGATGATATAAAAATTGCTAGTGGAGAGGATTCAGTTAAGCTATTGGCGAAACCTAAGCCATACGGAGGGAATGTCGGAGCTCGGAAGATCGACAAAGATGATATACAGATTGCTCGTGGGGAGGTTAAGCCATTGGTATCGCCTAAGCCATTAAGAAATAACCCTCACAACATTAATAATAAAGATGATATACAGATTGCTTCTGGAGGGGTTAAGGTTAAGCCATCGGTGTCGCCTAAGCCATTTAAAAGTAACTCTAATTTAACTCGGAAGGTTGATAAAGTTGATATACATATTGCTGGTGCAGGGGTAAAGGTTAAGCCATCTGTTTCGCCTAAGCCATTGGGAAGCAAGCCTAATGTGGTTTTGGTTAAGGGTTTGGCTTCGACGACTAATGAGAATCTAAGCAAACAACGCTTGTATAGTGTGGGTGATGGAAGCGGGGTGTAAAATAGTAGATTGTATCTCAAGGGTTAAAGTTGAATGAATGAATGAATGAATGAATGAATGAAAATTCTTTATTGCACACCTTACAAACTAACAAAATAGGACAAATTATAACAATTATAGAAAAAAAAAATGTACAATGGGCGGTCTTATCGCTAAAAAGTGATCTCTTCCAGACAACCTTTGGATGGATAGGAGCCTGGAATAATATGGTTGGTTAGAGTGCACTATAAAATTAAAAATATCAAGGGTATAAAAAAAATATTCGATATTAACAAATAAAATAAATAATATAAACCTATAAACTATACTTAATACAGAGCAGAGTTGAATACAAAGCAAGCGAAATTGGTAACTAGGATCCCTCGCTGACGCTCAGAATCATATTACCTTTTACCACCATTAAATAAACGTCAAGACATAAAAAATTCAACTCCAAGAGCGTGGTGGTTACTTTTGGGAGGCTTGCTGAGTGTTTGAAATTACAAAAATGATCAAACACTAATTTTAAATCTATTTTCAGTTAAATAAACTCTCTTTCGAATCGAATCTTCTCGAATGGAAATGATGCAAACATAACCTTCTTGTAAACTCCACTTGGAAATTTTGAATGAAAAAGTAATGCTGTTTTTAACAAACGATGTAATCAAACTAGGTGTTTATGAAGGTCTTATTTTAAAATACTCTATACTCTATAGTCGATAATGCACTGCTTTGCAAGACACTATCCTTCACTATAGGAATGTACCCTACGATGCACTGCCCTGCATCCATCAACTTGAGGCATACAAACTTTAAGCCTCAATTGCCTGTAATTTCACCGCCAACCGCACCTTTCAAACCGAAACACAGCACCGCTGCTTGGCGGCTGATATAGGCATAGTGGTTGTACTTCCCTGGTACGTTCATACCGGGGCAGACAATGCGTTTGGTGTGAATGCATCCTAATAACACGTAATTAGCAATAATTTAGAATTCAAAGTCACAAGGTAAATTGTGATATTTTTATGTACTTAATAGTGGCATTTCTGTTGCAACATCTAACTAAAATTGAGTCATAATGAAAGCTCTTATTGTGTTCATGCTAAAGTCCAAATTAACATACCACCTCAGACTGACAATCTCATTTAAGAAAAAACTGTTGAGGGTAGTTTGACGTGGATTAAGTCGACACTTAAAATAGTGCTGACGTAAAAATACCAACGATTGAATAAAAAATTGTTAGTCATAGGTGTTATGCTAATTTTAACTTTAGTGTTAATAAGATAGAACTTTAATAGTTTACGCAATTTTAGATACTTACACTCTTATTCATATTTTTCGCTGAGCGCTCCATTAGCTCATCAGACCGATAAGTCTGTTGCTGTCTCTTTTCGTTGGCATGAAAGTGACAGTGACAAGTATACTCTATAGAGCCGCTATAAAATGGCAGGGAATATGCTTAAGGGCCTTAGCTTTTATAACAGAATTGCGACTAATTATTTTGGGTAGTTGCTTTACGATTATTTGTATAGATTTTGATTTTAAGTTAGTTTTTATATTTTTGTTAAAATCATTAATTACATTAGCATAATACTCAATGAAGTAAGTCTCTAATTAATTAAGAAAAAAAACACTTAGGAAATAATGTGCATGAATATTTTACTATTTCACTTCCTGTCTTAAATGTGGGCATGTACTGAATGTAATGTTTGGACGTGCCTGACTACCCTCTTAGATATATACCGTATATATATATAGTACCGTCTGAGAGGATATCTACCGTGACTGGGGATTACACTTGTGTGCCTATTTCATTTGTTTGTCTTGTCTATCTATTTTTTTAAACATATTATGGAACTTTTTGACTTATTTTAAAACGTTCTACTTAAAAATATGAAAAAAATATTAGTAAATAATTTAGCCTAGAAATTGACTTTGAAATAAAAAATTAGTCAGAAATTTCCGGATCATAACTCTACGGCCGGTTTCTGAAAGCTCGATCAAAACTAATCGGATATTAAGTCGCTCGCCATTTCAGCTATTACATCGAATTAGATAGAGATAGCAAGTGACTTGACATGCGATTGTAGACGCGTTAAACACTCGCTGCAAACTCGGTCATAAATCATCGTAAGTAGTAAGTGAGAGTACTCGGCGCGGGCGCAAGCACGTTAGCGATAAAAAGAATGACTCACCGAGAGCGCCCGGTGGTTGTGCGGTCGGAGAGGTCATGTATATATGATAGCATAAACAAAAGGATCGTGCCGTTCTCCTAAGTGCGAGAGAGAGAGCAATATTGCTGTCTCGTTCCGATAATTTATGACCGAGTTCGCAGCGAGTGTTTAACGCGACGTTTTGATCGGGCTTTCAGAAGCCGGCCGTAAGTCTTTGTAGTAGTATAATATTAATGTTTGCAAAATAAAATGCACTTTTCTATTAGTTGGCTCATTTCTTCCTAATTGCTTGTAGTTTTAGAACATTGGTGTGCATAATGTTGCATAGTTTGGATTATTGGTGAGTTTTTGCATCGGTATACGCTTTGCATGTAACGTTTCGCAACTTTGCACTATTTATTTATTTATTTTTGACAGCCTTGACAGCTCAGTTGGTAGTAGCTCTGCTTTCTGCGCCGTAGGCCGTGGGTTCGATCCCCACCGAGAACAAACATTTGTGTGTTGAACATAGATGTTTGTTCTCTGTCTGGATGTTATGTAATATTATAAGTATGTATTTACAAAAAAAAGTATATATGTTATGTATGATTATATCAGCTATCTGGTTCCCATATTACGAGCTTTGGCTTAGTTTGGGGCTAGATAGTGCTGTGTGGAAAGTCCTCCAATATTTATTTTTTTATTCCATAAAAACGTCATTCTTCTTATAGTGTCTCTAGTTTCTTTCAAAACAGTGTGGTGAAAGGTTTTTTTTTAATTCAACTATGGAACATGCTGATGGAACAAGCAGATGGCCCACCTGATGTTAAGTGGTAACCATCACCTATAACAAAGCATTGCCTAAGTCACGCACGATAGAACGTGCCCTACGATGCACTGCCCTGCGTCCATCAACTTGAGGCATACAGATGTTAAGCCTCATGTGCCTGTAATTACACCGGCAACCACACTCTTTGAAACAGTGTGGTTCTTTCGAAACGGTTTCCTTTCGAGCACTTGACACATGTTTTAGAACTTTTTAGGTTCTACGACATGCCGGTTTGTAAAAAAACTTAGTGTTGAAAGGAGCCTCTTGAGGCGCACTTAAAATCCTTTCACCACGCTGTTTCGAAAGAAACTAGTGACACGACAAGAGAGAGATATAGAAACGATAAGATATTTTCCTTCTCTGCTACTGAGAGAGAGTACTGGCACTGTGCATATATTTCTGAACAGAAAAATTCATTGGTCTCTGTATTTTTGTGACGGGACAAGGAGAGCGTCCACTTGATGTCGAGCGCTTACCCGCCTATAACAACTGCATTCTTATAGAGCGCGTCCACTGAGCACGCTAATCTTCGCTTTAGTGGATGCTAGACTTTCGAGCGTTTGTTGCATGGTGTTACAAATTCTTACTAATATTATAAACGCGAAAGTTTGTAAGTATGGATGGATGGATGGATGTTTGTTACTCTTTCACGTAAAAACTACTGAATGGATTTTAATGAAACTTTACAATAATTTAGCATATACATCAGAATAACACATAGGCTACAATTTATAAAGATATTGTGTGAATTGTCCAAAATATGACGATAAGTGTCAAGTAAGTAGGAAAAAATCTACCATCTGCGCAGACGAAGTCGCGGGCACCAGCTTGTGTAACATAAACGCATGTTTTGATCACCATAATACCTTAGTGTTTGTCAAAAGAGCTTGAAAAGCATGATAATGTTTTAGGAAACGATTTAACTCATTCACAACTAAAACATCAATTTATACATACTAACACAAAAATCATCTTTATTTGTATACAACTAAAGTTTACTTTCCTCCACAGGGCGCAGTCTCCGAAAAAAGCGAGTCTACAACACAGGATCTCTCGAAGCGCGAGCAAATTCGCCGCAAACTTTCAAAATAGCGGTCAAACTCCGTCTCAGCCCATCGTACACACTGTGTCGAACCCTGACGATATGAGCTCAAGCCTACTTCGATCGGACTCAGATCGGAGTCCTACCGGTGCGATCAACCCATCCGTCAACTTCTTCGGCAACTTCAAAGGCTTCTCTCTCGCTCCTATCGAAAAAACAGAGGAAAATGTCGATAAAAAGGTTAAAATCGACCCGAAAGCGAAGAACGAATTGTCGAAAAGTGCAAAGATCACGCCGGTACACCGAAGCAGCAGTAACAGTCAAAGCATTATTAACCAAGGCGTGTTGAAACCTGTTTTGAGGTCGGCACCTCCTTTGCCGGTTGTCCCGGCCACAAACAAAAGTCCCAACTCTAGTCCTTCAGTGAAAAGAGTTAACAGTGTCGTCCAAAACAGAATTAAGGCGCTCGTTGCTTCCGAGAAGGAAGAAATGACTTCGGTCAATACAGCTCCCGTTGCAAGACCTGTTATATCAAGCCCTATTCTAGAAGCCTCAACTTGCACAGCCAAGGAACTAATATCACCGTTGCAAGGTTCAAAAACCTTGGGCCCTATTCGCGCCGCCCCTACTTTACCTACCATATCACCCGACCTTCCCAAAAGACCTCTTAGTATGCACTCGAGTGCATTCCCAACAAAGCCGTTACCCGAAGAACCGAAAAAAGTAAAGGAGGGAATCTCACTGAACCGAATAGCTTCGTTCCTAAAACACGACAAACCGAAGGAGAAGGAACGAAAACCGGTCGAGAGGAGTCACTCGCTACCGAAAAATCCCAACCACCTAGTGAAAGCTAAATCCGACAAAGTAGCTTTACGCAACCTACAGATATCCAACCCAATACTGCAGAAAGATACCCCGTTACAAATCAACACGGTGCCCGTAGTCTCGGATTCTGAAGACGGGGATGACCCTAAATCCTTTGTCAATAGAGCTCAAAGTATGAGAGCTCCGGGGGCTCAAAAACCAGTTATACAAAGTTTCGGGTCCATGCGTCAAGCTCCCGGGGTACCAAGACCTTTATCCATCGTAGGTAGACCCACTGCACCACCGCCGCCTTTACCAAACGACAGAGAATTAGACAAAGATCCAAAATCCGCCGATTATGTTGATTGTATTGAAGAAAAACAAGCCCCATTAGCCCATATAGACGAAGAAGCAGGAGATAATATATACGCTATCATAGAAGAGAGTCCTTTGAAATCCAAGCCCTTACCAGGCGTCCCAACTGTGGTCAAAACGGTCCCACAACCACCTCCGGTAGGTTACATCGCCCCCAAACCTATCACATCAGCCTCGGGAAGCAATGAAAGCATGGGACTGCTAGGAGAAATCGTTGACGAAATTCAAAATAGGAATTTTGACTCCATATACTCAGCGTCTACGCTGACCAGAAAGAAGAAAAAAAAGGATAGCGATAATAATAACAGAGATAGCACTAGTACGTACTCAAATGAGCATTATAAGACCCCAGAGAGTGTGTACAGTAACTCTGGCGCGAAATCAACGGTCTCTACAACTAGTAGTGGGTATTTACACCCGTCTGCCGTAAATGTACCAACTTATCATAAGAAAGAAGATGAGAAACTGGACAACGGAAAAGCGCCTCCATCTCCAACGCTGAAAGGTCCAAATTCGAAAATACCGACGTTCGCAAGACAAGTGACGCCACCTGGTTTACGAAACACGACAACTTTCAGGAACGTGCCGCAGTCGCCAAAAAACGTTGTGAAAAATACTAATTTGACGGCGAAAATATCTAACAGTCCCGATGTGGTTTCGAGTTGTACAGTGCCTGATATTAAAAATGTAAAAGCGCCGGATATTATTAACAATAATAAATTGCCCAACGAAGCTCCTAAAGTGGCATCCAAGCCTTCCATCACAGCAAAACCAAACGACAACCGGCCACCGCATCGACAAGCGCCATCTGTTGAGAAGAAACCAACACTAAAAACCGCCCCCTCTCTAAAACCAGTCAACACGTCCACAAATCTAACAAATAAGCAACAAAGCGATAAAAACGCTCCTCTAAACCGAGCCAACTCCAAAATAGAAGCTAACGTCAAAGCAATAGCGGACAATTTGAACAAAAACAAACCTAAAGTGGTTACAAAACCCGCCACGGTAGCGAAGCCGGAAACGAACGCGAAACCAAGCGTCAAACTGACGCACAAACCGTCAAATGTTGCCAGTTTACAGCAGAAATTCGAAAATAGAAAGTCTTTAGGGAAAGAAATTACCACCGCAAAGAAATAAATTGAGATCAGAGTAATAATAAACACCTAGAGCACGGCCGACGCTGGCGTTGGTGACTATTTTATTCATACCTCAAAGTCAAAGTCAAAAGGTATTTATTCAGTTGAATCACAAGGATCACTTTGAAACGTCTAAAAGCTAGGTGAATCTAGGTGCCAGTTTCAAGCGACCAAGCCTAGAACAGGTAACAAACTTACGGCTTGGTTCCTAGCGTTCTTTTGTATGATCCTTGTGACAATGTACCCAATCACGCATTCAAAGATACCCTCTATGTTGCTCACTATTACTGCTCTGATTTTGAGCTAATTTTGCAGTGTTATTTAATGTAATTTCTAGTCGAATATATTACTTTTTTGACGGTTGTAATATTTACAAAGTATGTATGGATCTGAATGCTAATTGATACTCAAGAAAAAAAGACTAAAAATATACACGCAATATTTTAATGTAGTCGAAAAGGCAGCTAGAAAACGCAGCTTGAAATGGAAATTATTTACAACAATGTTTAGAAGGTGTTCATATTTTGATATGGGGTTCTTTAAATAGTTTCAACTATATTTTTTAATTGTTTGTCGATTGAGAAAAGTTTTGTAAGTAAGCGCTCAGAATGGAAGAGCTGAAACGTGTGCGCTTAAAAATTTTAGTACGCAAGAAGCATTTTGATTAGCATTTTGTCTAAATGTAATGAAATTGCATTGGTGATATTACAATTATGTAAACATAACTCGATTTAATGCCGATGTAGCTGTTTAGTTAGATCTTTGGGTTGATTACCTAAAAAAGAAGTAAATACTTTGTTCACACAAAGGACTCCAAATCTATATTTTATATAATATATAAATATAGATTTCGGATATTATATATTATATAGAAAGAGGCCTGATAATACATAAAACTAAAAACAAAACTCAGGCTTAAAGTAACGGTGAGAACTGTAATTAAAAAAAACTGGAAATAATTTGAATTACTCGTTCAAATTGGTAAAAAATGCAGATATTAATCAACCATCAACTTCTTCTGATTTAGCATTTACAAGTACTTCTTTTTTAGCTTTTTTTTGGCACGAAATGCTATAGACCGTTCTGGCTTGTCCAACTACCCATTTTCAAAAACCAAGGTGGCAACACTGCGTGATAGTCGATTGTCGTTTTTTCAAAAAAGCTTTTTATAGCCTGTCGAAAGCCTTATAGCAAATCGAAAAGTTATATTTACAAAATTGTAATATCACTATAAAATTATAATAATTGTACATAACTAAACTACCTTAATTATTCCTCATAGTTGTTATACTGTCAAGTGTCTTATAATAGTTTTAATTGTATTTTTATAAAGACTATAGTTTAAAATGTATATTATAATGTTAAAGCGAGCGTTGAAATTGTAAGCGTGATTTTATGTACTTTTATTTATCAACTAGTTCGTTATATTATATGTTCTATTCTTAGTGCTCTTCATGATAAAAAGAAGATTCCTTTTCAATACCATGCTTCTAGAATAAGTTTAGGCTGTATGTTGATTTTCGGTCAGTCAGTCGTATGATTTTTATATTTATATCATATATTGGTGCTACCAAGCTCTCCTTAACTTATAGTGACAGCTCTCAAAGCTCAGTTGGTTCTCGTAGTAGCATTGACTTGATATAGGCCATGGGTTCGATCTCCACCGAGAACAAACATTTATGTACATAGATGTTTTTTCTCTGTCTGGCTGTTTTATTATATGTATTTACAAAAACGACGTACGCAAGTACTAATTATCACCTATCTAGTTCCCATAGTACAAGCTTTGGTGAGTTCGGGGCTAGATGGCGCTGTCAGAAACATATACCATAACTTATATATTTATTTATCATAATGTTAATACGCCCATCACGCTCTTGTAAGTCGCAGCTAATGGTCACATTTAAGTGATTTGATTACCTATTGTAAAATATCCGTTTATATAATCCGTCAAAATCCGTTCAATACCTTCCGAGGCCATATGTACACACGGATACAGGTCAAGGTACACAAAGCTAAAGAAAAATTACGCTTATGACAAGGACATAAAAGCGTGCGGTGTAGCCTGATGCGTATCCGCGTGTACACATTGCTATTAAAACATTGCTTATAAATACCAATTGGAAATAGTTTAGGCATTGATTATTTGACAGATTTTTATATGTAAGGCCATGAATGCTTTAATGTGTATGCAATAATATGAATCGTCCGTGATTTATCACTGCCATTGCTTGGTACAAAATACTGTGGTGCTGTGTCTGAAAGCAACCGCTTATGTAAACATTTCAGCATGGCTTAATACTTGTTGTGTTTTTGATATGGCTGGTAGTGCTGCTAGAAGAATGAACCATTAGTGCAATTAAGCATCAAATTGGAAAAAAACACGGCCCGTGTCAGCAAAGAAACCTCATCTTTAAGGCGATGACTAGGTACTGCTAATGTGAGAATGAAGAGATTGGAATCAAAATATCGTGAGTGGCCATACTTTCAACGCAGCTATATGATAAAGCAGTAAAAATTCAATACAAAAATACAAAAAAATATATTTATATGTCGCTCTGAACATGTCTCTTCTAAGTTGCTAAAATAACAGCTAAAATATACAAATAGGTATGCCATGGTGAAATGTTGAAATTAGCAAAAAGTTAATATTTATACACTTAGATATATTTAGTAAAAAATAGAATAATTATACTATAATATAATATTTTGACTGTAAAATTACTTATATATTTGTGTTGAATTAATGATAAAAGTCAAGTCAATTCATTACAATAGTAAAATACAATACAATAAGACAATTAACCTCTTTTACCATTTATTGGTATATACAACGTGTAACATAATACCCCTATAACCCCGAAAGCAGGGTATTCTACAGGTCATGGCAAACACTTTTTGTTTCACGACTTTTGAATTTTCGTAGTTTTTCACTCATGAAATGCCTCATAAACGTTCCTCCAATATGAAACTAAACACGCCATGAGGCAGCCCTATTCACAGCTGTTTGTACGTTCCGTGTGTGCGTGACCGTGCGTAGTACTTACACGTTACACGTTGTAAAATAAGAACAAATGCCAACTAGATAATTATAATAAAGGACTTAGCATTTTTATGCTTAGTTTATTCCAGTGATGATAAAAGAGGCACTTCTAAGTAAAAAAAAAACACCATAATGCCGCTTCAAATGTGATATTCAGAGGGTTGATCGAAAAGTACATAATGTTGTAAATATAACCAAAGAGATTTGTGTAAGTGTGATTTGCAGTTGTGAAACGGGTCGAAAGCTAGGCGTGACGTGATTTTATTGGATTAGGCAACTAGACAGTTCTTCAGACTTTGTTTATGACTTCAGACTTCAAACTTGGCTAACAATAAATTGGCTTACATTATCTTAAATTTAAAACAATAGACGAAATTGAAAACCACCATTTTCTTCAAAACAAATGACGGCCGACTTGACTTGACTATAGACTGACTTGACAAAAAAGTATTTATTCAATACAAATCACTTGACACTGGCAAGATTGTCTGTCGAATGACAGACAGGAGCCATAAACGGAGAGAAGAAGAAGATCCCTTTTTTTTGTAACTTTGCTTGTCGAGAAAAAATAATTAAAATATTTTTTTGTACCCATTAATGCTTACTAGATTAATACTTAATAAGAAAGACTAGAAAATAACCATAAAGCTTGTTTTTGAAACCAAATTTTGAAGAAAATAAATTACAGCCATAATATTTTTGAAGTCTGGTAAAAATGTTTCAGAAAGAAATACTGAAATCATATTATGTAAAGTATGTAATACCTACTTTACATGTTACGTCCCAAGCTTATTGAATAATGCTGCAAATAATTAACCTGATTATCAAAGTTTAGATTTCAACATTACGTCCCGCCACGCTTGTATCTAAAAGGAGTGATCTTAGAGATTAATTAAAATTTACTTATTAATAACTATGGTAGATTACTCCTTTTATGTAAAACTTGTCAAAGACCGCAAGAAATTAATGGTGAAGGAAAAACAAATATATTTCTATTGTTTTTTGACATTGTAATTAATTATAATGTTGGATGGATATGTTTGGTCATAAAATATTAGCTTTTATTTTTATAGCAAGACTGTGAAATAAAATAAATACAAAATTATACATAAATGTATTTACTATTGCACTTAATTAAGTTTAGGTAAATATAAGAAGATTTTGGAATTGTTAAAATAAAGAATAAAGTGATTCTTTGTATAAATTCGGTTTTGTTTAAAAAAAACCTTTTCCCAAATAGAAGTTTATAATTCACTTATTCGGTGGATAAATCACACTAGAAAAAGAGAGTTGACCACAGTACCCCAAGTCTCCCAAGTCAAGATTTTAATGTCAGGACTCGGGAGATTCAATGTCTCTGCAGCAGAAGGACAATAAGCGCCTCTATCGGGCGTGCCGAGAACTCACCGAGTCTCCATACAAAAAAGCCTGACGTTACGCTAAACGAAATACGAAAAACTAAAAACGAACTCAGATTTGGGGTACTACAGACAGACATGTGCATAGCCGTAAAAGTAGACTTGGCTTGGAATATGGGCTACAGTGTGCACACAACTTTATTTATCTAAATTATCTCATAAAAAACTGAAACAGCTTCGCGACTTCGATCCCCAAGTACGGTAGGAATCCCTCATGTCTATGTCTAGGTAAGGTATATGAAAATATTCTTTATCATTACCTGCAACTTATGCACCTTTTTTTAAATCCCGCAATACGGAACGCCATTCCCTTCGTATTGTGTCTACGCTTTTCAAACAAACGGAACTTTATGTTCTACTACTTATTCTCATCATACTTGCAACATAAAGTTCCGTATCGGTATCTCTATCGCATCTTCATACAAAACCCGCAATGAACACGGAACAAGAACGAAAAACGAAATAAGGTAAACACAACTCATACTTGGGGTACTGTTTTGCCGTTTTTTCGGAAAAGAACCGGTAAGTTATTTTATCTACACAACTCTACCAACCATAGACAATTATCAACAGAAAAAAAAACAACATTGCTAAAAAAAACGGCGGGACTTATTTATACCGATTTTACAAATGGCGGACTTTTTGTTTTTTCCATGTTTTTTCAGTTTTTGTTTTGACATAACTGATATTTCTACTGTCAAAACTGACATTTCATATTGTCAATTATCAAACTGCTTGCTATTGATTGTTAGCAACATGGAGGTACTATACACTGGAGGGAGCGATAAGACTTACATCCTTTTTCAACTGTGTATCAAACATTGATCATCTATCTTTGTTCTTCCCATGTAGCCTAGCTACGAGTAAAAGAAAAGAAGATGTAACTTCACTCACTCCATCTCACTCACTCACTGTCTGCGTAAATCGTGGCCGTCAGTTGATGCAATGTTTTGATCTTGTTTTGACGTTTTTGAAAAACTCGCAGCAACATTGCGATGCAGCGAAAGAAATTATGAAAATTTTTAAAGAATTATTATTGTCTAGGCAAAATATATTTGAAAAGGTGAAAGTATGTCTTGTGAAGCTGTGTTTTGTGTATCAAAAACAACAAAAGGAGGAGTTAAAGACCCGGAATTGTCATTTGATACGTAATATTCTTTTTCTATTTTCATGCTAAAAAAATACGTTTTTTCTCCCATAAAGACTGTAGGAATTACATTTTATTAGTACTAGTCATATTTTCCTATGTGTGAAACATTATTGACGATGATAGTGTTCCAGTGTCAATAATGGTTTTGGGCTTTCGCAATAAAAGTCAGCAACCAGTTAAAATTAAAAAGTTGGATTCCAATTAAAACGACTTTTTCATCCATTTCTTATTCTATCGATAGGTTAGTCAATGTTGTCCCTTCTCTAGTCACTCACGCGAATACACACAAACTAACAAAAAACGGACACGCCGAAAAACCGTAACACTACGTCTACACCACTATTTTGTATTAACCAGAAAAAAATTAAGGATAGTTGCAGCAGAGGCTACTAATGCTATTGGCACTGTCAAAACTTTTTAATATTTAACTTTCACCAAGCTATCGAGGTTTGTTTTCAAGCAAAATCCTGCACAATTTTATGGACACCCTACAAGAAAATACTACGGAATACTACTTTGCTAGTAAACATCGTAAACACTCCATTCATTATGACTCCTTCCATCTACCGTCTCGGCGTAGGTATAGTACCTACCTACGTCACATCATCTTGTCGCACTCATCGTATTCCTTCTCTCTCGCTCACTAGATAAATAATTCGATGGGTAGGTAGGTAGGTAAGTATCATAAAAAAGGCAATATTTTTGTTTTTTTTTAAATCCTTTTATTTGTAATTAATTGCCATTTTTCTTCATACCTACTTTGGCGGGCTTAGGACCGTCAAGCTATTTACAACAAATAAAGTTATTTACAGTAAGTACTTACAACTACGCACGTCACTAACCTACAGTATTTTAAAAGTTGTTCAAAATGTCCACCTTCATTGTCAATGCAAACACACACACGTTTTAACAACTTGTTTTTGTGGGAAATTACTTAGTCTTTGCACTATCAAAAGCTTCTAATGCGCTGTTTTTGCCCGTACATTTGTTAGGTTCACTCACATACACTAGTCTTTTTATTTCGCTCCACAAAAAGATTGGGGGTGTCAGATCGGGCGAGCACGGAGGCCAGGCAAACTGGGCCACCGCGACCAATCCATCGGGTGCCAAACTCTTGAGATAGGTACTCTCGCACTGCGCGATGATAGTGCGGTGGCGCGCCGTCCTGCTGAAACCATAGCTCCCGCCAGGTTGTTAACGGAATATCCTCCAGCCTGGCGATGGCTAGTAGCTCCTGGTTCTTCCTGTAGTGTATCTCAACTGAGCGCACAATCTTCCAAGCGCAGGACTGGCTTGTGCTAAAGCGACATGCCGCGTCACGCGTGCTCCTCCGAGGATCTTCTTCAAAATCATTTAGGAGGTCATCGTAGAAGTTTCGGGAGTATGCAGGCCCTCCTCGTCCTTGCGGCACGTAAACAGAGCCATGGTCTAATATGCGTTGGTATAATATGCTGGACATCGTGGAGTAATTTGGTTGCCGATTGTTTGGGTACCATTCGCGGTACATCCGTAGGTAATCACTCACATTTCCCCAGACTAAAAATACGTAAGTACGTAACATGTATGCGTATTCTCTAGTAGTGTACTGACAAGCTATCGTGAACGTGAAAACCACAATAAATTAAGTACTCTAAATTAGATGCAGGTGGGAGCGCAGCGGTCAGTGACACCCGTAAAATAAAAATTGTCCGCGGGTATGTGTTTAGTTCGACACGAGTTTGCCGGCCATAGATGAAATAATAGTTAGTATTGCGCGAGCGGCGCGTTTTGTTTCGTTTTGAACGAGACAAAAATTTATGAATGGATGAGAATCAGACTCGGGTATAAGACTCTGTAGTAGGTACGTACGGATAATGGGTAACTAGTTATCATCTTTTTCTTGGGATATTCTTTTTAATTATTTTTTTTGAGTTTTAACTACATAAACGTGATCAGTAACTGACACTGAGTATACGGTTTTTTTTTTTTTGGTAATTACAAAATAGTGGTGTATATGATACTTAGTCTAAGGTTAGCAAGAACATCTACAAAATAAAGAAGAAGTAGAAGATTGCTAACAAAATAATATGTAAATGCTGCCAACTCCAAGTTTGCCTATGATAAAGGTAATCAAACTGCATTATAAACATAATCAATCATTATTGGGTTATTTCAGCTATTTTACATAATTTGAGAACCAAAAAGAACTACTACTTTGAATCGAACTATTTAGGGACTTTATTTGCGAAACATGGAAAGCATGAACATTATATCGAAAAGAGAGTGACTGCTGGAAATAGAGCGAATGGGGCACAAGACACGTTTATGAGCAGCCAGAAACTGTAAAAGGCACGAATAGCTGTACATAGGGGGGTGTTCGTGCCGACAATAATGTATGGTACCTAGTAAAAGTTGGGCAAACATCAGAGTAGAGTAATGCATTAAAAATGAAAGCGTTACATAATATGTGTGATGTGAATTTGAGTGATAGAGGAACAGTGTTTTTAGAGAAAATGTGGAGTGAAAGAAAACATACCATAGTGATGAGGGTATAGAAAGCTATGTTAAGATGGTTTGGGCATGTGGAAAAGAAAGAAGGATGAAAGGAGATTAACGAAACAGGTGCATCAGGCAAGCGTAAATGGCCTTTTTTGTCATCAAAATTGTAACAGCTCTTTTGTAAATTTCGATTTTTAACAGACAAAATAAAGATTCTATTCTATTCTATAAATGGGACTGTTGGGAGGGAAGACCTCAGAAGACGTATCTCGATCAGATAGCAGACGTTCTACGGAACAACCAGGACAATAGTTAGAGATTGAATGAAGCGAAAGAGGTATGTTAGGACCGTAGCAAGTGGAAATCCGTGGTCTCTGACAAAGTCCTATGAGAAACTGAATAAGGAATCAAAATAAATCTATTAGTCATATATCAACTAAGTATATAACTTTCAGTTTGAGAAACAAACAGAATGATTACACTTAAAACAAGAAAGAAATCGCTTTCAGCGATAAGGCCGCCCATTGTACTTTATTATTTTACGCCTAGATTTATGATGTATCCTTGTGTACAATAAAGTGTTATCTATCTTAATTTGAGTATCCCGTTTTTTTAAACTGAATTTACGCTATTTATATTTAGGGAAATTTAATTGGCAACTGGCGTGGCGTTGACTTGTTTGTTTATTGTTTAATGTTTATGTGTTTGGATTTGCACACCTATTCAATAATTGCATGTATGTTGATTGTCGGACGCATATAAACGGTTGCACCGCGTTAGCCTCATCGATACAGATAGAGTAACATGTAGCACGAGCTTGTAGTGGCTATATTTACCTAAAACCTACAATAGGTTACACAATTTGCCAAGTAATTGCATCACAGCTGACGAGAGTCAGTGGAAGTTCCAATAACATCTTGGACATCATTGTTCATTAATAGGATAGCCCCTTCCTCAAGCACTGTTTGCGAGTAATGACAGCACAGGATCACCATTTTTCTAAATACTAACCTAACATAGTTCATTAAGTTTATTATGTACTAACAATAAGGATCTAAGTTATCTGAAATAAAATTTGTATTAAGTTTTACTAATATTATAACATTTATTCTGTTTTCACCACTGATGTTTTCATTATTATTTTACCAACACAATATGAATACTTTATGAGTACTTTATGAATAAATACTTAATTAAATTGAATTTTAATTAATTTACACACACCGACAGAACACCTAGTCAAACACCTGTATAATGTAGCATCTACATTATACAGCACTTGGCTCCATCATCATATCAGTTAATTGGAATACAGTACTATGTATAAATTCTTGAATAAAAAAATACCCATCCCAAACAGCTACACTTAATAACAAATACATCATCGAAATAAAATTAATTATTATGACAAGTAACAGATAATTACTATAATCCTTATTAACTAAACTTGAATCTGTGTCACGCAAAAGTGTGACAGAGATTCAAGTGTAGTTTCTATGCGACAAAGTAACTAAGTATCTGATATTCTGTAATTCGCCTAAATCTTATTTACACCGAAAATTACTATTATCCATAATAACTAAACTTTAATCTGTGTCACGCAAAAGTGTGACACAGATTCAAGTGTAGTTTCTATGTGTCATAGTAACTATCTGATATTCTGTAATTCGCCAAAATCTTATTTTCACCGATTTTTTACATCATCATCACCCGATCCCATACTAACTATGTATAATTCTATGTCACTAAAACTAGCATCAAAGCTAATGTAGTGAAGATTTATACAACCTTAATAAAAATGTTTGCTAAAGTGCAGTATATAAAATGTCAGCATTTTATAATAATTTGTTGACGATGCATGCGTAAACATTATTTATCCATGGATGTTTTCTGGATTCAGTGGAATAATAATGAAATTATGCTCACATTTATAATTTAAGAATCAGAAAGTTACATGGTAGTATATAATGTGAAAACATTTGTCGAAAGACCGAATGCAAACATTATAACCAAACCACACATAAAAAAAATGGCGGGACTTATTTAAACCGATTTTACAAATGGCGGACTTTTTGTTTTTTCAGTTTTTGTTTTGACATATCTGATATTTCTACTGTCAAAACTGACATTTCATATTGTCAATTATCAAACTGCTTGCTATTGATTGTTAGCAAGAACATCTACAAAATAAAGAAGAAGTAGAAGATTGCTAACAAAATAATATGTAAATGTTGCCAACTCCAAGTTTGCCTATGATAAAGGTAATCAAACTGCGTTATAAACATAATCAATCATTATTGGGTTATTTCAGCTTTTTTACATAATTTGAGAACCAAAAAGAACTACTACTTTGTATCGAACTATTTAGGGACTTTATTTGCGAAACATGGAAAGCATGAACATTATATCGAAAAGAGAGTGACTGCTGGAAATAGAGCGAATGGGGCGCAAGACACGTTTATGAGCAGCCAGAAACTGTAAAAGGCACGAATAGCTGTACATAGGGGGGTGTTCGTGCCGACAATAATGTATAGTACCTAATAAAAGTTGGGCAAACATCAGAGTAGAGTAATGCATTAAAAATGAAAGCGTTACTTAATATGTGTGATGTGAATTTGAGTGATAGAGGAACAGTGTGATTAGAAAGAAATGTGGAGTGAAAGAAGACATACCTAGTGATGAGGGTATAGAAAGCTATGTACAACACACATACTAACACTGGGGTTCTCCTGTTAACCCTGACTCTTAAGAGACTTGTGTTGTCAGGAGAACTCCCATTAACACACTCACATACACACACAACCATAAAAATGCAATGGCTATTAAATAAAAAAAAAAAAAAAAAAAAATAGATGTAATTAATATAAGGGTAATATATTTAGGATTAGTCACATCAATTAGCTCTACCATTTCTACCATTCCTGCCACTCATTACTAAAGATATTAAATACAACTAGAGTAATAGCCGAAGCAGTGATCACTCGCGTCTACATACAAGTATAATATACTTAGTTAGAGCGAGGTGTCTATGCAAAGACATTACAAAGGTTTATACATTCTTATAAGTACCTAAACTAAATTTAGATACCACTACTATTACTGTACTTTTGCATTTCTGTAACCTTTTTCTGGAAATAAATACTTTTTATTATTATTATTATATTATTATGTTAAGATGGTTTGGGCATGTGGAAAGGATGGATGAAAGGAGATTAACGAAACAGGTGCATCAGGCAAGCGTAAATGGCTTTTTTTGTCATCAAAATTGTAACAGCTTTTTTGTAAATTTCGATTTTTAACAGACAAAATAAAGATTCTATTCTATTCTATAAATGGGACTGTTGGGAAGGAAGACCTCAGAAGACGTATCTCGACCAGATAGCAGACGTTCTACGGAACAACCAGGACAATAGTACCTACCTTCCCTAAACCAACAACGTATGAAGAATGTTTAGAGATTGAATGAAGCGAAAGAGGTATGTAAGGACCGTAGCAAGTGGAAATCCGTGGTCTCTGACAAAGTCCTATGAGAAACTGAATAAGGAATCAAAATAAATCTATTAAGTAGTCATATATCAACTAAGTATATAACTTTCACTTTGAGAAACAAATAGAATGATTACACTTAAAACAAGAAAGAAATCGCTTTCAGCGATAAGGCCGCCCATTGTACTTTATTATTTTACGCCTAGATTTATGATGTATCCTTATGTACAATAAAGTGTTATCTATCATAATTTGAGTAAGTATCCCGTTTTTTTAAACTGAATTTACGCTATTTATATTTAGGGAAATTTAGTTGGCAACTGGCGTGGCGTTGACTTGTTTGTTTATTGTTTAATGTTTATGTGTTTGGATTTGCACACCTATTCAATAATTGCATGTATGTTGATTGTCGGACGCATATAAACGGTTGCACCGCGTTAGCCTCATCGATACAGATAGAGTAACATGTAGCACGAGCTTGTGGTGCCTATATTTACCTAAAACCTACAATAGGTTACACAATTTGCCAAGTAACATTTTTGATGGGTGGTACACAAGAAAGCTCGAAACAGTCAGCTGTTCCATCCAAGATTTAGGTAAATACCTCCTTACTCGATAGATTATTGTACTGTACCTACTCGAATTTCTTTAAAGACAAATTTATTGCTGCTGATAAAATTGATCCTGTTTTCATAATTAAAGTTTTATTTATTATTTTGCAGGTACTATAAATTAAAAACATTGTCATAAAATTATATTATTTGCTGAGCAGTCCTATTGCAACCTTGAACATTTTCCTGAACAGTAACTGCCACATCATGAGATGCCACCACCAACTCCTACTGTCTCAAAATCTAGAGCAAACTACCACACTTCATTGTGGATGTGAATACCACTATAATTCATTATTAAACTAAAAAAACTTACAAGACCGAGAACTTTACTGTACACAAATTCTATGAAAACAAATTCAGTGCCGCTGAAGAGGTCTGACAGTTTCGCTGCCTGCATGCATAAGAAAATTGCATCACAGCTGACGAGAGTCAGAGGAAGTTCCAATAACATCCTGGACATCATTGTTCATTAATAGGATAGCCCCTTCCTCAAGCACTGTTTGCGAGTAATGACAGCACAGGATCACCATTTTTCTAAATACTAACCTAACATAGTTCATTAAGTTTATTATGTACTAACAATAAGGATCTAAGTTATCTGAAATAAAATTTATATTAAGTATTACTAATATTATAACATTTATTCTGTTTTCACCACTGATGTTTTCATTATTATTTTACCAACTCAATATAATAGTACTTTATGAATAAATACTTAATTAAATTGAATTTTAATTAATTTACACACACCGACAGAACACCTAGTCAAACACCTGTATAATGTAGGATCTACATTATACAGCACTTGGCTCCATCATCATATCGGCTAATTGGAATACAGTACTATGTATAAATTCTTGAATAAAAAAATACCCATCCTAAACAGCTACACTTAATAACAAATACATCATCGAAATATAATTAATTATTATGACAAGTAACAGATAATTACTATAATCCTTATTAACTAAACTTGAATCTGTGTCACGCAAAAGTGTGACAGAGATTCAAGTGTAGTTTCTATGTGACAAAGTAACTATCTGCTATTCTGTAATTCGCCTATATCATAGTTACACCGAAAATTACTATTATCCATAATAACTAAACTTTAATCTGTGTCACGTAAAAGTGTGACACAGATTCAAGTGTAGTTTAAAATAGGTTTATATAAGCGCGCCGGTTTTTTTTCGGCGCGCTTATATAAACCGATTTTTTTTATGTGTGGTTTGGTTATAATGTTTGCATTCGGTCTTTCGACAAATGTTTTCACATTATATTCTACCATGTAACTTTCTGATTCTTAAATTATAAATGTGAGCATAATTTCATTATTATTCCACTGAATCCAGAAAACATCGATGTATAAATAATGTTTACGCATGCATCGTCAACAAATTATTATAAAATGCTGACATTTTATATACTGCACTTTAGCAAACATTTTTATTAAGGTTGTATAAATCTTCACTACATTAGCTTTGATGCTAGTTTTGGTGACATAGAATTATACATAGTTAGTATGGGATCGGGTGATGATGATGTAAAAAATCGGTGAAAATAAGATTTTGGCGAATTACAGAATATCAGATAGTTACTATGACACATAGAAACTACACTTGAATCTGTGTCACACTTTTGCGTGACACAGATTAAAGTTTAGTTATTATGGATAATAGTAATTTTCGGTGTAACTATGATTTAGGCGAATTACAGAATATCAGATAGTTACTTTGTCACATAGAAACTACACTTGAATCTCTGTCACACTTTTGCGTGACACAGATTCAAGTTAAGTTAATAAGGATTATAGTAATTATCTGTTACTTGTCATAATAATTAATTATATTTCGATGATGTATTTGTTATTAAGTGTAGCTGTTTGGGATGGGTATTTTTTTATTCAAGAATTTATACATAGTACTGTATTTCAATTAGCTGATATGATGATGGAGCCAAGTGCTGTATAATGTAGATCCTACATTATACAGGTGTTCGACTAGGTGTTCTGTCGGTGTGTGTAAATTAATTAAAATTCAATTTAATTAAGTATTTATTCATAAAGTACTATCATATTGAGTTGGTAAAATAATAATGAAAACATCAGTGGTGAAAACAGAATAAATGTTATAATATTAGTAATACTTAATATAAATTTTATTTCAGATAACTTAGATCCTTATTGTTAGTACATAATAAACTTAATGAACTATGTTAGGTTAGTATTTAGAAAAATGGTGATCCTGTGCTGTCATTACTCGCAAACAGTGATTGAGGAAGGGGCTATCCTATTAATGAACAATGATGTCCAAGATGTTATTGGAACTTCCACTGACTCTCGTCAGCTGCGATGCAGTTTTCTTATGCATGCAGGCAGCGAAACTGTCAGACCTCTTCAGCGGCACTGAATTTGTTTTCATAGAATTTGTGTACAGTAAAGTTCTCGGTCTTGTAAGTTTTTTTAGTTTAATAATGAATTATAGTGGTATTCACATCCACAATGAAGTATGGTAGTTTGCTGTAGATTTTGAGACAGTAGGAGTTGGTGGTGGCATCTCATGATGTGGCAGTTACTGTTCAGGAAAATGTTCAAGGTTGCAATAGGACTGCTCAGCGAATAATATAATTTTATGACAATGTTTTTAATTTATAGTACCTGCAAAATAATAAATAAAACTTTAATTATGAAAACAGGATCAATTTTATCAGCAGCAATAAATTTGTCTTTAAAGAAATTCGAGTAGGTACAGTACAATAATCTATCGAGTAAGTAGGTATTTACCTAAATCTTGGATGGAACAGCAGACTCTGTTTCGAGCTCTCTTGGTAGGTGTACCACCCATCAAAAATGTTACTTGGCAAATTTTGTAACCTATTAATTGTAGGTTTTAGGTAAATATAGGCACCACAAGCTCGTGCTACATGTTACTCTATCTGTATCGATGAGGCTAACGCGCTGCAACCGTTTTTAAGCGTCCGACAATCAACATACATGCAATTATTGAATAGGTGTGCAAATCCAAACACATAAACATTAAACAATAAACAAACAAGTCAACGCCATGCCAGTTGCCAACTAAATTTCCCTAAATATAAATAGCGTAAATTTAGTTTAAAAAAACGGGATACTCAAATTAAGATAGATAACACTTTATTGTACACAAGGATACATCATAAATCTAGGCGTAAAATAATAAAGTACAATGGGCGGCCTTATCGCTGAAAGCGATTTCTTTCTTGTTTTAAGTGTAATCATTCTGTTTGTTTCTCAAACTGAAAGTTATATACTTAGTTGATATATGACTAATAGATTTATTTTGATTCCTTATTCAATTTCTCATAGGAATTTGTCAGAGACCACGGATTTCCACTTGCTACGGTCCTAACATACCTCTTTCGCTTCATTCAATCTCTAAACATTCTTCATACGTTGTTGGTTTAGGGAAGGTAGGTACTATAATATTGTCCTGGTTGTTCCGTAGAACGTCTGCTATCTGGTCGAGTACGTCTTCTGAGGTCTTCCCTCCCAACAGTCCCATTTATAGAATAGAATAGAATCTTTATTTTGTCTGTTAAAAATCGAAATTTACACAAAAGAGCTGTTACAATTTTGATGACAAAAAAGGCCATTTACGCTTGCCTGATGCACCTGTTTCGTTAATCTCCTTTCATCCTTCCTTTCCACATGCCCAAACCATCTTAACATAGCTTTCTATACCCTCATCACTAGGTATGTCTTCTTTCACTCCACATTTTTCTCTAATCACACTGTTCCTCTATCACTCAAATTCACATCACACATATTAAGTAACGCTTTCATTTTTAATGCATTACTCTACTCTGATGTTTGCCCAACCTTTACTAGGTACCATACATTATTGTCGGCACGAACACCCCCCTATGTACAGCTATTCGTGCCTTTTACAGTTTCTGGCTGCTCATAAACGAGTCTTGTGCCCCATTCGCTCTATTTCCAGCAGTCACTCTCTTTTCGATATAATGTTCATGCTTTCCATGTTTCGCAAATAAAGTCCCTAAATAGTTCGATACAAAGTAGTAGTTCTTTTTGGTTCTCAAATTATGTAAAATAGCTGAAATAACCCAATAATGATTATGTTTATAATGCAGTTTGATTACCTTTATCATAGGCAAACTTGGAGTTGGCAACATTTACATATTATTTTGTTAGCAATCTTCTACTTCTTCTTTATTTTGTAGATGTTCTTGCTAACAATCACTAGCAAGCAGTTTGATAATTGACAATATGAAATGTCAGTTTTGACAGTAGAAATATCAGTTATGTCAAAACAAAAACTGAAAAAACAAAAAGTCCGCCATTTGTAAAATCGGTATAAATAAGTCCCGCCGTTTTTTTTGCTTTGCCTTTTGCGCGAATAAAAGGTCCGATTAGTGTTGCTACATACGTCACTGAGATTACCTCAGCACAGATGACGATTGACGTCATAATCATGTATTATGATAATAAAAACTGAAAACTGAAACAGCTTCATGACCTTGATTTCCAGGCACGGTAGATATCCTAGACTCAGATCTTTTAGTACCAAGTACGAACTCCAGGTTCTTTGATGATGTCAAAGGGGGTAGTCAGAGGTACGTATAAATTTTAAAGTATTGGTACATACATTTTGCAGTAAGTAGTTATAATTCCATATCGTAACAGGCTACAATCCATCCCAACCCATCGCCGCTGCTAGAACTGGTTTTTTCAGATGTTTTCCAGCACAGTTTATAAGCACTGGCATTGCACACATAAATTTTCGATAGGAAATATCAATTGGTGTACGATTTGATTCAAACCCACGACCTTACGATCGGAAGGCGAGGTCACTACCACTAGAACACCATCGGTGATCTACATAACTTTGAGGTGATTAATAAAAAGTTATCAATTTATCTACCATAAACATAAATCTGGGATCCCGTTTTTTACAATCAATGCTGCGCTAAGAACCTGAATAGTAGCAAAAATCCCGAAGAATAGGGTAAATAATATTTTTTATGATGGTAATCTTTGTCAAAATAGCTGTCAGATTATTTTCCATCTCGCTCATTGGCTACGTATACCTTGTCTATGGTCGGTGTAGACTGTAGAGTTGCTACATACTGAAACCGATATTTTCGGAATTTTCCGATATTTATTTTTGGTTTGACGCTGTAGCAATTCATTCATTCATTTCATTCATGTTACATTCATTTTTTTTTGTTACTTGTTGTCTTCTGAGGTCTGTGGAGTGCTCTGTGGACTGTGGACGCGCGGAACTGCGATGGACGGGGATTTCCCGCTCTCTCGTTATTATAATTTTTCGGCGCGCTTATATAAACCGATTTTTTTTATGTGTGGTTTGGTTATAATGTTTGCATTCGGTCTTTCGACAAATGTTTTCATATTATATTCTACCATGTAACTTTCTGATTCTTAAATTATAAATGTGAGCATAATTTCATTATTATTCCACTGAATCCAGAAAACATCGATGTATAAATAATGTTTACGCATGCATCGTCAACAAATTATTATAAAATGCTGACATTTTATATACTGCACTTTAGCAAACATTTTTATTAAGGTTGTATAAATCTTCACTACATTAGCTTTGATGCTAGTTTTGGTGACATAGAATTATACATAGTTAGTATGGGATCGGGTGATGATGATGTAAAAAATCGGTGAAAATAAGATTTTGGCGAATTACAGAATATCAGATAGTTACTATGACACATAGAAACTACACTTGAATCTGTGTCACACTTTTGCGTGACACAGATTAAAGTTTAGTTATTATGGATAATAGTAATTTTCGGTGTAACTATGATTTAGGCGAATTACAGAATATCAGATAGTTACTTTGTCACATAGAAACTACGCTTGAATCTCTGTCACACTTTTGCGTGACACAGATTCAAGTTAAGTTAATAAGGATTATAGTAATTATCTGTTACTTGTCATAATAATTAATTATATTTCGATGATGTATTTGTTATTAAGTGTAGCTGTTTGGGATGGGTATTTTTTTATTCAAGAATTTATACATAGTACTGTATTTCAATTAGCTGATATGATGATGGAGCCAAGTGCTGTATAATGTAGATCCTACATTATACAGGTGTTCGACTAGGTGTTCTGTCGGTGTGTGTAAATTAATTAAAATTCAATTTAATTAAGTATTTATTCATAAAGTACTATCATATTGAGTTGGTAAAATAATAATGAAAACATCAGTGGTGAAAACAGAATAAATGTTATAATATTAGTAATACTTAATATAAATTTTATTTCAGATAACTTAGATCCTTATTGTTAGTACATAATAAACTTAATGAACTATGTTAGGTTAGTATTTAGAAAAATGGTGATCCTGTGCTGTCATTACTCGCAAACAGTGCTTGAGGAAGGGGCTATCCTATTAATGAACAATGATGTCCAGGATATTATTGGAACTTCCACTGACTCTCGTCAGCTGTGATGCAATTTTCTTATGCATGCAGGCAGCGAAACTGTCAGACCTCTTCAGCGGCACTGAATTTGTTTTCATAGAATTTGTGTACAGTAAAGTTCTCGGTCTTGTAAGTTTTTTTAGTTTAATAATGAATTATAGTGGTATTCACATCCACAATGAAGTGTGGTAGTTTGCTGTAGATTTTGAGACAGTAGGAGTCGGTGGTGGCATCTCATGATGTGGCAGTTACTGTTCAGGAAAATGTTCAAGGTTGCAATAGGACTGCTCAGCAAATAATATAATTTTATGACAATGTTTTTAATTTATAGTACCTGCAAAATAATAAATAAAACTTTAATTATGAAAACAGGATCAGCAGCAATAAATTTGTCTTTAAAGAAATTCGAGTAGGTACAGTACAATACTCTATCGAGTAAGTAGGTATTTACCTAAATCTTAGATTGAACAGCACTGTTTCGAGCTCTCTTGGTAGGTGTACCACCCATCAAAAATGTTACTTGGCAAATTTTGTAACCTATTGTAGTTTTAGGTAAATATAGGCACCACAAGCTCGTGCTACATGTTACTCTATCTGTATCGATGAGGCTAACGCGGTGCAACCGTTTTTATTCGTCCGACAATCAACATACATGCAATTATTGAATAGGTGTGCAAATCCAAACACATAAATAAACATTAAACAATAAACAAACAAGTCAACGCCACGCCAGTTGCCAACTAAATTTCCCTAAATATAAATAGCGTAAATTCAGTTTAAAAAAACGGCATACTCAAATTAAGATAGATAACACTTTATTGTACACAAGGATACATCATAAATCTAGGCGTAAAATAATAAAGTACAATGGGCGGCCTTATCGCTGAAAGCGATTTCTTTCTTGTTTTAAGTGTAATCATTCTGTTTGTTTCTCAAACTGAAAGTTATATACTTAGTTGATATATGACTAATAGATTTATTTTGATTCCTTAATCAGTATCTCATAGGACTTTGTCAGAGACCACGGATTTCCACTTGCTACGGTCCTTACATACCTCTTTCGCTTCTTGAATGAAGCGAACATTCTCTAAACATTCTTCATACGTTGTTGGTTTAGGGAAGGTAGGTACTATTGACCTGGTTGTTCCGTAGAGCGTCTGCTATCTGGTCGAGATACGTCTTCTGAGGTCTTCCCTCCCAACAGTCCCATTTATAGAATAGAATAGAATCTTTATTTTGTCTGTTAAAAATCGAAATTTACAAAAGAGCTGTTATAATTTTGATGACAAAAAAGGCCATTTACGCTTGCCTGATGCACCTGTTTCGTTAATCTCCTTTCATCCATCTTTTCCACATGCCCAAACCATCTTAACATAGCTTTCTATACCCTCATCACTAGGTATGTCTTCTTTCACTCCACATTTCTCTCTAATCACACTGTTCCTCTATCACTCAAATTCACATCACACATATTAAGTAACGCTTTCATTTTTAATGCATTACTCTACTCTGATGTTTGCCCAACTTTTACTAGGTACCATACATTATTGTCGGCACGAACACCCCCCTATGTACCTACAGCTATTCGTGCCTTTTACAGTTTCTGGCTGCTCATAAACGTGTCTTGTGCCCCATTCGCTCTATTTCCAGCAGTCACTCTCTTTTCAATATAATGTTCATGCTTTCCATGTTTCGCAAATAAAGTCCCTAAATAGTTCGATACAAAGTAGTAGTTCTTTTTGGTTCTCAAATTATGTAAAATAGCTGAAATAACCCAATAATGATTGATTATGTTTATAATGCAGTTTGATTACCTTTATCATAGGCAAACTTGGAGTTGGCAACATTTACATATTATTTTGTTAGCAATCTTCTACTTCTTCTTTATTTTGTAGATGTTCTTGCTAACAATCAATAGCAAGCAGTTTGATAATTGACAATATGAAATGTCAGTTTTGACAGTAGAAATATCAGATATGTCAAAACAAAAACTGAAAAAACAAAAAGTCCGCCATTTGTAAAATCGGTATAAATAAGTCCCGCCAAAAAAAACAACTAACCAACCAGGGCTGCCATTTGTACGATTTAAATCGTATTTGTACGATTTTTTGCATGTTCTGTACGATTACGATCGAAACATCGAAATCGTACAGAAAACGTACGATTTTTTTACATGCAATTTTAGATTTCTATACATGAAAGAAAACGTTCAACCGTAAACAATACGGTTGATATCCGACTAACATTGCGTTAATATTCCCTATAGGTGATGATTATCATAATAAAGAATGACGACAAATCATTTCCTTTGCGCGCGGTCTAGTTGTACGGAGCGGAGAAACCCGGTTCTACTTGTTATTTTCTACTAAATCGTGCAGGCTCTTGTGAAAACTGATGCGCTTCTGTAATTTATTTAATAAAAATGAGTGACGAAAGTGTTATAGAGCGTTCTCGTACTCCTAAAAAGAAATTAGTGCAAAGAGGTGTACTTTATTATTAAATGTTTAAATATATCGATGATTGATTCTTGTAGGTACGATTTTTTATTCCAAACTTTCTTAGGGCGTACGACTTTTTTTAAGCTGTGGTACGATTGCGGCATATTTTCACCTGGCAGCCCTGTAACCAACCAAACAAAACCAATCCAACCAAACGGATGAATGCTCGCGGCTGCGGCCGTTGTGTGTTGTGTGATGCGTATTTGTTTGTGCCGTGCCTTGATTTTGTAAACTTTTAGTTTGTTATTTTAGAAACATGTGTGCGCCGTAACAAAAAGAAAAAGTTGTGTAAATATGTCTAAAACTACATTTTGCTCAAGTTTGTGCAGTGATGGTGTGTGGTTGCTGCTTAGTTTGTTGGTTCTAGTAGCACTCACAAAGGACGGAGTTGAAGCCCAAGATCTGAGTAAGTTTGTTATAAAGTTTATCCTTACATATTTTTAATGTCGACATATCTGTCACAAATACTCATCTTAAAATAAAATAAAATTATACAAACTCATGAAAGTTGGTTACAACTTTTTTCTTCACCACTAAGTGGTAGTAGGTACCTAAATACCAACCTTCCATGAATCTATCTAAACTTTATTGAAAACGAATAAATTAGATTCAAGGACACTGCTTTATTGACAACTTCAAACACACTTCCTATACCAAAAATACCTGTATTTTTCAAAAAATATCATTCAATTATAACTATGAACTCAACTTATTTAATTGTTCTTTATTAAATTAAAATACCTACTTATATAATTTATCAAATTAGTTATTAAGGCTTGGAACTCGATAGATTTTTTTTAATTTTTTTGAATAGTTGAAGCTTAGCATTTAACATCTCTGCTTATTTTGACAAATAAAATACAGTCCAACTGAAACTATTAGCCTAGGCTCACTTTGTATAAATAACTATGTAGGTAGGTACCAAAAATGTTGTTCTATCTTTAGGAAAGAAAATACCTTTATTCAAAAAATAGTCACAGGAAATGTAAAAAAACCGGCCAAGGGTGAGTTGTACTCGCACCAAAAGGTTCTGTACCATTATCTATAACACGGCAAAAAATAATGTTTGTTGTATGGGAGTTTTATATTTGTTGTTATTGCGGCAACAGAAATAGATCATCTGTGAAAATTTCAACTGTCTAACTATCACTGTTCATGAGATACAACCTGGTGACAGACAGACAGACGGACGGACAGCGGAGTCTTAGTAATAGGGTCCCGTTTTACCCTTTGGGTATGGAACCCTATAAACAGAAAATAATAAAACATATAAATAAGCTTGAATAGTAAATATATTTAAGTTAAATGATATAGGGACCTTACCTACATAATAATATTTATGTAAAATGTCTGATAGTAAAAATTTTAAAAGAATTGTTAATGCATAGTGGTAGGAGGTATTCAGATTAGTTAAATGATTTTGTACCTATTAGGTGGGTACTGTAGACCGCGGCGGAGATGGAGGGACGAAATAGACGCCTACTTAAAGAACTGGTCCACAGTAGCCCAAAATAGAAACAACTGGACAGAAGGAAAGGAGGGCTTTTGCCCTGCAGTGGGACACTACAGGCTCCTAATAATAATAATAATAGGTACTGTAGGTACCTAATTGTCATAAAACATTATGTGGTAAAAGCCAGAAACCGAAGGACATCCATTGGGGAGTAAACTAAGTAAGAGGTTAAATGTGGTCAGTTGATAAGGAATACCTAGGTACATTGTTTGGGAATATCACAAAAAGTTTTTGCTATTCCGTAAACAACAAATCACGAGGAGTATCACCCAGCGGATCCACGCTCACTTCGATCACGAGCTTCGATTCACTCACGTTGACATTTTCACTGCCAAAACAATCACGCAAAAGATAGGTCAATGTATTACAGCCAAATTGAAAACTCTCCGCGGGTGCTGCGGTCACTTGGGCGAGTGTTGTTGTCAGAATTGCATTTGCGAGACTTGCGAGGCAGTGTTTTGTTATAGGTGATGGTTACCACTTAACAGGGCCGGATTTAGAGGTCCAGAGGCCCCGGGGCAACAAAGGAGCGGAGGCCCCCTCGCCCCAAATTATTTTACAAATAAAGTGAACAATTTTTTTCCTTGTAATTATTATTTGCCTTGCTGCATGAAGAAATATGAAAAAAATTACCTATTAGTCAATAATAATTGATTTGTTTAAGAATTGAAGAACACCAATTGTTCACTTACTGCAATTATTGTAATATGTATATAAACTATAAGAAAAAAAATATGTCGAGACACGGAATCGAATACCCAACCTCCGAGGTTGCGGGCAAGTACCACCCCACTCAGCCATTAAATGATTGGGTTACTCCTCCAAGATGGGTAGTGAATTGTAAGTGCTTATCAGGGCCATTTGAGATTTTGATATTTCACTGATTGCCTGATTGGAGTGAACAAATATAGATCAATGATTTCTGTTATTTAGACATAGACATAGACAGACATTTATTTGCTAAAAAAACACACATACACATACAAAACAATAAAAGCTAGGAAATGGCTAAACAGAGATATATATTGCAGTCCTTTGTTGGTGTGTAGGTGTTTGTGTGCTGCAGCAGCAAAAGGGTCTCGACTCAGCGTATGCCTCACTACTACTATTATAGAAGATAGGCGCTGTTATTCTGCTGAGACCTTCAGCCAATAAACCTTGTGAGAAATTTATAAGTGTGGAGTGTTCTGTTATAAAATACGTTACAATTATGTTGAAAATAAACAGTACATACATATGAATCATATAAAAAATGGTAATAAACTTACATCGTGCAGTAATAGGCGAGTGTGTGTTTTATGCATGGGCTTCCATGATTCCCCCAGTCTCTTAAGAGTCTGGTTATCACAGAGGGAAACCCACAACATGTGTGTGTGTTAATAAAGGTACATACAGGGTTACAGGAAAAGTCGTGCTAGATCCGTTAAGGGCGTGGAGTACCCATCATTCCTGACATATTTCACTATGAAACACCCTACCCTAAACTAAACCCTTTTCGAGATATTCGACTTTTAATTTTTTTATTGAAAATTGCCGATTTTTAGGCAATTAAATTTATTTTTGGTTGTTTTGTGTATCTTATTATTATTATTATTGCATTTTTACATGTGTAATTAGATGCTTTAGGACGTCAATCATTAAAATAGTGCATAAGTTAATTGAATAGACCGTAGTAGACAAGTGAAAGTTAAGAAATAAAAAAAAAATTAGAAAGTTTATTTTTCTCTAAGGGATATCTAAAAAAAATATTATGGCAATTCTTCGGCAGATGTTTTTAAAAATATCTACGTTTCATCAGCTATCTAACGAGGTATAATAATCTAGGGTTTTATTCAATTGCATTGAAAAAAAATTAGTTTTATAGGCGACAGTGGAGAAGAAAATTTATACTTAGCCCTAAAAAGTAAAAGTAAAACAATAGGTAAGCATGAAATGTCATTTATTAAAGGTTTTCACACAACTTTTTCTTATTCTACAGTTCATGTTCAACATGGCCGCCTCTATTTCTGATACATTGTCGCATCCTTCTACGGAGACCAGTCTTCACTACTCCAGTGGTCAACGTGGTCCTCATTTTATTTGCTGCATCCACAATCCTTTCTCTTAGGTCTTCCACAGACGAAACTGGATTCGGCTCGCTGTACACAAGACTTTTCATGCACCCCCACACATGAAAATCCATGGGGGTTAGGTCCGGACTTCTTGCTGGCCATGGCAACGGCCCACCTCGTCCTATCCATTTGTTTGGATAATTTGTGTCCAGCCAGTCTCTGACACTTCTCCTGAAATGGGCAGGGCAGCCATCGTGTTGGAACCACATGTCCCTGATCAGGTTGAGTGGCAGATCATCCAGCAAATCACTCAAGTCTGCTCTCAGGAAATTTTCGTAGCTTTCCCCATTTAAATTATCCGGTAGAAAGTAAGGTCCAATCAAATGATTGGAGATAATGCCCATCCACACATTCACGCTGAATCTTCGTTGGGACCCCTTCACTCTTTTCTTATTGGGATTCCTTAGTGCTTTTGGGGCCCAGTAATGGGCGTTGTGATAGTTAGTTATGCCATCTTTATCAAATTTGGACTCATCCGTCCACAAGATATTTCTTAGAAAATCTGGGTCTTCTACGTCAGCATTTAGCATAAATCTGCAAAAGTCCAATCTTCTCGCGGGGTCTCCTTCTTCAATAACGTGTACCGGCGTGTAATGGTATGGGTATAGGCCAGCAGTATGCACTGTAAACCACACTCTCCATTGCGAAAGTCCCAGATCACGGGCAACAATATTAGTGGAAGTAGTCGGATCCGCTCGAAAGCGTTGCACTATCTCATTGTCCTGTTCTTCGTCGTCAATTCGTGGTCTACCCATGTCTGTATTACGTCTCAAAACAGAGCCAGATTCTCGAAGTCTTCGATAAACTCTGTCAAAAACGGCCACATCCGGCACTCGACGACCGGGGTAGCGAGTTACGTATTCGTTGCGAGCTTGCGCAGATACACAATCGCAGTATCCGTAACAAATAAGCATATCAGCATATTCCTCAGGTGTGTAGGACGTCATCTTCAACACTTCCGTATCACAGGTACAAATCAGAGTCCGGTTAACAAGTATAGTAGTCACAAATCAGAAGAAATAGTCCAGAATCACAGCCAAGTCGAGAAAAAGAGCAAAACGATATCACATCTACTATGTACGAAGCACAAAAGCAGACTGACAACCAAAACAATACCCCCTGTTGTATTCCCAGCCCTAACCGGTCTCTACACATTTTTTCTTTCATTCATACCTACATAAATCGTCACTTGTCTCGCTCTCACGGTGTGTCTGAACTTGAAGGACAATAGGCGCGGGACCGTTAGAACTGCTACCTGGAGCGTCCCAACTACTTTTTTTCCACGAAATGTAATACAAACCCTAGATTGTTATACCTCGTTAGATAGCTGATGAAACGTAGATATTTTTAAAAACATCTGCCGAAGAATTGCCATAATATTTTTTTTAGATATCCCTTAGAGAAAAATAAACTTTCTAATTTTTTTTTTATTTCTTAACTTTCACTTGTCTACTACGGTCTATTCAATTAACTTATGCACTATTTTAATGATTGACGTCCTAAAGCATCTAATTACACATGTAAAAATGCAATAATAATAATAATAAGATACACAAAACAACCAAAAATAAATTTAATTGCCTAAAAATCGGCAATTTTCAATAAAAAAATTAAAAGTCGAATATCTCGAAAAGGGTTTAGTTTAGGGTAGGGTGTTTCATAGTGAAATATGTCAGGAATGATGGGTACTCCACGCCCTTAACGGATCTAGCACGACTTTTCCTGTAACCCTGTATATTATACAAAAAGGTACATAGACTAAATATACTAGTAGTTCGCCCCGAACTGAAATCTCGTGATGCGACCCGACGAACGCATCAAAACTTTGAGAAGGTGGTAGTCAAAGGCAAGTCCAAACATTATGTTTGGACTTTTTTCTGACTACCGCCTACTAACTCAGTACGGTAACCAAGTTTCAACTCTATTGGCCTATTTATTGAAGAGTTCCGTTGAACAGACCTTGGCTCCATCATCAGACCTGGTCGTTGTCACCATTTTATGAGAACTGAGTACCTCCTTAATTTATTTCAAGAAAAAAAAATAAGCCACCTTGATGCCACCGAAACTCTTAGAGATGGGAGCTCTTGGGTCGCTGGTTATCTTAATTTAACTTTTTTGTTGTATCTCAAAAGCCGAGCGTCCCAGAAAAAAAGTAAAAATTGTTTTGGAATGTCCAAACAAAGCCCTTTCGTATGACATGTAACTTGATTTCTTTATGTCACTTTTTTTATTTTTGCCCTCTTAAAAAACCCCATATCTCAAAAACCCTTCACCCGATTTTACTCATATACTTACCAGTAAATTTCTCAAGTACAAGCTATCGACTTATCAAATTTCATGCAGATCGGATCAACGGTTCTAAAGTTATCACCAGACAAACATACATACATACATACGTAAAATGCCAAACCGCCCAAGTTGAAACTAAGATCTTCGTTCGCTTCGCTCACTCGATCAATGAACTTATAATCTAACAAGTGAATGGTGCACTATAGCTATTCACACCAGACAACCCAGTTTTCTGTTGCTCCAGAACGAAACATTTAAAACGTTTTTTAAAAGTAAACTTGGATTTCAACAGTCGTAAAGGAGGTGGAATATTATTCCAACACTTGGTTGCCTGGTAGCGAAAACTCCCCCGAAATGCGACGGTTTTGTTTTTACTATAGTGCAGCAGATTCCTTGTAGACCTTTGGCTATACTTGCTATCGGAGTGATCAAGTTTTGCGTATAGATACTCTGGCTTACCGGACATCATAACGCAGTGGACCAGTACTGCCATATGTAAACGCCTACGTGATTCCATATTCAGAGTAGACGTGTTGTTTAAGTATGGCGTTATGTGAGTTCGTGGAGGAATATCGTAGCAGAACCGGCAGCATGCGTTCTGAATTCTTTGCACAAGACGAGCTGTTTTTGACAATAAACGCGGACCATAAACGATATCCCCATAGTTTAATTTTGATAGGATTATGGACTCACAAACCTTAATACGGATTTCCTCCTTCAAAAAATTCCTGATTTTATACAAAAGCTTCAACCTAAAGAAACAATTTTTAACTTAATTAAGAACATGACCTTCAAACCGGAGCGAACTATCAAAACATATACCTAAGTTTCTGGCTTCATTCACCTGATCGACACTCTGACCTCGAATATTTATGTCAAGAGTTTGCTCCTTGATCTGCCCTACTACACTTTGTGAGCCCAGTACCATGAACTTTGACTTAGATGGGTTCAGAACAAGAGCATTATTCTCTGACCAGACGGATATACGGTTGAGATCATCGTTGATCTTGTTCAATTCGCAGTGAACATCTTTGGTGTACATGGGTAAATACAACTGAACATCATCAGCATAAAGGTGGAATTTACAGTGTTTTATGTGCCAGCAGATATCAGCACTATAAATAATGAATAGTAGCGGCCCAAGAATTGACCCCTGTGGCACACCGCGATCAATCGACTTAAGCGATGATGACTGTTGAGAACCATCATCTCGAGTGATCCGTACAAACTGAGAACGGTTGCTTAGGTAGCTGTCAAACCATACAATCGATGAAGCATCAACACCAGAGTATGCCAGCTTAGAAAGGAGTAGTGGAGCACTTATTGAGTCGAAGGCGCGAGAAAAATCTAACAAAACCAAGACTGAGCCTAGCCCCTTATCTTGATCAGCTAATATGTTGTCAACAACATCTAGCAGAGCAGTTGTTGTACCCCTGCTTTTTCTAAAGCCCGACTGGACATCAGGTAAAATCTTGTTACTCTCTATAAACTTACTTAGTTGGTTATACACAACTCTTTCAAGAACTTTCGAGAGTACCGGAAGAATACTTATAGGCCTCAAATCTTTTATTTCCGTCGGCTGTGATACCTTAGGTATAGGGTTTACAGAGGCAATTTTCCACTGACTGGGAAAGGTAGATGAAGTGATCGACTTGTTTACTATATTAGTTACTAGCGGCCTGTCCCAGCTTCGCATGGGTGGTCATAAATTTTTTGAACATTTTAGGATAAACTTAGACCGTGGGTTCGATCCTCGCGTCTACTTATTTCATACATTTGCACGCGCTTCTCCTTGAGTGAGTGAAATCGCACTCCGCGCGTGACCCGTGGACCCGTTAACATTTTTAATTTCGTCATATCTTTTGAATGGAATGTCCGATTTGAAAAATTTAAGAAGTAATCTATAGGTATTGAAACCGTCTTAATTATGAAATGATTTATTTGGATAAAGATTAATACCAAGGTACAAATAAAGACCCTTTTCTAGCGGAGGCATTTCAATTAATTTTTTATAATAAAATAACACTTATTGTGACATAACTATAATAGTTAGACATATGCTATCGCGACATTTTTTGTAGATAATGACGTGTTCTACAAAATCGTAGTACATTATTTTGTTCTGATTTTTTTGAAAATATAATATAGCCTATGTTACTCAGGGATAATGTAGCATTCTAATGGTGAAAGAATTTTTGAAATCGGACCAGTAGTTTTTGAGCCTATTCGTTACATACAAAAATACAAATGTTTCCTCTTTATAATATTAGTGTAGATTAATGACAAAGTATGCGGCAAAGTTAACAAGACCATGTCCATGGATAGTCCATCGACACCTCGTGCATTTGTTTTAATCGATAGGAGAATCTTGGCAACCTCTTGGTCATCCACTAGTTGTAACGAAAATAAACTACTCAAAACAAAATAGGGCCCACTTGAAATATTTCGATATTTTGCCCGACACATTTTTTTTTGTGAGTAGTTGGCAAATTGAAGTATAGGAATGTTAAGTAGGCATATTTATTGATCATAATTAACACTTAAACCCCAAGTTTAGGGTGGTTCTTAAGTGGGTAGACAAAAAAACAAAAATCTTACGATATACTGCAGAATCTATGCGTGCCTTTACATTGTTGCTTAGTTGTGTTTGTTGTGTCTAACGAAGAAGTTATCGTAACCTTACCTTTAATTATCGATTAAATTAGTGTTTGCATAAACAATGCCTGGTTCTCGACGTCACATGGACGCAGAATCCGCGACAAGAGCCATTGTTTTGCTTCAGCAGGGTAATTCGCAAAGATCGGTAGCTTCAAGCTTAGGTGTGTCTAGACGAGCTATTCGAAATGTGTGGGAACGCTATCAAGAGACAGGTAGTGTGAGTAGGAGGCGCGGTTCAGGTAGAACCCGAGCCACAACCTCCCAAGAAGACCGATACATCCGACTCTCTGCACGTCGCGAGCGAACTGTAACTGCACGCATATTGAGAAACCGCTTACGTGACGCCACTGGAACGCGAGTGAGTGACCAAACTATTCGGAACAGACTTCATGAAGACCAACAACGTTCCAGAATGCCAGTTGTTCGGCTCAAATTGACCAGAGCTCATCGTGCAGCGCGATTAAGGTTTGCACGTGATCACCTCGAATGGACCATGGATAATTGGAGGACAGTGCTCTTTACAGATGAATGTAAAGTAAAGTTTTTTAATGATGACAGACGCGTACGAGTGTGGCGACGACCTGGAGAACGTTTTACAGAACCATGTATTCGTGAAATCAACCGCTTTGGTGGACCCAGTACTATGGTATGGGGAGGGATTAGCATAATGGGCAAAACCGAGCTAGTGATTTTGGATGAGGGCAATGTAACGGCCGCCAGCTATGTTCAGCATGTCATCCGACCTCATGTGATCCCATATTCACAGCGAGTAGGCCCTAACTTTATTCTGATGCAAGACAATGCTCGCCCTCATACTGCCAGAGTGACCCAAAGTGCAATCTCCGAAGCTGGTATCGCAGTTTTACCCTGGCCTGCCATGAGTCCGGACCTGAATCCGATCGAGCATATCTGGGACCAGTTGAAAAGAAGCCTGAAAGACAACCACACTGAAATTCATAGCCGACAGGAGTTGATAACTGCTTTAAAAGTGTGTTGGGAGCAAATTCCAAATGAAAACGTCATCCACCTAATAGAGAGTGTTCCAAACCGACTCAGAGAGTGTGTGCGCAATAGGGGAGGACCTACGCGTTACTAAACATAATGCATTAAAGCAACCCTACAAACCGGTTTTAAAAAAAATGTGCTCGTGTCTTCAACGTATTGTTTTGGATATCCGTGTAATTTTAAGTTAATGCGTAAAAACGCGCATTTCTTGAATTTTTTTGGCAAAAATAATGTACTGTAATGTTTTTTTTTATGATCCTGAATGCGATAACCTATTTCTAAAATTAAACTTGAAATATATTGTACGTATTTATTATTATTTTAATTTTAATCATATTTTATCGGGTGGGCCCTATTTTGTTTTGAGTAGTTTACATTACACGAAATATCTCAATACATCAAACGAAAATATTTAAGATTAATATAATCAAATAATCATGTGTGTACAAAGTACTGTAGGCTGTAGGTAAAGGTAAAATAGCAAAAAAAATATCAAAGGAAAAGAAGATGTTTACTAGTGTTTACTAGTTGGAATTTGAAAGATTTTTTTTTCCGAAGTCTCTATTGTGGGGGCCCCCCGCTTGTGGAGGCCCCGGGGCCATCGCCCCGTTTGCCCTCCCCTAAATCCGGCCCTGCCACTTAACATCGGGTGGGCAATCTGATTGTTCCATCAGCAAGTCGTATTAAAATAAAAAGCACTTCTGAGCTGTGCAGCTTATGAAAACCACATAGTTGACTTTGGATCGTCCTAAAGCCAGGTGAATAGGTATAGACGCAACCAAAAACCGCATAAATACCTAGTAGATTATACGTAAAATCCAGAATCGACGGACATCCGTTGACTGGTATCCGTATCCGCTGCAAGTGCACTGGATGGCGTTGCGTTGGTTTAAAAACTTAATGGCTATTTTATAAAGTCCTAAAAGTTAAACTCTCATGGAATGACGATATTGGAGCAGAAGACAGGGAACCTGTAATTTCTCCGGCTCCTCATTTCGACGGCCTCAGAACTGTAAGATCATTGGTTTGCCTTTTAATCTTTGAAAAATGAGATAAATGCTAAAACGTCATTTTTAAATGCATTTTAACGTTCAGCCTACACCTGATTGGCCGGAAGGCATTTTAAACCGCAAACGTTAACCTTCCTGATCCCTTAAAAGTTCGCATAACTTGACCATAAACCATAGTTTGCATGTAAAAGGAAGCTAGTGTCTGGCCATCTGACGTAGACCTATAAGGACACAAGTCTAATGTTCGGTTGGAAACGCACGTCGGACGTATCTTTTAGGACGAGACACTTGTGTCCGCATTTAGACGTTTAGGCTGTCCATTAGGGGCCATCCGTAAATGACAACACACCCCCACCTCGTGTGATATCAAATTTTGCAATTTTACAAAAAAATTGTCTCATTTTTTTGTGTAGAAATAAGTACCTATGTGAAAAAATGTGATGTCACAAAATTTGGGATCCCTCCCCACCCCTTGTCACACAATGTCATACTTCGTCGACCCCTCCCTCCCCCATAACGTGTGACGTTATTTATGGATGGCCCTTTATGCGTGAGGGGCTTGTATTATGTATACACAGCCAAAGTCCTCTCGTAAGTCTAGAAGCTTCCTGGACGTTTCGCAGGTTTAGAGGACCTGGGGTTTTCTAGAGTTAGTTTGAGCCTACGGTTTGGGTATTTGCTTGAGGATGTAGCCAGGGACGTAAAGAAGAAAGAAAGAAGAAAGAAAACTTTTTTATTTGACCCAAAGTATTAAAAAAAAAGATAAAAAATAATAAAAAGTAGGTAGACAAAAGACAGTAGCATAGACATTATGTGAAGAAAAAGAATAAAATAAAATAATTAATATACTTAATTAAAAAATAACATGTGCATCGTTAGGTAGGGTCAAAACGGTCATCCGTCTCAGCTTTATGCCGCACAGTACCTAGATAGGTATAGGAACGGTGCGGCGCTGGTTTTCAGACGAAGCCTGGGTGGTGTGTGACAGTGCAAATAGACGGTAAACCTCAAAGTAAATACAAATTAACACTAATACCTACAAGGAACATTCGAAGGGGAATTCGCCTCCTGGATGGCTGTAGTGGTTACGATCGATCAAACGCAATGCAAGTTTTAGGTTAGATACGTACAACGCCATCTAGGAATCGAGTGGAGACTCTAAAATACATTTGTGTTTCTCAATTAATACAAAGACAAGTCACATTCATAGGCAAAATAAATACAAAACAAGTGAAAAATAAAAATAATTAGATTGAAATTGTTCGTTAAGACCAATAAAATTAATTATTATATTTTTTATTATATTATTATTAATTATTATATTATTATACGTATTGAATGAATATTCTTTCTTCAAATAACCTATTTAACGTATCATTTTAGGATTTGAGGATTATAAATACAGTTTTGAACGTATATGGTGTAACGGAGAAGCATAGGTATACAACACTATACAGGGTGTAAACGCTTGTACGACATTAAATTAATACACGTGTAGTGCTACTATCTAGTATTGATTTAAAAAAATATTTATTGAAATTCATTCATAATTAGTTTTTTTTTATTTTCAAACAAACTAATCATCAGTTAAAGCATAAAATTATACAGCACTCTGTATACGTACACAAACAACGAAACGTACGTTCATTACTCGTCGGTGCCTATAAGTGCGAATATGCCGCGCACTCACGGCGCGGCGCTCAAAGGCGCCGCCGCGCCGGCCGGTAAAGCCGAAAGTCGAGCGCGCGGCAGAACACACACAAAATGTACCGCACACTAAAAATAAATAATAAATGTACCTAGGTTACCTCAAATCCGTAGGTTTTCAATATCCCCCCCGCACGTTGCACACACTAATTTAATTGACGGGGAACGTTCGCCCGTACTTTCACCAACACAGCTGTTCGACACTTGCCTTCAGTTTGTCGAAAGCACCTAGGTACAATCCGTCTGCGCAGTTCTTGCACTGTATCGACTTCTTGTGCGTACCTACCTCTTCTTTGATGAAGCCCCACAAAAAGAAATCTAGTGGAGTGAGGTCTGGCGATCGTGCTGGCCACTACACTTAGTTTAATAACAAAAAAACACATTCACAAGCGACAATTTCGCGGTAACTAGATAGGTAGGTTAGGTACGTATTTAGTTTATTATGAAAAAAAACACACACACAAAAAGCGTCTATTTCGCGGTACCTAAATCTAGCAATGCAACAAATAGGTATGCAATTTTCAAAATTAGATGGGTCAAGGTTGCTACCGAAACAATTACTAAATCATACGCGCTTCCTCAGTCAGTCGCTCTGTGGCTAGGCGTGGGCGACGCGGGACGGGGCGCGCTTCTCTTCTCTTTCCGACATGCACGTGAAATGTATCTGTCCTGGTCACGTCGTTCTAGATCGCACTTTTTGATTGTTTATTCTGCTCAAACGCGTGTAAATTTGGTATTTCTATCTTTTTTTTTCTTTTGATTCATAGACATATGATTTCGTGACCCCGGAAAGTTGACCTGAACACGACTGATAATAGGTACAGGTTGTTAAGAAATGATTTATTGGAAAAGTATCGATATCTCGTTAAATATTCAGGCTTTTTTTAAAAAACCAACTCCTAAAATCTAAAAATGCCATTCCGAGTACGTGTTTCAATTTAATGTCGTACAAGCATTTACACGTTGTATATGAAGTTGACGACGAGGGAATTGCTATGCTCTAGGATTCTAATACCGCGTTTACATTTAGACATTCGCGCTGCCATTCGCGTAGACGGAAATGAGGCCGGCCATATGTCCGCGGCAGTGTCGCCGGCAATGTGTGTTTACATATTGCCCAGACATATTGCAAAGATATTTAGGGAGCGCGGGCAACGCGAACGTCAACGCGAGCGGACATGGAAGTGGCCTATTTGCATTCTCGAATTGCCCATGTTCCTGCCCATGTTCCTGCCCAAGTTCCTGGACATATTCCATGGGCTGAGTGTAAACACGATATAAAACTACTTGCGCCGATGATTTGCATGTTCGACGCGTCAATGCGCGTGCTAGAATGCATTTTTTATACAAACCGCAGGAAATCAATTTCCACACAGACAAAGTCGCGAATAATCGCTGGTCTAACTAATCTAGCTAGTATCCTACTACTAATATATAAATGCGAAAGTCACGATGTTTGTGCCTAAATCACGTACTACTAAACAATGAACCGTTTGGCACCAAACATGAGATTAATATAGTTCGTTACCTATGTATACCTATAACATCACTACATAGTAAAACAAAGTCGCTTTCTCTGTCCCTATATCCCTATGTATGCTTAAATCTTTAAAACTACGCAACGGATTTTGATGCGGTTTTTTTTATTGATAGAGTGATTCAAAAGGAAGGTTTATATGTATACCTCGTGTGTTCTAAGTTTTGAGACGAACTTATTTAATTAATTTAAAAAGAAAGTAATTCATGCAAGCTTTTTTAACTTTTAAAATTTTTAATTTCGAATGTTTTGAAACAGAAAAAATATACATTTGAATATTTGTTTCATTCTCCGTGAAGATGGCGCCAACAAAAGATTTGCGTGCGACTGTAATTTCACTGTTTCAAGCAGGAAAAAAACCGTAAAAGGGCCGTATGCTAAAACAGTACTTGAGTCTGAGTCGAGCCTCAAGCATAGACATAAGCAGAGCTTTGATTCTAGAACGCTGCTTGAGGCTCGATTCTTTGATTGGAGTTCACGTGAGTTTTGCATATTCTGAAACGTCGCTCAGACCGAATCGTTGCTTGAGCAGATAAACTATCTGTCACTTTTCAAAGAAAAACGAGACCGATGCTCAAGCAGGGTCGCGACCACGCTTGAGCATGATTTCGCCTTACTTTTTGCTTGGATATGATTAAACAATGGATGTTTTTGAAGATTTGAACATATTTGAAATTGTTAATATTAGACCGATCGGCTTTCCGTTACGATATTTGCGAGATGCCAGTGACCCTTTTGATATAAATAAGTTTTTCACAAGATGTGGTAAAAAATTAATTTAGCCTTTATTCAAACAAACCACAACGAAAACGGAAAATGGCATTTTCATCTATTCCAGACTAGCATCCGTCCGCGGTTACGCTCGCATGGTACCTAATAGGTACCTACCTAAAACAGGTCACGATCTATGTGCATGCCAAGTTTCATCCAAATCTGTTCAGCCGTTACGAAGAAGTTGGAACTATACACCCACTCACTCATTCACATATAAATTTTTAGTAGGTAAGTAGGCAGTATCAAAAAGTACCATAAAAATGGCCAGAATCCACATTCTTTTTTTTTTCGTGTTACAGGCGGAGCCATTGTTCTATTTATTTAATTTCAAATTTATTGATACAAAAAACTAATAAGTAACCTACCTATTAATTATTTTACGAAAGATGCAAAAATTGTCATATGCTTGGCGCGAAGATGGTTCATGATGGTTGGCTTGATGAATGGTTAGGCGGGAATCGTTTTTTTTATTCGCCCTTCATGGGGCAGGCTAAAGTCAATAGCGGTTAACTACTTCTATACCATGAAATGAAAGTAAACACGTTTGATTGGTCCTCGTCAAGCCCTGACTTGAATCCTTTGGATTATTCTTTATGGACGGAATTGGAGCTGAGGGCATGCAGAAAGTCTCACCCAAACCTGGATTCTCTCAAGCGAGCCCTTATTAAAGAATCGAAACGGATTCCCATTGAAAAGATTCGTGCCGCCATAGATGAATGGCGCACGCGTTTGAAGGCCTGCATTGAATGCAAAGGCGGCCATTTTGAATGATTTATTTTTAAATACAGATCTAGATGTCAGTAGTTTTAATTTTAATATCCTATAAATGAATACTCAACTAAGCTCCAAAAATATTTTAGTTTTACTGTGTCTCAAGACTTATGAACACTCGAGGTAAAACATGCATATACCTCGTGTGTTCATAAGTTTTGAGACGAACTTATTTAATTAATTTAAAAAGAAAGTAATTCATGCAACCTTTTTTAAACTTTTAAAATTTTAAATTTCGAATGTTTTGAATCAGAAAAAATATACATTTGAATATTTGTTTCATTCTCCGTGAAAATGGCGCCAACAAAAGATTTGCGTGCGACTGTAATTTCACTGTTTCAAGCAGGAAAAAAACCAATGCAAGTTTTTAGTGAAATCCAAAGTTTGGGATGTAGTCGGTACTTTGTGTATTATACCATAAAGAGGTACAAGGAGACCGGCTCTTTAGAAGACCGTGGAAGAGGTGGCCCAGTGGCCGCCCGCGGTCTGTAAGGACGCCCGCCAACATCAAAGTAATCAGAGAGCGAATTCGTCGCAACCCTTGCCGGACTCAAAAGAAATTAGCTCTGCAGACCAACATTTCGCGAATATCGGTGAACAGGATACTTAAATATGATCTTAAACTAAAGGCCTACAGTCGAAGGAAAGTGCATTATTTAAACGAGCGTAAATTGCGACTGGAACGATGTCGGAACCTATTGAAGAGACACGATCCAAAAAATATCCTGTTTACCGAAGAAAAGATCTTCACGGTGGAAGAAAAGTTTAACCGGCAGAACAATAAGGTTTACGCCAGAAGTTCAAAGGACGTCCAGCCATCTGTACGCAATGTCCAGCGTACTCATCATCCAGCAAGTGTGATGGTTTGGTGGGGTGTTTCCTACGAGGGGGTCACTTCGCTTCATTTTTGCCAGCAAGGCGTCAAGGTGAAGGCACAAAATTACCAAACCGACATATTGGAAGCGGTGGTTAAACCATTAAATGATACGCTATTCGCTGGAAAATACTGGGTTTTCCAACAGGACTCTGCTCCCTCCCATAAAGCTAAGACTACCCAACGTTGGCTGGAGGCCAATTTGCCAGGCTTCATTCGGAGCGAAGATTGGCCCTCGTCAAGCCCTGACTTGAATCCTTTGGATTATTCTTTATGGACGGAATTGGAGCTGAGGGCATGCAGAAAGTCTCACCCAAACCTGGATTCTCTCAAGCGAGCCCTTATTAAAGAATCGAAACGGATTCCCATTGAAAAGATTCGTGCCGCCATAGATGAATGGCGCACGCGTTTGAAGGCCTGCATTGAATGCAAAGGCGGCCATTTTGAATGATTTATTTTTAAATACAGATATAGATGTCAGTAGTTTTAATTTTAATATCCAATAAATGATACCCCACAATAACCGTGCGAAGCCGGGGCGGGTCGTTAGTATTATTATAGACTACATGGTATCCCGGATAATTTTCAGGAACTAGCTATAAAAAACACAAGTCCGACGGCCTTAAATATTGTCAAAGTCGAAAGGTATTTATTCAAATGTTTTTTTACCTAATTTTGATTACCTACCATTATTCTAGGATCGATTACTTAAGAATATAAAATTGTATCTAGGTATAAGGTATGTACTCTGTATATTTTGCACAATAAATAATTTGATATAAATTTGAAATGAATCACAAGGATCACTTTAAAGCTTCTTAAAGCTAGGTGCCAGTTCCACGCGACCAAGCCTAGTGGCTTTTTGGCGTAAGAAAACACCGCTATCATGCGAACAAAGCCACGGGCGCGCTAGTGTTGAACAATATAATCGCATTTGCTGACTAAAAAAACGTGATAAACGCATCTACGGATGTGATTCTCTTTTATTTCAATGTATTCCTAGCGGCCACTGTTATTTCCTAGTGATTCACGTCGATTTCCGACGCCGGGTCGCCATGATTCATGCTGCCTTTACACATGCTAATTCGAAGTCTACTGTGTGAAGCCTGAGCTGTCGGCCAATTAAGTAACTCTGTTATCATCAGTTTCAATTTGAAACCAGTAAGTGAATATAAAAAATAACTGTCGCATGCCGGACGACCTGTGGGCAAAAACCACTACCGAGTGGTTCCCTAACACAGCGAGGCGGGGTCGCGGAATACCACGCACGAGATGGCGGGACGAACAGTACCCCAAGTATGAGTTGTGTTTACCATGTTTGGTTTTTCGTTTATGTTCCGTGTTCATTGCGGGTTTTGTATGAAGACGCGATAGAGATACCGATACGGAACTATTATTTTCTACTACTAATTTTCATCAATAGATAGGTACATAAAGTTACATTATGACTAAGTTTTTTTTTTTTTTAAACTAACTAAGATTGGACATTATTTGAGACGTCCGGAGAGGTCGGAATAAGACAAACCTTATTCGCTGGGCGGATTAGTGCGCCTTTATTTGTTTTCACGGTGACTACACGAATATGATTGTCTTTTCCTTTATGAAGTTCGACTATGCGACCGGTTCTCCAAGTGTTCGGAGGCAAGTTCGGTTCTATAATAGTTACAAGATCGTTCAATTTTGGTTGACTATTTTCCGTTTTAAGCCATTTGTTTCGCTGTTGTAAGGTATGTAAATAGTCTCTAGACCAGGTTCTCCAGAAGCTTTGAGATAATCGCTGTAGCAACCGCCAGCGCGAGCGCAGAGATAAGTTTTCGTTGATTGTTGGCTCGGGTAAGGATACTAACGGACGGCCTATTAGAAAATGACCAGCTGTAAGAGCGTCAACTTCATTAGGATCGGATGAGAGCGCAACCAAAGGTCTCGAGTTTAACATCGCTTCTACTTTTGTAAGTACGGTATAAAGTTCTTCGAAAGTCAGAACTTGTGATCCTACGATTCGCTTGAGATGGTACTTAGTGGATTTTATACCACTCTCGAAGATTCCACCGAAATGGGCTCCGGACGGTGGATTAATTTTCCAAGCGATACCACGAGAGGAAAGCTGATCGCGGATGGTCTGATTTTCCCTGTCTAACATTTCACATACGTCTGATAAGTAGCGTTTCGCGCCTACAAAGTTGGTTCCGCCGTCAGTAGTTATAGATTGGCAAAGACCTCGCCTAGCAACAAAACGGTCTAAAGATGCGACAAAAGCTTCGGTGGTCAGCTCGGTGACCAGTTCAAGGTGAACGGCCTTAACAGCATGACATACTATCAGGCATAGATATGACTTATATATTCGGGCACTACGGCGCCGGCTTTCCTTGACCATAAAGGGACCTCCGAAATCGATTCCAATCGACTGAAAGCAATATCCTGGCGTCAGCCGGGAAGGAGGGAGATCACCCATAACAGGTTGAAAAGGAATAGGCTTTGCAGCAAGTTACACATCTCGATAGCCGAGATCTAATAAGATTTCTAATACCGAGGATCCAAAATCGACGCTGAATCAGTGAATGTAATAGGCGTGGCCCGCTATGTAGGTAAGATACATGATAGTGGTCGATAAGGAGGTCACTCAGACGGGATTGTTTAGATAAAAGATATGGATGTTTGACACTAAAAGGCAAGTCTGATTGTCTCAAACGTCCCCCCACTCGCAAGACTCCGGAGGAGTCGAGAAAGATAGATAGTTTTTGAAGGTGTTTAGGAATGGATTTGTTCGACTTGAGTTGAGATGAAACGTCATGAAAATCCTTTTCCTGGACATGTTTCACTAAGATTTGAAGTGATTGGTCAAGCTCGGAGGTAGATAAATTACCGCTTAAGTTACGTTTTGGGAGATCTACTGTGGCGTTATTGATAAAACGATATAGCCAAGCGGTTATTCTTTGGAGTCGGATGAAGCTAGAGGTACGTTCGATTGGGGTATGAAGAGTGTCAGCTTCTTGTGTCTCAGTGAGACACGAGTGTGACGTCTTCAGCTCAGGAACACTATCCTTATCGTCAACTGCATGTACTTGCCAGTTGGATTGGTCTGAGGATAACCATTGTGGACCAGACCACCAACATTCGCAAGCAGCGAGTTGAGCGCAGGACAGACCACGACTACAAAGATCAGCGGGGTTGTCGTGGGTGGACACATGCTGCCACACAAACGCAGATGTAGATTCTTTTACTTGCACTACGCGGTGTGCTACAAAGGTTTTAAGTTTGTGTGGTTCTGTACCCAGCCACGACAGCACCGTGGAGCTGTCGGTAAATAGGTATGATTGAGCAATGTTCAGTTTTATGCTAAGCAAGGAGTAGATACGTGCCACTACTTTAGAGAGGAGGACAGCGCCGCAAAGTTCTAAGCGGTTTACTGTAAGAACCTTGAGAGGTGCTACTTTTGACTTAGCGATTAAAAGGGAGACTTGAACCTTTTGGGTTGTAACAACGCGAAGATAGACACAGCATCCGTATGCCTTTGTTGAGCCGTCACAAAATCCGATAAGCTGGATTTCGTGGGCCGCTGAAGGTAAGACGTGGCGAGGGATTTCGATTAGTTTTAAGTTTTTAAGATCAGAGATAAATTCTCGCCAGTCGTGAGATATGTCCACGGGTACAGGTTCGTCCCAGGTTATGTTTTGCCGCCATAAATCTTGAAGGAGCAATTTTGCTTTAAGGATAAACGGGGTAAGCCACCCTAGCGGGTCGAAGATACGAGCAACATGGGATAAGATCGAACGTTTCGTATACTCAATTTCGTGTACATCAGAAAGTGAGTATGTAAAGATATCACCCGCAGGGTCCCATTGGACTCCTAAGATTTTAAGCGTAGATTTGTCAGTTTCGTCAGAAAAGATTTTAGGGGTTTGACAATGGTCTACTGGTAAGGTTTCGAGAAAGGATGTCGAGTTACTGCTCCATTTACGGAGTTCTAACTGAGCGCAATTTAGAAGCTGGATAAGTTGGGTTTTTAGTTCCAGGGCTTCCTCAACAGATGGCGCTCCGGTAGTGACGTCATCAACAAAGGTCTCATGATGTAGGGCTTCAGCAGCGCGCGGGTACTCAGCACCGTGGTCTGTTGCTAGCTGATGAAGAGTGCGAATGCTAAGATATGGCGAACTACTCACACCATAGGTGATAGTTCGTAGCTCGTATTCTTTGAGAGGAAGACTCGCCGACTCTCGCCACAATATTCGGTATAGAGTTCGGCTGCATACGCAGTTCGCACAATAAGATGGCTTACAGATGAAGCTACAGCTAGGCTAGTATATTTTAGCTACTTTCATAGTGTAATGTCTTATGGTATATTGCTCTGGGGGAAAGCTGCTGATATACAAAGTATATTTGTACTTCAAAAACGGGCGATACGTGCCATTTATAAACTGAAACCACGCGAATCATTGAGGGAGCGATTTAAAGAAATTAATATTCTCACAGTAACTTCACAGTATATTTATGAAAATCTATTATACACTCATAAACACATAGATAGCTTTAAGAAAAAGAGTGATGCACATAACGTTAACACTAGAAATAAAAACAAATTATGTATTCCTAAATTTCGACTCCAAAAGGTAAATGGCTCGTTTATGGGGAACGGTATACGCTTCTATAATAAACTTCCAGAAAGTGCCACTGGGCTTCCTATTAGAAAATTTAAAGCATACATTAAGAATAATCTAATAAGTAAAGCTTATTATACTTTAGATAGCTATATTGATGATAAAAGTGCGTGGCCCGATGTCCCGGTCGCTCTGCCCATCGGCAGCTAACATGTCTGCAATGTCTGTACTGTACCTACTATTGTGTGTTTTATTTTTCTCTGATTTAATAGATTGTATTTAATTTTATGCATTAGGTATTATTAGTTTGAAGCGTAGCGTGTGCTGTCTTATAAATTTGATTATGTTTAACTTTTTCTGTATGCCTACGCCTCACTTAACTTCAATAATATATTATATTACATTGTAAAAGGATCATACAAAAGAACGGTAGGAACCAAGCCGTAAGTTTGTTGCCTGTTCTTCTAGGCTTTGGTCGCGTGGAACTGGCACCTAGAGTCACCTAGCTTTAAGACGTTTCAAAGTGATCCTTGTGATTTTATTGAATAAATACCTATTGACTTTGACTTTGACTTTGAATACGTGCTGGTAACAGCGATCCGCTGGCCTTATCAAAAAGTTACGAAACATTTTGGAAATGTCGCATGTAAACACGGTTACATGTAAACGGAACCCCGTGATAATATCAATGATGTCTGTTTGGAGCTTGGGTCCAGTAAATACAAGGTCATTTAAAGATAGTCCGTTAGTGGTCTTGCAGCTTGCATCGAATACCACGCGCAGCTTTGTTGTCGTGCTTTGTGGTCGAATGATGCAATGATGCGGGATAAGATAAGATTTGCTCGTTGGAGGAGCTGGAGCAAGTTCCATGTGGTTCAAACTTTCATATTCTCGCATAAAGTCGATATAATCTGATTTAAGTTGGCTATGCCGGCTAAGTTTCTTTTCGATGTTAAGTAACCGCGACAAAGCGCTAGGATACGAGTCACCTAAGGTGTGATCTCTATCCTTGATGAGGATAGGTACAACATAGCGACCGTCAGGTTCCCGGTAGGTAAGATCCGTGTACATACGTTCGCATATTTCGTCTTCGGGTACCGTGATAGGAGCATGTGGTGGTTCCTCGACTTCCCAAAACCGTTTTACCTGCTCGTCGAGTGCGCGGGTTGCAGCTAATAACGAGGAGGTATTGGGAAGAGGTATACCTACATCGGACTCGATCGCACCTGTCAGAATCCATCCGAAAACGCTGTGTAGGGCGGTAGGTAGACCGGGTCCTAATTTAATACGTTGACCATCATAGATATCGTGGAAGTATTCCGCTCCGATAAGAATGTCAATATCCGCGGGGATGTCGAAGTCGCGATCGGCTAACGTTAAATGCCTACAATGATCTCGAACGACTGCCGGCAGTTGCGCGCTAGGCATTTGAGCGGTGATGTTGTCTAACACGATAGGTCGGATTTTAAAATGCGGGTCATCTCCTTCAAGAGGTCGCAGAACGCACCGAGTCTCGCCGCGGACTTGAAACACTGTGTTTTGTCCTAAGCCTCCTACTATAAGATTGCAGTGACGGAGCTTCAAACCCAGAGTCCGGGCACAAGCTGTTGTTATAAAACAGTCCTGTGCGCCGCTGTCGACAAGAGCGCGCACTACATGTTCTGCACCGGTGTATGTATTGCATACGCGTAGTTTGCATGTACCAAGTAGCACAACACCGCGACTGTTCCCGATATGCGCGCTAGTGCTAGCCTGAGTGGCGCTACTCCCGCTAGGATGGGGAGGTTCGGTATGCAATAATGTATGATGACGTAATCCGCAGATTAAACACGATATTTTAGAAATGCATTTATCGATGACATGATTATTACGCAGACAGTTCGTACATAATTTTTTGCTATCGACTAAAGCGAGTCTAGATTGAGAATCTAAAGATTGAAAGGTAGGGCACCGATAGGTCGAATGCGCTTCACCACAACACGAACAGTTAACAAAAGATGTTGACGGACTGGTTTTGTTAAGATATGTTGAGCGTTTTGATCCGCTGATATTTGGGCGATTACGAGCCGCTGAGGGTTTTCCGTCAAAGGTGCCTCGAGAGGTAGGAGGCGAAGGGGTTGTGGAAGATAGTCGGCTGGTTTCTAAAACTTTAACGTAGTCTTGAAGAAACTTCAACAGTTCACTGTAAGAGGGTACTTGTGAACAGTTTTGAGATTCGAAGCGCTTGCGGGTATATGCTATGCATCAAGTATTCTTGAAACTAAATGAAACAGAATAAAATCACCGAGATTTTGTATATTCAAAGCTTTGAGAGCGTGAACAGATTCGTAAAATGCATTGGTCAATGTTTGTAATTCTTGGAAACCACCTGATTTGATAACGGGATAGTGCAAGATTTTATCTAAATACGTAATTGCTAAGATGCGTTTATTTTGATATCTCTCGACCAAGGTGTCAAAAACGACTTCATAGTTTGCCGTGGTAATAGGTACCCCCTTTACAAGAGATACTGCGGGCCCTGATAGACACGACACGAGATAATGAAACTTTTCTACTTGGGAAATCGAAGTGTTTTCGTGAATCAATGTTGTAAACGTATCATAAAATGTTTGCCAATTTTCCGATTGACTATCGAACTTAGGTAGCTCAAGTTTAGGTAAACGTGCGTTTACAGGTTTCGAGCTCATGGCAGGCGCCTTATCGGAACTCGGCATGACTTTGTCAGGTGTCGACGCAACCAATGTATCTGACGCCGCGATTATTGCGTAGTACAAATCGTCAAATGAGCTAATTGAACTTTGGTCTATCGCGAAATCAGGATTTACCGTTAACTGCAATGCTTGAATTTTTTCGTTAACTAGAACAAACTCCTCGCGAATAGATTGAAGTCGAGAAAATCTAGACTTGAAAAAAGGTATCTTTGAACGATCTTGAAACATATCTTTCGAAAGATCATAAAGGATTTGTATTGCTCGATAAACATATTCGCGTTGGGATATGAGTACTTTTAATTTGTTCTGTTCCATTTTTAAACGATGTTACGAGATAAGATTTTACCGGTAAGTATGAAGCTAAGATAATGTAAAAACTTAGGTAGGTGTAGTTGAAATTTAAATATATGAAAACTTGATAGGTTAGTTAAATTGTGTGTAAGCTACTGTGTTTGAACTGCGAGGTTTGAATTGTATGAAAACCACGCGGCCAAGGTAATGCGGACAAATTGAGAAGTGATATGAATCCGAATAGATGTAAGTCTACCAACGACCAACCAGATTTGGTCGGGTTATAATGCAATTTCAAGAAAAAGTTAATAATTTCCCCAAAAATACAAAATACCGGCCAACTTTTCAGTTGTATATCCGGCTCGAAGCTATGTTACGACCTAAACGTTATGCTGATAATGATACTTCGACAGGCTCAGCAGGAACAGTGGGTAGGAAAAGAGGTAGGTACTCACAATTCGGCTTCTCGTATGTAGATCACTTGATTTTGGTATATTAAATGGTTTTATATTTAGTTGTAGTTTATATTGGATTAATATCGGGTTTTTAGTTTGTTGGAAAGCTTTCACATATTATTTAGGATTAATTTTACGGAGCGCACTCGGCTTCACAAGGTATAGGCAGACATCTTCTTTTTTCTTCACAGCTCATGCCTTCCGTTCCGTTTCGTGTTGTCGTGGCGCCAAATTTGAATTCATGAGTTGTTGATGGTAAGATGGTAAGATGGTAGGTAGGTAGGTAGGTAGGTAGGTAGGTAGGTAGGTAAAGCCTTAACAGTGTTAATCCTTATCCAAATAAATCTTTTCATAATTAAGACTGGTTCATAATTAAGACTGGTTCAATACCTATACATTACTTCTTGAATTTTTCAAATCGGACATTCCATTCAAAAGATTTTAAAAATATAAGGTCACGGGGCGCGTTCTCACCCAGCGCGGGCCCGGGCAAGGCGCGAGTTAGAAGGGACTCGAACCCACCACGGTCTAAGTTTAATCCTAAAACGTTGAAAAAATTTATGTCCACCCATGCGAAGCTGGGACAGGCCGCTAGTAATATTATATAACACCCAGACACAGAACAAACATCACACAAATGTTTGTTCTCGGTGGGGATCGAACCCACGGCCAACGGCGCAGAAGGCAGAGCTACTACCAACTGATCTGTGAAGGCTGCCATTATGTTGCAAGTATGATGAAAATTAGTAGTAGAACATAAAATTCCGTATCGCTATCTCTATCGCGTCTTTATACAAAACCCGCAATGAACACGGACGGAACAAAAACGAGAAACCAAATATGGTAAACACAACTCATACTTGGGGTACGGATCTTAAGCCTCATGTGCCTGCAATATCACCGGCAACCGAAACAGAGCAAAGCTGCTTGGCGGCAGAAATAGGCATGGTGGTAGCTTCGTATCCTTGAGATTTAAAAGAATGTAAAAAAGTGTAAGTTGAATCCATCAAATAATTTCATAAATTATGTAATATCTTACACCTACATTTTTAATATTATAAAACTGGTATTCCATAAATCGTGTGAGATGCGAAAGCATGCCACACGCGTGGCTCCGCTCAACAATTTTGGTTTGGCCCACTTAGAAGTTTATTTATGGAAAGTGTACTGTAAAGTTATTGTGATTAGAACAATATGGCTATCGTTTTAAGTAAAACGTGTTACCTCATACATGGCTATTGAAATGTCATTTGAATTTAAATTATTCTAATAAAATAAACGTATTTATTACTCAATCAAAAAACTGAACTAGTTCCATAAATTAACTTTAGAATGCAGATAAAATGTGATAGATATTAGCGCACAATATTAAGTACAGGCTTGAGATAAACTCGCTAATAATACATCTATTGTTCAAACAACAATGATCCTTTATGTCATGGGGATGTGTGAAAACGATACCGAATGTAGTTAAACACATGTGAAGGTTTATCCTGAATCCAAGGGCAAAGACTGAGAATAGAAAGTTGAAGAGAAGAAAATATCATAACATCATCTTCCTGCCCTTATCCCACTTCATGTGGGGTCGGCACAACAGGTCTTTTCCCTCCACTTCCCTCTATCATCCGTCACTCCTTTCTTACCCATGTCATCCTTCACACAATCCATCCATCTTTTCTTTGGCCTTCCTCTTCTCTTATATCCATCCACATTCGTAACTAACACTCTTTTCGTTACATGACATTCTTCCCTTCTCATGACACCCATACCACGCAAACCTATTGCTTCTCATTTTCTCAGTCACTGGTGCCACTTTCAAACTGCCTCTAATAAACTCATTCCTAATCTTATCCATTCTTGTAGAGGCATATCATAACATAAAATAGAAACAAATATGGATTTATCGATGACCATAGAAGAAATTTAACTACTCAGTCCAAAATTGTATAATTATTTTAGATTTATTAAGGGCAATAATTTTTTTTTGCATAAAATTTTTACAAATACCTTTGCTGAGCCACACTTGTGTCACAAGTATGATTATGTTGAATTTTAGTTTTCCCTAAGCTAATATTAAACTTTACATGGAAGTATGTACTTTTGTAAATGAAAATTCCCAACCACAATTATAATACGAGTAATGTTATCTTTAGGCACTATATTAATAAACCATGTGATCAATACAAGATGTGATCAATACAATACAAGGATGGGTACTTTAGCCCCCTGAAGTTTATATACACAACTTATGGAACACCTTGTATATTGAATATATTTATTTCACGACAAATTCATGAATTCAGTTATCGACCTCAAGACTTTATTAAAAAGACTAAATATTGTGATTATCTTTCATACCTTGCATTTTCCTGAACTGCGAGAATTTTGATGTTTCGTATGCCCGGTTGGACCGATTTCGATTGAACATGGACTGAAATATTGAGTGACCTGGAACAGGATACCTATACATTTATTTTTGTCTGGGTTCCCGAGTGAAGCCACGTGCAGAAGCCAGTTTATTTTTTTATAAAACTTGTTGGTGGAACAAGCAGATGGCGCACCTGATGCTTAGTGGTGACCATCATCTATAACAAAGCATCTTCTAACTTAACTTGTCTTTATTAACTTGTCTTTCGTAATAAATATAATAGGTAGATATTTAATAATTGAAAAGTCCAATGGAAGTTTTAATTAGACATGCTGTGACTGGTCTACCTTGTTAAACGTTATTTTAACTCAACTAGGTTAATGAGTTTACCAGAAAGGTTCACGCCAGGGACGAATAAGCTGAAATGTCATGAAAGCGCTATACTTTATCGTAATTTATGAACATCGCTTATTCGGTGTGTTCATTCATCATCTGTCTATAAGAAAACTGTTGGATATATGTCATCATCAGTCTGTAGAAGTCCACTGCTGAACAGGGCTTCCCTATACATTTCAGGAAGAATGATTCTATAGTATTCCAAGAACCTACTTAGGAGACGCAGCTGCTCATCTCATGGTGCGTTCCCTTAAATTAATTTAAAATTATTTTGTAGTCAAAGAGAGAATTTTAACTTATAATAAACACGTAAATATACATGGAACAGTCTAAGAGGGGTAGTGAGAGGTACGTCCAAAGTCCAAACATTACATTTGGCACATTACCTACATTTTGCAGTAGTTCGTATTACATACGTCCTCAAAGAATCTGGAGCTCATACTTGGTACTAATAATTATTATTGTGATCCTGTTCTATGTATATGTGACCGATACATTAATTATTGAGGTACCAGCGCTAGATTCACCTACCTTATAAGACTTAAGATCCTTGTAGATTGTGGTAGGAACCAAGCCCTAAGTTTGTTGACTGTTCTTCTAGACTTTGGTCGCGTGGAACTGGCACCTAGTTTTAAGACGTTTCAAAGTGATCCTTGTGATTTTACTGAATAAATACCTTTTGACTTTGTGATTGAACTGAATAATTACCGTTTCTATTTTGATTGTTATTTGTGGATTAATCACGTCCCCTTTCAATACCATCAATTGAAATTCATTTATAACGTACAGCGTCACATTTTTTATAGCTATCTCCATCTGTCGTAAAGGTCCCGTTCACCCTTGTCCCACAAACTGTTTAGTTAGTTTTTTCACGTCCAGTTTACTGCATATTCTTGCCATATGTTTCATTGTTGATAAATCGCTTCTGTCATAAAACTTGCGATCGGTCGTTGGTCTGAGTCTAGTTAGGCGTGAGGCTAAATTTGGACGTCTTATATGATTTTTCTTATAGCAAGCTTATTGTATCTACCAGAAAATATCAACGAATTATTTTCACGTAAAATCATTAATTTGATGTCAAGATCATTATATTGCTTTGCTTTTGATAATATACCTTCGTTACGCAGAATAACAGTACTTTGAAGCACGGATCAAACATTCAGTACTTCCTCAAAGTACCGTTACTTGTGCCAATTATTTTCCTTCTGCAAATCTTATTATCTTTACCAAGTTTTAAGGTTACGATAAAATGATACACACAAAACAAATGAACTACGTATAATGCCAAATGTTATGTTTGGATTGGAGATGCCTCTACTGATCCCTCGGACATCATCAAAGATTTGTTGATAGCATGAGATCTGAGAGAATTTTAACTGGCTTGATCATAGCCATGCTTGATAAAACTTTATTATAAAGTCAAAGCAAAGATTAGTAGTAAAGTAAACATACTAATAAGGGGAGAAAAATGTTAATTCTACAGGATCGTTGCAAACGATGTCTGTTATGCAGTTAATGAGGAAACCTGTGATCTTTTAATGGATCTCTGGCTCTTAATTTGTCTAGTCAGATTATGATACGGTTGAAGTCAGAGTATTTTGCTTGAATTCCCACTTTATGTTTTAGATGGTGGTTTGACTTTATACTAACTCAGTATGTCTAGTATGTATGACGTACTCGTCTATAAAAATTAATTGATTTCACTCATTTCATTAGGTCCAATAAAGCAAGTGTTTGAGTTGTTGCTATAAGTAAACTAAAACATTTGGTAGTAATGTATGTATGCGACTGTGGGAAATTTATTGGGTATTTTCAGATAAGTTTATTAATAAAGATTCCAATTAAAGTTTTATGTGTGAGAGACTGATAAGAACAGTATAAACATAACTGTTGACTCCAAGTCATACTAATGAATTAAGACAATAACAGGAGAAGCCACACATTGAAATGAATCAAAGCTCTTTAGCTATAGAGTTCAGGTTTCAGTAGAACAAGGCATCGTAACCCGAAGCTGACGAAATTAATGACATCACAGGCGTCTTCACGGCGTCAGCCTATTGTGTCAAGGCAGATATTAAGATAAAATCAAATAAAAAGATAAGGCAGGAAACTCGCCAACTGATTCATTAGGTGAATGTTTAATTAACATAAATCGTACTGTTTTGAAGGTGAACTCTAGTTAAGACAAAGCCTTTGTTTCAAATTAAAACATTTGAATGAATGCCAAGGCATGCCTTAAAGAGTAAGTTTTCTAAAGTACCTAGTCAAGTCTAGGTAACGTGAAGGATTCTTGGCATAAAAAGTATGATTTATAGTTAGTAGGTATGTAGCAAAAAGCTTTATCCATTACAGTAGATAATTGATTGTTGCAGTCCTATGTATCTCTAGTATTACATGGATGATCCTCTTTGGGCTTCATATCTTCAGAAATCTTAAACAAATAGTATTTATTACTAATTAAAATGAACGTATGTACTTACTAATAAGGTCAAACGGTGAAGAAAAACAACAGTGGCGATAAGGCTGCAAGATTGAAACCTTACGTGCCAAATACAAACTGGAAATCGTGAGCGTGAGGCTACAATAGTTATTAGGCATGCCAGTCTAGTCCCTTAGACCACCCCAAAGATTACGATTCCATGTTATAAATTTTATTGTTTCATGTTGTGGTGATAAGATTTAGAGGGTAATAATGTCCATTACATGAGCCCCGCTGGGGCATTGCAATTATACAATTGCAATGCCCTAGCGGGACGGGGTTAAATGATAATTTATTTTCATCTCCACTTGTGAAAAGCTCTCGATACAATGTGATTGCACACAATTTCGATGACTGCGATTTTTCAAAAAAGAGTTTAGTGATTTTATATCTTTCAACATGTTGAAACGTGCGAGCGAGAGGTACATTAGCTCTTGCCTTCACCTTAAAGTTTAGCAGTTTGGAAATTGTTGCTGACAGATGTTTCTATTATTACAGATCCCCCTGCATTAGATTTCAATAGACATAGATTAATCCAGCCCACTGTACACCATGGTAGAACAAAACGGGAAATATCCTCGACGAGAGACACGGTAAGCTGTAATCATACTTATTATGTAATTTATTAGAATTATGTGTCCTGGGTATATGGCGCACCTAGCGTAAGGGTGTGTCAATGAACTTATTTATTTCGATTATTTAAATATCGATTTCTTCACTTACCTAGTTAGTAGTTAGTTTAGCTTAGCCAAAAGCTGCGCCAGCTATGCAACTAAACCAGCTAAGCTTAGCTCTTGGTCTGCAACCGGCATAAAGCCGTATCTGTCATACTCGTAAGCGTAGTAGAGCTCTTTGTGAAGGGCTCGTCCGGGGAAGTACTACAGCTACGCCTTTTTCTGCCGCCAAGCAGCGTTGCTGTGTTTCGGTTTGAAGAGTGTGATTGCCGGTGTAATTACAGGCGCATGAGGCTTAACATCTGTGTGCTTCAAGTTGATGGACGCAGGGCAGTGTATCGTAGGGCACGTTCTTATCGTGCGTGACTTACGAGGCAATGCTTTGTAATAGGTAATGGTTACCACTTAACATCAGGTTAGCCATCTGCTTGTTCCTTCAACTAGTTGTATAAAAAAAAACGTAGCAAAACTTGTCGGAATCACCACGTCTTTTTCAGAGGATACCCGTCAGTGCAATATCTCTAATACTATAAGACTCAAAGTCCTGACTGACTGACTGACTGACTGACTGACATATAGACAACGCACAGCCTAAACCGCTGGTCCTAGAGACTTGAAATTTGAGGAGTACATAGGTCTTATGGCGTAGAGGTGCACTAAGAAGGGATTTTTGGATATTCAACCCCTAAGGGTGTAAAAAGGGTTGAAAACGTTTGTATGAAAAATAGTATTCCTTGAACCTACAAACTTGAAACTTGGAGTACATATACTTCAAGGCAAAAAAAAAGGAAAAGCATTTTTAGTTTTTTAAAACTACCCTTAATAAGGGTGCAAAGGGATGTAAAAGTTTGTATGGGAGTTTTTTGACCGCTGGTCCTAGAGACTTGAAATTTGAGGAGTACATAGGTCTTATGGCGTAGAGGTGCACTAAGAAGGGATTTTTGGAAATTCAACCCCTAAGGGTGTAAAAAGGGTTGAAAACGTTTGTATGAAAAATAGTATTCCTTGAACCTACAAACTTGAAACTTGGAGTACATATACTTCAAGGCAAAAAAAAGGAAAGGCATTTTTAGTTTTTTAAAACTACCCTTAATAAGGGTGCAAAGGGATGTAAAAGTTTGTATGGGAGTTTTTTGACCGCTGGTCCTAGAGACTTGAAATTTGAGGAGTACATAGGTCTTATGGCGTAGAGGTGCACTAAGAAGGGATTTTTGGAAATTCAACCCCTAAGGGTGTAAAAAGGGTTGAAAACGTTTGTATGAAAAATAGTATTCCTTGAACCTACAAACTTGAAACTTGGAGTACATATACTTCAAGGCAAAAAAAAAGGAAAGGCATTTTTAGTTTTTTAAAACTACCCTTAATAAGGGTGCAAAGGGATGTAAAAGTTTGTATGGGAGTTTTTTGACCGCTGGTCCTAGAGACTTGAAATTTGAGGAGTACATAGGTCTTATGGCGTAGAGGTGCACTAAGAAGGGATTTTTGGAAATTCAACCCCTAAGGGTGTAAAAAGGGTTGAAAACGTTTGTATGAAAAATAGTATTCCTTGAACCTACAAACTTGAAACTTGGTGTACATATACTTCAAGGCAAAAAAAAAGGAAAGGCATTTTTAGTTTTTTAAAACTACCCTTAATAAGGGTGCAAAGGGATGTAAAAGTTTGTATGGGAGTTTTTTGACCGCTGGTCCTAGAGACTTGAAATTTGAGGAGTACATAGGTAGTATGGCGTAGAGGTGTACTAAGAAGGGATTTTTGGAAATTCAACCCCTAAGAGTGTAAAAAGGGTTGAAAACGTTTGTATGAAAAATAGTATTCCTTGAACCTACAAACTTGAAACTTGGAGTACATATACTTCAAGGCAAAAAAAAAGGAAAGACATTTTTAGTTTTTTAAAACTACCCTTAATAAGGGTGCAAAGGGATGTAAAAGTTTGTATGGGAGTTTTTTGACCACTGGACTTAGAGACTTGAAATTTGAAGAGTATATAGGTCTTATGGCGTAGAGGTGTACTAAGAAGGGATTTTTGGAAATTCAACTACTAAGGGTGTAAAAAGGGATGAAAACGTTGGTATGAAAAATTGTATTCCTTGAACCTACAAACTTGAAACTTGGAGTACATATACTTCAAGGCAAAAAAATAGGAAACACATTTTTAGTTTTTTAAAACTACCCTTAATAAGTGTACAAAGGGATGTAAAAGTTTGAATGGGAGTGTTTTGACCGCTGGTCCTAGAGAGACTTGAAATTTGAAGAGTACATAGGTCTTATGGCGTAGAGGTGTACTAAGAAGGGATTTTTGGAAATTCAACCCCTAAGGGTGTAAAAAGGGTTGAAAACGTTGGTATGAAAAATTTTATTCCTTGAATCTACAAACTTGAAACTTGAAGTAGATTTACTTCAAGGCTAAAAAAATAGGAATAACATTTTTGGTTTTGTAAAACTACCCTTAATAAGTATGCAAAGGGATGTCGAAGTTTGTATGGGAGTTTTTTAACGCGTGGTGCGATTGACTTAAAACTTGAGGTAAATATACTAAGAAATAAATAATTAAGAATAACACTTTGAAGTTTTGATAATTACCCCCGCAAAGGGTGCAAATGACTGTAAAAGTTAGTATGGGAGATTTTTAACGCATAGTGCGATTGATTTCAAACTTGAAGTAAATATACTCCACAATAAATAGATTAAAATCACGTTTTCACTATTTTAAAACTACCCCTGCAAAGGGTGCAAAAGACTGCCAAAGTCCCAAGGTTTGTATGGGAGATTTTTAACGCGTAGTGTAATTAACTTCAAACTAAAAGAAGATGTGTTCTGTGGATAAATAACAAAAAAACAGTTTGATTTTCGAAAACAACCCCTGAAACGTTACCCTCCTTCGTTGCGCTCGAGTAAAAAGGATACAACGAAGCGTCAATGTTATATTCTGTGTTATATATGGGATATTCTAAAAACGGGAATCTTGAGTTGGTACGAAGAGATATGAGGGTATCTACCGTGACTGGGGATCAAAGTCGTGAAGCTGTTTCGTTTCGTTTGTTTTTGAGGTAGAAACTAGGAACAAATAAGTACATATTTTCCGTGTAAGGTTGTCTTTGTTGTATTTGTCATGTTTGTGCCAAACTCAGTCAGTACCTATACCTACCTACCTAATATAGGTAATGTACGCCTATAGGAATCCCATATACCTACGTAGGTATTTAAAATCTTACCCTAATAATATACAAATCAATGCGAAAGTTACGATGTTTTGATGTTTGTGGCTCAATCACGGTTCACCACTTCAACGCGTGCAAAGCCGCGGGAAGCCACTAGTTTTACATACTTTGTTGAGGACGTAGATCAAGTTTAAGTTCTCTCTATCGGCTGAATCGTTTTCTTTCTTATGGTTGGCCAACTTGAGCTCTTTCTCATGGTAATTACCAACTAGGCAACATCCCATTTAGACAGTAATCAAGCCGGACAGGAAAGCAAGATTGCCGTGACGGTAATCCTTCTGTAATTTCGAATTTAAAGGTACAATTACGACAACGGCGACAGCGATAAGCTACGATGACTTGATTCATTACGTACATGACAAAATGAATCAAAAGTAAACGATTTAGAGTTTATTTAACTTTTTGGTGTTTCCAGTGGAGAGACACCTCGCTTGGCCCACTCAACACACTGCCATGATTATCGCGTTGTTGCGTAGATTCTTGTGATATCAACTGCTCCTAACCTATCTTCTAACTTTGAGGTCATGACCCTTTATATCATACTATCCTACAAGCATTACACGATTTCCTGCTCTTGTCTTTTGGAAAAATGGAGCATTTATGGTCTCAATCCAGTTTCTGTTCGTCAGTCACAGTTACAGCTCTCAGGAGATCAACTATTAGTGCTAGAGACTTGAAATTTGGAACCTATACATAAATATGTAGCGAATACTCTTATTTATAAAAGTTACTGTTGAAACAATGCTCAAAGTTAGCCCCTTCTTCTTCTTCTTTTCGTGTCAAGACACACTCAAACTTTTCTAGACCAATATGCTGCCCCCTTAATAGCCTTATTCGTTGCCTCGCTTAAGTCCTCCCAAGTGCAGGTGGTCGTGCACAGCGGACAAGAAAGCAGGTGTGGCATGTCATGTATGGGGGCTCCGCAATTGCATGACCACAATGACTAAAACTTAAACTTCAACTTAGCCCCTTGATCGAAGGTTAGCCCTGTCATTTTTTGTCATTACGCATTGGTAAGGGATGGCAGTAGGTAGTTTAAACACTGATTATCTTTTGATAGATTTTTATAAGTATTCCCGTATGTTTGTCGCACGTCACTGACGCCGATGTCGGAATGGCACCTTATGTGGAAGCAACGGTCACTAACTTTGCTATTATTGTTGTGTTGAGGTCAGCCACATTAGTGCTTCCGTTCTAATTGTCGAAATTGTTATCACGTTTTACAATAACACAACACTTGTTGCCGTACCAAATTGTTGACCAGTCAAATTGGAAAGATTCCGATCCACACGTTTTTGCCACAGCAGTACCCCAGCTTGTTTTTCGTTTTTCGTAACGTCAGGCCTTATTGTATGCAGACTCGTGACTCAGACTTGGGGTACAGATAGCTTATTAAAATCCTTTTTTTTTGTAAATCAACTATTCCATACGTGACAGGTTTCAAGCCCATCGCCGCTGTTAAAATACTAACTGGCATTGCACACTTAAACTAAATTTTCGATATTCTATTTGCCCTAGGTGCAGTGTTTCGATATTTTTCGATAAATCTATATATTTATTCGATTCTATTTCGACCGACGATAATACGTAAAAAAACGCTAGGAACTAAGCCGTACGTTTCTTGCCTGTTCTTCTAGGCTTTGGTCGCGAGGAACTGGCGGTAGATTTACCTAGTAGGTATATGTATAAAACGTTTCAAAGTGATCCTTGTGATTGTAGTGAATGAAGACCGTTTTGATTTTGATAACATTTTTAATAGTGACAGCTCAACCCAGGGCCGGATTTAGAGGTCCAGAGGCCCCGGGGCAACAAAGGAGCGGAGGCCCCCTCGCCCCAAATTATTTTCCAAATAAAGTGAACAATTTTTTTCAGTCGAGTTTTTCAATAAATAATTTATTGTGAAACCAAGTAGATTCTCTTATACAAAAAGAGTTACGAGCAGTGCACATGGCCCATGTGCACTGCTCGTAACTCTTTTTGGTGTTTCTGTTAATATTTTATTTTTCTCGACTATCAGCTCCACGACTATGTTCCTATTGGTGAACTGCTATTCTTTTCCTAAGGGCTATCATTATCCATGTCACATGGAAAATGAAAAGAATAGAGAAGCTGCAAGCAATGTACTGAAACCTGTCGAGTTATGTGCATGCACTCAAAAAATAAGAGACAAGAACAGAAGTGAATTGAAAAAAAAATATACCAAAATTAAATTAGGAAACCTCAATTTACCTAATAAATATTAGCATGTGATCACGATATTTCAGTCGCCTTAATGATTAACTTACGCAGAACCAAACAAACGCATGATAAACAAAAAATTATAACCTCTCTGTAACCGTTTTTTATGTTCTTTTGTTCTCTGCATATATTTCATATATTCTATTATATGTTAAGAAAAAAAAACACGTTTTTGTAATAACACAATCATATATGACATTCGGTTTATATTGTAGATTACAAGATAACGATGAAAATACTCACGTCTTAACGTCTGTGGTCTGTCCGTAAAAATTCGAAATGATTTACATTTGTTGCACAATGTTCGCAAGTTCGTAGCTTCTCAGACGCACGAGAATGTATCAAATTCTGGGATTACCTGCTACAAGCACGCCACTCAGCGGACACTTGTCAACGCTGCGACGGGTCGTACACTTCGTACAGACAAAAAACGGGGGAAACAGGTACCCTCGTTGACGTCGTGTCTCGTATCGACACACAAATACGAAAAATAGGCTGAATAGGCTTGTAAAATCCACAGAATATACTATAAATTCCCCATCCGAACTGGCAATTTTTATTCTACTGTGGATTCACATGGACAGGCAGAGGGGAAAAAACTCTCACTCGCTCGCTGGTTGAAGAAAATTATGCTTTTGGAAAAATATATTAATAAAAGAAATATATTACGCAAATAAATTATTTCATTTCATTTCATTTCAATAGACAACATGAAGACGAAATTACGCAGGGAAACTTTAATGGACACATTCTTTCCTCGATCATATTATGATTCACGACTCGATTATTAATATTAGCGTTTGACTCCTTGTCACGATGAGGTGGGTTTTGTATGACACTCGAAATCGATATTCTTCAATAATTATACAAACAAATTATTATTGATCGACTATGATTTTTTTCAATTTCTTGCATGCAGTAAAGTTCGTGAATTTCGATGGCATTTAATTGTGTCACAATAATAACTAGTAGTTCGCCCCGAACTGAGATCTCGTGATGCGACCCGACGAACGCATCAAAACTTTGAGTACGTAGTAGTCAGAGGCAAGTCCAAACATTATCTTTGGGCTTTTTTCTGACTACCGCCTACTAACTTGGTATGGTTACCAAGTTTCAACTCTATTGGCCTATTTATTGAAGAGTTCCGTTGAACAGACCTTGACTCCATCATCAGACCTGGTCGTCGTCACCATTTTATGAGAACTGAGTACCTCCTTAATTTATTTCAAGAAAAAAAATTAAGAAAAAGCAAAGGAACTGGCCGACCAGTAGAAAAACCTTGATGTCAACGAAACTCTTAGAGATGGGAGCTCTTGGATCGCTGGTTATCTTAATTTAACTTTTATTATTTTATCTCAAAAACCGAACGTCACAAAAAAAAAGTAAAAATTGTTTTGGGATGTCCAAACAAAGCCCTTTCATATGACATGTAACTTGATTTTTTTATGCAACTTTTTTTATTTTTTCCCCCTTAAAAAACCCCATATCTCAAAAACCCTTCATCCGATTTTACTCATTTACTTACCAGTAAATTTCTCAAGTACAAGCTATCGACATATCAAATTTTATGCAGATCGGATCAACGGTTCTAAAGTTATCGCCAGACAAACATACATACATACATACATACATACATACATAAAATGCCAAATCGCCCAAGTTGAAACTAAGATCTTCGTTCGCTTCGCTCACTCGATCAATTATTTGCCTTGCTGCATGAAGAAATATGAAAAAATTAACTATTAGTCAATAATAATTGATTTGTTTAAGAATTGAAGAACACCAATTGTTCACATACTGCAATTAATTTATATATTTATATATTTATAAGAAAAAAAATTTGTCGAGGCACGGAATCGAATACCCAACCTCCGAGGTTGCGGGCAAGTACCTCCCCATTCAGCCATTAAATGATTGGGGTTCTCCTCCAAGATGGGTAGTGAATTGGAAGTGCTTATCAGGGCCATTTGAGATTTTGATATTACACTGATTGCCCGATTGGAGTGAACAAATATAGATCAATGATTTCTGTTATTTAAGATTAATATAATCAAATTATAATCATTTATGTACAAAGTACTGTAGGCTGTAGATAAAGGTAAAATAGCAAAAAAAAAAATATCAAAGGAAAAGAAGATGTTTACTAGTGTTTACTAGTTTGAATTTGAAAGACTTTTTTTTCCGAAGTCTCTATTGTGGGGGCCCCCCGTTTGTGGAGGCCCCGGGGCCATCGCCCCGTTTGCCCTCCCCTAAATCCGGCCCTGGCTCAACCTACTATTTCCAGGACGGCGCACATCACGCCGAGGTGACGGTAACAGTGGACGTGGACGGCGAAGAGTACGTCCTCGATCTGCGGCTGAACCGGGACCTGGTGACCGGAGACCACACCATCAAGTATCAGCGGGACGGGCAGACGGTGCTGCATAAACCTAAGAAAGAGGTAATGGGATGGCTTAACTTTACTGTTATAAGCTCACTAGAACGCACGAATAAAAAAAATACTAAATTACGAAATTTTTGTTTCTCGCTCCCTCATTGCAACTTGAGAAGAGCTTTGGACCAAAATGAAGATGCTGTAAAAAAAAACATGGTATATTTTATATTTAGGCCATAGATAGATATGAGGGTAGTCCAAGATAGTGTGGAATGACAAAGGCGTAGTCCTATTGCCAGTATTGGGTTAAGTCGGGCTGCGGGCATCACCTAATTATTTTGTGCTTTTTTAATGTACTGGTATGGTAGATATCCCTATTAGCGAGCTGTTGGTAATAAGTAGCTATTTTCAACCTGCTTTCTTGTTTCAGGAAATAGACTTATGCCATTACTCGGGAGTGGTGCGTGGGAAGCCTGGTTCCTGGGTAGCCGTGTCCACCTGCCACGGAGTCAGGGGAGTCATCTTCGACGGACAGAGGATGAGATATATTGAACCGGCTCAAGGTGATTTTAATAGAAGCTCTTGAGGCTCGTCCGGGGAAGTACTGCCACCATGCCTATTTCTGCCGCCAAGCAGCGTTGCTGTTTGTTCGGTGTGGGTGAACTAACAGACACAGGAAGCTTAACATCTCTTATGCCTCAAGTCATAGACGCGTCAAAATGTTGCAGCTTTTTTTTATAACTAGCTGACGGAACAAGCAGATGGCCCACCTGATGTTAAGTGGTAAGCATCACCTATAACAAAGCACAGCCTCGTTAGTCACGCACGATAGGCACGTGCCCTGCGATGCACTGCTCTGCGTCCATTAACTTGAGACATACAGATGTTAAGCCTCATGTGCCTGTAATTACACCGGCAACCACACTCTTCAAACCGAAACACAGCAACGCTGCTTGTCGGCAGAACGGCAGAAAAAGGCGTGGTGGTAGTACTTCCCCGGACGAGCCACACATAAAGAGCTCTACTAATCTTAGTAGTATCCTTAACGGACTTTATTTGACAACATTAAAAATGTTGTGTCTCTATCTCTTTCTTATAAACCGAAATAACGAGGACAGCTATAACTTTAGCGCTGTTCAATAAATGCAAAAACAGATTCGAATCCAGTGACTGTGTTTATTTATCTACACTAATATTATAATATTATAACTTCTTTTTACATATTAAAAGTTGATAGAAATGCTGACTGCAATCAAACCATGTTATCCATACCTTTATATTAATCCTTATCCAAATAAATCATTTCATATAGATTACTTCTTGAATTTTTCAAATCGGACATTCCATTCAAAAGTGAACGCACGGGGCCACTCACTCACTTCTCACTCACTCAGGGAGAAGGGCGTGCAAATGTATAAAATAAGTAGACGCGAGACTCGAACCTACGGTCTAAGTTTATCCTAAAATGTTCAAAAAATGTATATCCATCCACTCATGCAAAGCTGGGACAGACCGCTAGTTGCTTAATAAAGAAAACATTATTACCGATTTAATGTCTGCTAATGGAAGTAGGTAGGAAAATAAGCATGTACCTACACTGAACAATGAACTTCAGTACATATGAAGGTACATATTTTTTCCTCATACGGCGGATATGAAAAATTACCGCTTTGCAAATAATGCAATAACAAATCATGAGTAATTGTCAATGAACGATTATGAACTCATGTTTGTTTGTCCTCGGTGGGCATCGAACCCACAGCGCAGAAGGACACTACTAGATTTTTTTTGTTATAAATTAATACCTAGATGCTTAGGGCCGGTTTCACCATGCTCTGTTAGTTACTAATCAAGGATTAAAAGACCGTTAAATCTAACCTTAGCTGTCAAACGCGTACATTTTGACATATTTAACGGCCCTTTAATCCTTTGTTAATCTAACAGAGCATGGTGAAACCGGCCCTTAGTAAATATAAAATGGTAATAATAGCGAGCTGGTCTGATGATAGATCCAAGATCTGTTCAGCGAACCTCTTAAAAAAATAGGCCAATTGAGCTGAAACTTGGTTACCATTATCATGTAAGTAGTAGTCAGAGGCTAAACATTGTATTTGGTTAATATATAAAATTGCAAACGACATCATGAGACCTTAATGCTGGGCAAACTATTTAGTAGTTAGGTAGTTTATTACAAACAAAATAATTTTAATAACTTAGGTAGGTTGGTACTCAACCTACCGGAAATTCATCTCATGTAGTCTTTTTTTTTCGTGTTACTAGTCCTTTTGAAACAGTGTGATGAAAGGATTTTAAGTGTTCCTCAAGATGCTCCTCTCGAGCACTTGACACATGTTTTAGATTTTTTTAGGTTCAACGATATGCCGGTTTCCGCATGATGTTTTCCTTCAACGTTTGAGAGTGCTGGCACTGTGCACATACATTTTTGAACAGAACTCATTGGGACACAAGCAGTTTTGAACTCACGACCTTAGGATCGGAAGGCGGGGCGACTAACACTAGACCCTGTGCTAATTCTTTTTTTTATGAAATATAGGCTCTTACCTTATCTTTACCTGCCTACCAACTTAGCTATGTGCCAGTTATGAATAAAAGATTTTTCTCTTTTTCAGGCAATGACATCCAAACCCATCATTACCTGTACGACCACAACGATCTCAATACTAACTACGAGTGTGGCTATGCCGGCGGCGTCTCCAATAACACGAGCTTCGATCCTGAGCTCTCCAGCCGGTACACCAGTCAGCAAGATATGAAGAAAAGTAGAGCTAGCAGGGTGAGCTGAGATGATCTATTGTTACGATCTATCGTTATCTGAGATGATTTATCGTTTTCGTTTTTCACGGTGACCACTTTCCATCAGGTGGCCCGCCTGCTCACCTGCCAGTTATGGCATAAAAAAAGAAACACTTACACCCTTCACAGCTCAGTTGGTAGTAGCTTTTACGCTGAGAACAAACATTTGTGTTATGTATGAACAGAACATAGATGTTTTATTTTTTGTATTTGCAAAAAAAAAAATCTCGAGCAGGTACACCAGTCAGCAAGACATGAAGAAAAGTAGAGCTAGCAGGGTGAGCTGAGATGATCTATTGTTAAATTTCACGGTGACCACTTTCCATCAGGTGCCCCCCCGCCAGCAATGGCATAACAAAGAAACAAAATTTAAAGCTTAATCAGTTGGTAGTAGGTCTGCCTTCTATGCTGTAGGCCCTGGGTTCGATCCCCACCGAGAACCGACATATGTCTGATGAACATAAATGTTTGTTATGACAGAAAACTGTTTGACACACATAGAGAACAAATCCTACTAATATTATAAACGCGAAAGTAAGTATGAATGGATGGATGTTTATTACTCTTTCACGTAAAAACTACTGAATGGATTTTAATGAAACTTTACAATAATATAGCTTATACATCAGATAACACATAGGCTACAATTTATAAAGATATTGTGTGAATTGTCCAAAATATGACGATAAGTGTCAAGTGAGTAGGGAAAAATCTACCATCTTCGAGCTATTCTGGCGTGCGCTGCCAAAACCGATAGAGTTACACATACTATAATGTATGATGGAAATGTTTATCTTAATGGTCCTACAAAAAAGCCCGTCACAGTATATATCTATATCTTATGTGTAAGCCATTATAGCCAAAATGTCCGGCTCTGCAGTGCTTAGTTACCGTATTTCTATTTATTAATCTTTATAATTATTTATGTGATAATTTAGAATAAAGAATTTTCTAATCTAACCTTTATCCTGCATGTAGTTAGTGGGTGTTTATTTATTTGTCATCTTTCAGTACAAAAGAAGCATAGACGATAACCAAGTCCGCGGGCCGTACAACGCGAACAAACTATCTCGCTACCTGGAGCTGGTGCTAGTCGCCGACCATAGAGAATACAACGCGAATGGAGAGAGTATACGAACCGTGCACTCCCAGATGATACAATTGGCCAATATTGTCAATTCTGTAAGTAATTAATAATTACTATTACAAAAAACTGCCCTCATTTTAATGAAATAATTGGTGTATTTAATAAAAAATATATAAAATTCAAAAAGGATGTTTTAGCCACTCTTTCGAAAGAGTGGGCTCAACATTTTGAGCCTTGAGCACAACTTTTAAATGTCGATGTTTCATATTAAAATCAGGTGGGCCATCAACTTGTTCTATCAGGGACTAGTACTCAAAAAAAAAGTAGTTGAACTTTACTAAAGAGTAGTAGAGCTCTTTGTGAAGGACTCGTCGTACTACCACCACGTCTTTTTCTGCCGCCAAGCAGCGTTGCTATGTTTCGGTTTGAGGAGTGTGGTTGCCGGTGTAATTACAGGCACATGAGGCTTAACATCTGTATGCCACAAGTTGATGGACGCAGAGCAGTGCATCGTAGGGCACGGTCGTATCGTGCGTGACTTGCGAGGCAATGCTTTGTTATAGGTGATGGTTACCACTTAACATCAGGTGGGCCATCTGCTTGTTCCGTCAGCTAGTTGTATAAAAAAAAACTTTTTAACCTATGGATCTGGAATTAATTCGTCAGTATCATCAAATAATTGTCGATTTGCCACTTTTTAACTATACACTTGTCAGCATAAATCAAGAACTTGTCAGCATAAATCAACAACGCAGAAATCAATAACTTGTCAGCATCTGCAAATTCAAGCTGCAAAATTTTAATTATCTTCTTATTTTCCAGTTCTACTCTCCACTAAACATCTACATAGCTCTAGTTGGAGTTGTAGTGTGGAGCGAGCAAGACGAAATTGTGCTAGAAGAGAACAGCGATACAACTCTAACAAACTTTCTACATTATAGGGAGCAGTTGGTGACTGAGATACCAAATGATAATGCTCAACTTTTGACGTGAGTTTGTACCATTTTTTGACAAATAATTTTTTTTTTTTACAAATAAACACAGAAAACGACCGATAGAGATGAAAATAACACAAAGATAAATATATCGCTGAGCAATCCGTTAGCTAAACTGACCGATCTATTTGTTGCTATCCTGTTTCGATGACATTAAAGAGAAAGTGACAATGATTGAATTATTTTAATTTATTACATAAAATATAACATTTCACACTACAAAATTTTTGTAACAGTTGGTATTCCATACGTGACAGTAAGTCAAGCCTAACGCCGCTGCTAAAATAACAACTGCTTTCCTTCACCGATTGAATGCACTGGTAACTTTTTCGAACAGAAAAATCCATGAGCCTGGCCGTATTGACAGCCTTCACAGCTCAGTTGGTAGTAGCTCTGCCTTCTGCGCCGTAGGCCGTGGGTTCGATCCCCACCGAGAACAAATATTTATGTGATCAACATAGATGTTTGTTCTCTGTCTGGGTATTATTATATATTATAAGTATATATTTACATGAAAAAGGTATATATGTATTATATCAGCTATCTGGTTCCCATAATACAAGCTTTGGCTTAGTTTAGGGCGAGATAGTGCTGTGTGGAAAGTCCACCAATATTATTTATTCGATTTTACAATGAAAAAATCACTCCAACGAAACGACCACCTCTTGAGAAAACTTATAAAATTTAATTTATCTTTTTCAGCCGCCAATCATTCACCGGCGGCGTAGTCGGCAAAGCGTATAAAGGGCCGATATGCACTTACAAATTCTCCGGAGGCATTTCCGTCAACCACTCCACAGTCATAGGCCTATTGGCTACCACCATAGCCCACGAGATGGGACACAGCTTCGGTATGGAACACGACACTGAGGAGGACTGCCAATGTCCTGATGAGAAGTGTATCATGAACCCTTCGAGAACGTCTGTGGTGCCCGTACACTGGTCCTCTTGCAGTCTGAAGAGCTTGGCTTTGGCGTTCGATCGCGGCATGGATTATTGTTTGCGGTAAGAATTCATGAATCTTCTACTTTTACTAGCTGATGGAAGAAGCAGATGGCCCACCTGATGTTAAGTGATACCCATCACCTGTAACAAAAGATTTGTTAGACGGCTTCCGCTGAATCGTTTTTCCGTGCAGTAACTTTCGGCATTCGCGTTTTTCCGCGATCTTCTTTTTTCAACTAGCACAATTTCTTGGTTCGGCTTTTATGTAATAGTGAAAATGTATATTCGCTTTTGCCATCGATCGCAACTTTTTGAATAGCAAATTTTCTCAACATCATGTTTTTATAGTTGGTCGTATTCGAATTCGCATATTTTTTCTGACGTATTTATTTTTAATAGCATAATTCCGTAATACTAAATGTACGGGCATATAAGTCTTTGTCTTTACTAGATAGTACACTGTACAAGTCCACGTTCTGTATGGAATGTTACCGAGAGGTTGCCCCAATCGTAAAGTTATTTGGTTCTAATGAATTTGTCGGACCATTATAGAAACATTTTCATTTTAATTTTTGCATTTTCTGATATAACTACAACCTTCACATGTTTTGTACAAGTCATATTTTTCCGCATGCTTCCACACTGCCTGGCTAAAGTGGAAATAGCAGCCGCTTATATTCACTGTATCAAATGTTTTTTTAAAGCGTTTATAGCTGCAATTTCAAAATCTACTTTTATAAGTTTGGGGTTGAAATTCGGTACATTTTCTTTAATGGCTTGAAAAACATTTTCGTAAGTTGTTTGTTTTTTGCTAAGCAAAAACATAAACAAATAAAAGGTACCACTTTTGTGTAGCATAAATTACTGCCAATATCGCCATGTATCGTGTACAGCTGATAGAGGGCACTGTCTTGAATGTTCCGTATCAAAAAAATGTGTGAACATTTATTATATAATCTTTACATTCTGGAGTCATTAATATTAGCATCTCAGCATCATACACACACAAAAAAAATTCAACCAAGTCTTGCGGGATCTTTACATCTTCACACCGAGTAAAGGTAAGCTTGCCAGTTTTATTTTTTCTCGACCTATACAAAGCATCCCGCTTATTGTAAAACGAAGGTAATTTATCAATGCATGGATGCAACAGAACTGTGACATTTCTTCTTCTCTGTATAAAGTAGGTAGGGTTTATTTATATGATTGGTTTAAGTATAAATATCATATATCCAAAAGAAGGCATGACCTAGTAAAAAACACTGTGAATTATAAATCTTCTTGTGTGTAATTTAATTATTTAAAATTGAGAAAACCTCCAATCGATGACTAAAGCGATTAAACATTTTCGCTATTACATAATAGCCGGACTATGAAATTATACTAGTTGAAACAAAGAGATCGCAGAAAAATGCGATCGATGGCAAAAGCGAACATACATTTTCACTATTACATAAAAGCCGAACCAAGAAATTGTGCTAGTTGAAAAAAGAAGATCGCGGAAAAACGCGAATGCCGAAAGTTACTGCACGGAAAAACGATTCAGCGGAAGCCGTCTAACAAATCTAACAAAACATTGCCTTGTAAGTCACACACGATAGGAACGTGTGCTATGCACTGCCCTGCGTCCATCAACCTGAGGCATACAGATGTTAAGCCTCATGTGCCTGTAATTACACCGGCAACCAGACTCTTCGAACCGAAACACAGCAACGCTGCTTGACGGCAGAAAAAAGCGTGGTGGTAGTACTTCCCCGGACGAGCCCTTCACAAAGAGCTCTACTACTCTTGAAACTCTACTACTTTCGTAACTGTGTGGTGAAAGGATTATAACCGTGGAACTGGCACCTAATTTCACCTAGCTTTAAGACGTTTCAAAGTGGTTCTTGTGATTCAATTGTATAAATACAAACCGATTGAAACGGATTGCAACTAAGTTACATAATTTCCCCACAGGTGTTCAAGGAGTTAATATTGAAATACAAACATTAATAGCAGCGTTTTACCTGAAATAAAACGCATATTAATTTACTTACCTCACTGAAAGCTTTCAGTATTATTATGAAGAAAGGCGACTTCCGTTTCCGTCGATTTCTAATAGTTTTCGTACTTTTATACCTTGTGGTTCCGGTCAAGTGGCGCCAACTGGCGGCCGCGCGCCATTTTGCTTCGTTAAATGTTCAGCGCCATTTTGGTGTCATTGGCTTAGTTTCAGCAGGCAGAGATAAAAGTGAAAGCTTTCAGTGAGGTAAGTAAATTAATATGCGTTTTATTTCAGGTAAAACGCTGCTATTAATTTCACTGTACGCTCACTGAAAGCTTTCAGTATTATTATGAAGATTTGTTTGTTATCGCCTGGTGTTGCCACTTGTAAGATCAAGGTTACTCTAGCGCCAATGTGATTTTTAAAATATTTTACCACAGTAAGAAGGGTACAAAGATGAATTTACAACCTGCTATGTATAATTGTGATTAAACTTTATTATTCATAATAAATCTAACTATTTATTCGATTTGATCTGAAATCAAATAAGTAATCATAAAAAACCCGTCAAGCATAGTGACTAGGCAAATAATCCCAATGACTGGACAATTTGTGGAGGAGTCCCATGACCAAATATGGACTCTTTCAAGCTGATTTGATGATAATGATCATAAATCATAATAGGTGCCATGTTATTTGATAGCATAGATAAGCTATTGATTGCGTCAAATAGATGCCTTATATTATAAGAATCAATGCTGCTCATTAATTTCAATAATTTTCAGTCGATGCTTAGATCACGCAGATCGAACGCTATCTGGAAATACTGTAATAGTGGCCGTACCAAACAATGTTTTGGTCCAACCTGAAATAACAGTGCGTGATGCGGGCTTAGCTAATTATCTTACAATTTTATTTCATTAATGGGTTTTCCCAATCCCATGATAAGGTATTTGAGTTACCTACGTATAGTATAGTATTACTGCGGTCTATATTTTAATCTAATAAAAACCCTTTTCAACTTCATAAACTGGAAACTTTGTTTCTGAGAAAAAAACATTACAGACTTGAGTATCCAAAAACGTGAGATTATAATATAATCTCACGATTATGATATTATATATTTGGCTATGACGCTATGATGTAGATACCAAGCATTTATGCGAAAGTGTCACATTGAAGTATATTAGTCCATTGTAAAACAGCGAAATTCTTGTTTTATATTAGTAACCTTAAAGGATTGTTTTAAGAGCTACACCAAGAAGCTAGCTCGAGTTTTGAGGTTATCTCATCAAAAGTCATCAATTTGGATTTACTAAAGGTCGATCAACGACAGATGCCGGTTCGACGCTCCTGAAGCACATTTATGATGCTTGGGAACACTCACAAGATGCGATTGGGGTATTCTGCGATCTGTCCAAAGCTTTTGACTGTGTAAGTCATGCCACCTTAATATCTAAACTTAAACATTACGGCATCATAAACCAGGCAATTGGTCTTATACAGTCATATTTAACCAATAGAGTGCAAAAAGTTGATGTTGGCGGTGAGAGGTCGTCTGGGTCGGTCATTGATATAGGGGTACCTCAAGGTTCCATATTGGGTCCCTTTTTATTTCTAGTATATGTAAATGACCTTCCACCTTTTGTAAAGGATTTATGTGAAATAGTTCTATTTGCTGACGATACCTCTTTAATATTTAAAGTCGACAGATTGAAGACTAACTTCGATGACGTTAATGCATCTCTGTCGCAAGTACTTAACTGGTTTACTGTTAATAATCTTTTGCTCAATGCCGGGAAAACGAAATGCATTAAATTTACTTTGCCAAATGTGGTTCAGCGTCCAACCAATATTGAATTAAATGGAGAATCACTTACCCTTGTCAATTCTACTATTTTTTTAGGACTTAATATTGATGCAAAATTGCAGTGGGGTCCACATATCAAATCACTTGCTGGTAGACTGAGTTCGGCTGCATACGCAGTTCGCACAATAAGATGGCTTACAGATGAAGCTACAGCTAGGCTAGTATATTTTAGCTACTTTCATAGTGTAATGTCTTATGGTATATTGCTCTGGGGGAAAGCTGCTGATATACAAAGTATATTTGTACTTCAAAAACGGGCGATACGTGCCATTTATAAAATGAAACCACGCGAATCATTGAGGGAGCGATTTAAAGAAATTAATATTCTCACAGTAATTTCACAGTATATTTATGAAAATCTATTATACACTCATAAACACATAGATAACTTTAAGAAAAAGAGTGATGCACATAACGTTAACACTAGAAATAAAAACAAATTATGTATTCCTAAATTTCGACTCCAAAAGGTAAATGGCTCGTTTATGGGGAACGGTATACGCTTCTATAATAAACTTCCAGAAAGTGCCACTGGGCTTCCTATTAGAAAATTTAAGTCATACATTAAGAATAATCTAATAAGTAAAGCTTATTATACTTTAGATAGCTATATTGATGATAAAAGTGCGTGGCCCGATGTCCCGGTCGCTCTGTCCATCGGCAGCTAACATGTCTGCAATGTCTGTACTGTACCTACTATTGTGTGTTTTATTTTTCTGTGATTTAATAGATTGTATTTAATTTTATGCATTAGGTATTATTAGTTTGAAGCGTAGCGTGTGCTGTCTTATAAATTTGATTATGTTTACCTTTTTCTGCATGCCTACGCCTCACTTAACTTCAATAATATATTATATTACATTGTAAAAGGATCATACAAAAGAACGGTAGGAACCAAGCCGTAAGTTTGTTGCCTGTTCTTCTAGGCTTTGGTCGCGTGGAACTGGCACCTAGAGTCACCTAGCTTTAAGACGTTTCAAAGTGATCCTTGTGATTTTATTGAATAAATACCTATTGACTTTGACTTTGACTTTGAAAAAGGCAGTTGCCACCGGGAACTATAATGAAGAATAGATCCGAGACTTGAGACTAAAAACACCTCGTGTGTGGGTAATTCCATGGAATACTAAATGCTTTATAAAAAAAGAGAAGGTTTATTAGTTTTCAAAACTAATAATATTTATAAATAGTTGTATGTGTGGGATACTTTAGATATCCAATAAAACACAAATATCGTAATAAACGAGTCTGAGTCGTTGTCCCGAGCCCTGTTCGTATAGGCTGGTCATAGGACACTCGTCATCTGTAGTGATGACATCAATAAGCGGCCTGCTTTTCGAACTTGCCTAGGATAAGTGCATGCTGAAGTCTATTAAATAATGATAATGATTAACCATGACTGATTCTATATTTCTCATATGTGACAAGTTATTTCCACAAGTAGAATTGATTTCATACCTTCTTTAAGTAGATAAGCGACTAAAGACCTTTAGTTGTCGCACTGTATTTAAGTGCACTGCGATGCAGTAGGTAGGTACATGAACTTGGCTTTAGCAAGAGTGTATTCAGCATCTCTTATTGGTAGCAGCGTAAAACAACTTTTATTGTGTGCCCCAAGCCCATTTGACACATACTTTAGAGACTTTTCAGAGCTAGATAATGTAGCGATGCTGTGAATAAGGATACGCAACGGTACCCTAATCATTCTTTGAGAACGCCTTTGGTAGGGTAGGGTAGTCTAGTAAGGTATTCAAATACTTCATTACCAACACGGCTGGCAGAGCTTACAAGTCCTATTAAGTTTTTGTGAGGGTAGAGAACTGGTTTCTACTATGATAACTACCTTGACTGTAATCCAAAAATTCATGATGAATGTATGTCTTCGTTTACTATCAAAACAAGTGATCGTAGAAATGCACCTGTTTTTAGATATTCATATTATCTCAAGTTTGAGCCAGTAAATATAAATGATAAAAATGTTAATATAATTTAGAACCCGTAAACACAAACCCGGTGCCAGTACCTGAAACGGTTAGGTTAGGCTTTTTTTTTTTTTTTTTGGCAAAAACATAGATTTGAAAGGATGGGCTAAACCATCAGGAACCCTAGGCCCAGAAAGCATTAGGGGTATACTTTTTTATTGCACCTAGAGCTGGTACAGTGGTAGTAGTATGCATAATTATATTAAAAATGCCTATGATACGAATATCAATAGATTGTAAAATGAGTCATACTTTTACAACATTAGGTAGGCGTAAGCTTTGATACGATAATCTTTTATCAAGTTTGGTGCCCGCATTTTCATCCCTTGTGGAAGAGCGTTAACTTCACCTAGTTTTTAGTTAGATTCATCTAGCTTTAAGACGTTTCAAGGTGATCCTTGTGATTACCATGTGGTTTAAGACTGACATTACGAGTCATTATTTGTATTTACCATATTTAGTAGCCTAAAACCCTGAGCCTTATCAAGTTGCGAGACTTCATTAACAAATTAAACTTTCTCTTTGTAACTATTCAGTGACAATTTTCAAATAGCAGCTGGCTATAGGAACATCTTCCCTGCGAGGGTGTGCTTGTTCGACTTCCATGCGATGGAACACAGTTTTATAAACGCCGAACCCCCTGAGAGGCGGCTGTATGTTTGATTGGATTTCTGTTGCAAGAAACCATTAGACTATGTTCACTCATTATAAAGTTGTTTCACTAACGCCCCCAAAAACTCTTGCGAGGCGGCTGTTAGTTTGATTGGATTTCTCTAGCGAGAACCCAAAAAGTACCACGTCATTAACAGTTTCATTAACGCCCAAACCTCTTGCGAGCCGGCTGTTACATTGATTGTATTTCTCTAGCGAGAAACCCTCGCTATATTCATTTCATATATGAAATAGTGGCCATATTCACTTTACGTTTATAGTTCCATGCGATGGAATATTAAAACGCACATCCACCCCGCGAGGGTGTATTTCTTCGAGTTCCATGCGATGGAACACAGTTTTATAAATGCCTTACCCCCGCGAGGGGTGGCCCAAAAAAGCTATGCTCTTTTTATTGAAGATATCACACTTTGTTTGATATGATCTCTCTTCACACTTCGCTTGCCTTACCCCTGCGAGGGGCGGTCAAGAAGGTTGTACCTTTTTAATTGAAGATATCATACTTTGTTTGATATCATTTCTCGACACACTTCGTTTGCCTTACCCCTGCGAGGGGCGGTCAAGAAGGTTTTACCTTTTTCATTGAAGATATCATACTTTGATATAATCTCTCGACACACTTCATTTGCCTTACCCCTGCGAGGGGCGGTCAAGAAGGTTTTACTTTTTTCATTGAAGATATCATACTTTGTTTGATATGCTCTCTCTTCACACTTCGCTTGCCTTACCCCTGCGAGGGGTGGTCAGGAAGGTTTTACCTTTTTCATTGAAGATATCATACTTTGTTTGATATAATCTCTCAACACACTTCGTTTGCCTTACCCCTGCGAGGGGTGGCCACGAAGGTTTTGCCTTTTTTTATTGAAGATATCATACTTTCGTTGCATTCGGATCGGCGACCTGCATACTTAATCAGAACGATATAATAAAACCTATGAATTATAAAGTAATTATAACAGAAGTTAAAGAACAAAGTTCTTTTAGTACTCCTCAAATTCTTACAATTAAAACGTCTGTAGGTACTCGTTTGAATAGTCCAAGAAATAAATAACCAATATTATTGTCTAAAGATAAAATGAGACTAAATTTCTTGTATAACAAGCAATAAACAAGCTAGTGACGTAAGATATCATAAATTTTTCCCAATTTGTTTGTTTCCCAGTCTATGATAACTGGGGTTTTTAAATTATGATAACGGGGGCTTTAGGAGTAGCTAGTTCCTTTAATTTCTTATTAAAAATTATAACTTTAATTTTCACCCTCACCGCAAGAACATGATAATCTTATAAAACAATAATTGAATCACAAAGATCCTGCTAGAAAATCTACATCTTCTCAACATATAAAGTATCATCTACCGGTGCAGAGCCCGTGTCACTAGTTTACGGCAAAAAGAATACATTCTTTATGTTGCAAACTAAAATTATTATATTGAAGAACCTGTGAGAACCGCAGTCGGAAGCACCACGAAATAAGGCAGCTCCACGCCAAAAAATTCACAAAAATTGGTTTTTATTGTGTTTTTATACCTTGCGATACATCAAAAGTTGCGGAAGCGCAAGGCGCACCCGATCGTGTAAAAAGTGCAGTAAAAAGTGAATTTTCCGAGAATTTATCGAGAAAAAAGTGAATTTCTCAGAAATTTTGAGTCTTCAAATTGAAATATCTCGGGATTTAGAGCGAGTACCTACTGATTTTAAACTGCCTCCAGTACGTCCTTTAGGAGCCCTACATTTTGACACCCTGTGCTGGTTTTTTCCGCATAAGGGTACGAAGATATTAGCAGAAAAACAAAAACCACGTGGCCACGAGGTCAACGACCCAGGGCCGCGCGGCACCATCTCATTTCACCATCTGCAGCAGAAGACCAAGAGGACCCCGGAGGCACTTGAAAATATTCAAAAAGTTAAGAGGCTGCTTGGGAACAAGGACAAAAATTTTTATGCAGATCAGTTTTATCTTAAAAAAAATATTTTAAAAAATCTACAGCGATAACATATATATTTTTTTGGCCTTAATTGTGGACCCGAACTAGTAGTATTTATATTAAAAAATTCAGGCACTATTTATACTGAAAAATTTCGAGTAATTGATTTTAATAAGTGAAGGTCAACTGTAAATAAACAAAAAACCCTTGTTTCTCCGAAAGTATAAGACTTTTCAAATTTTTGAGACCACCTTGAATATCTAACTACGTTAGACCTTCATCCCCCGGAAATCCCCCCTCCCCCCCTCACCCTCGCCAAAACTTTGAAGTCCTGTATTTGCCAAACGGAAGCTCCAAATCGGACGCGGATTTTTGTACTAGGTTTAAGAAATTAGCATTAAGACAATTTGACCAAAAATTTACTCTACCTAGAGCAAAAAATTTTTGTATCGACATCGTTTACTTTCGTAACGCTCCTTACCAAAGCTCACTTTGACACTAGCGAAACAGAAAATAAAAATTAGAGACAATTGATCGTATAGTGACGACTATATTCTAGAGTCCAGTTTATATTTATTAGAATATTAGGACTTTTCTTTTTACAATTTACAATTTATAGAATAAGACGTGTTTACAACTTTTACAAATTTATATTATAATAGGCAAGACCGATATATTCCCCTGACTAAGTATGTTCGGGTTCCGTACACCGGTAAAGACGACGGCGAACATTGAGGAAGGTCTCCGAGACGTAGACAAACCATTAGACAAGGCATCAAAAGCCATGAAGCCGAAACAGAAGGAAGAAGAAAAAAGCAACAACACCTGTGCTGGTACGAACAAAGCGCAGAAAGAAGACCAGACCAAACCAACTGCAGAAGCCAACACCACACCGATCCCAAGTGTTCGGAAAAGTATTGGAGAATGGGAGACCGGGAAACCGAATCCACTGTCCAAAACCTCAACTACCCCGAAAAAAGCCAAGACGGTGGAGCTCTCGAAGCCTAGAGCAAAGGCAAGCACCTCCCAAGTGGAGAGTAAAATCGCGACCCGCAGATCGTCAGTAGATACCACAAAGAGCCCACCTAGCAAGACTTACCACAAGCTGAAGGATCGGCTGGAAGAAGCCAAGCAATGTGTCTTAAGAGCTAAACCTGTTTGGGAAACTCAAAAAATGTCAAAACAGAGATCAAATTGGAGGTCACAGCCGCTATAGAGAGAATCTTCCAACTTGTGAAAGAAGGAGAGAACGTCAAGGGAAAGACACAAAACAAAGAAAATGACGCCCAAGCTGAACCTGAAAAAGAAAAAGAGAAGGAACCTGAAACAGAGAAAGGAAAAGACGAAAAAGAGCTCATAAAGAAAATGGAAGAACACGCCAAACTGATCGAAGAAAATAACACAAAGATGGAAAGGCTAAAGGAAACAATAGAGAGACACCAAGAATCCCAAGAAAGATAATCCTATGCCAGTGTGGCCGCCGCCTCCACCAGAAGACAGCCCCAGGAACAAACTGCCCTTCACTCGATTGTCGTCACCGCAAAGAATGACCAAGAGACGGGAGAAGACGTCCTAAATAGGATTAGAAAGGTGTTTAATGCAAAAGAAGGCGACATAGCCGTGGAAAAAGTCAGAAAGGCAAAGGACAGGAAGGTGATAGTAGGGTGCCGAACGGAAGAAGAAAGAGAAAAGGTCAAGGAAAGGCTCAAGAAAGTAGAAAATCACCTCAGTGTCCAAGAAATAAAAAACAAGGACCCCTCGTGATCCTAAGAGATGTGCTGACCTACAACAGCGATGACGACATCCTCAAAGCCATCAAAAAGCAAAACCCCAGAGTATTCGAAAAGATCGATGACAAAGACGCCAAGATGGAAATAGCATTCAAAAGGCGCACTCGAAACCCGTACACACACCACATAGTTATGAGGGTATCCCCCAAGGTGTGGCAGCATTTGGTCCGAGCAGAAGTCGTCAAGATAGACCTCCAACACGTGAGAGTAGCGGACCAATCACCACTGGTGCAGTGTTCGCTCTGCCTCGGATATGGACATGGACGGCGATTCTGCAAGGAAACCGTGGAGAAATGTAGTCACTGTGGGGGACCCCACGTAAAAGCGGAATGCGCCGATTGGCTCGCAGATGTACCACCAGTGTGCTGCAACTGCAAACACGCAAAACTGGATAGAGTGGACCACAATGCGTTCAGCAGCGAGTGCGTCATCAGAAGAAAATGGGAGTCCATAGCCAGGTCTACGGTCGCCTACCAGTGCTAAGGTGATCCCAAATACAAAAACATCCTCAAGTGATGCGAAGGCCTACCTCATAGCCCAAGTAAATCTGCAAAGGAAACAGCTAGCAACGCAAGAAATAATGATTGAAGCTGGCAATAAGAGGATGGCCTTTGCATTACTCCAGGAACCATATGTTGGAGCGATAGGACAAATGAAAGACTAAGACTAAGTAAGAATCTTCCAATGTGCCAGTCGAGGAGATGGAACCATCAAGGCAGCCATAGCAGTATTTAACGATGAGCTAGATGTAATACAGTGTCCAGATCTCACCACAAACAACATCACAGTGGTGAAGATCAGAACCAGTGCTTGGAAGATTGTTGCCATCTCTTTCTACTTCGAACCTGATATAGAACTGCGACCGTATCTAGACCAACTCCAACAAATAGTAACAAAACTGGGATCCCGAAAAATCATAATAGGAGGAGACACAAATGCGAAAAGCACCTGGTGGGGTAGTAAAAAGGTCGATCACAGGGGAGAAGATATGGCTGGAACTATAGAGGAACTAAGCTTGCAGGTACTCAACGATAGCGAAACGCCGACGTTTGACACCATAAGAGGCAACAAAGAGTACAGCAGCTTTGTGGACGTCACGGCCTGCTCAACGGATATGCTGAGACTAGTGGAAGACTGGAAGGTCAACATAGGCATGACGAGTTCGGACCACAATACAATAACCTTTAGAATTAGATTAACGAATGCCAAGGGAATGAATGTTAAAAGAACAACAAGGATCTACAATAGTAAAAAAGCTAATTGGAGCCAGTTTCATGAGAAACTGGCCCAATTACTACAGGAAAACAACCTAAATAAGAAAAATATTGAACAAATTAGAATTAGAAAATAAAGTAGAATCATATATAGACATTATAACACAGGCATGCAGTGATAGTATACCAAAAATCAAAAGCAAAAGTAAACTTACCTTACCGTGGTGGTCCGAAGAACTCGAGAAGCTGAAGAAACAAGTCACCGCCCTGAAGCGAAGAATCCGTTGCGCAGCGCCGATCCGAAAAGAGGAAGTCGTCCGGAAGTACCTGCAAGCAAAAGAAAATTATGAACATCAAGCCAAACAAGCCCAAATAGAAAGCTGGAAACAGTTTTGTGGAAAGCAGGATAGAGAGGGATTATGGGCAGGGATTTATAGGGTAATAGGTAGGACAACCAAGAGGCAGGAGGACCTGCCCTTGATTCGAGAGGGAAGGGTACTGGATGGAACCGAGTCTGCAAAACTGCTGGCTGGGGTATTCTACCCGGAAGACAAAAGTGAGGAGGATGATATCGACCATAAACGTATCAGACAAAAAGCTGACCAAGTTAACGAGCCGGGGCATGATGAGAACCATGACCCGCCGTTCACCCCTGAAGAGCTCACATACGCAGTCGATAGCTTCAACCCCAAGAAAGCTCCGGGCTCAGATGGCCTAACGGCCGATATTTGTAAGCATGCCGTAAACCAGGACCCCGATCTGTTCTTATCTCTAGCAAATAAATGTTTCGAACTAGGCCACTTTCCAATTCTCTGGAAGGAGGCCACTGTAGTCATCCTCAGAAAACCTGGGAAGGAGAAGTATACGGACCCAAAATCTTACAGGCCAATCGGCCTACTGCCTGTGTTAGGCAAGGTCCTAGAAAAGATGATAGTGGGAAGAATAAAATGGCATGTGCTCCCCAGATTGAGCCTTCACCAATATGGGTTTATGCCACAAAGAAGCACGGAAGACTCCCTCTATGTCCTAATACAACATATACGCGAAAAGCTGAGTCAGAAAAAACTTATAACAATGGTATCCTTGGATATAGAGGGAGCCTTCGACAGTGCATGGTGGCCCGCCATAAGGGTTAGGCTGGCGGAAGAAGATTGTCCGGTGAATGTCAGACGCATAATAGATAGCTACCTCAAGGATAGGCGTGTAAAACTCCGGTACGCAGGCGAAGAGGTCACCAAAGGGACCACAAAAGGGTGCGTCCAGGGGTCGATCGGGGGGCCGATTCTTTGGAATCTGCTTCTCGATCCACTACTCAAAGAGCTGGAAATACGTGGTTACCACTGCCAGGCTTTTGCCGACAACGTGGTGTTAGTCTTTGAGGGGGACACAGCAATGGAGGTGCAAAGGCAAGCTAATGATGCTCTCGCCTATGTCCGGGAGTGGGGTATCCGAAACAAGTTAAAATTCGCGCCACATAAAACAAACGCAATGTTAATAACCCGAAAAAGGAAATACGATACCCCACACCTGAGCATGGGCGGGATCGACATTAAAATGTCAAAAGAATTTAAAATCTTGGGGCTTATCATCGACGATAAACTGACATTCAACAGCCACGTGGCGAGCGTATGCGTGAAGGCTTTAGGCCTCTATAAGCGCTTATCGCGGACAGCAAGGGTCAGTTGGGGACTTCACCCTGAGATTGTTCGGACGATCTACGTAGCGGTAGTGGAACCGGTCATATTGTATGCCGCCAGCGTCTGGGCACCAGCAGCCAATAAACTAGGTGTTCAAAAACAGCTCAACACAGTACAAAGAGGGTTTGCCCAGAAGCTCTGTAGAGCGTATAGAACGGTCTCACTCAACTCAGCCCTGGTTCTGGCTGGATTACTCCCTCTTGACCTCCGAATACATGAGGCAGCCGCCCTGTATAAGGCAAGAAAAGGAGTCCTCCAGCCAGAGCTAGACGACAGGGAGGTGGAAAGAATGGTGCCATTTGCAAACACACCACACCCAGCTGAGCACATGGAATTAACATTCCAATGCCTGGTAGACCAGAACCAATTGAACAATCACAGCAGCCAAGCAGTAAGGATTTTCACAGACGGCAGTAAAATTGAAGGTAAAGTTGGAGCAGCACTGTCCCTATGGGAAGGTGATGCCGAAACCAAAAACCGGAAATTGAAACTGTCGTCTTACTGCACGGTTTACCAGGCAGAATTGCTAGCCATCCACAGCGCAACGTGTGAAATCCTTAAAAGCCCAAGAACAACCTTCGCCATTTATAGCGACTCTAGGTCGTCGCTCGAGGCCATAACGAACTGGGGCTCCATCCATCCCTTAGCCGTAGAGATTCGCAAGAATATGAAAGCCAGTAAAGACCAGAACAGAAGGAAGTCTCCCTGTTCTGGATCAAGGCACACGCGGGGTTGGATGGCAATGAGCGAGCGGACCAGCTGGCAAGAGACGCAGCTCGGAACAGCAAAGTGAGACCGCACTATGACCTCTGCCCAGTCTCTTTTATCAGGCGGCAAACTCGGACGGAGACGCTTCGCAAGTGGAATCGGAGGTATCTGGATGGGGAAACTGCAGCGGTGACAAAGGTCTTCTTCCCGGACGCTATCAAGGCATATAGAACCGTTAGGCAGCTAAAACCGACTGGAACCCTAACGCAAGTGATGACAGGGCACGGTGGGTTCTCTGAATATTTGAATCGATTTAAACTTAAGGGGGACCCATCGTGCATATGTGAACCTGGTACAAGCGAAACTGTAGCGCATATCTTATATAAATGCCCTGCCTTTGGTAAGGAACGTTACGAATTCGAAAACGAGTTAAATACATCCCTAATTGAAGAAAATGTAAATGAGTTAGTAACCAATAAGTTTAGTAGAGATAAGTTTATAGCATATTGTGTAAAAGTAGCAACTAAGGTAATTGTAAGAAATAAATAAAGATAGATAAGTCTTGTTGAATATATATATTGAAGTATATACAACGTGTTGATGAAGTTATGTAGGGAAACAAAGAGCGTGTATTTAGACCAAGCACTGGAATACTTTGACGTGTGCAACGGTTGAATACATCGTTTTCGAAATTCCCATAGAAAAGTAAAATTAATATTTTCTCAGAAATTTGCAACAGCCCTGTCTGTGTACGTGTCAAGGTCACACGCACGCGCGCTTCTATCTAGGAAAGAGAAAAACAACGATAACCTACGAGATAATTTGAAATACTTACCTTTCGGTAGGTAGGTAGGTACGCCGCCAATCCCCTGACACGATATTTTTACTGGTTCCTATGGATTTTGTCATTATTTACTGGCTATAATAACACTGGATAAAACTGGATTTTGGTAAGTTTGCGAGATTTCGCACGACACAGGCTTCAAACTTCACACTAAACCATTACCTCGTAGGCACTGCTCATACACACACTGACTGACGATGGCTTTTTACATAACAATCACCATTTTATCACGTTTGATGACATTTTCTCAACAAAACAATGTACAACAACGCATGTAAACACAAACAGGGTGACCATCTCAAAAGTGGCGGTTCTACCACACACCTGCCAAAAAATCTGTCAAAATCTACCAAGCTTGACGATAAAAATACCAAAAATATGACTTCATACCATCTCCTTCGTGGCTACGGAATAAATTAAATACCTACATTACATTCAGTTACTATCTTTTAATCGTTTGTAACGGTTTGCAGTTATCTAAAACGAGATAGAAGTTGTTTAGAAACCAAATCAATAAAGGTAAAAAAGAATAAGAAGTTTCCAGTTCGGTAAAAAATAAATAAATTATAAATATTATTTCATTAAAAATTCAAACTAATAAGATTTTTCTTGAAATATTTAAAATCTGCCAAATGGCAGAAATCTGCCACAAATGGTAACACTGATCGGCGGCCGTCGGCCGTCCTGATTGGATATGCGTTTTTAAATGCAACCAATGACAGACAGGTTAGTCAAAGATTAAATAGGACAGACTAGACACTTCCCAAAATTGCAGTTGAATAATTTTGTCGTGTCAATGAACCATGGTGGTAAAGTAACATGTTACAATTTAAAGAACTATGAATATCATAAACATTGGTTTACGACATCTAGTAATTAAACAAAAATAAATATTCTATTAAATATTGAGTACGTAGCCACGTAGGTACCTAGTTACTGAATAGGTATTAGTACCAAAGATCTCAGAGAATGTTTACCGTGACTAGGGATTACAGTCGCGAAAATATTTCTTTTACATACCAAGATCTTTAAAAACAGCAACATCATTATTAGGTAGGCACATTACTAGGTAATTGGTGGCAGTTCTGTTACCTATTTTATCTAAGTTCACAACTAGAGGTCAAAGAACAGCTGTAAATAGGGCTGCCTCATGATGCGTTTAGATTCATTTTAGATAAAAGTTTAAGAGGCATTTCATGAATGAAAAACTTTGAAATTTTAAAAGTCGTAGAACAAAAGTTGTTCGTTATGACCGGTAGAATATCCTGCTTTCTAGAATATGCTGAGTTTTAACCCTACAATTCTTAATAAACACGTTGTATATTAAACCAGCTAGAATATAAGAAAGATAAATAACATGTGTAAAACCATTATATAAGTAGAGTAAGCTAGAATTAAAAGATGTACCTAGAATAAGAACATATTATGAGTAGGCAACTAGAAAGAAACATTAAGTTTGTACACCCTTTATTGATCCCATAGTAAAGAAAAGCAAAAGGATAGGAAGCAGAGACAGAAAACAAAATCTCTGACCCATACTTGTCAGAGGATCGCCTAGAGTCGTTTCGAGACGACGATAAAAAAAAAAAAAAAAAAAAAAAAAAAATTCTATAAAATAATAAAGTTTGTACTTACATTCGTTCTAGTAACCAAAAAGTTAATTCTTTAACTATAGGAACGTGATCCGAACGAAAATTCGTTAAAATATTGATCACGGTCATCCATTTAATGTATAGAGGGTAGAACTCACGGTTTTTTCCTCTTTGCACAGTACGAAGAACATAATTTCACTTCACGAAATAAAAGATAAGAATCTAAAATATTTTATGCAACGGTCGTCGCAGCGATAACGCTGGACACAAGTTGCTTCGACGGAAAATAAAACGCCAATGAGAACAAAATGGCGCTGAACATTTAACGAAGCAAAATGGCGCGCGGCCGCCAGGTGGCGCCACTTGACCGGAACCACAAGGTATAAAAGTACGAAAACTATTAGAAATCGACGGAAACGGAAGTCGCCTTTCTTCATAATAATACTGAAAGCTTTCAGTGAGCGTACAGTGAAATTAATAACTAATTTATTTCCAACAGCAACAAACCGGCGCGTCTATTCAACTCTCCGACATGCGGCAACGGTTTCATAGAAGTGGGCGAACAATGCGACTGCGGTCTGGGAGACGCGGCTACTGCGTGCCACGCGTGCTGTCACGCAGACACTTGCATGCTGAGGAGTAACGCTACCTGTGGCGCTGGGGAGTGCTGCGATCTAACGGTAACTAATATAGAAGTGGGGTCTGGGAGACGCGGCTACTGCGTACCACGCGTGATGTCTCGCAGACACTTGCATGCTGAGGAGTAACGCTACCTGTGGCGCTGGGGAGTGCTGCGATCTAACGGTAACTAATATAGACGTGGGGTCTGGGAGACGCGGCTACTGCGTGCCACGCGTGCTGTCACGCAGACACTTGCATGTTGAGGAGTAACGCTACCTGTGGCGCTGGGGAGTGCTGCGATCTAACGGTAACTAATATAGAAGTGGGGTCTGGGAGACGCGGCTACTGCGTGCCACGCGTGCTGTCACGCAGACACTTGCATGCTGAGGAGTAACGCTATTTGTGGCGCCAGGGAGTGCTAACGATAACTATTGCGAGTGGGGTCTGGGGGACGGGGCTTCTTTTTTTTTGTTGTGAATATTGGTAGAGTTCTAACGCCATACTACTAGAGAATGCTATGATCTGACGGTGACTTAAGTTAATGATCATCACTAAAACTGTATTGGCGACCCCTAGATGTGTGATATGATAAAAAGAATCATTCGGCGAGAGCGCCCGGTGGTTGCGGGGTCGGAGCGATCATGTATCGATAGTTCTTATCGACTCCAATAATGCAGATCTCTGCGCTTAAACAGTTTATGACCGAGTTCGCAGCGAGTGTTTAATGCGACTTTAATAAATTACCACTTCGTCATAGTTTTTTGTTCTAAAATACATCTATTTCGCAGAAATGTCGACCCAAATCAGCGGGAACCGTCTGCCGGTCAGCGGACAAGGAATGCGACCTGCCGGAGTTCTGCACGGGACACTCTGAGTACTGTCCCGATGACGTCTACAAGATGGATAGCTTGCCGTGTGGCAAGGGAATCGATCAGGTTAATATCAACCTTTTTTTTATACAACTAGCTCATGGAACAAGCGGATGGCCCACCTGCTGTTAAGTGGTAACCATCTATAACAAAGCATTGCCTCGTCACGCACGATAGGAACGTGCCCTACGATGCACTGCCCTGCGTCCATCAACTTGAGGCATACAGATGTTAAGAGCTGATTTCACCATGCTCTGTTAGTTACTAATAAAGGACTAACAGGCCGTTAAATCTAACCTTAGATGTCAAACGCGTACATTTTGAAATATTTAACGACTAATCTTTTGTTAATCTATGACAGTATGGTGAAATCAGAGCAAAGCCTCATGTGCCTGTAATTACACCGGCAACCACACTCTTCAAATCGAAACACAGCGTTGCTGCTTGGTGGCAGAAAAAGGCGTGGTGGTAGTACTTCCCCGGACGAGCCCTTCACAAAGAGCTCTATGAAGCTTATTGCTTTGGGCTAGTCAAAGTCATAGTCAGAATAACAGAAACAGCTTCTAAGAGTAGTAGAGATCTCTGTGTGTGTCTCGTCCGGGAAAGTACTACCACCATGCCTATTTCTGCCGCCAAGCAGCAACGCTGTCTGGGTATTTTAAAATATTTGAAGTATGCTTCGCTTTGAAGTGTGGTTGCCGGTGTAATTACAGGCACATGAGGCTTATCATCTGTATGCCTCAAGCTGATGGACGCAGGGCAGTGCATCGTAAAAAAAAGTATTTACAAAAAAATTATATCAGCTATTAGTTTTGTACGTCACTCGTTTTTTTTATTTGAAGGTTTATAAATAAAATAAAAATAATGACAGTTTTTATTTATTTATTTTGATATTTACAGGCTTACTGCGTAAGCGGTTCTTGCCGTTCGCACAGCGACCAATGCCGCCTGCTGTGGGGAATGACCGGGGAGAGCTCACATCTCAAGTGCTACACCAGCAACAATCTCAAAGGAACCAAGTATGTTCGAGGACGTTAAGGGGCCGACAACCGTCAAACAACGCTCGCTCGCACAATTCAACGTTTTTTGAAAATTACCGATGTATGGAAAATCGCAAACAAGCAAGTTTTGGAGAAAAATATTATTAGTTTTTCTACCAAAAATATTAAGCTATTTTTCGTACTCAATAAAAAAAATCATGCGATTTTTTTCTTCATTACATTCAGTGTTTCTATAACTTTATGGGTCTTAAAACCTTTCGATCGCGCAGTGAAGTTGTTTGACGGTTGTCAACCTCTTAAAGTGACCCCTATTGACTCTAGGTTCTGATGACGATGGATGAAGAAAACAAAGTGGACGTCCTACTACTTATTCCTCGTTAAAATATCATAGACTCAAAAATAATGTTAGCTCATAAGGGCTGAAGTTATTTTGGGCCCTATTTTCAGTGTAATAGAATCCCTTTTAAGCCCGGTCTCCACCGCGAAAGGGTAATGAGCGAGAAATGGTTAGCGGAACGGACTCCTTTTTAATGAAATAGGTTTACATTTCCACTAACAAAGAGTTTTATCTTTTGATTTCCACTGCAAAAGGAAAAAGAGCTGAGCTAGTTCATTTCAACACTTTCTGCTCGCTCAGTCCTTTCCGCTCGACTATTTGTTGGTGGAAATACAAGTATGCAGTTTATTCTTGCGAGTTAAACGGAGTCCTTAATGGCTCCGCTCCGCTCGCGGTGGAGTCCGGGCTTAAGGAATTTAATTTATAAAAAAATATTTGGTAACAAATTAATGTTAATCTTGTTTTCAGTTTTGCCAATCGGTGGGTTTAAAATAATTGTATGAGTATCAAATTTCAATATCTTACGCAATGCTTTACCATAACTGACAACCTCCGTACAGACATCAAAATGAGAGGTAGCGGGTTCGATTCTCGCATCGGGACAGCCTAGTCTAGTTCTAGATGGCTGGTTGTTCCGTGTCTGGGTGTTATGTAACAAATATCATACTTTCTTAATTGTAACTAACTTTCGTCGGTGACTTCGTTCGCATGGTACTCAAAAAGTCAAAAGGGATTTATTCAATAAAATCACAAGGGATCACTTTGAAACGTCTTAAAGCTAGGTGAATCTAGGTGCCAGTTCCACGCGACTAAAGCCTAGAAGAACAGGCAACAAATTGGCTTGGTTCCGGCCATTCTTTTGGACATAACAAGGCTATGTGCTATTCCAAGTAACAAGAAACATCTTTTCTGAGTTATGGTCGCGTTAAACGTTAAATATTTATTTTATTCTGTTTTTTTAGTATTTGTTGTTATAGCGGCAACAGAAATACATCATCTGTCAAAATTTCAACTGTCTAACTATCACGGTTCATGAGATACAGCCTGGTGACGGACGGACAGCGGAGTCTTAGTAATAGGGTTTTACTCTTTGGGTACGGATCCCTAAAAATGACGCTTACAGAATTTTTGACATCTAACGCAATACATAATTATTTTTACATCTCACATTATTTCATTCATTTTCATTATTTCATTGTTTTATTTACAAATCGTAAATCTGCCACGGTATACCCTGTACAAGGACATTAAAGCTAGCAGTTTACAACGCGATGCGTATACGTGTGTATATTCATTTCGAATTTGCTATGACTTATGCTAATTCTTATTCGGGTACCACTCGAGCGAAGTCACTGGTGCAAGCTAGTTATGAACGAAGAAATAAGTTTGTGATACCCTATTTTGGGATCGCAAAAATTATACATTTTTGGGTTATTTTAAAAAGAAAATTGTGAAATCCTTAAATGTAGGTTAACACTATATAGAGTAGTAGAGCTCTTTGTGAAGGGCTCGTCCGGGGAAGTACTACCATCACGCCTCTTTCTGCCGCCAAGCAGCAACGCTGTGTTTCGGTTTGAAGAGTGTGGTTGCCGGTGTAATTACAGGCACATGAGGTTTAACATCTGTATTCCTCAAGTTGATGGACGCAGGGCAGTGCATCGTAGGGCACGTTCCTATCGTGCGTGACTTACGAGGCAATGCTTTGTTATAGGTGATGGATACCACATAACATCAGGTTGGCCATCTGCTTGTTACATCAGCTAGTTTTATAAAAAAAAAAAAAAAACTTCTGTATGTTTAAAAATAGCCTTGAACAATTTAAGTTTGATAATGACTTTGTATGCTATTTTAAATAAAATCACAAATAAATATACTGTTAATAATAAAAATTAAGTTAAAATTGCTGATTCGGTCAATAATAATTGTTATAAACATTGATAAACTAAGCTGTACTGAACGGCTGTGGTTATGGCACATATGGATTATCGCTTAAGATATTAATTTCACATATCTTTTACAATAAATAACTTACCGAGAAAGATTATTGTATATATTTATATAAATTATATAAAATTAAACAATGTGCTTCGACCACTGCCGGTAACGGTATCACTGTTGCTATTATATAAAGTGTAATTATGTATTAAGCTGATACATAGTGTCATTAATAATTGTTGCATTAGGGCTTCTAAACTCCCTTACTGATTCAATCCCAATGCACGGTAGACATCCTATCAGATGGTACCTATTCAGGATCACTGTTGGCGAAGGGTAGTCAGAGGCACGTCTTAACACTACCTATGACATGTCCTGTGGCAAGTGCAGTGCAAAATTGTAGTGTTACCTACCTTATTGCAAGCTGTACCAAGAGATCTCAGGAGATGTCTACCGTGGGGAAAACATTCGTGAGCCTGATTAAGACGCTGACAACCGTCATCCCTATCGCAAATTTCAACATTTTTGAAGATTTAAAATCACTGATTTACTTATGAAAAATGGCAAAGTATTAAGTTTTGGAGCATAGCAACAAAAGTTGAGCCAAAATACCACTTGAAACTTCGATCAACAATCAACCTAGATTACGTGTGGCGGGCTCAAAAACGGCCCGAGAAATAAGAGCACAAATAAATTTGTGTTCTTATTTGAGTTTAGTATGCTCCAACCACAGCTAACGTGCGGACGTGCTAAAATGCCTCAGTGTGCTTTAAAACTGCGAAAATAACCCCTAAAACAGTAAGGTTTCAGAAGGAATGTCTTTTTTTTCGGTAATTACATGTCAGTTTCCGTTTTGCGATGCTTAAATCATTGTTAACAATTAAAAACAAATATTTTGTCGTTTATTCCGCCAGTCCGCCATCGAGGCACCTGTAGTGTGTGTGAGGAGTAGTAAAATACAAAGAAGCAAACAGAAACAAAACGAAACGAAAGTAATAATGTAACTCACAAAGTAATAATGGGGAAAAGTACTTTATTGGTTGCAACATAAGGTTGATTACACAATAAATGTTATTTAACCTATGTCTTTTAATTTCAAGGTGACGGCTGTAATTGACGAATGATCATAAGTGTAAGATAGTATATTGAAGATTTGTGACTTTATTACAAGGGTTTATGGTTGTAATTAGGTTGAACTTGAAACTGTTTAAAACCTTTGAATCAGTTCGATGTAGCTGTTTATGTGTGTGTAAGTAGATGTTCAAGCGGACAGTTTTTAGCTTTGATTTTGTATGTGACACGCAATCTAGTTGATTGTTGATCGAAGACTTGAAAAAAAAAAGTTCCTTTAATAAGTACAAGAAGTTTAAATATTCGGTATACAAACTTCTTTGGATCAAAATTATTTGTATGATATTCTCCAAACTTGGTGGTCGCGATTCTTCATAACTACATTCAGTGATTTTAAATCTACAAACTCAATCACACAAATCAAATCAAATCAAATCAAATCAAAACGGTCTTTATTCAGTACAATCACAAGGATCACTTTGAAACGTCTTATATACTAGGTGAATCTATCGCCAGTTCCTCGCGACCAAAGCCTAGAAGAACGGGCAAGAAACTAACGGCTTGGTTCCTAGCGTTTTTTTGTATGATCCTTTTTACAATTTTATTATGGTACCTACTTAATTGTTTAGTGTTTTTAATGAGTTGGAGCATAGATCAGTCCCAAGCATTTTTGTCATCTATATAATCAGAAATTTTATAGTAAGCTTTTGTACAAAGTTTTCTTTTTATTATGTTTTTGAATTTGTTAATCGACAACTGGTGAATCTCACTTGGGACTTTGTTAAAGAAGCGTACACATTGTCCTGCAAACGATTTGCTTACTTTAGTGAGCCTAGTAGTGGGAACAGCGAGCTTATCTTTATTTCTAGTGTTAACATTATGATGGTCACTCTTTTTGGCATATAAATTAATATTTTTTCTAACATACATTAAATTTTCGTATATGTACTGACAGGGTAAAGTCATTACATTTATTTCTTTAAACTTATTTCGTAACGATTCTCTGGGACCCATGTTATAAATTGCACGAACAGCCCTCTTCTGCAGCACAAATATGGTGTTAATATCTGCAGCACTCCCCCACAACAAAATGCCGTATGACATAATGCTATGAAAGTAGCTGAAATAGACAAGTCTTGCGGTGTCCACGTCTGTAAGAAGGCGGATCTTTTTGACTGCGTATGCTGCAGAGCTAAGTCTCTTCGACAATTTGTCTATGTGTGGGCCCCATTGAAGCTTATTATCTAAGGTTATGCCTAAAAATACGGTGGTATCCACGAGGTCTATTTTTTCATTTTTGATTTTTACATTAGCATTTATTTGTTGGACATTTGGTAGTACAAAGCGAATGCATTTTGTTTTATTTTCATTAAGTAACAAGTTGTTTACATTAAACCAGTTTACGACTCTAGAGATTGCATTGTTTACATCGTCATAGTTAGTTTGTCGTCTTTTCAATTTGAATAAAAGTGAAGTGTCATCTGCAAACAGTACAATCTCGTGATCATCTACTACTTGAGGTAGATCATTAATGTAAATTAAAAACAAAAATGGCCCTAATATAGAACCTTGTGGTACACCCATTTTTACCACTGACCCCGGAGAGCGCTTTCCATTCACGTCAACACTTTGTATTCTGCCATTTAAGTAAGAAATGAGTAGGTCTAGAGCAACACCTCTAACACCATAGTGGTTCAGTTTTCTGACCAACGTTTCATGGTGCACACAATCGAATGCCTTGGAAAGGTCACAGAAAATGCCTAAGGCGTCTTGCGACTGTTCCCAGGTCTGAAAAATATATGTTATTAACTCAACACCAGCGTCGGTGGTTGAGCGACCCCTTGTAAATCCAAATTGTTTACTGTCAAGTAAGTTATTTATAGTAAAGTGCCTTTGTAACTGATTGAGTATAAGTTTTTCGAAAATTTTACTAAATGTAGGTAGTACTGATATCGGGCGATAGTTACTGGGGTCAGAATGACTACCTGATTTAAATAAGGGTGTTATTTTACTATGTTTCATAAGGTCAGGAAAAACGCCACAATCAATACATTGGTTGAATATAAAAGCTAGATCTGGTGCAATAATATCAATCACAGGTTTTACGGCAAAAACAGAAATGCCCCAGAGGTCCGTGGTTTTTTTTACATTTATCATTTTAAAAGCTTTGATGATATCATTAGTATTCACATAATCGAATTTAAACTGTTGTTTGAATTCTGATACGTTATCTTTTAACAATGACTCTGCGATTATGTGGGAAGAGCTTAAGGACTTTGTAGTGGAGACTGGAATGTCAGTGAAGAAGGTTTCAAATGCTTTGGCAACATCATCATCTTTGGTAATGATGGTGCCGCCAACATTCAAGTTGTATACGGTGTTCTGTGTCTTGACTCTTCCTGTCTCACTATTAATTATTTTCCAAGTAGCTTTGATTTTATCTTGACTAGTTTTGATTTTTGAACTTAAATATTGTGATTTAGCAATGCGACACACGCTTTTGAAAATTTTAGAATAGTTTTTAATTTTTTCTTTTAATTCTTCACTGAAATTGTATTGTTTTTCACTATAAAGGTTGTACAATGTTTCTCTGCTTTTATAAATACCCGCTGTTGCCCACTCACAAAATTTAGAACCGCCAGAGACCATTTTCGATTTGGGTGTGAAAATTGAACTGAATAAGTTATCAAATTCATAGAAAAATTTACAATATGAATTGCCATCATTACTGTAAGTTATTCTTGGTAGTCTAGAAATAAGGTTCAGTTTCAACTCTTCCAAACGACTTATGGTCAATGGGACGAAAGTAATTTTTTTTAATACATCGTTTTTAGTTTTTGCTTCTATTTTAATTATTTGACCAAGGTGGTCTGAAGGAATATTACTTATTAGATTTTTACTTATTATTTTTACATTAGTAAAGATATTATCTATACATGTGGCCGAAGAGGCAGTTATCCTAGTAGGCTCCATAAACAAATGTTCCAGGTCAAATGATTTAAAAAGACTAATTATCCTGGTATTTAAAGAGTAGTGAACTAGTAAATTAACATTAAAGTCGCCACATATGATTAGTTGCTTGTTTGATTTAGATATTTTATACAAAATTTCTTCCATAGCTTTTTCAAAAATATCGAATGAGGCAGAAGGTGGACTGTAAGCGCTTATAACAATGTACTGCTCCAACTCCACGCAAGCTATTTCAATGTGTCTTTCTACAGAGTGGTGGACAATATCTTTGCGTTCTTTAAAATTAATTTTATTACTAAGTAATATTAATGATCCACCTCTAATAAAGTGTTCTCTGCAGAAAGCACTACCAACCTGGTGATCACTGAAGCCAAACATCAGCTCATGACTTTTCAACCAATGTTCAGTAATACAAATTATGTCAATATTGTTCGAGGTGATGTACAATTCCAGCTCTAATTCTTTACTACGCAATCCTTCAATATTTTGATGCACCAAATTGGTATGCTTAAATTTGTTTAATTTGATAGATTTAATACTTGACTGACTTTGTTTATTATGAATTTTATTTTTATTTAAAAAATTAATGCTAGAGACTTCCTCTATTGTCCGGTAATCTAATTTAAATGACTTGGAATAATTTCCAGAGTCTTGTTTTGTATGTCAAGACAATGCTCAAAAGAAGCATTTTGTTTAGCCAAGTTTTTGGCTGTAATACTAAAATAATATGATAGCGAGACAGCTACTTGTCGTTTGTGGTAATTAGAAAGGTAATAACTACCTTTAGATAAAACATAATTTTGACTAACAATAGTGTTAGAGTCAACTAAATGTATCAAATTATTATTGCATGTTAATGTATGCAAAGTCATATTTAGCTTATATCTTAAGTTATTTTCTGCTTGTGGCAAGCTGTTGCTGTAGGGGAATGTAAACATAACAATTTTGTTCACTTGTAGAGAGCATAAAGTTTCAATATATTTTATCAATTCAACTTTGTTTACATTGCCCCTATTTCCAACCCAAATTATGAGATTTGAATCACATTTGAGAGTACATTTTGATATTAATTTCATGATATCATGCAGGCTAGAATCAGGTAAACAATTATTCATGATGGAATGTCCTATTCTTGAACTTAATATCTGGCCCATGTTTTTTCCAATTTCATCGCAGAACATTATAGTGTTAGATGTTTGGTTTTGTGGACTGTCACACAGCTGGGAAGTTGACAGGGCAGCACACACTGGCCCGGGGCTTGCAGGATGTTGACAGTCACATGATACTTGACTGGCTATAATAGAGTCATAGCGGTCCTTATTGCTCTGAGATTGTTTGAGCAGCTCATCCATTGCCAGTGAGTACTCCCGTATCGCCTCCTGAGACTTTTCATAGCGAGTAGTGATGGATCTCAAGGAGCCCTCAACACTGGCCAGTTCACACTGAAGCTGCTGTATGTCAGATTCATAATGAATTTTTGAATTTTCTAATTGCAAGGTGCATACTTGCAGTTTTTCTAACAAATCATTTGTTTCTGTCTTATTTTTAGGCTTGAATACAATACTTTTTTTATTTTTTAACTTTTTAATAGTTCTATTTACACATTTTTTAGTTTTAACATAATTTTTTAGTTTTTTCCTACTCAATGTATTTCTGGTGCATGTTGAATAAGTTCCCACTGAGTCATCATTTGTCAAATCTGTTATAACAGTAGGGGTATTACAACTTGCATCAGAAATGTGGCCGTACTCCCTATCAGTTGGAATTAATTCATCAAATAACCTAAAGGTTTTCAGTGTCGCAGAGTACTGAGCGGCCTCTTCCAGAAGTGTGATTTGTTGATGGGCATCACATAACTCTCTCTCGAGAAGAGATGTTCTCTTCAGAGCCTGTTCGTACTCAATACAACACTGGTCGAACCCCTCAATCATATTCTGTAGCCTATTCCGTTCTTCAATAGCATAAGTATACTGTGAGTGTAATGTAGCTAACTGACTTTTGAGCATTTTATTGCTGTCTAATGTATCTACTACTAACTTTTCATTATCTTCTCTTTCAAATGTCAACTGGTCGCACAAAACCTTAGTCGCCTTTAATTCCTGTAAAGCCCGTTGGAGCTTGGACTCCTCCAGGCGGAACAGGGCTTTACGAGTCATCATTGCGAGATATTATACAATGCTAGTGTTTCTTCAGCTAGTAAACGAAGAATTCGCGCGAATGACTAAGGAAATGTCAACACAAAGTTGAGGTTATAAGTTTGGAATTTTTTGTACTTACGCGCAATAAATATACTTAATTAAGTAGGAAATTGTATTCCAGTGTCTCCCAAACACATAAGTGAACTACAAACACTTCCAAACCGAGAAAACAATGATCACTTTCAAATATTTCAACCGACTAAGCACCGGTTTTTTATCAGGCCAATACACTAATAACAACACGAAATTCACTAATAATAATCAATTGTACACGTTTGATAAGTAGTTTAAAAACGATGAAATCGAAAAGGGCTACGTAAAGATGCCTAAAAACAATAAAAACAATAATTTATATCGGGACAATTTACAACAGCTGTTTATCCTAGGGTTGCCACAAGCAAAAAAAAAAGGCTTAACATCTGTATGCCTCGAGTTCATCAGGGCAGTGCATCGTAGGGCACGTTCCTATCATGCGTGACTTATGAAGCAATGCTCTGTTATTTACCACTTAACCATCTGCTTTCTCCATCAGAATAATGTTGAAATATGTAAGAAATAGGCGGTTGTCAGCATCATAAGTAAGGGAGTCGCTTGCTTGCTTCTTAACACATTATGTTACATGTCTGCTTATATAGAAACGGCAACTGTGGGTACGATCCAACGCGGCAAGTCTACAAGCCCTGCGACCCAGCTGACTCCCTCTGCGGCATGTTATAATGCCGGCATTTGAACGAACGTCTGGAGTTCGGAATGGAATCCGTGGCATTCCTCTCAGCTATTTTCATCAACGACAACGGTAAATTAATTACATGTATCTTTATCTCTTTGTGTTCATTCAAGGTTTGGAAACTGTGGGGTCAATTCGAGGGGTGAATATCGGAAGTGTGATCCGAAGCATGCGTTGTGTGGACGATTGCAATGCAGACATTTGAATGAGAAGCTACAGTATGGTCACGCGGGTTGGTTTGGCGGTTTGGTTGAGTCACCTTTGTGGATTTTCACATCTGGTGGTAAATTGTTTGATTATTTTCAAGTTATATTCGGCTTTTTTACAATGGATGGTTTTAGGAGAGGCAGGCCAAAGAAAAGATGGATAGTTTATTTTTCATACTACCAAGTAAGCAAACGAGCGTACCTGATGGGAAGCGGTTACCATAGCTATGGAAGTTTGCAACACCAAAAGTATCGCACGCTCGTTGCTGACCCTTTAAATATTTTAGCACGCCTTTTTTGGAGAACCCTGAATGCTGTATTCTCCAGGGAAAACATCCGCACGGAGCGCATTCCATAACCTTAGAGTGCGCGGGAGCAAGTTCCTCTGAGACCGAACGGTGCGCGACCATCCTGGTGAATAAAAGGAGTTAGAAAGAGTGAGCGCCGAGATGACGAATGATAGAGGAGAGTGGAAGAAGATAACCTGTTTTGCTTACCCCGCACCCCCACACTACAAAGATAGATAGATCGATACATCGATACATCGATACATCGATAGATCGATATTTTTATGTTTTTAAGAGTGAAGGTATGAATATCTTCTAGGTAAGCTTGCTACTCCGTCGAACGATGAGATTGCGGCCGAACGTTTTAAATAAAAGATGATTTAAAAAAAAAATAGTTACCTAAGCTTTGCTTAAAAAAACAATGCCTAAAATAAAAAAAAGTAGTAGAGCTCTTTGTATGTGGCTCATCATGGAAGTACTGCAGAATTAGGCATGGGGGCCTAATTCGTGACTTACGTGCAGTTGCCCCTCCCTGCCCCCCCTTGGCGACGCCCTTGTCTGGTTCCCATATTACAAGCTGTGTGAAAAGTCCGCAAATATTAATTTATTTATTTATTTACTAGAGGCCTGTCCCAGCTTCGCATGGGTGGACATAAATTTTTTCAGCATTTTAGGATTACCTTAGACCTTTCATACATTTCATACATTTGCACGCCCTTTTCCCTTGGGTTACATTATTGATGTATAAGGGATCCCTATTTCTTTCTAGTAATAAATATAGCCTATGTTACTCAGGGATAATGTAGCATTCTAACGGTGAAAGAATTTTTGAAAACGGGACCAGTTTTTTTGAGCCTATTCGTTACATACAAAAATACAAATCTTTCCTCTTTATAATATTAGTGTAGATATGTATAAGCAGTGAGTTTACTCGCGATGTTTTCCATCGTTATAAGGGCCCATGTGAAATATTGTTTTACTGTAGGTACAATAATACCATGCCACACTGCCATCATTGACCTGGCTATCAGCGATATGGACCCGGGTTTGGTTCCCGACGGTGCTAAATGTGGACATGAGAAGGTATGTACACTCTAAGATTATTGATTTAGAATAGAATAGAATCATTTATTGCACTTATGTTGTTACATATTGATCTTAAAGTAGGTGCATTGTTTGTTTCAAACATAAACCCTGTTAGGGCACAGCAATATTCCACTAGGGGCGCTATATTATAGTTATATTATAGTTTATACATATTGTTCTTAACCTAAGAGTCTGTTAAGAATTCATGTAATGAATAAAAGCATTTTTCAAACATTTTAAAATAAAATTCCTGATAGCATTAAACATGAATTTATCATGTTTAATGCTATCAGGAATTTTATTATATGGATATGTTCTAGTACTAACTTATAATATAACCAGCTAGTGTTCGACAGGCCTCACAGCTCAGTTGGTAGTAGCTCTGCCCTCAGCGGTGTCGGCTGTAGGCCGTGGGTTCGATTCGCACTGAGAACAAATATTTGTGTGATTAGCATAGATTTTTGTTCTCTGTCTGTGTGTTATACAATAATATAAGCATGTATATACAAAAAAGTTTAATATCATCTCTCAAATATTATCTGTCATTACAAAAATTATAGTTCTCGGTGGGGATCGAACCCACGGCCTACAGCGCAGAAGGCAGAGCTGCTACCAACTGAGCTGTGAAGGCCGTCTGGGCTGTAAGGGATTTAACTAGCAAATAAATAATACCTTAACTAATAAATGTATTTGTTATAAAATTATAAAGCGTGGGACGCCCTCCTATCCGATGGACTGACGACATTGTCAGGTTCGCGGGAAGTCGGTGGATGGAGAGGGCTCGGTATAGTTCTTCCCGGAAATGTATAGGGGGGCCTATGTTCAGCAGTGGACTTCGGCAGGCTGATGATGATGAAATATTATTATATTATCAGATGTGTATGAGCCAAAAATGCGTGAGCGTCGAGTCAGTGCGACAAGCTATCTACACGGCGGAGTCCTCAGTCTGCCCGTCCAACTGCTCAGGAAATGGAGTCTGCAATTCACTGGGTACGTATTATTTTTCGTTTCATTTATTCAGTCATAGCACAAGCAATTACAACTAACTCTGTGTATTCTGTCTATTCAGTTTCAAAAGGTAATATGTGCTCGTGATACGTTGAACGAATCAAGTAATCATGAACGAATTTGACAGCCTTCACAGCTCAGGTGGTAGTAGCTCTGCCTTCTGCGCCGTAGGCCGGGGTTCGATCCCCACCGAGAACAAACATTTGTGTGATAAGCATTGATGTTTGTTCTCGGTCTGGGTGTTATTATATATGACAAGTATGTATTTACAAAAAAAAAGTATATTATGTACTAGCGACCCGCCCCGGCTTCGCACGGTTATTGTGTGTTTCTCTACTATATTATGCTTGTATTATGCATATAAACCTTCCTCTTGAATCACTCTTACTATAAAAAAACCGCATCAAAATCCGTTGCGTAGTTTTAAAGATTTAAGCATATAATAGGGACAGAGAAAGCGACTTTGTTTTATACTATGTAGTGATAATATCAGCTATCTGGTTCCCATATAACAAGCTTTGGCTTAGTTTGGGGCTAGATAGTGCTGTGTAGAAAGTTCACCAATATTTATTAATATTTATTTATTTATAAGTTGAAAACCTACGAAACTTTCATTCCGTCACTGTACATGCTGTTTCCTATAATATTGTTTATTGAACAGGTCATTGTCACTGTGATGCCGGATTTGCTCCGCCGCTGTGCGCCCTGCCCGGATCAGGAGGCTCCTACGATTCCGGACCGGCTTCTGATCCTAGCGGTAAGATTTCCCACCTGACGTTACGTGGTAACCACAAAGCATTGCCTCGTAAGTCACGCACGATAGGAACTTTCCCTACGATGCACTGCCCTGCGTCCATCAACTTGAGTCATACAGATGTTAAGAGCTGATTTCACCATGCTCTGTTAGATTAAAAAAGGATTAAAGGTCCGTTAAATATGTCAAAATGTACGCGTTTGACATCTAAGGTTAGAATTAACTGCCTGTTAATCCTTGATTAGTAACTAACAGAGCATGGTGAAATCAGCTCAAAGCCTAAAAAAAAAGTCTCCTGGAGACTTGTATTACGGGTTTTTTAAACCTCTCTAGAGCTCCGGTCCCTTGCAAAGTGCGTACTGACATAACTAGTATAGTTTTCTCGTGCCTACCTACTATAAGTCCTATTGTACCACCACACTTTGCAAAGGAAATAAATACATTTTGAATTGAATTTGAAAAATATCAGCTATCTATTTTCCCATGTTACTATGCTTAGTTTGGGGCTAGATAGTGCGGTGTGGAAAGTCAACCAACATTTATTTATATACAAGGTGTTCCAATACTTGTATTTAAAACTTCAGGGGGCTAAAGTAACCATCAATATGAATAACTTTTTCTAAGGAACCAACACTGTAAACGCGAAAAAAAAACAGCTGTGTCATACATTTTAGCCTGGTAGGTAATGAACTTTTGTATGAAACAGCTATTTTTTTACGCGTTCACAGTGTTCGTTGATTAGAAAAAGTTATTCATATTGATGGGTACTTTAGCCCCCTGAAGTTTTAAATACAAGTATTGGAACACCTTGTATATAAATTTTTGTATGTTTAATTTGAAAATGAATTGATAAACTAATGAATATATTTCTATTTGCAGTGCAAAGAAACTTCATGATCGCGATGTATGTGATTTTCCTCGGCATCATCCCGCTGATCCTTCTCGTCTTGTTCCTGATCTACTACTCTCGGCACAACGTACCTCTATGGTGGAAAAAACCTCGCAAATCGTACGTACAATTACTACTTTGCAACTGTAAAAATCTCAAAGACAAATCCTTAAGTCGCTTCAAACGAAACGACTCCAACGAAGAACATATATTCGACGGCGAAATTAGAAAACCCAAACAGGCAAAGAAAATCGCCAAAATACAGGCCAAAAAAGAATTGAGTAAACCTAGTCGGAAAATTAATAAGGATGACATAAAAATTGCTAGTGGAGAGGATTCAGCTAAGCTATTGGCGAAACCTAAGCCATACGGAGGGAATGTCGGAGCTCGGAAGATCGACAAAGATGATATACAGATTGCTCGTGGGGAGGTTAAGCCATTGGTATCGCCTAAGCCATTAAGAAATAACCCTAACAACATTAATAATAAAGATGATATACAGATTGCTTCTGGAGGAGTTAAGGTTAAGCCATCGGTGTCGCCTAAGCCATTTAAAAGTAACTCTAATTTAACTCGGAAGATTGATAAAGTTGATATACATATTGCTGGTGCAGGGGTAAAGGTTAAGCCATCTGTTTCGCCTAAGCCATCGGGAAGCAAGCCTAATGTGGTTTTGGTTAAGGGTTTGGTTTCGACGACTAATGAGAATCTAAGCAAACAACGCTTGTATAGTGTGGGTGATGGAAGCGGGGTGTAAAATAGTAGATTCTATCTCAAGGGTTAAAGTTGATTGAATGAATGAATGAATGAATGAAAATTCTTTATTGCACACCTTACAAACTAACAAAATAGGACAAATTATAACAATTATAGAAAACACAATGTACGATGGGCGGTGTTATCGCTAAAAAGCGATCTCTTCCAGACAGCCTTTGCATGGTGAGGAACCTAGAATAAGATGGTTGGTTAGGGTGCACTATAAAATTAAAAAAATCAAGGGTATAATAAAAATATTCGATATTAACAAATAAATAAGCCTAACTATAAACTATACTTAATACAGAGCAGAGTTTAATACAGAGCAAGCGAATTGGTAACTAGGATCCCTCGCTGACGCTCAGAATCATATATTACCTTTTACCAACATTAAATAAACCTCAAGACATAAAACATTCAACTCCAAGTGAAGAGCGTGGGGGTTACTTTTGGGGGCTTGCTGAGTGTTTCAAATTACAAACTTGATCAAACGCTAATTTTAAATCTATTTTCAGTTATATAAAATCTCTTTCGAATCGAATCTTCTCGAATGGAAATGATGCAAATATAACCTTCTTGTAAACTCCACTTAGAAATTCTGAATGAAAAAGTAATGCTGTTTTTATCAAACGATGTAATCAGACTAGGTGTTTATGAAGGTCTTCTTTTAAAATATTCTATAGTCGCGTTAAACTCCCGCTGCAGGCTCGGTCTGTGCTCAACCTAATAGTCGCGTTAAGCGGGAGTTTAACGCGACTCGGTCATAAATCATCTTAACACACGCTTAAACAAAAGGATCGTCCGTTCTCCTAAGTGCGCTAGAGAGAGAGAGCAATATTGCTGTCTCGTTCCGATAACTTATGACCGAGCCTGCAGCGAGAGTTTAACGCGACTATAGTTTGAATCTTGTTTTCAAGCACGCTAACCTTATCACTATTAATTTTCATTTTCAATTACTCATTAAGGCCGCATTTACACCGAACACATTGTCTGCCGTTGTCCGTGAGTTGCTTTTTCCATACATATCCATCTTTTGAATATATAGCCGTGAATATACTTTTTTATACTAGGTGATGGAACAATTAGATTCAATTCGTTTATTCAATTACAATTCTCTTACAAATCGTGTCTGAATCTTAACCTAACATGCAACAAAATAAAAATAAACAATTTAATTAACATAATGTCCCCAGTGAAATTAAAATACAATAACTAAATAATTCGCAATATTAAATGTCAAAAATAATTAAATGTCACTTCTGAAAATCTAAAAACTCTTCAATCGAATAGAAACAAGCAGATGGCTCACCTCATGTTAAGTGGTAACCATCACCTATGATAATGCACTGCTTTGCAAGACACGATAGGAATGTACCCTACAATGCACTGCCCTGCGTCCATCAACTTGAGGCATACAAACTTTAAGCCTCATGTGCCTGTAATTACACCGGCAACCACACTCTTCAAACCGAAACACAGTAACGCTGCTTGGCGGCTGATATAGGCATAGTGGTAGTACTTCCCTGGTACGTTAATACCGAAGCAGACAATGCGTTTGGTGTGAATAACACTTAGTTGGCAATAAATTAGAATTCAAAATCACAAGGTAAATTGTGATATTTTTATGTACTTAATAGTGGCATTTCTGTTGCAACAGCTAACTAAAATTGAGTCATAAATTATACATTTATATAATAATTGAGTGTTCACGCTAAAGTCCAAATTAGCATACCACCTCAGACTGTCAAGAAAACAGTTGCGGGTAGTTTGACGCGGATTAAGTCGACACTTAAAATAGTGCTGACGTAAAAATACCAACGATTGAATAAAAAATTGTTAGTCATAGGTGTTATGCTAATTTTAACTTTAGTGTTAATAAGATAGAACTTTAATAGTTTACGCAATTTTAGATACTTACACTCTTATTCATATCGGTCGCTGAGCGCTCCATTAGCTTATCAGATCGATAAGTCTGTTGCTGTCTCTTTTCGTTGGCATGAAAGTGACAGTGACAAGTATACTCTATAGAGCCGCTATAAAATGACCGGGAATATGTCTAAGAGCCTTAGCTTTTATAACAGAATTGCGACTAATTATTTTGGGTAGTTGCTTTACGATTATTTGTATAGATTTTGATTTTAAGTTAGTTTTTATATTTTTGTTAAAATCATTAATTACATTAGCATAATACTCAATGAAGTAAGTTTCTAATTAATTAAGAAAAAAAGCACTTATATTTGGAAATAATGTGCATGAATATTTTACTATTCCACTTCCTATCTTAAATGTGGGCATGTACTGAATGTAATGTTTGGACGTGCCTGACTACCCCCTTAGACATCCTGAAAAAAACTTAGCGCTATATAGTACCAAGGTCTGAGAGGATGTCTACCGTGACTGGGGATTACACTTGTGTGCCTATTTCATTTGTTTTGTTTGTCTGGTCTATCTATTTTTTTAAACATTACGGAACTTTTTGACTTAGGTATTTGAATATTTTCTACTTATAAATATGAAACAAATTTTAGTAAATTATTTAGCATAGAAATTTACTTTGAAATCAAAAATAAGTCAGAAATTTCCGGATCATAACTTTACGGCTGGTTTCTGAAAGCTCGATCAAAACTATTCGGAAACTAACTTTAGATGTCAAATGCGTACATTTTGACATATTTAACGGCCCTTTAATCCTTTGTTAATCTAACAGAGCATGATAAAATCAGCTCTAAAGCTATTACATCGAATTAGATAGAGATAGCAAATGACTTGACATGCGATTAGTTTTGATCGGGCTTTCAGAAGCCGGCCGTAAGTAATTGTAGTAGTATAATATTAATATTTGCAAAATAAAATGCACTTTTCTATTAGTTGGCTCATTTCTTCCTAATTGCTTGTAGTTTTAGAACATTGGTGTGCATTATGTTGCATAGTTTGGATTATTGGTGAGTTTTTGCATCGGTATACGCTTTGCATGTAACGCTTCGCAACTTTGCACTATTTAATCCATAAAAAACGTCATTCTTCCTTCTTTTCCTTCCTTCCTTTTTATACAACTAGCTGATGGAACAAGCAGGTTGCCCATCTGATGTTAAGTGGTAACCATCACCTATAACAAAGCATTGCCTCAGTCACGCACGATAGAACGTGCCCTACGATGCACTGCCCTGCGTCATCAACTTGAGGCATACAGATGTTAAGCCTCATGTGCCTGTAATTACACCGGCATCCACACTCTTTGAAACAGTGTGGTTCTTTCGAAACGGTTTCCTTTCGAGCACTTGACACATGTTTTAGAACTTTTTAGGTTCTACGACATGCCGGTTTGTAAAAAAACTTAGTGTTGAAAGGAGCCTCTTGAGGCGCACTTAAAATCCTTTCACCACGCTGTTTCGAATGAAACTAGTGACACGACAAGAGAGAGATAAAAAAACGATAAGATATTTTCCTTCTCTGCTACTGAGAGAGAGTACTGGCACTGTGCATATATTTCTGAACAGAAAAATTCATTGGTCTCTGTATTTTTGTGACGGGACAAGGAGAGCGTCCACCTGATGTCGAGCGCTTACCCGCCTATAACAACTGCATTCTTATAAAGCCGTCCACTGAGCACGCTAATCTTCGCTTTGGTGGATGCTAGACTTTACGGGCGTTTGTTGCATGATGTTACAAATAACAAAAACGCATGTTTTTATCACCATAATACCTTATTGTTTGTCAAAAGAGCTTGAAAAGCATGGTAATGTTTTAGGAAACGACTTAACTCATCCATAACTATAAAACATTAAACTAAACAATACTAACACGAAAAACATCCTTATTTGTATACAACTAAAGTTTACTTTCCTCCACAGGGCGCCGTCTCCGAAAAAAGCGAGTCTACAACACAGGATCTCTCGAAGCGCGAGCAAATTCGCCGCAAACTTTCAAAATAGCGGTCAAACTCCGTCTCAGCCCATCGTACACACTGTGTCGAACCCTGACGATATGAGCTCAAGCCTTCTTCGATCGGACTCAGATCGGAGTCCTACTGGTGCGATCAACCCATCCGTCAACTTCTTCGGCAACTTCAAAGGCTTCTCCCTCGCTCCTATCGAAAAAACAGAGGAAAATGTCGATAAAAAGGTTAAAATCGACCCGAAAGCGAAGAACGAATTGTCGAAAAGTGCAAAGATCACGCCGGTACACCGAAGCAGCAGTAACAGTCAAAGCATTATTAACCAAGGCGTGTTGAAACCTGTTTTGAGGTCGGCACCTCCTTTGCCGGTTGTCCCGGCCACAAACAAAAGTCCCAACTCTAGTCCTTCAGTGAAAAGAGTTAACAGTGTCGTCCAAAACAGAATTAAGGCGCTCATTGCTTCCGAGAAGGAAGAAATGACTCCGGTCAATACAGCTCCCGTTGCAAGACCTGTTATATCAAGCCCTATTCTAGAAGCCTCAACTTGCACAGCCAAGGAACTAATATCACCGTTGCAAGGTTCAAAAACCTTGGACCCTATTCGCGCCGCCCCTACTTTACCTACCATATCACCCGACCTTCCCAAAAGACCTCTTAGTATGCACTCGAGTGCATTCCCAACAAAGCCGTTACCCGAAGAACCGAAAAAAGTAAAGGAAGGAATCTCACTGAACCGAATAGCTTCGTTCCTCAAACACGACAAACCTAAGGAGAAGGAACGAAAACCGGTCGAGAGAAGTCACTCGCTACCGAAAAATCCCAACCACCTAGTGAAAGCTAAATCCGACAAAGTAGCTTTACGCAACCTACAGATATCCAACCCAATACTTCAGAAAGATACCCCGTTACAAATCAACACGGTACCCGTAGTCTCGGATTCTGAAGACGGGGATGACCCTAAATCCTTTGTCAATAGAGCTCAAAGTATGAGAGCTCCGGGGGCTCAAAAACCAGTTATACAAAGTTTCGGGTCCATGCGTCAAGCTCCCGGGGTACCAAGACCTTTATCCATCGTAGGTAGACCCACTGCACCACCGCCGCCTTTACCAAACGACAGAGAATTAGACAAAGATCCCAAATCAGCCGATTATGTTGATTGTATTGAAGAAAAACAAGCCCCATTAGCCCATATAGACGAAGAAGCAGGAGATAATATATACGCTATCATAGAAGAGAGTCCTTTGAAATCCAAGCCCTTACCAGGCGTCCCAACTGTGGTCAAAACGGTCCCACAACCACCTCCGGTAGGTTACATCGCCCCCAAACCTATCACATCAGCCTCGGGAAGCAATGAAAGCATGGGATTGCTAGGAGAAATCGTTGACGAAATTCAAAATAGGAATTTTGACTCCATATACTCAGCGTCTACGCTGACTAGAAAGAAGAAAAAAAAGGATAGCGATAATAATAACAGAGATAGCACTAGTACGTACTCAAATGAGCATTATAAGACTCCAGAGAGTGTGTACAGTAACTCTGGCGCGAAATCAACGGTCTCTACAACTAGTAGTGGTTATTTACACCCGTCTGCCGTAAATGTACCAACTTATCATAAGAAAGAAGATGAGAAACTGGACAACGGAAAAGCGCCTCCATCTCCAACGCTGAAAGGTCCAAATTCGAAAATACCGACGTTCGCAAGACAAGTGACGCCACCTGGTTTACGAAACACGACAACTTTCAGGAACGTGCCGCAGTCGCCAAAAAACGTTGTGAAAAATACTAATTTGACGGCGAAAATATCTAACAGTCCCGATGTGGTTTCGAGTTGTACAGTGCCTGATATTAAAAATGTAAAAGCGCCGGATATTATAAACAATAATAAATTGCCCAACGAAGCTCCTAAAGTGGCATCCAAGCCTTCCATCACAGCAAAACCAAACGACAACCGGCCACCGCATCGACAAGCGCCATCTGTTGAGAAGAAACCATCACTAAAAACCGCCCCCTCTCTAAAACCAGTCAACTCGTCCACAAATCTAACAAATAAGCAACAAAGCGATAAAAGCGCGCCTCTAAACCGAGCCAACTCCAAAATAGAAGCTAACGTCAAAGCAATAGCGGACAATTTGAACAAAAACAAACCTAAAGTGGTTACTAAACCCGCCACGGTAGCGAAACCGGAAACGAACGCGAAACCAAACGTCAAACTGACACACAAACCGTCAAATGTTGCCAGTTTACAGCAGAAATTCGAAAATAGAAAGTCTTTAGGGAAAGAAATTACCACTGCAAAGAAATAATTTGAGCTCAGAGTATTAATAAACAACTTGAGCACGGCCGACGCTGGCGTTGGTGACTATTTTATTCATACCTCAAAGTCAAAGTCAAAAGGTATTTATTTAGTTAAATCACAAGGATCACTTTGAAACGTCTAAAAGCTAGGTGAATCTAGGTGCCAGTTTCAATCGACCAAGCCTAGAACAGGTAACAAACTTACGGCTTGGTTCCTAGCGTTCTTTTGTATGATCCTTGTTACAATGTACCCAATCACGCATTCAAAGATACCCTCTATGTTGCTCACCATTACTGCTCTGATTTTAAGCTTATTTTGCAGTGTTATTTAATGTAATTTCTAGTCTAATATATTACTTTTTTGACGGTTGTAATATTTACAAAGTATGTATGGATCTGAATGCTAATTGATACTCAAGAAAAAGACTAAAATATACACGCAATATTTTAATGTAGTCGAAAAGGCAGCTAGAAAACGCAGCGTAAAATGGAAATTATTTACAACAATGTTTAGAATGTGTTCATATTTTGATATGGGGTTCTTTTAAAAGTTTCAAGTATATTTTTAATTGTTTGTCGATTGAGAAAAGGTTTGTAAGTAAGCGCTCAGAATGGAAGAGCTGAAGTGTGCGCTTAAAAATTTTAGTACGCAAGAAGCATTTTGATTAGCATTTTGTCTAAATGTAATGAAATTGCATTGGTGATATTACAATTATGTAAACATAATTCGATTTAATGCCGATGTAGCTGTTTCGTTAGATCTTCGGGTTGATTACCTAAAGAAGTACACAGTAGTTCACACAAAGGACCCGAAATCTATATTTATATACAAGTGTTCCAATACTTGTACCGAAAACTTCACTACCCATCAATATGAATAACTCAATACCGAACTTTTTCTAAGGACCAACACTGAACGCGAAAAAAAACAGCTGTTACATACAAAAGTTCAATGGCTAAGATGTATGAAATACCTGTTTTTTTTCGCTTTTATATTACTATCAAGGGTACTTTAGCCCCCTGAAGTTTTCGGTGCTAGTATTTTAACACCTTGTATGGATAGAAGCGCTTACAAAAAAGGCCTGACGATACAGAAAACAAAAACGAAACTTGGACTAAAAGTAACGGTGCCAAATGAAATTAAAAAAAAACTGGAAATAATTTGAATTACTCGTTCAAATTGGTAAAAAATGCAGATATTAATCAACCACCAACTTCTTCTGATATAGCATTTAAGAGGTACTTCTTTTTTAGCTTCTTCTTTGGCACGAATGCTATAGACCGTTCTGGCTTGTCCAACGGTGGCAATACTGCGGGCTTGGTCGATTGTCGTTTTTTAAAAAAATCATTTCTTAGCCTGTCGGAAAATCGAAAAGTTATATTTACAAAATTGTAATGTCACTATAAAATTATAATAATTGTACATAACTAAACTACCTTAATTATTCCTCATAGTTGTTATACTGTCAAGTGTCTTATAATAGTTTTAATTGTATTTTTATAAAGACTATAGTTTAAAATGTATATTATAATGTTAAAGCGAGCGTTCATATTGTAAGCGTGATTTAATGTACTTTTATTTATCAACTAGTGCTGTTCCCGTGACTTTGTTCGCGCGGATGTTCTATTCTTTGTGCACCTCTTCATGATAAAAGGAAGATACCTTTTCACCATGCTTCTAGAATAAGTTTAGGCTGTATGTTAACTTTCGGTCAGTCAGTCGTATGATTTTTATATTTTTATAATGGTGCTACCAAGCTCTCCTTAACTTATACAAGGTGGTCCAATACTTGTGTTTAATAATGTATGAAACAGCTGTTTTTTTTTGCGTCACTGTGTAGGTTCCTTAGAAAAAGTTATTCATATTGATGGGTACTTTAGCCCCCTGAAGTTTTAAACACAAGTATTGGAACACCTTGTATAGTGACAGCTCTCAAAGTTCAGTTGGTACTCGTAGTAGCATTGACTTGCGATATAGGCCATGGGTTCGATCCCCACCGAGAACAAACATTTATGAAATTAGCATAGATGTTTTTTCTCTGTCTGGCTTTTTTATTATATGTATTTACAAAAACGACGTACGCAAGTTCACCTATCTAGTTCCGATACTACAAGCTTTGGTGAGTTCGGGGCTAAATGGCGCTGTCAGAAACATATACCATAAATTATATATTTATTTATCATAATGTTAATGCGCGCATCACGCTCTTGTAAGTCGCAGCTAATGGTCACATTTAAGTGATTTTATTACCTATTGTAAAATATCCGTTTAAATAATCCGTCAAAATCCGTTCAATACCTTCCGAGGCCATATGTACACACGGATACAGGTCAAGGTACACAAAGCTAAAGAAAAATGACGCTTACGACAAGGACATAAAAGCGTGCGGTGTAGCCTGATGCGTATCCGCGTGTACACATTGCGATATTAAAACATTGCTTATAAATACCAATTGGAAATAGTTTAGGCATTGATTATTTGACAGATTTTTATATGTAAGGCCATGAATGCTTTAATGTGTATGCAATAATATGAATCGTCCGTGATTTATCACTGCCATTGCTTGGTACAAAATACTGTGGTGCTGTGTCTGAAAGCAACCGCTTATGTAAACATTTCAGCATGGCTTAATACTTGTAAATGGGTTTTTGATGTGGCTGGTAGTGCTGCTAGAAGAATGAACCATTAGTGCAATTAAGCATCAAATTGGAAAAAAACACGGCCCGTGTCAGCAAAGAAACCTCATCTTTAAGGCGATGACTAGGTACTGCTAATGTGAGAATGAAGAGATTGGAATCAAAATATCGTGAGTGGCCATACTTTCAACGCAGCTATATGATAAAGCAGTAAAAATTCAATACAAAAAAATATATTTATATGTCGCTCTGAACATGTATCTTCTAAGTTGCTAAAATAACAGCTAAAATATACAAATATGTATGCCATGGTGAAATGTTGAAATTAGCAAAAAGTTAATATTTATACACTTAGATATATTTAGTAAAAAATAGAATAATTATACTATAATATAATATTTTGACTGTAAAATTACTTATATATTTGTGTTGAATTAATGATAAAAGTCAAGTCAATTCATTACAATAGTAAAATACAATACAATAAGACAATTAACCTCTTTTACCATTTATTGGTATATACAACGTGTAACATAATACCCCTATAACCCCGAAAGCAGGGTATTCTACAGATCGTGGCAAACACCTTTTGTTTTACGACTTTTGAAATTTCGTAGTTTTTCATTAATGAAATGCCTCTTAAACGTTCATCCAATATGAAACTAAACAAGCCATGAGGCAGCCCTATTCACAGCTGTTTGTTCGTTCCGTGTGTGCGTGACCTTGGTACTTACGTAAACAGTATCGGGGGTCTTGCAAGTTTCTGAGACAATATTAATTTTACTTTTGTATGGGAATTTTGAAAACGATATATTCAAACTTTGCACATGTCAAAGTATTCCAGTGCTTGGTCTGATCACATGGTCTTTGGCCTTATAGGGGTATTATGTTACACGTTGTATACAAATAAGAAAAAAACGGCAACTAGATAATTTTAATACAGGACTTTGCATTTGTATGCTTAGTTTATTCCAGTGATGTTAAACGAGGCACTTCATAAGTAAAAAAAAAACACCATAATGCCGCTTCAAATGTGATATTCAGAGGGTTGATCGAAAAGTACATAATGTTGTAAATATAACCAAAGAGATTTGTGTAAGTGTGATTTGCAGTTGTGAAACGGGTTGAAAGCTTGGCGTGATTTTAGCTTGATTAGGCAACCAGACAGTTCTTCAGACTTTGTTTATGACTTCAGACTTCAAACTTGTCTAACAATAAATTGGCTTACATTATCTTAAATTTAAAACAATAGACGAAATTGATATAACTTTGCTTGTTGAGTCAATATAAATAATAGTACATTGTTATCCTAGGGGTGAAAGTAACTTATTTAGTCCCGAGACGGGGTTTGGCGCCCGAGCATAGCGAGCACAGAACAATAATACTCCTGTCGGAGAAGAAGGCCAACTTCATACTTGAAAAGTGGTTAACTTTTGAGCGCCACGAACGGATCCCTTCTTAAACTTTTACTTTTGACAGATCTAGCAAATGGCGGCAAATACGAATAATTAATAGCGGTATATACAGGGTGTAAAAAGACGACTTCCGAAAACGAAAGGGGGTGGTACAGCACCCCAAACCCAAACCAAAACAAAAAGCAGTTATCCTGAAAAAAAATTATAGCCGGAGAAAACAATGTTTCAAGATTTGTGTTTATTTCGCCAGCCCGCAATGTACGTCGAATACGTAGGTAAGATCGCGAGCGTAGTAGGTACTATTATCTATTTTGTGTCGTAAGTGCCTAGGTAGGTAGCTAACGTAGGTAGTAAGTTTATAATTAGTGTACCTACTTACCTAATTCCGCTGTAACCTCGGTCGAACCAGAAATGGCTCAAACTGAGCTCCTCGTTCATGGCACAGCTGAGCTCGCCTGATTGTTGACCGATGAACGCGATCCGGAATGTAGGATCCTCGGCACTTGTTGCATTAAGGTCTGAGAATACTAATCTAATACGGCTTCTCATTTCATCAGCCGTATCGCACTCCCGATCAAAGACTCTTTCCTTGACATGACCCCATAGAAAAAAATCCAATGGAGTCAAGTCAGGTGACCGAGGAGGCCATGCACGAGGTCCAAATCTTCCAATCCACCGGTTTCTAGCATCAAACGGATGATGATGATTCAGGTAGGTAGGTACCTACCTATCGCTGTTAATGCGCAAGGCTCGTGACGCATTTCCTCGAGCTTCACCATATCACATCAGCATTTGTCCATATCGCATCGCACTAAAACTAGTGACTAACACTTACACTCACTGTTCTATCTAAAATCTTAACAAAAGTACCTAACCTACTTCAAAAATAACTTTAAACTAACACATAAACTAATAAAAAACGCAGGCACTAAAAAACTAACTAAGTACGTACCTACCTAATTAACTACGAAAATTAAACAATGTACTAATAAGAAAATAAAATAATTATTTCACGAAAGGTAGGTATGCAATTGGTTTGCACCGCGCGCGTGTCCAGTACGAATATTGAACACAAACTAAAAATAAATCAAAATATTCAAGTAAATATTGCAAATTAGCCCTATGACTATTAGGGCTATTGAGGTGGCAGCATTTTGGTCTAGAAAAGTTTGAGTGTGTCTTGACACGAAAAGAAGAAGAAGCCCTATGACAAAAGCCGACAAAAAATCCGACAAAAAATTTTATGTTCTAAAGGAATGACCATAAGGTCCAGATTTCTATTTTCTTTTGACTAATGCCGCACTTTTAATGCCTATTAAAGTCATCAATCTTTTATGTGTTCTAAAAGTATCATCATAAGGTTCAGATTTCTATTTCTCAAATTTTCTTTTGAGTGAGTGCCGAACTTTTGCCTATTTCCTATTTGTAGATAGGTATTAGGTACCTAGGTAGTGTATCGCTCGCTACACCGAAAATCTGTTGACATCTGTGTGGCGCTCTTGGTAATAGTGGCTGGCTTAGACTCAGAACTTGCGGGGTCGATTCCCGGTGCGGGACAAATGTTTGTATGAGCTTCAGATAAGTATAGCTTAGACGCAGGCAACAGGTTGCAGGTTCGATTCCTAATGTCGAACAAGTGTTTGAAATGAAATGAAAATACTTTATTTTACACCAAACAAAACAACAGTAGGTAGGTACAATAACAAATAAAAATAAAATAATAAATGTAGGTACAATGGGCGGTCTTATCGCTGAAAGCGATCTCTTCCAGACAACCTTTGTTTTGTTTTTGTCTTTGTTTTGATTGTTTTTTTGTTTGTTTGAACTTCAGATAGGTACCTACTACCTAATTATTATTCATTTACGTGTGTGTATCTGGAATCAACAGGCGCGGTGGCCGCGACCCCCAGCAATACAAACAAATGAACAAGCTGAATACCTAAGTTAAATTATTACTAGACATCGCTTATAAATACCTACTAAAGTAAAGTATTTGTGTTACGTGCTTACTCAGGTGCACGCTTCATCCAGTTATGGCCTAAACAATCTAGATCAGATAACTAATTGCAATTTGTTTCAATTTTGTGGTAGTAACTAAGATTCTGTTGTTTGTAGAAATAAGGCAGGCTGGCAGCCTAGGTAGGTACCTAGTAGACGCAGACGCGGGTGTTTATAGTCGCGACCGCGCGATAGAGACGGGGGCGTCTCGTCTCGCTCACACGCCGCGTACTCGAATGACCCGTCCGATGAACTCGGGCAGCTGTTCATGCGGTAGTTTGCGTGCTGTACATTTTACATTGCTGTTTTATTTATTTTATTTGTTTTTTGCTTTTATAAATGATATAAATAGGTAGATATGTCTTATTATGTTGTACTGTGTGTATGTAACTAGAAAAAAAATTAAACAGAGGTAGATACGGAAAAAAAAAATTGCGTTTTTTTTTCGCGAAATATGTTCAGTATCATGGTCTGATTGCAACCCCCAAGTTTTCGGAAGTAGTCCGGTAACACCCTGTATATATATATATATATATATATATATATATATATATATATGTATACTAGGTAGGTAGGTAGGAACGTACTATATTTTTTGGAATGAACCATAAACGTTCTTACGCATTTCTGACCCTAGAATCAATCAGAAATACATAAAACGTTTGCATTCCACTCCATCTATCGATAGGTAAGAAAATACAAAAAATTATATTAATGTTATTAAGTTTTTATTTCTGTACACAAACTAAACACACTTAGTGTGAGGTTCTTTAGATCCAACAAAACACAAATATATTAATAAACTAGCTGCGTCTCGCGTGTCACACACGACACGATGAGGATGTGGTGTACCACATCCTCATCTTTATTAAGATTTACAATCTTCAGAACACTAACAGTTAACCATATTTGCAAAAGAGTCAATAATCATGAAAGTATAAGGTACAGTTTTATAATTATGGATTAGTTCTTCATATAATTATTCAGTATGTAAACACGTTTATTTTTATACAAAGCAAACTACAACATAAACAGGCCCACACAAAATGTATAAAACACACATGAAGCAGCGGAGCATTTGTAGACCTTTGCAAACGCTATAATTTTTTTACTTACATTTTAGATTAAATTGCCACCATTTATTTTCATTTTACTTACTAATGTTCATTACATAATGTATGTAACTACATACCTAAATTTATGGAAATATAGCATAGGTCGAAAAAAGATTAAACACGATGAAATAAATAGTAAAATTAATGAATAGATCAGTTAAATAGGTACAACATTTTAAGTCAACGCTGACATATCAAAACAATTTAGAATAGTTTTAGTATAAATAATAATTGATTAACTTTTTCCTCTTCCTATCACTATATTCCTTCCACTTTTTTTCTGAATCCGTGACTATTAAACTAACACCAGGTATTCTAATATAATTTGACTGATTCAAAATCTTGAACCTAGCGTTTGCCGCTCAACCCACAAATTTAATTTGCAGCCTTTAAAATTTTATAATTCTAATTCTAATTGTTCAATACTATAATTTCAGAAAGTGTACTTAAATGTTTCTTACGCATAAAGATTGTAATATAGTTCCAAAAGTTATTATCCGAGTGAGATTTGAACCCACGACCAGGGGAAGGTCGTGGGTTCAACGCGCTTCCGCGCTAACCAACTGCGCCATCAGATTCTAATCATCGGATTTTGGGACTATATTTAATTTATTTAAGGCGACGACAAGAGCCAATGTGACTCTCGCTCGCACGTTTCGACATGTTGAAAGATATAAAATCACTTAACTCATTTTCGCAAAATCATAATGATTGCACACAGTTTAGTAAAAATTTCATTTTGATCGATACCTGTTTCCTACTCAAAAGTTTGCTGTACTAGTTTTCGTCCGTAAGCAAACTTATAAGTAGGAAAACTTGCATCGATCAAAATGACATTTTTACTAAACTGTGTGCAATGTGATTGCACACAAAATAGTTGATTGTGATTTTTCGAAAATGAGTTTAGTGATTTTATATCTTTCAACATATCAAAACGTGCGAGCGAGAGTCACATTAGCTCTTGTCGTCGCCTCATCTTTATGATTTCCTTAAGTGTAGGTAAACACTATAAAACTAATAAAGAATTCCTAAACATGCTGCAAAATCATGAACACAAGAGCGTGGCTTGCAATTTGAGGATCACGCCCTTGGGTTTTTCTATGGTCTTGAAATCCTTCAATGCTGTCTATTCTACTATTATAGATCAACTGATTTGCTTTTTCAATTTGCAAATTTGTCGCAAATAGCGCCTGCACATATTGTAAAGAGTTGTTTCCCTTTTCGTTGAATGTTTCTTCGTAATCTGAAAAAAATTAAATATAACTTCATTTTAATAGGAATCTTACCAATATAATTAATGGGAAAGAATAAATGGAACGGATATCTGTTTTTTTTTAATAATAAAATTAGAATAAAAAATATTCTAATACAAGTAGCTGCTGCAAAAACAAAAGTTGGATTATATTCTAACCCATATTCCTTGACACTTTTTAACGGCTTTATAAAATACAATCTGTTACCCGTGACTTCGTCCGCATTTTTATGAAACCTTGTACCTCATAACTTCATCCCTCTACTTTGGCCCCTTTCCAAAATCATCCCTGTACCCCAAGTATGAGATTTGCTTACGATATTTCGTTTTTCGTTTTACATTTTCGTTCAGTGTTCATTGCGAGTTTTGTATGAAGACGCGATAGAGATACCGATACGGAACCCGCAATGAACACGGAACAAAAACGAATCGTTTTTGCTACGTGCTCATTGCGGGTTTTGTAAAGTTCCGTATCGGTATCAATATCGCGTCTTCATACAAAACCCGCAATGAACACGGGACAAAAACGTAAAACGAAAAACGAAATATCGTAAGCAAATCTCATACTTGGGGTACAGATTTTGCAAAAATATTAAAATACGTTTTTAATTATTTCTTACCCAAAAGCCTAAATATGAATTTTCATATCCCTAAGGAATTATGGATTGCCCATACAAACTTTCAACCCCTACCAAATTTAGTTACAGCGTTTAGTCGTGCAAAGGTAACAAACATACAAACTGAGTTACTTTCACATCTACACTAATAATATTATAAAGAGGAAAGATTTGTATTTTTGTATGTTTGTATGTAACGAATAGGCTCAAAAACTACTGGTCCGATTTCAAAAGTTCTTTCACCATTAGAATGCTACATTATCCCTGAGTAACATAGGCTATATTATATTTTCAAAAAAATCAGGGATCCTTATTAAAACTCCAATAATGTAACCCAAGGTGGAAAACAAAAACCTTACATCGCGTGCGCTGCGAAAACTATTGATGATAGAACAAAATAATGTACTACGATTTTGCAGAACACGTCATTATCTACAAAAAATGTCGCGACAGTATATGTCTAACTTATACGGTATTTATTAAGCAAGACTATACCTATGGAACCTACTAGTAAATTAAAAACCTCGGCCTGCCTCCATGTTGCCATACCCTATGCAGGGTCCATGTGATACTTATTAACACCCAACAACTATGTTTGTACCTAACCAAACCATGTGTAAGCAATAAATATATTGAGTATTGAGTATTGAGCTATTATAGTTGTCACAATAAGTTTTCTTTTATTATAAAAAATTAATTGAAATGCCGCCGCTAGAAAAGGCTCTTTATATGTACCTTATTAATCCTTATCCAAATAAATCTTTTCATATTCAAGACTGGTTCAATTCCTATACATTACTTCTTGAATTTTTGAAATAAGACATTCCATTCAAAATATTTTAAAAATATAAGCATTGCGCGGGTCACGGGGCGCGTTCTCACTCGGCGCGGGCCCGGGCTAGGCGCGAGGTAGAAGGGCGTGCAAATGACTTGAACCCACCACGGTCTAAGTTTATCCTAAAACGTTGAAAAAATGTATGTCCACCCATGCGAAGCTGGGACAGGCCGCTAGTATATTATATAAGTATGGATTCCTGCCACTGTCACTTTCATATCAACAAAAAGAGATTGCAAAAAACTTATAGCCTCTTTATGCTATTGAGACACCCAGTGACCAATATGAATAAGAAGCCTAATGTGTTATTTTTGTAATATTAGGTACTTACATTTGCGGAAGGTTGCAGCACCTGAGTAGTATTCACGTTGACAATTTCAGTAGTGTGATCCTTTATTTCCACAGAATTTTCTTCCTGGAAATTAAATTAAAATATTATTCTTTATTAGCATGAGATTACGTTCCCTGTATTTTAGTCTAACTCTAAATAATGAGAGACTAAGCTGTAGTAGCCTATGAAATGTACCAGACGGAGGTTGCGGGTTCAATCCTGACCTAGCACATGCTCAAAACGGCAAAGGTAAACATCGTGAGGAAACCGTCAGGTCTGAGAACCGAAAATTCGATGGCATGTGCTTGGTTGGTATTGTGGTAAGTCACAAGTCACAAACAGACGCCATGACACCAGCGGTCGTTTTGGAGCAAATTAAAACTTTAAATTTAAATAGCATATTTTTTCTGATAAAAGTATGTTTCCTGCAGAAATAATATATTTTTCGGAAACAGTAGATACTTTACAATATTATAAGACAGTTTCCCAAAATCAGTCATCATGCCTATTAGTGCAGTTTACTCCGATTGTCAAACTTGCGAAAAAACAATTGTATTTATGTCTGTGTATGTGCTTCTTTTTTGGCAAAAAAAATTATTTGTATAAATAGGAACTTTACTATAGTAAATAAATAAATATTGGAGGACTTTCCACACAGCACTATCTAGCCCCAAACTAAGCCAAAGCTAATAACGTACAAAAAAAATACGTAATATGGGAACCAGATAGCTGATATAATACATGTATACTTTTTTTTTGTAAATATATACTTATAATATTATATAACACCCAGACAGAGAACAAACATCTATGTTCACCCTACAAATGTTTGTTCTCGGTGGGGATCGAACCCACGGCCTACGGCGCAGAAGGCAGAGCTACTACCAACTGAGCTGTGAAGGCTGTCGGCTGTAATAGTATTACCGTATACCGGAAGACGAAACGTAGGACGCTCACCCATCCGATGGACCGACGACATTGTTAAGATTGCGGGAAGTCGGTGGATTGAGAGAGCTCAGAATCGTTCTTTCTGGAAATGTATAGGGCCTACACGATGATGATAATGATGATGATGACTATAGTATTAGGTACTTACATTTGTGGAAGGTTGCAGCACCTGAGCAATATTCATGTTGAGAACTTCTGCAGTTTGATCCTGTATTTTTACAGAACTCTGCTCTGTCTGGAATTTAGATTAAATACACTCCTTAAAATAAGATTTCATTCCCTATATTTTTATATAGTTTATAATAACAGAGAAGTGTTATTGGACGCATTCTTGCTATTAACTCAACTTATCAATGTCAAATAAATAATTTAAATAGCTTACTGAATGGCTATGTAGTAATGTTATTATGGTGCATTTATTTTATGCACGCTAAGTTACTGAATAATAAATATTTGAGATGGGCGAAGGCCCGCCTGAGATGCAGAAGGTTGCGGGTTGTTTTCCGTTGCGGGAAAAATATTTGTATGATCTGCAAATATACATATGTTACGGGTTGGGTCTGGGTGTTTACTATGAATAAAAAGTTATCATTTAAAAAAACACATGCTCTTATCCAAGGTAACAAGCTGATCATTGATTTAGCTAGTTTATGAAATAGCAGCTTTACTATAGTACTACCGGCTTCGCACGCGTTGAAATGTTGTAGGAATACTATTTTTCATACAAACGTTTTCAAGAGTAGTAGAGCTCTTTGTGAAGGGCTCGTCCGGGGAAGTACTACCACCACGCCTTTTTCTGCCGCCAAGCAGCGTTGCTGTGTTTCGGTTTGAAGAGTGTGGTTGCCGGTGTAATTACAGGCACATGAGGCTTAACATCTGTATGCCTCAAGTTGATGGACGCAGGGTAGTGCATCGTAGGGCACGTTCCTATCGTGCGTGACTTATGAGGTAATGCTTTGTTATAGGTGATGGTTACCACTTAACATCAGGTGGGCCAACTGCTTGTTCCATCAGCAGGTTATATAAAATATAAATAAAAAAAATAACCCTTTTTACACCCTTAGGGGTTGAATTTCTAAAAATCCCTTCTTAGTACACCTTTACGCCATAAGAACCAGCATCTCTAGGACCAGCGGTTAAGGCTGTGCGTTGTCTATATGTCAGTCAATCAGTCAGGACTTTGATTCTTATAGTATTAGAGATTAGGTACTTACAGATGTGGAAGGTTGCAGCACCTGAGCAATATTCATGTTGGAACCTCTGTAGTGAGTTCCCTTAGTTACACAGAACTCGGCTCTGTCTGGAATTTAGATTAAAATACACATTATAAGCCTATACTTATATTAAGCTTGGACACATACTTACTATTTACTCCTACTTATTACTAACTAGCGGCCTGTCCCAGCTTCGCATGGGTGAACATAAATTTTTTGAACATTTTAGGATAAACTTAGACCGTGGGTTCGAGCCTCGCGTCTACTTATTTCATACATTTGCACGCGCTTCTCCTTGATTGAGTGAAATCGCACCCCGCGCATGACCCGTGGACCCGTAAACATTTTTAATTTCGTCATATCTTTTGAATGGAATGTCCGATTTGAAAAATTTAAGAAGTAATCTATAGGTATTGAAACCGTCTTAATTATGAAATGATTTATTTGGATAAGGATTAATACCAAGGTACAAATAAAGACCCTTTTCTAGCGGAGGCATTTCAATTATTTTTTTATAATAAAAGAACACTTATTGTGACATAACTATAATAGTTAGACATATGCTGTCGCGACATTTTTTGTAGATGATAACGTGTTCTACAAAATCGTAGTACATTATTTTGTTCTATCTTCAATAGTTTTCGCAGCGCACGCGATGTAAGGTTTTTTGTTTTCCACCTTGGGTTACATTATTGAAGTTTTAGTAAGGATCCCTGATTTTTTTGAAAATATAATATAGCCTATGTTACTCAGGGATAATGTAGCATTCTAATGGAGAAAGAATTTTTGAAATCGGACCAGTAGTTTTTGAGCCTATTCGTTACATACAAAAATACAAAAATACAAAAATACAAAGTTTACCTCTTTATAATATTAGTGTAGATTAGCCTACTGTATGGCTTTATTGTAATGTTATAAGCGTGCATTTATTTTATGTTTGCCAAGTATTGTGTCCCTAGTTCTTTTGAACCTATGTAGCGAAATAATTTTGAGGTGAGCCTCAAAGACGCTCCTTTCAAGCACTTGACAAGCTATATTATCAAACTTTTTCATTAAAATTATTGAAAAATAAACATTTAATTTAAGATGTTGGGGGCGAAAGCTCATCTGAGATGCAGATGCTTGCAGGGGGGTAATTCTCGGCTGTTAGACTTTTTTATCACAATAGATATAGGTAGGTACCTCCGAAACTGTCAAAATTCAATAGAGATAAAATTTTCAATAGAGCTAGCATTCTCACAATAAAACTGTAGATAATTGTCAACCATAAAACGGTAGACATGATTGGTGAGGAGCAGTGGAAATTGTCATCTCTATTAGACTTTCAAGTCTGAGGAACTATTAACTAAATATTTTCATGAAATAAGAACTTTATGTAGTATTAGGTACCTAGGTACTTGTACTTACAGATGTGGAAGGTTGCACCACCTGATGATTAATATTGAGAACTTCTGAAGTGACATCCATGAGTTCTAAGAACTCAGTGCTGACTGAAATTAGGATACAATAATATAATTTAGTAACTATTTGATTTATTTTATTCTATATTATATACTATATCATAGAAGTAATAGGTACTTACAGATGCATATGTTTGTGGCACTTGATTGTGATCAACATCATGGGGAATGACATATCTATGAAGTTTCCTTGAAAAGGAGTCAATGTACAAGTTCTTTTCAAAATGATCTTCACATAGCATTCTATGACTTCTATACAGCTTTTGGTGAAGATCATTACTTTGCCAGTTTTCATCAGGGTGGATGAATTTTGCCCATGCTTCGATACTAAAATAATAAAACAACAAATCTTGCACCAGTCATAGAAATAACGTACCACCAGAAATGGTAGAACTCAGTGGCTCCTTGAGAACCCCAAGGTAGGTAGGTACCTACTCAAACAATGAAAAACGAAGCTAAGCATTTGCGATGTTCATTAGAGATTCAATTCAGTTCAATTCAATTTAAGCCGGCCGGACGGCCGGGCGGTGCAACGTACTAGAGGTTAATTAAAAGAGTTATAAAATGTAACTAAAACAAACTTACCGGCGAACGTTCCAGCTTCCAGGTTTTGGAAAACGATACATGGAAAGACTTGGATATCTTGCAGTAGATTTCCCGCATTTTGCACAGCGTCTTGGCGTGTCTTTCACGATCGGTAATTTGTAAGAAAAAACAAAACGTATTCCCAATATTCACAATATCTTAAATTAACAATAATTGTACCTACTTGTTGAAACATTCGGAAGAAAACGATCGGCCGCGGCGGTTACTCTATATTTTTCTTAGATCAAGAATAAATCTATGATATTAGTATTATAAATCTATGATATTTTTTCACTTTTTATTTTTTATTCTTGTTCGGGCGCTCACTGAATGCTTGTCTTTTTGCCAACATTGCCATTCGAAGGTGAAAATATATAATTTTGATATTACTGTTTCCTTTGACTTGCAACATTATTTCTAACCCTTATTTGCCGCCAGCCAATCATAGCGTGTTGACGCCCCCTGATAGCGAGGGCGCCAATAGTTCTAGGGACTAAATAAGTCTTTAACCCGTGGTAAACACTGTGCTTTTCATTACGAATACAAGGAAAGTAAAAATAAAAACATGAATTAGCTAAATAAAAAATGAGTGAATTGTAGTAGATCCAATCCATGCTGCATTATAAGTGTAACCAAAGAGTTTTTATGGTCGATCGAAAAAGGTTAAAGTCCATGCCGCATTCTAACCAGAATTTTTATGTTCGATGACATTTGATGGTATGGATACTTGTTGCTACATAAATTATATTTACGAAAAAGGTTAAAATTACATGTTTTGTGTAAAATAAAGATTTTTTTAATAAGAAAATAAAGGGTTATAATATAAATTATAAAACCTATTTAAAAAAATCCATTACATGTTTCACTAACTTGGTTGAATAAGGATCTCTTTGGTAATAAACCTCCTTTGTTTACGAGGGCCAACAGAAGTCATACTGTTGTCATTCGTAAACCAAAGAGGTTTGTTTATTTTCCTAGGAAATGTGAAAATATAACTACTTTTTTTTTTAAATAATTTTGACAGCTGTCAGTTGAAAACGATTCTCCCTAGGGCTGGAAGTATTACTTTCAACCCGCTCCCCAGGCAACTTCAGACCTACTTTCCGAGTATGAGCAATGAAAAATATTTTTTTCTACCCAATAATGCTTACTAGATTCTTACTAAGAAAGACTAGAAAATAACCATAAAGCTTGTTCTTGAAACCAAATTTTGAAGAAAATAAATTACAGCCATAATATTTTTGAAGTCTGTTTGAAATGTTTCAGAAAGAAATACTGAAATCATATTATGTAATACCTACTTTACATGTTACTTATGTCCCTAGCTTATTGAATAATGCTGCAAATAATTAACTTGATTATCAAAGTTTAGATTTCAACTGTGAATCTGTTTTGTGAATTTAAATAAATAAATAAAATAAAAAATAAACTTTACGTCCCGCCACGCTTGTATACCTATCTAAAAGGAGTGATCTTAGAGATTAATTAAAATTTACTTATTAATTACTATGGTAGATTACTCCTTTTAAGTAAAACTTGTCAAAGACCGCAAGAAATTAATGGTGAAGGAAAAACAAATATATTTCTATTGTTTTTTGACATTATAATTAAGTAATTATAATGTTGGATGGATCTGTTTGGTCATAAAATATTAGCTTTTATTTTTATAGCAAGACTGTGAAATAAAATAAATACAAAATTATACATAAATGTATTTACTATTGCACTTAATTAAGTTTAGGTAAATATAAGAAGATTTTGGAATTGTTAAAATAAAGAATAAAGTGATTCTTTGTATAAATTTGGTTTTGTTTAATAAAAACCTTTTCCCAAACAGAAGTATATAATTCGCCTAGAAAAAGAGAGTTGACCACAGCGTAGGTACCTCAAGTCTCCCAAGTCAAGATTATAATGTCAGGAGATTCATTAAGGGTCTATCGGGCGTGCTGAGAACTCACCGAGTCTCCATACAAAAAATCCTGACGTTACGATAAACGAAATACGAAAAATTAAAAACAAACTCAGATTTGGGGTACTACATACATGTGCATAGCCGTATAAAAGTAGGCTTGGAATCCGGTGCACACAATTTTTTTTATCAAAGTTATCTCTTACCACCGAAACGGCTTCACGACTTCGATCCCCAAGTACGGTAGTTATCCCCGATATTCCAACAGGAATCCCTCATAACTATGTTTAAGTAAGGTATAATATGAAAATATTCATTACCTGCAATTTAAGCACCTTTTTTTAAATCCCTCCGAACGCCATTCACCTTCGTATTGTGTCTACGCTTTTCAAGCAAACTTATTTTCATCATACTTGCAACTTAAAGTTCCGTATCGGTATCTCTATCGCGTCTTCATACAAAACCCGCAATGAACACGGAACAAGAACGAAAAACGAAATACCAATTAAGGTAAACACAACTCATACTTGGGGTACTGTTTTGCCGTTTTTTTGGAAAAGAACCGGTAAGTTATTTTATCTACACAACTCTACCAACCATAGATTGTCAACAGAAAAAAAAACAACATTGCAAAAAAAAAACGCGCTTGCTTGCTTGATTGAAGTTGTTATTCAGATTTTTTGTAATAAAAACCTTAGTAAAACTATCGAATACTAATAAAAATGTGAGTAATTGTTATTATAATTTATCCTCAAAATCGTTTATTATGGTGCATGTGTATTCACCGAGAAATTTGGTTACAGGGCAACGACAACCAAGCCACGCTCGGAGATGACTCTAGAGGAGCTATCAAAGATTGAGGAGGAAGAATTCAGCACAGGACCTCTCTCTGTGCTCACACAATCCGTTAAAAACAACACACAGGTCCTAATAAATTGTCGTAATAACAAGAAACTCCTGGGCCGTGTAAAGGCTTTCGACCGGCATTGCAACATGGTGCTTGAAAATGTCAAAGAAATGTGGACTGAAGTACCCAGAATTGGCAAGGGCAAGAAGGTAAGCTTAGTAATTCGTGAAATATTGAAGTTAAAAATTATATCCTAAAGCAGCTAGTAGGTACATACTCACTTTCAAATGCGACTGTGTCTGTAAAATAATTTTATTTCACATCTCGTCTTACTGGTAGTCTCTGTGCTTATAACCTCTCTACCTATATTACAAAATCCTAGGCAAAAACAACAAAGTTGAATAGGCCATCTGGGACAGAAAAGTACTGGCGCTGTGACCATTGTAATCCCATATCCATCTCTTTGTCGGCAATTTCTATACAAAGTATACAATAACATATTAAAGTAACATTACATTTTGCTTCTTTTTCAGGGTAAAGCTGTAAACAAAGACAGGTTCATCTCAAAAATGTTCCTACGCGGAGATTCTGTGATCTTAGTTCTTAGAAACCCTCTTGCCACTGCTGCGGGGAAGTAACATTATTCAGTTATATAATTCCGTGTTCCAACCATTTTATCCTAGATTCTGTTGTTTAAGGGTTTTCAATACCATGAATAGATTTCTTTTCTGTTTAAGTCCTAACCACAAAATATTGCTAAGGAGATAAAACCAGTTTCTTGTATTCCAATAATTAATGTAAGTGAGGTAACCTACTTTCTCAATTTTATAATAAAGTAATTGTTAAGTCATATCATTGTATTTTATTTAAACCTATCCTTATTTGATTTAACTCTTTGATGATATCCATAAAGCCCGGTTTCCACTGCGAAAGGGTAATAAGCGAGAAATGGTTCAGCGGAACGGACTCCTTTCAAATGAAATTGGTGTATATTTCCACCAGCAAAGAGTTTTATCTTTTGATTTCCACTGCAAAAGGAAAATGAGAGAGGAATGAGCGGAGCGAGCTGAACAGAAAATGAGAAATGGGGATTCAACAGTCAATTTCCGCAGAGAGTGAGTTCAGTTCATCTTTGTAACTAGTTTGACACCAACTCTTGTCCAGCACTTGTTGGTTCTAGCAGAGGGCTTATTACGAGTTTAGTGCCGATCGTCGATCGTTACGATACACCGAATTTTCTATGAAAATAAATCAACGGCATCTAGCATATTCTTTGAGAGCCCGTTTTTTTTTCATAGAAAATTCGGTGTATCGTAACGATCGACGATCGGCACTAAACTCGTAATAAGCCCTCAGATGTCCCACTTATATGCTTTTAAACTTTTAATATATAATACATTTAACTACAAATTAGAAGAATAGTACTATTAGGGTAGGTAGGTACAACAACAAAACAACTAGGTACTTACTAAAATCTTGCCATAAAATCCAGGTCTATTATAGCTCGCGGGGCCTACCTAGGGTTCTGTTCTGATGTCTTATGTGATGTGAAGGTACCTACTATGTGTAGACTACACAAATATTCATATTCTATGAGTTGTATATTTTCAGTGGCGTAGTTTGGGGCCCAATGGTGCTGTGTGAAATGTCCACCAATATAACTATGTAATACCTTTTAAATACCTAGCCCTAATATGCAGTATGCAGTGCATTTGTTTTGTTTTGTAGGTATAAAGAGGTACAGCCAGACACAAAAGTGAAAAAAAATATTTTCTAGTTAGGTACCTAAATGTTTAAATTTACATACGTACCATTTTTTTATACTATTTTATAATGGTACATAAAACCTTAAGCCCCATTTGATGTTATGTGATAATAACCGACACCTTTAGCAAAGCATTTTTTTTACTTTTCGTAAATACAGGAACGAATTCCTCATTATTTCTAGAGCTTCTTACATAAAGATAAGTCTGAAATCAAACGTTACTTATGTTTAAGTAGTTGATAACTTTGTTGAAGTACTAGCGTTGACTAGACACCTATATTCTTCCATGGAATTTATATCTAATCTATATTCGCATAAGGTTTAAATTGAGCAGTCATTCAACAGCTTTTCGCAGGTAAATAATAGTTTCAACTTTATGACGTGAGGGATAAGGTTTGAAATTTATAAATTTTGATGCAATATCTGTTGCGCAGATGCGTTATTGATTTGATAAGCCTCATGGTAGTACAAATACAAATATGTACCTACCGTCTGTCTGGGTGGTCCAGCCAGTCTATGATTTATGTCCTGAGGGAGGAGACAGGTGAGCTTACCAAAATTGTATTATCACTATAGCTCAATCGGTTCAATTTGTGCAATAATAATTCACTATTTAGATAGATAATACAGTGCTAGTTATTTTAAATAAAACTACAAATATAGGTACCTACCTACTGCAATGTCAGGTATTATAGGTACCCATCCCACCTTTTATATATGCAGCTAAGCTAAATTACAAGGTATTAAAGCTTAGCTGCTCGCTAGGTACCTACTTGGATAAGTAGGTGCCTACCTATTTACTTATTTTAACAACCCACCTACTATGTTTAATTGATGTGATAGGAAGGAAGATAGTGCCTAATACCTAGGTCCTGAGTAACTATCAGACCTAAAGTGTTAGTTAGACGGATGCAGGACATCATAGTCAACGTGACTAATGGCTTTTTGGATGATAGTATATTATGCTCAGACTAAGTATCATATAGACGTAGTGTTTCGGGTTTTTGGCGTGGCCGTTTTTTGTTAGTTTGTATGTATTCGCGTGAGTGACTAGAGAAGGGACAACATTGACTAACCTATCGATAGAATAAGAAATGGATGAAAAAGGCGTTTTAATTGGAATTCAACTTTTTAATTTTAACTGGTTGCTGACTTTTATTGCGAAAGCTCAAAACCATTATAGACACTGGAACACTATCATCCTCAATAATGTTTCCCACATTGTCCTAACCGTGAGAGCGATGTCCATCCCACTCGATACAATTTCTTATGGCCATTTCGTCCATGCATAAGAACATTTTGTAGGCTATCAGTTTTCACGCCTAACAGCTTTTATCCACTCCCGTCTTCATTCTGGGCATTTAAGAACCTAAAAAAATAATGTAAAATTTAACAAAAATTGATCCCTCGCGAGACGCCTTTAAGGTGTGAAAAATTGAAACTACAACAGAACAGCCGGTCTGACCCACCGCATTAGATATTTCATATCAAAAACGGAAACTTAAATATTATCGATAAAGCTAAATTGGTCGGTGGAAGTACATCTCTAGAACAGAAGACTAAAACAATGCATTTTATTTTGCAATAATTAATGGGTTTACATCATTTTCACATAGGAAAATATGACTAGTACTAATAAAATGTAATTCCTACAGTCTTTATGGGAGAAAAAACGTATTTTTTAGCATGAAAATAGAAAAAGAATATTACGTATCAAATGACAATTCCGGGTCTTTAACTCCTCCTTTTGTTGTTTTTGATACACAAAACACAGCTTCACAAGACATACTGTAGCATAATAGACGTAATACCAAACAGAACGTGGCTTTATTTAGCTAAGAATTCTAGATATGCAGACATAGGTAACCATGACAATATTATAATATAACGAAGCTGTCACTGTTGACTTGCTGACAGCCACCTTAGAACCATGGAGGTCAGTAAGCATATCACCTCATTCTTCCCCGGTTGAGTTTTCACTCCCTTCTCCATCTACCAGAAAGTCGCTTAGGTAAAAGGGCGGATTTCTGGTCCTGTTTGATCTCCGTGGGAGAGCTTCGGTCCGGAGTAACGGAGAAGGCGTAGAGCTACGTCGATCCTCTGAACGTTGTGGCGATGATAGCGATGGGGTGACAGTTTCGGGTGGAGCTGTGGCGCTGTCATCCATCTCTTCAGAAGCTGATTCAAAACTGTCATCTCCACTGTAGTCATCGGTATTCGGGAACGGTGCCAATTGACGGTTCGATACTGTTGATGTTTCCCCATTTTCCCGTCGAATAAGAGAATAGTGAGGATTAGTTTCAAGGAGTTCAGCTTCTTCGACTAGAGGGTCTGTTTTAGATTGTCGCACATTCTTCTTTACCAATATCGGGCCTGGTGTAAGCCAGGACGGCAGTGAGTCTCCGTTCTGGGATCTTCTAGGGTATGTAAACAGTTTTTCATGAGGGGTGGCATTAGTAGCTGTACATAAAAGAGAACGTACACAGTGCAATGCATCCTTTATTACCACTTCCCAGTTATCCAGTGATAGTCCCTTTGACCGGAGGCTGAGTTGGATAGTTCGCCAGAGAGTCCCGTTTAGACGTTCCACTTGTCCATTTCCCTGGGGGTTGTAAGGTGTCGTTCTAGATGAGGCTATGTTTGCTTTTCTTAGGAATGACTTGAATTCTTCTGACATAAACGATGAGCCTCTATCGCTATGAACATAGAGAGGCTGGCCAAACGTAAGGAAGAGATCTTTCAAGCAGTTGATGACAGTGGCAGATGTCATATCTTTACATGGATAAGCAAATGGAAATCTGCTGTACTCGTCAATGATTGTTAATATGTATTTGTTGGAGGTTTTAGACGGCAATGGCCCCTTGAAGTCTATGTTGATACGTTCGAGAGGGGCCGTAGCTTTGATCAAGTGTCCTTTAACTTTGAGAAACCTTGGTTTTATCTCGGCGCAGGTCGGGCACGAGGCAGTCATCTTCTTGACGTCGTTCGCTGTATAGGGCAAATTTTTAGATCTCACCCAATGATACATCCTTGTCACCCCCGGGTGACAGATTGCGTTATGGAGCTCTTTTAGCTTACTGATATTCATATAGGCGCATACACGGGACAGAGCGTCCGCAGCTGCATTTTCGCAGCCTGGTCTATAAACAATATCATATTTGAAACAAGACAATTCTAATCGCCAACGTGAGATTTTCTCGTTCTTGATTTTACTGTTATGATTCTGATTGAACATGAAGGCTACCGATTGTTGGTCTGTTATTAGAAGGAAATGTTTGCCAATAAGGTAGTGTCTCCATTTCTTTAAACTTTCCACTATAGCGCAAGCTTCCTTTTCGATTGAGGATTGCTTGCATTCAGAGTATGACAGAGTTCGTGAAAAGAATGCCACAGGTCGTCCTTGTTGAGTGAGTGTAGCCGCCAGAGCGAACTCTGAAGCATCAGTTTCAACGGTGAAGATTTCGTCATTAATCGCTGCTAGGGCCGCAGCCTTGATGTCCTGTTTTATTTCCATGAAACATTTGAGAGCGTCGCTCGATAACGGGAAGCTAGTGACGCAGGTGAGAGGTTTTATCTTTTCCGAGAAACGCTCAATCCATTTTGCATAGTGCGCGAACATTCCTAGGACTCGTTTCAGTTCACTTGATTTAGTCGGTGCGGGGAGGTCTAGCAGAGGCTTTAGTCTTTCAGGATCAGGTCGGATAGTATGATTTTCCACGGTATAGCCAAGTAGACTGATCTTGGTTTTATTTAAAACGCTTTTTTCTTCATTTATAGTTAGATTAAACTTTTTAGTGGCGTCCATGAATCGTTTTAGATTGCGCTCGTGATCCTTAGCATCCTTGCCGCAAACTGTTATGTCGTCTAAGTACGCGTACGTCCCATCTAATTTTTCTTCAGATATTATAAAGTCAAGAGTCCGTTGAAAGGCAGCTACGCCATTAGTAACTCCAAACGGAATGCGTGTGAATTGATAGAGTTTTCCATTCGCTTCAAACGCTGTATATATCTTCTCATTTTCCAGGATTGGGACCTGATGATAGGCTGATTTCAAGTCTATCTGACTAAAAACTTTGAATTTAGATACGTTGTTTACAACCGTTTCAATATTTGGCAAGGGGAAGGCATCTAGGTTAGTAAATTTATTTATTGTCATTGAATAATCGATCACGAGTCGCTTGCGATGGGCCCCTCCTCCCGCTACAAGAACTTGGGCCCTCCAAGGGGAAATGCTTTTTTCAATTACCCCATCTTGGAGCAACTTGGACACTTCTTCTTTTATGAAGTCAGCGTCTTCTTTAGTGTAGCGCCTGCTTCTGACAGCAATCGGTTGGATATTTGGCGAAAGATTGGTGAATACGGAAGCCGGCGGAACTGAGGCTTGCAGAACATTACAGATTTGTAAGGGCTCGCCGGGACCTCCCAGATTGAATTGGATGCTTGAATGTTGTTTAAGTAAGTCGTGACCCACGATAACGTCTGCGCAGAGGTTGTAAACAACTAAAAGAGGTGTTTGCTTGTAGGTATGTTGATTCATTTTAATAGTTGCGAAACATACCCCTTCAACGAACGAGACTTGGTTAAGAGAGGCGAGATTGACAGTTTGTTTGCACGGTTTCTTGGGCAACTTCATGATGCGAGCGACTTTGCTGTTTATGAAACTGACTGAACTTCCAGTGTCGACGAGAGCATCAGCTTTGTATTCGTTTATTGTGATAGGGATTGTCGCGCTCCTAAGACTTGAAGGAGAAGCAGCGGAAATAGCCCCGCTGTAAAACTGGTCATTGCTTGAGTTGGGACAAGGATGTTCTTCATTCCACACAGAATTTATGATATGCCCAGATCTGCAAACGCTAGCAAAATGGCCTTTCTTCGAACACTTATTACAAGTAGCTGTGTTAGCTGGGCATCTTATTCTAGGATGAACATTTCCGCCGCAGAAAAAACATCGCTTGGCTGATTGTGACGAGGAGGATGGTGCGGCCGAAGCAGGCCTCTGAGGCAGTCGTGACGATGAAGCTACCGCCAGATTGTCCGATTCTTTGTCCCGTGAGATTTCAGTTACAGCATTTAGTTGCGGAGAGTTAGTACTGATCGTCTGTGCATCTTTCTCAGCAGTTTCCAAGGTGATACCTTGATTAAGAGCTTCAGTAAGAGTAAGTGTAGAGTTTTCTAAAAGTCGTTCACGTATTTTTCGTGAGAGCAGGCCGGATATAAGAGCACTACGAATTGCCTGTTCTTTATGCTCTGTCGCGGTGACTGCTTCGAATTTACAATCATTAGCGGCCAGTCGAAGGGCTCTAGCATATTCGGAGATAGTCTCGTCCGTTCTTTGTTTTCGATTGAATAGGACATGCCGAGCTAGTATCGTGTTTTTTTGTTTGACATAGATGTCTTCTAGAGCTTTTATAGATGCTTTATAAGTCGTACAAGACTTGATATGTTTATAGATCGAAGCGGATAAATGGTTGACTAACAGCTTACACTTGAGAGAATCTGATACTTCTTCAATATTTTCTTCGGCGAGAAAGCTTTCGAAGGTCGATTTCCAATGCAGCCATTTGGCGTTGGCGTCCACGACATCAGGTTCAACGTCAAACTTTTCGGGTCGGAGATACCTTGATAGCGATGATTTGCTTAGTTTTTCGTCAGGCATCTTAGCTAAATAAATTGTAGCATAATAGACGTAATACCAAACAGAACGTGGCTTTATTTAGCTAAGAATTCTAGATATGCAGACATAGGTAACCATGACAATATTATAATATAACGAAGCTGTCACTGTTGACTTGCTGACAGCCACCTTATAACCATGGAGGTCAGTAAGCATATCACCTCACATACTTTCACCTTTTCAAATATATTTTGCCTAGACAATAATAATTCTTTAGAATTTTCACAATTTCTTCCGCTTCACGGCAATGTTGCTACCGACTTTTTCTAGAACGTCAAAACAAGATCAAAACATTGCATCAACTGACGGCCACGATTTACGCAGACAGTGAGTGAGTGAGATGGAGTGAGTGAAGTTACATCTTCTTTTCTTTTACTCGTAGCTAGGCTACATGGGATGAACAAAGATAGATGATCACTGTTTGATACACAGTTGTAAAAGGTTGTAAGTCTTATGGCTCTCTCCAGTATGATTAATACCTCCATGATATTATGTATGTAGGTATAGCTTGGAAAAAAGTCTAGAAACCTTAGACTATTACCTCCATGCTAGAAACGGAACTAATTTGACATGCGGGTGTTTCGCATATGTGCGAGCAAGACCGCATGTGAGTGAACTTAGGTTGGCTGGTAGAAAATGTATTGTACTCTAACTGTATGTTTTATGCAATAAAGAATAAGAATAAATTAATTGATAAACGTTAAAAATAAACAGAACGTGGCGTCCCTTTCGTTTTCAAGACTGTTTTGCCGAAAAGAGTCAAACAGTTGTTAATAGCTTTGAAAGACACCTACACTTCTTTCAAAATAAAATAATGCTTGGAAGAGGGAAGATAGGAGTAGGTCCAGCCAACTACAAAAGTAGATAAAAATTTCAGTTATTCAATGCCTATTTTCAATAGAAAGTGATCTAGTTTAAGAACTATTATCACATTAATCAGAAATCAAGTGAAATCCTGATTATGCCTGTGTCAGATTATGTTAGTCTACAGTAGCTGACTGTTCCTTCACTACATCATCAATTAGTTCGATTACTAGTATACAAAACTGTGGTTCGATGCTGCTGCCATTACATTGTTCAGAAACATGGAGGTACTATAGTCTAAGTTCAGAAATAACAAAAGTGAACAGAGAATCTATTTTGATGAGAAACATTCATAAAAAAATAATTTGTTTCCAGCGGTAGAATGCCGATGGAAGCGCAGAAAATGAATTTGATTATGTTGTCTGTGTCAGTCAGATCAATTTGAAACTAAAGAAAACTTTAGTTTTAAAGCGTCAGCATCTAGGGGTGATCTAGGGTCGTTCCGTCAATTTTAATTTTACGTTTTATTTTTTTATTAGATATTCATTTATAACTAGCTATAACTTTACAGTTATATAATAAAAAAAATTAAATAAAAAAAATACGTCTAAATAAAACGAAAGATTAGTAACTGGCAAGTGGCAACACTGGCAACATTTCTTTGACGTGGGATTGGGATTTACCGCGAATCGTGAAAACTTTTTTAACTTGTTGTGAAATCAAGAAAATCTGTGAAATGCATGCTTCATTAGCCTTTGTGAATTTAATTTGTATGTAAGCATAAAAGTTTAGTTTTGTCTTGTGTTTCGGTGTAGTTGGTTAGTATGGTGATCACCATATAATTTTGTTTGTGGGCCAAACAAAACCTTCCTTTTCGTCGTGTCGTTTCTTTGTGTGCTGTGCAATATCGTGAAGGTAAGTAGTAATAGTTAGTAAAGTGGATGCACACGATTAAGTTTATGCTATGATACTACACTTACAATTTTGACAAAACCAAATGATATTACAAGAACATTACATCTACCTACCTATAAAAAGTAGGTAAGTACCTATCTATCTACATAGCAGTTTTTATTACCTATCAATAAACATCCCAAAAAATGTATTGTTATTACAAATTAAGAGACCTAACTTTTAAATAAAATGTACTTACATAAGCACCTGTCTAAGTAAACATAGGTACTTCTTTTTGTAAAATTACCCTACTTTCAGGAAGATATTGCTTTAAAGCAAGCATGCCTTTGTACTGTTCTATGATGTGTGCAATAAAGCACTAAGTATCTATCTACTTCCAGATGAACTTGCTATCAAAACTGCATAGGAACTCTATACTCACGGGACCGATTGAAAACTACTGCCTCGTCTGCGGCTGTCTACTGAGGAGTGAAGAAGAGTCCTATGCCCATATTCATGAACTAAGTCATGTGGATAAGTTGAGATCTGTGCCACAACTAGTTGACTTCAATGATTGTATCATAAAGGTATTCTGGTCTTTGAATATGTGAAGTGTAAAGGACTACCTCTTTCTAACAAGGTATTATATTTTAAAGATGTGTGATGAAGATGGCCAAACTGATGTTAAGTGGTAGCCAATAAGCTATCACCTATAACAAAGCATTGCTCCGCATGTCACACATGATAGGAATGTTCCCTACGATGCACTACCCTGCATCCATCAACTTGAGAGGGATACAGATGTTAAGCATCCTGTGTCTGTAATTTCACTGGCAACCACACCCTTCAAACCTAAACACAGCAATGTTTATTTTTGACAAACCCTTATCAAGAACTCTACTCTCAAAAATGCAATAAGTTATTCACATACATGCACATTTGCCAACAGATAAAAGAAGGATATTTCTGTTGGTTTTGCAACATCATTCTACCAACTATCAAGAGAGTGAGCCTCCATGTAACGGAGTCCAAGCATAGAGACAACAAAACAGCATTGGTAAGTGTTTTTTTAAGCACGATGAAACAAGCTTCATCTTGACGGGCCACTCATAAACACATAGATAGCTTTAAGAAAAAGAGTGATGCACATAACGTTAACACTAGAAATAAAAACAAATTATGTATTCCTAAATTTCGACTCCAAAAGGTAAATGGCTCGTTTATGGGGAACGGTATACGCTTCTATAATAAACTTCCAGAAAGTGCCACTGGGCTTCCTATTAGAAAATTTAAAGCATACATTAAGAATAATCTAATAAGTAAAGCTTATTATACTTTAGATAGCTATATTGATGATAAAAGTGCGTGGCCCGATGTCCCGGTCGCTCTGCCCATCGGCAGCTAACATGTCTGCAATGTCTGTACTGTACCTACTATTGTGTGTTTTATTTTTCTCTGATTTAATAGATTGTATTTAATTTTATGCATTAGGTATTATTAGTTTGAAGCGTAGCGTGTGCTGTCTTATAAATTTGATTATGTTTACCTTTTTCTGTATGCCTACGCCTCACTTAACTTCAATAATATATTATATTACATTGTAAAAGGATCATACAAAAGAACGGTAGGAACCAAGCCGTAAGTTTGTTGCCTGTTCTTCTAGGCTTTGGTCGCGTGGAACTGGCACCTAGAGTCACCTAGCTTTAAGACGTTTCAAAGTGATCCTTGTGATTTTATTGAATAAATACCTATTGACTTTGACTTTGACTTTGACTTTGACTAGTTTCTTTGGAAACAGTGTGGTGAAGAGATTTTAAGTGTGCATCAACATGTGACAAGTAACATGTGTCGATGTGTGCTTGAAAGTATCCCCTATCAAGCACACATCAACACATGTATTAAAACGGTTTTTAGGTTCTACAACATGCCAGTTACCTCACAATGTTTTCTACACTGTTAGAGAGTACTGGACTCTCAAACGGTGTATAAAAACAGTGTGCACATAAATTTTGGAACAGAAAAACTAATTGCTGCACTACCGGGTGAGCGGTTTTGAACCCACAACCCTTGGATCGGAAGGCAGGGCCGCTGCCACTAGACCATCTGTGCTCTCATAAAAAAAACTGATGGCGGTTGGATTGCTGATTTTATAAATACTTAATAGAAAATATAATAAAATTATAACAATTTTTTTATGTTTGTTACAGTATAACTCCATCATTTATGAACCAATTTGAAAAAAATATTTTTTTATTTGAGATATACTTTCAGATAGACCCATAGAAACATCTAAATCGGTTCAGTAGTTTGGCTTTTAAATCAAAATAACAGGAAAAAGTTATGTCATTGGATGACATAACTTTTTCCTGTTATTTTGTAAATGTAATTGTGTATTTGAAGAAGTTTTTTTCCAGAAAAGTTATATTATATTGGTTTTATTTTCAGTCTATAACCAGGCATAATGGAGTAATCCTAGCGTTTGACTCGGTGATCATAAACGAAAGATCATGGAACGGCCTGGACGGCTCCACTTGCTCCGTGTGCAATGAGGATTATGATGATGAAGAGGAACACAAGAAGGCTTCGACGCACGTTCTGAACTTGATTCAGATTAAGTGCGAGTTTGGAGAGACGTATGTTTATCGGAAGGTAAGTTTATTTTTTATTTTTATTTAAATTAATGTTTTGTCACAATGACTATGCCACCGTCTACAGACTATACTCGTACCTACACAAATAAACAAAAAAAAATCTTACACTTATTAAAATTAAGTTTTATCAGCAGGTTTCTCAGGCTTCCTCAGATAAAGATTGTTTTCTATGATGACCTGCTAAATGTGGGTATGTCTCAAATGTTGGACGTAGCTCTGACTACCCCTTTAGACATCCCGAAATAATCTTTGTTGGTACTTCTTATCGTGTCAATAGTTCTTTCGAAACAGTGTGGTGAAAGGATTTTAAGTGCGCCTCAAAGAGGCTACCATCGAGCACTTGCTGATCGTTGCTGGGGATAAAAGACGCAAAGTTGTTTCTTTTTCTCACCTCTTTGGCGGAGCTGGTGACCAGCCGGTTGACGCACGAGATGTGGGTTCGATTCCCGCGACGTTGTGACGTTTAGGTTTAGGTATGGGTATTGAGATTTTTTCATAATTCCTTTTTATTAGTAAACTTTTCTAGAATTTTCTAATCTAAAATTTTCTTGTAGGTTGACGAGGAATTGTTCTTTTGTCTGATTTGCAATGCAATTCTTCCTCTTCTGGAAAAACAAACACACCACCTAAGTGAGAAACATTTAGAACTTGTCGAAAAGTCTAGAGCAGAAGGCACATCCATTCGAAATAAAAATGTTCCCGCCATCGAAACCAACAACAATGTAGCCGCATCTTCCATTGAACTAAACAATAATTCTGTTAAAACACCTACAAGTCAACCAAAGAACTCTCAAATACTCGACACCAAAAAGACTAATGATAACAAACCCAAAGCTCAAGACAATAAGGCTCAAAATGGAAGCGCTCTCGACATCAATGACAATAGAACAAGAAGTCCAAAATATACTAAAGAGTCAGCAACACTAAATACGGAAAACGAATCAGTATTCAACTTTCAAGCCTCTGGAGCGGCCAAATCTGATCCTCAGGCAGGCACCTTAACATACTCAAACATCGTAGTAACGAATACCCAAGATATTAACTTGCAAAACAAAAATACTCCAACTCAAACAATAAAAACTGGACAAGTAAACACGACAAGCGAACAAATATCTAAAGAGTCCAAAAACAAAAATACTGTATCCAAAAACGCTGAAACGAAGAACTTGGACGCTGCTAAAGTCAAAGTTGAAGTAGACAAAGAACTTAAAGCAAAAGTAAATAAGGAATTTAATGATACAGCAATAAACCAGACCGACAAAGCTGAGCCTTTTCTTTACGAATTCTTAAAAGCCCGTAACTTTGTGATCAGAACGCACGAGGCCACAGCGTACTGTACAATATGTGATATCAATATCATAGAGATTGAAATCAATGCACATCATTATGATGAACACCACAAAATTCTGTACTCAAAACATGTTGCTCGAAGAACTAAGCTCTCTAATCTTAATAATGGAAATGAACGTGAAACTTCATGTGCATTAAGCAACGGTCCTGAAACGCACGGGAAATTAAAAGCGAATAATTCTAAAGCTGCGATAGACAAAGAAAATGTTGCTCCAATGAGTAGACAAAACGATAAGAAAGCAACAAGTCAAGCTAATGGTAAACCCGTTGAAGCTAAAGAGAAAATAGTAGCTAAGGAATCTAAAGATACGGTTAAAATTACTGCTCCTTTAAAGTGTGAGCCCGAGACTGTTCTGCTCACAAATGAAAAAGAAAAACCTACAGCGTCTAATTCAGTAACTACAGGAAAGGCTGCAACTGTAATTGAACAACCAATCAACAAAGAGAACAACATTACACAATCACTATCAGAAAATCAAACCAAAAATCAACAACAACCTGACACAGAGAACGGGTTGCATTCGGAGAATGGAAACAATAATAGAATAGCGAACCGAAATGGATCTATTGAAAGAAATAAGGGAGAAATTAAACAAGCACCACCTAAAACTACTGCTCAAAACAAAAAATCAGCTAAGAAGAATCAGAAAAAAGCTACAAAAGCTAAGGTTTCTGAAACGGACACTTTTCTACCGAAAGAAGTTCCTGACAATAAAACAGCGCTTACTGATGCTTGTGCGCAGAGGACAAGTGCAACTGCAACTGTTAAACGTGGAGATCTCAAGGAACCTACTCCGGAACTTATAATCGGAGATACGATCAATTTAAAAGCAACCGATACTGAAGCAGGATCAGAGAAGCAAGAACAAGAACAGACAGATCAAGAAAAGGAAACAATGCCCTCCCAATTCGCATCCGACGCAGAAATAAAGACAGAGAAACTTCTAAGCATCTTAAAAACATTATCTCATATCGACAGCGCGTCTGATGTTGTTATCAACAGCAAACACGTTTTGGGAGACCTGAGTTTCGTTCTAGTTGTCTGTACGGGAGGAGATAGGGCCGAATGTGTTGCGTGCGGCGAACATTTCACTATGGATGATGTAAATATGCATGTAGATACGGATGTCCATAGGGAGAATGTGGAACAATGCCTCGTTGTGACGTCTTTGGAGGACGAATTCATCAGACAGGTAACTATATTCTTAAATATTGACGATGCAGAATGCGTGGTAAAACGCACATTTATGACGCAAACTACCGTCAAAGTTCTTCTCGCTCGCACATCAACATTTTTGAAGTAGTAGAGCTCTTTGTGTGTGGCTCGTCCGGGGAAGTACTACCACCACGTCTTTTTCTGCCGCCAAGCAGCAACGCTGTGTTTCGGTTTGAAGAGTGTGGTAGGTGTAATTACAAGCACATGAGGCTTAACATCTGTATGCCTCAAGTGCAGGTCGGTAATTTGACTTAAAGACCTATGTCCCTGGACGGGCCTCAAGTTGATGGACGCAGGGCAGTGCATCGTAGTGCACGTTCCTATTGTGCGTGACTTACGAGGAAAGGCAATGCTTTGTTATATATAGGTGATGGTTACCACTTACCATCAGGTGGGCCATCTGCTTGTTCCATCAGCAAGTTGTATAAAATATATAAAATCAATGAATGAAGTTTTTAAAAATCGCAAACAACCAACCAACAACGACAAAAAGGTTGATTAAGTACGAAAACTAAAAAAAATACTTTTTCGTGGGAAAACTTGTTTGGATGAAAGTGAAATTTGAATGTTGAACCTTTGTAATGCTTTGGTCCAAAACTCCAAGACTATTTTTTCACAAATGTTGAAATGTGCGGATGAGAACTTTGACGGTTGTCAGGCTTATAAGTCGCAGAGTAATGGACGCAGTGTAGAAGTAGGGCACGTCCTTGGTGCATTTCCTCATCTTCAAAACTTCAAATATTTCATATTTAAAAGTATTACACGGGTATTTATCGCGTTTACCTTTATTATTTTCCCGACGTTTCGGCTATGTTGCAATAGCCGTGGTCGCGGGCAGACTGGAACATTGAACTTGAGATCTACCGTCGTCGAGAAGTGGAAGCAGTTTCAACAACTACCCTCACTTGATCGTCAGAAACCATAATGTCCGTGTTCACACTACGACACACAACACTGACAGTGTCCGCACACTTCGATAACACATCGCGACGTACACACCTACCAATGACGGGATTCCACGAAGAAGAAAGTCTGAATCCGTCTTCACGATTGAAATTAGGATACTTCTTAATTTCAATCGCCTCACGAATCATCCTTTTGTGGTAGTGTCGTTCATTGGACAGTACCTTGGGCTCATGTAGTTCAATGTACTGTCCAATAGCTGTACCATAGCAATACTGTCCATGAGCCCAAGGTACTGTCCAATGAACGACACTACCACAAAAGGATGATTCGTGAGGCGATTGAAATTAAGAAGTATCCTAATTTCAATCGTGAAGACGGATTCAGACTTTCTTCTTCGTGGAATCCCGTCATTGGTAGGTGTGTACGTCGCGATGTGTTATCGAAGTGTGCGGACACTGTCAGTGTTGTGTGTCGTAGTGTGAACACGGACATTATGGTTTCTGACGATCAAGTGAGGGTAGTTGTTGAAACTGCTTCCACTTCTCGACGACGGTAGATCTCAAGTTCAATGCTCCAGTCTGCCCGCGACCACGGCTATTGCAACATAGCCGAAACGTCGGGAAAATAATAAAGGTAAACGCGATAAATACCCATGTAATACTTTTAAATATGTGTTATGATCGCGAGAGTTTAAAAACTACTATTCAAATATTTCGTTAAATAAAATACAGCAGACTTGAAAACTCTCTTTAAAAAGTTGGTCACTCTCTCTCTCTTGTCGTGTCACTAGTTTCTTTCGAAACAGTGTGGTGAAAGGATTTTAAGTGCGCCTCAAGAGGCTCCTTTCGAGCACTTGACACATGTTATAAAACTTTTTTAGGTACTACGACATTCCGGTTTCCTCACGATGTTTTCCTTCACCGTTTGAGAGTACTGGCATTGTGCACATACATTTTTGAACAGAAAAACTCATTGGTGCACGACTGGTTTCGAACCCACGACCTTAGGATCGGAAGGCGGGGGCGCTACCACTAGACCACCAGTGCTCTCCTATAAAGTTGGATAAATGGTTATTTAAAATTTCTAGCCTAGCATTACTTTGATATGTGTGATTTTTTGCCCTCATGATTCGTAGTCAGTCCTTGGGAATTATTATCTATTGCCAATGCAATCGCGTTAAACAGATACGACAAGACAGCGCAGCGGCGGGAAATCGGACAAAACCGTATTCCCTATGACTTAGTTGTCATTCCTAGTTGTCATTCTTAGTTCATTTTTGGTTTATGAATCGCGTTTGCGTTTATACCACGCGGTGACGTCACACGGTTATGGCACGGAATCTCCTATGTCATAGAGAATAATGCCCCTGGTTTGAATATGTTGTTAATATTTCCAGGTCAAGACCCAGGAGTACCACTGTGGTTACTGCAACGTGCTAATCCCCAACTGGGCCATCGTGGAACTTCACCTCACGAGCTATGGTCACGAAGACGCGAAGACATCAGCCGCGTGGCGCCTAGAGCTGTACCAGCCTCTGATGCGCCATGCTGAGACCAGGGAAGTGCGATCTATCCTGACCAAAATCTTAAGGTGCGTTTCGGAATAGACTCGCTCAAGACTACTCCGCTCGCTTAGCTCACTTTGAAGCTGTAGTCTTAAATACCTTTTGACTTACCAACCAATGTGACTGAATTATTAAGAAATACATTCGGCGTAGGAAATCTGCACATGAATACGTCTTAAACGCCATAAACGAAATCGCTGCCCATATACTACAAGATGATTTAAAAAAAAAATGCTAATCAGTACCCCAAGAGTTGTGTTTACCATATTTGGTTGTTCGTTCTTTTCCGTTCCGTGTTCATTGCTGGTTTTGTATAAAGACGCGAGAGAGATACCGATACGGAACTTAATGTTCTACTACTAATTTTCATCATGCTTGCAACATAAAGTTCTGTATCGGTATTTCTATCGCGTTTTCATACAAAAACCAAATATGGTAAACACAACTCATACTTGGGGTACAGTTCCTGTATCAGATAGTTCTCATAGTGTGGCTTGCTTCGCTCGCCAAAATCGAGACTCATTTCTGAGCAAGATGTGTAAAGAAAGGCGCAGTTTGTAATTACCATCATCATTATCATCCTATCAACATGTTATGTCTCATAGGTATTTACTTAAGTAACTAAGTTCTCTATTGTAGTATATGAATGTGTAATCCCTAGTACTAACGAAAGATTTACAACAAACATTCAGTGTCTTGCTTCACTCTCTAGTTTCAATGTTATGCTTATAAGATACTAGCGACCCGCCCCGGCTTCGCACGGTTATTGTGGGTTATCCCTAAGAGATTATGCTTGTATTATGCATATAAACATTCCTCTTGAATCACTCTTTCTATAAAAAAAACCGCATCAAAATCCGTTGCGTAGTTTTAAAGATTAAAGCATACATAGGGATATAGGGACAGAGAAAGCGACTTGTTTTATACTATGTAGTGATTATGTTGTAGAGCTCTTTGTGAAGGGCTCGTCCGGGTGCGTACTACAACCACGCCTTTTTCTGCCGCCAAGCAGCGTTGCTGTGTCTCGGTTTGAAGAGTGTGGTTGCCGGTGTAATTACAGGCACATGAGGCTTAACATCTTATGCCTCAAGTTGATGGACGCAGGGCAGAGCATCGTAGGGCGCGTTCCTATGGTGCGTGACTTACGAGGCTGTGCTTTGTTATAGGTGTTGGTTACCACTTAACATCAGGTGGGCCATCAGCTAGAAAAAATGTGGCTTGCTTTGCTCACTACCTTTTCGAACATGATTTAGTGAATTTACTCCGTTTTTGAAGATTGTTGACACTATTGGTGTATAAAATCCTAGTTACTAAGTCGGTTTATTAAATAAGTAAATTGGAGATTATTAGCGTCTGTTAAGATTTAAATTATTTATCGAAATAATTGCTTTAAAAACTTAAAATTAATATGTACCTAAAACATTCCTTTTTAACTATATGTAGTGCCATTATTATTATTGCTGCTATTTCCAAAGATAATTCTTATTGCAAGTAAAATTATACTTATAAAGTACAAACATCCTAAATTTAATAATAGTTGGGTTAAATGAACAGATTTTGCTCAAATTACTAAATTATATGTCTTATGTTGTCTCCTACTGTTGTTTATATTTAAATATAAATAAAAGTCCATAAACTTGGGTCCTAATTTTTTTGGAATTTGTCCTTTGGTGGTCCATCCTACTAAAAAATACTATATTATGTACCTATACAAAGTATTTTTGACCAAGTTTTTTGAATGTATTTTTAGATTGTATCTAGTGTGTAAGAGTACTCAATGTATTAACGAAAGTACTCATTTTTTTATTCATAAGAATAAGGGGTAGTTCATTGATGTCAATTCTATAAAATAACTGCTAAAAACGAGAAGATTACCAATTTGATATTGAAAATGATTGTTTCCGTAATCTACAACGAAAAAACTTTTGTATAGTAAATCCAACTACTATGTCAAAAACCTGCTAGATAGTTTCCGATGCATTTGTTTTTGAATTAGACGATTTGTGATGCTGACTGTAAAGTACAACCAGGTCATAATTGTATCATAGGAGCAAGTGATAATTTGTATGTACTTATAGTATTATTCCCGAGTAAATTTTTCACAAGCGCGATATTTAGCTGCCAGCAATTTCGCTAAAACGCTACTCTGCAAAGGCCTTTCGCGGACCTAACACGAGCTACGTAATATGGGAGATGTTTATCTGTAACGTACACATAGAGTAGAATCCTTCGTTCCGCTCTGGATTCAAAGAAACACCCTCGCATTTAAAATTGTTGTTTGCTCCCTAGGTAAACAATCTACTCTTTATTACTTAGTAAAAGGCATGGAATATTTTTTATTTTGTTTGTTTCATTTTGTAATGATCTCTAATTGTAATGTTCACTTAGTAATAAGTAATAACAACTCTTTTGTTTGTAAAAATGGTCTATTGTGACTAAAGTACAACCAGGTCATAATTGTATCATAGGAGCAAGTGATAATTTGTATGTACTTATAGTATTATTCCCGAGTAAATTTTTCACAAGCGCGATATTTAGCTGCCAGCAATTTCGCTAAAACGCTACTCTGCAAAGGCCTTTCGCGGACCTAACACGAGTTACGTAATATGGGAGATGTTTAGCTGTAACGTACACATAGAGTAGAATCCTTCGCTCCGCTCTGGATTCAAAGAAACACCCTCGCATTTAAAATTGTTGTTTGCTCCCTAGGTAAACAATCTACTCTTTATTACTTAGGCATGGAATATTTTTTATTTTGTTTGTTTCATTTTGTAATGATCTCTAATTGTAATGTTCACTTAGTAATAAGTAATAACAACTCTTTTGTTTGTAAAAATGGTCTATTGTGATTTTGTGAATTTTTAGACTTTTTAATCTTGTTGGTGATAAATAAATGATAAGTATTGAGATTGTTTTTTTTTTATTTAAATAGCTTCATTATGAGGTCCTCAGGTGTTCCTACAAAGCTACCTATCGAGCATGATTTGATATGAAGATCGCGGGAAGTCGGTGGATTAAGGTCCCCATAAACGTTCTTCCTATTAATAGCAGAGGCTATTATGTGGACAGTCTGATGATGGTAATTTCTTAAAACAAAGAGATCCTCGGGAATCCGATCCAGTGGCGGATTTACATAATTGGCGCCAGTAGGCTATTCATGGCGCTTCTAAACACTCCACTTTACAGTATTCTACAAAGGTCTAGAAGCTTATCGCCACTGCTACACTAATTGGTTTCCTCACGATGTTTTCCTTTAACGATTGAGAGCACTGGCACTGTGCACATACATTTTTGAACAGAAAAACTAATTGGTGCATGACATTATTAGTGAAATATTCACGCTCGAATTCGAACCTATGACCAGAAGAAGAGGTTTCTCCCACAACCACCGGTGTGCTTAAAAAGTACTAAATAATACACACGGACGATGCTGAAATCAGTATCATCTATGGCTGAAAGTCTGAATACGGATACCCTAGACAAGAAAATAGAAAGTTCAAACCATTAGCGCTTCACAGACTTTACTGATTCAAAACAAAGATGGCGCCACGGGTACTCCTGAAACGCCGCTCAATATAACCTCGGCCCTCGAGCGACGCGGCGACCTTTCGCGCCACAACTCAAGCAACAATCGGAATCACGTTCACAACACAAAATTGTTTACTTTACGCATTGTCGTACTCGCGCCGATACCTCGCGGTCGTAGCCGAACTTATCAATAAAAATCAGTTTTCTTGTAAGACGTAGGTACACGACCATTTTTGCGATTTAGTAAGAACATTGAAAAGTGTTGAATGGAAATGGATTGACTTTTTTTATTGGGTTGGATTGAAATTGAAGTGTTAATTTCCCGCTATTTTAATACCTACTTTATAAAATGTGCATGTGCAAAGGAGCTCAGAGTTATTCTTCCTAGATTTTTATTCTTGGTAGAGTTGAGCGAAGACTATAACAGTGGTAAGTAGGTAACTTACTAGGCCAAGTAGGTAGTTACCGCACCTAGGTATGTAACTTTCTGTATTTTTTTTTTTAAAGTAAATATTCTGCTGCACTGCAACTAACTACTAGCTAGCCGACTAGCCCAGTAAGTACTTACAACAGAAACTAGGTAGGTAGTTATTAGACGGTAGATAATTTCGAGGTTTGTCCGTCGTATCTTCCATCTCATCGCCTCATTAGCAAAGCTTTCTTCTTCTTGTCGTGTCCCTAGTTCTTTCGAAACAGTGTGGTGAAAGGACTTGAAGTGCGCCTCAAAGAGGCTCCTTTCGAGCATTTGACACAAGTTATATATTTTTTAAGGTTCTACGACATGCCGGTTTCCTCACGATGTTTACCTTCGCCGTTTGAGAGTACTGGCACTGTGCACATAGGTACATTTTTGAACAGAAAAACTAATTGGTGCATGATCGGTCTTTAACCCACGACATTAGGATCGGAAGCAGAGCTCTCATGTGGGTAATGTAAGAGAGACAGTTTATATACCTAAGTACCTACGTACATTAACCAAAATAATTGGATTAAAAATGCTACTAGCGTGGTGCAAGTGCTGCTAGAAATAGGTTTATGTACCTTTAACTTTATGTACCTATATGTTGGCGTAGTGTAGGTATACACTGTTGGCGAACCTAATAAATAAATAATTAAATTAACCAAAATAATTGGATTTATGGTGCTCCTATCGCAGAAAATTGGAAACGAGCGTGACCGGTTCGGTTCTCCGGCGCGGCGGAACCATGTTAATGTGCAAAATAGTATTGTTGGTAATCGGTCTCGCTCGCCTACTACACGGTATCAAAAAAGATTTGTTTTTTCCTTTTGAGGTACAGAACCCTAATAACTAGGTAACTTATTAGGCTTATCAACTGACAAACATATTGATTAAGTAAGAAAACTATTGGTTTTGATTTAAAATAAAAAAATTGCCGAACCTGTAGGTAATAGCCGAAACGTTATTTGCGATTTTTCATAACATCGTATTTTACTGATTTTATGCCCGCAAGAAGTTGTTGAGACGGTTGTATGCGACTTATCAGTACTTACCCCAAATCTGAGTTTTTCTTTTTCGTTTCCCGTACCTATCGTCAGGCCATTATTGTATGGAGATTCGATAAGCTCCTCTATCGGGCGAGCTCACGAGTCTCCATACAAAAACGGCCTGACGATACGGAAAACGAAAAATGAAACTCAGACTTATGATACCTTATGGTCTTCATTCATTCGTGGTTCCTGATTATGCAAACTCACGTTCACGTCTCGGCTGAAAAAGCAACCACGCGAAGGGAAAAAGTGTTCTATAAAAGAGTAGTAGAGCTCTTTGTGAAGGGCTCGTCCGGGGAAGTACTACCACCACGCCTTTGTCTGCCGCCAAGCAGCGTTGCTGTGTTTCGGTTTGAAGAGTGTGGTTTCCGGTGTAATTACAGGCACATGAGGCTTAACATCTGTATGCCTCAAGTCGATGGACGCAGGGCAGTGCATCGTAGGGCACGTTCCTATCGTGCGTGACTTACGAGGCAATGCTTTGTTATAGATGATGGTGACCACTTAACATCAGGTGGGCCATCTGCTTGTTCCATCAGCTAGTTGTATAAAAAAAAAATGTCTATCTACCAGGCTATTATGTAGTAGGTAGTAAGTACTTGTCTACTAAACTAGGAGTTCCTAGGGCACTAGATACGAACCAAGCCGTAAGTTTGTTGCCGAACAGGCAACAAACTTATGGCTTTGGTCGCGTGGAACTGGCACCGAGAGTCACCTAGCTTTAAGACGTTTCAAAGTGATCCTTGTGATTTTATTGAATAAATACCTTTTGACTTTGACTTTGAACAAAATAAGTTATACATTTGAGTTTAATACATATTATCTGCAAAATAAATTTGATGGCTACAATAATTATATCGTCGTCCAAGAGGTAAGTTGGTGATAAGTCAAAAATTTACATTTTATGGCAACCTACTTAGTTAATGGGTGGAAATGGGGGGAGGCTTATGCTCAACTATGGGACACTATGGGTAAATAGGGTATGGGTAAATAGTAATAGTGGTAATAATACTTAGATACCTACTGCGTCATTTTGTGAATTGGACGTATTATCTTAGTTGCTGTTATTGCCAGCAATTGTAATCGATGAAATCGCTACAATTAACCATTTGCCGGCTTTAACCGGTTCAAAACAGATCAATTTAGCCTGTTCGGTCAATAAAATACCTACACGTTATTTACTTAGGTATCTATCTTATAATTTTTACAATGGGTATGTAGGTACAATACTTAGGTTAGGTAATAAACAGACTCTAATTTTACAAGACGTACCTATGTAACATACCTACTGGTACTTAACGCAAAATTGTGTTCATATCTCATCTCATACCTATTCAAATCAAATAGGTATTTTATTTTGACAGAATTTTAGGTACAAACATAGGATAATATCTTCATAAAAAAATATAGTCTCACTAAAACTCTACCACTACAGACGTGTAAAATCACTTTGGTACATATTACATAGGTAGGACCTACCTCAATTCAAACCTAAATGTGTATATTATGAGTAGGTGCTTACTTCTTACCTAGTTCTGAATTTTCTTCAATTTATCAAATCAGTCGACTGAAGAAAATAATTGTCATCTTACCTATTGCTATTTGTTGGGATAAATAGGACAATCCCTTCTATTCCTTTGAACAGAACCACGACCGTGAAGACTCAGAAAAAATTACGTCACACAGCGGAGTAATAATGAGCTACCTTCTAGGATGGCCTCATTTAGCGGAGTTTTCTGAAGTGCGCCATACCAACCACTAATAGGAAGGTATTTAAAAAAACTAGGTTGAAAAAGACACGGTTAGACACCAACGTAGGTAAGTTCAGTACTTACTCATTTATCTTCTACGGACATACATCACTTTATAGGCAAGTACTTGTTTCTCGTTATGGGTAGACAAGGCAAACCGTGTAGGTTAGGTATACGTCTAGGTATAGAATAAATAACTAGCGGTTCGCCCCGAACTGAGAAAAAAGGGGGTTTTCAAAAGGAGGAAAAAACATTGTTTTTGCTCCTTTTCCGATCAAATTTAAATACCCATATAAATAGGTATACATATAAATTTGACGAGTACAACCTATCGACCTACCAATATTACAAATAAAAAATTATAAGAAAAAGCAAAGGTTCACTCGATCAATAATAATGTGACTATGTTAGGTAGGGGATCACGTTAGGGGAACACGATGCCTATCGAGTTCTTTCATTTTTAACAATAATTACTTTATTACCCTTAAACAGCCTTTAAAACGCTGTTCGATTAACGATAACTCGCTGTCTTACCAGTGAATTTCTCAAATACAACCTCTCGACCTACCAAATTTTATGAAGATCGGATCAACGAACGGTTCGAAAGTTATGCTCGGTCAAACATGCATACATACTCGTACAAACAAACAGACTACGTTCGCTTCGCTTACTCGATCAATAAATCTTGGGAAACAGAAAAATCTATGGTTCACGTCGCCATTTTTGTGAACAAACGATGGCGTGACCGTCTTTTTCAAAAGTGATCAACTGACCAAACCTTTAGTTGCATTATTGCCTGTAGAGTAACCTAGCTAAATGTTTTTAACATGCTTTAGCTGCATGTCGTGTTATGTATACGTAAAAGGTAAAATCTCGTGTGCACCAATTGAATACCACTATTGCGATTACTTCCGCCATTTGTTTCCTTGCAACGGTATTTGTAATTACCCCACTTATTCGCAGCTTCGTTCTTTCAAGCAGTGTTTTCTTACGATCTTAGCGTTCTTTTAAGAAAACCTTTTTTAGTGCACGCAATTTCGGAGAGTACTTGAAAGGAGCTTCTTTGAGGCGCACTTAACTTCTCTTCAACTCACTGCTTCGAAAAAAAAACTAAAAAAAAAACAATTGACACAAAAAGAAGTAGATAAGTTTTAGAAATATTACATAATACACTATACATCCAGCCTAGGTATTCAAAAACGGATTCAAAGTGCGAAGGAAAACGTGTCATTTATATGGATTGTATGCTCTATTTCAAAGTTATACGCCAGGGAGATAAAAAGGTAACTTTCTTCCTTTTTTGGCTGAAACACCAATCAAACGACCGACTCTAATCTCGACTTGCTGGCTGACATGAAGATCGTTCTAGACTCATCATTGCATCAATTAATTTTTTACCTAGCAACAGAGTTTTTATTTCCTTAATACCATGCTTTACATATTTAAACAAATGATAATTGTTGTAATTATTATTAATCATAATCAAAGAAATAAATACTGAAGATCATTAAAAAAATATCTATGCAACTTTTTTCCGTATTCCGTCCTTTGTGTACTTCCTATAATATTGTCGCTTGTTGACATACAGCAAAGTAGAACTATATCTTACAAATAAATAAATATATACCTATGTATTTCTGTTGGTATTGCGGTTGTGATGACTTGGCAGTCCGGTCACGAGGTCGGAAGGCGGGAAACGTGACGTAGCGCGACCTCAGCAACAAGCAATTCACTCAAATGACTTTTTTGACGGGAAACCCCAAGTCGTTTTCCCGGGTTTTTTCATACTAGGATTCATAAACCTACATACCTATTGATTTCGCGGATTTCCAAAAATTGAGAAATTCATTATGATTTTAAATTATCAAGATTCCGTACCTACCTATTACAAAAAAATAAGAAAATATGTACTTACCTAATGCAGAAAATTCAGAATTTGTAACTTAGTCACGTTGGCATTTGTAGACGATCAATAACAAATTAATATACCAGCATATCACCCAGTTATTTGTAAAATAATTAATTTATTGACCTCAATGTAATAAATGTATATAAATATAAATAATGTAATAACCAACGCTTTTCTAAGAAAATTACTGGCCGCGTTCTATTGCGTTGCGTGCAATAGGTATGTTTGGTACCTATCTAACGTCGCCGCCGGACCACTTGTACCATTAGGCAGTACCACTGATGATACAATTGGCACCTATTTGTCCCAATTGTACCATTGATGGTACAACTGGCACCGAACTGTACTGACTTGTCCCAATAGTACCATTAGTCCTACTTGACATAAGAACAAAACTCTTTTATAAATATCTAATGCTGTCCACTTTATGACGGCCGTCTCTACTTTGGGCTGTCAAAAACAAATAGGTACGAAAATATTTCACTCCATGTACGTCTTAAAATAATTTAACTGAGATGGTTAAATTAACAATTAGCGAAACGGACTCTTTAAATAATTAACTAAAAATATTTGACTAGTAGAGAAGGAATTATTTAATACTAGTTTATGCACACAATAAATTATAATAGGTATACGGCTTACTAGTTTGGTCAAATCCAACCATAGAAAGAAAATAGTTATAAAAAAAGAGTTTAAAACGTACCTACTGCAGATTCAGGAAATACGATGCACCTGAAATTGTAGCTAGACTCGATGAACTCACCTTGTGTATTTTATTTATAAATAACAACGTCGTAAGATGAATAAATGTACACTCAAATAAATATAATGAATTTGAAAAAACAGCACGATCCTTCCTTTTCCTTTTTGAGAAGAGAAAACTCTGGTTAGCTTCGTGAAGGTTGATAATTTATGCAGCAATTTATTTTCCCCATTTAACTTATCGCATTTCAACAATGTCAATGTTACATGCATCCACTAGTCCTTTCAACTATAACACGGAACTGTTAGTACCTACGGAGTTTGTTTATAGCTATGTACTTGGAGGTTACTCCGAGGTTACCTATCTGGTTTGCACTGACATGGCATCAAGCCGTGCCATTTTTTTAGCTGCAAGAAAGGTCAACTCTCTGTTTTTGTATGAAGATTTTTGATTACTCTTCGTATCGTTAACGCATGGGTAGGTGACCCAGTCTACTGGGTAGAACGTATTCTAATTTTAATTCAAGGTATAAGATCTGCACTGACGTACCGCAATAGGGTGTTTTGTACATTGTCCCCGTGCTAACCTCACCCCAGCCAGCCCAACTCCTTAGCGTAGTGGTGCAGGACTTTGGGTTGATAGCAGCAATGTTCTAGCATCCCTGATGGGGATGTGGATGCAGGGTAGCAAGATCCGATCAGCTCTTGCAGCCCCGTTCTAACAGCTTCGTTTGTTGCAGAGCAATGTAGTACTACTCCACAGTTTCTAATTCCCGTTGTTCATAATAAACGGCTCGCTAGATAACAACAGAAGAGTACCTTTTGACATCAAACAGATTAAGTACCTACTAAGCTTCAGGGTACATTATACTTACGCTATGACGTTGGTATTAAACTGGTCACTATTAAAAGATTTATTGCTATTGTTTACTTGACGCCTTGGGAGCTAAAGGTTCATAAAAAAAAAGAACATATAATTACCTACCTACGTCACAATTTTTTTGTAGTAAAAAATAATTATTTTTGGCTGGAAATCCGCTGTCGATTATGACTTCGTCCAGGTACACGCAATTTGTGCTACTTCGCAGATTTAAATATATCTACCCAGCTTGTTTGCTAATGAGGAACAAATTCACCAGCTGACGCTCTTACTTACGCTTGGCAGTCAAACCTAAACCCCTTCACTCAGAAAATAAGGACTATTTCTCTCGGTTTACACTGAAGGTTTACTTTAGGTACATTAAGCAAACTTGACCCACATGACAATGTCACGGTAACTAAGGTACCTACTACATGAACGTGAATGTTTGGAATACTTTGCAGGTGCATTCATCGACACCCAACATTTACATGTAGGTTTGGTAGATAACACGTACCTTTTTACATTTCTACAACTTGGAGAAAGATACATATAGTAGAAGTGGTTGTTACTGCGTGAGGTAAAAATATCTATTATCATTTTAAGGATTCGTAATTACAACGCAGAACCATTTTTATTATTAAGGCCAGGCCTGCTCCATTCCATAAATCATGAAAATTTCATTAGTGCTATCACAGTGCGTATCTCCACGAACTAGGTCAAGTCGTTACATGAGTAATAGCCGATCTCCAGACACGTCGATCAAGGAGCGAGGACGCCAACATGGATAACTCTTGTTATATTATATCGAGCACCCCTGACATTAATGAGCCGATAATAGCATCTTTGATACTTAAGCAGGGTCTCCAAGAATACAACTTTTTTTTATTTACGCAAAAAATATGATATGCTGGTTGAGCGCATGTACGTCAGAGCTATCGAGATGGCCAAGATAACTATCACCACAACAACAGCGGTAATAACTTAATAACTAGTTTTGTTGGTAATAAAATGTAGGTATTGTTTAGATAATCTAACGTAATAAAAGACAATAATTGACAAATTAAATATAATAACCTAGACTTTTATAAATTTTCATCATTTATACAGTCAGTATGAAAACACTACTCCTGAAAACTGTAACGAGGCTGTGTGATTCTTCAATTATTTTCAGCACAAAGTCTCACCAAAATAAATGCCTATTCAATTGGAAAATGCCTATTATTAAAAAGTCACGGGTTTTTGATGAATTTAACAACTTTTATGCTCTATTGCTCTTGTTCTTTTGCGATATCTAACACAAAAGGACTATTTTAAAATAGTCACATCAAATAGGTACTTGAAGTAAAGCCATTACTCTAGATAGCTGTGAATAGATCATGTACAGTTTTTGGGAGTTGTCTTTTACACATTCTGATATTTTATGCGAATTTAACGAAAGCCTTCACGCCAACGCAGTGGTCAACCGCTTCGATCAGATCAACTGTCTCTTGGTGACAGGTTTCAGCCGTGTAGGGCTTAGCTTTCAGCCTGTTCTGGCACTCTCGAAGGACCATGAATATTTTACGAACGTGACAGTCCTCTACAACATATAATTATATTAGGTGGGGGTAGGTATAATGAGTACTAATGGTACTTGTTATAATACTGGTAGGTACAGGTACCTACCTATCACTAACTCGATACCAGTGATCGGCGTGTGATGGCTCTAATAAGTCAAAAAAGACATTAGTCAGTCAAATCAGTATTTATAGAGTACCTGGCAAGCTCTTTCATCCTCATTTCCTATTAGTTAGTAACTCTTCATTGTCGATTCAACTCTTGGTACAGATACAAGCCATAGTGAACGATAGAACCACAGCTCGACCAAGGCATTTGAACCAGATCTTACTAGCTATCGGCTGTTAATTTATTTATCGTATCTGATAACTAACAATATATACAGAAGAACAGGATTATTGATTGGTGAAACACGCTTTCTTAAGTGCCACGCCCTGCAGTGACTTTATAAGTTCGTATGAGCTAAATGGCAATGAACCACCACTCGAAAGCCTCTATCAAGGGTACTGTGTCAGTGATCTTCAAAGTAAGGGATTTAATAGACATTCGAAACGTTAAGTCACAAGAAAACTTACTATCCATGCATAAGCCTCTCTCTTTAGTCAACTGGTCGTTGGCAGTCTGAAACAAACAAAAACAGTTGATTGATGTTGCAATTAAAACTGAAAACGGTCGCATCGAATCGGTTAAAGTGAGTTCTCATTGAGCAACTAACTTTTGAAGGCTAATTAATTAACGGTGAAATATAATATAGCGGCGAGGAACAAAATGGAGTGCTCAGTACGGGGACAATTTGCGATTGTCAAGTAGACTTGGTGTGGTTAGATTATTTTTGTCGTAAAGAATTTATTAATTTTCTAAGAAAATAATGACTACTCAAATAAACTTCTCGGAATTTGTAAAACAATAAATAATTGATGACTAAACTAATCCTTCAAAAAGATTAAACTTAATTGGGGTTGAGACTGTATAAGTAACATGCTCACACAAGATGTTTTTCTTGACCTTGTGTAAGAAGCGGTAATTGGGTATATTTTATCCCAGAAGACATCGAAACGAAACAATGAAGTCAACCGGACTAAATAAAATACAATGCCAACTGCACTATATTTTATACTCGGCAGTACAATAGAAATGCAATGACATATTATAGAGCTATGAAATACCACCAACTATCGCAATCAATCAAGTTTTCCAATTTCCTCATGGTTTTCCAATATTCATGATAACCGGAATATATAGTGTTATAACATCGAATAACATGTTGGTGGTACAGCGAAAGGATGCTACACTAGTAATAACATATCCATTTCAGCCTGTCCTGTGTCCTTATATTTTATTCATTCATAAAAGGATAGCGTCTTATCCTTCAATCTTACTTACGTTATAGAAATTAGTATGCCATGTAGGTTAATCCGATATTGCTTTTAACGAAAATGGATGGCTTCACGCTGGGATCCGAGTGAAAACTCATTTAGTCTAGTCACTAACGTCTAGATTGATTTAATAGCGTTGTAAATAAACAAAATAACCAGCAAAATATATTCATTGGCCAGTTTTCGTTATGGTAAGTCATATGAGCCATTTCTAAATTGCAATGGATTAGTACCTACATACCTACTATGCAATTTAGCTATTACAAGAATTAAATTATTATTATATAATTAAAGCGTGTATTAAAATGTAACCGAATTATAATTACCGATAGCCGAGCAAAGAGATAATACTATCACTTTTGGGTCTCAGGTTTTATAAAGAGGTTATTGAGGATAAGAAACATAAAGTCTTACCATCTTTAAGAATTTAGTGCATCGCGTAATTCCTTTTGAATAGTTAATTACATTTAAAAAACTAGGTTTGATCTATCTTATTCTTTACTGTCTTTAGATTATGTAAAAATAACCTATTATGGATTTTGTGTTGTAGAGAATTGTTTTCTGCAACGGGGATATTTAGCAATTGGAGAATTTTAATCACCATTATTATTTTGATAGACGTGACGTAATGTGAGCATCAAAAGACGGAAAACCACAGCAGGTTTGAAGCAGCAGCAGGCAAAAAAAAATTACCTTGAATTCGCAGTAGGTACATAATGTACCATATATGTTAAAGCAAAAAGTACCTAAACGATAAGTATGATAAATAAACTAACCATAACCTATTGATTCGTTCATTCATATAACATGATAGTGATAACTGATACAGTGATGTGTTACAATAACACTTACGTCTACTTACGCGTATTTTTTGGAAAATCAACTTAGGTACTTCTGTGGTTACCTAAACACGTAGGTACTAGGTAGGTAGGTATACAAGCTCTTTATCATGAAAGAACTTCATTGATTTTTCCTATATAATTTTGAAAAATACATTTTGTTCAATTATGACTTACACCAACTCATGCCTCCCAAGCCGATACGAAAAATAAACTCGGCAATTTTTTTTTCAGAAACTTGACATGAGAAAAAATGGCGGCCACAACAATGGTAGTCTCACCTCTTGCCACACAGCCTTCTCCGAAGAATAAGAGGAGGCTCTTTGCAGAAGCAAGACAGAACAGTTTGCAGAAACTAAGCATTATCTTTGACCACGGACATAAAAATGGTAAGAAGCAAACTATTGCATAAAATTGCACTCACTGTAGGTAAGTGTATGTCAAAGAAGTTAGCTACGGGTTATTATTATTATTGATTAACTATTACAATGAATAATTGAATGCTTCCAGCTGCTGTCCAGAGTAGTCAAAGAATAGTATACCTACCTACCATATAGGTACCTAGTAACCATCTAGCTGCCTAGATGTGACAGTTTTTTCACGAAGGATAAATATGGAATTTTTTATTCTTTATTGTGTGATACATTTTGTTCTGTTTTTTAATTGGAGTAGAGCTCTACCTAGGTAGGTACCTACTAGGTATCTAGATACACACGGATACGCATCAAACTATCAAACTATACACAAGACACAACACAACGCGCTCTGTCTTCATTTTTCTTTGGTTTTGTATAGCTTTGTATCGTGTTTTCTCTCATACTGCTAAGATTGTGTTGATGCATTAAATTATGGTCTTCATTACTTATAGCTTGTTCCATTCTTCAGCAAGGCGTATAAAAGAATAAAATATGACAGCTATTATTTATGTACTTACGCTAAGACCAAATAACCATTTCCACGTGAATATTATAATAATCCCATTTTCAAAATGTTGACCGAAAAAAACTAAAAAAAACTTATAGGTAAGTAAATTATTTCTTACCGCGCTAAACATATCGGAGCTCATTTTCATGTAGGTATTTAGGAAATTAAAATGCGATACGCTATGAAATTCGCCTTGCTGAATTTGACAAAATCAAGCAAATCTGACGGCTCACAGCATGCAGAATTATATTGCAGACTGCAATTTTAAAGTCAGCTGACTTCAAATTCAAACCTCCAGTTCAAAAATTTTAAAACGAAACCACCGGATATGCTTTTTATGTCAACTTTTTTTAATGATATATGATTAAAATTTTTTGTTTACATTTTTATAAATTATTTCCAAATTAAGTAATTTTTATATCAAGTGTAATTTTATATACATAACATCAATAGTAATATTTTTATTAGTACCTAGAATAGATTTGATGCGTCGCGGCGTCGGTAAAGCAAACCACCAGCTGAGTTTGTCGTTCCTCAATAGATGGCAGGACGAGTATCAGCAATGAAGGTTATTGAAATGCGCGCTTTTTCGCAACCGAAAATGTCTTTTGACAGCTGGTAAGCTGGTGCTGCCAACAAAAACTGATTCCTACCAACTGTATAGAAAAATAATTGAATTAGGTACATGGAAACAAAAATTTCAAAAAATATTATTGAAAAATTGTTTTTTCAATTGTTTGTTTTTGGAAAATTAGTAAAATGTTTTACAAACGTCAATCAATCTGGTCTTCTAAAATACGCTCCTTCTTGTGGGAGTTGTGGCTTAAGGTCTCGGGTGTGTGACCTATTAATATGATCATGATGAACATGAAAAAAATACTATATAGCGCCCTGACAGTTTCATTGACGTTGACATAACTGACACGTACGTAGGATTCATTTTAGAGATTTTATGGTGTGTTAATTTTCGGTATGTCGGTGACTAAGGGCCAGTTTCACCATGCTCTGTTAGATTAACAAAGGATTAAAGGGCCGTTAAATATGTAAAAATGTACGCGTTTGACAGCTAAGGTTAGATTTAACGGTCTGTTAATCCTTGATTAGTGACTAACAGAGCATGGTGAAATCTAACCTAAGGCTTTTTAACCATGTAATCACAGCTTAGATTTAGATTTGGATCGTGGGGTTAATTTATACTATTGTTCAATATGGACAGATAAGCTTTTATATAAAATAAACCAGATAGCTGAAAATGCTTACATACGTGTTTTTTAGTAAATTCATAGTAAGAATACAATATAAAACCCACACATAGAACCAACATAGCTGTTCATCACAAAAATATTTGTTTTCGGTGGGGATCGAACCTTCAACCTACAGCGCAGAAGGAAGAAGTACTACCAACTGGGCTGTGAGGCCGGTAAAAAATTGACAGCTTGTTATCAATCTTGGAAACAGCTGGATTTGTGGGAAAAAATCCTTGATTATTAAAATGCAAATAAAATGAAAAGAGTACTAGATAAGCTACCATGTGAAGAATTTATTGTAATTTTGTGTATACTTTGTTGACAATCCTGTATAAATATACGGTATAACTTCAGTACATTTTGTGCCGTGCACAAATTATGCACAAAAAAACTCAATAGGTAACGTTACACTTGCATACAAGTTGCCTCGGATGGATAGGATGGACAGTAGTAGAATTTTTAGTTCTAGTGTGGCAACCCTAAATTCTGCAGTAATTATTTGTATGTATTTCTGAGCGCCATTGCTTTTTACCGATGTAATGTTGAAATGTTTTTAATCCGTTTTCATCGGCAAGTCTGTGTGATGTTTTAGCAGAACATTCAAGTGATTGTGTTATAAAACTATTGAACTTCTAAAAGTTTTTGTGCTGGGCTTTGTCATGGCCGGTAAGTGGTGACTTTTTGCGCCCGCTAGTCAAGGGCGAAATCGGATTTGGGAAATCGCAATAATCGAAGATGTTTTATCGGTCGAACTCCGACGGTAAATGAAATATTATTGTCATTAGTTTGGTTTTTAGTACCCTAATGTTTACATCATACATACTGTGATGAGAGCTTTGTTTGATGTTTGGAATCACTTACCGATAGTTTTTAACCTTTGCCTTCTGTTTTCACTAAACTTGTAGATAATAAAAGATTCTCACAATGGTATTTGTTAAAATTACATCATATTTTACCTGTATCAATCGTCAAAAGCAGTAAAAAACTTAAAAATTGTTGTTTGCTCGAACAGATGATCATTCTACGCGGTTTTGTTGATTTCTCGGTTGACAATGCATTTTTTCGCAGTATCTCTCCGTTTTTAGCTATAGTCTGCACTAAATATTGCTGATTATTGATTATAATTTCAAAAAACATTACGTTATTCATAAATTCAGTGTAAGAGTAATCACAGGTGACAGTTATAATTGCTAGGCCCTTGTCGTGCGTAGTGACCTCTGAATACCGCTTTTAGATTGATACGGTCATGATGCTACATAAACATATCTATTAGCACTATGGCAGTTAGATTTCAGTGATATTTTACATTTCTCTATCCCATAGTCCAAGGAAATATTAGCTAACCTGAGTTATAAACGGTGTATGACAGAATAGTACTGTATTGTCAGTTTATTTTGCTAATAAACATGATTTAGTTGATTGATATAGTTTGTTAGATAGCAACACAAGCATGCAGGTATATCAAAACACACAAACAACTCAAGAAATGTGATGATCGTAACTATGTGTAGATCTTATTCTTTGAAATTATATCTTTGAAGTTATAGTTCTAATGCTATACTGTAGTATAGCAATAGTATAACAATAGTATTACAATAAAGTGGTTCTGCTTTTTGGAAGCATCTTATTAGTATACACATAAAACTTTGCATAATATGATACTCTGGAGAGGAGAAACTCGCAATCCTGCTCAATACAAAACCGGTGAAACCGTTAGGCTTTAGGTCACATGAAAATCAACTCTAACTCTCTTACACTACATAACTGGCTACCTAAAGGCATTATATAGACATCTGCCTTGTAAACAACTTAAAATTGTAAGGGCTGTAAATTATACAATACAAATATCTCCAGTCAATTATATTACCTGCTGCTAGGCAGACATATGTTTTTAATGTTTGTTTGGTAGGTTACTGTGGTATAATGGCGTCATGTAAAAAGAACGCTGGAAGAAAGTGGAAGGGGTTTGTTTGCGTTTGGGTACACTCGTACAAACACCTCCCCTTCACATTCTTTTTAAATGGCTCGACCTATACCTCTTCATTCATGTTTTTCATACTTTGTTTTTGGTTCTTGGATCATCCAAACACCATGGTGGTATAATAGGACAACTCCTTCATCTCCCAAGGAGGTTGTAAGAGGCACCTTAGGGAATGCACTAGAGGGCAGCAGCATCTCCTGGGCACTTAACACTGTCATTGCAGTTCCAATTTGCCTGCCAAGACTTGTGAATATGACAAACCCATCCTCAAATATGGGGAAGGAAGTTCCCAGTTTGCCTGCCAAGACTTGTGAATATGACAAACCCATCCTCAAATATGGGGAAGGAAGTTCCCAGTTTGCCTGCCAAGACTTGTGAATATGACAAACCCATCCTCAAATATGGGGAAGGAAGTTCCCAGTTTGCCTGCCAAGACTTGTGAATATGGCAAACCCATCCTCAAATATGGGGACGGTAGTTCCCAGTTTGCCTGCCAAGACTTGTGAATATGGCAAACCCATCTTCAAATATGGGGAAGGTAGTTCCCAGTTTGCCTGCCAAGACTTGTGAATATGGCAAACCCATCCTCAAATATGGGGAAGGAATAGAATAGGAACACTCCATCACCTATGGTTGTTGTAAAAAGCAACTTAAGCACTTAACACTGTCACAGCAGTACCCCAATTTGCCTGCCAAGAGTGGTGAATGTGACAAACCCCTTCCCAAATATGAGGAAGGGATATGACCAGCAGTGGACTAAGCTTAATACAAATTGAGGGGTATCTAGCTATTTACAGCAATACCCTAGTTTTTAAATACACACAAAGTCTTTGGAAATATACCTAGTTGTCTTGTAAGAAGGAACTGTAAAATATAATTATAAAAGTAGGCAGATTATTATCTTATCTTCTACTTCTAAGAACCACTTTAGCTTATGTCATATATTCAAGAATAGAAAACTAGATAGGTTACCAATTTCCCTTGTTGCTACAGTAAAGTAATGACTAGTGATAGTTATCACTAGTCATTACTTTACTGTAGCAACAAGGGAAATAGCTTTTCTTTGAAACAAGGACTTGTACCAGATGGTGTCTGGCATAGTTATGCCAGACACCATCTGGTACAAGTCCTTGTTTCAAAGAAAAGCTTGAAAAATATACCATGCATCCCACCTGTGACTGAGGTACATGTACCTACCTACTTTATCTGCTTACCTGAATATGTTTAGCTTTGATCTTCTGGTGTTTTAACACTTTATAATTTAAAATATTGGTGGTCTTTCTTGGTCACTCAGATCCATCAAGGAGCAATTGCACTCGGTCACTTAGTACCAAATCAATTTTTTATTAACAATGTCTGAGGTACCTACTTCCAAATATTAAATTGACACAAACATAAAATAACGCTATTATACCAATTCCAGGATAAAGAGATGAAAATTCAAACTACATAAAGGCCTTATCAAAAAGTCATTTTTGAAAGAAAATGAATTTGTATAAGTTGTGATCAGTTGTTCAATATGTTACCTATGCAGAGTACACACAGAATCCGTTTGGCTCCCTAATTAGGTGTGAAGAGAGGATACATTTTTGTCACATCATCTTTTAAATAATGAGGATCTCAATGCGATCGCGGACTGGTCCAAGCGTAATGCCCTCGTATTAAATCCTACTAAGTCTAAGTAGGTATATGGTGTTGGGCACTGAAACTCAAAGAAGGAAAATAGCTGGTTCTCTTAACGTTAAAATCCATGGCGTGGACGTTTGTCGGGTGGATGAGGCAAGAAACTTGGGTATTATGTTTGATAGCAATCTTAGATTCGAAAATCATGTTCTTGGTTTGGTGAAGAGCTGTTTCTACCGTCTTAGGGTACTTTATAAAATTAGGAATCAGCTGTCTGAAGATTCTCGCATTGCTCTATGTGAAGCTTTAATTTTGTCTAGGTTGAATTACGGAGATGTTGTTTATGGACCTAGGTTACTTGTCAGGACTCAGCGAGTGGTACAGCGAGTGCAGAATGCATGCTGCCGCTTCTGCTTTAACGTTCCACCTCGTAGTCACATAACTCCATTTCTAAACAACAAGTCCCTGTTGAATATGGCTTCCCGTAGAGAACTGCACCTCGGAGGGCTGATTTTTGATGTTGTCAAATTTAAAAAACCTGAATATTTATACGCAAAGCTTAAGTTCACCTATGACAATAGCAATCGTACTGCCTTACGGTCCCTTAGATCTGCACTTCTTTATCACAATCATAAAACGGCAGCATTCACTGGTAGCTTCCGATATTTGGCAATGAAGTGTTGGAACAATATTCCCCCTCCTATTCGTAATCTCCAATCCAAATACTCTTTCAAATCACGTTTAAAAACCTTATTATTGAATAAACAAAAGGAGATATCCTCAAAACACTTCGTTTGCCAAACACAAAACTGGAATTCCTAGTGACTTGTGTGGGCCAATTGGCGGTATATAAATCTCTTTCTCAAACTTTTTAAACCAACCTTAACTCAACATAAACACTCATTCACATTCACATCAACTCATGCCCACAATCAAAGAGTTCTCACATACTTACACAGATGCACTTTTTCAAACGTTGTTGGTTCTCCTGTGAAACCTTGGCTCTTAAGAGACTCGTGTAATCAGGAGAACCATCACACTCACACATTCTCACCCTCACGCTCTTATAACACCATCACCATAACATACCTACACTAATTTTCACACACACTCTCAGAAAAATACATATGTAAACTCACACCACACACATAGGTACACTAATATTATTATTATTATTTTTTTAAACCTGTTTATTTATTTTATTATGCATAATATATAGTAATTGTATGGCATCTCGTTCAACTTGTTGTCTCCAAAGGTAATAGCTGAAAATCAGTGTTTTGCTCTCGAGCAATATTATGCGCTGAGCTATTACCTTTTTGTCTAGCTGCAACACACACGGATCTAAATATTTATTATTTTCATTGTTTGCTTATCTTAAAATTTTGTTTTGGTTGTTCTTATTTTAGTTACTTCTTATTGTATTAGTTGTTTTCATTCTGTTGTTTTTATTTTGATTTTGTATTTTTTGTGTCTGTGTGTATTAGTTAGGCAAATAAATGTGTTATCTATCTATCTATCTATCTAAATATATCTCTCATTAGTTCAAGAAATTGAAAAAGACTGCTATGTCTGGACAAAATCGTCATTTATCCATCCACTCATCTTCCTATATAGTCCACCAAGAGATATATTTAGTAAAAAAAGTTCTAATAATGATTTAAAAAAATATATCATTATAAAGTCGCTTTTGGTATTATTTCTGATAAATCATTGAGAAACTTGATTCATATGGACAAGAAAACAATAATGCAAGGACCAAATTAAAATTCCAAAGGCCTGTAATGTCATAACATAACCTAACTTGGTTCTGTGCCAAATTGAATCTTGATTCTAGGAGTAGCTTTTTCCTTGTAACCCACATAGGCTCATAGAAAACTTGTGTTTAATTCATTGCAAACTATAAAATGTTTCGTTCTTTGGAGTTTTATTATTTACTGCTGCATTTCACCTTATACTAACCTATAACTGGTAGTTTAGGTTCTTTTAGCCTTTAGGTAGGAAGCAGGTACTTCCTTCTAACCCAAATTCTCCTTAATACTTAAATTTTAAAATCCACATGAGAATTTTTTTAATAAGTTGAGGTGAATTATTCAATTCAAGAAATATTTTTTGTATTGTGAAGTCAGTATTAATGAGAATTTATGATGATAGATAGACAGAAAACTCTTTATTGCAGAAGGATAATTAACAAATTGAAGAAAAACAAGTGATGATTATGATGATGACTTTATTTTAGTAAGATTTCTAGACATATTGATTTACGTTTGTTAATTTATCTTATTAGTCTTCTGAAGTTAATTTACAGAGCATTGTATACCTACTTCTCTAGGAAATATTTGAAAAAACATTCATATATTTTCAGGAAGGTAAATTGTTATCAGATTCTATTACAATATATTTTCCCTCATATCTATATTATTATTTCAGTCTGTATCATGCTACTGCACTTATCTTTAGTTTAGATAATTATTAGCAGCCTCTCAGCTAAGAAACAAGATGCTACTGGCATCACTTTTATTATTCACGCTATTTATATCATCAATTTACATTATGTGCCAGTTATACGAGCTATTATACAAGGTGCTTCCTTCTCTGTGCGTCATGCCACTTTTGTCCACATCCCTATTGTTTTAAACCAACCTACAATACCTCAAAAGGAGGGTGTTATATTCCTACAACACTCAGACACAATACCGAGTATAAGGTTACATTACAATACTCGAAAACTGGTTTGAAAACTGAACTTTTTTGTCATTCGGTAACTAGACATGTCCAAGTACGGTCGCGTGCGTTTTTTACGGGATATTTAATTTTGTAGTTTTTAATAGTAAAATGTGCATTGATCTCATCAGATACCTCATTAACTTTATGGTTCTCTAGAGAAAATGTTGAAGAAGAAAGAAGTGCCATGGTATTCGAATCATCGACTCAGGATTCAAGATAATTTTACTAATCGACGACAACACTCGTGTCGGCTACATTGGAACACTACATGTGATTGTACGGACTTATTTTATTATGATTTAAATAACAAAATTACATCTAAAAAGTCGAATTTCTTGATCCTACTAGACCAACTTTCGTGTCAGAGAGTCCAGACTAGCCCCAATTTTCAGCAGATCAATGCATGATAATATGGAGTTGATGCATTTGTCTTTATGGTAATATTAGATACGCTTATCATACAGATAACTGAGAACAACGTCGAAATATCTTTAGAAAAACCACCGTGAGAACCTTTTTGTCAGCCATTTTCATGTGAAAACAGTTGTAACTTGTAATTTCCAGTCATTTCGATTAATCAAGCTACTTACACCTATAAAACTTCTTCAATTAAACCCTGTCCTAAAATAACAGTATTGTCTTGTGTATTTTTGGCTCTACGTGTTTCTGTAAGTTTTGTTTGTACTAACAATAACATTGTTTGTATGGTTTTATTAATTATAAGTCTTCTGTTATACAACCTATAAATTAAGTTGTATACCGTATGTAATTTACAGTATTTGTTTCAGCTACTCTTGTTGTATTTTCGACCAGTAGGTATACGATTGAACAACCTCGTCGAATCTAAGCTGAACCTATAAGCTGGTGGAAAGTAGAGATAGCAGGGGAACAAATAATGATTCCCTGTATCAAGGGGATGGGAGTGGGTTTAAATCCCAATGGATAATTTTGGGATAATATAAAACAATTTTGGAACAAATAATGCTTTGTCAATCAGCATTTCGCCCTCAAGCGTGTGGCATTCTGTACCTATGTTAGTAAAAAAACATTTTAGATGGTTTTATACACCATCTGGTGCAACCTTTTACAAACATCCTTTCTTATAGGATGCTGTGATTTCTAAATTAATTGTACACTACAACTTACCTTTAAAATTTGGAAGACCCTGGTTTAGGCTGTGTAGGTATTGAGTCAGTTACACCAATTTTACATACGGATTTAGAAGAAAATGTTTGTATATTCTAACCGCCTCGCTCTCGTACTGATGAGAATGATTCCGTCTCCTATGTTGGCACTTCACATCGCCATTCATGTTGATTTATTTATTTAAGACTGCAATTTGGGCTTACAGTTATAATAAATGTAATATCAAGTTATAATAAATGTATAATTAAGTGTTCGCGTATTGTGTATTGACTCTATTCACTTATATTTGACACGACCAAGACTAATTTGCAAATACACGAGCAAATAAAAACGGGAATACCGAATAGCTATGTGAAGACACTAACACTTTAGTCTTTGGATCTCGACCACTTCACTGTAGTCTAAATCAAAAGAGAAGAACGAGAGGGACTGTCTTTCCTGATCACTACAACTTGGGTCTCTTCAAGGCAAGAGTGAATAGGTGTCTTCTAGACCGTTCTGTTCCATCGTTGGCTACATCGTCGCTTACCAACAGGTGACATTGTGGCCAAGGGACAGTCTATTAATTATAAAAAATACAAAAAAAAGGGAGTCAGCATGTCTTCTTTCTCAAAATTGTGACGTGCCACTTCACTTGTTCCAGGTAATGGTGGGGAGACATCGTGGTGTTTCAGCCAGGTGAAGGGAACTCTGGAAGACGATGTGACGGAGGCCGATCTCATATCCTGCGTGGAGTTCAACCACGACGGCGAACTGCTGGCCACTGGGGACAAAGGCGGCAGGGTTGTTATATTTCAGGTAAGTTCCTGTTTTAAGGCGCAGTCTACAGCTAATGTACCTGTCGCTCGCACACTTCCACATTATGAAAGACTAGCGGCCTGTCCCAGCTTCGCATCATCATCATCATCATCATCAGCCCAAAGAAGTCCACTGCTGGACATAGGCCTCCCCTATACATTTCCAGGAAGAACGATTCCGTGCCCTCTCCATCCACCGACCACCCGCGATCCTAACAATGTCGTCAGTCCATCGGGTGGGAGGGCGTCCCACGCTTCGTTTTCCTGTTCGTGGTCGCCATTCGAGGACCTTTATTCCCCATCGGTTATCAGTCCTTCGAGCTATATGACCTGCCCATTGCCACTTCAACCTGCTGATTCTGCGAGCTATGTCGGCTACCTTGGTTCTCCTACGGATTTCCTCATTTCTGATTCTATCTCGTAGTGAAACTCCCAGCATAGCTCTCTCCATAGCCCGTTGAGCGACTTTGAGCTTATTGATGAGGCCAATAGTGAGCGACCACGTCTCAGTTCCATACGTCATCACTGGCAACACACACTGGTTGAAGACTTTCGTCTTGAGGCTCTGCGGTATCTGTGACGAGAAGATGCGGCGTAACTTCCCGAACGCTGCCCATCCGAGTTGGATTCGTCGGCTGACCTCTTTATCGAAGTTGGACCTACCTAGTTGGATCGTCTGACCCAGATACACATAGTGGTCTACAACTTCGATGATATCGCTCCCAACATATACCGGCACGGGTGCGACATGAGCGTTAGACATGATTTTCGTCTTGCTCATGTTCATCTTAAGACCCACCTGTTGGGAGACAATATCGAGGTCTCTGAGCATCGTGCCTAGATCTTCCAGCGATTCCGCCATTATGACTATGTCGTCGGCAAATCGAAGGTGAGTGATGTATTCGCCATTGACGTTGATGCCATACCTATTCCAGGACAGCAGCTTGAAAACATCCTCCAGTGCCGAGGTGAACAGTTTCGGAGAAATTACATCTCCCTGTCTCACCCCTTTTTGCAGTTGGATAGGATCCGTGCTTTGGTCCTGGAGTCGGATAGACATTGTGGCTTTACTGTATAGACATTTCAACACTTCGATATACCGATAGTCAATTTGACATCGCTGGAGTGACCTTAGGACTGCCCAGGTTTCGACTGAATCAAAGGCTTTCTCATAGTCCACAAACGCTAAACAAAGTGGCTGGTTATACTCTTCGGTTTTCTGCATAACCTGCCGGAGCGTGTGGATGTGGTCTATGGTGCTAAAGCCTTTTCGGAACCCGGCTTGTTCGGGAGGCTGGAAGTCGTCAAACCTACGAGCGAGACGATTGGTAACTACTCTCGAAAACAGCTTATAGACATGGCTTAGCAGCGAGATGGGCCTATAATTCTTTAAGAGGGTGTTATCACCTTTCTTAAAGAAAAGTACCACCACGCTCCTGCCCCATGCCTCTGGCGTTGTACCCTCGGAGATAACAGAATTGAATAGCTTCTGAAAGACTTTAAGTAACGGCGTTCCGCCCGCTTTCAGAAGCTCTGTCGTTATTCCGTCTTCTCCCGGTGCCTTGTTGTTCTTAAGCTGCTTGAGAGCCGTTCGGATCTCGTATAGGCTGACGCCCGGGATGTCTTCCGTGTAGTGTCGAGTTAAACGGGCTCTTGTATCGCTAGACGTGCTTGCAGCAGGACTTTGCGATGAGGTGTATAATTGTCCATAGAACTTCTCGAGCTCTCTTAAAACTTCCGGCTTCGAGGAAACGATACTGCCACTATCAGTCTTCAGTTTTGTCAACTGACTTTGCCCAATAGACAGATCTCTTGCGAACACTTTCGAGCCTTTGTTGCGCTCTATCTCGTTTTTAATACAATTTGTATTAAAAAGCCGCAAGTCGTGTCGCATGGACTTGGAGATCTGTTTATTGAGCACGCCGTATATCGACATGTCCACTGAAGACTGCAGTCTCATTTCGCTGCGATCTGCTAGGAGTTTCAGAGTGTGCTCAGAGAGTTTTTGGGGTCTATTTTTGCGTTGAGTCTTATAGTACTTAGACCCAACATCTTGGACAATTTCCACCAGCCCGTTGTTTAAATCGTCCACAGTTTCGCATTCGGTGAGGCATTGGAAGCGATTTTCGAGTTCCAACTGAAAGCTCTCGGGGTTTTGGATTTGAACAGGACTTGGGCGAAGAGTAGACTTCATCAGACGGGACCGTTCAAGCTTAACATTGATATTCAATGAGCCTCTTACCATGCGGTGATCACTTCCGGTTTTCACCCTGTTGATCACAGAGACATCATTGAATATATGTTTCTTGGTCGTCAAAATGAAGTCTATCTCGCGTTTGTGTCCACCGGGGTGAAGCCACGTCCATTTCCTGGACGACCGCTTTTTGAAAAAAGAGTTCATCATGAAGAGTCCCTCTTTCTCCATAAAGTCAGCCAATCGCTGACCCCGTTGGTTCCGCTGTCCAAATCCAAATTGCCCCAGCAATTGCAGCTTCGCATGGGTGGTCATAAATTTTTTGAACATTTTAGGATAAACTTAGACCGTGGGTTCGAGCCTCGCATCTACTTATTTCATACATTTGCACGCGCTTCTCCTTGAGTGAGTGAAATCGCACCCCGCGCGTGAACCGTGGACCCGTAAACATTTTTAATTTCGTCATATCTTTTGAATGGAATGTCCGATTTGAAAAATTTAAGAAGTAATCTATAGGTATTGAAACCGTCTTAATTATGAAATGATTTATTTGGATAAGGATTAATACCAAGGTACAAATAAAGACCCTTTTCTAGCGGAGGCATACAAAAATACAAAAATACAAAGCTTTCCTCTTTATAATATTAGTGTAGATAAGAGTAGTAGAGCTCTTTGTGAAGGGCTCGTCCGGGGAAGTACTACCACCACGCCTTTCTGCCGCCAAGCAGCAATGCTGTGTTTCGGTTTGAAGAGTGTGGTTTCCGGTGTAATTACAGGCACATGAGGTTTAACATCTGTATGCTCAAGTTGATGGACGCAGGGCAGTGTATCGTAGGGCACGTTCCTATCGTGCGTAAATTACGAGGCAATGCTTTGTTATAGGTGATGGTTACCACTTAACATCAGGTGGGCCATCTGCTTGTTCCATCAGCTAGTTGTATAAAAAAAGTATGTATTTAGAAAAATAAGTACCTATATAATCATCTATCTGGTTCCCATAGTACTAGCTATGCTTAGTTCGGGGATACAGTGCTGTGTGGAATGTCCACCAATATATATTTCCTTATTATCTTTTACAGAGAGATCCGGCTTCAAAACAATGTGTGCCCAAAAAAGGAGAGTACAACGTGTACTCAACGTTCCAATCTCACGAGCCAGAATTCGACTACCTCAAGTCGCTAGAGATTGAGGAGAAGATAAACAAAATCAGATGGCTCAAGCGCAAGAATCAGGCGCATTTTTTACTGTCAACTAATGATAAGACTATTAAATTGTGGAAGGTATGTATTGGTCGACCTGGCATAGAATAAGACTCCTCTACCGTGGGTGTTGTAAGAGGCGAATAACAGAACGAACTAACTAGGGTAGGGGTGGCGAACGTTATTGAATTAACATGCCATATATAAAAAAAAAATATTTTATGAGGTCATAGACGTGCCGAATTCCAACTGGTGTCCCACGGGCTGCAGGCCCGGACGGTTATTTAGAACTAGTCTCTGACCGGATCGGGAGGGCGGGCGAAGTAGCGGAGTAGGAGTTTGAACTAAAAATGCAAACCGTTTTGATCTGTGGCGTGCCCAAAATATTGTTAAGCGTGCCATCAATGGCACGCGTTCCATTGGTTCGCCATCCCTAAGCTAGGGAATGGGCAGAGTATACTGAATGGAGAGGGTTCTTCCTGGAAATGTATAGGGAATGCCTATGTCTAGCAGTGGACATCTTAATGTTGATGTTGATGAGATCATCGGTCTTACCTGAGTACTTAACACCAATACTGAAGTCACCAATTCGACTGCCAAGCGTGGTGACTATGCCGACCCCCTCCAAATATGAGGGAGGTGTAGATTATCATCGAAGTTTTGATTCCAATTACCATTTCGAAGATGAAAACATTTGTCCCACCGTGGGATACAAAGCTAAAGCGATCTTCACAAGTCAAAGTCAAAGTCAAAAGGTATTTATTCAATAAAATCACAAGGATCACTTTGAAACGTCTTAAAGCTAGGTGACTCTAGGTGCCAGTTCCACGCAACCAAAGCCTAGAAGAACAGGCAACAAACTTACGGCTTGGTTCCTACCGCTCTTTTGTATGATCCTTGTTACAATGTAAATAATACAATATTGAAGCTATAGTAGCCATAGTAAGTCTTTGCTGCTTAACAGTTTTGTTACAGACAGTACAAAAGATTAGACGACGCGACGCCCACATTGCAAAATGCCGATACACAGCACCCGTTCAATTTTAAAATGTGCGTCATGCACATAAACTCCAATTTATTGGTTGAGTCGGTTTTATTATCATTTGGTGCTGCGTGGTGTCGTTTTAGACCATACATTTTATGACCTAGATGACAAGATTTAGATTGTTTGAGTAGATATAAGTTTTAAGAATCTTAGGAATCAGGAGATCTGAAGGGATGTCTACTGTGCATGGGGATTACATATACCAAGAGGGATTCGGCCCTATGACCGTCTCTTTGATATGATAGTGCGTTAGACCACGATTTATATTACGCTAGATGCCGCCCGCGGTTTCACTCGCGTATTATTGAGTTCGTACCTCGTTTCCGGTAATATTTCAAGATAAAAAGTAGCCTTTAAGCTAATCTAGGATATAAACTGTGTTTAGTATAAGTTTCATAACAACCGGTTCAGTAGTTAGGGCGTGATTATGCCACATACATACATACATAAAATCACGTATGTTTCCCGTAGGGGTAGTCAGAGACCACGAATTTCCACTTTTCACTCTCATAACATTCTTCATACATATGCTCATCGGTTTAGGGTACTCTTGACCTGGCCTTTCTCTAAAATGTACGTTAACTGATCCAGATACGTTCGCTGAGGTCTTCCCCTCCCAACAGTCCCATTCGCACTCGCCACAAACATCTTTATCTTTAACATTTATATTTTAGTAGGAAGTGGGGTAGGACACGATTTCGAAGAGTTGAGTACTAGCTCATTCAAAAAGATGTAATTCTAAATGCCTAGCGCCAGTTTCTAGTTCTTCCTGGAACTCTTTATTTCGAACGTTCGAGGTTCATGTCCAGGTGAATGCAAAACTTGAATCTGGAATGTTCTCAACAGGTTTCCGAGCGAGATAAGCGAGTCACGGGGTACAATACGCGCGAAGAAGGCGGCCGCGTGAGGGACCCCACTCGCATCACACAGCTTCGTGTGCCGACAGTCCGCCCAGCAGAGCTCATGGTCGAAGCTTCTCCAAGGTAACACTACAGAGTAGTAAAGTCAAAGGGTCTTTAAAATAGATGAATCTAGGTGCCAGTTCCAGTCGACCAAAGCCTAGAAGAACAGGTAACAGACTTATGACTTGGTTCCTACCGTTCTTTTGTATGATCCTTGTTACAATTTAATATAATACAATATTGAAGCTCCAGTGTGGTGCCAGTAGAGCTCTTTGTGAAGGGCTCGTCCGAGGAAGTACTACCGCCATGACCTTTTCTGCCACCAAGCATCGTCACTGTGTTTCGGTTCGAAGAGTGTGGTTGCCGGTAAAATTGCAGGCACATACATGGCTTAACATCTATATGTCTCAAGTTGATGGACGCAGGGCAGTGCATCGTAGGGCACGTTCTTATCGTGCGTGACTTACGAGGCAATGCTTTGTTATAGGTGATGGTTACCACTTAATATCAGGTGGGCCATTTGCTTGTTCCATCAACCAAAACCATCTATATTCATTACACAATTGTTTGTTGGTGGATATCGATCTCACAGCCTAGAACGCATAAAGCAAAGCTCCTATCAACTGATCTATGAAGGCTGTCCTTTAATAACATGTCAGTGTAATACTGCGCGCACGTGCGTCATATGATTTCACAAAAGATAACAGTGGCAATAATATCCAATTGAACTGATTTGCTTCTTGAACGTGATAAACGTAGAAATTTATTTGCACTGATTACGTAACTCGCTTATTGGATTTTAGTGAGAAAAATAATAAAAAATAATTAATTATTAGAGAGGTAGTGTGTCAACAAATTACGGTATCATTATTCAAATATGATAAGCCGTATTCGATGATGCTTGATAACATTGATAAATGTAATATTTGGGTGCAATATATTAACACTTGACCTTATTATCTTAGAGTACCTGTTGTTGTTGGAATTGATAATACAACATGTAACATAATACCCCTATAAGGCCAAAGACCAAATGATCAAACTAAGCACTAGAATACTTTGACGTGTGCAAAGTTTAAATACATCGTTTTCGAAAACCCCAAAAAATCCATTGGTGCACGACCGGATTCGCACCTACGACCTTACGATCGGAGGGGTCAATCCCACTAGACCGCCGGTGCTCTTTTCTATTTTGATTGTGTTCTATTTTTATTTTTATTTATACAAATAGCTGATGGAACAAGCAGATGGCCCACCTGATGTTAAGTGGTAACCATCACAAAGCATTGCCTCGTAAGTCACGCACGATGGGAACGTGCCCTACAATGCACTGCCCTGCGTCCATAAACTTGTGGCATACAGATGTTCAGCCTCATGTGCCTGTAATTACACCGGCAACCACACTCTTCAAACCGAAACACAGCGACGCTGCTTGGCGGCAGCAAAAGCCGTGGTGGTACTACTTCCCCAGACGAGCCCTTCACAAAGAGCTCTACTACTCTTGTGTTTCTTATCTTTGTATTCCTCGAAACAAAAGGTTGAAATAAATATCCTTTTTCCAGGCGGATTTTCGCAAACGCTCACACGTACCATATAAACTCGATATCCCTGAACTCGGACCAGGAGACTTACTTATCCGCCGATGACCTTCGCATCAACCTGTGGCACCTCGAGATCACAGACCAGAGCTTCAACATCGTCGACATCAAGCCGGCTAACATGGAGGAGCTCACTGAGGTACCTACCAAGGCCCTTTTTTTTAATAATAATAATAGTTTATTTTTCAAAAATAGGACATACATTACATTTAATTACAGGACAACATTAGGTTAAACACCTGAGTTGTGTCGCAAGTTTGCCTTATCCATATTCCCTGCCATTGGTATATGGGCAATTCGGCTTTCGAGATATTGCTATGACGTTATGCCACGTTGATAGCAATTCGTCCGTTTTTGGTATTATTAAGTAATCGGTGGCTATGACGCTGAAAAAGAAGCAGAGGCTCAAATTATTTTTCAACTAAACTATAACAAATTTAGATGTGGCAAAATAGCCTAGGCTATGGATTGACTTGGAGGAAACTTGACTGTTTTATAGCGTCTCCATGGAGTATACTTGTCACTGTCACTTTCATGCCAACGAAAAGAGACAGCAACAGACTTATCGGTCTGATAAGCTAATGGAGCGCTCAACGTCCAATATGAATAAGAGGGTAACACTTAAAACTTACAAATAGTATATTGGGCTTATACAAGGGACTAAAATTATCCATTATATTCGAGGTAGTTTAACTACCGGGGCTGACAACTAACAAACAACTTCACGCTCGCACGTTTCGACATGTTGAGAGATATAAAATCACTGAACTCATTTTCGAAAAATCGCAATCAACCATTTTGTGTGCAATCACATTGTACACAGTTTAGTAAAAATTTTATTTTGATCGATACACGTTTTCCTACTTAAAAGTTAGCATAAGTACGAAAACTAGTAAAGTAATAAAGTAAGTTTATTTTTTGAGGACAGTATGGGATAGTAGTTGGAGATGAGAATGTTGAGATGGATGTGTGGTGTGACGAGAATGGATAAGATAAGGAATGACTTTATTAGGGGCAGTTTGAAGTGGCGCCAGTGACTGAAAAGATAAGGAGTAATAGGTTAGCGTGGTATGGGCATGTTATGTGAAGGGAAGAATGTCATGTAACGAGAAGAATGCTAGGGATGAATGTGGATGGATATAGGAGTAGAGGCAGGCCAAAGAAAAGATGGATGGACTGCGTGAAAGAGGACATGATTAAGAAAGGAGTGATGGCTGAGATGACTGCTGATAGAGGAGAGTGGAGGGAAAAAAACTGTTGTGCCGACCCCACATGAAGTGGGATAAGGGCAGGAAAATGATGAGTATGGGATAGTAGTTATTACAACAGTAAAAATAGTACAATAAACGAATGTGTCCAAATCCAATAACGTTCATTTTGTGTATCTTCGAAAACCTGTAATTAACTAGATAAAGACTTAAAATAATTTTAATCCCTGTTTATCATTACTCCTTTGGGTTTATGCTAATGAAATTACATACTGACCATCTTTTTCGTCTATTTCAGGTTATAACTGCAGCGGAGTTCCATCCGACTGAATGCAATCTCTTTGTATATTCTAGTAGTAAGGGTAAGCTCAGTTTTTTTGAATATTTTTATTAAAACGAGCCAGATTGCACACGAAACTTTACTGACATGGGTTATGATTGTACCATAGGTGAATGAGTGACAATGTTCATGAAATTCGAAAATTTGAGATATTATCCAATTAGCTAGATCATCCTTCATGTATATCGGACCTTTAGTCATAACCACCTTACTTAAAAAAGTTATAAAATTCTACGTTTTTAAAAATGTGTCCCCTTCTGTCACTATTTCTCACCCATTGGTAAGAAATGGCAATAGTTTTAAGCATTGCTTTTTTTTTTTTTAAGTGGTAACCATCACCTATAACAAAGCATTGCCTCGTAAGTCACGCACGATAGGAACGTGCCCTACGATGCACAGCCTTGCGTCCATCAACTTGAGGCATACAGATATTAAGCCTCATGTGCCTGTAATTACACCGGCAACCACACTCTTCAAACCGAAACACAGCGTTGCTGCTTGGCGGCAGAAAAAGGCGTGGTGGTAGTACTTCCCCGGACGAACCCTTCACAAAGAGCTCTACTACTCTTAAAACTCTCTTCTTTTGACAGATTATTATAAGTAAGGTTTTAAATGTGGATACAGGATCCCAATCCAAGATACATAACTTCTGCCATTCAAATGTAAACCTTTGCCTATACATTTAAGGTACAATACGTCTGTGTGATATGCGCGCTGCGGCGCTGTGCGACCGGCACGCTAAACTCTTCGAGGAGCCGGAGGACCCGCACGCGCGTTCCTTCTTCTCCGAGATCATATCCTCAATTAGCGACGTGAAGCTCAGCAACTCTGGCAGGTGAGGATATTAGAAACTAATTAATTCTAACCTTAGCAGCCCGAAGGCAAAATACTTCTGCCGTAGCGACGTCTTCTCCGTGATCATATAAATAATTCATTGTATAAAGCATGCCTCCGTCGCAGCGCGTACGAGGGCCAATGCCAATGTTGTTTGAGAGTGCGCTCAGTTTTTGTTATTGTGTGATAGATTAATCGAGAACCTAGTGGTTAGACAAATTTTTTGTAAGACTAAACCACTACTGTAATAATATTTAAGTAACTTTGTATCCAATAAATAAATAAATATCCTCAATTAGCGACGTGAAGCTCGGTGAGGATATTAGAAACTAAATTGTACCTCGATAGAAGGCAAAATACGACATCTTATCCTCTATTAGAGGCATCAAGCAGAGAAACTCTGGCTCATAAGGATATTAGAAACTAAATCTTACCTCCATTACTAAAAATACATCTGCTTGTTCGACAACGTTGAGATCATAATCCTATACTAGCGGCGTTAAGCTCAGCCTCTCAGACAGGTGAGGTTATTAGAACCCTCTACTAGAGACGTTAAGTTCAGCCACTCTGACAGGTATACGACAGGGTATTAGAAAAAGGCAAAATACGTTTGTCTATGCGTCAACATCTCATTAATTAAGATCTCTGAAAAAATTCTTTATCAACGATATGAAGCTCGGCTCAGCTACTATGGCAGGTTATATTAGAAACAAAACCTTGCCTCATGAAACTCTTGGGTTTCATGATCGGCCAATAAATCGTATTTGACTTCTTGAAATAGATGTTCCGTGCGGTCGAAACTTTGGGAAACGAATTCGGGACTCATTTCGTTCTTAACCACGTTCTATTTGGTGGAAGTTTTACTGCAAAGTCCTGTCTCTTTGTTGATTACGTACATTCTACTGCATGTTGTCTGACACATTCTTCTCATTCCAGATATATGATGTCAAGAGACTACCTAGGTTTAAAAGTTTGGGATCTCCGCATGGAAACGAAGCCAGTGGAGACATACCCCGTACATGAGTATCTGCGCTCAAAGCTATGTTCCTTGTACGAGAACGACTGCATCTTCGATAAGTTTGAGTGCTGCTGGAGTGGGGACGATCAGAGGCTCATGACTGGCTCTTATAATGGATTCTTTAGGTGAGGACCAACATTCTTTGTATTTGAGACTTTATGATAAAACTGCTTTTTAAGACTTTATTTTGTCTGTCACTACTTTGCCTGTGTTGTGATCTCATATAACTCCTATAATATTCTAAATATCTTTCGTTTTGAACGTAATATGTCGTATCCAAATATCCGTATGTAAAGATCGCGTTCTATTATAATTTTACTAAGAAAAGCATCACAATCGCTTCGTTTGAGATCAGTCCTTATAAATATTCTTACTCATGTTCATACTCGAATTGGTTATTGCAATTATTATGTTACATGGTAAGGCATTTATTTGAACACAAATTGAGTGAGCCAAGTTTTGAAATATAAAACTAGCCGTTATGATTGATATTGTAAACTAAAATTTACTCTTTGACATTATCTCAAAATCATGACAGAAGATAATAAATGACATGACTGTGCAGGATGCACACCTCTGTTGCTGGATTGGAAGGCAGAGTCTTCAAGAGAAAGATTTCTTCTTCTATTCGGAACTTTTTATTGAGATGTTTTCACTTCAGAAGTCGGACGGTACATGCTATCTTACTAAACAAGCTGCGTATTTATATCAAATTACTATTAAATAAAGCTGAGCTCTGATTGGCTGACCAATCACAATCGAGCTATTTCAACCAATCAGAAAAGGTTTCGTAATCTATTCTTAACTATTTGCTATTAGACAAAAATCAACCTTATAACTATGTAACATAAGGTTCTTATTACTATGCTATGTATTATTTCTGGAATAATCTAAGCCCTATCTAGAATGTTCTAATAACTGGAATGTTCTACTTATACTATTTTATGTTCTATCTAGAAGGTTCTTAACACATGAATGATCTTTAACGCTATTTAACATAATATCTAGAAACTTCTTAACACTAGAATATTCCGTATGCTATCGTATACGTAAACTACGTCTATTTTGTAATGTTGTCCTGCACAATGACAATAAAGATTATTCTGATTCTGAAGATTTATTAGTTTTCTGACATTTTGGGAAGCAACATAGCTTTTAAATTTTAATTGTTTTTCTAGTGTTATTTTGAGTTGTGTAATTTCGGTGGTATTTTAACCAACATATTAACTTGAGATCTTAGCACTAAGTGTAAGCATTTTGAATGAAAGTGTTTTATGTGATATCCTGATTTGACCGAAAATAATTCGAATGCTTTGAAGAAAACCGCCACCATTTTCTTCAAATGACGGCCGACTTGAGTAAAAAGTATTAAATACAAATTACTTGACACTGGCAAGATTGTCTGTCGAATGACGGGCCATAAATAGCGAAGAGAAAAAAAATATATTATTAATACAATACAATACAAAATCATTTATCAATTAAAAGTAAGTAAGTGACATAAATTGGCCGTCACTCAGCTTATATGCTATAGCAGCATACGCTAGTCTTCCGTGACATCAGTACGCGACAGCGCAGCAACTGCGACACCTCTCTCTCTCTCGTCGTGTCACTAGTTTCTTTCGAAACAGTGTGGTGAAAGGATTTTAAGTGCGCCTCAAGAGGCTTCTTTCGAGCACTTGACACATGTTATAGAACTTTTTAGGTTCTACGACATGCCGGTTTCCTCACGATGTTTTCCTTCACCGTTTGAGAGTACTGGCATTGCGCACATAAATTTTTGAACAGATATAAACTCATTTTTGCTCGACCGGTTTCGAACCCACGACATTAGGATCGGAAGGCGGGGCCGCTACCACTAGACCACCAGTGCTCTACGTGATGGTTATCACTTAGTATTAGGTAAGCCATACACTTGATCCATCAGTAGAAGTGTTAAAAAACCCCAAAGTAAGTCGCTGTCACTGCGACACCCATGTCTTCGTTACAGTTATTAGGTGTAAGAAGATAATATAATGAATGTTGCAGAGTGTTCGAGCGCGGCATGGTGGGCGGGCGGCGCGGCGAGCTCACGCTGGAGGCGTCGCGCGACGCGGCCGCGCGCCCGCGCCAGCCGCTGCGCGCGCGCCGCGTCGCCGCCACCGCCAAGAGGAAGAAGGTACGCTGACAATCTATAGTGCTGGACTAATTACAGGCACATGAGGCTTAATATCTGTATGCCTCAAGTTGATGGACGCAGGGCAGTGCATCGTAGGGCACGTTCCTATCGTGCGTGACTTACGAGGCAATGCTTTGTTATAGGTGATGGTTACCACTTAACATCATGTGGGCCATCTGCTTGTTTCATCAACTAGTTGTATAATAAAAAAAAAAACTTTCCACACTCCACTATCTAGCCCCGAACTAAGCCAAAGCTCCTAATATGGGAAACCAGATAGCTGATATAATACATATATGCTTTTTTTTTGTAAATACATACTTATAATTTATAACAACACCCGGACAGAGAACAAACATCTATGTTCATCACACAAATGTTTGTTCTCGATGGGGATCGAACCCATGGCCTACGGCGCAGAAGGCAGAGCTACTACCAACTGAGCTGTGAAGGCTGTCAAATCACTGCACGACCTGAGACCACTGTGATCTCTCTCTCTTGTCGTGTCACTAGTTTCTTTCGAAACAGTGTGGTGAAAGGACTTTGAGTGCGCCTCAAGAGGCTCCTTTCGAGCGCTTGAAACATGTCGTAGAACTTTTTAGGTTCTACGACATGCCGGTTTCCTCACGATGTTTTCCTTCACCGTTTGAGAGTACTGGCATTGTGCACATACATTTTTGAACAGAAAAACTCATCGGTGCACGACCGGTTTCGAACCCACGACCTTAGGATCGCAAGGCGGGTCTGCGAGCTATTCTGGCGTGCGCTGCCAAAACCGCTAGAGTTACACATATGTACTACGCCACGCTAATATAAGCTACTCGAAATACTAATCCTGCGCAGTCGAAGTCGCGGGCAACAGCTAGTTAATAATAGTTTTTTTTTCTTTATTATTTATTTGATACTTATATTAACTTTTGTCCCCAGGACGAAATAAGCGTCGACTGCCTAGACTTCAACAAGAAAATCCTGCACACAGCCTGGCATCCCCACGAAAGCATCATAGCTGTAGCGGCCACCAACAATCTCTTCATATTCCAGGATAAGTTCTAACGATCGCTACCGCGTGCGCCGATCGCGTTCTCGCATCTATAGTCCGACCTTACCGCCTTAGGCCTTCCATCTACAATCTACTAACTAGAACGCTTACTACACTCAAGAGCAACCATTTCGAATCACTGCATCCACAATCTTGGAATAGAACTGCTTTACTACACTCAAGAGCAATAATGTCAGCCATAATCCTGATATGGAACGCCTTTACTACACTCAAGAGCAATAATATCATCCATAATCCTGATATGGAACGCCTTTACTACACTCAAGAGCAATAATTTCGATTCACATCTGCCATCTTGATTAATATTTCGGGGTCTACGAGTTTATGAAAAGGATACATTTAAGACCAATAAATTCGATTCGCATAGCAATATTTCAGGCTAGGGGCCGCTTTCACAATGATCACTAATGGTGTATAACGAGCCACCAATCACATTTAGGAAGCTAATCCCGATTTATCTTGAGACTTCTTCACAAGAAAAAATAAACAACTTATCATGATTAGCGAACTGACAGACGTTGGAAATGATGTTTTCTCTAATTATGTTTGGTTTGGTAAACGTGTAAATACAATTAAATCGGATCTATCGGCCTAAGGCCTCTAAGGAGTCGCTGAGGTTGCCACTATTCAATAATATTTGTTTATTGAATAGTGGTGTAATGTGGTTTATTGAAATGAACAGGCGTTCTTAGTTTCGAGGTAGCTGGGTATGTGAGCCGGATTCATTGCTCTCGAGTGTATAATGGCTGATTTATCTTGTATTTTCACTGAAAACGGGATTTGTCATTTTCTGCGGCCGTTACTTTGTTAAATGCGTTACGATCATAGGTAGATCTTGAAATCTTTTCTGAGATTTTAGTTTTTCTTGTGTTAATATCTAATTGTATGCTCCGTTTTAAGAGAAAATTATGTTCAGAACCGTGATAGTTTGAAAATATCTTGTCATCGACATGAAAGTGACTTAACCAATTATGAATAAGGCCCTTAGTTGTAAACAAAGAAATTACAAGGGTGATGCTTCGAACCTGTATAGTTCGCGTCATATAAAAAGAGCGTTTAAGGCGAAGACAACTGCTAATGTACCTCTCGCTCGAACATTTTGAAAGAAAAATCGCTAAATAAGTTTCATCACAAAAACCATTTAGATCAAATCAAGTTATCCTTAAAAGTTAGCGAGGTTGGAACAGTAGTAGTGTGAGTAGGTAGGAAGTGGTACATTAGCAGTAGTCTTTGCCTTAAGGCGAATACAAGAGCTAATGTGACTCTCGCTCGCACGTTTCGACATGTTGAAATATATAAAATCACTAGACTCATTTTCGAAAAATCGCAATCAACCATTTTGTGTGCAATCACATTGCACACAGTTTAGTAAAAAAATCATTTTGATCGATCCATGTTTTCCTACTCAAAAGTTTGCTTTACTAGTTTTCGTACATAAGCAAACTAAAAAAGAGAGGTAGTAGGAAATTTTAGCGTACGAAAACTTGTATCGATCCAAATGAAATTTTTCCTAAACTGTGTGCAGCGTGATTGCACACAAAATGGTTGATTACAATTTTTCGAAAATGAGTTTAGTGATTTTATATATTTCCACATGTCGAAACGTGCGAGCGAGAGTCACATTAGCTCTTGTATTCGCCTTAAGGCAAAGACTACTGCTAATGTACCTCTTCGTACCTACTCACACTACTACTCCTCTTACCTCGCAAACTTTTAAGAAGGATAACTTGATTGGATCTAAATTATATTTGATATGAAACTTATTTAGCGATTTTTCTTTCAAAATACATCGTCGTATTTGGGAACGTGAATAGCTATGTAAAGTGTCACTATTAGACCTGTTGTTTTTTTATATGAAGTTGGAAATCACGTCTTTTATAAGCTGTTCCCAGTTTCTGCAATTCTATTTTAACACATTCAGAATCTTTTCCGATGGGAAACGTCAGTTTCTGTCCTTTTTGTTTATAATCATACAAATCAAGAGAGACAAATTCTGACGTTTACGACCGGAAACGTTTCAGAATGTTTTAAAATAGCCATAAAACTAGAAGACTGTCCGCCGGTTTCTGAAAGCCCGATCAAAACTAATCGGATGTCAAGTCACTTGCTATCTCTATCTTATTCCATGTAATAGCTGAAATGGCGACTGACTTGACATCCGATTAGTTTTGATGGAGCTTTCAGAAACCGGCGGTGTGTTGAAGTTTTGGTACCATTTCGACAATCTGATTCCTTGTGATGTGTTCAAGTTTTTGTTTTTGACGCCGGCCTATTAACAAAGGTAACCTCAAAATGATACATTATTACAGTTTTCGGTCGCTAAAATATGATTTTAGGGACCCTCTTGCTATTTCTAAGTGCATATTCAATTATTTCTTTTTATCTTTTTCTATATTTTTCACATGTTACAAGTCTAAAACCTACTAACTTTGAAAATCCGAGATTTAAAATGAAGGTTTCATCACCGAATAGTTACCAAATAGAAAATAGAATCACGCCTGAGGTTTCGGCCGATCATTAAGTTATTTTAAAAGTTAGCTGTCAGTAAAATAACTTACCTTAAATGTTATTTCTTTGTTTTGGGATAATTATGAACGTGTCTCTTTTTAAATCTCTTTTCTTCCCTTATAAACTTAAATTCTATTTCCAAATACACTAAGCTAAAATCTTCCTTGGGGTAATAAATGAGTGACTATCCAAATTTCATTGTTTGGCATTTTGATGATTTTGGCTTTTATAAAAAATCTTTTGCACAATCATTGCAATATCTTCCTCTAAAGTCAAAGTCAAAAGATATTTATTCAATAAAATCACAAGGATCACTTTGAAACGTCTTAAAGCTAGGTGCCAGTTCCACGCGACCAAAGCCTAGGTAACAAACTTCTCTAGAATTTCATTTCATATTTCGAAAATACTGACAGCGTACACGTTCGTAATAATGCAATTTAGGCTTGCGTATTGTTGTATGGGCTACATACAAAATTGTTGTAAACAGATTTTTTTGATGCTCACTCATTAAATGTAGCCAATTTGACTTCTTTGTTGACTCATACAACATACGGTAGGTAAGGATCCCGTTATACTGATAATTATTATACTTTCATATTAAGGTTCTAAGCGGTTAAGTATTTATTGTTTAATAACGCGTGGCGAACGCGAACTTATCCACAATATGAGATTAGTTAGGTATAACAAAATGGTGTCAATATACGACTGAAAAAAACGATTTTTGTTTAAATTGTACGGAACACTATTCATGAAACCCTTATATCAATAGTTTTTATGACACGACGATTTAATTAATCAATTATCTGTATTGTTGAGAAATTCCGTACTTTTGTAACAGAAATCGTACTTATAAAAGATTGGTATTAGAAAACTTAGAAAACTCGATATATATCGTGTAACAGAGAAGTCCATAGATGATTGTAAGTTTATAAGTTTATTGCTAGACCTCTGTAAGAAATAACCGCAAGATACAACCTTTGAAATACCAGAATTCCATACATTACAATCCGGGCTCTTCGTTGAGTGCGATTCAAAGGTTACAAGATTATTGTGTGGAGTTTAGAATTCAGTTGGACTTTTTTGTAACTCCAATTTGCTTTAGACAAGTGGCATTCGACATCGGTACTGCGATAAGCTGAAAGATCTTTGTTCAAGGCAGATTTTGCTAATTGTGATCATTATCTCAACCACATACGTATATGAGCCGGCGACCTTTGTGCGTTCGTGCCTTAATGTGTGTTTTGTTATTTTATTTATTATGTATGTACACTTTTTTAAGTCTTTGTGATTGTTTTTTTTTTTATGAATTCGAAGGCATTCTGTTAGATGTATGTTAGTGCTTTCGGTTATGAGAGTTGCCAGTCTTGATATGATAGGAAACTGCAAAATGTACCCTAAAAATGTACCCTAAACATGCACCCTAAAAATGTACCTTAAGTTTTCGATTTCAGATTTCAATGAATTTTTTTATAGGTTTTACAACTATCGGACATACGTGCGGTTTCTGAAAGCTCGATCAAATCTAATCGGATGTCAAATCACTCGCTATTTCAGCTATTACATCGAATTAGATAGAGCAAGTGACTTGACATGCGATTAGTTTTGATCGGGCTTTCAGAAGCCGGCCGTTGGTGTAAGAAAAAGTATTTTTTACATTCAATTTGAGTAACAGTTTCGTTTTGAAAGTTTGCACAAGGCACTTTGATTAGCTGAACTACCTTTCGAATTAGCAATTTTCAGCGTTCTACAGACGTAATGCTATCTATTAAACAAAACTAGTGTAAACGTACTTTTTGATATTTTCCCGATACGTATACGGAGCAGGAGACTTATATCAATTTAATTTCTATATTTATGTTTGTTTGAATTCAATTGAATCAAAAAAATATTTGTCTTAACGCCTATTTCATGATTTCTAAGTAACGCTATTAGTCAAGTAAAAATATACCCGTCTTTGCTAAATTAAATATTGATGGACTTTCCACACAGCACTATCTAGCCCCAAACTAAGCCACGCATGTAATATGGGAATCAGATAGCTGATATAATAGGTACTTAAATACTTTTTTGAAATACATATAATTATATAACAACACCCAGACAGACAACAAACATCTATGTTCGTTACACAAATATTTGTTCTCGGTGGGGATCGAACCCACGGCGGCCTACAGCGCAGAAGGCAGGGCTACTACCAACTGAGCTGTGAAGGCTGCCAAAAAGACGAAGACTGTAGAGAACTGAAAGCTAAACTGTAGAGACTGTAGAAGGTTGTAGAGACGGAAATATTTTTATCCGATGAATAGTGTAACTGAGAGGTAGTAAAATAGGCACTTTAATGTCAAGGCTGGTGAAACACTCTTCTATTCCATCTAGGGATAAAATGGGCATACAATACTTACAAAAATGAAATTTCGATTGTGATTTTAGTTCTTTTTACTATAAGAAAAAGCTTGGAACTGTATGGTTAAAAAATAAAATGTAAATAGCGAACGAATGATGGCCTGAATAAGTATAGGATATTGTCACAACACATTGTATAGTTATTATATATTTGTACTATGTAAAGCGTATAAGGTGAAATTATGTTCAATAAGAAATATTTGAAATGAACTTTTTTGAAAACATGTTTTTTTTGGTTTATTTAAACATTATTGATTATCGACATTGTTAATGTTTAAATCTATGAGTTTTTAAATGTTAACTTATCAGTCGTGCGGCCATATTGCTAAACTAGATCTTTAAAAAATAAAGCCTTGCCCAAACTCACGCCGAGAAGTCTTGCCGAGATGTCGTTGAGAGCTTGGCTTGAAATTACGACGTAATTATTTAGTTTTGCAAATGGCTGCTCGAATTATAGGTTCTTACAGTTCAGTGTGCTTTAATCCGCTCTAACAGGCACTTCCATTATTTTGTGTCGTTAATGAACAATCTCCTTAACATTTTTTTATAATAATGTTGATCGATTTTGTATAGGATTCGTGTTAAGTTTTAGTTATTTTCTCCAGTTTGTTCTCGCAATGTAAGGGGGCCGCGTCAATTCCTCACGCCGCCGATACAACGCTGCTCGCGAAACGTAATTGTAAGTGAAATGTGTGATAATTAAATTATGCCTTGCAGCTTAACACCTCACCTTATAAGTACAAAATCGCTTATAAGTCGAGGTATTTTTGTGTAAAATTTGCTTGTGAAGCAATAATAGTGATAGGAATTGACTGTCCCCTAGAGATATCAATGTAAAATATCGAAACGTTGTAGTGTAAAGACATGTGTGTACAGCGTGAAAGGGGCGTGCGTGCGTGACGCGAGAATGAGTAAATTTAAGTCTAGTTGTAATAGTTAGGCAAAAAAATCTGCGCGCGTACAGAAATGTTTTTTCCTGCTCGAGGGATCAACGGAGTTGCTTGATATGTGATATGTCGCAATAAGCGGTGAATGGACTTGTGTGGACGTGTTCGTCGGACCTCGGGATATTGTTGACAACGAATTGAGCTGTTGGTGTGAGAACGCCCGCGCTACTGCCTTGAGCTTCGTCTGATCTAAACTACACGGTGCGTTTCAGCTGTATTCAAGGATTTGTTTATTTAGACGCGTTGTTTTGACATTTGTCAAATAAGCCAAAATAAAAAAGCTACGATTCTTGAATTCAGCCATAGCGATTCATCTCAAAAACGACATCGGCTAGATCTTTTTAGCTAGCTGAAATTGATGCTGAGCAACGTTCGTGCATTCTTGATCGGCAAGAGTGTGAGAGGGGCTTTATAAGCGACTACGCGCGGAAAAATACATAAATATGATTAAAAAAAAATTGTAGAAATATGTCGGGTTAAAGAATATTACTGAGCGCGTGTAAATGTAAGTAAAGCGTGTGCCACACTCGCGCTGTCGATAGTTCAAGACGGGATCATTTTTGTCGAATTTCGCGGCGTTAATGTGGATACACTTAATATCGGTTGTTGAAATTGTAGGGCCATTGTAATGTAACTTCAAAAACATATCTTTGAAAAGAGTGAATTTTCTCAAGTTTTGCTACAATTTTTGAAAATGTGCCATGGAGGCGAGAGCGCGGGCGCCTCACGCGTATGGGTGTAATGTTGTTGTTGAATCCAAAATATTTCCTATAATATAAATTTTTATATCTGAATTTTGCTTTTATTTTAATTTAGTCATAAGAACCCTATGCTTAGCACTCAGATGTTTTAGTAGATCGATTAAAAAGTATAGTTTGGCAAAATAGTCTTCAAAATGACAAGGGCGCCACTTCCCATACATTTTTGACGTTCACTCACATGCGGTTTTGCTTGCATCTATGCGAAATACCCTTATGTCAAACTAGTTCTTTTTCTAGACTGTTTTGCCAAGTTGTGTCAAATAGGATCGAAATAAGGTGCTCAAGCTTAGAAGAGTACTAAGGAAGGAAGAAAAAGAAAGGAAGGTAGGCTTAGTAAGCTGAATACGGTGTTTTTTTATACTACTAGCTGATGGAACAAGCAGATGGCCCACCTGATGTTAAGTGGTAACCATCACCTATAACAAAGCATTGCTTCGTAAGTCACGTACGATAGGAACGTGCCCTACGATGCACTGCCCTGCGTCTGTCAACTTGAGGCATACAGATGTTAAGCCTCATGTGCCTGTAATTACACCGGCAACCACACTCTTCAAACAGAAACACAGCAGCGCTGCTTGTACTACAGTACTTCCCCGTACGAGCCCTTCACAAAGAGCTCTACTAGGTAGGTACTCTTGTTACTGATACCTTGCATTAGGTATTTTATTAATTATTTACAGTCGTGTCCGAAATAGGTACGATATAAACGTGCTCTACGATGCACTGCCCTGCGTCTATCTACTTGAGGTATAGAGATCTCATGTGCCTGTCAATTCACCGGTAAAACCCTTCTAACTGTGATCGTTTAAAATTTTGTTCTAATTTAGGTGTCTCTGCCGCAGAAGGACAAATAAGCAAAATCCCTGAATAGCAAAATCCCAGATTACCTAGCAGAAGGACTGATTCAAGGCCGATAATGTTCTGTGGTGCAAAAAATATAAATAAAAAAAAAGCCTTCATTTCTACCTACTATTACCTACTTACTTTACATTATAATTATGATATCTATTCTAAAACGGTTTAGGTAGTTACTGCTGTTTCTATGTATGTGATGTATGGAACCTATATGTATGAAACTAAACGCTTTCGTCTTCGGTAGAAGTCGCCTCGTCGGCGTAGGCCTCCCCCAAATTTCTCCACTGGTCTCTTTCTCGCAAAAAATATACAAACCATATATTATCCTTTTATCAACTTTATACCTTGTACGTAGCACAAAACAAAAGTTTAATCAGTAAATCTTGCTGCCTCCCGGACCTCGACACCGAGTAGACATAATCCTGTATTCACATAATCCTGTTTAAATTTTATCATCGAATTAAAGTTAATTTGTACTACAATAAATCGAACGAAGTATTCGGAGAACAGAAGTAATCAGGAGTGCGCAAGAGTCACCATCGCGTCATATCGGCGCCATTACTGATCGTGAAGCAGCCATTTTGCTTGAGCGGCAAACGCGCCAATCAGCGACAAGCCACACCCTCCGCCTGCAAGTGTTGCCTGCTGGTTAGTTCAATACAACCCGCCGCCTACAAACCTTGCCTAAACACCACTTTCGCTTTATGTGAGCCTGGTAGCTGAACTAAAAGACATCGCGTCCCCACAGCCTTGGACACATGGCCTTGTGTTAAATAAGTAACATCTACTTGTGTTTTGTGTTGCTAACTTCTCTCACTGCTTGCCTGGTACATCGCTGTGTTAAAGTATTAATACTTTCAAATAACATTTTACGAATTGTTAATTACCTATTCAATTTTATTTTTGTTTTCTGTGTGGGTTTGTTTGTACCTACTTCTGCCTTTATGCAAATCTGTCCTGCTATTCAGGGATTTTGCTTATCTGAACTTCTGCTGCAAAGAATTTATTTAAGGACTTTTTTAATAATTAAAAACCATATATCGTAAAAAATGTTTATTACATAAATACCCTCATCGTATTGGTATTTATTACGACACATACTAATACCTAATGCAATACTTCGTTCTAAATAATAATACACACACAAAAATATTGTCTTTAAAATGCTATTTCTAATTAAGGACGTATAAGTACCTATATCACTCACTGGATTAAAATGCCGAATCAAGTTTCACAGACGACAAACTCCCTCTTACATATTTTTTTAATCGAATGTTTAATATAACAATTTACTAATCGAATATAAAATTAACAACTACAAACACCTATCCCTACCTTAAAAGATTATTTTTGTAAAGCGTTCAGTTTGTCGACTGTAAAAACTTTTCTGTAGGTTAAGTTAGTCTAGGGGCCTTCAGGCGGCCTAAAATCTGTCACCGGGCCACAACTTAACACGAACTTGACCTAATTTAATTCTAAGCTATTTACAGACTACCCGACAGAGCACTGCTCTTAAAATTTACGTTACACAACTAATATCGATACAATAATAATCGATGTAATTATAATCGGTCTTATAAATATCACGTTTAACCAAATCATAACTCAATTCTTGTCAAAGTCATAAAAGTAACTAAGAAGTCGACTTCACTACTTTTAAAACAATCGGTAGGTAGGCCTACTTTATTGCACTTTGCCTAGTTTATAAACAGCACCATTCTTGCCTAGTTATTAAAATGTTCAAATTTAGTCTTTAGAACTACCCTCATTACGTCTTCCTTAATTTTAGTCGCAGTAAAACTAAGCCAAGGGTTATAAAGATCCAAACTATAGTGACAATGAAACCTGTGTACACGTCAGGTTCTGTTATAGAGGAGCCTTTTTCGAAGAGGTCTCGTAGAGATTTCGAGGGTATAGTGAAAGGTAGCAGTAGCGCTATGAAACGTAGACCCGCGGACATCCCTTCGAGTGGCCATAAGATACCTGGAAAGATAGAAGTATTTTTATAAATTATTTTTTAAATCTAACACCAGTTTTCAACGTTCTAAATTTTATCATCATTATGTAATACAATAATTATAGTTCGTGGCTGCCATTCAAAAACCACGAAGTGGTTCTTGAATGGCACCACGAAGTGGTTCTACGAGCGATATGATCTGCCCAGTGCCACTTACTTAATTACATCATTATCAGCCTGAAGAAGGTTCCTGCTGGACTGTTCCCCCACAAGTTTTCAGAAAGCAGGTACTGTGGTGTTTGACCATAGACGATGCCATAGACTATAATGCATAGATATAGTAACTACCGTCTTAATGTGGGTAGATAATTATGTCAAAAGCGTCTTGAGTAATAATGTTCTGTGGTCAGAAGGTTCCTGCTGGACATGTTCTCCCACACGTTTTCAGGAAGCAGGTACTGTGGTGTTTGACCATAGACGATGCCATAGACTATAATGCATAGATATAGTAACTACCGTCTTAATGTGGGTAGATAATTATGTCAAAAGCGTCTTGAGTAATAATGTTCTGTGGTCAGAAGGTTCCTGCTGGACATGTTCTCCTACACGTTTTCAGGAAGCAGGTACTGTGGTGTTTGACCATAGACGATGCCATAGACTATAATGCATAGATATAGTAACTACCGTCTTAATGTGGGTAGATAATTATGTCAAAAGCGTCTTGAGTAATAATGTTCTGTGGTCAGAAGGTTCCTGCTGGACTGTTCCCCCACAAGTTTTCAGAAAGCAGGTACTGTGGTGTTTGACCATAGACGATGCCATAGACTATAATGCATAGATATAGTAACTACCGTCTTAATGTGGGTAGATAATTATGTCAAAAGCGTCTTGAGTAATAATGTTCTGTGGTCAGAAGGTTCCTGCTGGACATGTTCTCCCACACGTTTTCAGGAAGCAGGTACTGTGGTGTTTGACCATAGACGATGCCATAGACTATAATGCATAGATATAGTAACTACCGCCTTAATGTGGGTAGATATGTCAAAAGCGTCTTGAGTAATAATGTTCCGTGGTCAGAAGTGTGTAAAAAAAAAAACAATCAGCTATTCCCAAGCCACGATGTTTTAATTGCTAAACCCGATATTTTCCAGATACAATGAGCCTTCTATCCACCGACTTCCTCACAATGTCGTCGGTTTATCGGATTGGAGGGCGTCTCACGCTTCGTCTCCTTTCCTTTCTTCCTTGCCTTTCTTTAAGTAGGTACCTTGTACCTACATACTTTAAATAAAATATATAAGTACATACCACACAGTAGAATCATAGGATAAAAGCTGCCGGTAGCTACGAAGAACGACATGGTATGACTGGGGCAGTAGACCGAGAGCAGGAATCCGTAAGACATCCCGGAGAGACCCTGGAGGAACAGCAGGATTCCGATAACGAGCATGCTCCCTCGAGCTGGGATCCCGTAGCCGAAGAACGCTAGGACCATCATCTCTATTGTCTGGAAGGAAAACACGGTGACAGTTCATCATCATAACTCAAACGTTGAAGGAAGAACCGAATTCCCCGTTTACACTCGGCTCATGTCCGTGGAAATGTGCAGAGACATGGGCAGGGACTTGGGCAATGCGAGAATGTAAACAGGCCACTTCCATGTCCACTCGCGTTGCCCGTGTTGTGAACACACATTGCCGGCGACGCTGCCGCAGACATATGGACGGCAACATTTCCGTCCACGGGAATGGCAGCGCGAATGGCTAAATGTAAACGCAGTAAAAGTTCTAAAACGTGTCAAGTGCTCGAAAGGAACCTGTTTGAGGCGCATTTAAAACCCTGTCCACACTGAGCTATCTCTAGATCGTTCCGAAACCATGATTCCTTGATTCCGGAGGGCATCCACAGATGAGCAATGGCCTCTTACCCTCCCGCGAGTTTTTTGACTTTTCGACATGACCGCTAGGGGCCCTGTCCATACAGAAGCCGTTGGAAAGAAGAGTTCGGATGGCACGGACGTCAGTGAGAATATGTCAAAGTCGAATCTAGGTGCCAGTTCCACGCGACCAAAGCCTAGAAGCACAGGCAATAAACTAACAGCTTGGTTCCTACCGTTGTTTTGTATGATCCCTATTACAATGTACCTAATATATACAATATTGAAGCGCCGGTGAGAGCACTGATGGTCTAGTGGTAACGGCCCCGCCTTCCGATCCTAAGGTCGTGAGTTCGAAACCGGTCGTGCACCAATGAGTTTTTCTGTTAAAAAATTTATATGCACAAAGCTAGTACTCTCTAACGGTGAAGGAAAACATCGTGAGGAACCAACATGTCGTAGAACCTAAAAAGTTCTATAACATGTGTCAAGTGCTCGAAAGGAGCCTCATAAGGCGCTTAAAATCCTATCACCACACTATTTCGAAAGAAACTAGTGACACGACAAGAGAGAGAAGCGCCAGTGTTGAAACATACCAAGAATGAGATTAGGTATCAAACACACTCTGTAAACTCTAAAGTCAAAGTCAAAGTCAAAAGGTATTTATTCAATAAAATCACAAGGATCACTTTGAAACGTCTTAAAGCTAGGTGACTCTAGGTGCCAGTTTCACGCGACCAAAGCCTAGAAGAACAGGCAACAAACTTACGGCTTGGTTCCTACCGTTCTTTTGTATGAACCTTTTAAAAAGTGATTTAATACAATATTGAAGTTTAGTGTCTGTGCTCTCGACTAACCTGAAGAAGTATAATTGCCGACTGCAGAGTGATATGCACGTTCAGCATCTCCCGCGCCTTGACGCCGGCCACGGCGCTGCGCTCCCAAACCCCCTCCAGTCGGTCCGAGATCATCAGGGTCGACGTCACGATAGATGGCAGGAAGAATATTATCCTGAAATACATTTTTATCTAAAAAAAATCTCTTCTATACATAGATAAAATAAAAAAATTAAATGTAAATGCTTTAAGTTACACCAAACAAAACAACAGTACACTAAAAAAATAAAATAATAAATGGGCGGTGTTATCGCTGAAAGCTATCTCTTCCAGACAACCTTTGGATGTGGAGGATTGTTCTGGCCGGTATGACCATTTATTTTTTACCGGACAGGCCTCGAAAATACCGGACTGAACGCTTAAATACCGGACATCTGGCAACCCTATGCGTGGCCCGCATCGACTTGGCCCCCGTGGGCCAGTCGGTGCGGGGCCCCTAGGAAGTTGCCTAATCCGTCTAATGGATAATCCGGCCCTGGGTAATTTCAAACTTACCACAGAGCTGTGGTAGGATTGAAATACCATTTTTTTTTTTTTTTTTTTTTTTTTTTTTTTTATAATGAATAAACCGTCCTTTGACTACAATCTCACCTGATGGTAAGCGACGATGCAGTCGACGTTGGAGCAGAACGGTCTAGAAGACACCTATTCACTCTAGCCTTGAAGAGATTTAGATTGTAGTGGTCAGGAAAAACAGACGACGGTAATGAGTTCCACTCCTTAGCAGTTCGCATAATGTAGCTAGAAGCAAAACGCTTAGTGCGAATAGGTGGTTTGCTAAACAGATATGGATGATACCCGGCCGTGCGTCTACTAGTCCTGTGGTGGAATTCGTAGGCATGTGCACTAGTAAGTTAATTAAAAACATGTGCTTACGTAATGAGTATTCCTGGAGCCATGTAGTTGACCATCTGAGCTTCTTTCTCGCCGTAGATCGGCTCATTGAAGTGCACTGGAATCTAAAAACAATTACACACACAATTAAGCCATTGCTTAAAAAAAAACAGAGAATAGGTAAAGGACAAATTTCATTTTGGGTTGGGTCCATGTACAATATTGTACACTACATAGAAATATTTGAAAAAAATAGAAGATTACCATAAACATGCAATTTAATTATTAATTAGTAGGCGAATAAAGTTGCGATGGCTAAATGTTTATCTATGTTAATATATATGTGAACACTTCTAGACCCGCCACGACAGTTGACGATTGACGTTTGACATGACGCATTGCATTTTGCATTGCTTTGACAGTTTTGTTACTTTTTTTACGGTAGTGAGTTCCACTTTCAAGCTTAGTAAGCCTACAACAGTTGTCAAAATGACATTTCAAGCATGTCAGTCTTCCATATTTTTAGTAAATTGTGTTGCTCTCTTTGATCAATAAAATCTTGATATACAGTCGAATTGAGAACCTCCTCCTTTTTTTGATGTCGGCTAAAAATGTAGGGAAGTCTATGTTCAGGGGCCTTATGCTCACTTCGAGCGAGATTATCTCACGATAGAGATGACGTCATATCTCGTTCGATAACTATTTATCCCGATTCTCACCATCTCACGTCAACGAGTTAATGAACGAGATATGACGCCATCTCCACCGTGAGATAATCTCGCTCGAAGTGAGCATAAGGGCCAGCAATGGACTTCTCAGGCTGATGATTATGATTGTAAACGGTGTAAAACGGATACAAACATAAAATAACAAAAAAAAACAAGATAAAAGCGAAATATGACGTCACCAAAACAATGTGTGTTATACACCACTATTTTGTATTAACCAGAAAAAAATTAAGGATAGTTGCAGCAGAGGCTACTAATGCTATTGGCACTGTCAAAACTTTTTAATATTTAACTTTTACCAAGTTATCGAGGTTTGTTTTCAACCAAAATCCTGCACAATTTTATGGACACACTACAAGAAAATACTACGGAATACTACTGCTAGTCAACATCGTAAACACTCCATTCATTATGACTCCTTCCATCTACCGTCTCGTCGTATAGTACCTACCTACGTCACATCATCTTGTCGCACTCATCGTATTCCTTCTCTCTCGCTCACTAGATAAATCATTCAATGGGTAGGTAGGTAGGTAAGTATCATAAAAAAGGCATTATTTTTGGGATTTTTTAAATACTTTTATTTGTAATTAATTGCCATTTTTCCTTCATAATTTTACGGGCTTAGGATGTCAAGCTATTTACAACAATTAAAGTTATTTACAGTATGTACTTACAACTACGCACGTATTTACACTTCCACTAACCACAAGTATTTTAAAAGTTGTTCAAAATGTCCACCTTCATTGTCAATGCAAACACACACACGTTTTAACTAATTGTTTTCAGGGAAATACTTAGTCTTTGCACTATCAAAAGGGTCTAATGCGCTGTTTTAGGTCCTGTGCACTCACATACACTAGTCTTTTATTATTTCGCTCCACAAAAAGATTGGGGGTGTCAGATCGGGTGAGCACGCAGGCCAGGCAACTGGGCCACCGCGACCAATCCATCGGGTGCTAAACTCCTGAGATAGGTACTCTCGCACTGCGCGATGGTAGTGCGGTAGCGCACCGTCCTGCTGAAACCATAGCTCCCGCCAGGTTGCTAACGGAATATCCTCCAGCCTGGCGATGGCTAGTAGCCCCTGGGTCTTCCTGTAGTGTATCTCAGCTGAGCGCACAGTCTTCCAAGCGCAGGACTGGCTTGTGCTAAAGCGACGTGCCGCGTCAAGCGTGCTCCTCCGAGGATCTTCTTCAAAATTATTTAGGACGTCATCGTAGAAGTTTCGGGAGTATGCAGGCCCTCCTCGTCCTTGCGCATGCGACGACACGTAAACAGAGCCATGGTCCAATATGCGTTGGTATAATATGCTGGACATCGTGGAGTAATTTGTTTGCCGATTGTTTGGGTACAATTCGCGGTACATCCGTAGGTAATCACTCACATTTCCCCAGACTAAAAATACGTACGTAACATGTATGCGTTATTCTCTGGCCTGGCAGTGTACTGACAAGCTATCGTGAACGTGAAAACCACAATAAATTAAGTACCTACCCGCGTACAATTTTTATTTTACGGATGTCACTGACCTGCATCTAATTTAGAGTACCTATGTATGGGTTTCGTTCGACACGAGTTTGCCGGCCATAGATAAAATAATAGTTAGTATTGCGCGAGCGGCGCGTTTTGTTTCGTTTCGAACGAGACAAAAATTTATGAATGGATGAGAATGAGACTCGGGTAGAAGACTTTGTAGTAGGTACGTACGGATAATGGGTAACTAGTTATCATCCTTTTCTTGGGATATTCTTTTTAAAAAAAAATTTTGAATTTTAACTACATAAATGTGATCAGTAACTGACACTGAGCATACGCTTTTTTTTTTTTTGGTAATTACAAATTAGTGGTGTATAAGTAAGTATAAATTATAAGGTTATGAAATAGGTACAAAAAATAAAAAAAAATCTGAGTTCTGTGTGTAAGTTTCTGTTTTATTGTTAGTAACTTGGTAGGTAGGTACCTACAGAGAGATCTGAGCGGATATCTACCGTGCCTGGATTATTGTATTTTTTTGTAGTGTAGTACCTAGTAGTACTGGTCAAAAACTTTGTCAAGTCTTTGCCAAGTACCTAGTCTATCGAAGCTTTTGCCAAGTACCATTCATTTTTGGCGCGCTCATTTCCATTCACTACACGCTCAGTCATGTGAGTAGGTAGGTCTATTTGCTTAAAACATTTTAAGCCCTTATACAGCAGCAGGCTTTATAAGCAGGGATCGGAGTAGGTAGAGCTTTTAAGGTACCAAATGACAAACATTACCTACGCAATCTGAACATGGACATGCCTTTTAAACCCGGAATTGGTGATTAATAAAAATTGATTTCTAAAACTTATGCGTTTTTTTATATACAACTAGTAGATGGAACAAGCAGATGGCCTGATGTTAAGATTGATATTATTGTCTTCTAAAATTCTTTTTTTTCCTATGGCATAAACAAACTAAGTAGCGTTACACATTACACGTACAGCAGGGCTATTTTAAAACATTCAGAAAGGTCTCCAATCGGAAACGTCAGTTTTGATCACAATTGATTTAGAATCCGAATAATTTCCGACGAGGGGATTAAAAAAGGGATAACCATATTTAGATTTCGTAGTAGCGTATTAGACGTCATTTGGTACTTAAAAAATCTACCTATTCCGACCCCTGCTTATAAGTCATTTTAACTAGTGGAGGGCTGAGCCACCAATGAGAATAAGACCTTGTGTTTTATATTAACAGAACTATAACTATTTTGTTTTTTGGATTATGTGATACCTTTATTTACAAAGAAAATTACAATGAAAATTATTTACAAAATGTACAAAATACATTTGAAACAGTTGAGCTGTCAAACGATCTAGAGATAGCTCAACTGATCCAAATAAAGTGAGTAACTAATTAAAATGAGTTTTTTTACCTGGTGCAGTTACGATTTTACAGGTCCTGTCTGAAACTTTGGAGATAGCACAAAATATATAAAGCACATGGTACATATACATACAATAAAAAAATATTGATAATGCAAGCACGATATATCAAATCAAACATATTACATAAATAAGATGTAAAAAATACATAGGTAGGTAAGTGTTATATTATGTAAATGTGGTGTTTTGCAGACAAAATATCATAAAATAAAATAGTAAAGAGTATTTAAGTGCAAAAAAACCCGTTTTCACAAAATTTATGATATGAATGTCATTAAATTTAAATACATAAGGCAAGGTAATGTTAAATTCATTAAGTATAAGTATGTAGGTATAAGTAAGAGTTACCTATACAAAATTGGATAGGTAAGTATTTATTTTGATCAAATTTCAAAGGAATACCTGTACAAGATTTTCGTTTCGATCGCAAGCTGACATTGCGCGTTTGGTGAAGCTTTCGTACGCCTTGTGTAGCTGGCTTTTCAAGAAGTACGATATTTGATGGTCTGTAAAAAAAATAGTATTACTCAATGACTTGTAAGTTAGACAGACCTGCTGGCTGATCACCAGGGGTCGGAAAAGGTAGAGTTTTTAAGTACCAAATGACGTCAAATACGCTACTACGATATCTAAATATGGATATGCCTTTTTTAATCCCCGTGACAAAAACGATTCGGGTTCGAAATTAAATGTGATAAAAACTGACGTTACCGATTGGAAACCTTTCCGAATGTTTTAAAAAAGCCCTGCTGTATGTGTAACGTCGTTTGTGTTTAAAATAGGAAAAAATAGTTTTAGAAGACAATAATATCAATCTTAACATCAGGTGGGCCATCTGCTTGTTCCATCAGCTAGTTGTATATAAAAAACCCATAGTTGTATATAGAAAACAATTTTTTCGGGTTTAAAAGGCATATCCATGTTATGATTGCGTAGGTGTGTAGTGTGTATATGTCGTGTCACTAGTTTCTTTCAACTAGTGACACGACAAGAACGACTCTTTGTGAAGGGCTCGTCCAGGGATGTACTACCACCACGCTTTTTTCTGCCGCCAAGCAGCAACGCTGTGTTTCGGTTTGAAGAGTGTGGTTGCCGGTGTAATTACAGGCACATGAGGCTTAACATCCGTAAGTGATCCGTAGTGAAAGGATTTTAAGTGCACCTTAAAAGGCTCCTTTCGAGCACTTGGCACATGTTATATAACTTTTTAGTTTCTACGACATGCCGGTTTCCTCACGATGTTTTCCTTCACCGTTTGAGAGTACTGGCATGTACCGATACTAAGATGTACTATACTAGATGCATGTAGATGTACTGGTACTCAGTGCTATAAATGTAAATAAAAATGGCGGTATAACTTACTAGTCATATCAAGCCAAACACTAATGCTGCTTTCCGCCACAATGTCATCAGGCACCTCCCCTTCAGCGATCCGCTTCGCCATAGAACTGCTGAAGTTTGTGTGGAAGTGTAGTGCTCCGTAAACCTTTCCTTTCGTCACCGCGTACTTTGCTTCCTCCGTTGTGTTGTATTGCGTCTGTGGATTGACACGAATGGTGCTCAAAATCGTGCTCGGCAAAACGTCGAGTGTGAAAACCGCGCGCTAGTTTACGCCGCGCGAGACTAAAGCGAGCGATTTTGACGCGAGCTATACAACACCGCGTGCTCACCAAAGTGAGGCTTGGAACAGTGAGCTATTTGAAGTCCATTCTTATAACGTCGCGTTAGTTCAAAGCGAAGTATACTTAGCGAGATATTTTTGTGTTTGCAAAAAAGCAAATTTATTCAGTTTCGTATGATGGACAATAAAGATAGGTAAACAAAGTAAAGTAATTAGGATGACACTTGGTTAAAATAGATGGCGCTTGTTGCATTATTTAATAACAGAATTTCAGACTACCCCCTTAGAGCTGAGTTCACCATGCTCTGTTAGTTACCAATAAAGGATTAACAGGCCGTTAAATCTAACCTTAGATGTCAAACGCGTACATTTTGACATATTTAACGGCCCTTTAAACCTTTGTTAATCTAAGACAGCATGGTGAAATCTGAGCTTAGGCATCCTCAAAGAATCTGGAGTTAGTACTAAGAGATCTGAGGGGATATCTACCGTGCCGGGGGATCAAAGTCGTGAGTCGCTGTTTCAGTTTTTTTCGGAATTTCCAAAGCGTAGTGGTAGCGGCCCCGCTTTCAGATCCTAAGGTCGTGGGTTCGTCCAGTCGTGGAGTTTTACTGTTAAAAAATGTATGTGCACATTGCCAGTACTCTCGAACGGTGAAAGAAAACATCGTCAGGAAACCGGCATGTCGTAGAACATAAAAAAGTTTGAATTATTATGTCAAGTGCTCGAAAGGCCAAAAGGCCACACATTTAGACCGATCAGGATCAAATAAATAAAATAAATAAATATTGGTTGATTTTCCGCACACCACTATCTAGCCCGAAACTAAGCCAAAGCTTTTACTATGGGAACCAGATAGCTGATTTTTTTTTTGTAAATATATAGGTACTGATAATATTATATAACACCCAGATAGAGAACAAACATCCATGTTCATCACACAAATGTTTGTTCTCGGTGGGAATCGAACCCACGGCCTACGGCGCAGAAGGCAAAGCTACTACCGACTGAGCTGTGAAGGCTGTCAATCAAGGTAGAGAGAATGCAAGTGTTCATTATCTTTTGTTTTAGTGACAGTTGGGAAATCGTGATCGTTACTCACTTGATATAAATTCTTCTTCTCCATCTCCTCTAAATACCAGCAGCTCATCATATGAAGTGTGCATGCATCATCCCATAGCGAAGTGTATGATTGACTGCGGTTTTTACAAATATCTAATCCAACTGAAACAGACATATCACTCATATTTTTTTAATACAACTAGCTGTTGGAACAGATGTTAAGTGGTAAACCATCACCTATGACAAAGCATTGCCTCGTAAGTCACGCACGATAGGAACGTGCCCTACGATGCACTGCCCTGCGTCCATCAACTTGAGGCATACAGATGACAGTACAGCCTCATGTGACAGTAATTTTATTTGGATATTAAGGCCCTCATTCATTTTCCCTGCCATTTTATAGCGGCTCTATAGAGTATACTTGTCACTGTCACTTTCATGCCGACGAAAAGAGACAGCAACAGTCTTATCGCTCTCATAAGCTAATGGAGCGCTCAGCGACCAATATGAATAAGAGGGTAAATGATACTTCTCCTCAATAAGTCCGTGCTTATCAATTTCAATAATATTTACAACTTTTGTAAGTATTTTTGTATGCTACTTCCTGATGGAACAAGAAAACCGCCCACCTAGGCGTGCCCTAGGATGAGTGCACAGTAGGGCACGCTCATTACGCCTTGGCCTGCGTCCATTAACTTGAGGCAAACATATGTTAAGCCTCATGTGCCTGTAATTTCAGGTACATTCTTTTCCTTAATTCAGGTTTCTAGCCTTTCACGGGCACCAATATCACACAAAACAGGATTTTATAATACCCTAAATATATACCCATTACTACTGTAAGGAGCCTAACCGCCGGTTTCTGAAAGCTCGATAAAACTAATCGGCTGTTAAGTCACTCGCCATACTACTCAAGTTACTAATCAAGGATTAAAAGACCGTTAAATCTAACCTTAGCTGTCAAACACGTACATTTTGACATATTTAACGGCCCTTTAATCCTTTGTTAATCTAACAGATCATGGTGAAACCGGCCCCGAATAAGATAGAGATAGCAAGTGACTTGACATCCGATTAGTTTTGATCGGGCTTTCAGAAACCGGCGGTAAGTGTCTGAGAAAAATTAATGAGTTTATTATTATTTCAACTCAACCACACTGTTCAAAGTGAAACACAGCAACGCAGAAATAGATACGGTGGCGGCTGGACTGATTTTGATTGTACTTACATGGTGAATGTGCAGCTTCGTCGTTAACAACAGCCACGTGTAGGTCTCTGGGGTCGTGCCCTACCGCTGAGAAGAACGCCACCACTTGTATTATTGGAAATAATACTGAAAATATCAATCCCCTGAAAATAAAACAATTATAAGCCTAAATATAAGTACCTATGTATTTTTTTGCACGCAGCACTATCTCGTCTTAAACTAAGCCAAAGCTTGTACTATGGAAACCAACTACGCTGATATAATGCATTATACTTTTTTTTTATTAAAAACATACCTATATTATTATACACCCAGGACCCAGACAGAGAAAAAACATCTCTCTCGGTGGGGATCGAACCCACGCCCTACAGCGCAGAAGGCAGAGCTACTACCACCTGAGCTGTGAAGACGCCAGTTTAAAAAAAGGCACTTAAGGGAAAGTAACAATTTTTTTTTATCGTAAATGCCTCGACTTAGCATAATAATAATAATATGATTTGAATGATTTTTACAAGCTTATATTAAAATTGCAATGTATTTTGAAGATGATATCTTCAACCGAATGAGCTGAAATTTTGCGGTACACGTGTAGTTTGGATGACAATGCATGGTTAGACTTTTAAGGGGCTGACAACTATCAAACAACTTCTCGCTCGCACGTTTCGACATGTTGAAAGATATAAAATCACTAAACTAATTTTCGAAAAATCGCAATCAACCATTTTGTGTGCAATCACATTGCACACAGTTTAGTAAAAATTTCATTTTGATCGATACAAGTTTTCCTACTTAAAAGTTTGCTTATGTACGAAAACTAGTAAAGCAAGCTTTTGAGTAGGAAAACATGTCGAAACGTGCGAGCGAGAGTCACATTAGCTCTTGTCTTCGCCTTAAGTAAAAGCTTGTTTGTAAAATGTTTTTTTTATTTTTAATTTATTATGAATATAATATTTCGACTTACCCAGGATGTCTAGAGAACTGTTGTATACTTTTGATGAAAACCGCATTATATCTAGATCTTGATAGCTTTTTGCAGTCTTTTACTTTCTCCTTTTTTGTTAGCACCTGAAAAAAACACAGACTTAATTTGGTTCTCAAATCTAGAAAAGAAAAATGATTTGTTATTTCTAAATATTCCTCTTTTTAATGTTATTAAAATTTAAGAATATTTAGAGCTGATTTCACCATGCTCTGTTAGATTAACAAAGAATTAAAGGGCAGTTAAATATGTCAAAATATACGCGTTTGACATCTAAGGTAAGATTTAACGGCCTGTTAATCCTTGATTAGTAACTAACAGAGCATGGTGAAATCAGCTCTTAAGAACGTATATAAGGTGGGCATTTGGCACACCTTATGTTGAGCAGTTACTACTCTTACGTATCTGCAAGTTGAACATGTCTTTTTTTTATACAACTAGCTGATGGAACAAGCAGATGGCCCTTCTGATGTTAAGTGGTAACCATCACCTATAACAAAGCATTTCCTCGTAAGTAGCGCACGATAGGAACATGCCCTACGATGCGCTGCCCTGCGTCCATCAACTTGAGGCATACAGATGTTAAGCCTCATGTTATGTAATTACACCGGCAACCACACTCTTTCTACTACTTTTTACTCTACTACTCTTTCTTTCTTATTCATTAGGCTGACTAAGCTATGAGGATGTTATAGGCAAGCGTCCCATAATTAGGGGTATGAGTGAGAAATTTGTCCCTGTTTCTGCATAAATCTACACTAATATTGTAAAGAGGAAAGATTTGTATTTTTGTTGTTTTGTATGTAACGAATAGGCTCAAAAACTACTGGTCCGATTTCAAAAATTCTTTCACCATTAGAATGCTACATTATCCCTGAGTAACATCCTCCTCGCGTCGTGTTCCTCATTACTGAGGGTCGTGATACCCCCGACGTTGAGCCGATAGAAAAGGGTCTTTATTTGTACCTTGGTATTAATCCTTATCCAAATAAATCTTTTCATATTCAAGACTGGTTCAATACCTATACATTACCTACTTCTTGAATTTTTTAAATCGGACATTCCATTCAAAAGATTTTAAAAATATAAGGTCACGGGGCGCGTTCTCACCCAGCGCGGGCCCGGGCAAGACGCGAGTTAGAAGTGACTCGAACCCACCACGGTCTAAGTTTATCCTAAAACGTTGAAAAAAATTATGTCCACCCATGCGAAGCTGGGACAGGTCGCTAGTCTATGTATAAAGGATGGGCCCATTTAGATCGGACAGTATGGGCAAGTCTGTAACTATAAGGCATACAAAGATCAGTCTCTAACGCGTCTTCATACAAAACCCGCAATGAACACGGAACAAAAACGAAAAACGAATAACCAAATATGGTAAACACAACTCATACTTGGGTACTGTTCTGAGGAACCATGTCATCAATTTTAGTGTCAAGAAAAACTGCATACCTACCTAGATTAAAAAAAAACTTGTACAGTACTTAGTTCGGGGATCAAACCCGGTCGTATTGAAAAATAAAACGTACATTAAGTATTTCTATTTGTTTTTTTTTTAATTTATCTTTATAAAATATACATGATAGATATTAATTAAATAGCACTAAGAAAACCACTAAGGTATGTAAAAGTAATGCTACTAAAGAGTCTTATGTCGATAGCTTCTAATTTATCAATTGTGTAGGTAGCAGTAAATCTTGAATGAATTAAATGCATTTTATTTCACATCGAATAAATCATCTCAAATTAATACAAAACGACTGGTCTTAACTTCGATAATAAAGCAAAAGACAACACTACAAAACGATAAACGTCATTTAGGTAATATTGACGCAGATTTCTTCAAGACCTTTACCATTTTTTGCATTGAGCAAATCAATTCGAAAAATAGTTTTTATGTGGATTCAAAAAAAGAACTATCTTGGTTGATATTGACGTCAGTAATTAGGATAAAAACTTTATATACTTACATAGGTATTTAACTTTTTTGAATCATGAATATGCAATGAGACAATTAAAATACCTATAGAATCAGTGTCAATAAAACATTAGCCCGTAGTAGTTTATTGATCGAGTGAGCGAAGCGAACGAAGATCTTAGTTTCAACTTGGGCGATTTGGCATTTTATGTATGTATGTGTATGTATGTATGTTTGTCTGGCGATAACTTTAGAACCGTTGATCCGATTTGCATGAAATTTGATATGTCGATAGCTTGTATTTGAGAAATTTACTGGTAAGTATATGAGTAAAATCGGATGGAGGGGTTTTGAGATATGGGGTTTTTTCCGGGGGCAAAAATAAAAAAAGTTACATAAAAAAATCAAGTTACATGTCATATGAAAGGGCTTTGTTTGGACATCCCAAAACAATTTTTACTTTTTTTTGTGACGCTCGGTTATTGAGATAAAATAATAAAAGCTTAATTAATATAACCAGCGATCCAAGAGCTCCCATCTCTAAGAGTTTCGTTGACATCAAGGTTTTTCTACTGGTCGGTCAGTTCCTTTGCTTTTTCTTAATTTTTTTTCTTGAAATAAATAAAGGAGGTACTCAGTTCTCATAAAATGGTGACGACGACCAGGTCTGATGATGCAGCCAAGGGCTGTTCAACGGAACTCTTCAATAAATAGGCCCATAGAGTTGAAACTTGGTAACCATACCAAGTTAGTAGGCGGTAGTCAGAAAAAAGTCCAAAGATAATGTTTGGACTTGCCTCTGACTACTACGTACTCAAAGTTTTGATGCGTTCGTCAGGTCGCATCACGAGATCTCAGTTCGGGGCGAACTACTAGTTATAAAATAATACACGGAAAAAACCCTGATAATTGATAATATTCTAAAATTCTGTTTCCTTTAACATTTGCATTAAGCAAATAAATTCGTAAGATTGATTTTTATATGGATTTGAAAAAGAACTATAGTGGTTGTTATTGACGTCAGTAATTGGGATAAAGTCGTTATACAAGGTGTTAAGCACAAGTATTGGAACACCTTGTATACTTACATACATACATATTTCACTTTTTTTAAACATAAACCCATAGTCGTTTCTTATTAAATACTAGCGGCCTGTCCCAGCTTCGCATGGGTGGTCATAAATTTTTTGAACATTTTAGGATAAACTTAGACCGTGGGTTCGAGCCTCGCGTCTACTTATTTCATACATTTGCACGCGCTTCTCCTTGAGTGAGTGAAATCGCACCCCGCGCCTGACCCGTGGACCCGTTAACATTTTTAATTTCGTCATATCTTTTGAATGGAATGTCCGATTTGAAAAATTAATATAAGAAGTAATCTATAGGTATTGAAACCGTCTTAATTATGAAATGATTTATTTGGATAAGGATTAATACCAAGGTACAAATAAAGACCCTTTTCTAGCGGAGGCATTTCAATTATTTTTTTATAATAAAAGAACACTTATTGTGACATAACTATAATAGTTAGACATATGCTGTCGCGACATTTTTTGTAGATGATGACGTGTTCTACAAAATCGTAGTACATTATTTTGTTCTATCTTCAATAGTTTTCGCAGCGCACGCGATGTAAGGTTTTTATTTTCCACCTTGGGTTACATTATTGAAGTTTTAGTAAGGATCCCTGATTTTTTTGAAAATATAATATAGCCTATGTTACTCAGAGATAATGTAGCATTCTAATGGTGAAAGAATTTTTGAAATCGGACCAGTAGTTTTTGAGCCTATTCGTTACATACAAAAATACAAAAATACAAAAATACAAATGTTACCTCTTTATAATATTAGTGTAGATTATACAGAAAAGACCCCGACAATTTATAATATTCTAAAAGTCTTGGTCGAAGTAATATTCAAACCACTAATCGAACTAGTAATCTATCTACATAATTTAAACTTATCAAAAAAACTCATTTTTAAGTCGCGTCAACGTATCGTTTCCCTAACAACAACAGAATAAGGTCGATTAAGAGTAGTAGAGCTCTTTGTGAAGGCCTCGTCCGGGGAAGTACTACCAACACGCCTTTTACTGCCGCCAAGCAGCAACGCTGTGTTTCGGTTTGAAGAGTGTGGTTGCCGGTGTAATTACAGGCACATGAGGCTTAATATCTGTATGCCTCAAGTTGATGGACGCAGGGCAGTGCATCGTAGGGCACGTTCCTATCGTGCGTGACTGACGAGGCAATGCTTTGTTATAGATGATGGTTACCACTTAATATCAGGTGGGCTCCATTAGCTAAATGTATAAAAAAAAGTCGGATATTGCTAGGATACGTTAAAGCCACAAATGTCAAAAATGTATTCGAGATCAACATGGAGATCAAGGTCCCGGTTCGCTTCTTTTTGCTACCATTCGCTTGTTCGCCAGTACTAACTTACTAAGAGCTGATTACACCATGATCTGTTAGATTAACAAAGGATTAAAGGGCCGTTAAATATAAATATAAATATTTTATATATTGGTGGACATTCCACACAGCACTATCTCGCCCCAAACCAAGCCAAAGCTTGTGATATGGGAACCAGATAACTGATATACTACATTTTTTTTTTGTAAATAAATACTTATAATATTATATAACGCCCAGACAGAGAACAAACATATACGTTCATCTCACAAATGTTTGTTCTTGGTGGGGCTCGAACCCACGGCCTACGGCGTAGAAGGCAGAGCTACTACCCACTGAGCTGTGAAGGCTGTCGAAGTATGTCAAAATGTACGCGTTTGACTTCTAAGGTTAGTTTTAACGGCCTGTTAATTCTTGATTAGTAACTATGTAACTAACAGAGCATGGTGAAATCAGCTCTTAGTCTTAGAAAAACTTACATCAGTACTGCTCGTGACGACACTAAAGTCTTCCCTGGACTGCGCCCGGCTGTCAGGCGACGTGGAAATGCTGTTCGTGGGGATAACGTCTGGCGATGAGGTCAGCACTGTAAGGAACATTTTAAAACATCAGTACATCTCATCAAAATGTGAGCTTCAATGATGTTATAGTCGCGTTAAATTCTCGCTGCAGGCTCGTTCAGTGCTCAACCTATAGTCGCGTTAAACTCCCGCTGCAAACTCGGTCATAAATCATCTTAACACACGCATAAACAAAAGGATCGTCCGTTTTCCTAAGTGAGAGAGAGAGGGAGAGAGAGAGAGCAATATTGCTGTCTCGTTCCGATAACTTACGACCGAGCCTGCAGCGAGAGATTAACGCGACTATAGTAATTTAGAACTATCCTATGTACCCACGCATAAATTTTTGCTTTTTCTATAACTGTCTGTACACCCCTTCATTTTACTAGGCTTCTCTTCATCTCAAGGTTGCCTGGAAGAGATCGCTTTTCAGCGAGAAGACCGCCCATTGTACATTATAAGTTCTTATTAACCTGTGTTTTGTTTTTATTTTTGTAAGGTGTCTAATAAATAATTTTCATTCAATCAAGTCTTTAATAATATTAGAGCTCTTTGTGAAGGGCTCGTCCGGGGAAGTACTACCACCACGCCTTTTTCTGCCGCCAAGCAGCAACGCTGTGTTTCGGTTTGAAGAGTGTGGTTGCCGGTGTAATTGCACATGAGGCTTAACATCTGTATGCCTCAAGCTGATGGACGCAGGGCATGTTCCTATTGTGCGTGACTTACGAGGCAATGCTTTGTTATCGGTGATAGTTACTACTTAACATCAGGTGGGCCATTTGCTTGTTCCATCAGCTAGCTGTATAAAAAAAAATTGTAACAGCCAACTACAGTCTTTTGACCTAATGGAGGCAGAGTTTTGGCAGAAAGTTGTCGTTAACGCCTAAGAATACGGCGCAGAAAACCCGTGTTTTCTGCGCCGTGTTTTCATATTTATTAAATAAAAAAAAAGGGCTGTTATTAACTAGCGCTGTGTGAAAATGTTGAGTCCGTCCATTATTGGCGTATCAGTCTAAGACAATAACACAATGTGCCTAAAATGTAATCATACATGTTGTTGGCGTTCCTATTTATAAATAAACTAGCTGACCCGGCAAACGTTGTTTTACTTACTACAATGACTATTAAAAAATAGGGGTTGGTGATAGAAGGGTGTGAATTTAGGGTTGTATGTATTTTTTAATGACACATTATAAAAAAATTAAAATAAAAAAATACAAAAATAAAAAATAAATATTAGGGGTGGACAACCCTTATCACTTAGGGGTATGAAAAATAGATAGAACTTAGCCAATTCTCAGACCTACTGAATATGCATATAAAATTTCAAAAATCGGTCAAGTCGTTTCGGAGGAGTATGGTTACTAACATTGTGACACGAGAATTTTATATAAATAAAAATATACTTACTGGATCGTTTTCTTGGTGGGATCTCGTGCTGTCGTAGAGCCAGCTTCAGGAAGGCGTCTTCTAAGTTGTTCACCTCGAACTTCCGCAGGATCTCTTCAGGGGAGTCTTCGGCGAGGAGCTGGCCATCTCGTAGTAGACCGATCTGTAAGAATAAGAATATTTTGTGAGAACACTGGTGGTTTAGTGGTAGCGGCCCAGCCTTCCGATCCTAAGGTCGTGCGTTCGAAACCGGTCGTGCACCAATGAGTTTTTCTGTTCAAAAATGTATGTGCACAATGCAAGTACTCTCAAACGGTGATGGAAAACATCGAGGAAACCGGCATGTCGTAGAACCTAAAAAGCTCTATGTCATGTGTCAAGTGCTCGAAAGGAGCCTCTTGAGGCGCACTTAAAATCCTTTCACCACACTGTTTCGAAAAAAATAGTGACTTCACAAGAATATTGGATCTGTTGGTAATATTGCTTTGTTGAATTAAAGACACAGGACAGTGCATCGTAGGGCACATTTATATCGTGTGACTTGCGAGGTAATGTACATTGATAGCCTTTACAGCTCAGTTGGTAGTAGTTCAGCCTTCTGTGCTGTAAGCCGTGGATTCGATTCCAACCGAGTACTAATATTTGAGTAATGAACACAAATGTTTGTTCTATTTGGGAGTATTTACAAAAAAACTACCTAATATATGCAATATACATATACAAGGTGTTCCATAAGTTTTGTATATAAACTTCAGGGGGCTAAAGTACCCATCAATATGAACAACTTTTTCTAAGGAACCAACACTGTGAACGCGAAAAAAAAACAGCTGTTTCATACAAAAGTTCAATACCTACCAGGCTAAAATGTATGAAACAGCTGTTTTTTTTTTCGCGTTCACAGTTTTGGTTCCTTAGAAAAAGTTGTTCATATTGATGGGTACTTTAGCCGACTGAAGTTTATATACACAACTTATGGAACACCTTGTATATAAAAGTATATAAGTTCCCATAGACCAAGCTTTGATTCGTTTAGGGCTAGATAGTGCTGTAAGAAAACTCCACCAATATTTATTTATTAATTTTATTAATACTCTCAATTAAATGACAGTAAAAATACACATAGGTACATGTTTATGTTTAAGTATGTAGGTGTACCTAACAAATCAAATCAAAATCAAATATTTTAGATCGAGTGAGCGAAGCGAACGAAGATCTTTAGTTTCAACTTGGGCGATTTGGCATTTTATGTATGTATGTATGTATGTATGTATGTATGTATGTATGTATGTATGTATGTATGTATGTTTGTCTGGCCATAACTTTCGAACCGTTGATCCGATCTGCATGTAATTTGATAAGTCGATAGCTTGTGCTTGAGAAATTTACTGGTAAGTATATGAGTAAAATCGGATGAAGGGTTATTAAGATATGGGGGTTTTTAAGGGGGCAAAAATAAAAAAAGTTTCTTATTTTTTTTTCTTGAAATATATTAAGGAGGTACACAGTTCTAATAAAATGGTGACAACGACCAGGTCTGATGATGGAGCCAAGGTCTGTTCAACGGAACTCTTCAATAAATAGGCCAATAGAGTTGAAACTTGGTTACCGTACCAAGTTAGTAGGCGGTAGTCAGAAAAAAGTCCAAGCATAATGTTTGGACTTGCCTCTGACTACCACCTACTCAAAGTTTAGGTGGGTTAGTCGGGTCGCATCACGAGATCTCAGTTCGGGGCGAACTACTAGTTATTTATTTGAAAACAAACATAAGGTTTACAATAAAAACAATGCAAACGTTGACAGCTGCAAAAAATATTACATATATGGGTAGGTCAGATATGGGTGGGTAGGTCATTCATAACTGTCAGTATTTGAAGATTGTTTACATTTTTATTTTATTTTTTGAGAATCGCTACAAACCGGACTAGAAAATCTGTGTCCTGTACCCCAAATATGAGTTGTGTTTACCATATTTGGTTTTTCGTTTATGTTCCGTGTTCATTGCGGGTTTTGTATGAAGACGCGATAGAGATACCGATACGGAACTTTATGTTCTACTACTAATTTTTATCATTCTTGCAAAAAAAAAATGAAAAACCAAATATGGTAAACACAACTCATACTTGGGGTACTGGTTCATAGCGCCCGCCGTCGGATGATAAATCTTTGATGTTAATATAGCAAGTGAAAAAAAAAAAACAGCTTTTATTGACCGAAAATGCTAAATAACAAAAGGATATTGGAATACAGTATGGAATGAGGATGTCTTAGAAGGTAGTCAGCGGTAAGTAGGTACGTCCAAATATTACATTTTGTTTGGACTATGTACCTCAGAAAAACCAAATCATCCTACTAATATTATAAACGTGAAAGTTTGCAAGTATGGATGGATAGATGGATGGATGGATGTTTGTTACTCTTTCACGTAAAAACTACTGAATGGATTTTAATGAAACTTTATAGCTTATACATCAGAATAACACATAGGCTACGATTTATAAAGATATTGTGTGAATTGTCCAAAATATGACGATAAGCGTCAAGTATGTAGGAAAAAATCTACAGCTATTCTGGCGTGCGCTGCCAAAACTGCTAGAGTTACACATATGTACTACGCCACGCTTATAATAAGCTACTCGAAATACTAATCCTGCGCAGACGAAGTCGCGGGCACCAGCTAGTTAATGATAATGCTTAAAAACAGGATAAAATAAGTGGTTTTTAACATTACGAATTCGGCATAAAGCTTAATAACAGGATAAAATAAGCGGTTTGTAACAGGAAATCTGATTAATAAATACAGATATTCGCATTTTGGGCAAACCTTTTACTTATTACCATTGATTTATTATGCCGTCATACCTGCACAAGTATTGGCCGAGTAAATAATAAAAAAATATAATAAATCTACTTAAGACGCAGACTACCGTAAAACAACTTCTAGCTCACACATTTCAACATTCTTAAAGATTGAACTTGAAGAAAATTACTGAAAATAGTTGTGAAATACTTGGCCGGTTTTTTTACTGCACGTATTTTTGAAACATAAGAATGCCATGGTCAAAAACGCAGTCCCCTAATAAAGGTGAGAGGTAGCTATTAGAGGTATACGGCATGCATACCGACTCAGGTAGGTAATTGGAGACTGCGTGTCTAAATACCTACGGTCCTATCTACCTATCTAGGCAATAACAGTAATTTCAGACAGCCTTGGTAACTGTTTCTCAACGATTTTTTACACATTTTGACCGTAAAATGTTTATGCTGTGTCTTTTTAGCGCTATGTACAGTTGGTTGTAGTTTGTATGTATAGTTTGTTGCCTGTTCTTCTAGGCTTGGTCGTGTTAAACTAGAATTAAATTCTAAAGTTATACATAGTGCTTAGAGCTAGATGAATGAATATTTATAATAATAAAAAACCACACACAAAGAGATCTACTACTCTTAATAATAATAATATGGGAACCAGATAGCTGATATAATACATATATACATTGTTTTTTTGTAAATACATACATAAAATAACTAAATATATAATAACACCCAGACGGAAAACAAACATCTATGTTCATCACACAAATATTTGTTCTCGGTGGGAATCGAACCCACGGCAGAACTGAGCTGTGAAGCCTGTAATAGATACTTGGTGAAGAAACTAATATGAAGTCGAAAGACAGAATTTAGCGATAATAGGGGTAATGTTAATAGGGATAATAGGGGTAGGGCACAGATATATATATATATCTGTGGGGTAGGGATAATAGGGGTATTATCGCTAAAATCTGTCTTTCTTGTATTAATATTATTATTTTAATTGTATTTTTTTTTTGATTATAATGAATTTATTCATTTAGCTCTGAGACGTTTCAAAGTAATCCTTGTAAATACACCTTTTTTATTTTTGTACAACTAGCTGATGGAACAAGCAGATGGCCCACCTGATGATAAGTGGTAACCATCACCTATAACAAAGCATAGCCTCCTAAGTCACGCACGATAGGAACGTGCCCTACGATGCACTGCCCTGCGTCCATCAACATGAGACATACAGATGTTAAGCCTCATGTGCCTGTAATTACACCGGCAACCACGCTACAAACCAAAACACAGCGTTGCTGCTTGGCGGCAGAAAAAAGCGTGGTGGTAGTAGGTACTTCCCCGGACGAGCCTTTCACAAACTACTACTTTCTGGGTGGAGATCGAACCCACCGCTTACAACGTTGGCAGAGCTATACTGCCAACTAACCTGTGAAGGCTGTCAGAAAGATGTTTAAAAAAGTAGGATTCTTGAGACTCGTTTTCTGTCACTTTGGGAAGCAACATGACTTTTTCATATTAATTTTTTTTCTGGTTTTATGTTGAGTTGTGTTGTGTTCTGTGGTTTTTTAACCAACATTAATTGAGGTCGTAATAAACATAAAGGATGTAATAAACATTTGGAATGAAAGTGTATTATATGATATCCTGATTTGAACGAAAATGTTTTGAAAGAAAACCGCCACCATTTTCTTCAAAAGAAATGACGACCAACTTGACTATGGACTGACTTGACTGTAAAGTATTTAATCTATATCACTTGACACTGGCAATATTGTCTGTCGAATGACGGACAGGTGCCATAAACGAAGCAAAGAAGAATATAATTTAATAATTTATTCAGAACCTTATAAAGTACACATACATATGATAATACATAGGAGTAAGATATACTAGGAACAATTCGTTTTAACTTTCGTGTCACATGTGTACCGATTTGGTAGCGCACTAATTTCCACCCTAGGAAAAACCTGTGTTGTGGGGGTTAGTTCTGACATGTAGGTACATGTTTTTTTACTATACCTAGTTGTTTTTTTTAGAAGAATGATTCTTTATTTATTTATCGCAATCCGGTACAAGTTGCTGTCAATATTCAGCATAATTACCTAATTTGCGTTATTTTCCTCCTTTCTCACAATTTACAAGGTTTTCAAAAGTGATGTAAAAAAATTGAATGTGATGCAAACAAATGCAAAACAAATGTAATTTGTCTAAGTATAGCTCATTTTTGAGGAAATTACTGATTTACGAAATTTCGTTTATAAGTTTTAGATAAGTATTTGTTGAATTGGATTGGATGGATTTTTAATAATAAATGAATAAAGCAACGGGTTCAACTACCCTATATTGTATTAAATACTTTTGAATCGAATTCATTTTTTGAATCAGTAATTCAAATTCAGTAATTGAATCAAAACTTTTAAGGTTATTGCGTACCTAATGTGGATTTGTAAATTGTATTTTGCAATACAATTTCACAGCAGCAATGGTAGGTCGTAGGTGGGTACTAGGTACTGGGTCCCACGATGCAGGCAGTGCATCGTAGGGCACGTTCCTACCGTGCGCGACTTGTGAATCTCTGCTTTGTTATAGGTAATGGTTATAAAATCAGGTGGGCCATCTGCTGGTCTGTCAGTAAGAAGTTTATATAAAAAATACTCTCTGTAGTTTTCTGCTTACCTTGTGTGCCTGTTTCGTTTCGTCGATGTAGTGTGTTGTGATAATGACAGTGGTGCCCCCTCGTGCCAGCTCCGATAAATACTCCCAAATGCTGAAACAATAAAGAGTACATAAATAATAATGTATTTATTTCACTAAAAGTTTTTTTCTCTTACGAACATAATCATTATACAACGTGTAACATAATGTCGTGTAAAATAAGCCCAGAGACCAAGAGATCAGACCAAGCACTGGAACACTTTAACGTGTGTAAAAATTTGAATACTTCGTTTTCGAAATTCCCATACAAAAGTAAAAATATTATGGTTGTAGTGTTTGTATCTACCTAGTAGATTTAATATCCTATCTCATGTGCACAAGCGGTTAGGTAACTGTCAGTGTCAAGCTCCTAACCTGTCAATGTCAGCCACACGTCTTGGCGGGACGGGGACAGGGTTGGGCGGGAAAACCGGGAGACACGAATGGTGAACGATGGGACCCGTACAGGAGGCCGGCTTGGTGTATCAGTGAGCCAGGGTTATCAATATAATACAGGATTTTACAATAGTCTCAGAAATTTGCAACAACCCTGATAATATGTACTTGAGCCTGGTACATACGCTATTTGCGTTTCCTAATTGGTGGCAGTTCTGTTGCCTATTTTATCTATCAAAAAACAGCTGTAAATAGGGCTGCGTCATGTTGTGTTTGTGTCATTTCTGAGGAAAGTTTAACGAGGCATTTCATGAATGAAAAATTTTAAAATTCTTCTTCTCTCAATGTATAGCTCCTGTCCTTCATTCGACAGACAATCTTGCCAGTGTCAAGTGATTTGTATTGAATAGTTTTTAGTCAAGTCAGTCCATAGTCAAGTCGGCTGTCATTTGTTTTGAAGAAAATGGTGGCAGTATCTTCAAAACATTGGAAACATTTTCGGTCACATCAGGATATCACATTCATTCCAAATGCTTACACTTTGTGTTAAGACCTCAAGTAATGTTGGTTATAATACCAAATTACACAACACAACTCAAAATAACACTAGCAAAACAAATAAAATGAAAAAGCTATGTTGCTTCCCAAAATGTCCGAAAACGAATCAACTTTGAAATTTCAAAAGTCTTAACAACAATTTTATTGAATAGATCAAACCCTTTGACTTTGACATATCCAAGAAATGTCAAAAAGTAACCAAATACAAATCGTTTGTTTATTTACAATATATTTTTTATAATAGACCGTTATTTGACTACAATCTCCGATTTAATCGACGTTGGAGCAAAACGGCTTAACAAACCTTTTCACTGTTTTCATGAAGAGATAAATTTAATTCATTCAATTAAATAAAACATCACATAACATACTACCTACGACTCAATGAGTTCATACAAAGGTATTGTTTAAATATATTGCGATAATAGATGGGTGGGATCCAGGCTTACGTGTGGTTCACTAGAGTAGGTATGCCGATCATCTGCTTATAAAGAACCTAGATAAATAGTTCTCATAATAGAATTAATTATGTAATGTGAGAATTAGACTACTCCACGTGTATGAATGTGGGTAGGTACAGTTCGTTCGTTTTCGGATGAGCCCACTCAAGAGACTCAGAATATAAGAGCACGCAGTCGATTAAAAGGCATTTTAAAAAAAGGCAAAATAACGTCTTTTCGGCTGCAGCTCCATAGAAAATGTCCAGCAATTTTTCTTCATTTATATATTAAAAGTCAAGTCATAGATAAGATATTTGAGGAGCGCCGGAACAAAAACCGATAAATCCGTTTTTTATCAAACTATTTTTTTTTCGTCTCTCATACTCTTACATGTCATACTTTAATTGGACGCGTCTAAACCCGTTAAAAACGTAACTAAATGAGACTCTAAAGATGGGCGGCCAAAACAAAATCTGCCAATTTTTGGTTTTGATTGCATTTAAAAAAAAATACGTAAAGTGGATTTATCGGTTTTTGTTGATGATTTTCATTTATCCTATTCAAACAAAAAGGTATTTTTAAAACGTCTTCAAGCTAGGTGAATCTAAGTCTCAGTTCCACACGACCAAGTCTAGAAGAACAAGCAAACTTGCGCCTTGGTTCCTACCGTTTTTTGTATGATTATATTTACCGAATAATGAATTCAAAGCCAAAGCAATTGCAAAGGTATTTATTCAATTGAATCAAAAGGCTCTTTTTAAAACGTTTTCAAGTCAGGTGAATCTAGGTGCCAGTTCCACGCGACCAAGTCTAGAAGCATTAAACTTGCGGCTTGGTTCCTGTTTATCGCATGATCCTTTTTACAGAATAATAAAGCTCCAGTGTGGTGCCAATCGAGCTCAGTGTGGCGTAGGCAGGGTCGATGACATTGAAAGGTGCGTGCAAAACCTGGTTCGCTGAGGCTCAAGACCGAGGGACGGAAAAAAAAGAAAGGTGGCCTGGTTTAGCCGCTTTGTTGATGATTAAACCAATGTTTTTTATTTTTTATTATTTTTTCTTGCAGCGACTTGACCTATCACGAATGGAATACCAACTACCTACTGCAAAACGTGTATGCGTGGATTATAAAAGATTAAGTTTGGGTAGACTATAAAAGATTAAAAATAATAAGTACTTGTACTGTACTCCAAGTATGAATTGTGTTTACCATATTTGGTTTTTCGTTTTTCGTTTTTGTTCCGTGTTCATTGCGGGTTTTGTATGAAGACGCGATAGAGATACCGATACGGAACTTAATGTTGCAATTATGATGAAAATTAGTAGTAGAACATAAAGTTCCGTATCGGTAAACACAACTCATACTTGGGGTACAGATGGCAAATTATCTCGTTGCCAGTTCAGTGGTTAGCCGTTTAAACGTGAAACATGACCAACATAGTCAGATACACTTTCGCATCTGTTAAATAGATTAGCAACTTAGTAAAAAGTTGGTTAATTTACGTCCTTATAGTACCTACAATACAATACAAAATCATTTATTTATGCCACACGTATACAGTTTATAAAAATATAAGAAAATACATTAAGGGACTGACAACTATCAAATAACTTCTCGCTCGCACGTTTCTATAATAACTCATTTTCGAAAACTCGCAATCAACCATTTTGTGTGCAATCACATTGCACACAGTTTAGTAAAAATTTCATTTTGATCGATATAAGTTTTCCTACTTGTAAGTTTGCTTATGTACGAAAACTAGTAAAGCAAACTTTTGAGTAGAAAAACATGTATCGATCAAAATGAATTTTTACTAAACTGTGTGAATATGATTGCACACAAAATGTTTGATTGCAATTTTTCGAAAATGAGTTTAGTGATTTTATATCGTTCAACATGTCCAAACGAGCGAGCGAGAGTTACATTAGCTCTTGTCTTCGCCTTAAAAGTAAATGACATAAATAGGCAGTCACTCAGCATAAATGCTATAGCAGCATACGCTACTATAATGCTGGTCTTCCGTGACACCAGCGATATATAAATGACCAGCAGCCTGTCCCAGCTTCGCATGGGTGGACATAATTTTATTAAACATTTTATGATAAACCGTAGGTTCGAGTCTCGCAGCTAGTCATTTCATACATTTGCACGCCCTTCTCCCTCACCGGGCAACGGCTGCGCTGAGTGAGAACGCGCCCCGTCCGTTCGCTTAAACTTTTTTTTAGTTAAATAGTTCGCTTTTTTAAAGCGAACTATTTTTTTTAATTTTGTAATATCTTTTGAATGGAATGTCCGATTTGAAAAATTCAAAAAGTAATCTATAGGTATTGAAATAGTCTTAAAATACGAAATGATAGGATGGATAAGGATTAATATAAAGGTATGGATAACATGGTCTGATTTTGGTCTAGATTTCTATGTATTTTTAAAATGATAAAAAGAAGTTATAGTAATATATCTACGATAGTTAGACATATGGTATTGCTGAGTTTTTTGTGTTCCATCGTCTATAGTTTCCGCAGCGCATGCGATGAAAGACATTTTAAGGCCAATTTTTTTACCCCTTGGGTTACATTATCGAAGTTTTAGAAGGCATCCCTAAATTTTTCAAGTAATATATATAACCTATGTTACTCAGGGATAATGTTCTAATGGTGAAAGAATTTTTGAAATCAGACCAGTAGTTTTTGAGCCTATTCGTTACATACAAAACAACAAAAATACAAAAATACAAATCTTTCCTCTTTATAATATTAGTGTAGATAACAATAGGATAATTCAATGAGTATCTTCAGGTTTTATAATAGGAAGTAGGTGGGGATTTTCCAGTCATCCCTGGCATAAATGCGCAGATAAAAATGAAATTAACTTATAATTACCTATCATGCGATCATTGCACAAGTACCTGAATATTGTAAGCGGATTGCGCTGTGGCATATCGTGGCTGAAAAATATTTAACATGCTTTTCTATACCTAAATATTTATTTCCTTTTTATAACATACTAGCGGTCTGTCCCAGCATCGCATGGGTGGTCATAAATTTTTTGAAAATCTACACTAATATTATAAAGAGGAAAGATTTGTATTTTTGTATGTAACGACTATTCGTTACATACAAAAATACAAATCTTTCCTCAAAAACTACTGGTCCGATTTCAAAAAATTCTTTCACCATTAAAATGCTACATTATCCCTGAGTAACATAGGCTATATTATATTTTCAAAAAAATCAGGGATCCTTACTAAAACTCTAATAATGTAACCCAAGGTGGAAAACAAAAAACTTACATCGCGTGCGCTGCGAAAACTATTGATGATAGAACAAAATAATGTACTACGATTTTGTAGGTCACGTCATCATCTACAAAAAATGTCGCGACAGCATATATCTAACTTTTTTTTTTTTATACAATTAGCTGACGGATCAAGCAGATGGCCCACCTGATGTTAAGTGGTAACCATCACCTATAACAAAGCACTGCCTCGTAAGTCACGCACGATAGGGACGTGCCCTACGATGCACTGCCCTGCGTCCATCAACTTGAGGCATACAGATGTTAAGCCTCATGTGCCTGTAATTACACCGGCAACCACACTCTTCAAACCGAAACACAGCAACGCTGCTTGGCGGCAGAAAAAGGCGTGGTGGTAGTACTTCCCCGGACGAGCCCTTCACAAAGAGCTCTACTACTCTTAAACTATTATAGTTACGTCACAATAAGTGTTCTTTTAATATAAAAATTTAATTGAAATGCCGCCGCTAGAAAAGGGTCTTTATTTGTACCTTGGTATTAATCCATAACCAATAATGAAATTATTTATTTGGATAACCAAATAAATAATTTCATATTCAAGGCGGTTTCAATACCTATAGATTACTTCTTGAATTTTCCAAATCGGGCATTCCATTCAAAAGATATGACGAAATTAAAAATGTTAACGGGTCCACGGGTCACGCACGGGGTGCGAATGTATGAAATAAGTGGACGCGAGGCTCGAACCCACGGTTTAAGTTTATCCTAAAATATTCAAAAAATTTATGACCACCCATGCGAAGCTGGGACAGGCCGCTAGTTTTAGGATAAACTTAGACCGTGGGTTCGAGCCTCGCGTCTTCTTATTTCATACATTTGCACGTCCTTCTCCCTGAGTGAGTGAAATCGCACCCCGTGCGTGACCCGTGGACCCGTTAACATTTTTAATTTCGTCATATCTTTTGAATGGAATGTCCGATTTAAAAACTTCAAGAAGTAATCTAAAGAACACTTATTGTGACATAACTATAATAGCTAGAGATATGCTGTCGCGACATTTTTTGTAGATAACGACGTGTTCTGCAAAGTCGTACTACATTATTTTGTTCTATCATCAATAGTTTTCGCAGCGCACGCGATGTAAGGTTTTCTTTTTCCACCTTGGGTTACATTATTAGAGTTTTAGTAAGGATCCCTGATTTTTTGAAAATATAATATAGCCTATGTTACTCAGGGATAATGTAGCATTCTAATGGTGAAAGAATTTTTTTGAAATCGGATCACTAGTTTTTGAGCCTATTCGTTACATACAAAACAACAAAAATACAAATCTTTCCTCTATATAATATTAGTGTAGATGTAGATGTAGATTGAAGGTGCTGAGAAGTATAAATAGGTGATGATGATGATAACCAAGTTGTCTGTTTTTATTTAAAAATACGCTGATTTATTTCATACATTTTTTCCTTTAAGAAAGATTCATGTTTTAAATGAAAAATCCTTTTACATCAAGTGTACTAGTTTTTGTCTACGAAAAACCAGTGGCATAGGTACGCCACTGGTTTAACGTAGGTGCAGGTGGTGCAGTGCACCAGGGCCCGGAGCTCAGGGGGCCCTCTAACCTAAGCTTTGAAAAGTGAGGGTCAGCCAGCTCCCGAAGCTAGAAAACCTTGAGCCTGCTAACATTTTTTTTAAGGGGCTGACAACTATCAAACAACTTCTCGCTCGCACGTTTCGACATGTTGAAAGTTATAAAATCACTAAACTCATTTTCGAAAAATCGCAATCAACCATTTTGTGTGCAATCACATTGCACACAGTTTAGTAAAAATTTCATTTTTTATCGATACAAGTTTTCCTGCTTAAAAATTTGCTTATGTACGAAAACTAGTAAAGCAAACTTTTGAGTAGGAAAACATGTATCGATCAAAATGTAATTTTTACTAAACTGTGTGCAATGTGATTGCACACAAAATGGTTGATTGCGATTTTTCGAAAATGAGTTTAGTGATTTTATATCTTTCAACATGTCGAAACGTGCGAGCGAGAGTCACATTAGCTCTTGTCTTCGCCTTAATGATTTATTTTAAAGGCTTTAAGCTTTGTGGAAAGACGGGGTGAGGGTCGGATTCTTTCTCTATGCACCGGGGCCCTTGTCCACGTAGCTACGCCACTGCAAAAAACATTAGTAATTTAATGCCATCGAAACTTCTTTCAAACCAAAACTTTCGTTCGCAATACACATGAAACAGAAGACCTATTTGCAGACCGCGGTAATCTAAGAAAATAATTTATTCTGCAAAAAATTGATTAGACTTCTTCTTCTTCTTGTCGTGTCACTAGTTTGCATCGCAGGGCACGTTCCTATCGTGCGTGACTTACGAGGCAATGCTTTGTTATAGGTGATGATTACCACTTAACGTTCCATCAACTAGTTGTATAAAAAAAACCTATCACAGTAGTCAGTAGTAGCTACTGTAGTCTCGTTACGATGTGCCACAGTTTCAGACGTTAACTGCAGACCCTGGTTGCGAAACGGTGGTTGCTCACCCAGTGTGACCGAGACATTGCATTTGCATTAACATTTCCAGATTGACTCAACTTCAACTAGTGCGTTCCTTTAGCTCAAAGTCAAAGTCAAAAGGTATTTATTCAATTGAATCACAAGGATCGCATAGAAACGTCTTATGGCGAAAACAAGAGCTAATGTGACTCTCGCACGCATTTTTAGACATGTTGACGTATAGGTATAAAATCACTAAAATCATATTCAAAAAATCGCAATCAACCATTTTGTGTGCAATCATCTCAATAGTTTGCTTAACTAGTTTTCGTACATAAGCAAACTTTTAAGTAGGAAAACTTGTATCGATCAAAATGAAATTTTTACTAAACTGTGTGCAATGTGATTGCACACAAAATGGTTGATTGCGATTTTTCGAAAATGAGTTGAGTGATTTTATATCTTTCAACATGTCAAAACGTACGAGCGAGAGTCACATTAGCTCTTGTCTTCGCCTTAACCGAAACTTATCTTTTTAGCCACTGTGCAACAATGAGACCGTTTGTTCAAAATATTAATTCGGGCTATACAATACAGTTTCTAATATACTTAAAGGACATATTACATTTTGGGTTGGGTATAGACCCAACCAACCAACGGTATGTACACCACGTAGAAATTAAAAAAAAAATAGAAGACTACCAATGCAATTTAATTTATTTGTAGACAAAGAAAAGTTGCGATAACTGAATGTCTATCGGGTGGAATTTTTACTATGTGAACACCTCTAGAGCCGCCATGACAGTCTATAATTGACGTTTGACATGACGCATTGCATTGCATGCTTTGACAGTTTTGTTGCTAGCAATATGTTGAGTATTTTTTATACGCTAGTTGTACTCACAATATAGCTTTTTTTCTTATGCTTACCTATTTATACATAATTATAATGCTGTGACCAATAGATGATTGGCCACGACCGTGCCTTCACGGTGAGCATGCAACCACAATCACAGCGAACAATGAACGTTTATGTAGATATCTATCTTCTATACAATAGGGAGGTATTACAGTAGGGTAATTGCTATTCCTATTTGTTTCTTAACTATAAGATTACAGTGCTACAGATTTCTATAAAAACTAGCCTCCATGTAAAAACGTTGCGACGAAGCGTAGCGTGTCCTGTCTTATGGATTTGATTGCCTGTACCTTTTTCTGTTATGCCTACGCCTCACTAAATTCGATTGGCACAACACTGGAGCTTCAATATTGGCTATATGACATTTTAATTACCTCTATATTACAGCTCTTTACGAAGAGCTCTACTACTCTTAAATTATTTTCACAATGCCAGTGCTCTCAATCGTTGAATGAAAATATCTTAAGAAAACCAGTTAGTATTTTAACAGCAGCGATTTGCTTGCAACCTGTCACGTAGGTTACCAACTACTGCAAAATGTATTTTTTTATACAACTAGCTGATGGAACAAGCAGATGGCCCACGTGATGTTAAGTGGTCACCATCACCTATAACAAAGCATTGTCTCGTAAGGCACGCACGATAGGAACGTGCCTTACGATGCACTGCCCTGCGTCCATCAAGTTGAGGCATACAGATGTTAAGCCTCATGTGCCTGTAATTACACCGGCAACCACACTCTTCAAACCGAAACACAACGTTGCTGCTTGGCGACAAAAAAGGCGTTGTGGTAGTACTTCCCCGGACGAGCCCTTCACAAAGAGCTCTACTACTCTTTGGGTATGCGCCAAAAGTATCATTTGGCCGTACACACGGATACGCATCAGGCTTATACCTACTCGCTTTTATGTCCTTGTCATTAGCGTCATTTTTATTTGGCTTTGCGTAGCTTGTAGACATGAGTCGGATATATCAAAACGTAACTTATATCGGATATGGGTTAGATATCATACCATATCGATATTCATATCAACATATCCGATATCATAAAAACTATTCAAAACCTCAACTGTTACACGAACAAAACGAAAACTTCACAAACCAAACGATATGAAACAAACACCAATTGATATTCGCTACCTCCCTTTCTAAGAATGAATTGTTTTACTGGTAAAAAAGAGATGAAGCGAATATGACGTAACCATAGCCAAATAGTTTGCGTTTGTCGTTTCGTTGTTAGTTTGCCATAACTAAAAATCATGTTATCGTTTGCAACCCATATGGTTGATATCAATATCAGAAAACCGTTTTCTATATCGATATGCAAACTGTATATCGGTTAGATAACCGTTTGCGGGAAAAAACGAAAACGCCCATGTCTAGTAGCTTGATCTGTTTATGTGTGTACCGATCGACCAAGCAAGCTTTACACAAACACTACTGTATAAGTTAAGTTCCAATACAGAGTAGGTAGGTGTAAGTAAAACAAAGTTTCAGAGGCAAGCAATTGTTTATTACCATACGCCTGACTCCATAAAACATCCAAAACGCAACGATAGCGCGTTCTAGAAACGGACAAATTTAGGGGCGCCATCTAGTTCTGTTTTTTGTAAACCTAATCTAACTTAACATTAAACAACTACGGAACGAAATTAAGAATTCTACTGGTTTGTTTTGTTCAAGTAATCTAGTTTACGATCACGTTTTTATGAATATTTAAAAACAAAGTCACGTTTTTTTTTATAATAATATTTTAAATCGAGGTATCGATGGTTTGCAAATATGTAATGCTAATTAGACAGGATGTGAAACGATAAACTTGTAAAAACTTAATCAATTTTTCATGACATTCACAGGTATGTTCAAGGTGTGTGTGTCAATATTGAATTCTCTATATTAAATGCTTTAATAAATATAGATTAGAGAGTAAATGAGCATAAAAATTGAAATGTGGAGTAATATCTCATAACCAACGAGCATCCGTTGATAGCTTATCAGATTGTCGTGCTGCCGTCCTATAGGACGGCAGCACGACAAAATGCCGTTATCCAATACTTGCTCAAAGCTATATCGACTGAAAAAAAAGCTATATCGACCAATTTTATCAGAATTCAAATAGCTTTAATAGTTTTCGAAATATGAAAATAGAAAATGCCGTATAAAAAACAAATTAATATCAATTCAATGCTTAAATGTTGTGGTTATTTAATTTTTACGTCAACTTAAACGGTACGTTGGTTGCCTAGCTTGATTGCCGATCTTTTTTGTAAGCTTTCCCGCCTTTTGTTTTTGTCTCGCGTAACTCAATAAGTAGATTTTGCATTTAACGGCCTTTTAGCTATAGGACGGCAGCGTTGGTCATTCCACAAACTAAGCAAAGCATGTAAATTATATAAAAACTATATAAACTATAGGAGAACTAGATAGCTGATAACTATAACACTTATATAATTTATGCTGAGTGGCGGCGAATTTACGTCACTTACTTTTCAAGTCTATTCTTTTATTTTTTATATATCGTATTACGTGTGGCATAAATAAATTAGTACATGTTTATTTAGTATAGTACAAGCCTACTACTATACCATTTATGATGCAAGCAATTTACGTCAATTTTCAAGTCTGTTCTTGTATTTTTTATAAATTGTATTTACGTGTGGCATAAATAAATGAGTTTGTATATGATTATCTTTTGTTTTTTGGGTCGTCGATAAAGCAGTAAAGAGTGTTATTAATAACAATCAGTGGTGGTTGTTTGTCGTGTCTAAAAGTTTTGCTTGTCTGTTGAAATTAAACGGAGGGACGAAATGCTATCAAGAGTTTTTGTTTGCTGACGTCATGGCCGAAATGCAACAAATAAATGACATACTTCTAAAATGCGAGGGACGAATTGCCTATATACTGTCTCGACGTCGACAACTATGCAAAGTTATTAGTTAGAGATGTATATTGTGCGATGAACATAGATGTTAGTTCTCTGTCTGGGTGTTATATAATATATTAAGGGTGTATTTACAAAAAAAAAGTATTTAAGTAGTAGGTAAATCTGCTATCTGGTTCCCATAGTACAAGCTTTGGCTTAGTTTGGGGTGATATAGTGCTGTGTGGAATGTTCACCAATATTATATTATACTAGCTGACCCCACAGAAATTGTCCTGTCTGAACTATGAATATTGAATTCGACTTGGTATAACACACCAATCAATCGGTGTTGTCAATTCTATGTCAAACGTCATGTCCAAAGCGCTAAGATTAGATTATAAATATATTTTTTGTATTTTAGTTTATGTTCCTCTATTTTTGTAAGTAATACAAATAATTATATTGTTTATCATTTTAACGAATCAACTTTTAGAGTCTCCCTTGGTTTACTCAGATCTCCGCCTTTTTGTTTTAAGTCTATAACCACTTGACATTGGCAAATTCGTGGCAAACCCTATCGGTCACTGAACAGCCACAAATAAAAGAAGAAGAAGATTATAAATAATTTTATATTTTAGTTAAGTATTCTTAAATTTTCTAACTTTCCGCGCAATTTTATTATTTTTGTTCATTCATAAGAACCTTCTCCTGACAATAACAAACACAACAAAAAAAGAATTAGCGAAATCAATTCAGCTGTTTTCGAGATTTGCGCTTAGCAACACATTCAGCGATTCATTTTTATATATAGAGATTTGCATATTGAACTTATAATATGCAAAAAAAAAAAATAACATTTGATTTCCAGCAATTTCGATAAAAATAACAACTAATCAGTAATTATTATAAATACCCAAAGTCTTTGACGTCAATGTTGTTTAAATATGTACATAATGTTAGATTGATATTTCCATCAAATTAATCAACGAATGATCATAAAGTGTACCTTATTAAACCAGTTTAGAAAATATGTTTTAATGCAAATTGAAAACAACTCAAGATTATTTGATAATATCTAAGGGTAGTCAGAGGTCCGTCCGTGTGGTATTCCACACGTGATAGCTCGCAAGCCCATCATCGCTCTTCGAACGCCTGGTTCCTCACGATATTTTCCTTCACCGTTTGAGAGGCATTACGCACATAAATTTTTTTCAAGAGAAAAAACCATTGGTGAAAGACCGGGTTTGAACCCACGGCCTTACGATCAGAAGGCGGGGTCACGCCCACTAGACCACCGTCATCATCATCATCAGCCTAAAGAAGTCCACTGCTGGACATAGGCCTCCCCTATAAATTTCCAGGAAGAACGATTCCGAGCCCTCTCCATCCACCGACTTCCCGCGATCCTGACAATGTCGTCAGTCCATCGGGTAGGAGGGCGTCCCACGCTTCGTTTTCCTGTTCGTGGTCGCCATTCGAGAACCTTTATTCCCCAACGGTTATCAGTCCTTCGAGCTATATGACCTGCCCATTGCCACTTCAACTTGCTGATTCTGCGAGCTATGTCGGCTACTTTGGTTCTCCTACGGATTTCCTCATTTCTGATTCTATCCCGTAGTGAAACTCCCAGCATAGCTCTCTCCATAGCCCGCTGAGCGACTTTGAGCTTGTTGATGAGGCCAATAGTAAGCGACCACGTCTCAGTTCCGTACGTCATCACTGGCAACACACACTGGTTGAAGACTTTCGTCTTGAGGCTCTGCGGTATCTGTGACGAGAAGATGTGGCGCAACTTCCCGAACGCTGCCCATCCGAGTTGGATTCGTCGGCTGACCTCTTTATCGAAGTTGGACCTACCTAGTTGGATCGTCTGACCCAGATACACATAGTGGTCTACAACTTCGATGATATCGCTCCCAACATGTACCGGCACGGGTGCGACATGAGCATTAGACATGATTTTCGTCTTGCTCATGTTCATCTTAAGACCCACCTGTTGGGAGACAATATCGAGGTCTCTGAGCATCGTGCCTAGATCTTCCAGCGATTCCGCCATTATGACTATATCGTCGGCAAATCGAAGGTGAGTAATGTATTCGCCATTGACGTTGATGCCATACCTATTCCAGGACAGCAGCTTGAAAACATCCTCCAGTGCCGAGGTGAACAGTTTCGGAGAAATAACATCTCCCTGTCTCACCCCTTTTTGCAATTGGATAGGATCCGTGCTTTGGTCCTGGAGTCGGATAGACATTGTGGCTTTACTGTAAAGACATTTCAACACTTCGATATACCGATAGTCAATTTGACATCGCTGGAGTGACCTTAGGACTGCCCAGGTTTCGACTGAATCAAAGGCTTTCTCATAGTCCACAAACGCTAAACAAAGTGGCTGGTTATACTCTTCGGTTTTCTGTATAACCTGCCGGAGCGTGTGGATGTGGTCTATGGTGCTAAAGCCTTTTCGGAACCCGGCTTGTTCGGGAGGCTGGAAGTCGTCAAACCTACGAGCGAGACGATTGGTAACTACTCTCGAAAACAGCTTATAGACATGGCTCAGCAGCGAGATGGGCCTATAATTCTTTAAGAGGGTGTTATCACCTTTCTTAAAGAAAAGTACCACCACGCTCCTGCCCCAAGCCTCTGGCGTCGTACCCTCGGAGATAACAGAATTGAATAGCTTCTGAAGGACTTTAAGTAACGGCGTTCCGCCCGCTTTCAGAAGCTCTGTCGTTATTCCGTCTTCTCCCGGTGCCTTGTTGTTCTTAAGCTGCTTGAGAGCCGTTCGGATCTCGTATAGGCTGACGTCCGGGATATCTTCCGTGTAGTGTCGGGTTAAACGGGCTCTTGCATCACTAGTCGTGCTTGCAGCAGGACTTTGCGATGAGGTGTATAATTGTCCATAGAACTTCTCGAGCTCTCTTAAAACTTCCGGCTTCGAGGAAACGATACTGCCACTATCAGTCTTCAGTTTTGTCAACTGACTTTGCCCAATAGATAGATGTCTTGCGAACACTTTCGAGCCTTTGTTGCGCTCTATCGCTTTTTTAATACAATCTGTATTAAAAAGACGCAAGTCGTGTCGCATGGACTTGGAGATCTGTTTATTGAGCACGCCGTATATCGACATATCCACTGAAGACTGCAGTCTCATTTCGCTGCGATCTGCCAGGAGTTTCAGAGTGTGCTCAGAGAGTTTTTGGGGTCTGTTATTGCGCTGAGTCTTATAGTACTCAGACCCAACATCTTGGACAATTTCCACCAGCCCGTTGTTTAAATCGTCCACAGTTTCGCATTCGGTGAGGCATTGGAAGCGATTTTCGAGTTCCAACTGAAAGCTCTCGGGGTTTTGGATTTAAACAGGACTTGGGCGAAGAGTAGACTTCATCAGACGGGACCGTTCAAGCTTAACGTTGATATTCAATGAGCCTCTTACCATGCGGTGATCACTTCCGGTTTTCACCCTGTTGATCACAGAGACATCATTGAATATATGCTTCTTGGTCGTCAAAATGAAGTCTATCTCGCGTTTGTGTCCACCGGGGTGAAGCCACGTCCATTTCCTGGACGACCGCTTTTTGAAAAAAGAGTTCATCATGAAGAGTCCTTCTTTTTCCATAAAGTCAGCCAATCGCTGACCCCGTTGGTTCCGCTGTCCAAATCCAAATTGCCCCACTCTCAGTTCATCGCCGTTCCTCACGCCTAGCCGCGCGTTGAAGTCCCCCATCACAACCGTAAAGTGTGTTTTCGAGGCTTGCATGGCATTTGAAATGTCATCATACATAGCCTCCACTTCCTCGTCCGGGCGTTTTGAGTGAGGGGCGTATACCTGTATGACCTTAAGCGAATACCGTTTGGTGATTCTGAGTATAAGGTATATCACCCTGCTCGAAACGCTTTCGACCTTTACAATGTTGTTGACAAGGGACTTGTGGACGAGAAACCCGACACCGTGCTGGGACAGTTGATCTCCCTCCCGGTAGTAAAATAAGTTGCCGGAATTCAGAATTATCGTGTCCTCCCCCTCTCTTCGGACTTCTGATAATCCTATTATATCCCAGCGCAACTTACTAACTACTTCTTCCAGCTCTATCAACTTCTCGTCAGACCTCAACGTGCGTGCGTTATATGTTGCCAGGGCCAAGGGTCGTTTTTGGGAGTGGTAGCTGGGTCTCTGCCGGAGATTCTTAGCACCCCCTGTTCCGCCGTTACCATGACCGCCACCTGTGCCAGGAATAACGGAACTGCCGGGGACTGGGGGCCGTCTATCTGTCGTGTTCATCATTGGGGGGGGGGGTTTGCCATAGTCACCACGCTTGGCAGGCGGATTGGTGACCGCAGTGTTGGTGGTGCTTACTCTGGAAATGCTGCTGCCCATTTCCCGATGTGTTCCCTTAGTCGCCTTTTACGACATCCACGGGAGGTGATGGAGGGGTCCAATTCTATGCCGGGACCACCACGGTTAGAGTTAGACCACCGTATATAAAAGAAATTATATAATACTAGCGGACCCGACAGACGTTGTCCTGCATGATATTTCAAGCGACTGCAGCGCCATCTGCCGGGCTGATTTGTGAATCTAAACCATCCAGGGTGCCACCCAAACGCATACAAAAAAATCATTCAAATCGGTCCAGCCGTTTAGGAGGAGTTCAATGACATACACACGTACAGTAGAATTATATATATACAGATATATAAACTTATTATACTTATGAAAATTCAGAAATAAGGTCGCTTCGCTATTTGCCCACTTTTCTGTTTTTGCTGACAGATAAATGTAAAGACAATTTATTTATATGCAGCAATTTCGATACAATTTAAATAATAAACTGGTCAGTTGTTATAAAAAGTCAAAAGCTGTATCCTTGACGTCAAAGTTGTTTAAATATGTACATAATAATGTCAAGATTAATATTGTCTGTAAAATTAATCAATTAATGATTATAATGAATATATTGAACAAATATAGAATTCTTTTTAAAAAAAACACAGGTAACTTTTATGTTTTTTATACCTACTAAACCTATTTATCTTCAAGTCTATCCAAAATCAATAACCCTCATGATAGAATCTTATAACAATAAATAAATTCTTCTTTTTTCTTATTGTAGTTACTTAGGTGTGTTATCTACATCTACACTAATCTACACTAATATTATAAAGAGGAAAGATTTGTATTTTTGTATTTTTGTATGTAACGAATAGGCTCAAAAACTACTGGTCCGATTTCAAAAATTCTTTCACCATTAGAATGCTACATTATCCCTGAGTAACATAGGCTATATTATATTTTCAAAAAATCAGGGATCCTTACTAAAACTCCAATAATGTAACCCAAGGTGGAAAACAAAAACCTTACATCGCGTGCGCTGCGAAAACAATTGATGATAGAACAAAATAATGTACTACGATTTTGTAGAACACGTCATCATCTACAAAAATGTCGCGACAGCGTATGTCTAACTGTTATAGTTATGTCACAATAAGTGTTTTTTATTATAAATATTTAATTGAAATGCCGCCGCTAGAAAAGGGTCTTTATTTGTACCTTGGTATTAATCCTTATCCAAATAAATAGTTTCGTATTCAAGACGGTTTCAATACCTATAGATTACTTCTTGAATTTTTCAAATCGGACATTCCATTCAAAAGATATGACGAAATTAAAAATGTTAACGGGTCCACGGGTCACGCACGGGGTGCGATTTCATTCACTCAAGGAGAAGGGCGTGCAAATGTATGAAATAAGTAGACGCTAGGCTCGAACCCACGGTCTAAGTTTATCCTAAAATGTTCAAAAAATTTATGACCACCTATGCGAAGCTGAGACAGGCCGCTAGTATTAATATACTAGCTGACCCGTGCCCACTTTGTTGGGCGGAGTCAAATTTGCAATAAAATAATATTGCGGCTGTAAATTGAGATGAAGGCTATCCTATCTTTTAAGTTAGATCAAACTGTACACGGTGCGCAAATTTGACAAACAACGTGACGCGTAATTTATATATATTAAGATTATAATATTATTTTAGTATGTTTATTTAAGACCTAAATTTAGTTTGTTTGTTTGTGAAATACTTAGTTATGTACTTTTTCTAAATCTTTGCTTTGTTTAGTATAGGCCTTCATCTAATGAGCACTATCCAAAAATTTTTTCTCTTTACCAAAAGGTTAGCTGGTAGATAATGCTGTCCAGCATTAAGCTCGCTTATGTACAGTAAATTTTATTTGTGTAATAGATAGTTTTCTATCTAGAGGTATATATCTATTTATAAATGTTGGTTTGTGTGTCTGTTTTTCTCGATTTCACGGCTAACCAATCAACATCTTCATCATCAGCCTGATGGTCTGATCATCAGAGCACTGGTGGTCTAGTGGTAGCGGCCCGTCTTCCGATCCTAAGGTCGTGGGTTCAAAACCGTCGTGCAATGAGTTTTTCTGTTCAAAAAACTATCATGAGGAAACCGGTATGTCATAGAAGCGAAAACATACCTACTGACACATGTGTCAAGTTCTCGAAAGGAGCCACTTTGAGCAGAATTTAAAATCCTTTCACCACACTTAGTAGTTGAGGTCTCTGTGAAGGGCTCGTCCGGGGAAGTACTACCACCACGCCTTTTTCTGCCGCCAAGCAGCGTTGCTGTGTTTCGGTTTGAAGAGTGTGGTTGCCGGTGTAATTACAGGCACATGAGGCTTAACATTTGTATGCCTCAAGTTGATGGACGCAGGGCAGTGCATCGTAGGGCACGGACCTATCGTGCGTGACTTACGAGGCAATGCTTTGTTATAGGTGATGGTTACCACTTAACATCAGGTGGGCCATCTGCTTGTTCAATCAGCTAGTAGTATAAAAACAAGGCACCGGCGGTCTAGTGGGAGTGACCCCGCCTTCCGATCGTAAGGTCGCAGGTTCGAATCCGGTCGTGCACCAATGGATTTTTAATGAAAAATTTATGTGCGCAATGCCAGTGCTCATAAACGGTGAAGGAAAACATCGTGAGGAAACCAGTTAGTATTCTAACAGCGGCGATGGGCTTACAACCTGTCACGTATGGAATACCAACTACTGCAAAATGTGGGTATGTGCCAAATGTAATGTTTGGACTTACCTCTGACTATCACTCTTAGACGTCCTCAAAGAATCTGGAGTTAGAACTTGGTACTAAGCGATCTGAGGGGATATCTACCGTGCCTGGAGATCGAAATCGTGAATGTATCTTTTACTTTTTTATCGTGCTTGGCTTTCAATCATTAAAATTTTAATTGTCTAAGTTGATGCATCACCTACTGTAGGTACCAATGGTTTCGACTCTATAGTGCTATTCCGTAAACAAAATTCACGGGGATCTTCAACTAGTGGATTCACCTAGACTCACGTTGGCATTTCCACTCGTCAAAACACTCACGATGGTATAATGTGATGGGTGAAAGTATGACAGAATAAATGATTTTAAAATCAAAATCGTTTATTTCAGACCACTGAGTCCATAGAACCGACAGCCTTCACAGCTCAGTTGGTAGTAGCTCTGCCTTCTGCGCCGTAGGCCGTGGGTTCGATCCCCACCAAGAACAAACATTTGTGTGATGAACATAGATGGTTGTTCTCTGTCTGGGTGTTATAATATTATAAGTAAAAAAAAGATATATAAGTAGTAGGATATCAGCTATCTGGTTTCCATATCACAAGCTTTGGCTTAGTTTAGGGCGAGATAGTGCTGTGTGGAATGTCCACCAATATTTATTTATTTAATTTATTTATACAGGTACACTAATTTAACACACAAAATTTGATTTGACTTTAATTCTTTTTTAGATTTTGTTTTGTATGCTAAGAAGCTGGATCTGTAGATTCCAAACCACACCCACCTACCATCTTATTATTTAATTGTAACCGGAGAGCAATGGTGGTCTAGTGGTAGCGGCCCCACCTTCCGATCCTAAGGTCGTGGGTTCGAAACCGGTCGTGCACCAATGAGTTTTACTGTTCAAAAATGTATGTGCATAATGCCAGTACTCTCTAACGGTGAAGGAAAATTTCGTGAGGAAACCGGCATGTCGTAGAACCAAAAAAAGTTCTATAACATGTGTCAAGTGCTCGAAAGGAGCGTCTTGAGGCGCACTTAAAATCCTTTCACCACACTGTTTCAAAGAAACTAGTGACACGATAAGAGAGAAGAGAGAGAGAGATTGTAACCTCGATTCACAAACAATAAATGATTTATGATTTATGAGAAGATCATTTTTTTGTTGACTTCACTCACCGCGGATTCCGTGGTCACTTAGGTGAGTGTTGTTGTTAGAATATCATTTCAGTACCCGTCTTATACACTACACTCAAATATCAAAGTGATAAATCAGCGATAATAAGCCATGTTGTACAAAAAATAAAATTGATGAAAGATAAATTGAGTACATTATTTAATTATATTGTTGATGAATACAGTTCTCAAATGACTAATCGTTTAATTGCTGTAGTCTCTTCATGTTTTTTCGATGAATTATCATTTTTTGTTAACCAATTTTACGAGCGGATTCCAAATGAACTTTTTGAGATGTTTTTTTTCTGCGGTAAAGGTTTTTGAACTTTTTAAATGTTTAAATCAGTCTATAAGTATATTATTCACGTGTCACGTTTGTCATTAGTCCTAAAAAGGTAACAGACTAGCCACTGATATTATGATGAATAACATTGACTCTGACTACTCCCCTTAGAAGTCCTCAAGGAACCTGGAGTTAGTACTTGGTACTAAGAGATATCTACGTACCCGGATATCAAAATCGTGAAAAATTGTGACAGTATTGTCACTATTTTTAATGAAAATAAAAACAATACTACAATGACACACATACAATACATGTTATTAAGAATTGTAGTATTACAATTCTTGGCGTGTCACTAGTTTTTTCGAAACAGTGTGGTGAAAGGGTTTCAAGAAGTGCACCTCAAAGAGGCTCTTTTCTCAATAAAAAAATAGTCAATTTTTTATACTGCTATCTAATAGAACAAGTATAATATGTTAAGTGATTACAGATTTCATATTTATTTATTGCCAACATGTACATCTACACTAATATTATAAAGAGAAAAGATTGATAATATAATATATAATATTATAAAGAGAAAAGATTTGTATTTTTGTTGTTTTGTTGTTTTGTATGTAACGAATAGGCTCAAAAACTACTGGTCCGATTTCAAAAATTCTTTCACCATTAGAATGCTACATTATCTCTGAGTAATATAGGCTATATTATATTTTCAAAAAAATCAGGGATCCTTACTAAAACTCCAATAATGTAACCCAAGGTGGAAAAAGAAAACCTTACATCGCGTGCGCTGCGAAAACTATTGATGATAGAACAAAATAATGTACTACGACTTTGCAGAACACATCATTATCTACAAAAAATGTCGCGACAGCATATGTCTAACTATTATAGTTATGTCACAATAAGTGTTCTTTTATTATAATAATTTAATTAAAATGCCGCCGCTAGAAAAGGGTGTTTATTTGTACCTTGGTATTAATCCATAACAAAATAAATCATTTCATAATTAAGACGGTTTCAATACCTATAGATTACTTCTTAAATTTTTCAAATCGGCATTTCATTCAAAAGATATGACGAAATTAAAAATGTTAACGGGTCCACGGGTCACGCTCGGGATGCGATTTCACTCACTCAAGGAGAAGGACGTGCAAATGTATGAAATTAGTAGACGCGAGGCTCGAACCCACGGTCTAAGTTTATCCTAAAATGTTCAAAAAATTTATGACCACCCATGCGAAGCTGGGACAGGCCGCTAGTACAGTTATATAGCTTAGGCCTAAGGTAGCTATTAGGCGATTACACGTACCCTGTAGGGCGCTGCAAATTATGTAAATATAAGGTAGGTACAATTCATACTAATAAGGGTACAATCATAGGTAAGCTCATTGATACAATAGGATAAACTAAGAGAATAGGTGATAACCATCACCTATAACAAAATACTGCCTCGCGTTATGCACCATATATAACAAATATATACCACTCTTTAGCAGAGAAGGCCCCGATAAATGAATTCAACTCAATTTTAAGATTAGTAGAGCTCTTTGTGAAGGGCTCGTCCAGGGAAGTAGTGCAAAGGACGCTAAATTCAAGTAAAATAGGCCACCTCGATTATAAAGTAAACAAATACCTACCTAGTTCAGACAAGATAAATTGAATAAGATAGACGTGATTTATATCGATGCCACTTTGTGAGGATGTTTAAAATCTTGATTTTCTAAAAGCAGTGACCCACCTTCCTAATGGCAGTTCACATCGCTATTCGTCTTTTTATCGCAAACACCCACGACGACCTACCTAGTGACTTTATACCTACATGCCTATATTTCACGAAGACGCAACCTACGCAAATACACGAATACCTACCGCTGTTCGTGACGATGTGTATTCGAGGTATTCGGACTTCTACAGAAAAAGCCAATTAAAGAAAGAAAAAAAAACATTTGTTTGACGCACAGAGAATAATAGGGTAACAGCGCCTAAATCCAGCGTTGCTGTGTTTCGATTTGAAGAGTGTGGTTGCCGGTGTAATTACAGGCACATGACGCAGGGTAGTGCATCGTAGGGTACGTTCCTATCGTGCGTGACTTACGAGGCAATGCTTTGTTATAGGTGATGGTTACCACTTAACACCAGGAGGGCCATCTGTTTGTTCCTTCAGCTAGTTGTATAAAAAAACGATGTATTTATTTTAGACTGTCCATTGGTGTTTTTTTAGTATTATACTTAAATGGACATTCCAAGTGACATTAAACTGCATTCTAGTCTAGTTTTATATAAATATCTTTGCCGACAGAGGGCATTGGCACGATATAATACAGGTTTTCCTGGTTTGAATGCCAAGTCCCACAGGGCTGATATTTTTAGATGGTTATATCTGTAAGGCTTTGATCAAGAGTAGCTTCAATTTTGTATTATATTACTTTGTGCGGTTGCCGGTGTAATAACAGGCACATGAGGTTTTTTTTTTAATACAACTAGCTGATAGAACATGCAGATGGCCCACCTGATGTTAAGTGGTTACCATCACCTATAACAAAGCTTTACCTCGTAAGTCACGCACGATAGGAACGTGCCCTACGATGCACTGCCCTGCGTCCATCAACTTGACTTCGTCTGCGCAGGATTAGTCACACAATATCTTTATAAATTGTAGCCTATGTGTTATTCTGATGTATAAGCTATATTATTGTAAAGTTTCATAAAAATCCATTCAGTAGTTTTTACGTGAAAGAGTAACAAACATCCATCCATACTTACAAACTTTCGCGTCTATAATATTAGTAGGATAATTATATGTTTTCTGTTTGAATACAATAATTAACATTTAGCAACAATAAGGACAATCTTATACAAAAATACCCAATACACTTATGCAAAAGGAGAGCATTTTTTTACCAGCAAACATATAGGATATCGAATCTTACCTCTCACGTAACACCGGGTCCAACCCAACAGTCGGTTCATCAAGGATCAACAATTCAGGGCAGTGCACGAGGGCCGCTGCCAGCGACACCCGTCGCTGCTGCCCTCCTGAGCAGGACTTGATCAACTTCCCCCCACTAGGCAGGTCGAGCAGGTTGGACAGGAAGTCGAACCGTTCCACCATCTCCTTCATCTTCATGCCGTAGATCCTGGCGAAGTAGAAGACTGCATCTCGGACCGTGAATTCGCCGACGAGGGCGATGTCCTGTAGAAAATATGGGTTTTATGGCCATTGTATGACTCTAGTTGTTGTTCGTACGGCAGTGCATCGTAGGGCACGTACCAATCTTGCGTGATCAACAAGGCAATGCTTCGTTATAGGTATTGAACATTGTATTATGTGTGCTTTAATGAAATAATTAATAATTGTCTTACTTAACATCAGGGCTATCTGCTTGTTCCTTCAGTAAGTTGTATTAAAAAAAAAGTTTATGACCATAAGTACAGCAGAAACAAGAACAAAAGAAGAAACAGAAAAGAAGCAGAAGTAGTATGAGCAAAAAACAAACAAACAGCACAAAAAGATAACTTAATTAAAACAGGCCTTTCATGTTGAAAAAGTGCCAGGGAGCGCGTTGATGTCTTTTATAGGTAGGTGTTTGTTTGGATTTTCATAGACCCCTATAAGCTGGTGCCGGAAATTGCTTATTCGTACAACTTGCAGATGTGACTAGATAGGAGATGGCTTACCTAATATTAAGTGGTGACCATCACCTCTAACAAAGCATTTCCTCGTAAGTCACGCACGATATGAACGTGTGCTATGCACTGCGTCCATCAACTTGAGGCATAAAGATGTAAAGCCTCATGTGCCTGTAATTTCACCGGCAACCACACTCTTCAAAGCGAAACAATGAAACTGCTTGGTGGCAGAAAAATGCATGGAAAGCGCTTCCTTCACACAGAGCTCTACTACTCTTATAATGTGTATTTATCATAAGTGCTTAGCTATGTTTACTGTTTATAGCATGACTATGTGAAAAATTACGTTTACCTAAGATAAAATGTTTTAAGAACGTTATAGGAAGTGTTTTTCAAAACTATGCTAAGTATTCATCAAATAATACACTTTTTGCTGTTGATACAAAGGCCTCTGTTTCTGCTAATTATATTACAAAAACGTTTAATAATTGTACTATTAGGTGACCTCACAGCTTAAGCCGAAGGCAACTACTAATGTGTCTCTCGCGCTGACATTTTACCATTTTGATAGGTAGTTTTTTTTATACAACTAGCTGATGGAACAAGCAGATGACCCACCTGATTAAGTGGTTAAGATGGTTACCACTTAACCCACCTGGTTAAGTGGTAACCATCACTTATAACAAAGCTTTGCCTCGTAAGTCACGCACGATAGGAACGTGCCCTATGGTGAAGGAAAACATCGTGAGGAAACCGGCATGTCGTGGAACGTAAAAAGTTCTATAACATGTGCCAAGACACAAAACGCACTTAAAATCCTTTCACCACACTATTTCGAAAGAAACTAGTGACACGACAACAGAAGAGTATTACCTGAGGCATATACCCGACTCTTGGTCCAGGTACTCCGCTCCCTTTATCCCCAGGGGTTCCTCCCAGGACCCACACAGTGCCTTCGTCCAGTTTCCGTCTGCCAACGATGCATGACAGCAGCGTGGTCTTCCCGCAGCCTGATGGACCGAGAAGACCGTATCTGAGGAAGAAAATATGGATAAAAAAGCCGTCAGGATATGCCGAATGTAAAAACCATAGGAATTGTAGGTTTTAATCCTTCCTACTAATATTATAAACGCGGAAGTTTGTAAGTATGGATGAATGGATGGATGTTTGTTAATCTTTCACGTAAAAACTACTAAATGGATTTTAATGAAACTTTACAATAATATAGCTTATACATCAGAATAACACATAGGCTACAATTTATAAAGATATTGTGTGAATTGTCCAAAATATGACGATAAGTGTCAAGTAAGTAGGAAAATCTACCATATGCGAGCTATTCTGGCGTGCCAAAACCGTTAGAGTTACACATTATGTACTACGCCACGCTATTATAAGCTACTCGAAATACTAATCCTGCGCAGACGAAGTTGCGGGCACCAGCTAGTTTGTTTATAGTTTTTGTACTTAATCAAACTTTTTGGTAGGAAACTTGATCGGATCAAAATGATATTCTTGTTGAACCTGTTATTTTATTCTGGGAACTTGGATGGTTGCTATTTTTCAGCTACCTATAGCAACTATACAAGGTGTTCTAATACTTGTACTTAAAACTTCAGGGGGCTAAAGTACCCATCAATATGAATAACTTTTTCAAAGGAACCAACACTGTGAACGCGAAAAAGCTGAACAGCTTTTTCATACATTTTAGCCAGGGAGGTAGGTATTGAACTTTTGTTTGAGCAGCAGTTTTTTTTTCGCGTGGACAGTGTTGGATCCTTATTAAAAGTTATTCATATTGATGGGTACTTTAGCCCCCTGAAGTTTTAAGTACAAGTATTGGAACACCTTGTATACCTACTATTAATTTTAAATTTCCAAAAATATAGAATTGTGCGAACGAGAAGTCGTTTGACGGTTGTCAGCCTTTTATGCTTGGACAAACGTTGTTGTACGTTTAAAAGGCCGGGAAGTTTTTTTTAAACAACTAGCTGGTGGAACAAGCAAATGGCCCACCTGTTAAGTGGTAACCATCACCTATAACAAAGCATTGCCTCGTAAGTCACGCACGATAGGAACGTGCCCTACGATGCACTGCCCTGCGTCCATCGACCTGAGACATACAGAAGTTAAGCCTCATGTGCCTGTAACTTCACCAGCAACCACACTCTTCGAACCGAAACACAGCAACGCTGCTTGGCGGCAGAAAAAGGCAGTACTTCCCCGGAGGAGCCCTTGACAAAGAGCTCTACTACTCATTACTCACATAATGCCTCTCTCCACAGTCATGTCCAAGTCCGTTAGAACATTGAGCTGTCCATACGCCTTGGTGGCGCGTTCTACCACCACAGCGGCGCTGCCCGCCGCCATCTTGGATTTCGTTGTGGATGTCAGTGAGAAGGCATTGTCTGTGGACAAGTAAATGACCATGAAATATATTCTTAAAAAAAACTGTGAAGTTGAAGTAAATAAATAAAAAATAATAAAAACAATCAAATGGAAATAAAATAAAAAACATGTACCTATAGGACAGAAGTAACCCCCACTACACAGGTTTTTCCTAGGTTGGAGGTTAGTGCGCTATCAAATCGGTACACATGTGACACGAAAGTTAAAACGTATTGTACCTGTTACATTTTACTCCTATGTGTTGTCATGTGTACTTTATAAGGTTCTGAATAAATTATTAAATTATATTCTTAATATGAATGAATTATTATTATTATTATTATTAAAGTAAACATTATTGAAGTAAAACACAGTAATTCCTAAAAATTAACTAAGAGATATTGAACACAAAATTATTATATGGCTGTAACTTCACTAGCAACCACACTCTTCGAACCGAAACACAGCAATGCTGCTTGGCGGCAGAAAAGGGCATGGTATCCTTCCCCGGACGAGCTTTATTATACTACTATTATAGCTATTATAGCTTTGCAGCTATTATTTGCAAGTATAGTTTCTTTATTGGAAAGAATGAGAGGCAGTCACAACTGCATCCTTAGAGCCTTAACAGATAAGTTTGACAGTCGTATACTGTCACATTTGGTTAACACGGTTATATTAGCGTCCAATATGTTCGCGACACAGTTTTTTAAACTTCTGCGAATGTTATCGTTTTCTACATTATATTGTGCCTTATTTTTGTTACAAAATAAACTTTTTTTTTATATTTTTGAATAGTTTAGCAAAATAGTTGTGAGTGTTTGTCTTGATTTGTATGCATATTTTATTTTACTGTAGGTAATTTTTTATGCCATATTATTATCTTGTATGTGTGTAAATGTGTACCTACTATGGACCTGTAAGTTGTCTGAAATAAAGATTTTATTTTCATTATTAAGTATTTTATTTTGCAGCGAATCATTACTGTTATTTACATTACTCGCGCACTGTTGCTCACGGTAATTCGGTTTAAAGTTCTTTATTATTATTAAATAACTCATAGGACTTTACAGTCCACTTATAATGAGTATTAATACAATTTATAGTAGGTAGTTAAAAGATAAGGTTGGTAGTCAGGTAGGTGCTTAATCTACACTAATATTATAAAGAGGAAAGCTTTGTATTTTTGTATTTTTGTATGTAACGAATAGGCTCAAAAACTACTGATCCGATTTCAAAAATTCTTTCACCATTAGAATGCTACATTATCCCTGAGTAACATAGGCTATATTATATTTTCAAAAAAATCAGGGATCCTTACTAAAACTCCAATAATGTAACCCAAGGTGGAAACCAAAAACCTTACATCGCGTGCGCTGCGAAAACTATTGATGATGGAACAAAATAATGTACTACGATTTTGTAGAACACGTCATCATCTACAAAAAATGTCGCGACAGCATAATATGTCTAACTATTATAGTTATGTCACAATAAGTGTTTTTTTATTATAAAAATTTAATTGAAATGCCGCCGCTAGAAAAGGGTCTTTATTTGTACCTTGGTATTAATCCTTATGCAAATAAATCTTTTCATAATTAAGACGGTTTCAATGACTATAGATTACTTCTTAAATTTTTCAAATCGGACATTCCATTCAAAAGATATGACGAAATTAAAAACGTTAACGGGTCCACGGGTCACGCTCGGGATGCGATTTCAGTCTCTGGCGTGCAAATGTATGAAATAAGTAGGCTCGCGAGGCTCGAACCCACACGGGTTTATCCTAATATGTTCAAAAAATTTATGACCACCCATGCGAAGCTGGGACAGGCCGCTAGTGTTAGATACATTTTCTAAGTGTTGTAGGTAGACAATTATTACAGGTTAGGTAAGTTTACATGGGTACCTACCAGTTTAGAATTTTTTGAGTAAGAGTAAACAAAAAATCCTTATGTAGGCAAACACTATAAAAATCTTTTAAAACAAAAACAAGTAAACATATAGAGGTAGTTACCTACATAAATAATTAGGCAGAAAATCCTATTATGAGGTTCGAGCTTTGACCTTATTATATGCGCTTCTGGCATCAAAACGTGTGATCTGTTTTCTGGCCGATGGATGAATGTATGTAGATAATGTATGAGATACTGTGAGTTGATTGATAGTGTTAACATTCGTTCGATTAGTTAATTAATAAGCCAAACCAAGTCAAAAAGTTTTTTTTTCAATTGTACTTGTATTCACAAGTAAAAATTTGTCGATCATGGTGGGCGTTAGGATTGAAACAAAAAAAAGGACAGGTTAGGAACTCGATGGTTGGAAGGTTGAAAGTATACTTTTGACAGCCTTCACAGCTCAGTTGGTAGTAGCTCTGCCTTCTGCGCCGTAGACCGTGGGTTCGATGCCCACCGAGAACAAACATTTGAACATAGATGTTTGTTCTCCGTCTGGGTGTTAGTATATTTTATAAGTATTTATTTATATAAAAAAAGTATATATTTATTAAAGCAGCTATTTGGTTCCCATATTACAAGCTTTGGCTTAGTTTAGGGCTAGATAGTGCGGTGTGGAAAGTCCACCAATATTTTTTTTTTATTTTTTTTATCTAGTACTTATGTTATTTTTCGTCATTTAATAATTCTACCTTCCTAAAACATTATTTGTAAGGTACATAATACCAAAATCGCATTAAATCGTAGATAGATGGTGGGAAGGTGGCATAAATTGAGTGAAGACAGCAAAAAAGTTGTATTTTCATATTTTTTTTTTTTTTTCAAATTATTTATTTTGCAAAAAAAAATACATTGAGTACATACCTTATAGAAACATTAAAGATACAAAATTATATTCTTAATTAATAGATGCTTTAACAATGGTAGGCACTCAACAGAGAAATTAGGTGAAGTGTGTTGGGGATCAGACGAGAGATTCTGTATCCTGACCACTGAATTATCAAACATGACGTCATGTTTTACGACTATAATTTTGTCTAACTTTATCCTCTATCTAGACAATATTAACCTAGGCAAATCTAGATTATTCTAGAATATTATATTGATCTTTCTTCATCGTGATGTTTTCTAGTGATGTTGTGTGTTTGTTAGATTAGTATTATGTGTATAATCTCTGTTAGTTAGCATTAAGGCGAAGACAAGAGCTAATAAAATAAATAAATATTGGTGGACATGTTGAAAGATACAAGTTTTCCTACTCAAAAGTTTGCTTTACTAGTTTTTGTACTAATGCAAACTTTTGAGTAGGAAAACTTGTATCGATTAAAATGTTTTTTTACTGCGATTTTTCCAAAATGAGTTTAGTGATTTTGTTTCTTTCTACATGTCGAAACGTGCGAGCGAGAGGGAGGTACTTGTACTATTCTTGTCTTCGCCTTAAGGCAAAGACTTCCGCTAATGTAGGTAGGTACTCCTCGCTCGCATACTTCAATATTTTGAAAGATATAAAATCACAGCATTACTATTTATGAAACTGAAGTACTAGTAGCAGTACCCAGTTGAAGAAGTTCAACCTTAACATCAACTTAAGTTAGTACTCGAAAGGAGCCCCTTGAGGTGCACTTAAAATCCTTTCACCACACTGTTTCGAAAGAAACTAGTGACACGACAAGAGAAGAGAGAGAAGAGAACATCAACTTATTCATGGAACGACGCAATCAAGTTTCAAATCAATCTCTTTATAGAATAGAATATTTTTTATTCGACACACAAACACGGGTACAGCATCACATAATAGGTAACAAGAAAAACAAGAAGCAAACTCTCTTTACTAAGCAAACTTCTTAGTTAAAAAATTTGTCTGGATCAAAATTATATTTTTACTGAACTGCGCAATGTTTGGAAAATTACACACAACCAGGTTGAATGTGATTTTTCATACACAAGGTGTTTCAATAATTGGGCTTAAAACTACAGGGGGCTAAAGTAACCATCAATATGAATAACTTTTTCTAAGGAACCAACACTGTGAACGCGGATAAAAACTGTACTGTACATTTTAGACACGTAGGTAGGTATTGAACTTTTGTATGAAACAGCTGTTTTTTTTTTCGCGTTCACAGTTTTGGTTCCTTAGAAAAAGTTATTCATATTGATGGGTACTTTAGGGCCCTGAAGTTTATATACTTACACAATAATTGGAACACCTTGTATATATATTTATATATACATATAAGTTGAGTGATTTTTTTATCTTTGAAAATGTTGTAATCTGCAAGCAGGAAGTTATTTGATGGGTGTGTCAACCCCTTAAGTTTTCTCCCTTCCCCTTAAGTCTTGTTCTGTCGTGTGTCATGTGTCTCTTTCTTTCAACGCATCTAACTGCCTTACCTCACAGAAAAGCAGGCGCAAGCGCAATGTCTATGTCAACAATAGGATAACCGGCTGCAATATCGGATCTAGGGCACCAAACCCGTTCGCATGTCCCACTAAACACACACAAGCAAACTGCTTACGTACACGCCTCTGTTTGATGAGTGAGCGTGTGTGCGTTTATTATTGCGCGTTTTCATTGTAGCACGACTTGTGGATGCTGTGATTTTTTTGTATGAATTTTGAATCTTAAATCATAAATCATTTATTGTTTGTGAATCCAGGTTACAATAAAATAATAAGATGGTAGGTGGGTTTGGTTTGGAATCTCCAGATGCTTCTTATCTTAGCATACAAAACATTAAATTATAGAAGAATTTAAATTATGTCAATCACGATAATAATTAAAAAATCAAATAACTACAACGTCATGTGGGTAGGACAACATTAACGTCATTAAGGCGAAAGGTGGGTATGTGCTAAATGTGGATGGAATTCTGACTACCCCTGATACATCCTCAAAGAATCTTGAGTTGGCGCTTGGTACTGAGATCCGTACGAAAACCAAGGTAGCCGACATAGCTCGCAGAATCAGTTGAAGTGGCAATGGGCAGGTCATTTAGCTCGAAAGACTGATAACCGTTGGGGAATAAAGGTTCTCGAATGGCGGCCACGAACAGGAAAACGAAGCGTGGGACGCCCTCCTACCCGATGGACTGACGACATTGTCAAGATCGCGGGAAGTCAGTGGATGGAGAGGGCTCGCAATCGTTCATCCTGGACACGTATAGGGGAGGCCTCTGTCCAGCAGTGGACTTCTTTAGGCTGATGATGATGACTAAGAGATCTGAGGGGATATCTACCGTGCATAGGGATTTAAGTCAGGAAGCTATTTTTGGCTTCTGTTCTGTATCTGTGTATACAAATGTTATTATTGAGTATAATGATGTTTTCATGTTAAAGCCGCTCAGGTATAAGTATTAATTACTGAGCAACGAGGTTTGCAGGTAAAAAATTGATCTCTTTATATACTCTTTGTGTATTTTTGTATAAGATTGTCCTTATTGTTGCTAAATGTCAATTATTGTATTCAAACAGAAAACATGTAATTATACTACTGATATTATAAACGCGAAAGTTTGGGTGGATGGATGTTTGTTACTCTTTCACGTAAAAACTACTGAATGGATTTTAATGAAACTTTACAATAATATAGCTTTTACATCAGAATAACACATAGGCTACAATTTATAAAGATATTGTGTGAATTGTCCAAAATATGACGATAAGTGTCAAGTAAGTAGGAAAAAATCTACCATCTGCGAGCTATTCTGGCGTGCGCTGCCAAAACCGCTAGAGTTACACATATGTACTACGCCACGCATTAACGTGGCGTAGGATTAGTATTTCGAGTAGCTTATATTAATAAGCTACTCGAAATACTAATCCTGCGCAGACGAAGTCGCGGGCACCAGCTAGTCTTTAATATTTGTACGTCACTCCCCCCTTTTTTTTTTGTCATCATTAAGGTCTATAAGCTGTTTTCGAGAGTAGTTACCAATCGTCTCGCTCGTAGGTTTGACGACTTCCAGCCTCCCGAACAAGCCGGGTTCCGAAAAGGCTTTAACACCATAGACCACATCCACACGCTCCGGCAGGTTATACAGAAAACCGAAGAGTATAACCAGCCACTTTGTTTAGCGTTTGTGGACTATGAGAAAGCCTTTGATTCAGTCGAAACCTGGGCAGTCCTAAGGTCACTCCAGCGATGTCAAATTGACTATCGGTATATCGAAGTGTTGAAATGTCTATACAGTAAAGCCACAATGTCTATCCGACTCCAGGACCAAAGCACGGATCCTATCCAACTGCAAAAAGGGGTGAGACAGGGAGATGTAATTTCTCCGAAACTGTTCACCTCGGCACTGGAGGATGTTTTCAAGCTGCTGTCCTGGAATAGGTATGGCATCAACGTCAATGGCGAATACATCACTCACCTTCGATTTGCCGACGACATAGTCATAATGGCGGAATCGCTGGAAGATCTAGGCACGATGCTCAGAGACCTCGATATTGTCTCCCAACAGGTGGGTCTTAAGATGAACATGAGCAAGACGAAAATCATGTCTAACGCTCATGTCGCACCCGTACCGGTATATGTTGGGAGCGATATCATCGAAGTTGTAGACCACTATGTGTATCTGGGTCAGACGATCCAACTAGGTAGGTCCAACTTCGATAAAGAGGTCAGCCGACGAATCCAACTCGGATGGGCAGCGTTCGGGAAGTTACGCCGCATCTTCTCGTCACAGATACCGCAGAGCCTCAAGACGAAAGTCTTCAACCAGTGTGTGTTGCCAGTGATGACGTATGGAACTGAGACGTGGTCGCTCACTATTGGCCTCATCAATAAGCTCAAAGTCGCTCAACGGGCTATGGAGAGAGCTATGCTGGGAGTTTCACTACGAGATAGAATCAGAAATGAGGAAATCCGTAGGAGAACCAAGGTAGCCGACATAGCTCGCAGAATCAGCAGGCTGAAGTGGCAATGGGCAGGTCATATAGCTCGAAGGACTGATAACCGATGGGGAATAAAGGTTCTCGAATGGCGACCACGAACAGGAAAACGAAGCGTGGGACGCCCTCCCACCCGATGGACTGACGACATTGTTAGGATCGCGGGTAGTCGGTGGATGGAGAGGGCACGGAATCGTTCTTCCTGGAAATGTATAGGGGAGGCCTATGTCCAGCAGTGGACTTCTTTGGGCTGATGATGATTAAGGTCTAGCTAGAGTTTGCTTCGGTGAATAATGAGGTTATTATTTTTTATGGGTTTAATTAGCATACAACTTTGTTCATTGTATTTAAATAAATAATTGTGCTCATTTCAGTAATTGCTACTATGATTAACTTGTGTAGGTATCATAATTTTTTATAGCAGTAATAACAATTTTGTGTATTATTATATGTAAATAGTTATATACTGTGACTGTGATATAAACATATATCCTTTCGACGGTGTTTTCGTTACATGGTAAACATTAGACCCCCAAAACATTTTCTTTTCATTTTTGGGTTTTTATGTAAAGTCAAAGACGCAAAAACAAATAAATCAATAATAAATAAATATTTAATAAATTGTTTTATATTAAACTTAATTATTCAACGTTTAATAAGTTTAATCGCAAAGTTTAATAAGTGATACATATTTTCCTACTCAAAAGTTTGCTTTACTAGTTTTCGTACGTAAGATTTTTCGAAAATGACTTTAGTGATCTTATATATTTTAACGTGTCGAAACGTGCGAGCGAGAGTCACATTAGCTCTTGTATTCGCCTTAAGATTAGGCAGTGGAAACGCACCCAACAAGTGGATTCTTGACGCAACTGTTATGCGATTTTGGATGGCCGGAACACTGTGTGCCAACCCTAGTTAGTTATGTCATCGACCTCGTATTGCCGGCGAAATTGATAGTGTGCAGCGACCTTTAAAACGACCTTTGTCTGTTGGTATCGGTACCCGAAGTCTGAGTTATTTGTTTTCTGTATCGTCCGGATCTAGTATAGAGAACGATAAGCGCCTCTATATCGGGCGTGTTGGGAACTCTCGTGGCTCTATAGCAAACCCAGGCTCGCAAGACGGAAAATGAAACACTAAAAACAAAAAAATAAAACCGTAGGGTTCCTTACTATCCTACTAATATTATAAACGCGAAAGTTTGTAAGTAAGGATGGATGGATGGATGTTTGTTACTCTTTCACGTAAAAACTACTGAATGGATTTTAATGAAACTTTACAATAATATAGCTTATACATCAGAATAACACATAGGCTACAATTTACAAAGATATTGTGTGACTAATCCTGCGCAGACGAAGTCGCGGGCACCAGCTTGTTATCTATAAAAACGGGAAAAAAATCATGTCTGTTGTATGGGGGGAGCCCCGCTTGAATATTTGTTTTATTTTAATTTAATTTATTATTTTTATAGTGAATATACAAGGTGTTCCATAAGTTGTGTATATAAACTTCAGGGGGCTAAAGTACCCATCAATATGAACAACTTTTTCTAAGGTACCAACACTGTGAACGCGAAAAAAAAACAGCTGTTTCATACCAAAGTTCAATACCTACCAGGCTAAAATGTATGAAACAGCTGTTTTTTTTTTCGCGTTCACTGTGTTGGTTCCTTAGAAAAAGTTGTTCATATTGATGGGTACTTAAGCCCCCTGAAGTTTATATACACAACTTATGGAACACCTTGTATAATTAAATATTCTGTGAAAATGTCAAGCGTCTACCTGTTGCCGTTATCAATATCGAGCAAAAACGAGCAAAAAAATCACGTTTGTGGTATGGGAGCCCCCTTAAATATTTATTTTATTCTGTTTTTTAGGAACCTAGCCGTAAGATTTTCGCCTGTTATTCTAGGCTTGGTCGCGTGGAACTGGTACCTACGCTCTCCTGGCTTGAATGCGTTTCAAAGTACCTTATCTTACCTTGTGAATAAATACGTTTTGACTTTAACTACACTAGGTACTTGCTAATGGAACGAGCAGATGACCCACTTGATATTAAGTGGTAACCATTACCTATAACAAAGCAATGACACGCAATTCACGCACGATACGAACGTGCCTTCGATACACTGCATCCATCAACTTGAGGCATACATATATTAAGCCTCATGTGCCTGTAATTACACCGTCAACCACACCCTTCAAACACAGCAACGCTGCTTGGCCGCAGAAAAAGGCGTGGAATTACTTCCCCTGACGAGCCCTTCACAAAGAACTCTTAACTTAACTTTGACAGCCTTCACAGCTCAGTTGGTAGTAGCTCTGCCTTCCGTGCGGTAGGCCGTGGGTTCGATCCCCACCGAGAACAAACATTTGTGTGATGAACATTGATGTTTGTTCTCTGTCTGGGTGTTATATAATATTATAAGTATGTATTTACTTACAAAAAAAAAAAGTATATAAGTAGTATATCAGCTATCTGGTTCCCATATCACAAGCTTTGGCTTAGTTTGGGGCTAGATAGTGCTGTGTGGAAAGTCCACCAAAAAAAAAAAAAAAACTTTTAATAGTAGTAGAGCTCTTTGTGAAGGGCTCGAACTTGTAAGTACTACCAAGTACTCAAGTTGATGGACGCAGGGCAGTGCATCGTAGAGCACGTTCCTATCGTGCGTGACTTACGAGGCAATGCCTTGTTATAGGTGATGGTTACCACTTAACATCAGGTGGGCCATCTGCTTGTTCCAGCTAGTTGTATAAATAAAAACTCCTACTCTTGTATACCAGTGGAAACTTACCCTTATACGACCATCAAATGGTATCCAAAGGTCAAGCACCGAGTGGTATAATGTTTACTAATTATATACCAGCTGTATATAACATATATACATTGTAATTTAGTTACATAATTCGCGAGCTGCGAGTGCTTCGTCAATTAACGATGGTGAAAGCTTAACTATTGTCCATTATTATCAAATGGATGGTCAATGGTCTGCGTCTTCGTTAAAAAATAATTATACCCAATATCTCTATACAAGGTGTTCCATAAGTTGTGTATATAAACTTCAGGGGGCTAAAGTACCCATCAATATGAACAACTTTTTCTAAGGAACCAACATATAAACTTCAGTGTATATAAACTTCAGGGGGCTAAAGTACCCATCAATATGAATAACTTTTTCTAAGGAACCAACACTGTGAACGCGAAAAAAAAACAGCTGTTTCATACAAAAGTTCAATACCTACCAGGCTAAAATGTATGAAACAGCTGTTTTTTTTTTTCGCGTTCACAGTGTTGGTTCCTTAGAAAAAGTTATTCATATTGATGGGTACTTTAGCCCCCTGAAGTTTATATACACAACTTATGGAACACCTTGTATATGTATATTAGTAAGAGTGGTAGAGCTCTTTGCGAAGGGCTCGACCGGGGAAGTACTCTTATCACTAGTTTCATGCATAGTATCATGTCACTAGTTTCTTTCGAAACAGTGTGGTGAAAGGATTTTAAGTGCGCCTCAATAGGCTCTTTTCAAGCACTTGACACATGTGATAGAACTTTTTAGGTTCTACGACATGCCGGTTTCCTCACGATGTTTTCCTTGACCGTTTGAGAGTACTGGCATTGTGCACATAAATTTTTGAGCAGAAAAACTCATTGGTACACGTCCGGTTTCGAAACCACAACCTTAGGAAAGGAAGGCGGGGCCGCTACCACTAGACCACCAGTGCTCTCAAAAGTACTACCATCATGACGTTTTCCGCCGCCAAGCAGCGTTGCTGTGTTTCGGTTTGAAGAGTGTGGTGGCCGGTGTAATTGTAGGCACATAAGGCTTAGCATATGTGTGCCTCAAGTTGATGGACGCAGGGCAGTGCATCGTAATTTGCAAAGTTATTTGTTATATAACTTGTGGTTCGCCCCGAATCTCGTGATGCGACGCGAACGCTCCGAAAATTATACTAGGTGGTAGTCAGAGGCAAGTCTATGGACTTGCTTCTGATTGCCACCTACTAACTAGGTATGGCAACTACGTTTCAACTGAATTGGCATTTTTATTGAAGAGTTCCAATAAATAGGCCATCATCAGACCAGGTCATTGTCATCATTTAACGAGAACTGAGTATCTTCTTAATAAATAACACAAATATAAGAAAAAGCAAAGGAACTGACCGAAATGGTTTTGGAATGTCCAAACAAAGCCCTTTTACATGTAACTTGATTATTTTGTGTAACTTTGATTATTTTTGCGCCCTTAAAAAACCCATATCTTAATAACTCATATACTTACCTACTTACCAGTCTTGTACTTAGATCCGGTATTGTACCTATTATATACCTGTGATATTCCTAAACTTGAAAACAACACTATCGCAACCTTTGCTGACGTCACTGCTATAATGGCTGTGGGTACAACCCACGCAGAAGAAGCGGAAAAAGCTCAGGTAGTGAATAAAAACTATGGACAGTACAATGGAGAATTAGATTGAATGAAACCAAATCGGTTCACGTCAATTTTACCAACAAAAAGGAGGAACATCACCCAATATTTATTAATATTACGCTCATTCTGTATGAAAATACGGCAAAATATTCGGGCATGGCACTTGACGTGAAGCTATGTTGAAAAGCTCACGTCAAGAAAAAAAAAGATGAGTTGGAATTAAAATACCAAAAGATGTACTGGCTACTTGGAAGACAAGTCCTGATGCCTATGTTTTACAGCTTTGGGGCTATACCAAAAAGAGCAACGTACAAAATAAATAATCCAACGATTCCAAAATAAAGTACTGAGAGGAGCAGTGAATGCACCCTGGTACAAAAGAAATGACGATCTCCATCGGGACCAAGGCGAATACAAGAGCTAATGTGACTCTCGCTCGCACGTTTCGACATGTTGAAAGATATAAAATCACTAAACTCATTTTCAAAAAATCGCAATCAACCATTTTGTGTGCAATCACTTTGCACACAGTTTAGTAAAAATATGTTGAATTTTTAACAGTTTCATTTTTATCGATACATGTTTTCCTACTCAAAAGTAAGCTTCACTAGTTTTTGTACATAAGCAAACTTTTAAGTAGGAAAACTTGTTCCTTAAGAGTAGTAGAGCTCTTTGTGAAGGGCTTGTCCGGGGAAGTACCACCACGCCTTTTTCTGCCGCCAAATAGCGTTGCTGTGTTTCGGTTTGAAGAGTGTCGTTGCCGGTGTAATTACAGGCACATGAGGCTTAACATCTGTATGCCTCAAGTTGATGGACGCAGAGCAGTGCATCGTAGGGCACGTTCCCATCGTGCGTGACTTACGAGGCAATGCTTTGTTATAGGTGATGGTTACCACTTAACATCAGCTGGGCCATCTGCTTGTTCCATTAGCTAATTGTATTTAAAAAAAAAAAGTTAAATTGTAAAATGTGTGCTATTAAAAAAGTGTCTATTTCTCAAGTACAAGCTAACCAAATTTCATGCAGATCGGATCAACGGTTCGAAAATTAAAGCCCGACAAACATGCATACATACAAAAAAAAAAAAGTTAAATTGTAAAATGTGTGCTATTAAAAAAGTGTCTATTTCTCAAGTACAAGCTAACCAAATTTCATGCAGATCGGATCAAAGGTTCGAAAATTAAAGCCCGACAAACATGCATACATACATAAAATGCCAAATCGCCCAAGTTGACTGTAAGATTTTCGTTCGCTTCGCTCACTCAATCAATAAAAGTTGGCAATAACAATGTTAAGGTAAAGTAAAGCAATATTTGTCTCACTTATATTTGTATTAACACGTACGTAAAATGATTTAAATAATAAACAAAGATGCATATCAGAAGCGGTCGTTTTATTTTTAAACATTGGCCAAGAGAGTGTCGAGCCTTTTAACTTGTGTGCACATTTAAACAGTTATCAAAAATGTATATGCACAGTGCCAGTACTTTTCGAGTCTTTTAACTTGTGTCCAAGTTCGATAGTTTTGATCAACAGTTAAAAAAAAAAGAATGTGCACAGTGCCTCTCGAAAGGCAAACATAGCGTCGTAGAACCTAAAAATTCTAAAACATTTGTGAAGTGTTTGAAAGGAGCCTCTTTGAGATTTTTTTTGGAAAAAAAACACATTAGAGATGTATTTTTGATGTTTTATTATAGGGCAGTGTGGTCGCTCAGCGACAAAGTCCTTTAAGTTAAAAAAAAAACCATCTGTACTATGCCGAAAGTAATATTAGGTTATAACGTCAAACCTTTGGTTCTTCTTCTTCTCTCAATTTATGGCTCCTGTCCGTCATTCGACAGACAATCTTGCCAGTGTCAAGTGATTTGTATTGAATAAATACTTTTTTGTCAAGTCAGTCTATAGTCAAGTCGGCCGTCATTTGTTTTGAAGAAAATGGTGGCGGTTTTCTTCAAAACATTGGAAATATTTTCGGTCAAATCAGGATATCACAATACACTTTCATTCCAAATGTTTACACTTTGTGCTAAAACCTCAAGTAATATTGGTTAAAATACCACCGAAATTACACAACACAGCTCAAAATAACACTAGAAAAACAAATAAAATGAAAAAGCTATGTTGCTTCCTAAAATGTCAGAAAATGAATCCAAACCTTTGGTTATGAACGTGTTTGTTTTCTGTCACATTTATGCAATTTTGTCATAACAAGGCGCACTTTTAGTTTTAATTCCGTTTCTGTCATTCATCAACGGAACCCTACACGTGATATTTTGGGACAAAAGTCTGGCCTTGTGTTTGTATACCTACAAACTTGACCCCGATCAAAAGTAAAATTAAAAGAAAATAAATATTTTTTATTGCAAGTGATGTGTCTGAAAAGTATTCTGTACTGCATTATTTTCTGTGATTTTATTAGCTCAGAATAGAAAGGTAGTACCTACGTAAATTTTTCGTGGACTTGCTTGTCATTAACCCCGTAAATCAAAATAATACATTCATCATCTCGTCAAAGAAAGAAAGAAAGAAATTATTTTTTTATTAAAAACTAGCGACCCGCCCCGGCTTCGCACGGTTATTGTGGGTTATCCCTATAAGATTATGCTTGTATTATGCATATAAACGTTCCTCTTGAATCACTCTTTCTATAAAAAAAAACCGCATCAAAATCCGTTGCGTAGTTTTAAAGATTTAGAAGATTAGCATACTTAGGGATATAGGGACAGAGAAAGCGACTTTGTTTTATTCTATGTAGTGATAGTGATGCATTTATTACAACATAAAAAATAGTTTTTATATAACAAGCGGTGGGGGTAATGGGTTTAAGGATTGGTAGGGACTCAAAAAGGTAAAAAAATATTCATTTTCTTATGTTCAAGAAAAAATATGTCAAAGATTAACTTAAAATAAATAATAACTAAATGAACATAATTAAAATAACACTGTGTGGAAGAAAATTCAATTCATAATGTTGTCTGTATTTTTTGGATTTGAAAGTCACATAGCATTTCGATTTCAATTGTTTTTTTAGCTTTGTTGTGTTATTTCGAAAGTAGATTTTAATTTTATATTTATTTAAGACGTTTCAGACTTTAAGACGCTGAAAGTGATCCATGTGATTTAAATAAATTATGTTTTTTATACTACTTCCTGATGGAACAAGCAGATGACCCACCTGATGTAAAGTGGTAACCATCACCTCAAAGCATTGCCTCGTAAGTCGCACACGATATGAACGTGCCCTACCATGCACTGCTCTGCGTCCATCATCAATTTGATGCATACAGAATTAAAGTTATATACCTAAAAATTACAAACTGCCTTATGTACCTACCAAATTTTCAGAGCCATCTATCGACTCATTTGGAACTGCTTTTAATGTTAAAATCCCTTGTTGCTAAAATTCTAATAAAATTCCTTTGAAATGTGTGCATCAAAACCAAGCGGGAAACCCAGACGTATTTTGACACATGTGTTTCAGTCTGTCGGCGACATCGTGACGAGATTGTTAATCGCCGAATTAAAGAATAAGTACGAACAGGATAGAACAGCACAGATACATCGAATGATTCACCCATGGGTAAATACAATAAGAGAAAAAAAGACTTACTCATAGTTTATATTACACTAGCTGGTGCCCGCGACGTCGTCTGCGCAGGATTAGTATTTCGAGTAGCTTATATTAGCGTGGCGTAGTAGGTACATATGTCTTAATCTGGCGGTTTTGGCAGCGCACGCCAGAATAGCTCGCAGATGGACATATTTTGGACAATTCACACAATATCTTTATAAATTGTAGCCTATGTGTTATTCTGATGTATAAGCTATATTAGTAGGATAGTAGGATTTAAGATCATATACTTAAGACGCAGACTACAGCTAATGAACTTCTCACTCGCGCTTTTCAACTAGTTTTCGTACTCAATAAAACTTATAGGTAAGAAAACTTGTTCGAATCAAAATTATATTTTTGCTAAATCGTTGTAATGATTTTTCCGAAACGTGGCTGTATGCGATATTTCAAAGTCAAAGTCAAAAGGTATTTATTCAATAAAATCACAAGGATCACTTTGAAACGTCTTAAAGTTAGGTGACTCTAGGTGCCAGTTCCACGCGACCAAAGCCTAGAAGAACAGGCAACAAACTTACGGCTTGGTTCCTACCGTTCTTTTGTATGATCCTTTTCCCATAACTATTCATAACTATCTTCATAAATGTTCAAATGTAAGAGCCAATTTATGAATTTATTTTTGTTCCACTTGCTCGCAATTGCTTTATGATTAAAAAAACAATAGACCGGCTCTTTTCTGTGCGCAACGAAACGACACGCCAGTAATTTCCAACACGAGAATTTTAGAAATTGTTGGTTAGTTTTTTATTTTTATTGCTCGGACGGAGCCTTTTTGAGGAGCACTTAAAATCCTTTCACCACACTGTTTCGAAAGAGACACGACAAGAAGAAGCAAAAGATTTAATTTTTATTTTTTTTGTAGTGCTAGCGAATGCTATATTTCCTCCAAGGCTTTAAGTTTTCCTTTTCAAAAGTAAAAAAAAGAACAGTAAAAGCGCGCTTCCGAATTGGCGGGAATGAAAATCAGATACTGTTTGTAGATGTTTTTATAAGTTTCTTGTTTCCTTGTAAATTAGAAATTATATGTATATTCTGGACGTGTCACTAGCCCTGGGAAGCAAGGAAGGAACTTCCGATATTACTCGGCCGTCAATAGTTTTAATACGTGCTTCGACAGTACATAGGTACTGTATTCTCTTTCTCTTATAAGTGACACTTTTTTTTTATCAAAACATTTACCTCCCAATATTACTCAGCCGTCAACTACATTATTTCGGGCCATAACATTATATACATAATGTAGGTACTAACTATTTTTTATTAAAACTTTTACCGAAGCAAAGTGGGCTATCGGTCCATCGAACTTTGAAGGCCAACGTTATATAACATTACGTATAGCGGTTGCAGACGCATAATTATACAATAATGTGTAAATTCTTAACTTAAGGTCAGTGTGGCCATACGACATTATAACTAAACTCAAAAGACATACATACTTGCCATGTTTAATATTTAAATCAACAATTATAATGGAGTGAACAAAATTACCAGTAATTTACCTGCAGGGTGAAATTACAGGCACTGCTTAGAGCTGATTTCACCATGCTCTGTTAGACAACAAAGTATTAAAAGGCCGTTAAATATATCAAAATGTACGCGTTTGATATCTAAGGTTAGATTAAACGGCCTGTTAATACTTGATTAGTAACTAACAGAGCATGGTATCAACTCTTAACATCAGTATGCCCTCAAGTTGACGGACGCATAGCAGTGCATCGTAGGGCACGTTCATATCGTGGGTTACTTGGGAGGCAATGCTTTGTTATAGGTGATGGTTACTACTTAATATCAGGTGGGCCATCTGCTTGTTCCATCAACGATTTGTATATAAAAAATCTAAATAGATTTTGTTTGTAGTAGAGCTCTTTGTGTGTGGCTCGTCCGGGGAAGTACTACCACCACGCCTTTTTCTGCCTCCAAGCAGCAACGCTGTGTTTCGGTTTGAAGAGTGTAGGTGTCGTTGGAATAACAGGCACATGAGACTTAAAATCTTTTATGCCTAAATTGATGGACGCGGGGCAGTACTTCGTACGGCACGTTGCGAGGCATGCTTTATTATAGGTGATGGTCACCACTTAACATGAGGGTGTCCATATGCTTGTTCTATCTGCAATTTGTAATAATAATAATAATTGACAAAACTACAGAAATGTAATTTCCAGTGCCTGTAATTTACATCTATAAGCCTCAAGTTGATTGACGCAGGGCAGTGCATTGTACGCACGTTCCTATTGTGCGTGACTTACGAGGCAATGCTTTGTTATAGTTGACGGTTACCACTTTACATCAGGTGGGCCTTCTGCTTGTTCCTTTAGCTAGTTGTATAAAAAAAAACATTTTTTATATATACTTTTCCTGAATTATAAGTACTTTGTCAAATGCGTGGTCAGCCCCAATTTTTTTGTCTCAAACTTTGTTAAATTGATACTTGGTTACTAAGAGACCTGAGAGGATACCTACCGTGCCTGGGGACAAAATGCTGGTTCTGTTTATATATAAAAATCCATTTTCGTAATCTGGTTATGAAAGATCTTACGATGAATAGGAACTGAGTCTAGGTTCCTCTTGCAGCAAAAAGATACGGAAAAAGATGGCGTAACATAATGACACTTTCCTACAGCCTCACTAATGCTTCTGTCGAGTGTATCAACAGACGTTGAAGAATAGCCAAGTGCGTGTCACACATACACAAATACTGTATTTATAGAACCATAAACTAAGCTAAACCATGTGAACGCTATAAATGTACCTCTTGAGTTATCAAAAAAACAAGTTAACACCTCAAGTCATTAGGTTTATACTTGAGGTGTTATTTAATGTCATTTAAACATTCTTTTTTATACAACTTGTTGACTATGTGTTATTCTGATGTATAAGCTATATTATTGATCGAGTGAGCGAAGCGAACGAAGATCTTAGTTTCAACTTGGGCGATTTGGCATTTTATGTATGTATGTATGTATGTATGTATGTATGTATGTTTGTCTGGCGATAACTTTAGAACCGTTGATCCGATCTGCATGAAATTTGATATGTCGATAGCTTGTACTTGAGAAATTTACTGGTAAGTATATGAGTAAAATCGGATGAAGGGTTTTTGAGATATGGGGTTTTTTAAGAGGGCTAAAATAAAAAAAGTTACACAAAAAAATCAAGTTACATGTCATATGAAAGGGCTTTGTTTGGACATTCCAAAACAATTTTTCCTTTTTTTTTGGGACGCTTGGTTTTCGAGATAACATTTAAAAAGTTAAATTAAGATAACCAGCGATCCAAGAGCTCCCATCTCTAAGAGTTTCGTTGACATCAAGGTTTTTCTACTGGTCGGCCAGTTCCTTTGATTTTTCTTATTTTTTTTTCTTGAAATAAATTAAGGAGGTACTCAGTTCTCATAAAATGGTGACGACGACCAGGTCTGATGATGGAGCCAAGGTCTGTTCAACGGAACTCTTCAATAAATAGGCCAATAGAGTTGAAACTTGGTAACCATACCAAGTTAGTAGGCGGTAGTCAGAAAAAAGTCCAAAGATAATGTTTGGACTTGCCTCTGACTACTACCGACTCAAAGTTTTGATGCGTTCGTCGGGTCGCATCACGAGATCTCAGTTCAGGGCGAACTACTAGTTGTAAAGTTTCATTAAAATCCATTCAGTAGTTTTTACGTGAAAGAGTAACAAACATCCATCCATCCATCCATGCTTACAAACTTTCGCGTTTATAATATTAGCAGGATACAGAAAACGTAAAACATAACTCAGACTTCGGGTCTGTGTCCGAGTGGTTCCTAAAAGGTTGACATAACACGGTTATTTATTTTCAAGTCATCTGGAGTTATCGACTATTGGTTTTGCACTTAATTCTGCAATGTCAGAAATAAGTGATTGACCCAAACAAATATGTGTGTTTGACTTGAAACGAGGCTATTGATGATACAAGGACTAAAAACTCCGTCACTCAACATTGGAGTGTTCATATTTTTCGTGCAAGTTACTTTATGAGGCTAAGAGCTGATTTCACCATACTCTGTTAGTTACTAATCAAGGATTAAGAGGCCGTTAAATCTAACCTTAGATGTCAAACGCGTACATTTTGACATATTTAGGGCCGGTTTCACCATGCTCTGTTAGTTACTAATCAAGGATTAAAAGACCGTTAAATCTATACTTAGCTGTCAAACGCGTACATTATGACATATTTAACGGCCCTTTAATCCTTTGTTAATCTAACAAAGCATGGTGAAATCAGGCCTTAACGGCCCTTTAATCCTTTGTTAATCTAACAGAGCATGTTGAAATCAGCTCTTAGCCTCGTAAAGTAACTTGCACGAAAAGTATGAACACTCCAATGAACTTCCCGTTCAAAGTCAAAGTCAAAGTCAAAAGGTATTTATTCAATAAAATCACAAGGATCACTTTGAAACGTCTTAAAGCTAGGTGACTCCACGCGACCAAAGCTTAGAAGAACAGGCAACAAACTTACGGCTTGGTTCCTACCGTTCTTTTGTATGATGCTTGTTACAATGTATTTAATACAATATTGAAGCTCCAGAATGGTTCACACTTTTCAATCTTTTTGAAGATATAAAATTATTGAAGGTAGTTTTTTGATTGCTATTATGAAAAGTAGCAATGAACCTAATTTCAGAAAATAACGGTTAAATAGTTCAGCAAAAATATAATTTCAGGTTAAGATACAAGCAAGGTTTCCTAAAACTAAATCTATTTAAAAATAAATAATAATAAAAATATTTGTAATAGTTTTTGTACTAAATCAAACTTTATGATATGAAAACTTGAATGTGTTAAAAACATATTTGTGCTGATCCTTTTCTGCGAAACTTGGTAGTTTCCGATTTTTCACAATTTCATTCAATGATTTTATATATTCGAAAATTTTGAAATTCCGAGCGAGAAGTTATTTGACGGTTGTCAGCCCCTTAAGAAGCTCGATCTAAAAATCACGTCTAAATTTACCAACGTCATCATACATACGTCTTCATTTATTACGTGGATTTAGATTGGGGGATTGGTACTACCTACATAATTTGCATCAGTTGAGCTATTTGTAGATCGTTTGCATCGGTCTACAGAGACAACAACAGTTTCATGTGTATTAACTTTTATTTATTGTAATTTTTTTTATTGTTGTGGAGGTCAGTAAAGTAATATATCAATTTCAAAATGATCCATATGCTGTAAAGAATAAAAAACATTTCTCTTTGGTTAGCTGAAAAAGTAGGGCATGCAGTTCGAGAAGATCTCTACGTATACATAGTAACTACAAGTCATTCAATGCTAAATAACGGCCAAATTAGTCCGTCATGTGACACATCCTAAAGCTAAGCTATTCTATAAATAAATTCAGACAAGTGCGAGTCAGCTTGCCTGACCAAAGGTTCAGTAATGATAATGTTCAGAAAATATGATACAAAACATTTTATGACGTTTTTTTTCCGTAATTTTTTTCAAACTAGTATTTTATTTAGTACTCAGTACCTGCACACGTACCTATATTAACACAAATAAAAATAAAGTAATTATAAAAAGAATAATATGTAGGTTCCTACTTCAACCAATACAAACGATATCTAAAATTCATTCTTTCAAATTCATTCATTCAATTCATTCATTCATTTATTGCCGTTTTGTTTAGTTCGTTCAGTATACCCCGTTTACACTCAGCTCATGTCTGTGGAAATGTGCAGAGACATGGGCAGGGACTTGGGCAATGCGGGAATGTAAACAGGCCACTTCCATGTCCACTCGCGTTGCCCACACATATTTATTCTAAGTTTCGTACCAGTCGGTTCAGTGGCGTTAAAGGCGTGATTAAGTCATCAGAAAATCATTACTTTCGCATTTTGTGATAATAAGATAAGTAAAGTCAAAGATTAGAAGAGCTCTTTGTGAAGGGCTCGTCCGGGGAAGTACTACCACCACGCCTTTTTCTGCCGCCAAGCCGATGCTTGGCGGCAGAAAAAGGCATACGTCATAGCATAGTCATATCAGGCATAGTTGATACGTGGAACTGGCACCTAGATTCAACTAATAAATACATTTTGACAACTAGCTGATGGAACAAGCAGATGGCCCACCTGATGTTAAGTGGTAACCGTCACCTATAACAAAGCATTGCCTCGTAAGTCACAAGTCAGCAACGCTTTGCTGTGTTTCGGTTTGAAGAGTGTGGTTGCCGGTGTAATTACAGGCACATGAGGCTTACAATTTGTATGCCTCGAGTTTATGGACGTAGGCACGTTCCTATCGTGCGTGACTTACGAGGCAATGGTTTGTTCCATCAGCTAGTTGTCAAAATGTATTTATAAGTTGAATCTAGGTGCCAGTTCCACGCGACCAAGTCTAGAAGATCAGGCAATAAAGAAGAAGAAGAAGAAGGGGTAGGAAGTACGATAGGATAACAACTTACTTTGAAAATGGAACCCTAGAATATTAACATTCTATACTGTATAGTTCCTTAAAGTAGGTATCTCTAGTTTCGTAAATATTTGTATGTTTGTCACGATCTTAGATCTTACGGCTGTTAGTTTGGCGCGTTGGTCTGTTTCATAAGATTAGAACGATAAAAAAGGTTTGTTTTTTTTTGTTTAAAATAAGAACAAAACGAAGAATATTTTTTTTATTATTACTCAATTTGTGGTTTGACAAGTCTTTACATCGGTATTCTGTAATCGTGTTTTTATTTGATTATTATTCCAATAATGTTTGAATAATTCGAAAACATCATCCACACATCGTCGAAAACAGCGGTATTCGTGTATTTGCGTACCTATTCGTAGTTTTTTTTTCACGAGTTTTTTTAATACCATCTTTATGTGGTAACCATTACCTATAACAAAGCATTGCCTCGCAAGACACTCGAGAACGTGCCCCACGACGCACTCCCTGCGTCCATCAACTTGAGGCATACCTACAGCCTAATGTGTTAAGCCTCATGTGCCTGTAATTACACCGGCAACCACACTCTTCAAACCGAAGCAGTTTCCAACTTTTTTGAAAGTTCCTAAAACGTTTGACCGCAATCTCACCAGATGTTAAGTGATGCTGCGGTTGACGGTGTAGCACGCTTATCTAAAAGATACATGCACTGAAAACATCCTCTAAAATCATCCAATCATTTGATTTTGAGTATAATTTTTTGATTATAATCCAAATTATAGGGAAAACCTACGTATAGCATACATGCATTTTAGTGTATAGATCTAGAGTTGCGCATGCGCCAAGGGCACATTGCACTAGCTGGCAACACGTGATCGGCATTTCCATGTACACGACTAGTTCACGTCTCAAGGTTAATTTCTCTGAGCGCCGCGTGCGCATGTATACGGCGAATTTAACGCGACGTTTCAAAAGGTTTAACGGCCTTTATTTTACGATTTTGTAATAGTTTTCTGATCGGTTTTGTGGCAACATTCGGAGTTTTAACCAGTCAATATTAAAATAAATAGGAAACATCCAATAGATTTGGAACCACACACTGATCCCACAGATGGGAGTTTCACTACGTGATAAAGTCAGAAATGAGGAAATCCGAGGATTTTAAGAGTAGTAGAGCTCTTTGTGTGTGGCTCGTCCGGGGAAGTACTACCACCACGCCTTTTTCCGCCGCCAAGCAGCGTTGCTGTGCTTCCCTGCTGCCTTCTCCATCTACCGATTACCCGCGATCCAAACGATGCCGTCGGTTTATCAGTTTGGAGAGCGTCCCACGCTTCGTCTTCCAATTTGTGGTCGCCGAGAACCTTTATTCCCCAGCGGTTGTCAGTTCTTCAGATGATTATATGACCTGTCCATTGCCATTTTAACTCTACTAAAGAGCTCTACTTCTCTTAGAATTACAATGTCATCGGTTTTTTGAGGACGTCTATACTTTAACGGGTGTAGTCAGAGGTCATAATATTATATTTTGCACATACCCACATTTTAAGAGTAGTAGGTAGAGCTCTTTGAGAAAGGCTCGTCCGGGGAAGTATTTCCACCATACCTTTTCTACCGCCAAGCAGCGTGGCTGTGTTTCGGTACGAAAACTGTGGTTGCCGGTGAAATTACAGGCAAATAAGTAGGCCTCAAGTTGATGGGCGAGTATCATATCGTAAGGCACGTTCCCGCCGCGCGTGACCTGCGAGGCAATGCTCCATAAACAAGTGGAATAAAAACAAATGCACTACAGAAGTAACGAAGGAATTTTATAACGTTAAATGTACATAGTTGACAAAGGCTCATTATAATTACTGATGTACCAGCCTATTGGATTCCCGCCAAGTTTTCAATCAGTAGACTAGATTTAATTTATTTATTGACTTAGAGCACTGGTGGTCTAGCGGGAGTGACCCCGCTTTCTGATCGTAAGGCCGAGAGTTCGAAGCCGGTCGTATAGAAAATAGGCATGGTGGTAGTACTAGTATACTAGGGAACTATCGCTATATAGATGATCTCTTTCACAACGAGCGCTATTACAACTGGCTTTACTACAGCCGTACCCTGCTGTCAGAGAAGTTTGTTTTTTATACAACTAGCTGATCTTCTTCTTGTCGTGTCACTAGTTTCTTTCGAAACAGTGTGGTGAAAGGATTTTAAGTGCGCCTCAAGAGGCTCCTTTCGAGCACTTGACACATGCTAAAGAACTTTTTAGGTTCTACGACATGCCGGTTTCCTCACGATGTTTTTCTTGACCGTTTGAGAGTACTGGCATTGTGCACATAATTTTTTGAACAGAAAAACTCATTGGTGCACGACCGGTTTCGAACCCACGACCTTAGGATCGGAAGGCTTGCCCGCTATCACTAGACCACCAGTGCACTTAGTGCACTGGTGGTCTAGTAGTGGCACCCGTGCCATTGATGGCACACAAGACTATATTTTGGCACGCCACGGATCAAAAAGGTTGGCATCTTTAGTTCAAAGTATCCGGTATTTCGATATCCGATCGCAGAGACCACTTAGCTTTATTGCCCTTCGGGCCGCTGCGGTCTGTGGGACACTTTTGGAATTTTCGTTAAAGTTATTATAATAATTATTAATATTATTACATTTTGGTTGAAATTATTTGAAGGCACGTCTATAGTCTCATTATTTTTTTGAAAAAAAGTCGCGTCTTTCTCAACGAGCTATAATACAATTATTGGCTGTACTAAAGCCGTACCCTGCTGTCAGAGATGTTTTTGGTTTTCAGTTTTCTATACTGCTAACCTAACCAAGCCTAGACTATATGCATATAAAAAGGAAAACAGACAGTTAATTTGTATTATGTGTTATTATTTACATGACATTCCATTCAGAAGATATTACGAAATTAAAATATTAGTTCGCTTTAAAAATATAAGCGAACGCACGGGGCGCGTTCTCACTCAGCGCAGCAGGCAACGCGGCGAGGGAGAAGGGCGTGCAAATGTATTAAATAACTAGCCGCGAGACTCGAACGGTCTAAGTTTATCCTAATATGTTGAAAAACATTATGTCCCCCCCATGCGAAGCTGGCACAGGCCGCTAGGCCTAAAAATAAATAAATAAATTGCAAATCCGGCTTTGTATGGAGACGCGATACGCGCACCTATCAGGCGGGCTGATAACTATCTGTATATCTTGGATTTTTTATTTCTCATCGGTTAGCTTCTAATTATAAGTAAATCTACATCTACACTAATATAATAAAGAGAAAAGATTTGTATGCTTGTAACGAATAAACTCAAACACTACTGAAATTATTTCATCATTAGAATGCTACATTATCCTTAAGTGACATAGGCTATATTTAAATGTTTAAAAAAATTATGTCCACCTGTGTGAAGCCAGGATGAGCCGCTAGTATCTAATACAAATCATTTATTAGTAATAATGTACATAAATAATAAAAATATACACTGTAATACATATACATACACATAATAACGATGTTGTAAATTGAGCATTTAACAGTTTATGTACCTATGTGTATACATAGTTATGTAATAATATAATAGTTTTTTTATTTTTATTTTGTATGTAATTATTTATTGAGTAGGGTTTGTTGTAGTTGCTGTGTTTTATAAAGGTTTTTCTCGTCTATTGTCTCATAGAGCACTATCACCCACTCCACATATCACAAAGGTTAACTGGAAGGAAATGCTAATTAGCATTAAGTTCGCCCCAAGGGCGGATCCAGGATCTTTTTCTGGGAGGGGCACAAGGGATAGAGGGGCAAAAAAATCAACAATAACTGTCAAAATTCGCAATTCCAGCCAGAAATAGGCAAGAGTTTCACTCATGTTCTTTCGGTTATTTTATTCATATATTTTAACAACTCCGATAATTTGATTTGCTTCTAAGTAGAAAAAAAACAGCTGTTTCATACATTTTAGTATTATTATAGGTAGGTATTGAACTTTTGTATGAAACAGCGGTTTTTTTCTCGTTCACAGTGTTGGTTCCTTTGAAAAAGTTATTCATATTGATGGGTACTTTAGCCCCCTGAAGTTTTTAAATACAAGTATTGGAACACCTTGTATATGTACATATATGTATATTTACAAAAAAAAATACTATATAAGTATTATATCGGATATCTAGTTCCCATATCACAAGCTTTGTTTAGTGGGGGCTAGATAGTGCTGTGTGGAGAGTCCACTTATATTTATTTATTGTAAACCCAAATAAAGAGGGAAAAATATAATGCCCCTGAAAGCACACAATGCAACACGAGGAAGTGTCGTACGTTTCGTCAATGTTATCGCTTCTTCCTGCACCGAAATATCGATTGTTCATTGTTTGGTGATTTGGCATCGATTGCAAAAAGGTCTTGCATCCTCAAAGTATTTAAAGTCTAGTTAATCTATATATATAAAGGATCATACAAAAGAACGGTAGGAACCAAGCCGTAAGTTTGTTGCCTGTTCTTCTAGGCTTTGGTCGCGTGGAAATGGCACCTAGAGTCACCTAGCTTTAAGACGTTTCAAAGTGATCCTTGTGATTGTGACTTTATTGAATAAATACATTTTGACTTTGACTTTATAAAAATGTTGTTGGTTTGTGTACGCTTCAAAAACTCAAAAAGTTCTGCACCGATCGAGCTGAAATTTTAGCATGATATATCATCTATGATGATGATATATCGGATCAAGGATTGTTTTTATACCATTCAATCACAATGTGCCACAGCGAAGCGTGCCAGGGAACAGCTAGTTATTTATAGTTTCTTCCAAAATGGTCCAGCATGATGGTGGCATTAACCACCGTAGCTGATATATAATATCGCTGTGGGCATTACAAAAAAATAATTATAAAAGGTCACTTAGGTATTTATACATATTGGGCCATCTGATTTTTTGTTGTTATATTACATGTTCCCTTAAATAAAAGTTTATCATTATTATAATTTATAGAATAGGTATGTTTATGTATGTTATGTGTAAGTTTATATATTTTTGTTTTATATAAATATATAAATAAATAAATAAATATTTAAAATAAATAAATATACTTAATGTTATATTACAATTATTATTTAGTATCAATTTTCATTTAGTACCATTTCAATTTTCATTTAGCTCTGCCTTCTGTGCCGTAGGCCGTGGGTTCGATCCCCACCGAGAACAAACATTTGTGTGATGAACACAGATGTTTGTTCTCTGTCTGGGTGTTATCAATATTTATTTATTTTTAATTGTGTGCAATAAAGAATAAAGATACGGAATCCTAAGACCAAGATGATAAACTTGGGTATGGTAATTACATACTCGTAGTATCAAGGACAGGTATTCGCTCATGGTAATTAAACATAATAATTAATTATTTATCACACAGACTGTCCGTGAGTTGGACAAGCTGTGAATAACCAAAACGATGCATCGGAACAAAATAATGAAGAAAATGTGATGTGTTCGTGATTCGTTCGCTTATTTATTTTACTTTAATTAACACGGTACCCTTAAAAATATAAATTACTAGCGGCCTGTCCCAGCTTCGCATGGGTGGACATAATTTTTTTCAATGTTTTAGGATAAACTTAGACCGTGGTGGGTTCGAGTCATTTGCACGCCCTTCTACCTCGCGCCTTGCCCGGGCCCGCGCTGGGTGAGATCGCGCTCCGTGACCTTATATTTTTAAAATCTTTTGAATGGAATATCCGATTTGAAAAATTCAAAAAGTAATGTATAGGTATTGAACCAGTCTTGATTATAAAAAGATTTACTTGGATACGGATTAATACCAAAGGACAAATAAAGAGCCTTTTCTGGCGGCGGCATTTCAATAAAAATTTTATAATAAAAGAACACTTATTGTGACATAACTATAATAGCTAGACATATGCTGTCGAGACATTTTCTGTAGATAATAACGTGTTCTGCAAAATCGTAGTACATTATTTTGTTCTATCATCAATAGCTTTCGCAGCGCACGCGCTGTCAGGTTTTTGTTTTCCACCTTGGGTTACATTATTGGAGTTTTAGTAAGGATCCCTGATTTTTTTGAAAATATAATATAGCCTATGTTACTCAGGGATAATGTAGCATTCTAATGGTGAAAGAATTTTTGAAATCGGCCAGTAGTTTTTGAGCCTATTCGTTACATACAAAAATACAAATCTTTGCTCTTTATAATATTAGTGTAGATGTAGATAAAAACTGAAAACCTGTTCAAAGTCGTGAAGCTTGAAACAACTTCACGAATTTGATCCCAGGCACGGTAGATATTCCATCAGATCTCCCGGTAACATAAACTTAATTATAGAAATTATAAAATTATGTTCTGTATAAAAAATAAATCTAAAACAAAAAAAAGTAGTACATACTCTCAAACGTTAGAGTACCTACTGGCAGTGCAGCAAAACATCGTGAGGAAACCGGCATGTCATAGAACCTAAAGAGTTATAAAACATGTGTCAAGTATAAATCCTTTCACCACACTGTTTCGAAAGAAAGTAGTGACACGACAAGTTATAGAAGACCGCGGCTGCTATTTTCTGACGAGTGAATGTAATGTTTCAATTACCAGTTCTCGTTTCACAAGCACTTTGTATAATAAATTGTGAAACTAACTTGATGAGATCGTCAGCCAAGCATCATATGAATGGAAAACACTGTGTGGTGAATGATACGTACACACAACAATCACCTTTTCTATATACTACTTGCACAATGGCCCACCTTATGCTAAGAGGTAGCTAATCGTCACCGATCCGGTCATATTTCCGACTCTGCCGCAAACCCTCAACTGATATTGTTTTTTTTTAATACTAAAAGCTGATGGAACAAGCGGATGGCTTACTTGATGTTAAGTGGTAACCATCAACTATAACAAAGCATTGCCTCGTAAGTCACGCACGATAGGAACGCGCCCTACGATGCACTGCCCTGCGTCCATCAACTTGAAGCAACATCAACATCTGTATGATGTTAATACAGAAGGCCAGTCGACAATCTCCTGTCTAGGGAAATAAATGTAATAAAAATAAAGTTTTTTGTAGCTAGATGTTTGACTGCCATCTCACATGATGGAAAGGCACGCTTAGCTATAATCCACTTGTTCACTCATATCTTGAATGCCTAAGTTCCGTAAATACCGACGACGATAAAGCGTGTGTGATTTGGCGAGTAAAAGTACCAGCGTGAGTGAAGTGAGCGCGGGTTCAATAAATAAAACTTACCGTGATGTTGTAGTTTTGAGAATCAACAGCCTGTATATTCAGGCTGTTGATTCTCAAAAGCCAAAAGCGATAAGAGAGCTGCCTATAAAACAATTTAAGCAAACCTAAACATATGGCTTTGCGAAAAAAAATTCTATAATATTAGAGAAATACTGTAGCTATAGGGATCATTCAATGGTTTTTATTTGACATTGTTATTATTTTGCTGACATCTTATATGATTTTATGTTTATTATTTTTGCTGATTTTATATAAATTTGTATTTTAGTAGGACCTGACATTTTTTTTTAACTTTTTTTAATTCTATAATCTTTTGTTTAATTTATTTTGAATTACATAATTATGTTGCATGTCGGTCATTGACGAAGTGTGTGAGACCAATTAGACATAAGACCTTATTTACCATACTTCAGGCAAATAAATACATTTCATTTCAAACAGTCATCGCAACTCTGAGTACACACTCAGACATTGCCGCGTTAGTAGGTAATTGTTATCGTAATATTACGTGCGGCGTCCTGAGACCGATTTTGTAAATTATTATTTTGATTGATCTGTGTAATATTGATTGATATGTTGCATAAATTGCAAGTTTCACTTGTAATTTATTTAAAACTCTATCTGTGGTTGAATAATGATAATATTTTACCCTACTTATGGCTATACTAGCAATGCTGGCGGTACGCTCGCGTATCGGTAGTGTTTGCTAACATTCATATATGAGGCGGTTTTGCTTTTACAGTTTATATTGTAACTAGCGACCCGCCCCGGCTTCGCACGGCTATCCCTAAGAGATTATGCTTGTATTATGCATATAAACCTTCCTCTTGACTCTTTCTATAAAAAAAACCGCATTAAAATCCGTTGCGTAGTTTTAAAGGTAATTCAGTAATTTGTGATTGCAGTACCGAAAAATGTACTATGTAATAATCTTTAGAGCTGATTTCACCATGCTCTGTTAGTTACCAATCAAGGATTAACAGGCCGTTAAATCTAACCTTAGATGTCAAACGCGTACATTTTGAAATATTTAAAGGCCCTTTAATCCTTTGTTAATCTAACAGAGCATGGTGCAATCAGCTATTAGGCAGCTTATGTTAATATTATTTTCAAAGTGTCATATTTTCCGAACCAGCTTGATTATTATATATTATTTATTACCACTCTTTATAAGAGGGACAGCCTGTATTAATTACATAAGAACATTATAAGAAAAATAAACCGGCGCCGGCGACGCCAAGCGAATGAAGTCGCGACCACTTCAGTGTTGCTTAAATGCAAATTTACTTCACTTGTCATTTAGTTTAAACGTTATCTGTGGTTGAATGATGACTCCACGTTTATTATTAACTAGGGTTCAGTTCGCGGCTTTGCTCGCGTGGTACAGCCAGAAGTACATAAACATTTCCGGGTTTTACAGTTCAAATTGTTCCTAAGTCGCTAAAAAAACATCTTAAGACGTCACGTTTTGTTGTACTCCTTGCTGATGGAACAAGCGGATAACCCACCTGAAGTTAAGTGGTAACCACAAGTATTGCCTCGCAAGTCACGCCAGGCAGCCCGTGCCCTACGATGCACTATCCTGCGTACATCAACTTGAGGCATACAAAAGTTAAGCCTTATGTGCCTGCAATTTCACCGACAACCACACCCTTTAATCGGAAACACAGCAACGCTGCTTGGCGGCAGAAATGGTCATGTCATTTCTGTGCAAAGTCCACAGTAAAAAGGCATTGAATAGTTAAATAGAAATTGTTAATCAATTTTATCGCTAGCTGTACAATATCTATTACCTACCATATCAAATTCATAAATCTGATCATCCGTGATCGAGTTTCATTTCATAAAGCGATTAGGTATGAAGCCAATAATTTATCATTTAAGTAGTATATACCACCTGGGCTTTGGTGTCCAAACATGTGTAAAAAAAAAGAGTAGTAAAGAGTTTAAGAGTAGTAGAGCTCTTTGTGTGTGGCTCGTCCGGGGAAGTACTACCACCACGCCTTTTTCTGCCGCCAAGCAGCAACGCTGTGTTTCGGTTTGAAGAGTGTGGTTGTAATTACAGGCACATGAGGCTTAACATCTGTATACCTCAAGTTGATGGACGCAAGGCAGTGCATCGTAGGGCACGTTCCTATCGTGCGTGACTTACGAGGCAATGCTTTGTTATAGAAGATGGTTACCACTTAACATCAGGTGAAACATCGGCTTGTTCCATCAGCTAGATATAAAAAAAAAAGATAAAAGATAAATAGACCTAAGCAAAACACACTATACCTACTATACCTATAATTTTTTTATAACTGGGATGTTTTCAAGAGAAGAGTTAATAGGTAAGTAAATCTTCTCGTACGTGTTACACCGTCGACTGCGTCATCGCTTGACATCAGGTGAGATTGCGGTAAAATAAGTTGATCGTCAAGGTGAGATGGCGGTCAAGTGGAAGCCTATAAGTTTAAGTTGCAAAAAAACACTACACTCGGTACACACTGATACCTACAAACAGAGCTACTACAGAAAGGCAATGAAAAATGACGCATACTACTTCATGACTACTTCAGTGCGATTTTCAGTGTTCGACAACTACACTTGCCCGCAAAAATAAAGGGTCACCTTTGAAAGAAGCAATATCTTCAAGAAATTATCAAGATAACTTCTTTTCTTTTGCTTAAGAAATTAAACTAAAAGAGGATATGCGGACTGTATGCGACCCTTCATTTAACCATTTTTAAAACATGCTTTATACCTAAGTAAAAACTACCTTTCAAATTATGATTCATTTTTCAATTTCAACTTCTTTATTTTGTTTTTTAATTTTGTATAAATATGGGACTTCAAATTGATTTTCCTTATTCAATTGGAGTTATTAGTGCAAAATCGTGAAATCGTAAATTGACGATGTTTGTCAATTTAAGTTTTCTTTTCATTTTCAAATTAATAAATGGTTATTTTGAATCAAACTGTAGTTTATTTTATGCGTAATAAAATTTTCTTTCAGATACTTTTTAATTTAAAGAGTTTGATTGTGTGGTTTCAAAGTTATTTGGAGTTAATTAGGTGACCCCTTATTTTTGCGGGCGAGTGTATTTTATATGTATATTCGCCATAAGTCCTATGTTTTTGCTAACTTTTTTTTTGTTTTGGTACCAAGATCGGACGCTGTGAAACGCGACACAGTTTTTACTACTGCGATTTTCAGTGTTCGGTCTTCTTTAGTTTGTATATGGCCTAGTTATAAACTGTTTAAAAAAAACAAAATGATATAAAAACGAGCAGTGTACCTATAGACTGATACATATTAGTGTGTACCTTCAAACTGAGGTAGGATAGTCGATTTACTGAAATGCTGAAGGTTTAGACTCCGGAACAAATATTTTTTGTGGATACTTTTGTTTTTGGTCAAGTCCGAGCTTTGTTTTTGGTTTTGTTTTGCGTGCGTGCGTGTTTTGAAAAAAAAACAGAAACAGCTTCACTCATCATCAGAAACATCCGACTTTGATCCCCAGGCACGGTAGATATCCCAGATTCTTTGAGGACGTCTAAGGGGAGGTAGTAGTCAGAGGTACGTCCAAACATTACATATGGCACATACCCACATTTTGTAGTAGTTGGTATTCCATACGTGACAGGTTAAAAGCCCATCGCCGCTATTAGAATACTAACTGGTTTCCTCACGATGTTTTCCTTCACTGTGTTTTGGGATGTATATAAAGATATACATATACAAGTGTTCCAATAATTGTGTATATAAACTTCAGGGGGCTAAAGTACCCATCAATATGAATAATTTTTTCTAAGTAACCAATACTGAGAACGCGAAAAAAAAATAGCTGTTTCATACATTTTAGCCAGGTAGGTATTGAACTTTTGTATGAAACAGCTGTTTTTTTTTCGCGTTTACAGTGTGGGTTCCTTAGAAAAAGTTATTCATATTGATGAGTACTTTAATCCCCTGAAGTTTATATACACAATTATTGGAACACCTTGTATAGGTATCTTTAAAATTAATTAACAAAGTATAAATAAATAAAATTTTCAAGCAATTTTCGAATGATTTGTAAGAACGAGTTTATTTACTGACATTGTAAAAAGCTTTGACAGATGGTACACAAACAAACATCGCTATTTTTAAAAATGGACTTTACAATGACTACCTTGTACCCCTTTGTAATCAATATTTAATTGATTCTTCTCGCCAGAAATTAACCGTATTTTTTACAATTTCTTAACCTTTCAACCTTTTAATTGACGATCCATATTACCGGTCAAGAATTGACATTTTGGATAATTAATTGTCGTAATTTTAGGTCAAATTTGACCTAAAGTGGGTCAAGTTATCTGTTTCTTATAAGGATTGAGGCTTTTTGGAGATTACATCAGAAGCATTGCCAATAATTACAAAAATTCTAAATCACGTTTTACATAATTGAAGTTGTTAGACTTGTTGGTCAATAATAAGCATATACATATAATAATATAACAGTAAGTTGAAAAGTGGCGGAAGCAAAAATAAGTGAGCATTTTTGGCGCGGGCCTTTGCCGAACTGTCGTCGTCGGTCGGTCACGTTTTTTTTAATTAGACGTATAAAGATATTAAAGTCATGTAGGTATGAAACAGCTTTACGACTTTGATACCCGGTAGAGACTCTCAGGTCATTTAGCACCAAGTAGGAACTACATATTCTTTGAAGACATTAAGGGGGACAGAAGTATGTAGAGGTACATTTAGACATTTTTATTAAAACTATCAGCATCAAGTGGACTATCTGTATCTGTGGACTATCCGTTAGCAAGTAGTATAAAAAAACTGTCCAGGACGAATAATCTATGAAAATTGACACCCGTAAAAGACTTTTATTCGTTCAACTGTTTCTAGTGCGGTAAATATTTATGCAGTGCGTAATTTTTTGTATTTTTTTTAATCTTACAGACTGATACAGTGGGTCGTACAGACCCACCTTAATTTCGGCCTTTCAACTTGCTTTCGGCGGGTCGAAAACCGGCATTCTTGACCGAGTGGCTCACTACTGAGGCTCTTATGTAACGGTTATAAGCCTAGAACTTGTAACTTCAACATTTAATAAGGTCTCGTAATCTGTAAACTAGGTGAATGGGTCTCGATGACTTTTGTCGATTTATTTTTCGGGTCATATTTATTGACTGTTGATGCAATGTTTTGTAATAATTGATCAGCGTTGATTAGAGGTAAGGATAAATAGTATTTCTATATAAAAAATATGCAATTGCTCCTAATTTTGCAGTATGTGTACGAAAACATAGACTTATTTCTGTATGAACTATAAAAAAACTTCTCTGGAAACTTGAAGATATTATTCCGTTATTATTTAAATGTTTTTCGCCAATTGGAACCACTTGATAATTTTATCACAAACAATTGAAGAAACAACATGCATAATTTTAAATTAAGAACAAGGTTTTACTCACCACAAAAAATACTAAAAAGAACGTTTCACCTCCTTTTACTTTTCGAACGGAACGCACTATCACAATCTTTAGTAAGGTTCAACACGAAATTAAAAATAAACCTCACCAATCAAACTTCTTAGTTGTAAAAAAAATGAAATGTCAGTAAAAAGGCGCGCGCGTTGACATGTATTTGAAAATGGAACGGAAACGTCGCGTGTGGCTGGCCTGTGACTCGACACTGCGGTTTGATCGCTCTCTCTTGATCATCGCAGAGCTGGGAAGTTAAAGAACTGGCATTTTGTTTGTTTTAGGTGCGTGCACGTTTGTCGTAGTTTAATACGTCTTTGTGGCGTTGTTAAAACGTTTACGATTAAGATTTATTATGTAAAATAATACACCCGACACGGAAGTACTTAAAAATAATTTAAAAATAAACTAAGACGTCAGGTCTTGGAGAATACAGGAACTTTATTATAAGTACCCTGAATAGATAAAATATTTATTAAAAAATTTAAAACCAAACTAAAAGGATGGAAACAAGATTATGTTTTAAATTTCTTCTTGGTAGTGAACTCCACTTGTTCATAGTCTTGACGAATGATACAATTAAATAAACACATGCAGTCAGAAGCGTCAGTACCTATAGTACTAGGACGGAAATACACGAGCCTCCAACTGCATGTGATTATTAAATTGTATCATTCGTCAAGACTGAACACCTTTTTGTATCCTAGGACACTCGGGCAGTTGAGACAAATCTTTTGATACCCCAATCATCAAAATCCACCCAGCCGTTTGGGTGCTACGTAATAAAGAAAATATCGAAGGATAGATACATAGATTCACGCCAAACACATATGCCGGTTGCTTTCGGCACTTGGGTAAAAAGGCGAGGGATCGGTAATTATTTTATAGCATTCAATATCTTTTACTCAATTAAGTATTCCGAAGTTGATCTGATGGGGATCTCGTTGGGGAAGTCGAATCTTACAGCCGCAGATTGATTCGACTTCCCCAGCAAGACCCATTACATTTTGGTGGCCAAAAAACTTTTTCAGTGTTGCCGTGAAAGGCTATATTTCAAATAAGTTGATGGAAGTCTGTTCAGTGACGTTTCAACTAAAGACCCTATTACGGCCGCAACCCGGTAACCGTCTACACTTACTCGTACAGACATGGTTTCTGGTCTTAATTTTCTTATGTCTTTTATTTATTATTTTAAATGTAAGTGTGTTTTTTTAAACACCTATCTATGTTTATTTCTTTACGAATTTAAAAATATAATGCAAAAAAATATGTATAAAGCTAAAGTGAAAAGAAGGTATTGATACTTGGTATCCTATGAGGGGTCACGGTTATGTATGTGACAGTCGCGTGTTAATATTATTATTCCAGTAACCAAAGTACCAGGAAAACATGAACACTAGTTCAATATTGACCAAACTCACAACTAATAACTAAAAATCAATATTAGCATATTGCTGTAGCACGGAATAATACATCGAATTATTTACATAGGATTCACACGCGAGTAGTAACTTGAAAGTAATCTGGTACGACACTTGTAAAGTTATCGATTTTAATTGGTATTGATTTTTATTGTTTACGTGTTGTTTTGCTGTGGGTTGCATTAAAACCGCATTATTTGCTCCATCTTGATTTATTGAACACGTTTTTTACTCTTCTAGAATACCTAGTCTACTTATTTTGTCTCAAACTCTTGATAAAGAGCCGCATTGGTATCTTTGGGACTCCAATTTGACGTTTTTTTGTCAACATTAGGCGTCGTTCAAGATTATTTGCGTATGAGCAATAGCATGGGCAAAAAAGTTCTGAATAGATATTTTTTTACGAAACTACAAACCAAAAACGATCGTTGTTATTGATATGAAAAAAGAAACTCATTCGATGTACCTACCTACCTACCTACACTAAATAGTAAACCCATGGGTAACCTAAACTTTTTGGTAAATTTGGTAATTTGTTCATATTGATTTATTGCAGTCTAGCACAATAAACAAGAAAGTAGCACAATGAACAAAAAAGCTTTCAAAACTATGTTTAATTTTTTTTTACAATCTACCAGTTAGACAGGTTGGAAATAATCATTAAAACCTTTAAAAAAATAACCTAAAATCTAGCCAATAAAAAAAACTCAACTCAAGCACCAATTCTTGCTACAACATTCAGCTGTAGGTATCTGAAACTTCTGAGCTCTGTGTCCGTGACGTCACGAGACACCTTTCTCCATTCGGACATCGGACACACATAAGCATAGTATCGGAACGCAAGGATTGTATGTAAAGTAACCATTATTCTTACGTTATCTGGACAATTAGGGAGGTGTGATGTCAGGGAATGCTTACGAATCTGATTCCTATTAAAATATTGGTGGAATAAAGGCGGACATTCCACACAGCACTATCTCGCTCGTCCCAAAAAATAAAAAAAAACCTAATTTCTCGTACTATATACTTTTTTTGTAATGTTCATATCATACAAACGTTTGTTCTCGGTGGGGATCGAACCCACGGCCTACGGCGCAGAAGGCAGAGCTACTACCAACAGAGCTGTGAAGGCTGTCCTTCCTACTATAAGTTTCCCAAGATATAATTTCGATTTATACCTTTTTACCTTATATTTTAGATTTTTTGTAAAAAGTAACAAATAATTCTGACGGGTCATCTATCTTAACACAAGACTAGCGACAGCAGTGAAGTAGTAAGTAAGGGCTCGTCCGGGGAAGTACTACCACCACGCTTAACATCTGTATGCCTCAAGTCGATGGACGCAGGGCAGTGCATCGTAGGGCACGTTCCTAGCGTGCGTAACTTATGAGGCAATGTTTTGTTATAGGCCATCTACTTGTTCCATCAGCTAGTTGTATAGAAAAAAGGTAGTTGCTCAGAAATCAGATAATTTCTGATCTGAATTATTTATTGTTTAAGACGAAGACAAGAGCTAATGTGACTCTCGCTCGCACGTTTCGACATGTTGAAAGATATGAAATCACTAAACTCATTTTCGAAAAATCGCATTTCGTGTGCAATGTGATTGCACACAAAATTTGATTTGATTTCGATTTTTCGAAAATGAGTTGAGTGATTTTATATCTTTCAACATATCGAAACGTGCGAGCGAGAAGTTGTTTGATAGTTGTCAGCCCCTTAATTAATTATTGCTTGTTCATTAAATCATTTTTCTGCCGGGAAATCGATTTTATCTCTTTGCGCGTCATTATCTAGCTTCATTTATTTTTGTTTTAGGCCCAGTTTCACCATGCTCTGTTAGTTACTAATCAAGGATTAACAGGCCGTTAAATCTAACCTTAGATGTCAAACGCGTACATTTTGTCATTTTTAACGGCCGTTTAATCCTTTTTTAATCTAACAGAGCATGGTGAAACCGGCCCTTAGTGTAGCTTGATATGTATTCATCTGTACTAAGAATAAAACGATTTTGACAGCACGACAATCGACTATAATCGCGTTAAACTCTCGCTGCAGGCTCGGTCATAAGTTATCGGAACGAGACAGCGATATTGCTCTCTCTCTCTCGCACTTAGGAGAACGGAAGATCCTTTTGTTTAAACGTGTGCTAAGATGATTTAAGACCGAGTTTGCAGCGGGAGTTTAACGCGACTATAGGTTGAGCACTGAACGAGTTTGCAGCGAGAGTTTAACGCGACTGTAGCAAAACAGACTACGATAGCGATGTAACTACCTTCATTTCCAGCGCAATCGTTTTTTTATACTATTTTCTTTCGCTTCGGACTTGGTTGATTGATGCTTGATCGCCAAAATAAACTAATGGCATCACAGTCTTCAAGGATACAGGTTTTTATCTTTATTTATTTTACTAAATAGGTACTGAATTTATTACATTCATACGAACAAATACCTACATTATTAATATCAATTTAGTTTTATGACCATTATGAATGAGGCTTTATAGAACTTTTAGTGAACTTTTTTTAAGAGTAGTAGAGCTCTTTGTGAAGGGCTCGTCCGGGGAAGTACTACCACCACGCCTTTTTCTGCCGCCAAGCAGCAACGCTGTGTTTCGGTTTAAAGAGTGGGTTGCCGATGTAATTACAGGCACATGAAGCTTAACATCTGTATGCCTCAAGTTGATGGACGCAGGGCAGTACATCGTAGGGCACGTTCCTATCGTGCGTGACTTATAGGTAATGCTTTGTTATAGGTGATGGTACCACTTAACATCAGGTTGGCCATCTTCTTGTTCCATCAGATAGTTGTAAAAAACCCAAAAACCTGTGTTATCGTGACACAAAAAGTATCACAAACTTTACACAAACAACAGTGCACTGGTGGTCTAGCGGTAGCGGCACCGCCTTCCGATCCTAAGAGCTGATGTCACCATGCTCTGTTAGTTTCTAATCAAGGATTAACAGGCCGTTAAAGCTAACCTTAGCTGTCAAACGCGTACATTTTGACATATTTAACGGCCCTTTAATCCTTTGTTAATCTAACAGAGAAACCGGCCCTAAGGGTTCGAAACAAGTCGTGTACCAATGAGTTTTTCTGTTCAAAAATATATGTGCACCGTGCCAGAACTCTCAAACGGTGAAGGAAAACATCGTGAGGATACCGGCATGTCGTAGAACCTAAAAAGTTCTATAACATGTGTCAAGTGCTCGAAAGGAGCCTCTTGAGACGAACAATCCTTTCACCACACTGTTTCGAAAGAAACTAGTGACAACAAGAAGAACACAAAAGTTAAATTTTTAAATACAATTTAGGTTATTACTCGGTTATTTACTACAATGAGGCGCTAATTAATACTTACAATAACACTATACAAGGTGTTCCATAAGTTGTGTATATAAACTTCAGGGGGCTAAAGTACCCATCAATATGAACAACTTTTTCTAAGGAACCAATACTGTGAACGCGAAAAAAAAAACAGCTGTTTCATACAAAAGTTCAATACCTACCAGGCTAAAATGTATGAAACAGCTGTTTTTTTTTTCGCGTTCACAGTGTTGTGAAAAAGTTGTTCATATTGATGGGTACTTTAGCCCCCTGAAGTTTATATACACAACTTATGGAACACCTTGTATATGAATACTGCCGCAAAAAATATGGATAATCAATTATCTGTTTCTTACCTCATTAAATCGCAATTTCATTAATTGTTATCACTTACAATAACGTGACTCGCAAATTCAACACCTCTGACTGTCGACAAAATATAGCCGATTTTTTTAATGCTTTATTGCTAATGATGTTGCCATATGCTTGCCGAGATTTTGCACTATGGCTCTATAAATCGTAGGATTAATTGGGTAAAATTTCGTCAAAAAAGTGACACAAGAGTATGTTATTTTTTTTACGTATAAAACAAGTTGATATTTCATTTTTTTACAAAGTTACTTTTTGCAAAAATGTATTTTTGCAAACAAAGGAACTTAAATATCTTAGTTTGAAATGACTATACATATTATTAATGTTTATATTAAATATTCCCACTAAAAGTTATTTACAAAAAAAAGTCGCTGAAAAATTGTCAATTTCGGCGGCCTTACCCTTTTGCTCCATCGTCGCTTACCATCAGGTGAGATTGTAGCCAAAGGATCATCATCAGCCTGAATAAGTTCAGTACGGAACACAGCCCTCCCCCCCCGTTTGGGGCGCCTTGTTATAGTCAACACGCTTAGCTAGCGCGGAAAAACTAAACACAAATGAGATCAATCTTCATAGAGCAATATGTAGGCAATTACAGTATTTACATAAAGTTATAATACTAATTATTAGTGACCATACCGGTTTTTCTATAATCAGCCATAGAGCTAATATGACTTAAACTTGTAGTTAAGAACGATACCAATATAGAACTAGTAAGTAGTGTTCAGGAAACGGATCGTGAACCCCTTTTACGTGTAAATGTGAGTTAGATCATTATCGGGCTGGCTTTTTTTATGGAAATTTCTAGCAATTGTATATTTTTATTATTAATTCATTTATTTCAAATTTTAATTAATCCTATATTAGTAATACCTAACTGTTGTGTAGGTATACCTAATTGTCATAATATTAATCTTACCATTAGGTAGGTACTATAGGTACTATTGGTAAGATTAATAATGTGATAATCTTTAATACCAACATAAAACATAACAACCTTTTATAGCTCTCTCTCTCTTATGAGTCCCCATCGTATGTATAGCTGTCCCGCTCACGCAAAGGGCTCATAAAGGAAGGACTATACATAGTTGCAGCAAGAAATTAAGTACCTACCATTTAATAACTACCACTCAGAGGTATGCCACTGAGAGAGGTTACCACTCAGATCTTTGCTTAATAAGATCAACAAATTACCACTGTTTGACAGTCTTCACAGGTAAATTGGTAGTAGCTCTGTCTTCTGCGCTGTAGGCCGTGGGTTTCTATTCCCACCGAGAACCAACCAATTTGTGTCGTAGTTTTCTTCTTCTTCGTCTGAACGCAGAATAAACACAGGTGCTTATTCTCTGCACAGATGTATTTACAAAAAAAAGAGTATAGGTATATGTTTTATATCAGCTATTTGATTATCATAAATAGCTTTGCTTAGTTTGGGGCTAGATAATCCTGTGGAATGTCACTCAATATGTATTTATTTATTTATTTACTGTCAAAAGGATCCACAATCCGATTCCCTATTATTATCTAGTAAATCAAACTAATGGCGACATTATGCCATCACGTTTTTATCATGTACCTACTCCCACGATATTTTAAACCAAACAAATGATGACTTTTAACTATTTATTTAAATTACTCTAAAAACGCGTGGTTGGCAAAAAAATAATTTTAATATTAAACACTGTAAACGCAGATCAGTGTGTCAATTTAGCTAAATTCACACAGTGTGAATGACCTCAAACTAAACTAAGCTTTAAGGCGATGACAACTGCAAAATTACTTCTTGTTGGCACATTTCAACATTTCGAAAGGTATAATGTAGGTCGGTTAGGATTTTTTGAATCACTGAACTTATTTAAGGCGAAGACAAGAGCTAATGTGACTCTCGCTCGCACGTTTCGACATGTTGAAAGAATCATTAAACTCATTTTCGAAAAATCGCAATCAACCATCTTCTGTGCAGTCACATTGCACACAGTTTAGTAATAAAATCATTTTGATCGATACAAGTTTTCCTATTCAAAAGTTTGCTTTACTAGTTTTCGTACATAAGCAAACTTTTAAGTAGGAAAACTTGTATCGATTAAAATGATATTTTTACTAAACTGTGTGGAATGTGATTGCACACAAAATGGTTGATTGCGATTTTTCGAATATGAGTTCATAGATTTTATATCTTTCAACATGTCGAAACGTGCGAGCGAGAAGTTGTTTGATAGTTGTCAGCCCCTTAAGAAAAATCAATCAAGTTGTGTGAAATCACATTGCACACAGTTCAGCATAAATGTCATTTACCTACATCCAAATGAGTCTTCCTACTAAAAAGTACTACTACTACTTTTTTTTTTCTTTAAGGTATTTACAGTTTAAATTTTAGGAATAGTTAAAATAGGTAGGTATTGTACACCGCCGTCTTTCTGATTTTCGTTTTATCCTTTCCATCTAAAGGTTGTCTGGAAAAGATCGCTTTTAGCGATAAGGCCGCCCATTGTACCAAATTTTATTTATGTTTCTGTATGTTTTATTTCCTTGTGTACAATAAAGCATTTATCTATATATCTATCTAAAAAGTTTCCTTTCCTCATCATGCAAACTTTTTAGTATCAAAACTTATTTGCATGAAAACAAAACTCCAAAGCTTTGTTTTATTGATTTTAATATAAGCCAACTTCTACCAGTAGTCATTGCTGTAAATAATACTAAAGACGTTTACCCTATATTGGTTTCATTCATGTTTTCTAGTTCGTTTTCGATATTTTTTTCCGAATAAAAATTAGCTTATAATGCAATTAATGCATTTAAAAAAAATATTGTAAACGCCTACACTTCACTAGAAATACTTTTTCCGACTTTGTAGTTTTGGAGATTTCGTGATCAGTGAGTTAGTGACTGAGTAAATTAGGTACTCGTTTGTAACCATAGAAGCTAGCTACAACATTCAACAGACCTTTACTATTTGCGATACTGATAACTTTTTACACTGGCATAGATTTTAAGTACAGATTTATTTTAATAAAAAATAAACCCGTTCTTGTTCCTTTATAAAAAGGTTATTTGCTTTACAAAAATAAAATTATTCTATATTTTGGGTTCAGGTTCAGGATTATTCTATTTGTTTTTTTTCTTGGCTCTGTTTATTTGATCTTTCCGTCATTCGACAGACAACTTTGCCAGTCTCATGTACTATAGTGTAATACTTTTTAGTCAAGTTTTTTTTTTAAGTTTTGAAGGAAATGGTGGCGTATTAACAAAAATGTCCTTATTATCACATAATATATTTTCATTCGATTACTTATGGACATTTTTACTTATGGACATTTTTATTATTGGACATTTTTATTGATGGGCATTTTAATAATTTGACACTTTTATTGTTGGAAATTTTTATTATTGGACGTTTTTACTTATGGACATTGGCTTTGGACATTTTTCTTTTTTGACATTAGTAGTTGTAGTGTTTGTATCTACCTAGTAGATATAATACCCTATCTCATGTGCACAAGCGGTTATGTAACTGTCAGTGTCAAGCTCCTAACCTGTCAATGTCAGCCACACGTCTTGGCGGGACGGGGACAGGGTTGGGCGGGAAAACCGAGAGACACGGATGGTGAACGATGGGACACGTACAGGAGGCCGGCTTGGTGTATCAGTGAGCCAGGGTTATCAATATAATACAGGATTTTACAGTGGCGACGAGGATAAAGGTCAGTGAATTCTATATTTTACAAAAGAAATAAAAGGAATCCAGATATGGCTTCTCGCTTTGTTTGTAAACTATAGTTTTGACCGTGGCTGGCGTGTGGTGGGTGCTCAATTCGACGAGCTATGGAGCAATAATACTGGTCTATCTAACGTATGAGACATAGATATGAGATGAATGCTTATCATAAATTGCATTTAACCAACCAACGTACTTACCTACTTATAACCATTTCACTCCAATCCAACCATCAGTTGTTTTATTGATTGTTATACCTACCGAGCTGCAGCAGGTGTAGCGTTGTGGTCACTGCCTATCTACTCGTGAGGTCGCATAAACGGACAACTCGATGGATGGAGTACATAACGATTTGCAGTTTTGTGTTATACCTTCCTGATACAATTACAGTTCCAGGACTATGTATCTACCTATAAGACATAGACATAGACAGACATTTATTTGCTAAAAAAAAAAAAAAAAAAACACACATACACATACAAAGGGAGAAGGAAAGGAAATGGCTAAACAGATAGATATTGCAGTACTTTGTTGGTATGTAGGTGTTTGTGTGCTGCATGCAGCAGCAAAAGAGTCTCAGCGTATGCCTCACCACTATTTTAGTAGATAGGCGCTGTTATTCTACCGAGACCTTCAGCCAATAAACCTTGTGAGAAATTTATAAGTGTGGAGTGTTCTCTTATAAAATAAGTTACAATTAAGTATGTTAAAAATAAACTGTACATACAAATTAATCATATAAAAAATAGTATTAAACTTACACACTTATATCATACAGTGTGAGTCGTTACAGGTGAGTGTGTGTTATATGCATGGGCTTCCATGATTCCCCCAGTCTCTTAAGAGTGGTTATCACAGAGGGAAACCCACAACATGTGTGTGTGTTAATAAAGAAAGTGTTATAAGATAATTCTAGCATGCATGAAATGGTTTTAACTGTTATTATGAGATACCATTTATCTTCTATGTACATTCTACCGCTATAGTCAATTCAAAATAATAGAAAGGAAATAAAGAAATAGTACTTAACTAAACTGTATTTGAGAGATACCATTCATCTTTTTTGTAGGTAAGCACATTCTACCGCTATAGTCAAATCAAGAAAAAATGAGATATCAAGTACTAACAACAAATAGATGAATCAGAGACACTAAATGTACACCGGTACAATTAAACCCAATAGTAAAAAGAAAAAAATCAATACTTTAACTTTGAAATGGATATGTAATAGGAATATAAAGTTATAAGTATAGGTATCAATCAGCAATTGGTTGATAAAATATGTACGATTAATTACTTGTCATATTATAAGGTGAGCTGTTAGCGGTCATGGATTACCTGCCATGAATGGGTTGCAGTTTCATGTTAAAGGTTTACCATTCAACGGGTTGAATAATTGTTGGTCAAGGATTTACCATTGAATTTGGAATTGGTTATTTGGAAAAGGCTTACCATTAAATTGGTTTTATGGTTATGGTTAAGGCTAACTATTGAATTGGTTGCTATGTTAACCTTAGGCTCACCATTAAATTGGTTGCAAGACACTGTCATGGCTTACCATTAAATTGGTTGCACACTTTTGTGATCAAGGCTTACCATTAAATTGGTTGCACATTGTGATCAAGGCTTACCATTAAATTGGTTGCAAGATTATTGTCAAGGCTTACCATTAAATTGGTTGCACCCTTTTGTGATCAAGGCTTACCATTAAATTGGTTGCACATTGTGATCAAGGCTTACCATTCAATTGGTTGCACATTGTGATCAAGGCTTACCATTAAATTGGTTGCACCCTTTTGTGATCAAGGCTTACCATTAAATTGGTTGCACATTGTGATCAAGGCTTACCATTCAATTGGTTGCAAGATGATTGCTAAGGCTTACTATTAAATTAGTTGCACACTTTTGTGATCAAGGCTTACCATTAAATTGGTTGCACATTGTGATCAAGGCTTACCATTCAATTGGTTGCAAGATTATTGTTAAGGCTTACTATTAAATTAGTTGCATACTTCTGTGATCAAGGCTTACCATTAAATTGGTTGTTAATTTTTGATCTGAGGGTACCATTGAATTATTGACCCACAGCTTACCATTAAATTGGTTGTACAAGAATAACGTTTTCCATTACATAAGTTACTTCTTATGGATCAGACCTCACCAATAATTTGCTAAGAAACAGAATCGTGAATACAATGGCCTACCAACAAATTGAACAGAACTTTACAAAAAATACCTGAGTAGGTATGCACCTAGATAGCCGCATGTCGTGGAAGAAACACCTTCAAATGAAAAGGGACCAATTGGCCCTGAAGTATAGAGGACTACACTGCCTACTTGGGCGAAACTCAAAACTGTCGGTAGACAATAGCAGCGTTTTACCTGAAATAAAACGCATATTAATATACTTACCTCAGTAAAAGCTTTATAATGAGAATGCATTTCCGTTTCCGTCGATTTTAACCAGTTTTCGTACTTTTTACACCAAGTGCTTCCGGTCAAGTGGCGCCACCTGGCGGCCGCGCGCCATTTTGCTTCGTAAAATGTGCAGCGCCATTTTGGAATCATTGGCTTAGTTTCAGCAGGCAGAAATAAAAATGAAAGCTTTTACTGAGGTAAGTATATTAATATGCGTTTTATTTCAGGTAAAACGCTGCTATTAATGATACTGTACGCTCAGTAAAAGCTTTATAATGAGGATTTGTTTGTTATCGCCTGGTGTCGCCACTTGTAAGAGTTAGGTAACTCTAGCGCCAATGTGAATCTAAAAATATTTTACCACAATAAGTAGATAGGTAAAACACTGTAATGGCAACCTACAGTGTAGGTACAATATTAATAAAAACTTTATTTTACGAAAGTATACTATTTATCATTTGCTAATAATGATTCATTTATTACGATCACAACGTATTACATATTATCAATAATACAACTGATAACGTACAATGTAGGAATAGGAACTAGCTTCCGTTTGGATAAAAGTACCGAATTCATTTATTTATATCAGATTTAGCTATGATCTGATACTAAATAAGCGATCGTAAGTAATCATAAATTACCTGCTAAGCATGGTGACTAGGGAAAGCTTTCCCATAGACTACTAAATCTGTGGAGGACATTGTCTGGCAATAGACCTCTTCAGTATGTTATTTCAGACAAAGTAAGGATGTTTAATACGTCAAACAGATGTATGATATTAATAGATGTGTGATATTAATTGTTGTCTTTTATACCTCTCAATATCAAATTCATTAATCAAGAAGATAATTTTTTGTGAATGCGATTCATAGATCGAACTCTAGAGGTGCTGTAATAGCAGTCCCTCTAAACAACGATTTGATCCTCCAGCCTGCTATTGACTGTGCGTGAAAAACGCTTAACAAAATCTTTTATTTTACTGTAACAAGCAAATTAAATAATTTGGCTGTGTTGCATAATTAAGTTATTCAATAATTAATGAGAAGGAATTTGTGTTAGCATGATCACTAAATTAATAATAGTTAACAAACATCTATAATTACTGCAATCAGTATTGAACAAATAAATGACAAAACTATTAAGTAGGTACCTACAAGATCTAATGTGGAATCATCAACTGCTAATATTATCTATAGTGATATTTTTTAGTCTTATTTTATTGAAACCACTTTTTGTCAACGTCTCAAACCGGAAACTTTGATTACTCTGACTCTCTACTTACTCTCTTCTCTTACTGACTTAGGAGTATCCTAAACGAGAGACCAAGAAAAGCGTCTGCATCATAACGTAAGAACCAAGCATTTATGTGAAAGTATCGAATGAAATTATTTGTAAAGTGCAAATCACAAAGAAATTATACTTATAATAATAATTGTGTGTTCAAAATTTCATTTCAGTGCTAAACAAGAAGTTAATAACGGTTGCAAACTACAGTCATGTTATCAGGGTATTTAAAACTATATTTTTTGTTTAAACAAAGATAAAAATAATTATTGGTCCGTATTCAATAATATACTAGCATTTGCTTACTACAAAAATTAAATCTTCTTTTATTAGAGGTTGATAATTTGATAGGAAAGGTTTTCCAATGTGAAAGGTGCTGCTAGAGCTCAAATATTGAGGTTAGCGCGTCAAAGTTTTACTGCGGAACTATTAATGAGTAATATTCCATTGACAGAAATAGGTCAGCCGCGACATTGGGGATAATCGGTGGTAGAAATACCCACGTGAGTGGATAGTCTATTGAATACTAAACGCATCGTGAAATAGAGTGATGGTTCCTTAGTTCTCAAAAAATATGCAAATAATATAATTGCAGGTAGGTTGATTGTCCTCAAATCTCAAAAATTATAATTGTAGGTAGGCTGCATGTGAAATTTCAGAGGCAAATAAGTCGATTACTCAAGTTGCCTACTTTATAAAAACTATGTTTACAAAGGCTAGTCATAGATGCCACTCGGGATGATGGTAGTGACATAAAAATACGGCCTGATTTTCGAACTTGGACACATGCCAAAGTGTATTTCGAATGGTAGTAATCGTAGTAGTAAAGATACGTTATTTCCATTTGATTGACATGAATTGATTTCATATCTTCTGTTAGTAGGCAAGCGACTGCAGTACAGACTGGTCAGCATCTCTTTTTAGTGTAAATATTTTGGTAACCAGCTGATAGGATTGAGCAATATGGAGTGTACCTACTCCAAGACCATATATTCAAAACATCTTTTAGAAATCTGTCAGAGTTAGGTAATGTAGCAACGATTCTTTTAGAACGCCTGTTGTAGGGTAGGGACTAGTCTAGTGAGGAATTCATGAACTTTGTTAATGATGAACATAATATGGATTAAGTTTTTATGAGCACTGATAATTGATTTCTCAAAATTAATAACGACGCTTTGCTTTTTAATGTTTAAACTGTAAATTTTTTCGTCGTGGTGTGCCTAATCAAAAACAAGTGATCATAGTGATGCACAGATTTTTGATATACATATAAACTGAATCTGAGCCAGTAATACTTAATAAACGTAAAAAGTAAAAATTAACTCAACTATATAACTTGAAGCTCAAAAGCTAAGTTAAGCATACACTACCATTACCCAAACACCTAGGTTAGGTTTTATGTCTGGAACCTACAATACTTATTATACGTAAAAATAAACTCATCTATATAACTTGAAGCTCAAAAGCTTAAGTTAAACACACTACCAGTACCCAAACACCTAGGTTAGGTTAGGTTTGGGTTAGGTGGTTTTTTTTTTTTTTTTTTTTTTTTTTTTTATATTTTTTCTGGCGCCAGCAATACCAGTACCCAAACACCTAGGTTAGGTTAGGTTTGGGTTAAGTTAGGTTAGTGTTGTGTAAAAAATGGCCAGAACTACGGCTACGGCTTTGGGTCCATAACCAGATAGGTTTTACTCTACAAAGTATGTAATGTTAAAATAATATTCATAAGAATATTGAAAATCATTATGAAACACATTTCAGCATATTGTTATTACTTATTTTTACAGCCAGCTAGGCGCTTGGCTAGGCATTTGATACGATAACTTTATCAATTTATTTTCTTCCATTGTGAGTGGAAGAGTAATAATAACCGTTTTGCTTATCACGTGGCTTATAACTGACTTTATGAGGTATTTATTTATATCTGTACTTACCATATTAATCTTCATTATTTAGCCATCTAAAACTTCTCTGAGCCTTAGGTTTTCACGATAAAGTCGCTAGTTTCTATTATGGAATGAAACTTTCTTATTTTCATTCATCATTACAATAGTGAGGGTTGAGAGATTTTAAATGGAAACTGGCTATAGGAACATACACCCCGCGAGGATGTACTTGTTACAGGCATGTTTGTACTTTGAAAGGCCATCGCACAAAGGATCGCACAAATTTTCACGCAATGGAACAGTTTTGCAAACGCCTAACTCTCTCGAAAGGCGGCTGTATGCTTGATAAGATTTCTCTTGCGAGAAACCAACAAATTTAGAAAAGAAAGTTCGTTTACTAAAATCTCATCTCAATCACACGTGATTGAACACAGTTTTATTAACGCCTAAACCCCCTTGAGAGGTGGCTGTTAGATTGATTGGATTTCCTTAGAGAGAAACCAGCTTATTGAGAAAGCCATCAAACTTTGTTCACGTTCACCAAAAGCTACAGTTTCATGCGATGAAACATAGATTTTCAAACGCCTAACCCCCGCGAGGGGCGGCCAAAAAGGCTTTGCCTTTTTAACGTGACAGGATCAAACATTGTTCACGTTCACTAAAAGCTACAGTTTCACGCGATGAAACATAGATTTTCAAACGCCTAACCCCCGCGAGGGGCGGCCAAAAAGGCTTTGCCTTTTTAAACGTGACAGGATCAACTTTGTTCACGTTCACTAAAAGCTTATACAGTTCCACCTGATGGAACATAGATTTTTAAAACGCCTAACCCCCGCGAGGGGCGGCCAAGAGGGCTTTGCCTTTTACCAAACTATGTTCGTTATAATCTACGACATTTGGGTTGGTGACCCGCGAACTAATCAAAAGTGATATTATATTACTTATGAAAATAATAAAGTGGGTAGGTAGCAAAATTCAAGAAAAGTGATTCTTCAGTTGTACGACTCAAATAAGCCCAAGAAAAAAGATTGTAAATACATCATGCAATATTTTTGTTACAGATAAAACTAAATTTCTGTTTAATGCAGTAAAGTATAATGCAGTTAGTTTTAAGTCGTATTTAGGCATGTTAACGTAAGGTATCATACGTTTTCCCCCCTTCGTTTGTTTCCAAAAGTCTATGAATACCTGAAGTATGTGAAGTAGCTATGTGCAGACTTCTAGCCTAAGCACTTGTTTCAAACAGCTATGGGGCTATTTTAAAGCAGATAGATCCTTTCTGTCTTGATATTAAAATTTGTGATCTTGGACCTCATCGCAAGAACAATGATGTTATAATATTTCCCGCTAACCATATTAATAAAAATGGAATCCTGAACCTGTTATACACCCTGAACCTGTATTGACAGACTGGTTAGTAAAGAAAATAGAAATATAATTTATTCTGCAGGTTTCTAGACTTAAAGAAAAAGGGGCACGTATGCTCGCATAATAGTACCATACAGCTTCTGTGTGAAAGCAGAGGCTTTTATATCTAATATATTTCTGAAAAATCAACTTTGTACAAAATATAATACCTACTAAATACACGTTCAAGTACCTAAACTGGTAATTTTTTGACTATGAGAACGTGATCCGAACGAAAAATCGTTAAAAAATTGATCACGGTCATCTATTTAAAATAAAGAGGGTTGTACTCACGGTTTTTTCCCTCTTTGCACAGTTTCACTTCACTTAATAAATTAAAATTTTCTTCATCTTTTAAGAATAAGATAAGATTTGAACATAAAATATTTATATGCAACGGTCGTCGCAGAGATAGCTGCTAGACACAAGTTGCTTCGACGGAAAACAAAACGCCAATGATTCCAAAATGGCGCTGCACATTTTACGAAGCAAAATGGCGCGCGGCCGCCAGGTGGCGCCACTTGACCGGAAGCACTTGGTGTAAAAAGTACGAAAACTGGTTAAAATCGACGGAAACGGAAATGCATTCTCATTATAAAGCTTTTACTGAGCGTACAGTATCATTAATACGTTACTTATCTACAAAACTGTAAGGAAGCTGATTTGGACCTATGGCATCCAACCATGGAGTACCGCCTGCATCACAAATATTAACTTAATTCAACGCTTTCTAAATGGAGTCTTGAAAAGTGTATCGAATGCCCCCTGGTTCATAAGAAGTACCGAGTTGCATGACATCCTCAAAGTCAAAACAGTATCTGAAAAGATCAAAAGTACTGCTCAAGTCTACCAAGTCATACTAGAAAACTACCCCAACCAACTAGCACAGATACTCACGAATCCCACATACATGAGGAAACTTAAAAGATAAGATGTCATGCTTTTGAGTGACCAATAATGTACTGAGTAGACAATTCAGAAGTGTACTCTGCCTAACAATAAAACCTACAAAATATTGGTCATAGGTAGTTAAAAGAACTGATCGCAGATAAAACTCCACCAGATAAATTTGATGTACATGGAGACAGTGTGTTAGTCGGACTGAGAAAGAAAAATTGAAAAGATTTTCAGACATTTACTATGAAGCTGCTGACATACAATCGATAAAACAAAAAAGAGCAATACTATTACTCTTAGGAGGAACAGGAGTACAATTAATATTTTATAATAGTATATTGGAAGCCAATAATTATGCAGAGCATTTTCTCCTGCAGTACAATAAATCATATAAATGACATATCTTCCATCGAATAGCTCAATTAGGAAACGAAAGCTTTAAAACATTTATGAATAAACTACGAGACCAAGCGTTGAAATGCAAGTTTGATAAACCAGATGAACATATAATGGATAAATTAATAAAAACATGCACTTCAACTGAACTACACCAAAAGATTTTAACCATGGGTAATGAAGCTACACTAAGCAAAGTCATAGCCCTAGAAAATACCTTACAAGCTGTAAATCATCAGATTGAAAACTATGAAAGAAATAGAACAAAATATGAGGTAAATGCTATAGCAGCAAGAAAAAAAATTGATGATGAGGGATGTGGAAGATGCGGCTGCATTGGGTATAGCTCCACAGATTCAAGCTGCCCTGCAAGAGTAGAAAAATGTAGAAGATGTGGTAAAATTGGACTCTTTCAGAGTGGCTGTAAAAAACCTGAGCAACAACTCAAATGGAAGATGGAAGCCAGGCAAGATAAATATAAAAGCTACACAAGACTACGCAATAAACCTACAATAAACTAACTCTCGTAGAAGATGATGAAGTCCACTACGTTTTTTAATGTCATTTCGGATGCAAGTTTTGTATGCAACATAGGGAATCTAGGAGTGATATTTGAAATGTTAATAGGTCCAAGAAAAATTTAATTTCTGATCAGGTATGGGAAATTTGAAAGAGAACCAAGCAGTGTTCTAAAACCAAGTTCTTGAGGCAACCAAAGAAAAATTTTAGGATATAATAATGGTAGCGAAACACATATAAATTTAGATATGAAAACAAATTGCATTACTATGTTATGTTAAAATGAATGGCGCTAGCTCTTAGCTGGGCAAGGATACAGCAATATGTTAAGGAGTATTGAAACTTAAAATCAATGACAACCAGATTAAAACAGAAACCTTTCCCTAAACTTAAGGACGTCCTAGTAGAAATCCCGATAAATTACGCAGTCAAACCAGTCATGCGACCTCACAGAAAAATACCAATACCGATGGAAGAAGAAATAAAAAATTTTTAGAAATCAGACATTATTGAGGAAGTGCATGAACCATCAGCATGGGTTTCGCTATAGCACCAGTTTTTAAACATAGGCATAGTAAGGTGCTCCTGTGTCCCATATCCACATACGAGGCGCGCCAACATGGCAATACTCAGGGAGAACTTACACGGAAGGAGTAAAACCATTGACTGTGTTCATAGAGAGTATCTCTGGACTTAGATTGCCAAAAGGCTATAGAAGAACTTCAAAGCTTTCTTGGGCTCGTGAACTTGGTAATATATAAATAAATGGATCGTCAATTTGGCTACTATGACAATACCATTAAAATAACCACCTACTACAAAATAAATTATCCAAAAAGAAGAGAAGTTTTCTTGAAAGAAAAAAAAATAGACTAGATTCCTATGCTCAAAGACATAAATGACTGAGAAAACTATTCTGAAGCGAGAGATAGAGATAAGTAGCAGAAGGAAAAGGGGAAGGAATATGGGGACCGGAAAAGAAGAGCCGAAGATTCAGATATAATGGAAGGAGATAAGGTTTATGGGAATAAGAAGGAAAAGACAAATAAGGTGTCATCAATTATTAATCAGATAGGTGTAGTTGAAAATGTTGTCGCCGGTAATATAGCAGTAAGGAACCAAGAAACTGGGCTGAAGATAAGGACAGCGATTATTCACTTAAAATGCAATGGTCAATGGAATTCGGTAACACTTGGAGGAGACATGAGCGAACGACGAGTTGTCAGTACATCATACCAAATGTTATGGGTGCAGAAGTGATTTAAAGTAGTTTTAATTGTAAGATTCTATGTGGGGTCTTTGTAAGTATATTCAGGTTTCTATTAATAAAAAATATTTAATAAGAAAGGGGTTGTAGTGTTTGTATCTACCTAGTAGATATAATACCCTATCTCATGTGCACAAGCGGTTATGTAACTGTCAGTGTCAAGCTCCTAACCTGTCAATGTCAGCCACACGTCTTGGCGGGACGGGGACAGGGTTGGGCGGGAAAACCGAGAGACACGGATGGTGAACGATGGGACACGTACAGGAGGCCGGCTTGGTGTATCAGTGAGCCAGGGTTATCAATATAATACAGGATTTTACAGTAGTGCAAATCGAAATTTCTGCTAAGACTACTCTACTACCAGTGGCGTAGCTATCGTAAGTGCAGGTGGTGCAGTGCACCAGGGCCCCGGAGCTCAAGGGTCCTCTAACCTAAGCTTTGAAAAAGAGGATCAGCCAGCTCCCGAGGCTAGAAAACATTGAGCCTGTTTTTTTTAATGATTTATTTAAGGCCAATATAAGTTCAAGCTATGTGGAAAGAGGGGGTGAGGGCCCAATTCTTTCTCTATACACCGGGGCCCTTGGTCACCTAGCTACGCCACTGTCTACTACTCTCAAAAAAAACAGAAGGAAAACATCGTGAAGAAACCGGCGGACGTATGCAAATCAAAATGGGCTTTATTCGGTAAAATCACAAGGATCACTTTTAAACAAGAAAACTTCTTATACTAAGGTGAATAGGCTAGGATTTTGTTTCTCGCGGCGAAAGTCTAGAAGAATTTTACTATGATGATGATGTCCTTCCTAGTCTAGGTAAGCCTGCTCGATCTAAAGTCTTGTCCTAGGCACTACAGCGTCCCGTAAATAGGGGCGTGAATATAAAATTCCCCTGACGACCCTGTTTCAATGTGTATCGTGAATTTTAGGAATTAATCTATCAGTCTATTTATACCAATTTTATTCATGTTATACAAGGTGTTCCAATACTTGTGTTTAGAAACTTCCGGGGGCTATAGTACCCATCAATATTTTTATTTTATTTTATTTTTATTTTATTTTGGAATTTTAGGAAAACTTACAGATTATTGTTTGAATAGTAATTAACTAAATCTTTAAAAAAATATTATGTTACCTGAAGGCCAATTAAAAGTTTCCACAGATAGGTTAAATTTACATAAACAAAAAAACATTAAAGTAGACGACTTAAAAAAAAAGAAAAGTTAGATTTAAAGGAAAGTTGACGAAATAGGCATGTTATCAAAATAATAAAAGGAAGTTATACAGCTGTTTCATACATTTTAGCCAGGTAGGTATTGAACTTTTGTATGAAACAGCTTTTTTTTACGCGTTTACAGTGTTGGTTCCTTAGAAAAAGTTATTCATATTGATGGGTACTAGTTCTAATTCTAATTCGTTGTGGGGGAATGAGATCGGCACGGACGTCCCGCAATAGGGTGTATTGTGCATTGTCCCCCCTAACCTCATCCAACCAGCCCAACGGGTACTTTAGCCCCCTGAAGTTCCTAAACACAAGTATTGGAACACCTTGTATACCTAAGCACACGAAAATAACGACTTAATAATACAACATACCATACATACGGGTTTAATTAATGAATATTAATTCAGATTCGGGTTATTTAGTCCGAATCAACTCGAATATACTGCGTCATAAAAATATCTGAAGAATAATCACAGATAAGTAGTTCCTGCTAGTAGGTACTTGCATAAATACCCACGTATTTGCAGATTTTGTAAAACACGATAATAAATGTGGTATGTGCAAAATGTGATATTTGGACACAAACATGAGAGGAGGTAGAGAAAGGTATGTTAAGATGGTTTGGGCATGTGGAGAGGATGGATGAAAGGAGATTAACAAAACAGGTGCATCAGGCGAGCGTAAATGGGACTGTTGGGAGGGGAAGACCTAGGCGAACGTATCTAGATCAGATAGCAGACGTTCTAGAGAAGGGCCAGGTCAAGAGTACCCTAAACCGACGAGAATGTATGAAGAATGTTATGAGAGTGAATGAAGCGAAAGACGTATGTAAGGATCGTAGCAAGTGGAAATCCGTGGTCTCTGCCTACCCCTATGGGAAACAGGCGTGATTTTATGTATGTATGTATGTACATGAGAGGACGTACCTCTGACTACCCCAGTCAGACATTTTGAAAGAAGCTTGGGTTAGTACTCGGTACTGAGAGAGCTAAGGAGATATCTACCGTGCCTGGGTATCAAAGTCGCGTTTTTGTTTGCTGTTTCTGTTTTTACTTTTTCTTTAAAATAAAATTGAGATTGGTAGCGGCCCCGCCTTGCGATCCTAAGGTCGTGGGTTCGAAACCGGTCGTGCACCAATGAGTTTTTCTGTTCAAAAATGTGCACAATGCCAGTACTCTCAAGTGGTGAAGGAAAACATCGTGAGGAAACCGGCATGCGGCATGTCGTAGAACCTAAAAATTCTATAAAATGAGTCAAGTGCTTGAAAGGAGCCTCTTAAGGCGCACTTAAAATCCTTTCGCCACACTGTTTCGAAAGAAACTAGTGACAAGTCAAGAGAAAGAGATTCAAATAAAAAATCCTTGTCTTGCTAAGATTTTTTGGTACCTTTACGGTGAAGTCTTCACTGTGCGTGGCCTGACACACACTTGGCCAATTCTATATCATAATTTGCATTTCAATTTACATGTTTGATTTCTGAAATATCAATGATTGTATGCCGTACCAACTTAATTAATATAAATTGTAATAAATTGGGTTTGTAATGTTTACATATATTATTTTAATACATTTTATTACACACTACCGCCATTAAGAAAAATAACATTAAAAATTTACTGCATCACCTCCTACTTATACTCATACTTTTGTTTCCGCACAATATATTTAAAAGAGTTGCAACCCTTTTTTTCTGGTAAAAAGGGCTCAGTTCCAGAAGTCCCTAAGTTCACTTAGGGATTATTTTATCTGACAACATTTACAAATTCTGCGTTCAAACCTATGTTAAAATTGATTGTTTTTTTTTGAAATCTTCGTAATGCCAAAACTAAACTATCGATCGTTTAAATGCACGTAGGGACTTCTTTTGCTGAAAAAACAATCAATTATAACATAGGTTTAAGAGTAGTAGAGCTCTTTGTGAAGGGCTCGTCCGGGGAAGTACCTACTACCACAGATAAGAGAATACTACTACCACCACGCTTTTTTCTGCCGCCAAGCAGCGTTGCTGTGTTTCGGTTTGAAAAGTGTGGTTGCCGTGTAATTTACTTAATAATTTAACATCTGCTTGTTCCATCAGCTAGTTGTATAATAAAAAAAGGTTTGAACGCAGTATTTGAAAATGTTGTCAGATATCAAAAAATCCCTAAGTGGACTTAGGGACTTCTGGAACTGGGCCCTTCTTAAGTAGACTTAAGTGCCTAACGAACAAGCAGAAGGTTTAGTAACCATCACCTCACAAGGCATTGCCTCCCAAGTCACGCACGATAGGAACGTACCCTATGATGCACTGACCTGCGTCCATCAACTTGAAGCAAACAGATGATATGCCTCATGTTGGGTAGACATGAAGCTTAAAAATCCGGAGGTAAAAATAAAATGGTTATTAAATGGTCTTTGTTTTTTAAAAGTCTATGAATATAGCGTAACTTAGAGATGGTGAAATAGGTGCTAAATGTAATTACATATTTCTAAATATATATATAATATACTTAGTACTTTTTTCTACATTTTATTTATTTGTTATTTTATTCATATATTTATACCTTATGCCATCTAGCGTCATTTTCTCAAACTAAAAGTATTCTAGTTCTACAAAGAACACGAATTAAAAACTCGGTTGTAGCACGTCGTAGGCTGTTTAAACATTTGTGTAGTATACTGTGTGGAAAGTCCACCAATATTTATTTATTAGTATTAAAGTCTTCCCAAAGATGGCTCTGTTTTGAATTCCATATTTTTGCCATTTCCTGGCAAATCCTTTCTGAGCAAGGTGCTTGTTTTATGGCTTTTTGGGAATCTTTTTTTAATTGAAATCGGTTTTTAGTAATATTCTGAGTTTTGAGGTCGTACTTTGACGTCTTCAACTTCTTTTCTAGCTACTGTAGCTATTGTCACAATTTTCTTTACAAGCATTGGTCTACCTTATGCCATCTAGCGTAATTTTCGCAAACTAACATGAAATCTCAACAACCAACACGATTCAAGAATTCCGCCGTAGCACATCGAAGGCTGTATATTAAACATATTAGTATCAAAGCCTTCCCAAAGATGGCTCTGTTTTAAATTACAAACTTTTATAATTTTTTGGCAAAATTGTCACTGTTAGCTGTTTGTTTTAGATTCAACATTCTAATTGTTTTTCTAGCGTTTGAGTTCAAGTTTTAACATTCCAAGTCTTATTGATTTAATCAATGAATTGAATCACAGTCATTAGACAAATTAAATGACTTTTTTATAAAACAGTTGAAATGGAAGTGTATGATGTTGGTATTAGGTATGTGATATCCTGATTGAATCGATGTTTCTCGTAGGTTTGCATAAATAAATATTGGTGGACTTTCCACGCAGCATTATCTAGCCCCAAAGTAATCAAAGCTTGTAATATAGGAACTACATAGTATAGATATGTAGATAGCTGGTATGATACATATAGTTTTTTTTGAATGGTAGTGTAAAATCCTGTATTAAATTAATAACCCTGGCTCACTGATACACCAAGCTGGCCTCCTGTGTGACCTGTCCCGTCCTCTAGTTTACCATCTGTGTCTCTCGGTTTTCCCGCCTTACCCTGTCGCCGTCCCGCCAAGTCGTGTGGCTGACATTGACAGGTTAGGAGCTTGACACTGACAGTTACCTAACCGCTTGTGCACATGAGATAGGGTATTATATTATATCTACTAGGTAGATATAAACACTACAGGTAGGTATAGGATAGAAATAGAATACAAAAATCCTAATAGAAGCCTTGCATGGGTAGGTACAAAGTGAGATGTTATCTACAGTATCTGGTGATCAAAGACACTGTATCTGTACCCAAGTATGAATTGTGTATACCATATTTGGTTTTTAGTTTTTCGTTCTTGTTTCGCGCTCATTGCGGGTTTTGTATAAAGACGCGATAGAGATGCCGATACGGAACTTTATGTTGCAATTATGATGAAAATTAGTAGTAGACCATAAATTTCCGTATCGGTAACTCTATCGCGTCTTCATACAAAACCCGCAATGAACACGGAACAAAAACGTAAAACGAAAAACCAAATATGGTAAGCAAAACTCATACTTGGGGTACCTACTGTTTTCCTAATACTGCGAGTCGCAAGGTGATAGATGACGTCAAAGTTCAAAGTCTCTTCGGAGTGTCAATGACGCAGACATGTTTTCAAAGATGGTTTTTTCCTGAGAAATGATTCCAGTTACAAATTACTAGATGCTATTAATTGGAAATTGAATTAATAACTAGCTTATCGCTAAAGGAATATTTTATTTAAACAATAGATTTTAGAGAACCACTAAGTTAAGGTGTGGTTACCAGAGAAATAAGAGTCTGTGCTTTTGTTATTTACAACTCGTTGAGAAAAAGCTGATGGCCCACCTGATGTTAAGTGGTAACCATCACTTATAACAAAGCATTGCCTCGTAAGTCACACACGATAGGAATGTGCCCTGCGTCACGAACCTGAGGCACAGATGTTAAGCCTCATGTGCTTGTAATTACACCGGCAACCACACTCTTCAAACCAAAACAGCAACGCTGCTTGGCGGCAGAAAAAGGCATGGTGGTAGAACTTTCCCGGACTAACCCTTCACAAAGAGCTCTACTACTCCTAAATTAATTATAAACTAAACAAAGCATAGAATATGGGAACCACATAGCTGATATAAAAATTAAATGCTTTTTTTTATATAAATACTTATACCTATAATAAATAATAACACTCAGACAGAGAACAAAATTTAACATCTATGTTTATCACACTAATGTTTGTTCTCGGTGGGGATCGAACCCACAGCCTAAAGCGCAATTAAAATCAACAAAAATTTCTCCACACAACAAAAATAAGTAGGTATGTATTTACAAAATAAATATTTATAAGTATTAAATCAGCTATCTGGATGCCAAATTACAAGCTTTGCTTTTTGGGAAATAGTTCGTGGAAAGTACAATATTCATTATATTATTTAATTATCGCTTGCGTCTATGGGATATAAGGGTCCCAAACAAAGGTCCCAAAGGTACATTATTATCTACTGATGCATAAATTCACAGCATAAATTATTTACGAACTCGTTATCTGTATTGTTTATGGTCCGATTAAGCATGCCGGGGATTTGTTTTAAACTTTTTTGAAAAATGGAAATGTGAATCGGACGCTTCTGATGAAAGATGTTCATTTAAACACCTACATCGAAGATCGGACGAGCCCCTCACAAAGAGCTTTACTATTCTAAAAAAATCTATAGTTTTTTTTTCTTTTCTTTTTTTTTGTAATGACCTGTTTCAACGGTTTCACGAATTTGTATGTACCTATGTAGGTGCAACTTCTCAACCCGCCCCCTAGGGGCGCTTGTATGATGATGATGATGTCTGATGACATGAATGAATGAAATAAACTGACTCTGTACAAAAAATCCCCCAAAAAACGGGCCAGCACAACACCGACCTCAGCGAGAAACTCAGAATAAACATTCAGCTATTAATAAACCGGAGACTGTCGAAAAACTAAGACTCGTTTTAATTTAAACCGCGATCCAAGATGGTACACAAAGTTAAAAAGAAACCAACCATAAAGTACAGACTCGAAGACGCAGCAAAAGGAAAACATTTCCTAATTGTGGCTTGGTCAATGTGGACCAGCGAAGCGGATCTGTGGAGCAATATTAGTCTCGATAAGTAAATATTAGGAGATAGCTCAAGAGAGCGCGGCTTTGGTGGACCATCACGGGTCCTTCGTTGTCATAAATAGAAATAAAACAACATGAACGAATTGTGGCTTGGTTAATATGGGCCAGCGAAGCGAATCTTTGGAGCGATAAAAGCGTCGTTATGTATATATCAGGCGATAGCTCAAGGGAACGTCACTATGTGGACTATAAAGACCATCACTGGTCCTTAGTTGTCTTATATAGAAAAAAGGTAAGGTCAGCAAAGCGGATCTTTGGAGCGATATAATAGGCAACAATAAGTAAATATAAGAAGATAGTTCAAGAGAGCACGGCTTCATAACTTTAAGGACCATCACGGCTACTTCGTTGTCATAAAAAGAAAAAAAAAATATTAAAAAAATCGATTGACAATAACCTCATTAGAAAAGCCCTACAAAAAATCAAATTAACGTACACTGCTGCAATCAGCTGCATTGCATTGTTCGATTTGGCTCATGGCGGTTGCTTGCTTGCTCATCATTCCTCACCAGCTAACTAAGTTAATCAACGTTCTGCGCTGTCACCTTTTGGATGAGTGACCGGTAGTTGCATTTACATCAGTGACATCAGAGGAAACCGGCATGTCGTAGAACCTAAAAAGTTCTATAACATGTGTTAAGTGCTCGAAAGGAGCCTCTTGAGGCGCACTTAAAATCCTTTCACCACACTGTTTCGAAAGAATCTAGTGACACGATAAGAGAGACTTGAGTTTTCGCAGTCTATACTCGCTAACGACTGTAGTAACCATTATCTCATGCTGCCTTTTTAATATTATGTATTTGTTATTATGGCCTTGTACTGAAGTTTAAAAACCAATAAATATATGATTTTTTATCCATAAATAATAGTAAACACAGATGGCGCTGCAAGGAAGGGAAAACTCGCCAAAACGACAACGACACGGTTGAACGAACAGTCTATCTCCTTACTTAGTCGATCTGTGGATATAAGATATCTCATCATTTCCACTTGGAAAGGGCTCTTTCTACCATCGAAAACAAGAAGATGAGGGGTAGAACAAGGTCATTCACTTGATTTAGGTTAATAACTTGTTGTTCTTGTACGTATATAATAATATATATATACCTACTTCACAACATATAGTATACTAACGGCCTGTCCCAGCTTCGCATGGGTGGTCATAAATTTTTTGAACATTTTAGGATAAACTTAGACCGTGGGTTCGAGCCTCGCGTCTACTTATTTCATACATGTGCACGTCCTTCTCCTTGAGTGAGTGAAATCGCACCCCGTGCGTGACCCGTGGACCCGTTAACATTTTTAATTTCGTCATATCTTTTGAATGGAATGTCCGATTTGAAAAATTTAAGAAGTAATCTATAGGTATTGAAACCGTCTTAATTATGAAATGATTTATTTGGATAAGGATTAACACCAAGGTACAAATAAAGACCCTTTTCTAGCGGAGGCATTTCAATTAATTTTTTATAATAAAAGAACACTTATTGTGACATAACTATAATAGTTAGACATATGCTGTCGCGACATTTTTTGTAGATGATGACGTGTTCTACAAAATCGTAGTACATTATTTTGTTCTATCTTCAATAGTTTTCGCAGCGCACGCGATGTAAGGTTTTTGTTTTCCACCTTGGGTTACATTATTGAAGTTTTAGTAAGGATCCCTGATTTTTTTGAAAATATAATATAGCCTATGTTACTCAGGGATAATGTAGCATTCTAATGGTGAAAGAATTTTTGAAATCGGACCAGTAGTTTTTGTGCCTATTCGTTACATACAAAAATACAAATCTTTCCTCTTTATTGATCGAGTGAGCGAAGCGAACTAAGATCTTAGTTTCAACTTGGGTGATTTGGCATTTTATGTATGTATGTATGTATGTATGTATGTATGTATGTATGTTTGTCTGGCGATAACTTTAGAACCGTTGATCCGATCTGCATGAAATTTGATATGTCGATAGCTTGTACTTGAGAAATTTACTGGTAAGTATATGAGTAAAATCGGATGAAGGGTTTTTGAGATATGGGGTTTATTGAGGGGGCAAAAATAAAAAAAGCTTCATAAAAAAAAAAAATTACATGTCATATGAAAGGGCTTTGTTTGGACATCCCAAAACAATTTTTACTTTTTTTTTGGGACGCTCGGTTTTTGAGATAAAATAATATAAGTTAAATTAAGATAACCAGCGATCCAAGAGCTCCCATCTCTAAGAGTTTCGTTGGCATCAAGGTTTTTCTACTGGTCAGCCAGTTCTTTTGCTTTTTCTTATTTTTTTTTCTTATTTATTATTTATTTTATTATCTTATAATAAATATGATTAAATCTTAGCATAATCTACGTGACAAATTCAACAGTTATGAAGCAAATTCAAACCAATGTAAGTAATCATAACAAGGTCATTTTAATTAGTAACTGTGTTAGAAAAACACTTCCGCATGTTCTAAACTAAGACAGAATTTAATGGAATGTTGTTGTAACCTTTTTTTTATACAAATAGCTGATGGAACAAGCAGATGGCCTACCTGATGTTAAGTGGTAACCATCACCTATAACAAAGCATTGCCTCGTAAGTTACGCACGATTTGAACGTGCCCTACGATGCCCTGCGTCCATCAGCTTGAGGCATACCTACAGATGTTAAGCCTCATGTGCCTGTAATTACACCGGCAACCACATTCTTCGAACCAAAACACAGCAACGCTGCTTGGCAGTAAAAGGCGTGGTGGTACTTCCCCGCGCCTTACCATAATCCATATTAATCTTCCCTAGATGACAGACTGAAAATTTGACTGAAAATGTTTCGAATGTTTTGAAGAAAAACGCCCGATTTCCCGCCCGAAGTGGGCCATCTGCTTGTTCCATCAGCTGGTTGTATAAAAAAAAAACATATAAATTGAGAAGAGAAATGTATGAAGAAACTTGGAACCTTGGAAACCTCGTCTAGTGTTGATGAAACTGTGCGTCAGGCTGGGTCAGTCGCCATGACATTTACCTACTTATATCTACATATACCTATATCATTTCGTAAAGATACAAATTGTATTCATATTAGCTGGTGCCCGCGACTTCGTCTGCGCAGGATTAGTATTTCGAGTAGCTTATATTAGCGTGGTGTAGTACATATTATGTGTACTTAACTCTAGCGGTTTCCGTAAGTTTCTTGCCCGTTCTTCTAGGCTTTGGTCGCGAGGAACTGGCGTTAGATTCACCTAGTATATAAGACGTTTCAAAGTGATCCTTGTGATTGTACTGAATAAAAACCGTTTTTATTTATTTATTTATTGGAAAAGCTTAATATAACTTAAATAACATACATGATATAGAAACGAGAGAGCCATTATGAGGTTTTCACGGATAAAAAACATTATTAAATTATACATTGTGAACGCCGTAGTCGACAGTAGGTATATCAAGAAAGATGAGGTATTGTGAAGTGCGTTCTATTCATTACCAAAGAATTCCCTGTTCAGCCGCTGTCTGGCTGAACCAACATAAGTGTTTTGATTTTGATTTTTGAGGATTAGGTTAAGAAGTCGGATAGGATGCCTGTGCTGAGTCACGTGGAGACCGCCGCCACCGCACCGGTTTGTAAAATAATCAGTTTAAACCGCTACCACAGAATTAATAATAGTCGTTACCTACGTCACATTTGTCGTATCTCGTCTTGCACGTGGCATCCTAATCTATTTAGTAATGGTTTGTGAGATATTATGGTAAGTGCCATAAAATTGCCCATCATTGGTGTATTATGGCCATATGGTAACTACTACCATCATGCCTTTTTCTGCCGTCATGCAGCGTTGCTGTGTTTCGGTTTGAAGAGTGTGGTTCCGAAATTACAGGCACATGAGGCTTAACATCTGTATGCCTCGTGTTGCAGAGCAGTGCCTCGTAGGGCACGTTCCTATCGTGAGTGACGTACGAGGCAATGCTTTGTTAGTGATGTTTACAACTTAATATCAGGGTGGGTAATTTGCTTGTTCCAAAAAAACTGTTTTGTGAAAAAAACTAATTACAATGTGCGCTTTTTTACAAACCTTCATGTAGACCTATTACCTAGTTATCTAAGCAAAAGAGATATTTCTCATTAGTTTTTTTTTACAAATAATTTAATTAGCTACCTAATTAATTTATGATACCCATTAAATGGGCATTAAAATCATTGTAATGCCCCAACGGGGCTCATGTCCTGGACATATTCTTATCATTTAAGAACCTGTATACAAAATGAGACAATGAATAAATGATTATGATTATGATTATCACCTCAGACCTAGGTCTACGAAGAAGACCTCTAATTATGTCGTTTGCTCGACTGATCTTCGAGTTACCTTCAAGTTACCTTGCCTAGCCTAGCCAAGCGAGACTAGCTATTCCGGATCAGTGTGTTTGGAAATTAACGTACCTAATTCAATTAACTTAGTCATTATGGCATTTGGTGCGTCACTGCTTCTGGAGGACGCTCGTGGTGTGTCTTGCTTGGTCATTCCTAATTAAGCCGAAGACAACTGCTAATGTACCTCTCGCTCGCACGTTTCGACATTTTAAAAGATATAAAATCACTGAATTTATTTTGAAAAATTGCAATCATCCAAGTTGTGCGTAATCATGTAGGTATAATCTACATCTACACTAATATTATAAAGAGGAAAGATTTGTATTTTTGTTTTTTTGTATGTAACGAATAGGCTCCAAAACTACTAGCCCGATTTCAAAAATTCTTTCACCATTAGAATGCTACATTATCCCTGAGTAACATAGGCTATATTTATTACAAGAAAAAATTAGGAATCCCTACTAAAACTTCAATAATGTAACCCAAGGTGTAAAAAATACGTTACATACAAAACAACAAAAATTCAAATCATTCCTCTTTATAATATTAGTGTAGAAGTGAAGATGTAGATAAGTAGGTATAACAATAACACATAACCCTGAAATCAGACAAAAAGGTAAGTAACATAAAACAACATTTTTGAAATAAAAATGGCTACACAATTTAAAATCCATCGTGCTGGACAATAAACAAGACGAACTAATAGTGGTAGCAGGTAGTAACACCTCAATCAAACAAAGTTTTTGTGTTATGTAGTAGGTGTGAAAAACTTCCAAAATGTATGTTCACATCTCAGCCTTCATAGCTCAGTTGGTAGTAGCTCTGCCTTCTGCGCCGTAGGCCGTGGGTTCGATCCCCACCGAGAACAAACATTTGTGTGATGAACATTGATGTTTGTTCTCTGTCTGGGTGTTATATAATATTATAAGTATGTATTTACAAAAAAAAAGTATATATGTATTATATCAGCTATCTGGTTCCCATATTACAAGCTTTGGCTTAGTTTGGGGCTTGATAGTGCTGTGTGGAAAGTCCACCAATATTTATTTATTTATCTACATTGCTGATAATCAACAACCTAAACCATAGTTTTGTTTTCCCACTCATTTTATAGCGGCTCGTTAAGGTCTGTTAGCAGTTTAGCTCTAAAGGGCTGGTCCAGACCAGCCCTTTAGAGCTAAACTGGTTTGTAGTAGTACTTCCCCAGGGAAGTACTACTACAAACCGAAACAGCGTTGCTGCTTGGCGGCAGAAATAGGCATGATAGTGGTAGTACTTCCCCGGACGAGCCACACACAAAGAACCCTACTACTCTTAAGTGTTACTTATGTATTTGTAAATGTATATATACAAGGTGTTCCAATTATTGTGTAGGTATATAAACTTCATGGGGCTAAAGTACCCATCAATATGAATAACTTTTTCTAAGGAACCAACACTGAGAACGCGAAAAAAAAAAACAGCTGTATCATACATTTTAGGCAGGTAGGTATTGAACTTTTCCCTGTCCCGATTTGGCATTATGTACGTTAAGAGATGGCAGTCGTTTAAAAATTGTTTGTGTTTTGACAGATTTTAATATGTGATGTGGCCATATTTTATCAGTGCGTCACATTTTGTACGTCATAAATATTACGCAAAAAGCTAGGCCAAAGTGATTTGATTTCTGCCATTTTGGGAAGCGACAGCTTTTTAATTTTAATTGTTTTTCTGGTTTTGTTGTGTAATTGAAGTGGCATTTTAACTAACAATTCTCGAGGTCGGGCAATTAATCAAATTTTTTTGTAGGAAATTATTCAACTTGTTTGGATCATTATTATATTTTATGTGAGTACTGAGAGTACCAGATAACTCATACATGTTAATATGATACTATTTTGTAATTACAAAATTATAATCGTAGACACGTAACATCTCGACTCAGACCAAAACTTCAAAATGATTGCCCTCAGTAGGGATCGAACCCATTACCTACAGGTAACTGAGAAAAACAACAAAACAACTGAGGTATGTATGGGGCCAGTCTAGTCGGTTCATTAAAAGTCAAAGTCAAAGTCAAAAGGTATCTATTCAATAAAATCGCAAGGATCACTTTGAAACGTCTTAAAGCTAGAGTCACCTAGGTGCCAGTTCCACGCGACCAAAGCCTAGAAGAACAGCCAACAAACTTACGTCTCGGTTCCTACCGTTCTTTTGTATGATCATTGTTACAATAGAATAGAGTACAATATTGAAGCAGTGTGGAGCCAATCGAGTCGTATAAGAGCCATGATTCAGAACAAACATAGTTTCACAACGCCAAAACACCAACAATCAAAGAATGTAAGGTTAACACTTGGGAAACCCACAAAATATACATTTTACAGGTCCGATTTAGCGAATCTCAGCAGATGACTTACGACTTTCAACCTTATTTGTAGGAGCCTAGAGGTAGTGTTAGAGTAGTAAGCGTCACCTGAAGGTAAGCAACTTAGCAGAACTGCGCGTAAGCAAGTTTCAAGTTCAGTGTTACTTTGACGTTCGTAAGAAGCGCACGCGAGTGTAATAAATATTTTGAACGCGCGATTTTTGAATTTAGAATCAGTGCTTAGTGTGTGTAGTGTTATACATGTGTGAGTGTATTTAGGGTTGACAAAAAGGTAAGATAAAGCACAAAATTGCCAACAATTAAATTATGGAATTTTTATAAGTTTAAATCAGGTTTTTTTGATACCAAAAGAACAAAACAATCGTTGGCGTAATTATACCTACACGATTGCCGATGCAGAGACCTTCCATTCATCAGATTAATAATAATTATTCGAATCCACAAAGTAACATCTTTTTGCCAGTTGTGACCGTCATTTTATAGTGGCACTTTACATCAGGCGCAGTCCGAGGGAGGGGGGTCACAGGGGACATAACTCCCTCCCAAAATCGAACACGTCAAATTACAAAATCTTCTTAAATTTTACACAATAAAAAAAAGCACTTGCCCCTAGCCGCGATCCATTTTATGGTTTGCTGACATCTAACGGTGTTATTGTACAATAAAGTCTAATTTACTCGACATATATTATTATTAGTGACCCCCTCCAAAATTTCAGGCTGCGACCGCGCCCGCGACCTTATTTTCCCAAATACGACGATGTAGTGACTCTATTCGCCTATATTTGCCTTACATTTTTTACTATATTCTTCACGAGTAAGACAAATACGCAAATACACTATTACCGCTGTTAAGACGATGTGCGGACGGTGTGTTCGAGTTATTCGGACATCTACACAATAAAGCCGAAATTAAAATTAAACAAATTAAAATGCAAATACCGAATAGCGATGTGAAGTGCCAACATTATGCAAGTAGACCTTCAGGCTTCGTATCAGATTTGGTCACTATAGTTACTTAGTTACCTATTTATTAAATAATAATGAAAATTATGCTATAGTTTACAATAAATTTGCCAAATTTGCATTTGACAGCCCTTACATGTCCTGTGCTGTATTTATTTAAATAAGTCTATGTCAAATAGTGGACATATTTTAATAAATGAATATTTTTTTATTTAACGCACACAGTCAAACGCTGAGAAAACCACTGCCACAGATAAAATAAAATTTTAAAAGAACTCAAGCTTATATGCACCTACCTACCTTTCTCCTTCACATTCTAAATAAATAAATAAATATTGGTGGACATTCCACACAGCACTATCTCGCCCAAAACTAAGCCAAAGCTTGTGATATGGGAACTAGATAGCTGATAAACTACTTATATACTTTGTTATTTGTACAAACTTATAATATTATATAACACCCAGACAGAGAACAAACATCTATTTTAATCACAACATTTTTGTTCTCGGTGGGGTTCGAACCCACGGCCTACGGCACAGAATGTAGACCTACTACCAACTCCGCTACGAAGGATGTGAAATCCAATAGAATATCATCTATTTTGCTTATACTTCTTTCTAACATGATAGCTAGTGCTCGAAAGGAACCTCTTTGAGGCGCACTTAAAATCCTTTCACCACACTGTTTCTGAAACTAGTGATACGACAAGAAGAAAAATTTATTTCTTACATGATAGTCACAAACAGTGATTCCGTACGGGCATAGCAAGGTCGACTTAAGCCAATGCGGCTGCTAGTCGAAAATACCGGTCACTTAGCAAATCGACCGGCCGATGTTGCGACATGATGACTAAATGCCCTAGACTTTGCGTTCACTGTGCCGCGACCGAAAGAGACATTCGACCAAATATTTCGACCAGTAACTCAAGTCAGTGTTTTTTGTTGTTTTTGGGTTTTGGTTTTTGGTTTCTGTTTTGCGAGCCCGTGTTTTATATGTTTTATATGAAGAGGTAGTGGTATCCAAGTCGGTTGAGGGGTTCGTGGAAGCGACGGTATGACCAGCTCGCGCGCAATTTCAATGCAACTTATTGCTTTTAAAAATAAGTTTTTTGTAGAATAGTAGCCCATAACTGAAGGAGGAAAGCCTTAACTGAAGGAGTGGTCGTTCACGACAACACCTGGTTTTACTTGCTAGCTCAAAAGCGCGAACTACGTCACCAACGCGCCACTGTTCCTCCAACGTCACCACATACAAAATTTGTTTGGCAAATATGCGGTCAATTCAATTAATTTATTCAATTACAATTCTCTTACAAATCGTGTCTGAATCTTAACCTAACATGCAACAAAATAAAAATAAACAATTTAATCATCATAATGTCCCCAGTGAAATTTAAATACAATAACTATATAATTCGAAATTTATTTATTTATTTATTTAGGCACACAAAACAGGGTACAATCAGTTAAATGACAAAATAAAATACAATTAATTATGAGCTAGAAATATTAAATGTCACTTCTGAAAATCTAAAAGTAGAAACATCCCTCCAACAAGAGCTTTTTCAGTTTAGAGATAAATTTGATAGGACTCTTTAAACATTGAAATTCTACCGGTAGTGCATTAAACATTTTGACCGCTTGATACCGACAACAGTGTTTAACGATTTGTTATCTCGGAGTAAAAGGTATATCGAGATCCTTCCTCCTTGTTAGCAATCTGTCTTGCCTCTGGTTCATTGTCTCGTATTTTAGCGGGTGTATTACGACGTCTTTAAGAATGACTAGTAAGTATAGGGAGGGAATGGTCAAAATATTCATTTTTTTTAAATGTTCTTTACATGACTCCAATTGCGGTATACGCACGATGGTACGAATTGCTCGTTTTTGGATGATGAAAGCTTTATTAATATTGTAGGCATAGCTGTTTCCCCAAAATTGTATACTGTACCTTAACTTTGACTCGACCAATGCATAATATACGCTCTTAAGTTGCTCAAGGCTTACCTCATCACGCAGACTTCTTAAAGCGTAGCATGCGGAACTTATGTAGTTCTCAATAGAGTCTAATTCTGTTTTCCATTTTAAAGATTGGTCTATGTAGATACCTAAAAACCTTACATTGTTAACAAAGTTAACCTTTTCCCCATTTCTATTTATATCAATTGATTCTTGCTTATTAATGGTGGGCCTTAATAAAATGGCATTAGTTTTTTTTTATGTTTAGCTTTAATTTATTAACACCGAACCATTTATTAAAAGTCTCAAGCGCATTATGTACCTTAATTTCAAGATCACGCATACAAGTCGATGGAATGATTGCATTTATGTCATCTGCGTAAATTGTCAATTTTATATCGGGTATAGAATTAAGGGTCGTTAAGAAATACAATGAAAAATATAGGTCCCAGTATTGATCCCTGAGGAACTCCTCTTCTTGTGATCACCATCTGTGATTTGGTAACCACTTCGTTATTATTAACGATGGACTTTAATTCAATAAATTGTTTTCTGTAGGTTAGGTAGGATCTCATTAAGTCCAACGCGATACCTCTAACACCGTAATGTTCAAGCTTTGCTATTAGTACATCATGGTCGACGGTGTCAAAGGCGGAGGACGTCGCGCGCGTCGCGCGTTCGTAGCTGTCGCTCCCGTAAAGGCCTTACCAGCCATTTCCGTAAGTGCCGCGCCTCGATAACAGACGCTGCTTAAATCATCTTTTATAGATGAAAAAGTCCTATAAATAATAAATAAATAATAAATATTGGACATTCGACACAGCACTAGCTCGCCCCAAACTAAGCCAAAGCTTAGTTAATATTACTTATATACTTTTTTTTTGTAAATACATAAATACTTGAAATATTATATAACACCCAGACAGAGAACAAACATCTGTCTTCATCACACAAATGTTTGTTCTCGGTGGGGATCGAACCCACGGCCTACGATGATGATGAGCCCGTAACAAAATTAAGTATTTATCAAGGCGCACAGGAACATAAAGTTTATTAGAATATCTCTTACGACAAACAAATAAAGCTTGCTTCTAGATAAAAATTGAGATTTTAAGCAAACTTTGTCTTAACGTTTATAGAACCCAGCGTGGTCAAGCATGAATCTAGTCCCGTTACTAAACTAGTATATTTAAATTACATGATCAACAAAAAATAGTTGATTTTGTAGTTTTTGAGTTGTAAAAATTGATATTACGTTCGGAACTATGGGTGTCACTTCACCTGAAGTCACGAGCGAGCACGAACAAAAACTGCACACAGCTGAAAATTAAATGAAAATGCTACGCTGAGCGGGTGGCGTGACCCGCCTGACAAGATTCGCAACGAGTACCTACATCAGAGGGGGTGAGGATCATTCAAAGTAGCCCCAGTAAAAGAAAAGTTGACAGAGATTAGAGAGGCTTAGATGGTACGGTCATGTTATGCGAAGAGAAGACAGCTACTTGGTCAAAACCGTTCTAAGCACACCGTCTACGTGGTGGGTCAATGTCGAGAGAGAAGTCAAGCCCTCAACATAGCATCAACGACAACTCAGGACAGAGCGTCTAGGCGCAGAAGTACCTACTAGGAGGCCCGACCTCTCATGAAGTGGGATAAGGGGCAGGGAGAAGAAGAAGAAGACACAAGTGTTTGTTCTAGATGGGGATCGAACCTACAGCGCAGAAGGCAGAGCTACTACCAACTGAACTATTAGGGCTGTCAAATAATAATGAGTCTATCTTTATAGTTTTTTTAGCAATTGTATACTCTGTGTTTATGTGTGTGTAAGAGACTGCATTGTGAACAGTTGAGATGCAATCACAAATTCTATGTCTATGTAAGTCTTGCCAGCTTAATATAACGTGTTGCAAAAACATTTTGACGAGATTATTTCAACAGCCGCGCAGAGGGATCATTACAATTTTTTCCTCACATTTTATTACTGTAAGTCAGTCATTAATTTATTGTGTAACTGACAGTTATTTAGACGCAGACAATCGTTAGACAACTTGTCGTTCATTTCAACATTTTTAAAGCGATTTTTCATAAATACATAGCGATTTATCTTCATTACTTATCACGTAGAAATGCCAGTGCTCTTAAACGGTGATGGAAAACATCGTGAGGAAACCAGTTAGTATTCTAACAGCGGCGATGGGCTTGCAACCTGTCACGTATGGAATACCAACTGCAAAATGTGAGTATGTGCCAAACATTATGTTTGGACGTACCTCTGACTACCCCCCTTAGACGTCCTCAAATAATCTGGAGTTAGTTCTTGGTACTAAGAGATTTGAGGGGATATCTACCGTGCCTGGGGATCAAAGTCGTGAAGCTGTTTTAGAAATGTGCTAGCACGAAGTTGTTTGACGGTAATCAACCTCTTAAGCCTTGACGGAAGCTTCAAGGGCCTATAAACTCCTTTAAAAGTAGCCCACTAACTGAAACTGAAAACTGAAAAATATTCACGACTTTAATCCCAAGTTTTTTTTTTGAAACAGTATTCTGAAACGATTTTAAGTGCGCCTCAAGAGGCTCGTTTCGAGCACTTGACACATGTTGTAGAACTTTTTAGGTTCTACGACATGCCGGTTTCCTCACGATGTTTTCCTTCACCATTTGAGAGTACTGGCATTGTGCACATAAATTTTTGAACAGAAAAACTCATTGGTGCACGACCGGTATCGAACCCACGACCTTAGGATCGGAAGGCCGGGCCGCTACCACTAGACCACCAGTGCTTCACAACTGCTAAAATTGACAGATCAATGTTCCCGGTCGGGCCACAGATCTCTTAGTACCAAATACCAACAATGCTCAATCCATTTATTTCTTACACATGGTTTAGTTTAGGTACATACATTGTTTATGGGTGTTAGTTAGTATCACATGGACCCTGCATAGGGTATGGCAAAATGGAGGCAAGCCGAGGTTTTAAATTAATATTCGTATAGTTGGTAGACAGGTGTAGTTACAGTAAAAACCTCTATGTCTATGATTCTAGGGTAGTCAGAGGTAGGTAAGGTACGTCCAATATTTTACTTTGGCATATACCTACTAGTTGGTAGACATGTGTAGTTACAGCAAAAACCTCTATGTCTATGATTCTAGGGTAGTCAGAGGTCGGTAAGGTACGTCCTATATTTCACTTTGGCATATACCTACAATTTCGAAGAATTATTCTTAGCCTATAATACGCTTTAAAACTTTTAAAAACATGACGATAATATTTTTGAAGAATATGTACAAATCTTTTGTTATTAGCAAGATCCGGGCAAATAGGTATTCATGTACCTACTCGTAAGACATCTCAATGCCATCTTAGATAACAATTTTAACCCATTGCTTATTTTTAGGGTTCCGTACCCGAAGGTTAAAACGGGACCCTATTACTAAGACTCCGCTGTCCGCCCGTCTGTCTGTCTGTCCGTCTGTCGTCAGGCTGTATCTCATGAACCGTGATAGTTAGACAGTTAAAATTTACGCAGATGATGTATTACTGTTGCCACTATAACAACAAATACTAAATAACAGAATAAAATAAATATTTAAGGGGGCTCCCATACAACAAACGTGATTTTTTTTGCCGTTTTTATAGATTATGGTACGGAACCCTTCGTGCGCGAGTCCGACTCGCACTTGGTCGGTTTTTTTAAATAATTGGTAACTACAAAATTTTGATGTAACATCGATTCGCTTGAAGGATTTTGACAGTAGCAGGTATATTGTTATACAAGGGGCTAAAATGACCAATTATTCTACTTATGACACACATTGTAACATGGATCATACAAAAGAACGGTAGGAACCAAGCCGCAAGTTTGTTGCCTGTTCTTCTAGGCTTGGTCGCGTGGAACTGGCACCTAGATTCACCTAGCTTTAAGACGTTTAAAGAATATTCCTACATTTTTATGTATTACGACGACGAAAAACAATACTTTTTTTTTCCCCGAGAGGAAGAAATCTTTTCTCTGGTTTACAATGTTGGTCTTTTTGAGCAAGAGGAGTGAAAAATAAATGAATGAATGAATGAAAGCGTTTTATTGTATAATAAATAATAATAATAATAAATATTGGATTGAGAATGTCATTTAAATGAGTTTAGTCATACGTGTTTGAAAAAATACACAGTTTTATAAGAAGCATAAGTAGAAAGAAACACGTATTAAAGTTTTGTAATACCAACTTGACTTAGAGATACGTCACTCAATCTGTCAAGTCATCTTCTTCCAAGGCTGCGCTTGCGCACTGACGCACGAGATCTGTCACTTTTCACAGAAAATTATTTAGCACCTTATTTTGAAGCGATCGTATAGTTTTTGACGTTAAACTAGCAGCTGCTTTGGCTTCGCTCGTGCGGTGGTAGTGTATTTTTATACAACTTACTGATGGAACAAGCCATCTGATGTTAAACGGTAGATTTACATTCGCATGAGGCTTAACATCTGTATGCCTCGTTGATGTGCGCAGGGTAGTCCATCGTAGGGCGGTCCTATCGTGCGTGACTTACGAGGTAATGCTTTTTACTGAATAATGAAATAATTAATAATTAAATAATTAATTGGATAATAGAGCACTGGTGGTCTAGTGGTAGCGGTCCCGCCTTCCGATCCTAAGGTCGTGAGTTCGATACCGGTCGTGCACCAATGAGTTTTTCTGTTCAAAAATGTATGTGCACAATGCCAGTACTCTCAAACGGTGAAGGAAAACATCGTGAGGAAACCGGAATGTCGTGGAACCTAAAAAGTTCTATAACATGTGTCAAGTGCTCGAAAGGAGCCTCTTGAGGCGCACTTAAAATCCTTTCACCACACTGTTTCGAAAGAAACTAGTGACACGACAAGAAGAAGATTGAATAATTACCTTTTGACTTTGATATCTACCGTGCCTGGGGATCAAAGTCGTGAAGCTGTATATGGATAGACGAGTATTGCTGAGAAAAAAGTACACTTACATAATATATCGATGCCGGAAGACCCTGGAGACTTGTATTACAGGTTTAATAAACCTCTTTCAAGCTCCTGTCCCTTGCAGTGTTTATCTACATACCTATGTATGTACATATTAATTTATTTATCATTTCCACGCACACAAGCACCCCTTATAAATAATAAATGAAAAAAATATAAGAATGAAATAATAAATAAATGAATAATGTTCATACCTATGTGTTTATATTCTTAATCTTTTATTTATTACAAGCTGGTGCCCGCGACTTCGTCTGTGCAGGATTAGTCACACAATATCTTTATAAATTGTAGCTTATGTGTTATTCTGATGTATACGCTATATTATTGTAAAGTTTGATTAAAATCCATTCAGTAGTTTTAACGTGAAAGAGTAACAAACATCCATCCATCCATCCATCCATACTTACAAACTTTCGCGTTTATAATATTAGTGGGAAGTGAATCGAAAGAAGAAGAAGAAGTAGGAAGTAGGATTTCCCCGCACACAAGCACTCCTTATAAACATAGGAACGATAGGAACGTGCCTTACGATGCATTGCCTTGCGTCCATCAACTTCAGGCGTACAGATGTTAAGCCTCATGTGCCTGTAAATACAACGGCAACCACACTCTTCAAACCGAAACACAGCAACGCTGCTTGGCGGCAGAAAAAGGCGTGGTGGTAGTACTTCTCCGGACGAGCCCTTCACAAAGAACTCTACTATTCTTCAAGTATATCAAATGTCAATTATGTACATTTCTTGCACATTTGATTGGACTAACTCATATTGAAATTGGAGCCGTGGCGCGTCGAAGTATCACACCGATATTCGACCTTATTGTATTGTAGTTAAGGATACGATACGTTTACGCCACTAAAATCCAATTCATTCGTGATAAGGCCCCTGATAAAGAGAATGTCGGAAAATAAAAATACAATAATAATAAAAGAGAAAAGCTAAAAATTTATAAATAATTTCAAAATCTATAAATATTTATTCGGTTTATAATTAATCTTACAATCTTCCGGTAACTATGCGTTATTTGTAGCGTAAACGTCACAAAACGTGTCGGCAAGATGTCTTTCCCTTTCATAACCTCTATTTTTGAAGTCAAGTTAAAAATACCTTAAAGTATTCACATCTTAAACACTCCCTTTGAGTAAAGGTCAAAGTCATCGAGGCAGGTATTTAAAAAAACGCACTGGTTTAAAAAAAATGCACAGAATACCGGTGCTGTTTGTGACAAAAGTACACGCTAAAAATACATAAATATTTGGGATATTTGCATACAGCGCTAAACGAATCTTTCTTATATATAAAATTCTCATGTCACAATGTTAGTTAGGTACCATACTCCTCCGAAACGGCTTTACCGATTTTTATGAAATTTTATATGCTTATTCAGTAGGTCTGTGAATCGGCTACTATCTATTTTTCATACCCCTAAGTGATAAGGGTTGCCCAACCATAACGGATTATTCCCATCCGTCACCCAATTCTGTCACCTATAGGTGACGGATGGGAATAAAAAGTGCGATCTGTCACCCATTTAGTAAAGAGGTGACGGATCGAACTTTTTGAAATTGAAAAAGTTCTATCTGTCACCCAATTGGCAAAGGGGTGACAGATCGAACTTTTAAAATTTTAAAAAGTTCGATCCGTCCCCCCCTACACTAGCAGAGTATCAGGGTAGAAGGTTTGAACCCTAGGCACGGTAGATATTCCCACAGATCTCTTAGTACCAAGTTCTAACTCCAGATTCTTTAAAGACGTCTAAAGGGGGTAGTCAGAGGAACGTCCAAACATTACATTTGGAACATACCCACATTTTGCAGTAGTTGGTAAAGCCAAAGTCTCCATGCATTGTATGTAGCTGTAGTAATGGTTCAGGGCAGATTTTGGAGGTTCCATCACTAAGAAAATCTTCCAATTGACACAAAAGGTTTCTCATGTCTTCAGCACAGAAAAAATATTCTATAACCTTCGTTATTGTAATCGGCTAACAGAAAGAGTTCAAATTTAGGAGGAATCACTACTTCTTCCACATCAATGAAACAATTTTTTTTAACTTGCAGAGCTTTTTTTATTTTCTTTCCGGGCTTTGTACAAATTACTATTAATATTTTGAAAGAGTTGAACTTTTTTTATTTGTCGATCAAATAAAAAAAGGCCTTCATCTTTCATAGAAGTCACGGCTTCTTTGTAAATTCCTGTGATGCTTTACTTGCTTCAGATGCTATAACATTTTGTTTGACTACATGTAATTTTTGATCCAAATCATTTTTGGCAAAATCGGGCGCATGGAATGTGGAGTTTTTCTGATAATAGAACTATGCAAATGCTTTTTTTTATCTAAGCAAATGTTTTAGGAAACAAATAAAAACAAATCTTGTTCTTAGCCTTGAAACACTGGTACATTCGCTTCCGCGGACTTTAACAGTTGTATTGTTTGAATATACCGAGTAGAAAAAAAAAGGCACTGGAAGTGAACGAAAGCAAAGGTAATAAAAAAAAACGTAGCATTAATGAGATCATCACTCACACTATAATTTTTTTATAAGGGACTTCATTAATTATTTCATAATATTTTATGTAACAAAGCTTCGCGGATCACTATAAATCTATAATCTATACTTAGTTATCATAGCGTATTGTAGAATTGGTTTATGTCTTACTAAAATGTTTAGCGAACCACGGCTAGTCGGCTTCTTTGTATAACAAGAACATTGTATTTTCGACCTTATTGTATTGTTTTTACTAACTATAAATGCAGATTTATAGTTCGTAAAAACTACACTCAGCTACCATCGTGTTGGTTTGGATGCACACTGTTCAATTGTTCATGGTGCGTTAAAATAATCATCAATAAAACGGGTCAGAAAGTTGCATTATTCGAGAATCTGATATACACCAAAGGTGGTAAACAGCAGATTGTATGAGGTCAAATCAGAAGACTGACCACCGGTTTCTGAAAGCCCGATCAAAACTAATCGCATGTCAAGTCACTTGCTATCTCTATCTAATTCGATGTAATACCTGAAATGGCGAGTGACTTGACATGCGATTAGTTTTGATCGAGCTTTCAGAAACCAGCGGTAAATATTATTGTGAGTTATAATTTTGATGACCTTATCTCAAACTTTCTTTCAAATCGAATCAATGTGTGAACAGATAGAAATCAATAGTTATGTCCGTCTCTCTGTAAGTGACGGAGGGTGACAGATCGAGTTCGATCCGTCCCCCATTTGGCTAAGGGGTGACAGATCGAACTTTTAATATTTTAAAAAGTTCGATCCGTCACCCAGCTGGTGAAAAGGTGACGGATCGAACTTTTTGTTCCCATCCGTCACCTATAGGTGACAGAAATGGGTGACAGATGGGAACAATCCACCATAACATATTTTTTTTTCGTTTTTTTTTTTAAATTTTCATCCTTTTATCACCAACCCCTATTTTTTAATAGTCATTGTAGTGAGTATATGGTATATATAGTAACAACGTTTGCCGGGTCAGCTAGTAATAATATAAAATTATTCATTCGAGTATTCAGTTTATGGGGTTAACAGTAACACCCTACGAAATATGTCTCGCTCGCGCATTTGAACATTTTTGAAAAATGAGAAATTTCTAAACTTATTTATGAAAAATTGCGTAGTGTGCAATCACACAAATCAGCAAAAATATCATTTTGGTCCAAACAAGTTTTCCTACTAAAAGTTTGCTTTACCTACATTTTTCAGACTTCATGCACTCGTATAATTGTTGTATTATATAATTTGTATAATTCCAATGGTATTTTGACGAACATTACTTGAGGTATAGCACAAAGTGTGCGAGCATTTGGTATGAAAAGATAATATCCCGATTTGAACGAAAATGTTTCGCAAGTTTCGAGGGAAACCTTCAACATTTTCTTCAAAACAAAATACGTGACGTTGACTTGACTAAAAAGTATTTAATTTGACACTCTTGACACTGACAACTGTCTGTCGGCACGTGCCATAAACGGAGATAAGAAGGCGAAGAAGACTTAACTAACTCACCTTCCCAATTCAAATAAGGTAAGGGAAGGTAAGGTTCCCTCGTCGGTACCATCTATTAAACTTAACGGTACAGAATTAAAGCGCGTCAATACTTTTAAATACCTTGGACACTACCTTACCGACGACCTAGACGACCATGTGGACATAGAACGGGATCGCAGGGCATTGGCGGCTAGAAGGTTTGCTCGTTGCAGTAGGCAAGTGAAAATCACACTTTTCAAATGCCAATCTTTCTACACGAGCAGCTTGTGGGTCAGCCACACGAAAAAGTCTCATAATGCACTGCGTGTCCAATACAATAATGGATTCAGGATGTTGATGGGGCTGCCTCGCTACTGCAGTGCTTCGAGCATGTTCGCAGAGGCGCGAGTCGATGGGTTTCATGCCGTCATCCGCAAAAAGACTGCCTCACTGCTCAGCAGAGTGTGGGGCAGCGCCAACACCATCCTGAAAGTCATAGCAGATAAGTATGATTCGCCCATTTTGAAGTCCTTCATCTATATGATCGGGACATTTAAATAATTAATTTTAATAAATATATCTGAATTTTAATAATTATTGACAACACTAACACATTTGACATATTTAATTAAGTTCTACTAACAAATTATGGATCATTGTTATCTGAAATAAATTAATTGAAATTGAAATAAAGTTTAATTCAATGACCTGATATCACCACAGAGAACTTATATACTTTATTCGTTTTGTATGCTCGAAATAAACCCAGACACAAACAAAAAATCAGGAATAATAATTTAAGCTCTATTTACGTTTTCAAAGTCAAGTCAAATGGCATTTGGTCGTTAAAATCACGAAGATCACTTTGACGAAAATGATTTTAAATTTGGATATTTTTTATTTTTGTCTGACTTTACTTAAATAAAAACTATATAGCCTTTGAGTAGTTTAAAGCAATTAGGTAGGTATTAGCCACCTTTGTATGTTGTTGTTATTTGGCAAATTTTAAATATACAATTAATCAATGTTTGAATAATTGTTTTTAAGCTTCCGCCGTTGATTTCGCTCGCTTGGTATCTGGTTAAATCTACACTAATATTATAAAGAGGAAAGATTTGTATTTTTGTATGTAACGAATAGGCTCAAAAACTACTGGACCGATTTCAAAAATTCTTTCACCAGAAGAATGCTACATTATCCCTGAGTAACATAGGCTATATTATATTTTCAAAAAATCAGAGATCCTTACTAAAACTCCAATAATGTAACCCAAGGTGGAAAACAAAAACCTTACATCGCGTGCGCTGCGAAAACTATTGATGATAGAACAAAATAATGTACTACGATTTTGTAGAACACGTCATCATCTACAAAAAATGTCGCAACAGCATATGTCTAACTATTATAGTTATGTCACAATAAGTGTTCTTTTATTATAAAAAAAATTAATGAAATGCCGCCGCTAAAAAAGGGTCTTTATTTGTACCTTCGTATTAATCCTTATCCAAATAAATGATTTCATAATTAAGACGGTTTCAATACCTATAGATGTCTTCTTAAATTTCAAATCGGACATTCCATTCAAAAGATATGACGAAATTAAAAATGTTAACGGGTCCACGGGTCACGCACGGGGTGCGATTTTACTCAAGAAGGTCGTGCAAATGTATGAAATAAGTAGACGCGAGGCTCGAACCCACGGTCTAAGTTTATCCTAAAATGTTCAAAAAAATTATGACCGACCACCCACGCGAAGCTGGGACAGGCCGCTAGTAATAAATAAAATAAATATATAAAAGAACTTAAAAAAAGTGGCCTAAAACTACTTACTATAATATTTTATTATTTATCTTGTCATAATTATCTTAAACAATGCTTTGGAAATGACTGACCCTGATAAATTAGACATTCAAATTTTTTGTGTGTCAATTCAATCTTTTACAGCTTGTTCCGTCTACGCTCTAGGCCGTGGGTTCGATCCCCATCGAGAACAAACATTTGTGTGATGAACATAGATGTTTTTTATCTTGTTGGGGTGTATTTACAAAATAAAGTGAGTTACTATTATATCAGTTATATGGCTCACAAGTATGAATCTTTTCACAATGAAACGCCGCCAAGCAGCGTTGCTGTGTTTCGGCTTGAAGAGTGTGGTTGCCGATGTAATTACAGGCACATGAGGCTAACATCTGTATGCCTCAAGTTGATGGACGCAGGGCAGTGCATCGTACGGAACGTTCCTATCGTGCGTGACTTACGAGGCAATGCTTTGTTATAGGTGATGGTTACCACTTAACATCAGATGGGCCATCTGCTTGTATCAGCAAGTTGTATAAAAAAACTGTGTGAAAACCCCAAGCTCTTGACCCAAATACATTGATCTGGTCTTAAATTCTGTAAACCGCAATTGCTACCTTTTTTCGGAAAACTAAGATATACCCACACTTTATAAAAGGTCAGACGAGTTACAGATGGTCCGATTACATTCAGAGGTCGCCAGGTAGCTCATTGCGTAGGTACATAATAAAATTGGCTTAGAGTAATCTTGACCAAGTCTTGTCCATTCGATTTCCAGAATTTTCCGTTTGACATATTCAGTGACATTTAGGCCGGTCATATTTTGTCAATATCTCGAGGGAAGAATCGCTCATATATCATACTAGCTGGTACCCGCGACTTCGTCTACGCAGGATTAGTATTTCGAGTAGCTTATATTAGCGTGGTGTAATATATGTGTAACTCTAGCGGTTTTGGCAGCGCACGCCAGAATAGCTCGCAGATGGTAGATTTTTTCCTACTTACTTGACACTTATCGTCATATTTTGGACAATTCACACAATATCTTTATTAATTGTAGCCTATGTGTTATTCTGATGTATAAGCTATGTTATTGTAGTTTAATTAAAATCCATTCAGTAGTTTTTACGTGAAACAGTACATTCAGTTTTTTTACTTACAGTATGGATGTTTGTTACTCTTTCGTAGTAGGATAGTAGGATTTTGGTCTAATGACTGTTTTAAGAAATGTTGAATTAAAAACATAAACTGTGTACCTAGAGGTAGTTTTCTTGCATTTTGGGTAGCAACATAGCTTTTTCATTTAAATTGTTTTTCTACTGTTTTTTTGAGTAGTGCTGTGTAATTTCGGTTGTATTATAACCAACATTACTTGAGGTCTTAGCACAAAGTGTAAACATTTGGAATGAAAGTGTAATGTGATATCCTGATTTGACCGAAAATGTTTCCAATGTTTTGAAGAAAACCGCCACCATTTTCTTTAAAACAAAATGACGGCCGACTTGACTATGGACTGACTTGACTAAAAAGTATTCAATACAAATCACTTGACACTGGCAAGATTGTCTGTCGAATGACGGACAGGAGCCATACATTGAGAGAAGAAGAAGAAGGAGAAGAAACAGCTTCACGACTTTGATCCCCAGGCACGGTAGATATCACCTCCAATCTCTTAGTAGCTAATTAGCTCCAGATTCTTTGAAGACGTCTAAGGGTAGTCAGAGCCTATGTTGTGGCTGTCTTCAGGAAAAAGAAGCGGTGGAACACGTGGTACTGCTCTGCTCTGAAACTAACGAAGGTAGGTCCAAAACTGGACTGCAGAAGCAGGGGCATTATTCTCTATTGCCAATGCAATCGCGTTACACAGATACGACTAGACAGAGCGGTGGGAAATCGAACAAAACCGTATTCCCTATGACTTAGTTGTCATTCCTAGTTGTCATTCTTAGTTCATTTTTTGGTTTATGAATCGCGTTTGCGTTTAGACCACGCTGTGACGTCACACGGTTATGGCACAGAATCTCCTATGTCATAGAGAATAATGCCCCTGACCGGGTCCTTCTCATCTGCATCCAAATCACCACCGGAGATGCTTGAACATTGCTGCCACCAACCCAAGGTCCTTCTCCGCTATTTTAAGGAGTTGGGCTGGCTGGGGTGTGGTTAGCAGGGGGACAATGCATAATACACCCCATTGCGGGACGTCCGTGTATATCTTATTTCCCCACCACGAATTAGAATTAGAATTAGGTAGTCAGAGATACGTCCAAACATTTCATTTGGCACATACCCACATTTTGTAGTAGTTGGTATTCCATATGTTGGATAAGTGTTGCTTTAAATAATGGTGAGGGACTTTCTCTGAAAGGTTTTCTTGTCTCTTGTCGTGTCACTAGTTTCTTACGAAACAGTGTGTTGAAAGGATTTTAAGTGCGCCTCAAGAGGCTCCTTTCAAGCACTTGATACATGTCATAGAACTTTGTAGGTTCTACGACATGCCGGTTTCCTCACGATGTTTTCATTCACCGTTTGAGGGTACTGGCATTGTGCACATACATTTTTGAACAGAAAAACTTATTGGTGCACGACCGGTTTCGAACCCACGACCTTTGGATCGGAAGGTGGGGCCGCTAGCACTAAACCATCAGTGGTTTTCTTGTGTCTCGTACATAAACATTTTTTATGTATTTTATTTCTTCAGGGACAGCAAACAGCTACAATATAAAAAATCATTTGAACGAGTTTTAGAATTATCTTGACTTAATTTGAATTTATTATCATTAAATTTAATGAATTATTTTTAGTGCGCCTCCTGAGACATTAAAGTGATATACATTTTTAAAATAATTAAACGATTATAATTAAATTACATTAATAACAACATTAGCATATATTTTTTTAAATTGAAGTAATAAATCATAGTAACATAACATGTATGAAATAGGCGTCACATCAGGTATGTGAATACATAAACATAATTATATTTATAGATGTTGTATACGGTATCAAGGGAAACTTTTTAACTCATGCCCATACATACGGGACCCTATAGTGCCTAGGTTTTAGAAGGATTAGGCTAGCCCAGCACTTATGGCATCACAACTTAGTTAGCCTCAAACACAGGAAAGGCATAGTAGTCAATACATGCGGAGCTGACTAAGCTACCGGTTTGATGTTTTCCATAACCGTTTGAGAGCACTAGCACTGCGTTTGCGCATTGATTCAGAGGACGTCAGGACGTCTCCCGATGATCATGATAATGATTGCAGTAAGTTGAAGTTTTGACATTATTCTATGTATGATTTTTCACTTCATAAATTATATTACACTGATAGAATTACTAGGAAATCTTATTAGCACGACCATGTGAATTGTTAGTCTTCACACATTCTTAAAAACATTTTGCAAAATTCATTAGATTAGTTAACGCTATATTTTATTTATTTTACCTAAAGTAATATAAACTTAAACAACAAGTACTTTAAATTCGTATTTTTAATATTTAATATACCTATCAGATTTTATGTAAAAAAAAAATAGCTCTTGTGCATTTCTTCAGATTTTTTTACTACACAAAGGGTAACTGGAAGAGAATGCTCTCTAGCATTAAGTTTGTCTATGTAGTTGTGCGCAACAAATAATTTTTTATCTATATTCTTTTTTTCTAGAGAGAAGTGGTTTGACAGTAGTCTGCGCTTTAAATATTTTTTGATTTTATAGTTCTTATGATGATATCGATGGTCTAGTCCTGTCTTTGATTGTAAGGTGGGTTGAATATCCAGGCGAGCATTACTCTCAATCGATGAAGGAAAACATCGTGAGGAAACCTCTCTTGTTTTTTTCTTTGTTTATGGCACCTAGGGCTAAGATGCGCACCACGAGATACATTATTATGTTGTCTCGTTTTGTACGAAAAATAGACTTAAGAAGGTATAGGTGCGCATCTTAGCTCTTGTAGAGATAAAGCTACAAGAGCTAAGATGCGCACCCAAAATTGTAGTCTCGTCTTGTTCTGTCAAATTAAGACTATATCGGAATTCTAATTTAAAATTTTGAATTTGATCTTCAAATGCTATTGGCGGGGTTTTTAATGGTTGCTCGCTTTTTTTTTTGGGTCGCACCGTTTGTGGACTAAGAAATTTGTCTGCATGAGTCTTCAACGACAATTACCTCTCTCGTGGTGCGCATCTTAGAGTAACTGTCCGCCATTCGATAGACAATTTTGCCAGTGTCAACTGTCACGTATGGAATACCAACTACCTAGCAACAAAATGTAAATTTTGACGTACCCTCCGTAGAAATTCTCGAATCTTGAGTTTTGAATCAAAGTTGTGATGTTTTCTGTTTTATCTTATAGTTCTTGGAGAATCACTACTCGGCATAAAATATTCATTTTCTATTTTCCTCTTTCGTGTTATTTCTTAAGTTTCGTGTTAGCATTGAGCCGTGCTACTAATCGAGGTCAGTGTTATCATGGTCAAAAAGAAAATTATGGAGATGGACAGATCAATTTATGCGAAATTAATAAGGCATCTTTTTGCGAGGTCGTATCATTGGATGGAGTGACCTCTAGTGAGATTTACGCCAATTACGGAATTTATGTCTACACACAAAACTTTATATAATTTACATACATACATAAAAACACATTATTGGTGAACATTTAACTCACATCTAGGCCCAAACTGCCAAAAAGAATAAAGATTTGTCAATGGTAACTAGATAGCTGAAACTTATATGGTACCTTTTTTTGTAAATACATTATAGCACCCAGACACAGAAAAGAACAGAAACAGCTTCTCGACTTTGTACCCTAGGCACGGTAGATATTCCCTCAGATCTCTTATTACGAAGAACCAACTGAAGATCCTTTAAGGATGTCGAAGGGGGTAGTCGGTGGTACGTTCAAAGTACATTCGGCACATACCCACATTTAGTGGACGTGTTACAAATTGGTTCTTGAGATCACAGATCAGTTGGTAGATAAGTTTAGCGCTGTTTAATTAATGCAACAACAGAACTGATAATTGAATCAGCTTCAGTAGTAGAGCTCTTTGTGAAGGGCTCGTCCGGGGAAGTACTACCACCGCGCCTTTTTCTGCCGCCAAGCAGCAACGCTGTGTTTCGATTTGAAAAGTGTGGTTGCTGGTGTAATTACAGGCACATGAGGCTTAACATCTGTACGCCTCAAGTTGATGGACGCAGGGCAGTACATCGCAGGGCACGTTCCTATCGTGCGTGACTTGCGAGGCAATGCTTTGCCGGCTTCGCACGGTTATTGTTGGTTATCCCTAAGAGATAGACATATACCATCGCGGACTTTTTCGTAGACCTTTTTAAGGTGTACAATACTGTAGTACATTATTTTGATCTATCTCGTATGGTTCAGCCAGCGTTAGCAATGTAAGCGTTTAGCGTAAAAAAATGTGTTTATTTACGACATCACATTAGAAACCTCTAAAATTATCAGTGTTTCTCTACTATATTATGCATGTACTATGCATATAAACCTTTTTATTGAATAAATGTATCTATTAAAAAAACCCGAATCCGCAAAAAAATCCGTTGCGTAGTTTTAAAGATCTAAACATACATAGGGACTGACAGACAACGGGAAGCGGCTTTGTTTTATACTATGTAGTGATATATTTCCCATATTTCAAGCTTCGGCTTACTTTGAGGCTAGATAGTTCTGTGTGGAAAGTCGACCAATATTTATACATTTTAATTAAGCTTTTTAATAATATTACAAATATTTTATAGATATTATGCCACAACACTGACCACTGGCCATAAAGTTAATGGAAAATAACCACACATTTTAGCACAGCAATTTATGATCCTAATATGTACTTACGTTATTATTATGGCGGTGATTTTTATTGTGGTCAATTTTACTATACCTTAGGTTAACATGATTATCGTTTACTTTGTTTTAAGTGTTTTAGTGTTCCATATTATGGTTAAAACTGTGAGGTAAATGAATCGAATATGTTTGACGCCTTTTTCTGCCGCCAAGCAGCGTTGCTGTGTTTCGGTTTGAGATCAAAGTCAAAGTCAAAAGGTATTTATTCAATAAAATCACAAGGATCATTTTGAAACGTGTTAAAGCTAGGTGACTCTAGGGGCCAGTTCCACGCGACTACAGCCTAGAAGAACAGGCAACAAACTTACGGAGGAGTGTGGTTGCCGGTGAAATTACAGGCACATGAAGCTTAATGTATGCCTCAAGTTGATGGACGCAGGTACAGGTTTATATCTGCGTGACTTACCTACGTGGCAATGTTTTCTTAGGTGATGGTTACAACGTAACATCAGGTGTTTAGATAGTTGTATAAAAAAGCAATCTGAGAGGAAATCTTCCGTTCAGTAGGATTAAAGTTTGCAACCAACTTATTGCTGAATCATAGTCCGTTTTGCGACGCACAAAGGAATTTTTTTTTAGTTAGTTCGGTACTAATTACTATACGATTACTAGTTACTATACGATTACTAGTTACTATACAATTACTAGTTACTATACTATTTCTAGTTACTATACAATAACTAGTTACTATACTATTTCTAGTTACTATACAATTACTAGTTACTATACTATTTCTAGTTACTATACAATAACTAGTTACTATACTATTTCTAGTTACTATACAATAACTAGTTACTATACTATTTCTAGTTAATATACAATAACTAGTTACTATACTATTTCTAGTTATTATACAATAATTAGTTACTATACTATTTCTAGTTACTATACAATAACTAGTTACTATACTATTTCTAGTTACTATACAATAACTTGTTAGGAACTTTACAAATTTTCTTTTTTTTCTTCTTCCAAAGCTGTGAGTCTATTTTCGTGTGAGGCTATTTTCATTTCATTTCTATATTATTGACTTACTACAAAGATATTTCTAGTAAGGTCTTCAGCACATCAGGAACACATAATCTTGAATGAGGTACTAGCCGCCTGAGACGCCATAAAAACCTAAATAAGGCTTCGAAGGTCGGCCTTGATCTATAAAATACAGGCTTGGGTATCTTAAGCTCGTAAATATACTACTTTTTCTCCATTTTTTATAAGAAAAACTGACGGAAAATATACCTCCTGATCTTGAGCTGCTCTTTCTGTTCTATAACAAATTGTATTCTCCAAGAGCACGTCCAAAGATATCACTCTGAGATGTAAAGTTAAGAGGGGGACAACCGTCAAACAACTTCTCGCTCGCTGCGTCTCAAGTCTCATGTTAAAGATATTTATTTCTCAGAGTTCACTTTCCGAGAATAATATATTTTACAGAAAGTGTGAACGTACACAGTGGCATAATAGTGATATACTAGGTGTTCCAATACTTGTATTTAAACCTTCAGGGGGTTTTATTTCATTACTTGTAAACGTATTATTTTTATTGATTCAAAATACAATATAAAATCTATCTTGCCACAATTTAGAGGCTTACGGCCGGTTTCTGAAAGCCCGATCAAAACTAATTGGATGTTAAGTCACTTGCTATATCTATCTAATTCGATGTAATAGCTGAAATGGCGAGTGACTTGACATCCGATTAGTTTTGATCGAGCTTTAAGAAATCAGCCGTTACTCGATTATTATAGCCATTCCTAAAAAAACTTGTCAAGCAGTTATACCAAGGGCACAGATAAGAGAATACGCATGGCAGTGCATCGTGGGGCACGTTCCTATCGTGCGTGTTTAACCTGTAGAAGAGACTTATATCTGTATACTATGTATTTCTTCACACTGATGATGATGAAATGGGGGTTACAATTGCTGAGTCATGATAACAAACTCCGCTGGAAAGTTTTGAAATAAAATTTCATTCGTGCGGTGTGGTGTGAGGTATTGCACATAGCCCACCGCTCGAAATCCTTTCAACGCACTGGTCGTGGTTGAAATCTGCCGACTTCATAGTCACCGAACAAGCTAATTACATTACAACACAGAAAAATAAAATCAGGGGCATTATTCTCTATGACATAGGAGATTCCGTGTCTAAACGCAAACGCGATTCATAAACCAAAAAATGAAGGAAGAATGACAACTAGGAATGACAACTAAGTCATAGGGAATACGTATATACGAATAATAGGTTTTGTCCGATTTCCCGCCGCTGTCTCGTCGTATCTGTGTAACGCGATTGCATTGGCAATAGAGAATAATGCCCAAGGCTAGCACAACAAGATTTCCTAACAAAATGTTTATTATTTTATCTAATTTTCAAAATGATATTTTTGAACTGATATTTGAGTCTATTTAGGGCTCGTTCACACACGCGGGAATACGATACGCGTGCGCGGAGTGAGTGGCCGTCAGTGTGATAATGGAAGTAGACGGCGATCCATTGCGAATTCGACTCGCGTTGCCCTGGGGCATTATTTTCTATGACAAAGGAGATTCATAACCAAAAAATGAACTAAGAATGACAACTAGGAATGACAACTAAGTCATAGGGAATACGGTTTTGTCCGATTTCCCGCCGCTGTCTAGTCGTATCTGTAATAGAATCGCGCGGCCGCGCGATTCTATTAGGTACTATGAACCCAAACGTGAGCGTTCATTTGCGTTGCGGGCACCGCGCGATTAGCTTGTCACAGCAGGGGCATTATTCTCTATTGCCAATGCAATCGCGTTACACAGATACGACTAGACAGCGGCGGGAAATCGGACAAAACCGTATTCCCTATGACTTAGTTGTCATTCCTAGTTGTCATTCTTAGTTCATTTTTTGGTTATGAATCTCCTTTGTCATAGAAAATAATGCCCCAGGGCAACGCGAGTCGAATTCGCAATGGATCGCCGTCTACTTCCATTATCACACTGACGGCCACTCACTCCGCGCACGCGTATCGTATTCCCGCGTGTGTGAACGAGCCCTAAATAGACTCAAATATCAGTTCAAAAATATCATTTTGAAAATTAGATAAAATAATAAACATTTTGTTAGGAAATCTTGTTGTGCTAGCCTTGGGCATTATTCTCTATTGCCAATGCAATCGCGTTACACAGATACGACGAGACAGCGGCGGGAAATCGGACAAAACCTATTATTCGTATATACGTATTCCCTATGACTTAGTTGTCATTCCTAGTTGTCATTCTTCCTTCATTTTTTGGTTTATGAATCGCGTTTGCGTTTAGACCACGCTGTGACGTCACACGGTTATGGCACGGAATCTCCTATGTCATAGAGAATAATGCCCCTGATTTTATTTTTCTGTGTTGTAATGTAATTAGCTTGTTCGGTGACTATGAAGTCGGCAGATTTCAACCACGACCAGTGCGTTGAAAGGATTTCGAGCGGTGGGCTATGTGCAATACCTCACACCACACCGCACGAATGAAATTTTATTTCAAAACTTTCCAGCGGAGTTTGTTATCATGACTCAGCAATTGTAACCCCCATTTCATCATCATCAGTGTGAAGAAATACATAGTATACAGATATAAGTCTCTTCTACAGGTTAAACACGCACGATAGGAACGTGCCCCACGATGCACTGCCATGCGTATTCTCTTATCTGTGCCCTTGGTATAACTGCTTGACAAGTTTTTTTAGGAATGGCTATAATAATCGAGTAACGGCTGATTTCTTAAAGCTCGATCAAAACTAATCGGATGTCAAGTCACTCGCCATTTCAGCTATTACATCGAATTAGATAGATATAGCAAGTGACTTAACATCCAATTAGTTTTGATCGGGCTTTCAGAAACCGGCCGTAAGCCTCTAAATTGTGGCAAGATAGATTTTATATTGTATTTTGAATCAATAAAAATAATACGTTTACAAGTAATGAAATAAAACCCCCTGAAGGTTTAAATACAAGTATTGGAACACCTAGTATATCACTATTATGCCACTGTGTACGTTCACACTTTCTGTAAAATATATTATTCTCGGAAAGTGAACTCTGAGAAATAAATATCTTTAACATGAGACTTGAGACGCAGCGAGCGAGAAGTTGTTTGACGGTTGTCCCCCTCTTAACTTTACATCTCAGAGTGATATCTTTGGACGTGCTCTTGGAGAATACAATTTGTTATAGAACAGAAAGAGCAGCTCAAGATCAGGAGGTATATTTACCTCTAGAAGCGGAAGCCGCTACGTCTGAACAATCTAATAGACATCTACGTAAATAAGACCCGCGGAGGACTTGGGACGGCCTCGGCAGAGGCCTGAGAATGTGGCTGGCACTTCGATTCACCCAGCTTTAAGATGTTTCAAAGTGATCCCTGTGATTCAATTGAATTTTGAAAGTTGAACCTCTTGACTTTGCTCAAGTTTAACATGTGCATCTGAAAAATTACATAAAAAATATATGTAAAAGAACCCTAGGTATTAGTTAAGGGGCTGACAACTATCAAACAACTTCTCGCTCGCACGTTTCGACATGTCGAAAGATATAAAATCACTAAACTCATTTTCGAAAAATCATTTTAATCGATACAGTTTTCCTACTTAAAAGTTTGCTTATGTACGAAAACTAGTAAAGCAAACTTTTGAGTAGGAAAACATGTATCGATCAAAATGAAATTTTTACTAAACTGTGTGCAATGTGATTCCACACAAAATGGTTGATTGCGATTTTTCGAAAATGAGTTTAGTGATTTTATTTATTTATTTATTTATATTTGCTACAATGTGGTTACAATAGGTTCTTCAGGTAAAATTGATCAGCACATTACTACAATCTAGCATGCAAATAAAATTATACAATACAATTATATGAAATGAGTTGTTAGAAACCAAAATTATTATGTCAGTATACAAAATTAGTATTAAATTTATAATGTCAGTTTACACGAAACGTCAAGAAAATACAAATACCAAATTTCAGAGTTAATAGTGAAATGTCTACAATATAATGTCAAAATAATACACACAATAATAATACCTTACATACAATAATAATATCTTTGGTACATACCTAATGTCAAAAATTATTTATTTTAAAAGTCAATATTATTATTCAGGTAACCAGGATACTTTAATAGTTTCTACTTAGAAACTCTTTCACATTATATCTTTCAACATGTCGAAACGTGCGAGCGAGAAGTTGTTTGATAGTTGTCAGCTCCTTAACTAATACCTAGGGTTCTTTTACATATATTTTTTATGTAATTTTTCAGATGCACATGTTAAACCTGAGCAAAGTCAAGAGGTTCAACTTTCAAAATTCAATTGATCACAAGCATCACTTTGAAATGTCTTAAAGCTGGGTGAATCTAGGTGCCAGCCATATTCTCAGGCCTCTGCCGAGGCCGTCCCAAGTCTTGTGCTCCAGTAATTTAATGCTCCAGTAATCTAATGAAGGCTAAATGTTATGTGGATCTCAAGGTTCATCATTACATTCACTCTTTAATTGGGCATTAGGCGTTAGTATTGCAATGTGCTTGCATTGGGGTTTCGCTGACAAAACGAAACACCTAACCCGACTGACTTATTTCTAAAGAAAGGAAAGAAGAAAGAAAGGAAGGAAGGAAGTAAGAAAGAAAAAGTATTCATTACCTTAATCTTAAAGAAAAAATTGAAACAATAGCAATTAATATTTATTTATACTTGAACAGTTCAGGCAAGGGTAGTATTTAAACGAGTGAATGTAAATTAAAGTTTTAAGTGTCAAACATAATTAATTTACGTTATAGTATTACTAAGTGAGCGACTGACTGCGAGTGACGAGACATCAACAGAACAGCAACTTACAAACATTAATTTGAGTTACTTAAAATACAAAATGAGAAGCTTCATAATATTTGAGCGACCTAATATTTGTTTGAGTAGAACTGTCCAAAACGATGCGTCGTCTTGTGAGATATAAATTCAGAGATTAATCTAAATAAAAAAAATATTTTCTGGCACTTCGGCGGCCGTTTATATGTTCTAACATAACGTAACATCGAATCTATCTTAATATTGAAGTTGCCTTCTCTGTATATCTAGTCGCTTACTTAGTAATGTAAGTCGCACGGATAGAATTTTAATATCTGAAATGGATTAATCACAACCCACTTTTTGTAAGCTCGTTCTGGATTTTATTATTAATCAATATACGTCGTTAGTTTAGTTAATTTTCGCTTACTCAAATTCATATCGCTCAAGTTATTAAAACAGTATGTCATCATCAGTCGCTAAGTTTTTTTTAATTCGTTCGTTTTATAATTACCTTTCAGGCAATGGGGTTGAGGAGAATGGTGGACATTCCACACACCACTATCTAGCCCCAAACTAAGCAAAGTTTGTAGTATGGGAAACAGATAATACTTATATCCTTTTTTTTGTAAATACAAAAACACCATCTACGTTCATTACATAAATGTTTGTTCTCGGTGGGGATCGAATCCACGACCTACAACGCAGAAAGCGAGCTATGAGGCTTGTCAATGTCAATTTTCAGATTATGATAGTTTAAAATGATTCCTGATTGTTCCTGAAAGTGTCATTTCGTAGTTATTTTCTATGAACCTGCTAAAATTTGTTTATTTTATTACGAGTATGTTGCTTAAAGTCTGTTTATGATAATTGGGTATACCAATTATCATTAGACAGACTGGTATTTGGGGTATCTGTGATCATTGGTATGGCCATGAAATTATCCGCGGAACCAGTGTTTATACACGGTCTACTCGCTCTTGACGTTGTGCCAATCGGGGCATGTCTGTCTTGTTATGTAATTTACTTCTTTTGGATATGTTTCCTTTTATTTCGGAACAAAATGTTTGTTTAATAAAATGAAACAATGTTACGTTTCATTTTAATAGGTTAGATTTTTTTATGTTTTTTTTATACTACTAGCTGATGGAACAGGCATATGGCCCACCTGATGTTGAGTGGTAGCCATCTCCTATAACAAAGCATCGCCCCGTAAGTCACGCACGATATGAACGTGCCCTACGATGCACTGCCCTGCGTCCATCAGCTTAAGGCATACAGATATTAAGCCTCATCTGCCTGGAATTTCACCGGCAACCAATTTGAAACACAGCAACGCTCACATTTTGACAGCCTTCACAGCTCAATTGGTAGTAGCTCTGCCTTCAGCGTAGGCCGTGGGTTCGATCCCCACCGAGAACAAAAATTTTTGTGATGATAGGTGTTTGTTCTCTGTCTGGGTGTTATATAATATTATAAGTATATTTTTACAAAAAAAAAGTATTTAAGTAGTATATAAGCTATCTGGTTCCCATATCACAAGCTTTGGCTTAGTTTGAGGCTAGATAGTGCTCTGTGGATAGTCCACCAATATTTATTTAGTTACATTTATGATTTTTGCCCGCACGAAATTAAATACAGGTTTTAAGCATACAGGCTCAGTTAAAAAAAATACCCATGACTCATGGAATCCTAGCGTCATGGAGAACTACGTAGTTTTATAGATTGCAATAAATTAATGATAATTTGTAAGCCAGTAAAACTAGTTATGATTATGTAGACCCTACACAGTGGCGTAGCTATCGTAGGGCCAGGTGGAGCAGTGTACCAGGCCCCAGAGCTTAGGGGGCCCTCTAACTTAAGCTTTGAAAAGAGAAGGTCAGTCAGCTCCCGAAGCTAGAAAACCTTGAGCCTGCCCACAATTGTTTTTTTTTAATAATTTATTTTAAAGGTCAATGTAAGTTCAAGCTATGTGGAAAGAGGGTGGGAGGGCCCGTTTCTTTCTCTATGCACTGGGGCCCTTGTCCACCTAGCTACGCCACTGCCTACACTGCCCTTACAACGAACTTCTCGAACGGAGGCCTATACCCAGACTTCGATTTTTAGTTTCGCTAAATTAAATACATGCACTTAGTTTACAGGCTCAGAGCTGATTCCACCATGCTCTGTTAGTTACTAATCAAGGATTAACAGGCCGTTAAATCTAACCTTAGATGTCAAACGCGTAATTTTTTTCATATTTAACTGCCCTTTAATCCTTTGTTAATCTAACAGAGCATAGTGAAATAAGAGCTCAATAAAAAAAATACAATACATAATGTAAGCTGTTTGGTTTCCAAGTAAAAAATTTAATGTTTTTCTGTAAAAATATTATTTTGAATCAAACAAGTTTTCTTTTTGAGTCAAACTTTGCATCAAATTCTTTTTCGAAATATTAGTTTTTCGTAATATTTGATGTTTTTCTAATGTAAAAACCTCCTTCCTTCATTAGATTCTCAATAGGTAATGATGAAAGTTGAATGACCTATCATCCGAGTCATCTGATCACAAGATAGTAGATTGAGAGATGTAATCAATCTAAAAATAGAAGGCACCATGCGCAGATCGATAGAACAAAATATATTAAATAGGTACACGGTATATGTTAGAGCAAACATTTTTGAATTTCATCAACTTTTAAGAGTAGTAGAGCTCTTTGTGAAGGGCTCGTCCGGGGAAGTACTACCACAACGCCTTTTTCTGCCGCCAAGCAGCAACGCTGTGTTTCGGTTTGAAGAGTGTGGTTGGTGTAATTACAGGCACATGAGGCTTAACATCTGTACTTATGCCTCAAGTTGATGGACGCAGGGCAGTGTATCGTAGGGCACGTTCCTATCGTGCGTTACCACTTAACATCAGGTGGGCCATCTGCTCGTTCCATCAACTAGTTGTATAAAAAAAAACACTTTTGACAATGACTACCAAATATTTACTGACAATACAATTGTCCCAGCGTGAGAATCGAACTCGCACTCACCCGACTGTGCACCAAAAGCCGTAAAACGTTCAAGAAGAGCCTTATAAGTACCAACACTATAAATCAATAACATGTTTCGTTGTTTCAACAATTTATGCGAAATAATGTCAAGGCAGAATCGTACATTATGCAAACGCAACTCCTTGCAAGCAAAGTTCATTGTCAATAATTACTTTTTGCGTGTGCATCAAGACATACATACAGTAAAAACATCATACAGTAAAACATCATCATCAAGCTGAGAAAATTCAAAAACAGCTTCACGTGTTTTTGTATGAATACAAAAACAGATTCACGACCTTGATCCCAAGGTACGATTTCATAGTACCAAGTAGGTACCGACATAACTTTATCATCTTTTGAGGTGGTTGAAAGGGTACCGAATTTTTGTAGTTGGTATTCCATACGTGACAGCTTATTCTATAAAAAAAATTGGTATAATGCAATATTTGTATTTATTTATCTTGTATTTATTGCTTGTATTACGAGATACAGTTTTTTAACTAGTTCGGAGTATATTGCAAATCAGTCGGCCACCAACCACCAGTTATATTATAAAAATGTTCTTTTATACCTATTACTCTACGTATTGTTAATTTTAAGTTTAGCTAGGTTAGTGGTCTGTACGAGGTCTTTTTTGGAAATAAATAAATAAATTAAATTATTAATTTATTGTATTTAGCATGCTGTAAAGATGATCATGGCTGACCCTATACAATCCAACACAATAACCTGTAACCCATGCTTCGTTAAGGCGAATGGCTACCCCGATACTAGCGCCACTACATATTTTATTTTATCATTATGTTATACAAAGGAATTATCAAAAAATCGGACCGCGCGTACACAATACCTATCACAAGCTTTTTTTTAATGCATCTGATTCTGTAATAGTTTTATATTGTATTATTTAGGCAGATACTTGTTTCAAGAGTTTAGTTCCTATTGGTGGCCACCAAGTTCTCCAAACAAGGTATCTGACTGAGTAACACGAAACAAAACTATTACAGATACATTGAAAAAAAGCTTGTAATAGGTATCGTTTACGCGCGGTTCGAATTTTTGATAATTCCTTTGTATAACGTAATGATTAAATAAAATATGTAGTGGCGCTAGTATCGGGGTAGCCATTCGCTTTAAATAAATGAATTGAATTGAATATGTGCCGCAAAGCATCATTGCTGTGTTTCGGTTTGAAAGGTGAAATTACAGGCACAATATCCTAAGTTGATGGACGCATCGTAGACCACGTATCGTACGTGACTTGCGAGGAAAAAATCAGCATATTGCCCACAGTAGACAGTTATTTAGCCAAGACCACAGACAAAATAAGCACCCAAATTGCCACGTCGTGATTTCGGCTCAAAGGTTGCATACAGCGTTTTAGATTAGAATTAATGTACCGGTTTCCCACCAGCTTCCGACCGGTTCTACCAGCGTCAGGGTTACGTCAGTGATCTAACACGTATCTTGATCTTGGCTTGCGTTTTTGCTTGTAAATGTATAGGAAATAATGATGGTTTTTGTTTGTAGCCTTGTTGATTACAAAAAATGTGGTGAGGTTAATAAATCTACTTGGTGATTATATGAAGTGTTTCATGATTCGTTTTACGATTCATAAGCTTCTCAGATCTTGAATTGGATAATATAGCCAAGTTTTTTAGTCCAAAATACATAGTAAAACAACTTAAAATAATTTTATTATCATAGGAAACAGAAGACGTGAGCTAAATACTATTAATTAGATTAGATTACAAAATTATTTATTGCACAAAGGAAGTACTAGGCTACCTTAATGGTAGTTAGCATTTTCTTCCAGTTAACGTTTGTGTAATGTGGAGTGGTATTAGTAGTGGTGGTAGTGCTTTTATGATACAATAATTCATGAGAATATCTAACTAGTTTTCGTACTCGATCAAACTTTTATGTAAGAAAATTAGTTTGGATCAAAATAGTACTTTTGCTGAACTTTTTTAATGTTATTCTCTGAAACTTGGTTGTTTGAGATTTTACATCATTACATTCAGTAATTTTATATCTTCAAATTTGTTGAAGTGTGCGAGTGAGTAATTGTTTGACGTTTGTCAGCTTCTTAAGGGCCTACTTCGAATAGAACCAAGCCTTAGTTTGTTGCTTATTCTTCTAGGCTTTGTCACGTAGAACTGGCGACTAGAATCACCTAGCTTTAAGACGTTTCTAAGTGATTCTATCATTCAATTGAATAAATACCTTTTGACTTTGACTTTGCTTGATTATTTCCATCTTTACTTAAACTCACTAAGTAGTAAAATAAATAAATGACAAGTAGGCATTGTCTTACAATTGTAAATAACTTAGAAGACCCTGAACTCTTTGGCTCATAGTGTGAACTTGGGGTTAATATTTAACAACTTTACCATACATAAGTTTATTGTTCAACAATATGTTGGTACAATAGTGTACGTTTGTGTTGGTTATGTATGAAGTGATGTAAGCAATGGAGCAACTACCTGCCGCCCGCGGGTTGGCTCGCGGGTAATGAGACTGAGACCCGTCAAAAACTAATCGCTCACATATTTCAGCATTTTGAACATTATTTTCGCAAGTTTGAGCTCTGGTGGACTAGTGGTAGCGGCCCCGCCTTCTGATTGAAAAAAGTTATTGAAAATACTAAGTCAAAGTCAAAGTCAAAGTCAAAATGTATTTATTCAATAAAATCACAAGGATCACTTTGAACTATATTGCACATTCAAATAACAGTACAAAGGCGATCTTAAAAATTAACTTAAAAGCGATGCTATAAAGCATTATCTTCCAGATAAGCCGAGCCTAAGGTCGTGGGTTCAAAACTCACGTCGTTGGTTTTTCTGTTTAAAAATGTATGTGCGCAGTGCCATTACTCTCAAACGGTGAAGGAAAACATCGTGAGGAAACCGGCCTATCGCAGAACATAAAAATGGCACCAATGAAATTTTCTATTCAAAAATGTATGTACACGTGCCAGTACTCTCAAACGGTGAAGGAAAACATCGTGAGGAAACCGGCATGTTCTAAAAAGTTTTAAAAACTTGTCTTAAGTGCACGAAAGGAGCCTCTCGCACTTAAAATCCTTTCACCACACTGTCAAAGAAACTAGTCGACACGAAAAGATGAAGGAGCATTTTTGAACATATTTTTATTTAACCTAATAAGACACCTATCTCGTTCACTCTCACTGATTTTGGTATTGACATCTCTATCAGAGAAAAATCTTTCGTCACTAAAGCGTTACGAACAAAGATATCAATAATAAGTAAGCAACAATGTTCACAGTAAAGAGCTGTTTAACAAGAACATATCACAAAGAAACTTTGAATCATTTCTAAGTTAATATAGACACGATGTAATGACAACAAATGACATTGCTTAAGGTACATTACAGCATAGCGACTGCGTAGCGCGACATATTTTGTTCTGGGGCCCTATGCTCACTTCGAGCGAGATTATCTCACGGTGGAGATGACGTCATATCTCGTTCGATAACTATTTATCCCCATTCTCACCATCTCACTCCCCAATTTTCTCATTCAAAGTTCATACGAGACGCAACGTCAACAAGTTATTGAACGAGATATGACGTCATCTCCATCGTGAGATAATCTCGCTCGATAAACTATTTATCCCCATTCTCACCATCTCACTCCCCAATTTTCTCATTCAAAGTTTATACGAGACGCAACGTCAACAAGTTATTGAACGAGATATGACGTCATCTCTACCGTGAGATAATCTCGCTCGAAGTGAGCATAAGGCCCCTGCCTGGTCGCATTCTTGCATATTTAACACTCTTCTAGTAATATGACTTTCTTCCCTCCTCATGACAATGCCCATACCACGCTAACCTATTGCTCCTCAACTTATCCGTCACAGGCGCTACTTTGAAACTTCCTCTAATATACTCATTCCTTATTTCATCCATCCTGTCACTCCACACATCTATCTCAACAATCAATTAGCCTACACAATTATTTTTATTTAGGATTATGACGTAGCAAGTGCTACGATGTACACCAATATAAGGTAAACAGGCCATTTGGAATAGGAAAATTAATGATTACTACGAATATTCTAGTGAAATGGATGATTTGAGGTCAATGTACCTAAGTGTTACGATAGCGATAAGCCCAATGATCATAGTATTTTTTTTCTCAAAACTGCTCTTTTTCTATCCAGCTTATTTTATTGAAAGTCGCGCGACCGAGTCGCCGTGTCGAAACCGTACCTTTACAACGGAAGTCTGTTATTTTCCATCATCTTGCAGCCGGTGGATTTACGTAGGTTATTCTAGTCAAGGATACAAAGGTCAGTTTTTTACGTCATATTGAAATTACTAACAAGTTGAGGTTTTCATCTTTATGTCAAGGTGCACGGGCGATGCAATGCCGTAAGGCACGCCTCAGAATGAGGTGCATGGTATTAAAGTCGTTATGACCTACCTACCTTACTATAACGTGAAAAATATAATAAATACGAACATAATAGTCGCTATCCCAAACTGAAAAGGCTCGATTTCAAAGTTGCTGAATTTCCTAAAATTAAACACTTTCCCAGGCATGGTAGATAACTTAGACAGCCTTCACAGCTCAGTTGGTAGTAGCTCTGCCTTCTGCGCCGTAGGCCGTGGGTTCGTCCCCACCGAGAACAAACATTTGTGTGATGAACTTAGATGTTTGTTCTCTGTCTGGGTGTTATATAATATTTGATCGAGTGAGCGAAGCGAACAAAGATCTTTGTTTCAACTTGGGCGATTTGGCATTTTATGTATGTATGTATGTATGTATGTATGTATGTATGTATGTATGTATGTATGTATGTTTGTCTGGCGATAACTTTAGAACCGTTGATCCGATCTGCATGAAATTTGATATGTCGATAGCTTGTACTTGAGAAATTTACTGGTAAGTATATGAGTAAAATCGGATGAAGGGTTTTTGAGATATGGGGTTTTTTAAGGGCGCAAAAATAAAAAAAGTTACATAAAAAAATCAAGTTACATGTCATATGAAAGGGCTTTGTTTGGACATTCCAAATCAATTTTTACTTTTTTTTTGGGACGCTCGGTTTTTGAGATAAAACAAAACAAGTTAAATTAAGATAACCAGCGATCCTAGAGCTCCCATCTCTAAGAGTTTCGTTGACATCAAGGTTTTTCTACTGGTCGGTCAGTTCCTTTGCTTTTTCTTATTTTTTTTTCTTGAAATAAATTAAGGAGATACTCAGTTCTCATAAAATGGTGATGACGACCAGGTCTGATGATGGAGCCAAGGTCTGTTCAACGGAACTCTTCAATAAATAGGCCAATAGACTTGAAACTTGGTTACCATACCAAGTTAGTAGGCAGTAGTCAGAAAAAATTCCAAACATAATGTTTGGACTTGCCTCTGACTACTACCTACTCAAAGTTTTGATGCGTTCGTCGGGTCGCATCACGAGATCTCAGTTCGGGGCGAACTACTAGTATAAGTATGTATTTACAAAAAAAAAAGATAAATGTATTGTATCAGCTATCTGGTTCCCACATTACAAGCTTTGGCTTAGTTTTGGGCTAGATAGTGCTGTATTAATTATTTATTTTATTTATAATACAAAAATATTTGTTTGTCTTACTCACCTTATATTATGTATATTTTTCTCGAAAGGGTTCAATAGGATATTGCAGATAAAAAGTATGACGTAAGAATATTACCTTCTGGATTCTAATAACAAAATTATCATACAAATAAATATTAAAAAACAACTTTTTAACACGGAACTCTGTGAATGCAAAGGAATACAATTTATACTACCAAATTAAAAAACGATTAAATCGACTTGATGAATCAATTCGTTAATTGGAGTCAATTTATAAATTGTTGTGGTTATGAATATAAGGGGTTTTAGTTTATAGTTATTTCTAGGAAATATAAGTATAAGTTCGGTATTTACAAGCTATTATATGATATTATATGAGTCACTATTATTATAATTTAGTTAAACAGCTCTTTGTAAAGGGCTCGTCCGGGAAAGTACTGCCACCATGCCTTGTTCTGCCGCCAAGCAGCGTTGCTGTGTTTCGGTTTGAAGAGTGTGGTTGGCGGTGAAATTACAGGCACATGAGGCTTAACATCTGTATGCCTCAAGTTAATGGACGCAAGGCAGTGCATCGTAGGGCACGTTCCTATCGTCCGTAACTTAAGAAGCAATTCTCTACGAAGCAATGATTTGTTATAGGTGATGGTTACAACTTAACATCAGTTGGGCCATCTGCCTGTTTCGCGGTCCAATCTGACCGGGAACCCGTAACCCTGTCAAGTGCTAATGCGTCATTGAACGATTCGTCTTATGACGATCAGTTTGAGGACGCATTGGCACTAAGGTGAATAGCCGGAATATCGGATGGGTTTTTAGTCGGTATGCCACCAGTCTGGTGGTGAGTCCGACAGAACAAAGACACAAAATACAATGATAAAATTTAAAAAAAAACAATGATACACAAGAAGACATATTAAAAAACATTATAAATATAGTGTCGTAAAAAAGGCTTCCACTCAGCATTTGCCATATGAGCCTAGTGGCTTGTATGGCGCTGGTTTTCAGTGACGCCGAAAGTATGTGGCGCAGCAATGTAGGTATGCGACGCGGGCTACCTACATTTTATAAAATTACTACTTACATACCTATTTGATAATATAGGAGTAGCGGAAGGCCAAAGAAAAGATGGATGGATTGTGTGAAGGATGACATGAGTAAGAACGGAGTGACGACTGAGATGACGGATGATAGAGGGAAGTAGAGAGAAAAGCCCTGTTGTGCCGACCCCACATGAAGTGGGATAAGGGCAGGAAGATGATGATGACATACCTATTTGATAACTTTGTTTAAAACAATAATTTTCATCTTTACAGAAAAATGCCGGCGTACGACAATGAGGGGGCGACGATATCAATGGAAGATGTCAGAGGTCCAGATCCCCCCATCACGATCAGCACAATCGAAGAGGAGCTAGCTGCTAGAAGGAACCGCATGATGAAGACTCAGAAAAGTACAGTAGCTTCTAGAAAAGAACAGGCTGTCTGCGTGAGGAGAGCGCACAAGAGATATGGCTCCTCGAAGAATCCTAATATTATTTTAGATGGGCTTAATATGACAGTTCCTAAAGGCGCCATGTAAGTAAACGCACTTGTGTTATATTACTTACTAGTGGCTTCCCGCGGCTTCGCACGCGTTGAAGTGGTGAGCCGTGATTGAGCCACAAACATCCAAACATCGTAACTTTCGCATTGATTTGTATATTATTTGGGTAGGATTTTAAATACCTACGTAGGTATAAGAGATACCTATAGGCGTACATTACCTATATTAGGTAGGTAGGTAGGTAGGTATAGGTACTGAGTTTAGCACAAATATGACAAATACAACAAAGACAACCTTACACGGAAAACATGTACTTATTTGTTCCTAGTTTCTACCCCAAAAACAAACGAAACGAAACAGCATAACGACTTTGATCCCCAGGCACGGTAGATACTCTCAGATCTCTTCGTACCAACTCAAGATTCCCGTTTTTAGAATATCCCTTTCAAACATTGACGCCTCGATGTATCCTTTTTACTCGAGCGCAACGAAGGAGGGTTTTAGGGGTGGTTTTCGAAAATCAAACTGTCTTTTTGTTATTTATCCACAGAACACATTTTCTTTTAGTTTGAAGTTAATTAAACTACGCGTTAAAAATCTCCCATACAAACCCTTACCTTACTGTACCACTACCCTACCCTTTGCAGGGGTAGTTTCAAAATATTGAAAACGTGGTTTTAAATTATTTATTGTGGAGTATATTTACTTCAAGTTTGAAATAAATCGCACAATGCGTTAAAAATCTCCCATACCTACTAACTTTTACAGTAATTTGCACCATTTGCAGAAGTAATTATCAAAAGTTAAAAGCGTCATTCTTAATTATTTATTTCTTAGTATATTTACCCCAAGTTTTAAGTCAAACGCACCACGCGTTAAAAAACTCCCATACAAACTTTAACATCCCGTTGCACACTTATTAAGGGTAGTTTTAAAAAACTAAAAATGCCTTTCCTATTTTTTAGCCTTGGAGTACATCTACTTCAAGTTTCAAGTTTGTAGGTTAAAGGAATACAATTTATCATACCATCTTTTTCAACCTTTAGGGGTTGAATTTCAAAAAAAAATCCCTTCCTCACCTTTACGCCATAAGACCTATGTACTCTTTAAATTTCAAGTCTCTAGGACCAGCCGTCAAAAAACTCCCACACAAACTTTTACATCCCTTTGCACACTTATTAAGGGTAGTTTAAAAAAACTAAAAATGCTTTTCCTATTTTTTTGTCTTGAAGTATATGTACTCCAAGTTTCAAGTTTGTAGGTTCAAGGAATACTATTTTTCATACAAACGTTTTCATCCCTTTTTACACCCTTAGGGGTTGAATTTTCAAAAATTCTTTCTTAATACACCTCTACGCTATAAAACCTATGTACTCTTCAAATTTCAAGTCTCTAGGACCAGCGGTCAAAAAACTCTCATACAAACTTTTACATCCCTTTGCACACTTATTGATCGAGTGAGCGAAGCGAACGAAGATCTTAGTTTCAACTTGGGCGATTTGGCATTTTATGTATGTATGTATGTATGTATGTATGTATGTTTGTCTGGCGATAACTTTAGAACCGTTGATCCGATCTGCATGAAATTTGATAAGTCGATAGCTTGTACTTGAGAAATTTACTGGTAAGTATATGAGTAAAATCGGATGAAGGGTTTTTGAGATGAGGGGGTTTTTAAGGGGGCAAAAATAAAAAAAGTTACTTAAAAAAATCAAGTTACATGTCATATGAAAGGGCTTTGTTTGGACATTCCAAAACAATTTTTACTTTTTTTTTGGGACGCTCGGTTTTTGAGATAACCCAAAAAAAGTTAAATTAAGATAACCAGCGATCCAAGAGCTCCCATCTCTAAGAACTTTGTTGACATCAAGGTTTTTCTACTGGTCGGCCAGTTCCTTTGCTTTTTCTTATTTTTTTTCTTGAAATAAATTAGGGAGGTACTCTGTTCTCATAAAATGGTGACGACGACCAGGTCTGATGACGAAGCCAAGGTCTGTTCAACGGAACTCTTCAATAAATAGGCCAATAGAGTTGAAACTTGGTTACCATACCAAGTTAGTAGGCGGTAGTCAGAAAAAAGGCCAAAGATAATGTTTGGACTTGCCTCTGACTACTACCTAATTAAAGTTTTGATGCGTTCGTCGGGTCGCATCACGAGATCTAAGTTCGAGGCGAACTACTAGTTAAGGGTAGTTTTGAAAAACTAAAAATGCCTTTCCTATTTTTTTTTGTCTTGAAGTAGATGTACTCCAAGTTTCAAGTTTGTAAGTTCAAGGAATACTGTTTTTCATACAAACGTTTTCATCCCTTTTCACACCCTTAGGGGTTGAATTTTCAAAAATCCCTTCTTAGTACACCTCTACGCCATAAGACCTATGTACTCTTCAAATTTCAAGTCTCTAGGACCAGCGGTCAAAAAACGCCCATACAAACTTTTACATCCCTTTGCACACTTATTCAGGGTAGTTTTGAAAAACCAAAAATGCCTTTCCTATTTTTTTGCCTTGAAATATATGTACTCCAAGTTTCAAGTTTGTAAGTTCAAGGAATACTGTTTTTCATACAAACGTTTTCATCCCTTTTTACACCCTTAGGGGTTGAATTTTCAAAAATCCCTTCTTAGTGCACCTCTACGCCATAAGACCTATGTACTCCTCAAATTTCAAGTCTCTAGGACCGGCGGTTTAGGCTGTCCGTTGTCTATACGTCAGTCAGTCAGTCAGTCAGTCAGTCAGTCAGGACTTTGAGTCTTATAGTATTAGAGATATTACATTTTACAAAAAATAAAAACACTCCCACACAATGGATACCTCTCACTCGCAATAGTCTTTCATAATTTCAACCAATTTTTAATTAAAAACCGGCCAAGTGCGAGTAGGACTCGCGCATGAAGGGTTCCGTACCATTATCTATAAAAACGGCATAAAGTCACGTTTGTTGTATAAGAGCCTACCTTAAATATTTGTTTTATTTTAATTTATCTTTTATTTTTAAAGTGAATATATAACTAAATATTCTGTGAATATTTCAAGCGTCTACCTGTTGCCGTTATCAATATCGAGCAAAACCAAGCAAAACAATTTCAAACAAATTCTATTTTTTTTGTATTTGTTGTTATAGCGGCAACAGAAATACATCATCTGTGAAAATTTCAACTGTCTATCTATCACGGTTCATGAAATACAAGCCTGGTGCCAGACGGACAGATAGACAGACAGACAGACGGATGGACAGCGGAGTATTAGTAATAGGGTCCCGTTTTACCCTTTGGGTACGGAACCCTAAAAATAAATTGGTATTGGAATCGAGTGTCGGTAGAAGTCACCATGACACTCGTATTTGGGGGATGCGCATGCCTCCCACTCGGGGAGAATAGGAGGGGATGTCGGGCTCTCTGTCAACGGACAACATACCGACTAAAAACCCACCGATGCTCCCTCACTCATCTTAGTGTCAGTGCATCGTCGAACCTGACGAATATCACCTGACGAATGGTCCGACCATGGAGGTACTATATACTGGAGGGAGCGATAAGACTTACATCCTTTTTCAACTGTGTATCAAACATTGATCATCTATCTTTGTTCTTCCCATGTAGCCTAGCTACGAGTAAAAGAAAAGAAGATGTAACTTCACTCACTCCATCTCACTCACTCACTGTCTGCGTAAATCGTGGCCGTCAGTTGATGCAATGTTTTGATCTTGTTTTGACGTTTTTGAAAAACTCGCAGCAACATTGCGATGCAGCGAAAGAAATTATGAAAATTTTTAAAGAATTATTATTGTCTAGGCAAAATATATTTGAAAAGGTGAAAGTATGTCTTGTGAAGCTGTGTTTTGTGTATCAAAAACAACAAAAGGAGGAGTTAAAGAGTAAAAATTGTCATTTGATACGTAATATTCTTTTTCTATTTTCATGCTAAAAAAATACGTTTTTTCTCCCATAAAGACTGTAGGAATTACATTTTATTAGTACTAGTCATATTTTCCTATGTGAAAATGATGTAAACCCATTAATTATTGCAAAATAAAATGCATTGTTTTAGTCTTCTGTTCTAGAGATGTACTTCCACCGACCAATTTAGCTTTATCGATAATATGTAAGTTTCCGTTTTTTATATGAAATATCTAATGCGGTGGGTCAGACCGGCTGTTCTGTTGTAGTTTCAATTTTTCACACCTTATAGGCGTCTCGCGAGGGATCAATTTTTGTTAAATTTTACAATATTTTTTTAGGTTCTTAAATGCCCAGAATGAAGACGGGAGTGGATAAAAGCTGTTAGGCGTGAAAACTGATAGCCTACAAAATGTTCTTATGCATGGACGAAATGGCCATAAGAAATTGTATCGAGTGGGATGGACATCGCTCTCACGGTTAGGGCAATGTGGGAAACATTATTGACGATGATAGTGTTCCAGTGTCTATAATGGTTTTGGGCTTTCGCAATAAAAGTGAGCAACCAGTTAAAATTAAAAAGTTGGATTCCAATTAAAACGACTTTTTCATCCATTTCTTATTCTATCGATAGGTTAGTCAATGTTGTCCCTTCTCTAGTCACTCACGCGAATACACACAAACTAACAAAAAACGGACACGCCGAAAAACCGTAACACTACGTCTATATGATACTTAGTCTAAGGGTCCGACGCTGCATCGGCACCAGACTGAGTCACGGGGTCCCGATTCTACCGCGAATGATACTCGCGATATAGCCCAACCTTTAGGTACAAAATCTATAAACACTACGACTATTTCAAAAAGAGAATCGTTTAGTCTGTTGCAGAGGTAGATATTTTCAAATATGAAACCATTTTTGCGCATCCCGACGTTATTGCTTCTAAAAACCGTCCATTTTTTTGACATTAGTCGTGCAAATCTTTTTTTTTAAGCATGAAAACTTTTTGGGCATGCTGACGAGTTGGATTTCATAATGTTTTGTTCTTCCTAATTCAAATTTTGTTGTTGATTTCAAAATGTTTGAAAATGGAACTATTATCTAGTCTCGTATGATTTTTTACGAAATAGGCCAATACGTTCATAGTATGTTTTTTAAGAACACTAAAGATACAAGTTTTCTGCTGTTTTTTTATGCTAGAGATACAAGTTTGTATCATTTGTACTAGAGATCCAAGTTTTCTGTTGTTTTTTATACTAGAAATACCAGTTTGTATTACTAGTTGAACTTATGTTTTAATTAGAATTCAAGAAGTCGAATGAATTTATTTGTTTGTTTTTGTAGTAGCACTAAAGATACAAAAGTGTTTCATTTGTACTACCAGTAAAACTACTTAGTAGAACTACTTAGTAGAACTACTGACACGGAGCCAAAAAAATCAGGTCACTAGTACTACTGGTAGTACTAGAGATACAAAGGTGTGTCATTTGTACTACCAGTTGTACTTTTTAGCACGGAGGCCACAAAAGCCTCAGTTTGATATAGTTTGATCACAATGTAAACTTTTTAAATAGGTACGGACGTATTTTTACATGTAAGTGTGCTGTGTATTTATTTATTTTACTTATATCATGCAAATCAAAAAGTAAATAGCAGAATTGTTTCCGTTCAACATTTTTGCCGTGTAATATTTACTGTATTCGTTCTTGGGAAGTTTGTTTCGTGTAAACATTTGCAAATTATTTTTTCCTATGAGCCCCTCCATTATCTGTGGTCACCAGCTTTTAAATTGAAAATTATCGCGATGTTTCTGCCCACGTTTCTCACGTTATAAATACAAAAATGGCGGTATAAAAAATTGACACAAAGTAATTTTTGTTCTGGGTTTAATGCTTGATGATAGAAACGGCCCACGTGTTAATAGTTAATGTTGTAACTAAATTGTAATGTGCAATTGTAATTTGTAATTGTATGTAATTACTTTATCACTAAAGTTATCAAGTTTGTTTTTAGACCGGAAAACATTTTTTGTTGCATTGTTTGTTTGTATGTATGTTTATCTTTCGAACCGTTAATTCAATCAGCATGAAATCTTGTAGGCTGAGATGTTGTAATTGAAAACTTTACTTGTAAATATATGAATATAATCAGGCAAGGCTTATTAAGATATGGGGTTGTAAAAGGAAAGGTTTTGGTGAGTATAAAACAGAGCAACAAAATAAATAGCTTTCTGAATAAAAACAGATATTTATGGACAAAGAGTACTTATCGATGAAAGGAAATGCCTCTATTAACAGCTCCAGCTGTGGTGTTTGCACAGTTAATTATCGAACAATCAGGCATTTTGTTCAGACGTTACACGCGGAAAGCGGTCGGGAGCGGAATGATGTTCGCGGCGAGCAAAGAAGCAGTCAATGCTTCTTTTCGGCACGCGAGGTACATACACTATATTGTTCTATCTTGTTTACTGTTCTGTGATATCAGCTATATTACAAGCTTTACTTAGTTTGGGGCTAGATAGTGCTGTGGAAAGTCCACCAATATTTTTTTATATATGAAATAGGTAGTCGTGCTGCTCAAACGCGCGGTCTCCGTTAATCCCAAAATGTTTAAAAAAATAAATGTCCACCCGTGCGAAGCCGGGACAGGCCGCTAGTAAATTAATAATTAATTTTACCTTCTCAGCTATGGACTTCTTGGTGCATCTGGTTGTGGTAAGACCACCCTACTGTCCTGCATCGTTGGCAGACGGCGGCTGAACTCCGGGGAGATATGGGTGCTGGGTGGCAAGCCTGGCAGCCCAGGCAGTGGAGTTCCGGGACCCAGGATCGGATATATGCCACAGGTAAGTTTCTTTAAGGGGCTGACAACTATCAAACAACTTCTCGCTCGCACGATTCGACATGTTGAAAGATATTAGCGAGAGTCATATTAGCTCTTGTCGTCGCCTTCATTTAATTTAATTACCACCACCATTATCACCTTTCCCTAGCCTCTAAGGTGTGCTGGAAGAAAACTCTTGTTAGGGTTAAGTTCGCCTTCGTACATGTCCATTATTTCTTTCCTTTCCTATGTGCTGTATTGTCTACACTAATATTATAAAGAGGATATATTTGTATGTATCAAATAGGCTCAAAAACTACTAGATTGCAATAAAGAATTAAGAATTATTTTGAGTTATTTTTTTTATCCTAAGGTCGTGGGTTCGAAACCGGTCGTGCACCAACGAGTTTTTCTGTTTAAAAATTTATGTGCACAATGCCAGTTCTCTCAAACGGTGAAGGAAAATATCCTGAGGAAACCGGCATGTCGTAGAACCTAAAAAGTTCTATAACATGTGTCAAGTGCTCGAAAGGAGCCTCTTGAGGCGCACTTTAAAATCCTTTCACCGCACTGATTCGAAAGAAACTAGTGACGCGACAAGAGAAGAGAAGAATTATTTACTTTGGGTTATGAAGAGAGCTATGCTGAGAGTTTCACTAGACACAGGATCAAATCAGAAATTAGGAAATCCGTAGGAGAAGCAAGGTAGCCGACATAGCTCGCAGAATCAGCAAGTTGAAGTGACAATGGGCATGTATACATAAAGGTGTTCCAATACTTGTGATTAAAAACTTCAGGGGGCTAAAGTACCCATCAATATGAATAACTTTTTCTAAGGAACCAACACTGTAAAAGCGAAAAAAAACAGCTGTTTCATACAAAAGTTCAATACCTACCTGGCTAAAATGTATGAAACAGCTGTTATTTTTTTCGCATTTACAGTGTTAGTTCCTTAGAAAAAGTTATTCATATTTATGGCTACTTTAGCCCCTGGAGTTAATAAACACAAGTATTGGAACACCTTGTATAGCTCGAAGAATTGACAACCGCTGGGAACAAAGGTTCTCGACTGGCGACCACGAATAGGAAAAAAAGCGTCGGATGTCTACAAACCCATATAATAAATATCTGCAACACTAAAATACATTTATTTAATAATCGTTATGTTATTACCAACATAGGTTGGTAATAACAATGTAATATACTTACAAGAAAAAGTTAATAACCTGAACTACGAGAGACTCTTGAAGCAGGTTTATAAAAAACACGGAAGCGTCGTCTGATGCTGATTTGTAAAGAAATGCAGATTTTATTGAAAAATTATTCGTTATTTCACATTTGTTTTAGAAAGACCATTATCCACTGTATTTCTGTTTGTTGCTTCATGTACTATTGAAATGTATTTGCAGGTATATGTTTGTGTTAGGTGTAATTCTTTTAAGAGTCTTCTTTTTATTTATTTTTTCTCTTCACCGTGTAACTTTGCGTTTGTTAATTTGTAACTGTTTATTTTTAATAATAGCACGCCAACATCATTTTCTACCTTTAAGGTTGGCTGGTAGAAAATGCTTATAGCATTAAGCCCACCTTTTTTACACTTAAATTTTTATTTTTTTGTGCAATAAAGTGTTACATAATAAATAATTATCCATTTCAAAAATCAGAGCCAAATTGAATATATGGCGTATCTCTAACTACATTAGCTGTGAAAATTTCAACTGTCTAACTATCACTGTTCATGAGATACAGACCTGGTGACAAACGAACAGACAGACAGAAAGACAGACAGACAGACAGACAGCGGAGTCTTAGTAATAGGGTCCCGTTTTACCCTTTGGGTATGGAACCTTACAAAAGACTCTCTTGTGCCTTACCTAGCAAGCCCGGACTCCACCGCGAGCGGAGCGGAGCCATTAAGGACTCCGTTTAACTCGCAAGAATAAACTGCTACTTGTATTTCCACCAACAAATAGTCGAGCGGAAAGGACTGAGCGAGCAGAAAGTGTTGAAATGAACTCGCTCAGCTCTTTTTCCTTTTGCAGTGGAAATCAAAAGATAAAACTCTTTGTTAGTGGAAATGTAAACCTATTTCATTAAAAAGGAGTCCGTTCCGCTAACCATTTCTCGCTCATTACCCTTTCGCGGTAGAGAACGGGCGTTGTCTTTGCAAAATCCAGTGAAAAAAGCAAATCTTTCAGCTTTCATCACTGTCACTATTTCTTAGAAAAGCTATGGTGATCCATTACGTAAACCAATATACACGTTAACCTCAAAGTGAAGCTCAAAATAATTTCCTTGCGAATGATGAATGTAAGCTAAGACCCTTAGTTCACTGGGGCATGTTATTTGAAAGACCCTATACGCCCGCATGCTATCGCCTTTGTCGTCTGTACCCCAAGTATGTTTTTTTTTAATTTTTTTTTTCGTTTTCGTAACGTCAGGTTTTTTTTTGTATAGCACACCCGATAGAGACGCATATCTGCTAATCTTCACACAAAAAAGGCCCGACGACGTTACGATAAACAAATTTCAGACTTGGGGCTTTGAACATTATAGTTAAAATTGTATTAATTTATTATCGCTCGAATATTAATAGTTATTGCCATCATTGCTATTTACGGCATCTACCCGTTATTGGCTTCGTTCATTGCTTCCAACAAACAGTGTGTCTTTCAAAAAACTCGATCAAACTAATCGGATGTGAAGTCATTCGCCATTTCAGCTGCTACATCGAATTAGATAGAGATAGCAAGTCACTTGACATGCGATTAGTTTTGATCGAGCTTTCGGAAACCGGCGGTATCTTTGCTAAAGTAGCTAGGTCAAAAACATGTTCCACTTAGTTAGACTATAAGTTCAACCAGTTGAAATAATTGCACCAAGAAATCCAGTTATTTTAACTAAACGGGGCTGATTGGGTCTTGCTCCTTTACATCCACATCACCTCCAGGGAAGCTAGAATATTGCTGTCATTACCTCAAAGTCCTTCTCCGCTACTTTAAGAGCTGGGCTGGCTGGGGTGAGGTAAGCAGGGGGACAATGCACAATACACCCCACTGCGGGACGTCATTGCAGATTTTATTCCACAATGAGAATAAGACCAAACCTCACCGCTATCGCTATCTGTCATGATATAGATTATCGTCGTGACGTCGAAAAAGCTCAAAAGCTGAAGGGCTCATCCGGGGAAGTACTACCACCACGCCTTTTTCTGCCGTAAGCAGCAACGCTGTGTTTCGGTTTGAAGAGTGTGGTTGCCGGTGTAATTACAGGCACATGAGGCTGAACATCTATATGCCTCGAGTTGATGGACAGTGCAGTGCATCGTAAGGCACGTTACTATTGTGCGTGACTTACGAGGTAATGCTTTGTTATAGGTGATAGTTGTCTTAACATCAGATGGGCCATCTGCTTGTTCCATCAGTTATTGTATAAAAAAAAACAAATTCTATTACATCGATTTTCTAAATAAAGACCATTACTAATAAACTAACTATAAACTATTAGATGTAGTTCATGAAACTATTATTTAACTTCAAATTAAACATGTACACACGTAATTTTTTTGCTTTGTTTTTGTTTAACGCGTTTGTCGGTAACATAGAGGTACATCCTTTAAGGTATGTAGGTACATCCTTTAGGTACCTCATAGATACGCCACGCTGTCTTTCCAAGTTTATTTACTGCCTTACTGCCTCCTGATGTGAGCTTTACGTAAATCTTTTGAATAAGGACCCCAGATCCTGAAGCTCGGAAGATAGCTGAAAATGTTTATTCAGTTGGTATAATTTTAATGGTAAAAAGCTACGTTTATTTTGTTTACTATATTTCGCACTAACTGGTGCCCGTGACATCATCTGTGCAGGATTTGTATTTCGAGTAGCTTATATAAGCGTGGCGTAGTACATATGTGAAACTCTAGCGGTTGTGGCAGCGCACGCCAGAATAGCTCGCAGATGGTGGATTTTTTCCTGCTTACTTGACACTTATCGTCATATTTTGGACAATTCACACAATATCTTTATAAATTGTAGCTTATATGTTATTCTGATGTATAAGCTATAATATTACTGTTAAGTTTTATTAAAATCCATTCAGTAGTTTTTACGTGAAAGAGTAACAAACTTCCATCCATCAATCCATACTTACAAACTTTCGCGTTTATAACATTAGTAGGATTATGGCTTCAGTGGATCTATCACGAGTTATTCCCTGTTTTCCCTGACTACATTTTTCGATCCGCGACCCGTGTACCCACTGGCTTCACCCACCGGTGGGTGTAGGGGTAATTCCTGTTTACCCGTGTCTTCTATTTCTCTCCGTTTTTGGCTCCTGTCCGTCATTCGACAGAAAACCTTGCCAGTGTCAAGTGAATTGAATTTAATACTTTATAGTCAAGTCAGTCTAAGACTAAGTATCTTAGACTAAGTATCATATCATAGACATATCATAGACGGAGTGTTTCGGGTTTTTGGCGTGGCCGTTTTTTGTTAGTTTGTATGTATTCGCGTGAGTGACTAGAGAAGGGACAACATTGACTAACCTATCGATAGAATAAGAAATGGATGAAAAAGGCGTTTTAATTGGAATTCAACTTTTTAATTTTAACTGGTTGCTGACTTTTATTGCGAAAGCCCAAAACCATTATAGACACTGAAACACTATCATCGTCAATAATGTTTCCCACATTGACCTAACCGTGAGAGCGATGTCCATCCCACTCGATACACTTTCTTATGGCCATTTCGTCCATGCATAAGAAAATTTTGTAGTCTATCAGTTTTCACGCCTAACAGCTTTTATCCACTCCCGTCTTCATTCTGGGCATTTATAAGAACCTTAAAAAATAATGTGAAATTTAACAAAAATCGTCGCCGTCGCGAGACGCCTATAAGGTGTGAAAAATTGAAACTACAACAGAACAGCCGATCTGACCCGGCGCATTAGATATGTCATATCAAAATCGGAAAATAAAATATTATCGATAAAGCTAAATTGGTCGGTGGAAGTACATCACTAGAACAGATGACTAAAACAATAATTTTTATTTTGCAATAATTAATGGGTTTACATCATTTTCACATAGGAAAATATGACTAGTACTAATAAAATGTAATTCCTACAGTCTTTATGGAAGAAAAAAGGTATTTTTTTAGCATGAAAATAGAAAAAGAATATTACGTATCAAATGACAATTTTTACTCTTTAACTCCTCCTTTTGTTGTTTTTGATACACAAAACACAGCTTCACAAGACATACTTTCACCTTTTCAAATATATTTTGCCTAGACAATAATAATTCTTTAAATATTTTCATAATTTCTTTCGCTACATCGCAATGTTGCTACCGAGTTTTTCTAGAACGTCAAAACAAGATCAAAACATTGCATCAACTGACGGACACGATTTACTCAGACAGTGAGTGAGTGAGATGGAGTGAGTGAAGTTACATCTTCTTTTCTTTTATTCGTAGCTAGGCTACATGGGAAGAACAAAGATAGATGATCACTGTTTGATACACAGTTGTAAAAGGATGTAAGTCTTATGGCTCCCTCCAGTATATACTACCTCCATGCTAAGTATCATGTAACTCCATGCAGTCTATAGTCAAGTCGCCCTTCATTTGTTTTAAAGAAAATGGTGGCGGTTTTCTTCAAAACATTCGAAAAATTTTCAATGTCAAATCAGGGTATCAAATAATACACTTTCATTCAATTCATTTCAAATGCTTACAATTTGTGCTAAGACCTCAAGTAACGTTGGTTAAAATGTTACCGAAATTAAACAACACAACTCAAAATAACAGCGGAGTCTTGGCGCTCTGTTTCGGTTCTGTAGCACATTTCGAACCTAAGCTTCTCAAGTCGTTAAGTAATTTTGTCGGTGGTTCAGTATTTTATTCGGAAGTTTAGTTTTGTTATTCGAAGATCCATTTTTTTTAGTAGAATTGTAATTTGAACAAGCTCTTATTTATTTGTTAAATTAGACATTATTTATCGGTATGTTTTAGGTTTTTTTTGTCGGTAATCCTACTATGGATGGATGGATGTTTGTTACTCTTTCACGTAAAAACTACTGAATGGATTTAAATGAAACTTTACAATAATATAGCTTATACATCAGAATAACACGTAGGCTACAATTTATAAAGATATTCTCCGAAATACTAATCCTGCGCAGACAACCCGTGACACCTCTGGTGTTGCAAACGTCCATAGGCTACGGTAACCGCTTCCCATCAGGTGGACCGTATGCTTGTTTGCTTACTTGGTAGTATAAAAAAAAAGCCAAAGTCGCAGGCACCAACTAGTATAATATAATTAATAGTCTTGAGCCCACTGTTTTTGTTTCGTTTTGTTTATGAAGGTTTTCCGTATATAGCTATCTATTTTAGACATGTTCTGTCTAAAAGGGGTCTTTTTTAAGAACCAGGAAGAACATAGGAAGCCATTACGCATACGTCATCGCTGACATCTTTAAAATAATTTTATGGTTATATTCGTTTTTAACGATAACCTTGGATTCATTTTCTGACATTTTTGGAAGCAACATAGCTTTTTCATTTTAATTGTTTTTCTAGTGTTATTTTGAGTAGTGCTGTGTAATTTCGGTGGTATTTTAACCAACATTACTTGAGGTCTTAGCACAAAGTGTAAACATTTGGAATGAAAGTGTATTATGTGATATCCTGATTTGGCCGAAAATGTTTCGAATGTTTTGAAGACAACCGCTACCATTTTCTTCAAAACAAAATGACGGCCGACTTGACTATGGACTGACTTGACTAAAAAGTATTCATTAAACTAATAAATATTTATCACTTGACACTGGCAAGATTGTCTGTCGAATGACGGACAGGAGCCACAAATTGAGAGAAGAAGAAGAACATTGGAATCCATCGCGCATACGTCATCGCTGACATCTTTAAAATAATTTTATGGTTATATTCGTTTTTAATGATAACCTTAAAAACCATGTCCCTAATAAGGACATAGATTTCGATGTACAATGTGGCTTTGCCCAAATGATGATAAATAAATGATTTATGTTCATGAGGTTTATGCGCCTAAAATTAATATTTTAATAATAATAATATTAACTTTATTGAGGACAGAATGGAAAAAGTTATAAACGTAAATGTACATTGAGTTTGCCCTACAATCGGCGGTCTTATCGCAAGTAACGATCTCTTCCAGACAACCGTTATTTTAATCAAAACTTAGGACTAATATTTTGCACCATTGACTGCGAAGTTGAGCTGATTTGCTATCCACAGTCCCCCGAACTAGTTAGCGAGACCAAACGTTCATGGATTCGGATTTATTGCTTTTCAAAAAACTGATAAAGATCTAAATTAAAAAAAAAAAATGAATTTTATCTTACTTTACTATATAAAATTAAATGTGCATGTGATCGTTATAGATGAGGAGCATCATACTTGTGGTTTAATTAAGTCTTAAGGGCTGAAATTACAAGGATAATTACGTAATTCCCGTAAATAATGATACTATTTGCGTAACACGAGAGAATAAGCGGAAGTACATATTACTTTTTATATTATATTTATTAACCAGTTCCCACCCGCAACTTCGCTTACCTATAGTATTTGCTATAATTAATTCTTAAAGCAATGACAACCTGGCTAATGTACTCAATACTCAATACATGTATTGCTTACGCTATTGTATGGTTTTGTTTAGGTACATACATTGTTGTTAGTTGTTAGTAAGTATCACATGGACCCTGCGTAGGGTATGGCAACATGGAGACAGGCCGAGGTTTTAAATTATAATGCGTATAGTTTGTAGACAAATATAGTTACAGTAAAAAACCTCTAGGTTGGTGTTATCTGTTATACAAGGCACGAAAAAAACTAGGTATTCAGGTATTGGGAATGTATGTCAAAGTTAATATACACTCGCCCGCAAAAATAAAGGGTCACCTAGTTAACTCCAAATAATTTTGAAACCACACAATCAAGCTCTTTAAATTAAAAAGTATCTGAAAGAAAATTTTATTACGCATAATATAAACTACAGTTTGATTCAAAATAACTATTTATTAATTTGAAAATTAAAAGAAAACTTAAAATTGACAAACATCAACAATTTACGATTTCATGGTTTTGCACAAATAACTCGAATTGAATAAGGAAAATCAATTTCAAGTTCCATATTTACACAAAAAAAAAAACAAAATCAAAGAAGTCGAAATAGAAAATTTAATCACAATTTGAAAACAGGTAGTTTTTACTTAAATAATATATTATGCCATTACAGTAAAAATGGTTAAATGAAGGGTTGCATACAATCCGCATATCCTCTTTTTCTTTAATTTCTTAAGCAAAAGAAAAGAAGTTATCTAGATAATTTCTTGATGTTTTCTCAAAAGTGACCCTTTATTTTTGCGGGCGAGTGTATTATGACATGTTTAATTAAAAATAGTCAATATTTAGGTATCTTGCTCGCATATTTCAATATTTTTTAAGATGTATAATTTTACATCTTAAAAAATATTGAAATATGCTGAAGGTAATTATGGAAAATCGCAATTTACCAAGTTGTGTGTCATTAAATTGCATACAGTTCTGCTAAAATGAAAAATTAAAAAAAAATGTTTAGTTGCCTGTTCTTCTAGGCTTTGGTCGCGTGGAACTGGCACCTAGAGTCACCTAGCTTTAAGACGTTTCAAAGTGATCCTTGTGATTTTATTGAATAAATACCTCTTAACTTTGACTTTGACTTTGACTTTAATACCTTAATCTTAGAATAAATTGGTTACTTCAAGCAATGCTGCCTAAACCATTAGTTTTACCCTTTAGTGGTCACCACTAGTGGTCTGAAGGCACGCATTGAGACATTAATCTAGAGGCGTTGATATGAATGTGGATGACTTGTAACCTTGAATATCTAATATTTATCTAAGCGCAAAACCATCTTCTGTATTACCATATAAATTGAGCATGTATATTAAACCAGAATATCAACTAATGCCAATGTTAGGTAGAATATAAATAAAACTGGTCAAGTGCGAGTCGGACTCGCGCACGAAAGGTTCCGTACCATCCTACTAATATTATAAACGCGAAAGTTTGTAAGTATGGATGGATATTTGTTACTCTTTAACGTAAAAACTACTGAATGGATTTTAATGAAACGTTACAATAATATAGCTTATACATCAGAATAACACATAGGTTACAATTTATAAAGATATTGTGTGACCAATCCTGCGCAGACGAAGTCGCGGGCACCAGCTTGTTATCTATAAAAACGGCAAAAAAATCACGTTTCTTGTATGGGAGCCCCCTTCAATATTTATTTTATTCTGTTTTTCAGTATTTGTTGTTATAGCGGCAACAGAAATACATCATCTGTGAAAATTTCAACTGTCTAACTATATAGAGATACAGCCTGGTGACAGACGGACAGACAGACAGACAGACGAACAGGCGGACGGACAGCGGAGTCTTAGTAATAGGGTCCCGTTTTACCATTTGGACACGGAAACCTAAAAACTATCTGGCTTCACTCGTGTATTATTGTAGTGATTGCTATAATATTAATATTGGTGTCGATTCTGTTGTTGCATTATTCTAAACTAACCTAATCTGGCAGCTCTAAAATTATAGCCGTCCTTGTTGTTTCGGTCTTTTGGTCAAAGGGACGGCAATATTCTTAGTGCTGTCAAATTAGGTAAAATTAGGAAAATAAAACAACAATTAGGATAATTGACACCATTTAAAGCGAATTCCTTTTATGGGGTTCGTTCGGATTTTCTTCTCAGATCCTGGTTATTTTTACGAACTATAATTCGTTCTAAGTTTCATCCTGATCGGTTCAGTGGTTAGAGCGTGATTGAGCCACAAACATCCCAACATCCAAACTTTCGCATGTATGTATTAGTTACAGCATTTATACATATACTAGCTGATCCGACAGACGTTGTCCTGTCTTAACTATGAATATTTATAATTGTATACCAATTAGAATTCAATATTCATAGTTAATAAAAAAATATTTAAAAAAAATCTATGTCAAACGTCATATATAAGGTTACATTAAAAGAGTTTATATTGTCCAAAGCGATAAGGTTAGATTACAAATAATTTTATATGGTGGTTAAGTATTCTTGGTCGCGTGGAACTGGCACCTAGAGTCACCTAGCTTTAAGACGTTTCAAAGTGATCCTTGTGATTTTATTGAATAAATACCTTGACCTTGAATAAAGACTTTGACTTTGAGTTTTCTAACTTTCCGTGCAATTTTCTATTATTTTTCTTTCAAAAGAACCTTCTCCTGACACTAACAAACACAACAAAAAAAAGAATTAACGAAATCGGTCCAGCCGTTCACGCGTAATGGCGAAAGACCACCAAGGGAAATAGGGATTCTTTTTTATATATTAAAAAAAGATAGGATGTTTCTACGGGATGAATTCTCTATAAATGCTTATCAAATGTAAACATTCATTTTTATGAAAAATAAAGGTAATTAAGAAAGGAAGAACCAGTTATATTAAAAAAATACGATATTCTGGTGTAACGGCCAACCTAAAGGTTAATCGTAAATTTCCTATTACAAAGCTTAGCCTCACAAGTCACGCACGATATGCCCTACGATGCACTGCCCTGCGTCCATCAACTTAAAGCCGGCAACCACTCCTTCAAACCGAAACAGCAACGCTGCTTGAAGGCAGAAATAGGCGTGGTGACACACAAAGAGCTCTACTACTCTCCTACTTTTGGTCTTTACTTCTTTTGTTTAAAATGAGCCATAAAAGTCATAAAACTACATTTTATGACTTTTATGGCTCTCGTCCTGGGAAGTCTACCACCATGCCTATGCCTATTTCTGCCGCCAAGCAGCGTTGCTGTGTTTGTTTGAGGGGCACCTACCCAGACCAAGCACTGTAAACAGTTCTACTTAAATGTATAAATAGGGACTATGCCTCGTTTCTTAAATTAATATGTGAAAGTGTTTGCTCAGACGTCTGGGATTATTTTAAGATCGAATTTTTAATCAGTCTACCCGTAAGCTCAAGATTAAAAACCAATTTGATCGCAATCAGTCGGGATCTAACGCCTAAGATTTACATTTCGATTACACACAGAATACTCAAGTATTAAACTAGGAATAGTACATCCACGGATAAGCCCTTCAAAGAGCTCTTATACCAGACTGGATATTAGCTTTTTTTTTATACAACTAGCTAATGAAACAAGCAGTAAGTCACGTACGATAGGAACGTGCCTTACGATGCACTGCCCTGCGTCCATCAACTTGAGGCATACAGATGTTAAGCTCCATGTGCCTGTAATTACACCGGCAACCACACTCTTCAAACCGAAACACAGCGGCGGGCGGCAGAAAAAGGCATGGTGGTAGTACTTCCCCGGACGAGCCACACACAAAGAGCTCTACTACTCTTCAAATATATGTAGTTGATCTGTAAATTTACTAAGCACAAATATAATACTCAAATAAATAATACAATGTTCTACAGAAGTACCAGCCATAAAAATATATAATCATCTGCCAATAGATATAAAAGAAGTAAATGGAAACATATTTAAACGAGAACTAAAGAAATGGCTTATTACTAATGTTCATTAGAATTTTTGACAGCCTTCACAGCTCAGTTGGTAGTAGCTCTGCTTTCTGCGCCGTAGGCCGTGGGTTCGATCCCCACCGAGAACAAACATTTGTGTGATGAACATAGATGTTTGTTCTCTGTCTGGGTGTTATATAATATTACTAGCGGCCTGTCCCAGCTTCGCATGGGTGGTCATAAATTTTTTGAACATTTTAGGATAAACTTAGACCGTGGGTTCGAGCCTCGCATCTACTTATTTCATACATTTGCACGCGCTTCTCCTTGAGTGAGTGAAATCGCACCCCGCGCGTGAACCGTGGACCCGTAAACATTTTTAATTTCGTCATATCTTTTGAATGGAATGTCCGATTTGAAAAATTTAAGAAGTAATCTATAGGTATTGAAACCGTCTTAATTATGAAATGATTTATTTGGATAAGGATTAATACCAAGGTACAAATAAAGACCCTTTTCTAGCGGAGGCATTTCAATTATTTTTTTATAATAAAAGAACACTTATTGTGACATAACTATAATAGTTAGACATATGCTGTCGCGACATTTTTTGTAGATGATAACGTGTTCTACAAAATCGTAGTACATTATTTTGTTCTATCTTCAATAGTTTTCGCAGCGCACGCGATGTAAGGTTTTTTGTTTTCCACCTTGGGTTACATTATTGAAGTTTTAGTAAGGATCCCTGATTTTTTTGAAAATATAATATAGCCTATGTTACTCAGGGATAATGTAGCATTCTAATGGTGAAAGAATTTTTGAAATCGGACCAGTAGTTTTTGAGCCTATTCGTTACATACAAAAATACAAAAATACAAAAATACAAAGTTTACCTCTTTATAATATTAGTGTAGATAAGTATGTATTTACAAAAAAAAAGTATATAAGTAGTATATCAGCTATCTGTTTTCCATATCACAAGCTTTGGCTTAGTTTGGGGCGAGATAATGGTGTGTGGAATGTTCACCAATATTTATTTATATTTATTATTATTATTATCTAGAGTAGAGTAGTATAATACCCAGTTACCTACTTTGCGCTGTTATAAGTTAAACAGTTTTATGTAGGTATATTGAAAATGCCTACACAACAATTTGGTTAATTACTACAAATGCTATAGTTAGCATTATCATTACATAGGTACTTATAATAATACTAGCGGCCTGTCCCAGCTTCGCATGGGTTGTCATAAATTTTTTGAACATTTTAGGATAAACTTAGACCGTGGGTTCGAGCCTCGCGTCTACTTATTTCATACATTTGCACGCGCTTCTCCTTGAGTCAGTGAAATCGCACCCCGCGCGTGACCCGTGGACCCGTTAACATTTTTAATTTCGTCATATCTTTTGAATGGAATGTCCGATTTGAAAAATTTAAGAAGTAATGTATAGGTATTGAAACCGTCTTAATTATGAAATTATGAAATTTATTTGGATAAGGATTAATACCAAGGTACAAATAAAGACCCTTTTCTAGCGGAGGCATTTCAATTATTTTTTTATAATAAAAGAAAACTTATTGTGACATAACTATAATAGTTAGACCAAAATGTTAGTAGTTAGTTGATGACGTGTTCTACAAAATCGTAGTACATTATTTTGTTTTATCTTCAATAGTTTTCGCAGCGCACGCGATGTAAGGTTTTTGTTTTCCACCTTGGGTTACATTATTGAAGTTTTAGTAAGGATCCCTGATTTTTTTGAAAATATAATATAGCCTATGTTACTCAGGGATAATGTAGCATTCTAATGGTGAAAGAATTTTTGAAATCGGACCAGTAGTTTTTGAGCCTATTCGTTACATACAAACATACAAAAATACAAAAATACAAATGTTTCCTCTATTAGTGTAGATAATAACACCCAGACAGAGAACAAACATCTATGTTCATCACACAAATGATTGTTCTCGGTGGGGATCGAACCCACGGACTACAGCGCAGAAGGCAGAGCTACTACCAGCTGAGCTGTGAAGGCTGTCATTCAATTATTATATAATCAATTCTTTGCAATAGGTGGTCAAGGATGGCTATAGGAATATTATAAGCATTATTGTATGCCCGAAATGGGTAGACTGTTGGAACAAAATTACCTCTGTAAGGTCTTTTTACATATTTACACTTTGAAGTTATCGCGTTTTACCTCTGCTATTTTCCCATACTTCAATATGTGTTATGATCTCGAAAGTTTGAAAAATACTATCTACACAGTTTTGCAATAAATTATTCTTATTCTTATCTGGAGGTCAGCATCATTTAAATTCCAGTGCCAAGTCGCCAGCACTATTTTGAATACAAATTTTAGCAGGATCACAAATTAGAAACATTATTATAAACTGTAGCTCACTAAAGACAATGTGCACCGAGTACGAGTTGCACAAAGGGCCATGGAGCGAGCCATGCTCGGCATAACACTTCTAGACCGAGTACGCAACACTGAGATCCGGCGTCGTACGAAAATCTACGACGTCGGTGACAGAGCGATAAATCTCAAGTGGAGTTGGGCAGGACACCTTGCCAGACGCGGTGATGGCCGGTGGAGTAAAGCCTTGACTGAATGGTGGCCGAAATCGGGCCGACGAAATCTGGGCCGACCTAAGGCGCGATGGGTCGACGACATAGTAAAGGTCGCAGGAAACACCTGGACGAGAGACGCACAGGACAGAGGAGGCTGGCAGAAAATGAAGGAGGCCTTTACCCAGCAGTGGGTGATACCGGGCTGAGATGATGATGATGATTATAAACTGCAAAAAATTATATTATTTTAAGTTTTAATTTAAAATTACAAGAGAATACATTTTATTTCATTAATTTCTTTTTGAATTTTAATTTAATAATCTATCAAAATATTTATAGGACTTAGTACCTACACCAGGGGTGGTGAATCTTTTTCAATAAAAGTGCCATTTTTCAAGAAAAATATTATACGGCCGTAGACGTGTCCTCAGATAACTCAAATCAATACAATATAATAATTTTAATCATCACCTTCCTGCCCTTATCCCACGCTAAGTGGGGTCGGCACAACCGGTTTTCTTCTTCCACTCTCCTCTATCATACTTCATCTCAGTGCTCACACCTTTCTTACTCATATCATCTTTCACACAGTCCATCCATCTTTTCTTTGGCCTGCCTCTCCTTCTAAAACCATCCACATCCATTTCCAACACTCTTCTCGTAATATGACTTTCTTCCCTCCTCATGACATGCCCATACCACGCTAACCTATTGCTCCTCAACTTATCCATAACAATATAATAATTTTAATGATTATTATAATAATTTCAACATTAATGTCAATTCTAGTGGGGCACTGCCCATTAATTAGCCAAGTAGCCACTGACCGGATCGGGTGGTCGGGTGAAGTAGCGGATAGTTTGAACTAAAAATGCTTGAAAAGCTGTTTTGATGGCGTGGCGTGCCCAAAATATTGCGTCGGTTCGCCATCCCTGACCTACACCACTATAGACACGAAACTTCATTAGACTTCTAAAAATATCGCAAGTTCATTTTCCATTGATAAATTGTTTGGTTTCTTCAGTAATTTTTCTTAGAATAACATAGTTTCAGAATAATATTTTATTTATAAGAATTAAGTACATATTTAACTTTATCATTTCATTTTAGAAAATCTCGCACAAACAAGTAAAAATTATTAGGTACATAATTGACTTTTGTTTTAGAAAACCTCGCACAACCAAGTTTAGGAGATTGACAAAAGTTCAGTAAAATACGTTCTGATCCAATTAAGTTGTTTTTTGTACAACTAGCTGATGGAACAAGTAGATGGCCCACCTGATGTTAAGTGGTAACCATGACTAAAACAAAGCATTGCCTCGTACGATAGGAACGTGCCCTACGATGCAGTGCCCTGCGTCCATCAACTTGAGGCATACAGATGTTAAGCCTCATTTGCCTGTAATTACACCGGCAACCACACTCTTCAAACCGAAATACAGCAACGCTGCTTGGCGGCAGAAAAAGACTAGTAGAGCTCTTTGTGAAGGGCTTGTCCGGGGAAATACTACCACCACGCCTTTTTCTGAGGCTTAACATCTGTATGTCTCAAGTTCATGGACGCAGGGCAGTACATCGTAGGGCACGTTCCTATCGTGCGTGACTTACGTTACCACTTAACACCAGGCGGGCCATCTGCTTGTTCTATCAGATGTGTGTATATATGTATTTAAAAAAATGCGCTGATTTTCAGTATACAATACTTTCAACAAAGTAGGTAACTTTAACATTATTGGCTAACATATCGAAATTATTTTCTAGTTCGGCTCGTAGTGAATCTCAATGCTTTATATCCATTATTTATGTTTTTTTTCGCAGCAAGTACCTATTTAAAATTAAATAAAAAAATATCATAATGTTTGTTTTTATATTCCTTTGATTTTTTTTTCTCTTTAAATAATTTAATATTTTATCCGTATAAAATTCAAAGATTGAATAAATTATAAGGAACCAACCCACATATGAGCAGTTTTGCTACAAGGAACCAATGAGTTTTATAAAAAGAAAATACTGTATATATATCAATGTTTTTCTCCGAAATTATACTCGCATACATAGGAAACAGTATTTTGTACAATTTATTGTTAACAAACTTAGTTAAAAATAATCATCACGTTTTGAATACACAATTTATTCAAAAATTGCATTTTCTCAAACCTATCATTGTGTGGATTGGGACTTTTATCCATAACTACGTTCAATTGTGAGGAGAGTGCGAAAGTCGGCACTAAGCTCCGAAAAACACACATACGAAGCTGTATTTTTTAGCAAAATAAATGTCTGTCTATACTAAACTTCACTAAACTTCAATAATATATTATATTATTACATTGTAAAAGGATCATACAAAAGAACGGTAGGAACCAAGCCGTAAGTTTGTTGCCTGTTCTTCTAGGCTTTGGTCGCGTGGAACTGGCACCTAGTCACCTAGCTTTAAGACGTTTCAAAGTGATCCTTGTGATTTTATTGAATAAATACATTTTGACTTTGACTTTGACTTACTCTATAATTTACGCAGTATATGATGTAATTTCAGGAGGTGGCCCTCTTTGGTGAATTCACGATCCGAGAGACCCTCATCTACTTCGGGTGGATAGCCAACATGAAGACGAAGGAGGTGGAGGAGCGGATAGACTTCCTCATAGCTCTGCTGCAGATGCCCAATCCCACAAGGTTTGTGTAACTTCTTCTTAGTGTGCCTCTTAGAGAGCACACTAAGAAGAAGTGGTGGTTAGTGATAGCGGCCCCGCCTTCCGATCCTAAGGTCGTGGGTTCGAAACCGGTGGTGCACCAATGAGTTGTTCAAAAATGTATGTGCACAATGCCAGTACTCTCAAACGACGAAGGAAAACATCGTGTGGAAACCGGCATGTCGTAGAACCTAAAAGGAGCCTCTAAAGGCGCACTTAAAATCCTTTCACCACACTGTTTCGAAAGAAACAAGTGACACGACAAAAATAGTATAAAAAAGATGTATTTTCCATAGACAAGTTATTCTAGAAACGTCCCGTTTTCCACAGACAAGTGAAGAACCTATCCGGTGGGCAGCAGAGAAGGACCTCGCTGGCCGCTGCTCTCATCCATGAGCCGGAACTGCTCATCCTGGATGAGCCTACCGTGGGCGTGGACCCGGTGCTGAGACAAGGGTACGTTTACTCAAATAAATAATACAATGTTCTAAAGTACTAGCTATAAATATATAATCATCTGCCAACATATACAACGTGTTTATTAAGAGTTGTAGGGATCCGAAAGCAGGATATTCTACCGGTCATAACGAACAACTTTTGTTCTACGACTTTTAAAATTTCAAAGTTTTTCATTCATCAAATGCCTCTTAAACTTTTATCTAAAATGAATCTAAACGCATCATGAGGCAGCCCTATTTACAGCTGTTCTTTGACCTCTAGTTGTCAATTGTAGATAAAATAGGTAACAGAACTGCCACCAATTACCTAGTAATGTGCCTACCTAATAATGATGTTGCTGTTTTTAAAAATCTTGGTATGTAAAAGAAATATTTTCGCGACTGCAATCCCTAGTCACGGTAAACATTCTCTGAGATCTTTGGTACTAATACCTATTCAGTAACTAGGTACCTACGTGGCTACGTACTCAATATTTAATAGAATATTTATTTTTGTTTGATTACTAGATGTCGTAAAGCAATGTTTATGATATTCATAGTTCTTTAAATTGTAACATGTTACTTTACCACCATGGTTCATTGACACCACAAAATTATTCAACTGCAATTTTGGGAAGTGTCTAGTCTGTCCTATTTATTCTTTGACATACCTGTCTGTCATTGGTTGCATTTAAAAACGCATATCCAATCAGGACGGCCGACGGCCGCCGATCAGTGTTACCATTTGTGGCAGATTTCTGCCATTTGGCAGATTTTAAATATTTCAAGAAAAATCTTATTAGTTTGAATTTTTAATGAAATAATATTTATAATTTATTTATTTTTTACCGAACTGGAAACTTCTTATTCTTTTTTACCTTTATTGATTTGGTTTCTAAACAACTTCTATCTCGTTTTAGATAACTGCAAACCGTTACAAACGATCAAAAGATAGTAACTGAATGTAATGTAGGTATTTAATTTATTCCGTAGCCACGAAGGAGATGGTATGAAGTCATATTTTTGGTATTTTTATCGTCAAGCTTGGTAGATTTTGACAGATTTTTTGGCAGGTGTGTGGTAGAACCGCCACTTTTGAGATGGTCACCCTGTTTGTGTTTACATGCGTTGTTGTACATTGTTTTGTTGAGAAAATGTCATCAAACGTGATAAAATGGTGATTGTTATGTAAAAAGCCGTCGTCAGTCAGTGTGTGTATGAGCAGTGCCTACGAGGTAATGGTTTAGTGTGAAGTTTGAAGCCTGTGTCGTGCGAAATCTCGCAAACTTACCAAAATCCAGTTTTATCCAGTGTTATTATAGCCAGTAAATAATGACAAAATCCATAGGAACCAGTAAAAATATCGTGTCAGGGGATTGGCGGCGTACCTACCTACCTACCGAAAGGTAAGTATTTAAAATTATCTCGTAGGTTATCGTTGTTTTTTTCTTTCCTAGATAGAAGCGCGCGTGCGTGTGACCTTGACACGTACACAGAAAGGGCTGTTGCAAATTTCTGAGAAAATATTAATTTTACTTTTCTATGGGAATTTCGAAAACGATGTATCCAACCGTTGCACACGTCAAAGTATTTCAGTGCTTGGTCTAAATACACGCTCTTTGTTTTCCTACATAACTTCATCAACACGTTGTATAAAAGAAGTAATTAAAAAAAAAACCTACAAAAAAAATTGTTTAGTTAAATCCTTACTAATATTATAAACGAGAAAATTTGTAAGTATGGATGGATGGATTATTTTGTTAAAACTTGTATTTTATGAATAAAATATTTTGATTTTTTTTTTTTTGATTTTGATGGATGTTTGTTACTCTTTCACGTTAAAACTACTCAATGGATTTTAATGAAACTTTAGAATAATATAACTTATACATCAGAATAACACATAGGCTACTATTTATAAAGATATTGTGTGACTAATTCTGCGCAGACGAAGTCGCGGGCGCATGCTTGTAAAATATAAAAAAATAATTATATTATTTTATTAATTCAGACAATTTTGGTCCCTATTTTGTTGTAAGCTACATGCTAACTTATTTGCTGTTAGTATTTCTAAAAATAGGGTCAAATTAAGTAATGACACAAAATTTATACCTAGACGAAGTATTTTAAATCATAACTAAACCCTGAGAACACAAGGAACGGGAACTTTATTATAATTTTATTTATTTTAAGCCCCATATCAGATTCTAGGGTTTTAATTATATCTTTATTATCTATTGTTATTTGAATCTGTGTGCCCAATGGCAAATGCCCCCTCCAAACGCTCCCACTCCTCTCATTTTGAGTACCTCTTGTCCAGGTTTTCCCAGGAACGGGCACTAGATGAGATCAAATAGTAATTTAAATTATAGTAGACTAGATATCTTGAATGTCAAGCGATCGAGGTTGTCTACCGTGCCTGGGGGATTACATTCCTAAGCCTATTTCATCTTATTTACCTATGATTTGCCAATCACCAAAAGTTTGTATAATCCAATTACGCAGGCCAAACAAATCCCAGAGCAGTTTAGTTTGCTGAAATTAATGTCAGACCAACAAGGCCAACAGCCTACCGTTCCAAGTTTGCTGCGACCCATTTCTAGTTTTGAATAATGCATTTATAAGCCTACTTTGGACTTTGTCAACAAAATATGAGTTATTAACAGTAGATCCACTCTGTTTTTTTCATTAGGTCTTCGTTATGTGTTTTTTTATGTTAAATAAATATATTTTCTTAACTTTTTTTCTCATAACTGGGGGCACGGGTAGTGTCCCCGCCAAGACGAGGCAAGCTAAGCGAAGTGAAATAGTGTAATAGTGGCTATAATTTTTACTATGACTATGACGTTTTTGAAGTATTACACGGTTATTTATCGTGTTTTACCTTGATTATATTCTTTATTATTTTTATGAGTCTGCCCGCGACCACGGCTATTGCAACATAGCCGAAACGTCGGGAAAATAATAAAGATAAAACGCGATAAATACCCGTGTACTTCAATATGTGTTATGATCGAGTTTAAAAAATACTATTAAAACGTTTTTATACTACTTTTACCCAAGTATCAGAGTGTCGCTCCCCAAAGCCATAATTCGGCTCAAATTTGTTCATTTTGAGCCAGCTTGACGTGACATAGTCATTAATTGATCGAGTGAGCGAAGCGAACGAAGATCTTAGTTTCAACTTGGGCGATTTGGCATTTTATGTATGTATGTATGTATGTATGTATGTATGTATGTTTGTCTGGCGATAACTTTAGAACCGTTGATCCGATCTGCATGAAATTTGATAAGTCGATAGCTTGTACTTGAGAAATTTACTGGTAAGTATATGAGTAAAATCGGGTGAAGGGTTTTTGAGATATGGGGTTTTTTAAGAGGGCAAAAATAAAAAAAGTGACATAAAAAAATCAAGTTACATGTCATACGAAAGGGCTTTGTTTGGACATTCCAAAACAATTTTTACTTTTTTTCTGGGACGCTCGGTTTTTGAGATACAACAAAAAAGTTAAATTAAGATAACCAGCGACCCAAGAGCTCCCATCTCTAAGAGTTTCGTTGGCATCAAGGTTTTTCTACTGGTCGGCCAGTTACTTTGCTTTTTCTTATTTTTTTTTCTTGAAATAAATTAAGGAGGTACTCAGTTCTCATAAAATAGTGACAACGACCAGGTCTGATGATGGAGCCAAGGTCTGTTCAACGGAACTCTTCAATAAATAGGCCAATAGAGTTGAAACTTGGTTACCGTACTGAGTTAGTAGGCGGTAGTCAGAAAAAAGTCCAAGCATAATGTTTGGACTTGCCTTTGACTACCACCTACTCAAAGTTTTGGTGCGTTCGTCGGGTCGCATCACGAGATCTCCGTTCGGGGCGAACTACTAGTTATAAATAAGAAAATATAAAAATGTTGGCGGAAATATCACCCAACTCAAAATATCATCTAGCCCCGAAATAACCTTGACTCCAAAGCGTGGACTATAAGAACAAGAGGACCGATATAATAATTGACAGCCTTCACAGCTCAGTTGAACTTAGTTGAACAGGTCAGTTGGTAGTAGCTCTGCCTTCTGTGCCGGTGGCCGTGGGTTCTCGGTGGGGATCGAACCCACGGCCTACGGCGCAAAAGGCAGAGCTACTACCAACTGTGCTGTGAAAGCTGTCTATTATACTTTGGGTTTAGCGAAAGCAAAGATAGGGTTAGGTACACTTTATCCGTTCTGGACGTACAATAAAGAATAAAAAAGTTAGAAAAAAATAGAGTGGAATTTGTTTAAAAAAAACTGAACTACTTTGGAATTATATTTTAAAGTTAATCCCTACTTACTCACCTACTTTGAAATTATATTTTAAAGTAGGTAAATTGTTATGGTATATGCATATACAAGTAACAAATAGGAAGATACATAAAACTAGCAATTATAATTTTCTCAAAAGATTTTTGAATATATTTACAAATATTAATGACATAATGAAAGGTGATGGAGGCAAACGAGACATATTACACAGTAAATCTACTGCTTAGCTGTAAGATACCGCTGTGACCGCATGCAATCCTGCTAACTAACTTCGCTTGTTCCAGGATTTGGGACCATCTGGTGGAAATAACTAGAGGAGGGCGCACCACCGTTATAATTACTACGCACTACATCGACGAAACTAAACAGGCTACAACTGTGAGTATTATTATACCTATATTTTTATAGAGTAGTACATTTAGAGTTTCTCATCTTTCTTTCGTAGCAATATCTTCTATCTTTGAAACTAGTCAGTAGTAGAGCTCTTTGTGAAGGGCTCGTCCGGGGAAGTACTACCACCATTCCTATTTTTGCCGTTAAGCAGCATTGCTGTGTTTCGGTTAGAAGAGTGTGGTTGCCGGTGTAATTACAGGCACATGAGGCTTAACATCTGTATGCCTCAAGTTGATGGACGCAGGGCAGTGCATCGTAGGGCACGTTACTTTCGTGCGTGACTTACAAGGCAATGCTTTGTTATAGTTGAAGGTTACCACTTAACATCAGGTGGGCCAGCTGCTTGTTCCATCAGTTAGTAATATTAACTGCACTGCCCTGCGTCCATCAACTTGAGGCATACAGATGTTAAGCCTCATGTGCCTGTAATTACACCGGCAACCACACTCTTCAAACCAATACACAGCGTTGCTGCTTGGCGGTAGAAAAAGGCGGTGGTAGTACTTCCCCGGACGAGCCCTTCACATAGAGCTCTACTACTCTTAAACAATTCAAGACAATGGACTCTATAATCACTTAAAACGCGGACAACCGTCCGCGTTCTATAATTTATTCATCAAACCAATGTTTTTTCTCGCTGAGGATCGAACCCGCAACCTACAGCGCAAAAGGCAGAGCTACTTTCACAGTTGGTACGCAACTCATGTCTATAAAGGTTCAATTACCTCCCTTATTTTCTACTTAATGTTATTTATGTTAATATTAGCCTTCCAATAAGTTCATTCATGGATTTTATATTGATGTATTCAAATTGAGGTATTCAATAAACAAACATGTATTCAATATAGAAGCAAAGTAATATAACTGAAAAGGCGAATAAACTTCAATAAGTAAGCCGTAGTCTGACTTGAATATCAACGAAATTCAATTTAAAAATTTATACCCTGGACCTTTAAGCTATTTACAATTCTAATAATGTACTTATCCAAATATTTACGTGTTTGGTCATTTCAAACAGCGCCATCAAGCCCCAAACTAAGCAAAACTTGTGTCTTGATATCTACCGTGCCTGGGAATCAAAGTTGTCAAGCTATCTCTGTTCTCTGATTTAACACTTTCATAGTCGAGTGAGCCCACATTGGAGACGCAGTACGTACTTAGTCACACCTCCGTGTCCCCATGAAGACTCACGGTTTCACCACACACCGATATTTAATTTTATTTAGCGTGGACTCACGCCATTAGACAAAGTCCTTTACTGGACTTATGAGTGTTGAACATAATTAATTATCTATATAAAACCATTCAGTATTTTTTTCATTTTGAACTTTTTAGAATAGTAAAATTGTGTTTGATGCACTAATATAATGCTGGTTTCAAATAAATCATTTCGTATTCAAAACTGTTTCGATACCTATAGATTACTTCTTGAATTTTTCAAATCGGACATTCCATTCAAAAGATATTACGAAATTAAATATTTTAGTTCGCTTTAAAAATATTATTAACAAACGCGCGGGGCCACGGGGCGCGTTCTCAGTCACTCAGGGAGAAGGGCGTGCAAATGTATGAAATAAGTAGACGAAAGTCGAACCTACGATCTAAGTTTATGCTAAAATGTTCAAAAAATGTATATCCACCCATGCTAAGCTGGGACAGGCCGCTTAAAACAATAACAAGAGATCATACAAATTAAATCAGGCTACAAAACAAGAAATCATACCTACTAGGTACCTTAGCAGTGACCTCGTTGACATCCAGTGTAACACAAAATATCGTTTTGCGGAGAAGGATAGAAGATTATCTCCTTTTATTCTACTTGCTGTTTAGACAAGCAGATGAAGGTCTTGCGTTAAGTGGTAACCATTTCCTACAGCATAGTATTACCTCGTAGGTCAACGTAGACTATGACGCACTGCACTGCGTTAAATCTAACCTTGTATGTCAATCGCGTATATTTTGACATATTTAACCGCCCTTTAATCCTTTGTTAATCTGCCAGAGCATGGTGAACTCAGAGCTTAAGCTTACAGGAATATAAATTGGATAAAAATGACACAGCTTCAAAGAGTAGCTATACAATAACTACGTAAGACATAGCTTGGCGTGAGCATCTGTCAAGCCAACGTCAGTCTTTCCGCAAGCGTAATTGCAAGCAGAAAGTGGTTCTTGTCTAGATCCCCTGGACAAGTAGTCCATCTAGGAGCTGCTTGTGATCGTGGAATGATTTCACAAGATGCGATTGGGGTATTCTGCGATCTGTCCAAAGCTTTTGACTGTGTAAGTCATGCCACCTTAATATCTAAACTTAAACATTACGGCATCATAAACCAGGCAATTGGTCTTATACAGTCATATTTAACCAATAGAGTGCAAAAAGTTGATGTTGGCGGTGAGAGGTCGTCTGGGTCGGTCATTGATATAGGGGTACCTCAAGGTTCCATATTGGGTCCCTTTTTATTTCTAGTATATGTAAATGACCTTCCACCTTTTGTAAAGGATTTATGTGAAATAGTTCTATTTGCTGACGATACCTCTTTAATATTTAAAGTCGACAGATTGAAGACTAACTTCGATGACGTTAATGCATCTCTGTCGCAAGTACTTAACTGGTTTACTGTTAATAATCTTTTGCTCAATGCCGGGAAAACGAAATGCATTAAATTTACTTTGCCAAATGTGGTTCAGCGTCCAACCAATATTGAATTAAATGGAGAATCACTTACCCTTGTCAATTCTACTATTTTTTTAGGACTTAATATTGATGCAAAATTGCAGTGGGGTCCACATATCAAATCACTTGCTGGTAGACTGAGTTCGGCTGCATACGCAGTTCGCACAATAAGATGGCTTACAGATGAAGCTACAGCTAGGCTAGTATATTTTAGCTACTTTCATAGTGTAATGTCTTATGGTATATTGCTCTGGGGGAAAGCTGCTGATATACAAAGTATATTTGTACTTCAAAAACGGGCGATACGTGCCATTTATAAAATGAAACCACGCGAATCATTGAGGGAGCGATTTAAAGAAATTAATATTCTCACAGTAACTTCACAGTATATTTATGAAAATCTATTATACACTCATAAACACATAGATAGCTTTAAGAAAAAGAGTGATGCACATAACGTTAACACTAGAAATAAAAACAAATTATGTATTCCTAAATTTCGACTCCAAAAGGTAAATGGCTCGTTTATGGGGAACGGTATACGCTTCTATAATAAACTTCCAGAAAGTGCCACTGGGCTTCCTATTAGAAAATTTAAAGCATACATTAAGAATAATCTAATAAGTAAAGCTTATTATACTTTAGATAGCTATATTGATGATAAAAGTGCGTGGCCCGATGTCCCGGTCGCTCTGCCCATCGGCAGCTAACATGTCTGCAATGTCTGTACTGTACCTACTATTGTGTGTTTTATTTTTCTCTGATTTAATAGATTGTATTTAATTTTATGCATTAGGTATTATTAGTTTGAAGCGTAGCTGTCTTATAAATTTGATTATGTTTAACTTTTTCTGTATGCCTACGCCTCACTTAACTTCAATAATATATTATATTACATTGTAAAAGGATCATACAAAAGAACGGTAGGAACCAAGCCGTAAGTTTGTTGCCTGTTCTTCTAGGCTTTGGTCGCGTGGAACTGGCACCTAGAGTCACCTAGCTTTAAGACGTTTCAAAGTGATCCTTGTGATTTTATTGAATAAATACCTATTGACTTTGACTTTGACTTTGACTTTCATATCTCTTATTTCCAGATAGGATTAATGAGAGGTGGAAGGTTCTTGGCTGAGGAGTCTCCAAGCGATCTCCTCCGGCGATACCACGTGGCGAGTCTGGAAGACGTGTTCCTGAAGCTGTCTGTCATGCAGAACCTGGGCAAAAGGAGGAGGTCCAGCATCCTCGCTGATGTGGTTGAGAAGGTGGAACTACCAGCTATACCTGTAAGTTTTTTTGGATGATGCAGCGATATAAATTAAAGCTTGGTGTTAACTATTGGAAATATATTTTAGATCCTAGGGTACCCCAAGATTCTGCTGCCTCAGTTAGCCACAAGTGGATAACTAATTTATTTTAGAACCCTTTTTATCTATAAATAACATTAGTTCTCACGTCTTCTATCTACTAATTTCTTAATCCTATCTTCGAAACGGTTTTCAAATATATCGCCCCAAAGTTCACTTGGAAGATATTTTGTCTCGAATTACCACTGTCTAGATGTTATGAAACATAATTCATAAATCATCTGCTTGAATAAGTCCACTGACATAGGCTACTCCCATGTTTGGGAGGGAGGGGGGTGGTCATAGCCACCTGGACGCTGGACAGTCAGATTAGTGTTCTCCTGGTGCGTTCTCCTTAGTTACCTTTTACTACGGGTTTTATATTATGCTGGGGCCACCATGATCACTCCACAAGCACTACATCTCAATTATTTGCCCACAGAACCCCAACGCCATAGACCTAGAAGAGGCAGAAATCGGCGAGATCTCTGGCGAGTTCGGCGACAATGTTTCCATGAGCAGCAAAGGCCGCGTGGTGGTGACCCCTACCATCACATTGCCAGTTGACTCTCTGCCCCCAGAAGAGAGGACCAAGAGGACTTTTAAGGAAATGTTCATGCCCATGAAATGGCACCACATGAAGGCTCTGATTTGGAAGAACTTCCTCAGTCTGTTTAGGAACTTTGGGTGAGTTCGATGTATCCTTGATTTCTTCCACTTTCTGAGTCTAAATAAAACCTCAGTACAAATCCTACTATGTTTTTTTCTAGAGATTACAGTATGAAGCGCGTTTTTGGTGCTTTTAGTATTGTAGTTGTCCATTGGCTAAGGAAACTAAGCCACTGTCCGTCAGATGAGAATTCTTCTGTGAATCAAAACATCAGCAGTTTTAAGAAGTTCGCTGCTGGACATACAAGGCCTATGATTAATTGAATAAATATCTTGAGAGTGGCGAAGAACTGAGAAAACTGCATAATTACCATCAAGAAACAGTGTTTTTTTTTCGTAGTTCCACTAGTTCAAGGAACTGGTATACAAGATGTTCCAATACTTGTATTTAAAAACTTCAGGTTCGCGTTCACAGTGTTGGTTCCTTAGAAAAAGTTATTCATATTGATGATGGGTACTTTAGCCCCCTGAAGTTTTAAACACAAGTATTGGAACACCTAGTATATTACCATGGTGTTTTTTTTTATACAACTAGTTGATGGAACAAGCAGATAGCCCACCAGATGTTAAGTGGTAACCATCACCTATAACAAAGCTTTGCCTCGTAAGTCACGCACGATAGGAACGTGGCCTACGATGCACTGCCCTGCGTCCATCAACCTGAGGCATACAGATGTTAAGCCTCGTGTGCCTGTAATTACACCGGCAACCACACTCTTCAAGCCGAAACACAGCGTTGCTGCTTGGCGGCAGAAAAAGGCGTGGTGGTAGTACTTCCAAAGAGCTCTACTACTCTTAAAATATAACTTAATTTGAATTACTAACTTTGTACTTACTTTCTTCCCAGCGTTCTCGCCTTCATCCTCGGTCTCCCTCTAACCCAAATGATACTCTTCTGCCTCGCCATCGGCCACTACCCCGAGGGTCTGCCAATCGCCGTCGTGAACTACGAAACCAACGATACCAATCCTCTCTGCGCGTACGACAGGAACTGGTGTCCGCAGAACCCTGAGACCTATGACTGGAACCTGACGCTGTTCAGCTGCAGATATCTGGACTTCTTGTCGAAACGGCAAAGCAACTTGGTAAATACATTTGTTAATTTTTTTGACCTATTCCTTTCTAATACCAAAATGGTATTCCTTACCGGCGTCCGTTTTTCCGAATGCCTATAATTTAGATGTTTTCAAGAGACGAGTGATTTCCTTACGATTTCCTTATTAAGTATACTTAAGGAAATCGCAAATATATTTTATAGTATCCTAAAAGTTAATATCCGAGTGGAATTTAAACCAAATGTTTAGATTAGTACTTACTTATTAGGATAAGTAGGTACTAATCTCAACATTTGGTTACAATAGGATGTATAATAATAAAACTACTCACATATACCATCGCGTTAGGGTAAAAAAACCTGTTATGATGTGATACTGTCTTAAAAATAAATAAATAAATAAACTCTCGACCTTCCTCTTGATACGGGATTTTTTTAGTATAATACGGGACCATATCATAATTTTGTTGGGTATTAGAACTCTTTCATTTTATGCTAGCCTCCTCTCAATTTTTTCCAAGTGTGAGTCACGCGCGCTAGTTCATTGCTGTCAACCAAATAACCCATTATTGGGTATAAAAACTCCTTTATTTTATTTTAGTTAAGAATAGTAGAGCTGTGAAGGGCTCGTCCGGGGAAGTACTACCACCATGCCTTTTTCTGCCGCCAAGCAGCAACGCTGTGTTTCGGTTTCAAGAGTGTGGTTGCCGGTTTAATTACAGGCACATGAGGCTTAACATCTGTATGCCTCAAGTTGATGGACGCGGGGCAGTGCATCGTAGGGCACGTTCCTATTGAGCGTGTCTTACGAGGCAATGCTTTATTATAGGTGATGGTTACCTCTTAACATCAGGTGGGTCATCTGCTTGTTGTACTTATATAAAAAAACAAAGTGGCAATAATCGCCTGTAACAAAACATTACCTCGCAAGCCTAAGAACGTGCCCTACGGTGCACTTTTACTCTCATAATACGATTAGACGAAAAATCTCTTATTTATTTTGCGGTGAATATTTGCAAACTCATATCTGACAAACAACGATCTAATACAAGAACAATGCGTTATTATCTGAAAATGTAATTACAGTGTGTGGGTGTGTCGCGAAAACTCATTAATCACGAACAAATCCCACCGAACATCCGTGGTTACACACACACATGATTGCTTCAACCGGGTACATACTAAGTGTTACTTTACATATTCTTTTATGTAGTAGGCGTACTACAGCTCAAAGGCCTCTGCGATGCTCCGATAATGGAGCATCGCAGAGGATAAAATATAGCAGGCACTGAATGATAAAAAAGTGGAATTCGACGCTAAATAAATCTTCTGCAATCGTAGAATAAATTGACGGTAGAAAAAGGCATGTTAGTAGTACTTCCCCGTACGAGCCCTTCACAAAGAGCTCTACTACTTTTTAAGTTTTAGGGTTCTGTACCCAAAGAGTAAAACGGGACCCTATTACTAAGACTCCGCTTTCCGTCTGCCTGTCCGTCTGTCACCAGGCTGTATCTCATGAACCGTGATAGTTAGACAGTTGAAATTTTCGCAGATAATGTATTTCTGTTGCCGCTATAACAAAAAATACTAAAAAACAGAATTAAATTAATATTTAAGGGGGCTCCCATACAACAAACGTGATTTTTTTTGCTAGTTTTCGCTCGATATTGATAACGGCAACTGGTAGAGGCTTGAGTTAAAAATTCACTTTAAATTACGTTACGTTAAATAAATATGTACTCCTTCGTGCGCGAGTCCGACTCGCACTTGGCTGGATTTTTTAAAGTTTTTTGACAATACAATTTTATGTGTTTGTTTTCGTTCGTTTGGTCTGTTCCAACATAATGTCTGACCTAGGCTCAGCTAAGCACGTTTATCTATCTCGACACGATCTATTCTATCTAATTCCTGTCTCTCGTTTTTTTTTCTTTAACTCTCTTCTCTTGTCGTGTTACTAGTTTCTTTCAAAACAGTGTGGTGAAAGGATTTTTAAGTGCGCCTCAAGAGGCTCCTTTCGAGCACTTGACCTAATCTTTATCTTCTATGTATATAAAAATCAATTGCTGTTCGTTTGTCTCGCTAAAACTCGAGAAGGGCTGGGCCGATTTAGCTGATTTTGGAATGTTTGTCGTAGTCCAGGGAAGGTTTAAACGGTGAGAAAATATGGACAAATTGCGAGGAAGATAGTAAAAACAACAATTTCATTTTCCCATATAAACTGTTCTACCTAAAGCGAAGCGAGAGTTTTAATGTCGTTAGGATAGTACACCGGTACCCCAAGTATGAGATTTGCTTACGATATTTCGTTTTACGTTTTTGTTCCGTGTTCATTGCGAGTTTTGTATGAAGACGCGATATTGATACCGATACGGAACTTTACAAAACCCGCAATGAGCACGCAGCGAAAACGATTCGTTTTTGTTCCGTGTTCATTGCGGGTTCCGTATCGGTATCTCTATCGCGTCTTCATACAAAACTCGCAATGAACACGGAACAAAAACGTAAAACGAAAAACGAAATATCGTAAGCAAATCTCATACTTGGGGTACTGGTCATCTAGTCTTTCAATACAAAATAATATTATTAGACCGTATAGTATACAAGGTGTTCCTTTAATTGTGTATATAAACTTCAGGGGGCTAAAGTACCCATCAATATGAATAATTTTTTCTAAGGTACCAACACTGTAAAAGCGAAAAAAAAAACAGCTGTTTCATAGAAAAGTTCAATACCTACCTGGTTAAAATGTATGAAACAGCTCTTTTTTTTTTTCGCGTTCACAGTGTTGGCTCCTTAGGAAAAGTTATTCATATTGATGGGTACTTTAGCCCCCTGAAGTTTATATACACAATTAAAGGAACACCGTATAATATAACTAGCTGATACCCGCGAATAATTATTTAATTAGTCCTAAAACATGTTTCAATGTCGATTTAGGTAATCTGTAAAGGCATTGTTAAACAAATAAATAAAATAGAAATAAAACATCGTCTGCCCATCTCGCAAGGGATAAGCGATCGCAAGATATAAAAAAAATCTAATACAATAAATTCAGTACCTACAACAGAATCTGACAGCAGCTACGTGACCAAAATAGTACATTCCAATCTAAATATATACCTACATTTGCCTTATTGACTGACTGTCTGAACGTAGGGTAAAATTGCTATCCAAAAACCAGTGATGCTATTAAACAATGCTAGTAAACAACATTCAACCAAGTGACCGCGGAATCCGCAGTAAGCCTTTTGTCATTTTAAAAACCAGCCAAGTGCGAGTCGAACTCGCGCACGAAGGGTTCCGTACCATTATTTATAAAAACGTATTAAATATTAAATAGATATAAATATTAATAAAGATATGCTTCTCACTATGCTTTTCAGTATTCGTGTTTTTATTTGTTCTTGATTCGGCTTTATTGGGTAGAAGTCCGAATAATCTGAAAAACACCGTAGAGTCGTACAGAGTCACTAAATATCGTCGAATTTGGGAAAATAGAATAGAGTAGTAGAGCCACTCCTTGTGAATGTGAAAGTACTACCACCACGCCGTTTTCTGCCGCCAAGCAGCGTTGCTGTGTTTCGGTTTGTAGAGTGTGGTTGCCGGTGTAAATACAGGCACATGAGGCGTTACATCTGTATGCCTCAAGTTGTTGGACGCAGGGCAGTGCATCGTAGGGCACATTCCTATTGAGCGTGTCTTACGAGGCAATGCTTTGTTATAGGTGATGGTTACCAATTAACATCAGGTGGGCCATGTGCTTGTTCAATCAGTTAGTTGTATAAAAAAAATAATACGAATATGAGAACACGAACACGTAAGTGAAGTGCTACCATAAAGATCACGTAAGTGAAACCGCTGGCAATCATATAGTCTATTAATTATTTCATCTCCCTTCCTTATTCTTTGTTTATTGACATGTTTATGATAAGATTAGTTTGAGTTATATGGTTATTGACGCTCAAGCGAAATGGGCCCTAGAGATGATTCATATGCTATTAAATAAGGTCGACTTTCGCTTATTAGGTTAGCGTGACTTTGAGAACTAAGATTGACATTGCACGTACAGTAAATGACTGAAAATTTCATGGAGGTAATAATATATACTTACCGCCGGTTTCTGAAAGCCCGATCAAAACTAATCGCATGTCAAGTCACTTGCTATCTCTATCTAATTCGATGTAATAGCTGAAATGGCGAGTGACTTGACAGCCGATTAGTTTTGATCGAGCTTTCAGAAACCGGCGGTAAGTCTAAGGAAAATTAAATTAAGGGATTGTCAAAAATTTAAGAAAAAATAGAAATTATCACGGCGGCGCCGGGCAGCTGAGTTAGGAGCTTTTTGGCTCATGAAATTACTGGTCGGCATTCATAATATGGATTTACCCAAGATTTACCCACTATCAATTTACCTACCTACTTTATTTCCATTTCTTCTTCCTGTTTTTTTTTCTTATTAAGTCATGCTGTACCCGTGTTTGTGTCTCAAATAAAAAAAAAATATTTTCTATTTTTACACACGTTTTAGTTTTGTTTTGCGATTTGGCTATTATTTGTTTTTGGCTCGTTTTATTATTTTGTATCGATGCTAAGGTGTGTCGCAATTGCTGCATTTTATCGCACACTGCACTTGCCACTTGAACTAGTTGATGGACGCAGAGCGGTGCATCGTAGGGCACGTTCCTATCGTGATTCACTTGTGAGGCAATCTTTTATTTGCAAATGTTCAATACCTACCTGGCTAAAATATATGAAACAGCTGTTTTTTTTTCGCGATCACAGTGTTGGTTCTTTAGAAAAAGTTATTCATATTGATGGGTACTTTAGCCCCCTGAAGTTTTCAGCAGTGGTATTTTAACACTCTGTATAAATTGGGTCATCTGCTTGTTCCATTAGTATTAGTAGGATTGTATTGTTCAATCTTATTGTTGTCGTGTCCCTTATTTTTTTCGAAACAGAGTGGTGAAAGGATTTTAAATGCTCCTCAAAGAGGCTCCTTTCGAGCACTTGACACATGTTTTAGAGCTTTTTTAGATTCTACGTCATACCGGTTTCCTCACGATATTTTCCTTCACGGATTAGGAGTACTGGCACTGTGCACATACATTTTTAAACAGAAAAACTCATTGGGGCACGACCTGTTTTGAACCAACGACCTTTACATCGGAAGGCTGCCACTCGACCACCAATGCTGTTGTTCAATGTTCATGTTCTAACATTCCTTACCTCCTCCATTCGAATGTTAGAACATGAACGTGTGTTTGTGTTTTTTTTAGCAAATAAATGTCTGTCTATGTCTATGTCTAACATTGAACAACAGCATTGGTGGTCGAGTGGCAGCCTTCCGATGTAAAGGTCGTTGATTCCTCCTCTTAAGGTGGTCTTAAGTCCTCTTAAGACCACATTAAGCCTCACCAGATGTATTATTCAGCCTGCTTTTAATCGAAACACAGCAACACTGCATGGCATAGTAGTACTTCCCCGAACGAGCCCTTTACAAAGAGCTCTACTACCTTCGTATAACATGCCCATACCACGCTAACTTAAACTGTATTTAATTTTAAACAAATTCAATATTCCCTTCCAGGTGTACTACCCCGACAAACAGCAAGCGATGGACGACGCAGTGCACGGCAAAGCGCGTGCTGTGCTCGTCTTCCCTCACAACTACTCCATCTGCCTGCAGGACAGGATCACGGACCCTCGGCGGGCTGACTTCTACACCGTCAAGAACTCTGACATGGAGGCGCATATGGATGATACTGGTAAGCTTGAACATTATATACTTGAGTATTAGGTATATTACATTGTAACAAGGATCATACAAAAGAACGGTAGGAACCAAGCCGTAAGTTTGTTGCCTGTTCTTCTAGGCTTTGGTCGCGTGGAATCTAGAGTCACCTAGCTTTAAGACGTTTCAAAGTGATCCTTGTGATTTTATTGAATAAATACCTTTTGAATTTGACTTGAAGGCTTTGCTTGTTTCTAGAAATATTTACGGCATTTTCATATAATCTTATTAAGTAAGGGTTAAGAAGTTACGTTTCAAAATGTTCTCAATACAATAACAATATCCAATTTATGTATTCTATTGAATCCGTAAAGCTCATCGGATTTCGAGCCTATTTGTGATGCGAGCGACCCTTGGGTTCTTTAAGCATTTTGTGAAATTCCATGGACCCTAAGTGGCTAAGCTACTATCGTTATATGACTGCTGAAAATACATCGGAAATGTTGAAATTACGAAATTTCTGAGAAGTAAATATTTTTTTCTTAATTTGCAAAGAAATAAGACGCGCAAAAAGATAACGAAGGAAGCTGATGGTATTTTATTACAGTAATAATCAAAACTTATCAAAATCTTTTAAAAGATAAACAATTGATAGTTAAATCAGTGATTGGCTTTATTTTAGGAATATATAAAATGTAATTTCTTTCAAAGCTTTATGACTACCCCCTTTCGACATCTTCAAAGAATCTTAAGTTAGTAGTTCTGAGGGGATATCTACCGTGCCTGGGGATCAAAGTCGTGAAGCAGTTTCAGTTTTTTTTAATGATAAAAGTAAGTCGTGAAGCTCATTTGTTTTTTCTTTCTGTTTTATGTAAAAAATACCGGTTAAAGAAATTTTCAAATTAATTAAAGAATTCTTGTGTTCTAGATTTAACTTCTAATAATGTTTTCAAACTAGTAAATTCCAAACGGTGACGGATAACATCGTAAGGAAACCGATCCAATCTCATGAATACTGATACAACTCAAGGATTCAAAGCCCGATACCTATTTATAAGAAAACGTACAACTTTTCTAAATGTACGAAACGACAATTTCGTATTTAAATTCAAGTGCCGATGTTAGAATTGCTTAAAAAGATTTAACGCCTGCAATTTGCATGAAAATTAGATTTCCGACAATGAAATGATTGAGTTTCCCTTAATTTTTCTGAATTTCATCGGAAATACGTTGGAAGTGCTTTGAAATGAGACGGATGTCGGCCAAAAAGTGGATTATTAATGGTTGTGTTAGAAAAAATGCTATAATATTCAACTGTGTATGGACGCCAGTAAAATAAAAGTTGACAGCCTTCACAAATCAGTTGGTATTAGCTCTGCCTTCTGCGCCTAGGCCGTGGGTTCGATCCCCACCGAGAGCAAACATTTGTGTGATGAACATAGATGTTTATTTCTGTCTGGGTGTTATTATATAATAATATTATAAATAGGTATGTGTTTACAAAAAAAATTATACATGTAATAATCAACTATCTGGTTCCCATATACAAGCATTGGCTTAGTTTGAGACTAGATAGTGCGATGCGGAAAGTCCACCAATATTTATTTATTTATCTAGCTTTACTCAACCGACAGCTATCACAGCTCAGTTGGTAGATCTGTCTTCCGCGCTGCAGGCCGTGGGTTCGACCCCCACCAAACATTTGTGTGATGAACATAGATGTTTGTTCTCTGGCGGGGTGTTATTATGTATTATAAAAAAAAGTATATAAGTATTATATCACCTATGTTATTTTCATATTACAAGCTTTGGTTAGTTTGAGATAGATAGTGTGGAAGTATACCAGTTTAAAAAAAACTGAGTAATACTCAAAATAATGGAAACTTTCGCATCACTCACTCGATCAACAATACGTAGAAGAAGGTATGATGCTATCCTAGAAACGTAAAGAAAATAAAAAAACGCATTAAAAGTACTATGTGTCTACGCAATATGCATGTGAATAGCTTTGAGCGAGTTCTCAACGCTGGTTTTCAGCACAAAGAGATATATTAATCTCAATATACAAGGTGTTCCAATACTTGTACTTCAAACTTCGGGGGGACCCATCAATATGAATAACTTTTTCTAAGGAACCAACACTGTGAACGCGAAAAAAAAAACAGCTGTTTCATACATTTTAGCCAGGTAGGTATTGAACTTTTGAATGAAATAGCTGTTGTTTTTTCGCGTTCTCAGTGTTGGTTTCTTAGAAAAAGTTATTCATATTGATGGGTAGTTTAGCCCCCTTAAGTTATAAAAACAACAAACCGAAACACAGCGTTGCTGCTTGGCGGCAGAAAAAGGCGTGGTAGTACTTCCCCGGACGAGCCCTTCACAAAGAGCTCTACTACTCTTAAGGGGCTGACAGCCATCAAACAACTTCTCGCTCGCACGTTTCGACATGTTGAAAGATATAAAATCACTAAACTCATTTTCGAAAAATCGCAATCAACCATTTTTTGTGCAATCATATTGCACACAGTTAAGTAAAAATTTCGTTTTGATCGATACATGTTTTCCTACTCAAAAGTTTGCTTTACTAGTTTTCGTACATAAGCAAACTTTTAAGTAGGAAAACTAGTACCGATCAAAATGAAATTTTTACTATACTGTGTGCAATGTGATTGCACACAAAATGGTTGATTGCGATTTTTCGAAAATGAGTTTAGTGATTTTATATCTTTTTAGATGTCGAAACGTGCGAGCGAGAGCCACATTAGCTCTTGTCTTCGCCTTAAAAATAAAATTGTAGGCACGGTTTTACTTTAATATATCTTGGTTTATTATTTCCGTTTTAATCTGTGAGCCCAGCTGAACACATCCACGAAATATGAAGCACTATTTTGAATAACAGCCTGTATGTGTGATGTATTCGGCTAATGTGGTTGCTAAATGTCACGAACGCCTTCCAATTTCCTCTGGCGCCATTGTAAGTTCAATGCGCACGTATCTTACGTTCACAAAGGTTCGTTATAGTGTTCGTGGCTCGTTATATGCCTCTCTTTCGTTCTTGTAGAGCCAGTGTGTTGAAAGTCAAAAGGTATTTATTCAATTTTATCACAAGGATGTATGTCGTAACGCGAAATATACTGGAAGAGAGCAGCGTTGGGTTAGTGGGAGTGGCCTGATCGGATGGTTGTGGGTTCGAATCCAGTCGTGGAATGGATTTTATTCCCTTCGAAAAATGGAAGCGCGCAATGCCAGTGCTCTCAATCGGTGAAGGAAATCATCGTGAAGAAACCAGTTAGTATTTTAATGAAATACCGACTTCAGCAAAATGTGGGTATGTGCCAAATGTAATATTAGGACGTACCTTTGACTACCCCCCTTGGACATCTTCAAAGAATCTTAATCTTAGTACCTGGTACTACGAGATCTGAGGGAATATCTACCGTGCCTGGGAATCACAGTCGCGAAGATGTTTCAGTCGAAATAAACAAGCGTAAGCAGACAAAGCCGCAGTAAGCAGGTAGTCCAGCTAAGCCAGCTAAACTTAATTAAAATTAAAAGTCCGATAAAGTTAAACCACCTTCTAAGCTTAAAGAACTTTTTCACGAGATGTCGTTAAACGTTACTTTCTACGAGTGGCTCTCAAACTTTGAGTGGGCACTTTTTATGGGTGCCTCTGATTTGAGTACCACTCAGACTCAGTCCTAAAAATATACCTGTAAAAATGCGGTCGAAACGAAAAAATGGTTTAACGATTTCTTCATAAATTTACCTCTAGCTACAGTGCCGAGTTTTTTGTCATACCTGAAAAACCAGAACATGATTTTATAGCTTTATTTATTTGGTCGTACGAAGAAGTAACATTATTGGTAAATATATTTTCTTTTCTCTTATTATCATTCTTTGCGCGGTCGCGCATGCTTATTTATTATATTTAACTTATTCCTGTCTTATTTTAGGGATTAAGTAATGTAGTACGCTGTTCCGCTACGCTGCATCGAAGTGCTGGAATAATATTCCTCCGACAAGGAACCTGCAAAATTCACATGAGTTTAAAAACTAACTAAAATGTTTTATGATTGAAAGTCATAAGAAACAGGAAAGCTACAAAAACGATATAAGCATTATACAACGTGTAACATAATACCCCTATAATCCCGGAAGCAGGGTATTCTACAGGTCATGAAGAACAACTTTGGTTCCAAGACTTTTGAAATTTAGAAGTTTTGCATTCATAAAATGCCTCTGAAACTTTCCTCTGAATCTCTAAAATGAAACTAACACAACATGTCGCAGCCCTATTTACAGCTATATTTTTACCTTTAATTGTGAACTGTAGATAAAATAGGTACCAGAGCTGCCACCAATTAGAAAAGTAAACGCAAGTAGCGTATGTACCAAGGTCACGTACATATTATCAGTGTTGTTGCAAATTTTGGAGACAATATTTATTTTACAAATGTATGGGAACTGAACGAAGTATTCAAACTTAGCACACGTCAAAGTTTTCCAGTGCTTGGTCTGATCACAAAACTAAAAAAACCTAAATAATAATAAAGTAGCCAAGCTTGCCTTCGGATCTTATTTGAACTTCAATATTTAAGAGAAATAACGACCTAATTCTCTCGTAACAAACTTTGGTTCCAGAACGTACAATTTAAAACGTCGACACTGTCATAAGAAATCAAACTTTAAATCCAGGTAGTGAAGGATCAATTTCCTTTGCATATCAACTTGATTCAGGTTGCATATTTTCGAGAACAATGAAATAGTCAGTCTCTAGCTAGGACATAATTCCCTGCTGAATATTTGGGAACCAATGTCCTTAGCCAATCAAGTAACATCATAGTTAAATACCCTAGTGATTAAAACTCATTTGTTGTGCCATTAGGGGTAAATGTCAGGGGATGAAATTAGAGGTAATACTTTGTTTACTTTGTAAAGGGTCAGTGGGAAAAACAATATTGTTTAGATAAGGGTGGTTTTATTACGACACTCGGGTTCACAGACTTTTGACTCCAGACTTTGATCGGGAGAAATGGCGCTAGATTCCCTTAGACGTTTTAAAGTGATCCTTGTAATTCAACTGAATGAAAAAAACCGGCCAAGTGCGAGTCAGACTCGCGCACGAAGGGTTCCGTCCGTATCAATAAAAACGGCAAAAAAATCACGTTTGTTGTATGTTAAATATTTATTTTATTCTGTTTTTTAGTATTTGTTATTATATTATATACTATTATAGCGGCTACATCTGTGAAAATTCAACTGTCTAACTATCATGAATCATGAGATACAGCCTGGTGACAGACATACGGAGTCTTAGTAATAGGGTCCCGTTTTACCCTTTGGGTACGGAACCCTAAAAACTGACAGCTTCACGACTTTGATCCCCAGGCACGGTAGATGTCCCCTCAGAACTCTTAGTACCAAGTACCAACCTGAGATCTTTGAGAATGTCTAAGGGGATAGTCAGAAGCACGTTGCATAATTATGTACACAATACACATACCTATACATTTTGTAGTAGTTGGTATTCCATACGTGACAGGTTGCAAGCTCATCGCCGCTGCTAGAATACAGATTAACAATTCTGGCAGACCACGTATTTACCTCTTTTGTTTTTACAAAGTGGTAATTAAGAAGGTAGTCAGAGGCTTAATAAAATTACAAATTACAACACCATATTTCTTTGTCCTCAGATAAGCAAGTAGAATGGATGTTGCAGAAAGACTTGGGGCTGGCGTTCATGGAGTCGACTGAGCAGCTCGCTGAAGTCTGCGACCTGCCGAAAAGAATCATGTCTATTCCAGTACACGTAAGTTCATTTTAATATCTTCATTTATATCAATTGTCTAAAGATGGCTTTGTTTGATTACGTTCAGCAGCTGGCTGATCACGTAACTTTGTTGCAATCAGTTTCAATCAGTTTCTGTTTGTAATAAGTAAATATGGCTATGCGGTTACATATTAGCTGCAGTTGCTAACAAAGCTAGATTACAACTGGTGTTTCTATTGATGGATAATCGCAAAACTTTCATATTGTTTTATATACTTATTGGTTTCATATAGAAACTGATTGCAACAAAGTTACGTTATCACCCTGCTGCTGGCCACAATCTTTAATATAGGTTTACGAACCTACATCAGGCAAATTTGTGACAACAACTTCAACTGCAGTCTTTCACAATACAATAGTTGTTGTCACAAATTCGGTTACTGTATTGTGAAAGAACAATAAACAACTTTTATTGCGGCAAACAAGTTTGCGATTCTAATCAGAATCGCACTTCTTTTTTTGCGAGACAAACCTGTTGGGCCATTTGTTTGTTCCATCCGGATAAAATAATCTAATACCGCGTTTACACTCAGCTCATATCCGTGGAAATGTGCAGGGTCATGGGCCATGCGAGAATGTAAACTGGCCACTTCCATGTCCGCTCGCGTTGCCGCTCGCGTTGACGCCCGCGCTCCCTAAGTGTCCGGGCTAAATGTGAACACACGTTGCTGGCAACGCTGCCGCGGACGTAATGGCCGGCTACATTTTCGTCCACGCGAATGGCCGCGCGAATGTCTAAGTGTTCCCGCACACGGGCCTCCAGCCACAACCACAAAACGCCGCCACTGGCATATTTCCTGTAGTTTTCATACATTTTATATGGACTTGCCGCACACGGTTGACGCCGGTAGCCGCTACACGCTACAAATCGTCGCTGCTCGCTTCGTATGAAAACTACAGGAAATACGCCAGTGGCGGCGTTTTGTAGTTGTGGCCGGAGGCCCGTGTGCGGGAACCCTAAATGTAAACGCGGTATAATTATTGTTCCGGGTCTTGGTGGTGTAGTGCTATTGAGTTTTTTGCGGCAAAAATGTCACTGCGACCTACTATTGTGATCGCCATTTGTTTTGGGTCGCCCCTAGAGGGCGTTTATAGTTCACTACTAAACCCTGTATTCAGCATGGGAACTAAAGGTATACCTACTTTGTTACCATAACTTTCATCATCATTATAATCTTCCTGCCCTTATCCCACTTCATGTGGGGTCGGCACAACAGGTCTTTTCTCTCCACTTCCTTCTATCATCCGTCATCTCAGTCGTCACTCCTTTCTTACCCATGTCATCTTTCACACAATCACACAATCTTTTCTTTGGCCTTCCTCTACTCCCATATCCATCCACACTCATACCTAACGTTGTTTTTGTTACATTACATTCTTACCTTCACATGACATGCCCATACCACGCTAACCTATTGCTCCTCATTTTCTCATTCACTGGTGCCACTTTCAGACTGCCTTACCATACTCGTAACTTTCATATACATAATTATTTTTCGTGTTCCTACCTACACGAATTAATATGACGTAAGTAGTACCTACATTTCTTTACTAAGAAGGACATTTCAAGAGTTAATAACCAAGAGCTACATCATTACTATTTCGTGTAGGTACCTACACGAATTATCGTGTCAAGAAATGGGTTTCTTGACGCAGAAGGCCATTTCAACAACTAGCTATAAAAATGGGCAGGCCATTTCAACAGTTAACGATAAAAAAACCAGCCAAGTGCAAGTCTCGCGCACGAAGAGTTCCGTACGGCAAAAAAATCACGTTTGTTGTATGGGAGCCCCCTTAAGTTAGTATTTGTTGTTATAGCGGCACTGACGGACGGACACACAGACAGACAGACGGATGGACAGCGGAGTCTTAGTAATAGGGTCCTGTTTTACCATTTGTGTATGGAACCCTAAAAATGAGCTTTATACATTAAATGGTATTCCGTTATTTTTTTCTCTATTAAAATATAAATATTGGTGGACATTCCACGCTTAGATTTGGGCGAGACACTATCTCGCCCCAAACTAAGCCAAAGCTTGTGATATGGGAACCAGATAGCTGATATACTACTTATGATTTTTTTTTGTAAATACGTACTTATAATATTATATAACACCCAGACAGAGAACAAACATCTATGTTCATCACACAAATGTTTGTTCTCGGTGGGGATCGAACCCACGGCCTACACCGCCCAGAAGGCATAGCTACTACCAACTGAGTTGTGAAGGCTGTCATCGTCAACTATATCGATTGGTCTAATCGATGTTTCTCTAAAATGTACATAAAAGTGCGCACTCCTTTCGAGCACTTGGCACATACCTTTTGACTTTGACTTTGTTTATTAGTGCGCAAAAGAAGCCTCTTTTTTTTTTTTTTTTATACAACAAGCTGATGGAACAAGCTTATGGCCCACCTGATGTTAAGTGGTAACCATCACCTATAACAAAGCATTGCCTCGTAAGTCACGTACGATAGAAACGTGCCCTACGATGCACTGCCCTGCGTCCATCAACTTGAGGCATATGGATGTTAAGCCTCATGTGCCTGTAATTACACCGGCAACCACACTGTTCAAACCGAAACACAGCGTTGCTGCTTGGCGGCAGAAAAAGGCGTGGTGGTAGTACTTCCCCGGACGAGCCCTTTACGAAGAGCTCTACTACTCTTAGAAACCCTCCCGCTTCCCTCCCAATCTTTGAGGCGCACTTAAAATCCTTTCACCACCCTGTTTCGATAGAAACTAGTGACAACAAGAATACCGTTTTACTCGAGCGCACTTTAATTTACCAGCTAGACAATTCACCGAGCTGTAGCTAAGTTCAAATTAAATACAGTTAGCTATTTCGATGAAACATAATAAACATCTTGAAACAGACAAATAAAAACATGTACAATGTTAATAACCTTTAAACTCATTAATGCTTTGCAATCAAAGTAAGTAAAGCAAGGAACGTTCACCCGAGATGGTTCAATGATCTACGACTCTCTCCTGTGAACGCCCTTTGAATACTGAACTGTGGAGACCTCGCAATTTCCGTAATTCCTGTATATATTATGTATTTATTCAGGTAAAAAATTGGTGGTCTTTCCAGGCCCAAGCTAAGTAAAGCTTGTGATATGGGAATAGCTGATATAATATTTAGAATAGTATCTTAAGAGTAGTAGAGCTCTTTGTGAAGGGCTCGCCCGGGGAAAAAAGCAACGCTGTGTTTCGGTTTGAAGAGTGTGGTTGCCGGTGTAATGATAGGCACATGAGGCTTTACATCTGTATGCCTTAAGTTGATGGACGCAGGGCAGTGCATCGTAGGGCAATATCGTGCGTGACTTACGAGGCAATGCTTTGTTATAGGTGATGTTTACCACGTAACATAAGGCAGGCCATCTGTTTGTTCCATCAGCTAGTTGTATAAAAAAAAACTTTTCGCTTTGTAAATACATAACGACTTTAAATATTTTATTATACACCCAGACAGAGATCAAACATCTATTTACACAAATGCCAATTCGACTGCATGTTTTCCTTATATGTTTGTTACGCGATTGTACCGTCAATTTTGAATTGATTTTGATGATATTTTTTTTGTTTGGTAGTTCATATAAATGTCCTCGAAATTGATTCTGCGCTTTTTGAAAAAATCAATTGGTTCGTCCTTCAGCAAAAGATTCGTATTATGTTTTTCATTGTGTGTACTTACTTGGAGTCGATGTTTTTGCAAAAATGTTAATAGTTAGTTGTTACCCTAGGGGTGAAAGTAACTTATTTAGTCCCGACACGGGGTTTGAGGGACTAAATAAGTCTTTAACCGGAGGTAAACACTGCTTTTCATTACGAATACAAGGAAAGTAAAAATAAAATCTATTACAGTTTAACTATCTTGGCTGAATAAGTACCTCTTTGGTAATAAGCCTCTTTGATTTACGAATGTCAACAGAAGATCAACAGTCACATTTTTTCATTCAGATGTGTATCAGTAATTGATACGATCTCTTCATATAAAAAAAATCACGCAAGACAGAAACTGCATATACAAAAGGGAAAAAACAAAACGTAAGACTAGGCGGTATGGTCTTAGAACTATAGCCTGCTCCGAGAGGATTGAAAAGAACAAAAAAAACAACAGTCACATTGTTGACATTCGTAAACCGTGGTATTTTCATAGGAAATATGAAAATAGAACGAGTTTTTTTTTATAATTTGACAGTAGCTGTCAGTTGAAAACGATTCTCCCTAGGGCTGCAATGTATTACTTCCAGGCGACTTCAGACCTACTTTCCGATTATGAGTAATGAAAATATTCTTTATCAACTTTTCATGTTTACTGAACATTTACTTAGGTCGTTGACTACATTGCCTTTCAGTTATTTGACGTGCTCGCAGCTAAAAAGCTTTATAACGTAACGTACCCAGGGACAGTACTCATACATTTGCTGCTAAAAAGTGCATTACTTATAAGTATACAGACGAGCTTTTCCCTGAATATTTAAAACAGCGTAGATTGCTTTCCGGTTTAAAATGGACTTTATATTTTGGCGGCGAAATGAGTAGTGATAAATTAAATAGTGAAAATATAGCTAGTTTTATTTAAATATATTTTTAACTTCAAATTAAATATAAATAAAAGTACGCCTCTGCGAACGTTTATTTATAGTGGTATTACACTCTTGTACTTGCTGTATTTTATCACAATAATATTTACAGTAGAAAGACTACATGCAAACGAAGTTCGTAATTTTCCTTATAGTATTTTTTTTGAGAACGGTAACAAAAAAAACATTTTTTTGTTGGAAAACTTATTTAGATCAGTCTTATTTTTGTAAAATCTTTGGAATTTTGACATTCATTGTTTTATTATTCTCCAAAACTTTGTTTCAATCGCCATTTGGCTGGTGAGGTAGTAGCACTCACATATGAGCGCTTTGTAGGGCACGTTGTGATCTCAACCACGGCACGGAGGCCTTAAGACGGCCTAACAAGTCACCATAGTCAGATATAATGTTTTATAGTAATATTTACTGCTTATTATATTTCTCTGTATAACGTCATCTGGAAGGGACACCTACAGCATAAGTCTTATTTTTTTTATTTTTTTTATTTATTTATTTATTTGATGACAATTTTGCATGAGACAATTAAACCTTTTTGGTTTAATTGTGCTGATACAATAAAATACTAGTAGGTACTTAAATTAAATATTACAAGTAGGGTAGGTACAGAGAACAAAATGCAAGTACGCTAGCTCCCACCCTAGGAGAACCTGTGTTGTGGGTAGCTAGCCTCTTTCGTCCATGTAATGTGTATCAAGTGTGTGCAGTTACGCTAGATAAGAGTGAAACAGTGTGATGTCGATTATTGTCGATAATGCTGGGTGTTTTGGAATTAGCTGTAGGTTATTAAAGAACAGATGTGATAAGACAAGTCTGCAAGGCCTTAGTGTAGAGTCTTAAATCTCTAATTATCTACAAGCCATGTAAATTCTCGATTCCTTATGCTCGTCTGCATCAAATTGTATCTACCTTTATCTTTTTTTTTGCTAAATAAATAATTATTATTATGACCTACACAATCAATATCCAAATATAAATAATGTAAGTTTTATTTTTCAATATGACCGGGTTCGATTCCCGAATTAAGTACAATTTTTTTTAAATCTATGTATACAGATTTTCGAGACACTAAAATCGATGACATGGTTCCTAAGAACAGATCTTTGTATGTCTTATAGTTACAGACTTGCTCATACTGATCGATGTAAATGGGCCACCCTGTAGGTTTTGTCTCATTGCACAAAGTTTTTATGTAAATATCTAAATTTTCCGTCTTTTTAAGTACTACAAACGATTATTCCCCTCAGTGTTTTCAATTCACTCAATCCCTCCACTAAGCCAATTTCTTTGATAATATTCAGCAAACAATCCGAACAATACAAAGGACTTTGCACAAAGAATTTAAATACACCGAATTCTTTCATTCAAAACATGACAGCATTATTTGTTTTATTTAAATTATGTCACAATAAAATACTTTTAACAGTAATGTTACTTGAGAAAAAAAAACTAAATAAATATTTAGTGAAAACGTACACTAAAGTAGGTATTTGTACCTAATTTCAATTATTATCTTGTTTTATTATAGTAATTAATTTAAGCGCTTCTGCTAAGAGTGATTTCAGTACAACTTATATTACAGAAAATAATTGTTCTCCTGAATAGGAATATGAAGATGGAATATTTCGATAGAAACGTATTAAGTACTTAACACCAATAGGTGACAAAGGGGCAAATTTTAAGTAATGTTTAAATTTAACCACGTTTGGGGGTTAGTCTGGAGAAATGTGAGCGATATTATACTGCAAGAGGCAAAAGTTTTAAATTCTCTAAAGCATTTAATTAATTTACACTACTGCTTTATATCTATCTTGTGACGATGTTGTTCTACCGTGTTATCTCAACATTTTTCATTGACTGAAATACATTTTTCAACAGCCGAAAACCTGAATTGTTATTTCGATTTTAAGGCTCATTTTGGTGTGACAACTTGTCACCCATACAAAAGTCGTCTAGATAGATTAACAATTTCAGTTATTTAATGGCGTTTTATCTGAGTTTAGTAAAAAAATGGCAACTCATAGTAATAGAGTAAAACAAAAAGAGTCGGTAGGTCTTTGTGAAGGGCTCGTCCGGGAAAGTACTACCACCACGCCTTTTTCTGCCGCCAAGCAGTAACGCTGTGTTTCGGTTTGAAGGGTGTGGTTGCCGGTGTAATTACAGGCACATGAGGCTTAACATCTGCATGCCTTAAGTTGATGGATGCAGGGCAGTGCATCGTAGGGTACGTTCCTATCGTGCGTGACTTACGAGGCAATGCTTTGTTATAGGTGATGTTAAGATCTGCTTGTTCCATCAGCTTGTAGGATAAAAAAACAAAAAAAACTTTGATATCACACATAAACTTAGCTGACGTTTCAAAGTGATTGTGTTTCAATGGAATTAATATTTGCAGCTACATATTCCATACTACACATAGATATACTCAATACTCAATACTCAATATATTTATTGCTTACACATGGTTTGGTTAGGTACAAACATAGTTGTTGGGTGTTAGTAAGTATCACATGGACCCTGCATAGGGTATGGCAACATGGAGGCAGGCCGAGGTTTTCAATTTACTAGTAGGTTCATAGGTATAGTCTTGCTTTATAAATAGCGTTCAAGTTATTTAGGTAGGTCTATTTAATCGTTGTAGGCATATAAAAAATATATATATAGTCATGTAGGTATTGGGTATTTATGTCAAATTTTGTTTATTAATTTAAAATGAGAAATTGAAAATATTAAGGTCAAATTGTGATAATGTCAAGTATTAAAATTAAAAATGTCAAAGTTAAGGTAAGTTTAAATATTAGGTTATAATAAATTTAAAATAAGTTACATAAATTATTTTTAATGTCAATGGTTTATTTGATTATTCTAAATATTCATTTATACTGTAATAGGTTTTATTGATTAGAAATGTCTTTAGTGTTTTTATAAATAGGCAATCTTTTTCTATATTTTTTATTTCAGTCGGAAGTTTATTATAAATTTTTATTGACATTATATACGGACCGTCGCTATGCATTTTTAGTTGAGATCGCGGTTTTATTATTTTATTTCTTCCTGGTCTTATTGCGTATCTGCGAGGCAGGTCATCTAACTTATTGTATAAATGGGGATACTTTCTAACAAATTTGCATATTTCAAGAATGTATATACTGGGTAAGGTTAAAATTTTCAAGTTTTTGAAGTGTGGCTTGCACGTTTCTCGTCTTCTTATATTTACTAGTATACGGATACACTTCTTTTGTAGAACAAATAAGTCTTGCACATCTGTACTATTGCCCCATAGTATAATTGATAGAGAAAAGTGTGAGAACATATTTGCATAGTAGGCTGATAACGCGGTAGGAAGGTTAGTTGTTGTTTTCAATTCACGCAAGGCATACGTGAAGCTTGATATTTTTGACTTAAGTTTTTGGATGTGGTGTTTAAAAATTAGGTGTGTATCAATAGTGATTCCAAGTAGTGAGAAAGTTTCAACTTGTTCTAGGGGGATGTTGTTAAAAGTTGCTTGTACGCTGAGAGCCGGTTTTTGATCAGGTCTGAATTCCATAACCTTTGTTTTGGTATAATTTATTTCTAAACTATGGTTCGACATCCAGTTTGCGACATCGGCAAGGGTACTTTGTATTTTTTCAACTGCGTTACCGGTGCGACTACATGGCATTATAAAAGAGATGTCGTCGGCGAAGAGAACACATTGTGTGTTTACTTGTTTTGGTAAGTCATTTATGTAAATCAGGAACAATAGGCATCCGAGGACACTGCCCTGTGGTATTGAGCTGGTCACGTGATGGGCATCTGACCTTATATTTTGTATGTACCCAGTTTTGTAGTCGAAGCTTTCTATTTCTACGTATTGTACTCTGTTGTGTAAGTACGACTCAAACCATTTGTATGCGAGTCCTCGAATACCTATGTCCTGCATTTTTTTTAAAAGAATTCTGTGTTGTACTTCGTCATAGGCCTTTGACATATCCAGAAGTAAGCCGACCGCGTACTCTTTTTTTTCTAAGATTTCTAGTATTTTATTTATGTATTTATAAACGGCTAGGGTAGTTGAGTGGTTTTTCCTAAAACCGCATTGGGCTTCGTCAAATATCTTGTATTTTTCACAGTAAGAATATACACGAGTACACATTGCTTTTTCGAATATTTTGGACGAGGTGGGGAGTAATGATATGAGACGGTAATTGTTCGGGTCGGTCTTAGAATTTTTTTTGTGAATTGGTTTTATGATCGATATTTTTATTGAGTCTGGGAAACTGCCTTCTTGAAAAGATTGGTTCACTAATAAGTAGCATGGTAGGGTCAGTTCATCAGTACATAGTTTTATTAGTTTTGGTGGAATTTCGTCTACTCCGCAACTTTGTTTGTTTTTTAGGTTTCGGATAATTTGGTTTATTTCTTTTTGTGACGCCTGGCTTAAGTACATGCTGTTTGTTGTACAGGTCGAAGTAGGTATGTAGGCGGGTGTACCGGCTCCTATTTGGCCTACTGAGGCGAAGAAATTATTAAATTCGTTTGCAATTTTCTGTGGTTCCTTGATACTAGTGCTATTTATGTTCAATTCTATATTTTCTTTAACTTTTTTTGTTATTTTATTTGTTCGTTCTTTTATTATCCGCCACATGCATCTTATAATATTGTCTGATTTTTTTATACGTTCAATGAAATGTAGTCTTTTTGAAATGTTTACTGCATATTTTAATATTTTACTGTACTGTTTACTATGTTTTCTAAGTTCTAGGCTTTTAGATGTGTTAGTGTGTATTCTTAGAAGTCGTTTATTGGTACAAGATATTCTTAATCCACGAGTGAGCCACCGATTCTTATTTTTATGGTTTAACTTTATAGTTTTTTTAGGTATACATTTATTTAATAGTGTTTGCAAAGTTTTATTAAAAGAATTATAGTTTTTATTTATGTCATCTTTTAGGTTAATAATTTTAGTCCAATCTATAATCTGTAATTCTGATTTAAAGTAGTTAAGGCTCTTCAGGTCGTAGGAGCGTTTTGTAGTTTTCCACGGTATGGTCTCGTTGTTGAAGGGTTCATCAAACATAACAGTAATAGCTTTGTGGTCTGAAAACCCAAGATTTTGAACTTCAGATTTGATTTTACTTGCGGCTGAGTTGATATAGACATGATCTATGCATGTGCTGCTATGCGATGTTTCACGTGTTGGTAGTTTTATTATTTGCGTGTAATTGAATTCGGACATTGTATTTAATAGCATATTTGTTTTATAATTTTTTTCTAAAATGTTTACGTTAAAATCTCCTCCTATTATTATTTTATTTTTATTAAATTTCTTTGATAAATACTCTAGGGTTACTCTCATCTGTTTATAGAAAACATCGGCCTCTCTTCCGTTCCAGTAAATGTTTAGAATTAAAGTCTTTAGTTTAGGTATAATAACTGCACACATTTCTATTACGTATTCTACAGACATTGTTTTAATTGTTTCAATTTCTTGGCAGTAAAAGTTTTCGTGTGACAAAATGCAAACACCGCCTCCTTTGAATTTTTTTCGACAAAAGTATGTTTTTAGGATGTAGTCATTTATTTGTACTAGGTTCATCTTTTCTTCCGATAGCATAGATTCTGTGACGCATATTATTTGGTATTTTTCTAGTTCTTGTTCCAAAAATGCCTGAAGTAGGTGTCTTTTACTATGGAGGCTTTGCATGTTGTGAAAAAGAATTTTTAATTTCGTTTTAGTAGTCTCGAAAGGAATACTGGGCAGTGTTGTCACACTGCCTTCTTGTAGGTAAGTCTGTAGGGAGAGATGTTGGTCGACTATGGTTCTGGTTTCTGGTTCGTTCCATAGGCCTCTGTGACTGTTGTGTCCTTTGCCCGGGCTGGATTGTTGTTTCATGTTGGATTCTTCTGGCTTGCAAGGCTTCCCTGTCTAGGTATTGAGATACGTATATTCCCATCGACTTCAAAAGTTTCGCATTGTTTAGTATATATCTTGTCATTCTCTTACTTATAAGTTCCACTTGGATAGGTCGTCGGTTTCCAATTCTGCCCATTCTAAAGATGTTTTCAATGTATCCGGTAAGGTCTACTCTTATAGTGTTTATAAATAGGTCTATGATTTGTTGTTCAGTTTCATGTTCTCGTTCATTATGATATTCCTGTAGGCCGTACAATACAATCTTTTTGTCTTCGTCCCTTTCAATATTTCTAGAAGAGTTTTGTTGATGTATTTGTAGTTTTTTTTTGTAGGTTGTTGTTCTCTGTTTCTAGTTTTTCGATTTTTGTGTTTAATATGTTTATATTTTCTTTTATATTTGTTTGTTCTATTTTGATAATGTCAGTATTTTGTGTTATTTCTTGTCTTAGTTTGCTTATTGCTTTGTTAACCTCACTTTCCACCGTTGTTTTAATTTCTGCAAGGATTGATTGTTTCTGTTTTTCTAGTTTTACTTCAAGTGTTGTTTCTAGAAGGCGGCTGAATTGTTCAAGTGTAATAGTGGCACTTGATGCATTTGGTTGTGTTTGTTGGGTTGCTTTAGTTTGACAAGAAGAAATATCGCTACTCACCAAAGCGCTGTGATCCTCGCGGTCATCGACCATCATGGTAGTGTCGTTCAGGGGTGAGTGGTGAGGTTTTCTGATCGGTGTGTTGTCATTCCTGGTACGTCTTGTTATGTTTTCGCATCTTTGGCAGCGCCAAGAGCTTATTAGAGCGTTTCTGTTTTCCACAAAATAGGATGTGAGCATGTTAAGGCACGCATAGTGGTAGGTTTCTTTACACGAGCAACAAGGGAGGATTTCAGCCCGTGCAATATCTCGGTGGCATGCAACGCAATTCATTTCGATAGTCGATGAAATTGTATTTTGAGCCGGCGCGGCGATCAGCTGTCCGGCGGGTGAGTCACCGTGAGCAACTCAGTACGTCTAACGGCTATTTCGTAGTTTGTAAACTAATTATGGTTGCATTTTACACTCCGCTTATACTTTTTATTTTGGGTTTCACTAATTTAAAGCACGTTCCGATAGTTTTATTTTGGTGGTACACACTTAGAGATTAACTACTTTTTTCGATTAAAAATCACGGAATATGCGACAGCGGATCCGGTGTCAACAAAGGCTCGGCGCCATTTTCTATATAGATATAAATTCATACATTCACATTCATACTCAATACACACTTTAAATACAAGTTATTAGTATATTTCATCAATTAGTTTAGTGATAGTCGTTTATATTACCAGTTTCTGTTAAAAAATGTAAATTCGTTAATGGCTTTTAGCTATCCTCATATGTTACCTTTTATATAAATAAAAAGCTGTGGATTTTGTTAAATAAATAAAATAAAATAAAAAATATCTTTTGACTTTGATTTTTGTTGCAGATATGATTGACACCTAGATCTAGCCCCAAACTAAGCCAAAGCTTGTAATATGGGAACCAGATAGCTGATATAATACATTATATACTTTTTTGTAAATACATACTTACATACTTATAAATATAATTACACCCAGACAGCGAACGGGCATCTATGTTCATCACACAGATGTTTGTTCTCGGTGGGGATCGAACCCACGGCCTACGGCGCAGAAGGCAGAGCTACTACCAACTGAGTTGTGAAGGCTGTCAATATGGTTCTGATTCTTATATGGTTTTTATGGTTCTTTCCAGTTCAATATGCCCATCTACGGTTTGGAAGCTCCAAACTTTACGGACTTCGCTGGCCCTGGAGTCATATTGACGTAAGTACAGTTTAATTTACAGTTTCAAAGTAAATTTTAGTGATGAAAAACATAAGAGGATACCAGTTAGTATTCTAGCAGCGGCGATGGGCTTGTAACCTGTCATATTTGGAATACCAACAACTGCTAAATGTGGGTATGTGCCGAATGTAATTATTGCGCGTACCTCCAACCCTTAGACATCCTCAAACAATCTTGAGTTGTTTTTTTGGATACTGCTTGCTGCTGGAACAAGAAGATGGCCCACCTGATGTTAAGTGTTAATCAACACCTAAGTAAGTCAGGCACGATATGAACGTACCCTACAAGAATCAAATAGAATAATGTTTATATAAAATAAAATAAAATAAAATAAAAAAGCCTTTATTCAGCTGCAACTTGCTATTTTACAATTAGGTACTCTATATTTCTAATTAATTCTAAACTATTTTATGTAATAAAATCTTCTACTCCTCCTCATCAGCAGTCGTCGCCTCTATGGCGTAGGCCTCCCCTAAATCTTTCCACACGTCCCTTTCTCTTGCCTTCCTCATCCATTCCGGTCCGTCACGTTGAGTAAAAATATCCCTCCATCTCATTTTTGGTCTTCCCTTTTTTCGTTTTCCTTCCCGTGGGATCCACTCTGTCACCCTTTTTGTCCACCTAGCGATTTCTAGTCTGCATATATGACCTGCCCATTTCCATTTTAGTTGTCTTATTCTTTTCTTTAAATCTATTATTTTAGTTGTTTTCCTTATAGTTTTATTTTTGATTTTGTCTGATATTTTTAGTGCTAACATACTCCTCTCCATTCTCCTTTGACAAACAGCTAGTTTTTCTTCGTCTTCTTTCCTTAGAGCCCAGGTTTGGCAGCCGTATGTCAAACATGGAAGTATAGCAATATCAAATACCTTTTTCTTTAGTTTTATTTGTATATCTTTACTCTTCATTATTTCTTTTAGACTCCAGTACTTCTTCCACGCTAGAGCGATTCTTCGCTGTATGTCTTTTTCGGTAGAGCTACTAAAAGATACCATTTGTGTTTATGTTTGTATAGTAGTTTTTTATTATTTTTATTTTATATTACAACTGATGGAACGAGCAGATAGCCTACCTGATGTTAAGTGGTAACCACCACCTATATCAAAGCATTGCCTCGTAAGTCACGCACGATAGGAACGTGCCCTACGATGCACTGCCCTGCGTCCATCAACTTGAGGCATACAGATGTTAAGCCTCATGTGCCTGTAATTACACCGGCAACCACACTCTTCAAACCGAAACACAGCAACGCTCTTTGGGGGCAGAAAAAGGCGTGGTGGTAGTACAATAACCCAAGCCTGAAAAAAATATTTAAAGGGTAGGCAACATTATGAATCAAATTTTGAGCGGCAATAATGAGACAACAATAATAAATACCTATACTAAAAAGGTTTTTAGCTCAGTATAAATGTTAGGTGTGTTACCACTCAACGCTGATTTTCAGCTGAAACCAAGGAGGTTAAAGGTAGTTATGCAGTGACCGACACAATGCACTGCTCTGCCTCCATTCACTTGAAGCATAAAAATGTTAAGGGCTGACAACTATCAAACAACTTCTCGCTCGCACGTTTCGACAGTGTAGTAAAAATTTCATTTTGATCGATACATGTTTTCCTACTCAAAAGTTTGCTTTACTAGTTTTCGTACATAAGCAAACTTTTAAAGAAAACTTGTATCGATCAAAATGAAATTTTTACTATCTGTGAACTGAGTGCAATGTGATTGCACACAAGATGGTTAATTGCGATTTTTCAAAAATGAGTTTAGTGATTTTATATCTTTCAACATGTCGAAACGTGCGAGCGAGAGTCACATTAGCTCTTGCCTTCGCGTTAAGCCGAATATGCCTATAATTTCACCGGCTACCACACCCTTCAAACCGAAACAGCAACGCTGCTGAAATAGGCATGGTAGTAGTACTTCCCCGGACGAACCCTTCACAAGAGCTCTTACAACTCGGTTTCCTTTCTTATTCTCTCATAGAAGAGATAAATACATCATTTAAAAAGAAAATCTGCCCAAAACAATGAAAACGATATTCATTCGAGCAGCAAAACTCATTAAACTAATCTCACTGAAGGCAGTAATCCAAACAAAGTGCTCAATTCACAATATTTAATTATCCTCTCTTCATCAAGAACGCTCATAATTACAGTAAGAGGGATGCCTAATTACTGAGTAATTTGATCAAAAAGGAATTGATTCAAGGCCCTTCTACGTATTTTACAATGCACAGTCAGCGAACTAATTTAAGAGGTGTCACCGTCAAGCACTAGTGGTAGCGGCCCCGACTTCCGATCCTAATACTGCGTTTACATTTAGACATTCGCGCTGCCATTCGCGTGGACGGAAATGTTGCCGTCCATATGTCTGCGGCAGCGTCGCCGGCAATGTGTTCACGCAACACGGGCAACGCGAGCGGCAATGCGAGTGGACATGGAAGTGGTCTGTTTACATTCTCGCATTGCCGAAGTCCCTGCTCATATCTCTGCACATTTCCACGGATATGAGCTGAGTGTAAACGGGGTATAAGATCTTGGGTTCAAAACCGTTCGTGCACCAATGAGTTGTTCTGTTCCAAAGTTTATGTGCACAATACCAGTACTCTCAAACGGTGAAAGAAAACATCGAAAGGCATGTCGTAGAGCCTAAACGATTCTAAAATATGTGTCTAATGCTCAAATCCTTTTGAGCATTAGACACATATTTTGAGCCTTGAGGCTCTTTTCAGGGAAATAATTTATCTACTTATCTCGCTGACTGTACGAAGCATAATTACGGATAATCCGGATACGGAAGTCAGGAAACTTCCCACAATGTCCTATAGAGTACAGCTGAAGACCCACTATCCGGTCTAAAGTTTTCTCAAGTTAACGTTAACGCTTTGACAGAATACCAGCGTTTGCTGCAAAAACGGTACACATAATGTTGATTCTGTGTTGGTCAATTTATCCTACACAGCATTATCTTGTCCCAAACTACGCAAAACTTGTACTGTACTATAGTTGCGTTAAACACTCGCTGCAAACTCGGTCATAAATCATCTTAAGGCGAAGACAAGAGCTAATGTGACTCTCGCTCGCACGTTTCGACATGTTGAAAGATATAAAATCACTTAGCTCATTTTCGAAAAATCGCAATTTCAATGATTGTTTTACTAAACTGTGTGCAATGTGATTGCACTCAAAATGGTTGATTGCGATTTTTCGAAAATGAGTTTAGTGATTTTATATCTTTCAACATGTCGAAACGTGCGAGCGAGAAGTTGTTTGATAGTTGTCAGCCCCTAAACACTAGTGTTGAGAGTACTCAGCGCGGGCGCATGCAAGTTATCGATAAAAAGATTGACTCAACGAGAGCGTCTGGTGGTTGCGCGGTCGGAGAGGTCATGTATCGATAATTATTATCGACTCCAATAATGCACATCTCTGCGCTTAAACAAGGATCGTGCCGTAGCTCGCAGATGGTAGATTTTTTCCTACTTTACACTTATCGTCATATATTAGACAATTCACACATTCATCTTTATAAATTGTAGCCTATGTGTTATTCTGATGTATAAGCTACATTATTGTAAAGTTTCATTAAAATCCATTCAGTAGTTTTTACGTGAAAGAGTAACAAACATCCATCCATCCATCCATCCATACTTACAAACTTTCGCGTTTATATTATAGTAGGATTTTAGCCAGGTAGGTATTGAACTTTTGTATGAAACAGCTGTTTTTTTTTTCGCTTTTACAGAATTGGTTCCTTAGAAAAAGTTATTCATATTGATGGCTACTTTTGCCCCCTGAAGTTTTTAAACACAAGTATTGGAACACCTTTTATACAACACTGTTAACAAATGTTATTATATTAAGTTGTTTAAATTATGTTTGTTTTCACAGAATTATATTCTTCCTGGCCGTTGCTCTCACGTCTGGTGCTATGTTGGCTGAAAGGAACGAGGGAATCCTGGAGCGGTCGCTAGTATCTGGAATCACAGGTGATGATCTTTCTATAAATTACTGTATTACTATTTCCATAACAAGCTTAAGGCGAAGACAAGAGCTAATGTGACTCTCGCTCGCACGTTTCGACATGTTGAAAGATATAAAATCACTAAACTCATTTTCGAAAAATCGCAATCCACCATCTTGTGTGCAATCACATTGCACACAGTTTAGTAAAAAATTCATTTTGATCGATACATGTTTTCCTACTCAAAAGTTTACTTATGTACGAAAACTAGCAAGCTTTTGAGTAGGAAAACATGTATCGATCAAAATGAAATTTTTACTCAAAAGAATGCTCTTTGAGGCAGTCCTTTCACCACACTGTTTCGAAAAAACTAGCGACATGGCAAGAAGATTAACAAGTTTATTAATATTACATTGGCGGAATAGTACCCACATAATAGAATTTGTAATATATATTTATTATAATATTTCGTGTTGTCCTTATCTCGAATACGCTTTTAACCGAGTAAGTACCAATTCAACTTTAACCTAAATTCTACGACTTCCATGGCACAGTGGCTGGTGGGCTAGCTAAGAGGCAGGTTTGATTTTCACACAAGATTAGAAAAAGTAAAACAAACAGAAACAGCCTCTTTGTTCAGGCTTTGATCCCCAGGCACGGTAGATATCCTTAGTACCAAGTACAGTAACTGACCAACTGTTGGTCTTGGTATTTTACGAGATAAAGCAATGGGCTAAGGGTTGGTACACCTGATATGGAGCTGTAACCTTGGCCTACAAGCTCTTTCAACGGATGATGATGATATCAACCAAGGAGTCTATAATACGCCCGACAAAGAGCAAGTTGACACATAAAACTATACGATAGTCAAAGGAACAAGCGAAACTCGCACTTAATATAACGAAATTAGCCTCATTTGAGGTTATAATCGTACAAAATTATTACAATTTACCAAGACAGGAGGTGCAAGTGTTCTCTTCATACATAAAATAGACGCATTAGTTCGGATATTAGAACAAATTGGTATTTAGATTCATGATTTACAGTTTTGCTTATAATAATCCGACTCTGACTTATTCTTTCAAGAATGTACCCTAATAAGTGCCAGATAGCTGACATAATAATTATACAAGGTGTTCCAATAATTGGTTTTAAAACTTCAGGGGGCTACACATCAATATGAATAACTTTTTCTAAGGAACCAACACTGTGAACGCGAAAAAAAAAACAGCTGTTTCATACATTTTAGCCAGATAGGTATTGAACTTTTTTAGGAAACGCGTGTTTTTTTTTCGCGTTCACAGTGTTGGTTCCTTAGAAAAAGTTATTCATATTGATGGGTACTTTAGCCCACTGAAGTTTTAAAACCAATTATTGGAACACCTTGTATTTTTTTTATAAATACATAGGTACTTATAATATTATAACAATCAGACAGAATACAAACATCTTTATTCATTACATAAATCTTTGTTTTCGGTGGGGATCAAACCCACGCCCCACAGCGCAGCAGGTAAAGCTACACCAACTGAGCTGTGAGGGTGTAACGACAATAATATCAATCTTAACATCATGTGGGCCATCTGCTTGTTACATCAGCTAGTTGTATTTAAAAAAAACATAAGTTTTAGAAATCAATTTTTATTAATCCCCAATTCCGGGTTTAAAAGGCATATCTATGTTAAGATTGCGTAGGTAATTTTATGTCATTTGGTACTTAAAAACTCTACCTATTCCGAACCCTGCTTATAACGTTAGTTTTTTATGTGAAAAATTCTACTTGCTAATTAAAAACCTTGTTCTCGCCGCCTTGCTCATAATAGGTATTTCAAAATCAGTCTTGCTAGCGGGTGCTTTTCTTGAAAGGTACTAATTACCTCCCCATGGGCACAGCTTACAAGAAAATAACTAGTTAATTTTTTGAACTTTCGCGATCATGACACTTGTTTATTTGGCCTAAAGGATTAGCGAGTTTTTTTATTAGCATGTTTTTAAGACTAAGACTCCGCTGTCCGTCCGTCTGTCTGTCACCAGGCTGTATCTCATGAACCGTGATAGTTAGACAGTTGAAATTTTCACAGATGATGTACCTATTTCTGTTGCCGCTATAACAACAAATACCTACTAAAAAACAATAAAATAAATATTTAAGGGGGCTCCAATACAACAAACTTTTTTTTTGTCTTTTTTATAGATACGGAACCCTTCGTGCGCCAGTCCGACTCGCACTTGGCCGGTTTTTGTTAATGTATACCTACAGTATTTTTTTTTAGCGGGTGTCATGAAGCTAAGTCGATCCGTTTATAATTTTTTTCAAAATGATTATTAATAAAGTATTAATATGGTAAACTAGAGCTTTACCAAAAAAAAATCTAGGTCAAAATGGTTTTCACGAAAAAAGATCTAGTAGATCCTAATACATTTTCTACGATTTCGGATTTTCAGGATTATGTTTGGGAACATACCTACCAGCACAATAAAAAAATTGGCTGAATTATGTGCTTATATACTTGGAAAACTTCCAAGAAAACGTTGAATTTTCAAAAATATATTATGTAAGACTCTTAATACATGTTAAGAGTATTAGAGCTCTTTGTGAAGGGCTCATCCGGGGAAGTACTACTTACCTACCATGACTATTTCCGCCGCCAAGCAGCGTTGCTGTGTTTCGGTTTGAAGAATGTGGTTGCCAGGCACATGAGGCTAAACATCTGTATTCCTCAACTTGATGGACGCAAGCGAGTGGGCACATCGTAGGGCACATATAATAATAAAAATAATATTGGTAGACTTTCCACACAGCACTATCTAGCTCCAAACTAAGCCAAAGCTTGTAATATGGGAACCAGATAGCTGATATAATACATATATACTTTATTTGTAAATACATACTTATAATAGGTATAGGTATATAATAACACCCAGACAGAGAACAAACATCTATGTTCATCACACAAATGTTTGTTCTCGGTGAGGATCGAACCCACGGCCTACGGCGCAGAAGGCAGAGCTACTACCAACTGAGCTGTGAAGGCTGTCGAATATCGTGTGTGACTTACGAAGCAATGCTTTGTTATTGGTGATGGTTACCACATAACATCAGTTGGGCCATCTGCTTGTTCCTAAATCAAGTAGTGTAAAAGAAGCCATGCAGTTACCCAGTTTTTTATAATAAGCTGTTTATGTTGCGTGTGTTAATGATTCTAATTGCAGCTCTATAGCGTAGGTGATCATTATGTCGGAGATAAAAATAAACCAGCTTAGGTAATCTAAGGGTGTTTTTATAGGCGGTGAAATCTACCAACGAAATGAATGTTTGGGATATGAAAGGCTTATGGCAAACTACAGTTGCCAGATATTGTAGTAGCTAGCTGGACCTTTTGTTAAAGTCAAAGTCAAAAGGTATTTCAGACACACAGCCTTCACAGCTCAGTTGGTACTTTCTGCGCCGTAGGCCGTGAGTTCGATCCCCACCGAGAACAAACATTTGTGTGGTGAACATAGATGTTTGTTCTCTGTCTGGGTGTTAAATAAATTATAAGTTTGTATATACAAAATAAAAGTATATAAGTATTTATTATATCACCTATCTGGCTCCCATATTACAAGCTTTGACTTAGTTTTTCCAACCATCACTAAGTAGCCCACATAGTGCGGTGTGGAAAGTCCACCAATATTTATATAATTTGTATTGTGTGCCTATGTTTTCGAAATTGTTTTTTGTATGTTTACGTAGTAAACAAATAAATGTACCTATATTTCTAAGGCCCCAATGACTACTTGTCTTCATTACAAGAAAACACTTGCGAAGAGAATGCCGTAATAATTCTGATCCCCATCACTTACGCACATGTTTTACACCACACGTGGATAAGATTAACGTTAATGTGCCCATAACGTTCCTCAACAACGTCTGTGAAATAGTTGCTCAAATAAATTGTGTGTAATAGGAAGGTTATTAAGCGGCTGACAATCGTCAAATAACTTCTTGCACGCACATTTGTATATTTTTGAATACCAATTTTTTTTTTTCAACAAATGTAACAGCTGATTTCACCATGCTCTGTTAGTTACTAATAATTGATTAACAGGCCGTTATATCTAAGCTTAGATCTCTCTCTCCTTTGTCGTGTCACTAGTTTCTTTCGAAACAGTGTGGTGAAAGGATTTTAAGTGCGCCTCAAGAGGCTCCTTTCGAGTACTTGACACATGTTATAAACTTTTTAGGTTCTCTTATTAGATAGATAGATAGAAAATTATTTATTGCACAGAACAAAATGTATCGTACATAGGCGAACTTAATGCCAGAGAGCATTCTCTTCCAGTTAACCTTTGTGTAGTTTTGAAAAAACCGAAAGGGTGCACAAACATGGGTGATAGGGAGTTATTTTCTACAAATACAGAAAAATACATAGTTGATATAACAAATACTTATTAAAATATGTATAATTAATATAAAAGGTACCTACATTATAATTGGTACATAATAAGATATAATATTACTTTAGGTACTATACAACGTGTTTATTAAGAGTTGTAGGGATCCGAAAGCAGGATATTCTACCGGTCATAACGAACAACTTTTGTTCTACGACTTTTAAAATTACAAAGTTTTTCATTCATCAAATGCCTCTTAAACTTTTATCTAAAATGAATCTAAACGCATCATGAGGCAGCCCTATTTACAGCTGTTCTTTGACCTCTAGTTGTCAATTGTAGATTAAATAGGTAACAGAACTGCCACCAATTACCTAGTGATGTGCCTACCTAATAATGATGTTGCTGTTTTTAAAGATCTTGGTATGTAAAAGAAATATTTTCGCGACTGTAATCCCTAGTCACGGTAAACATTCTCTGAGATCTTTGGTACTAATACCTATTCAGTAACTAGGTACCTACGTGGCTGCATACTCAATATTTAATAGAATATTTATTTTTGTTTGATTACTAGATGTCGTAAAGCAATGTTTATGATATTCATAGTTCTTTAAATTGTAACATGTTACTTTACCACCATGGTTCATTGACACGACAAAATTATTCAACTGCAATTTTGGGAAGTGTCTAGTCTGTCCTATTTAATCTTTGAGTTACCTGTCTGTCATTGGTTGCATTTAAAAACGCATATCCAATCAGGACGGCCGACGGCCGCCGATCAGTGTTACCATATGTGGCAGATTTCTGCCATTTGGCAGATTTTAAATATTTCAAGAAAAATCTTATTAGTTTGAATTTTTAATGAAATAATATTTATAATTTATTTATTTTTTACCGAACTGGAAACTTCTTATTCTTTTTTACCTTTATTGATTTGGTTTCTAAACAACTTCTATCTCGTTTTAGATAACTGCAAACCGTTACAAACGATCAAAAGATAGTAACTAAATGTAATGTAGGTATTTAATTTATTCCGTAGCCACGAAGGAGATGGTATGAAGTCATATTTTTGGTATTTTTATCGTCAAGCTTGGTAGATTTTGACAGATTTTTTGGCAGGTGTGTGGTAGAACCGCCACTTTTGAGATGGTCACCCTGTTTGTGTTTACATGCGTTGTTGTACATTGTTTTGTTGAGAAAATGTCATCAAACGTGATAAAATGGTGATTGTTATGTAAAAAGCCGTCGTCAGTCAGTGTGTGTATGAGCAGTGCCTACGAGGTAATGGTTTAGTGTGAAGTTTGAAGCCTGTGTCGTGCGAAATCTCGTAAACTTACCAAAATCCAGTTTTATCCAGTGTTATTATAGCCAGTAAATAATGACAAAATCCATAGGAACCAGTAAAAATATCGTGTCAGGGGATTGGCGGCGTACCTACCTACCTACCGAAAGGTAAGTATTTCAAATTATCTCGTAGGTTATCGTTGTTTTTCTCTTTCCTAGATAGAAGCGCGCGTGCGTGTGACCTTGACACGTACACAGACAGGGCTGTTGCAAATTTCTGAGAAAATATTAATTTTACTTTTCTATGGGAATTTCGAAAACGATGTATTCAACCGTTGCACACGTCAAAGTATTCCAGTGCTTGGTCTAAATACACGCTCTTTTTTTGCCTACATAACTTCATCAACACGTTGTATATTATTATATATTTTTTTGAAGGTCCAAAATTATTTATTTTATAACTAGCTGACCCGACAGACGTTGTCCTGTCTTAACTATGAATATTGAATTGGGATTGGTATAACACACCAATCAAAGCGCTAAGGTTAGATTATAAATAATTTTATATTGTTATTAAGTATTCTTAAATTTTCTAATTTTCCGCGCAATTTTATTTATTTTTTCTTTTATAAGAACCTTCTCCTGACAATAACAAACACAAAAAAATAGTAATTAGCGAAATCGGCTCAGCTGTTCTCGAGATTTGCGCTTAGCAACACATACAGCGATTCATTTTTATATAAGACTAGCGACCCGCCCCGGCTTCGCACGGTTATTGCGGGTTTTCCCTAAGAGATTATGCTTGTATTATGCATATAAACCTTCCTCATGAATCACTCTTTCTATTAAAAAAAACCGCATCAAAATCCGATGCGTAGTTTTAAAGATTTAAGCATACATAGGGATATTGGGACAGAGAAAGCGACTTTGTTTTATACTATGTAGTGATGAATGATGTAATATACAATAAGTGAGTAAGTGAGCACCGAGATGACGAATGATAAAGAAGAGTGGAAGAAGAAAACCTGTTGTGCCACCCCATGCAGCGTGGGATAAGGGCAGGAAGATGATGATGAAAGAATAAATGACAATAAATATTTTTTTTGGTCTGCGATTTTTCATAACTACCTTCAGTCATTGTATATCTTTAAAAATGAAATGTGCGAGTGAGAAGTTGTTTGACGTATGTCTGCGTCTTAATAATTCCACTTACCTATAACATTATTGCCTACATTAGGTATCCTTAGTAAAAAGGTGTACCCACTAAATAAGTAACCCTTATATTGTATTTGTATGTTTATACAACTAGCCGATGGAACAAGCAGATGGCCTACATGATGTTAAGTGGTAACCATCACCTATAACAAAGCATTGCCTCGTAAGTCACGCACGATAGGAACGTGCCCTACGATGCACTGCCCTGCGTCCATCAACTTGAGGCATACAGATGTTAAGCCACATGTGCCTGTAATTACAACAGCAACCACACTCTTCAAATCGAAACACAGCGTTGCTGCTTGGCGGCAGAAAAAGGCGTGGTGGAAGTACTTCCCCGGACGAGCCCTTCACAAAGAGCTCTACTACTCTTAAAATGTCTAAGCAATTCTCTTCCTTGTTCCCAGGCACAGAGATTCTATTCTCGCACGTCATCGTCCAGATGATAGTTATGGTGATTCAGGCTATCACGGTGCTGCTGATCGGGTTCATTCTCTTCGGCCTCACGATGAAGGGGCCTATCGGATGGGTGACCATTCTGACGACTATCACCGGCCTTTGTGGAATGACGTTTGGTAAGTGACAGATTATCGGTGGCTGTTTATTTATTTATTGGGCACACAGAACAGGGTATCAATCAGAAAAATAACAAATGTGTGATAAAGTCTGACTGTGGTGATAAAGTCAAAGTGAAGAGGTTGAATCACAAGAATCAGTTTCAAACGTCTTAAAGCTAAGGTGAATCTAGGTGCCAGTTACACGTATCCAAGCCTGAAGAACAGGCAACGGACTTACGGCCGTTCCTGCCGATTTGTATAATCCTTGATACAAACCATAGTTAGAAAGCTCCAATGTGGTGCCAGTTTAACTGACTGAGGCTAAAGCTAGGTGAATCCATCGACCGATCTTAGAAGAACAGGCAACGAACTTACGGCTTGGTTCCCACGGTTTTGTATGATCCTTGATACAAAACAGTAATAAAGCTCCAGTGTGGTGCCAATCAAACTGGCAGAATCTAGTCGCCAGTTACACGTAAAAATGCCTGAAGAACAGGCAACGGACTTGAGGCTTGGTTCCTGCCGTTTTGTATGATCCTTGATACAAAACATAGTAAAGCTCCAGTGTAGTGCCAGTCAAACTGAGTGAGGCGTAGGCATACAAAATAGAGGTACCCTACCTGAAATGGGTTCCACGTGCCATAGGAGTAAACAAGACCTATTTTTGGAAGCAACCACGTAGAGTTCCCTAGAGTTTGTAATTTTATTACTTCTGGTCTCTACGTCCGGTCATTTTGACTGAACGAAACGAACGTCACAAACTAGGTCATCGGCGCTCTACGAAACTGGGGTTATGAAAGTAAATAGGCCTTTACTGATTTTGTACAGCGTTAGCTTCGACAGTGCTCCTATTTGTGGGACGCTGTTGTGTTTCGGACATGGTTTTAGATAGAATAAAGTTGTTTCTTCTCAGATTTCTCGACTCGGCGAATCTACAAGAAAGCTAGACAGAAGCAAACGGAGTTAAAACTGAAAATTTGAAGTTTTTGGAGTTGGCTAGGCCGCAGATTCTTTCAATTCGTTCAAATAGAAAATCAAATCAGTTTAGCGTTCACTCAATCCTCCAATTTCAGAAAGCTTGATTTCTTACTAACTAATCATATTATTAAACTTTATTGTATTTCTAGCTTAAGCTTATGACCAACAGGCTTTTATTAAACTAAGTGCTCCCGCACACGGACCTCCGGCCACAACAACAAAACGCCGCCACTGGCATATTTGCTGTAGTTTTCATACATTTTATATAGACTCGCCGCACACGGTTGACACCGGTAGCCGCCACACGCTACAAATCGCCGCTGCTCGCTTCGTATGAAAACTACAGGAAATATGCTAGTGGCGGCGTTTTGTGGTTGTGGCCGGAAGCCCGTGTGCGGGAACACTAAACGAACCTCTATCATGCTACGTATTTGAGAAAATGTGTTCACTCAATCCACACGTTTTCGGAAATTTAATAATATTTATGGGACCGTCACAATATACCTCGCGCTCGCACATTCATCATTTTGAAAGATATAAAATCAGTGAACGAATTTTTGAAAAATCGCAATCAACCATGTTGTGGTGTGTGTGCATTGCACACAGTTTAGCGAAAATATAATTTTGACCCAAACAAGTTTTCCTACTAAAAACTTCAAATTTATTGCCTCAAATTACTATTTACATTGTGAAATATATTCGTAGAACGCACTTAGGAAAGATAAGTGGCTTTGATAAGGTGTTGACACGAAAACCCTTTTAGCTACCTACTTCCGATGGTAGTAACGTTTTGAATAAAACTATGAATAGGGGACCTTTCAAATGAAATAGGCTTCAGTTCTGTGTTTTTAGGGTTCCGTACCCAAAGTGTAAAATGGGATCCTATTACTAAGACTCCGCTGTCCGTCTGTCCGTCTGTCACCAGGCTGTTTCATGAACCGAACCGAAGGCAGTAGAAATTTTCACAGATGATGTATTTCTGTTACCGCTATAACATCAAATACTAAAAAACAGAATAAAATAATTATTTAGGGGGCTCCCATGCAACAAACTTGATTTTTTCGCCGTTTTTATAGATAATGGTACGGAACCCTTTGTGCGCGAGTCCGACTCGCACTTGGCCGGTTTTTTTAACCATCTTTTGACAATGCACTTGTTAGAGCTTTTCTGGGCTTGATTGCGTAGAACTAGAACTTAAATTCATCTAGCTTTAAGGCGCAGACAACCGTTAAACAACTTCTCGCTCGCTGATGGCATAACTCTTAAAGATATAAAATCATTGGATGTAATTATGAAAAATGCAAACAACAATGTTTTGGAGAATAACATTATAATGTACTTATAATGTTTATTGTTGTATAAAAGAAAAAAAAACATCCAAACAAGTTTTCCTGTCTAAAAACTTGTTTTCTTCATTTGTTTCAAAGTAATTGAAACTAAAAAATAAAGTTTCAATTACTTTGAAACAAGTGAAGACAATGATCTTGTAATCGTCATTTACAATTAATCTGTAACAAAGTCTAGGTCAAAAAAATAGCCACGTTTCGATTATGATTTGCACCTCCTTTTGTTTTGTGTTAAATAAATAAATATTGGTGGACTTTCCACACAGCACTATCTAGCCCCAAACTAAGCAAAGCTTGTAATATGGGAACCAGATAGTTGATATAATACTTAAATAATGCTTTTTTTTGTAAATACATACTTATAATATACTAACACCCAGACAGAGAACAAACACCCATATTCACCACACAAATGTTTGTTCTCGGTGGGAATCGAACCCATGGCCTACAGCGCAGAAGGCAGAGCACTACTAACCGAGCTATTTGTATACAAATAAAGAAAAAAAACAGTGTTTTTGTCGTTGATTTGTTATTCTGATGTATAAGCTATATTATTGTAAAGTTTCATTAAAATCCATTCAGTAGTTTTTACGTGAAAGAGTAACAAACATCCATACATCCATCCATCCATCCATCCATCCATACTTACAAACTTTCGCGTTTATAATATTAGTAGGATTATGTATCACGTGAACCCTGCATACAAAACTTTTGTTTCACAAAAAAGGGTTCCAATCATGCCCGGATCGTAGTCTGTGATCGAAAAGGACGTAGGTACTCAATCTAGTTATATGACGGGGAACCGAATTGGCACACTGTAGTGGAGTATAGGCGGTGTTGTTGGCAAAGTGGATTGAGCTCGATAAGTTGAATAATTAGGTGTTTGAGTTGATGGACGAAGGGTAATGCATGGTAGAGCACTGGTGGCCTAGCGGTGGCTGTAAGATTGTTTTTGTTTTAGGTTTCGTGGTATCCTGTATATGCGATACAGATAGAACAGCGACGTACATGGCACTTGGATCTTTCCTACCCATGGTGCTGCTATGCGGTATCATCTGGCCCGTTGAAGGTAAACTATTTAGTAAACTATTAGGTAACTATTTATATAGTCGTGTTAAACACTCGTTGCAAGCTCGGTCATAAATCATCATAACACTAGTGTTGAGAGTATACTCGGCGCGGGCGCATGCACGTTATCGATAAAAAGAATGACTCAGCGAGAGCGCCCGGTGGTTGCGCGGTCGGAGAGGTCATGTATCGATAGTTCTTATCGACTCCATTAATGCACACCTCTGCGCTTAAACAAAAGGATCGTGCCGTTCTCCTAAGTGCGAGAGAGAGAGCAATATTGCTGTCTCATTCCGATAATTTATGACCGTGTTTGCAGCGAGTGTTTAACGCGATTATAGCCAACAGAATTCATACTTCGAAGATATGGCGAAGATTATATTAATAATGTCTTATGAACGGGTTAATACATTCCAAAATATTTATTTATTCTAGTTCCAAGAATTCTTAAAACCAATAAAACATGAGCTTATATTTGTAACGTTTTCAATGACTTCATAGTTCAAGTAAGATTGGATGTAAGCTAGATCGCGCCGATCTGAGTCGAATATATTCTTCTCTTTCTCCCACAGGTATGCACATATTCCTGCAATGGATTAGCTACGTTCTCCCTCTCACAAAATCCACAGAATCCATGCGTTCTATGCTACAGAGGGGATGGAGTATCGAAATGCCTACTGTGTACTCAGGATTCATTTCAACAGGAATTTGGATCGCCATATATTTGACAACGAGTATACTGCTATTGAAGTTCAAGAAAGGATGAGTTTGTATTCGGAAACTGGCGCGACCATATCACTTCTTAAGTTTTATTAATTAGTTGCAAAAATAGTTGTATAATATGGGGTTCAAAGACTTAAGTATATGGTTCAAAGTATAAAATATTTGGTTCAAAGTCTTTAGTATGGGGTTCAAAGACTAAAGTATTGGGTTCAAAGCCTTTAGCATGTTTGAGCTGTTTATATTATCATCATTTCTGCCTGTTTGAACCCACTGCTGAGTGTTTGCCTCCATATTATCTCTCCCTCCCTAGTATTACGTCACTCTTTCCGGTCCCTTGCGAGTATCATCGTCTCATTTCCAGCACTGACTAAAATTTTGTTCGACCAACGGGCGGGTTACAATAGACAATTTAAAATGTTTGCATTACGTTTTTGTACATAACCTTTTCCTTAAATAATTTTATTGGGTATATCAAAGTCAAAGTCAAAGTCAACGTCAAAAGGTATTTATTCAATAAAATAACAATTTATGTCACGTTGAAAGTATTTGGTCGCGTCAGCTTGTATATAGCTTATCCAATAAGGGGCGTTTTACCTTGTTGGAGTGACGCTTTTCGTCGAATACAGTTTAGTCAAATGCGTCGTCGTTTTTGACAAGTCGGTAGAATATAATGTTGATAGAGTATTTTGTGCGACGGATTGCGTTACTCTGAGTTGGTCAAATCGCCCTAGGTAACATAGCGTAGTGTTATTTTGTCTGCGATAATTTGGAATTTCGTTACAAAAATTTACATCACTAAAATAAAATCTAGTTAAAGAAGATTTTTTAAGTTAACAACAGTTTTCTTCTTGTCGTGTCACACACACTCTTTTCACCACACAGTTTCTCTTGAACAGTGTGGTGAAAGTGTGTTAAGTGCTCCTTCTGAGTACATGAAATTAAACAAATTTAAGATTATTGAAAGCTGTATATTAAAGTTTAATTTTGATGACAGCAAATAAAATATTTGACAAAATATATTTATTATAAGAATGACACACAAATGGTTGCTCAATTATATTAAAAATGTGTTGTAAGGTATTTCAATTTTGAGTAATGAACTCTTCATTTTTGATAGATACGTAAGTTTTTAATTTAATAAATAAATTAGATTTTCCTTTTATTACGAGGTACTAGTTTAGTAATAAGTTAAAATACTGTAAGTTGGGGATATATTGAACAAACATAATTTTATTTCATTCAAATTTAGCAAAAACTGTTTTCTGTTTTTATTTAAATTGTTTTTATGACAAAATATATTTATACAAGGTGTTCCATAAGTTGTGTATATAAACTTCAGGGGGCTAAAGTACCCATCAATATGAACAACTTTTTCTATGGAACCAACACTGTGAACGCGAAAAAAAAAACAGCTGTTTCATACATTTTAGCCTGGTAGGTATTGAACTTTTGTATGAAACAGCTGTTTTTTTTTTCGCGTTCACAGTGTTGGTTCCTTAGAAAAAGTTGTTCATATTGATGGGTACTTTAGCCCCCTGAAGTTTATATACACTACTTATGGAACACCTTGTATACATACATAGAAATTATAATCTGTTGGTTCACCTACTCGTGATAAAACTATAATATAATATTTGATATTTCTATATTTTATTTAATGACACTATTAATGTAAATATTCAAGGTTAAGTTGGTTCTCTTTAGGTTTAGATAAATAACGGCCGGTTTTTGAAAGCCCGATCAAAACTAATCGCATGTCAAGTCACTTGCTATCTCTATCTTATTCGATGTAATAGCTGAAATGGCGAGTATCTTGACATCCGATTAGTTTTGATCGAGCTTTCAGAGACGGCCGTTAGTATTTGTACGAAATATGGTTTGTGTTTTTAATTATTCTGAGATAATATTGTGATATAATGTTTTAAGGAATAAAGAACAAAACAAAAACGGGCTGTTTATTTATTAAGACAATAAAAAAATATCCCATGAAGATCTACTATAGTCGCGTTAAACTCTCGCTGCAGGCTCGGTCAGTGCTCAACCTATAGTCGCGTTAAACTCCCGCTGAAAACTCGGTCATAAATTATTATAACACATGCTTAAAAAAGGATCGTCCGTTTTCCTATGTGCGAGAGAGAGAGAGGGCAATATTGCTGTCTCGTTCCGGCCGAATTAACTTACGACCGAGAGCCTGCAGCGAGAGTATAATGCGGCTATAGGAGTTTTTGTTAGTAATTGAGCTCGCTCATTGTGTGTGGCTCGTCCGGGGAAGAACTACCACCATGCCTATTTCTATCACCAAGCAGCGTTGCTGTGTTTCAGTTTGAAGGCTTGCCGGTGAAATTACAGGCACATGAGGCTTAACTTCTTTTTGCCTCAATCAACGTAGGGCAGTGCATCGTGCGTGACTTGCAAGGCAATGCTTTATTTATTTATTTACACTCATTTAATTATAGCGGCTGCACACTAATTACATTCATTAAATATTAATATATCGAACACTTGAAGGCAAGAAACAATTTTATAGGTGAATTTTATAGGTTATGGTTACCAATTTACATCAAGTGGACCATGCTTGTTCCGTCAGCATGTAGTATAAAAAAGCCTCGCGAAATCTCTACCAATGGTCTATGAAAGAGATGGTCTATGAAAGATCTTCGAATGGTCTAAGGCCGTTCATGTTTGCATCCATACACCACAGCATACTGGTCTGTCAGCCGAAGGTTGCAGGAGGCTGCGTTGTTGTGGAATGTCTGTTCTGCCACCCTGGCGTGAGGGTTTACTGCCACCTGCAAAGTCCCAATAAAAGTGAGTATTTTTTAATTTTATAAAATTAGCTCATGGAGCAAGCACATGACCCACCTGATGTAAAGTTTTAACCATCACCTATAACAAAGCATTGCCTCGTAAGTCGCGCACGATAGGAACGTGCCCTACGATGCACTGCCCTGAGTCCATCAACCTGAGGCATAATAAGATGTTAAGCCTCATGTGCTTGTAATTACACCGGCAACCACACTCTTCAAACCGAAATGCACCGTTGCTGCTTGGCGGCAGAAAAAGGCGTGGTGGTAGTACTTCCCCGGACGAGCCCTTCACAAAGAACTCTACTACTCTAAATTTGAATAAATTTGAAAGTTTGTATTACCACCGATTTTAGGACCGCGTGTGCGTTTAGATAAAGCTTATAATTTTATTAATATTTGTCGTTTGCATGTTCCATTATTTTCTCTTATAAAAAAATATATTCATACCTTGAAAGTATAATCGCCAGGATCCACATCAGTAACATCCACCCATTGGCAGTCAATATTGTACTTGTAGACATCGGAGCAGTTCACCGATACACCTTGAAATAAACAGACAGGTTTGGAACAGGATCTATTTATTTATTGCAAAAAATAAAGATTAAGTCGAAGACAAGAGCTAATGTGACTCTCGCTCGCACCTTTCGTCATGTTGAAAGATATAAAATCACTAAACTCATTTTCGAAAAATCGTATCAACCATTTTGTGTGCAATCACATTGCACACAAATTAGTAAAAATTTCATTTTGATATCACATACGACATATCTTTCAAAATGTCGACACGTGTGAGCGAGAGTCACATTAGCTCTTGTCTTCGCCTTAAAAAGGTGACCGCAGAATGCTTTGAGCATTCTGCGCTGATTGCACCGAAATTAGCGTAGACAAGATGAAGAACCCGATGGATTGACGACGTTGTAGATCTTGAAGGTATAGAAGAAGGCTTAAAATCGTTCTTCCTGGAAAAGTATATACTAAATATACCTAAATATAGTTTATCCCCTCAGACCTCAAGTACACTTGGATACGCATTAGTATAGTAGTCATCAGTCATCAGTATATACACTGCTAGCTATCTTATGATAGTATCAGTCTATACACTGCTAGCCTTTATATCCTTGTATTAAGTGTCATTTTTCTTTGACTTAATGTAGCCGTTTCTGTAAACGTGTGTACTAGTAGTAATAGATGTCTAATAGGAGGTAGTCGGAGATTCGTCCAACGTATATGTACCCATTGACAATAACAGAATGGTAATAATTACAAAAAAAAAAAAACCTAATAGGTACCTATTTTAAAGATTTTTTTACCTTGATCCCCGTAATTGAGACAGGAGTACTTCTTCTCCACTCCCGGCAAGCAGGTGTTGTCTTCCAAGCAGAAGGAAGCCTTGTGACCTTCAGCAACTCTTCTGCCTGAGGCGTCGAGCACGTCGAAGGTAGCAAATACTTCCATGCTGTGATAGTGCCTGGGAAAAATGACAGTTACATTTAGAAAAAAACTGAAACAGCATCAGTTTTTTTGATACGGTAACACAACACAACACCTTGAAGAAACTTGTGACGCAGTCACCTCCCCTTCGGTGGATTAAGCTAAACTGTAGCTGATAGCGTATAGATTATCACTGGTGGTCTAGTGGTAGCGCCCCCGCTTTCCGATCCTAAGGTCGTGGGTTCGAAACCGGTCGTGCACCAATGAGTTTTTCTGTTCAAAAATTTATGTGCACAATGCTGTACTCTCAAACTCCAGTCTCAAATGCCAGTACTCTCAAACTGTGAAGGAAAACATCGTGAGGAAACCGGCATGTCGTAGTACCTAAAAAAGTTCTATAACATGTGTCAAGTGCTCGAAAGGAGCGTCTTGAGGCGCACTTAAAATCCTTTCACCGCACTGTTTCGAAAGAAACTAGTGACGCGAAAAGAGAGAAGCACCTATTTATATAGTCTATATGAACTTGTAATGCCAACTAAGAAACTTTTTATTTTGGAATATGCGAACCAAGACGTGGGAGTAAACTAGTACTCACATGTGGCACAAATGCCATTGCCACAGATGCTTCGGAAGGTAAGGCCGGAACTCATCGTTGCCAATGTTGAGCGAGGATGCAGTGAAGCGAAGCAGACGCCGGGTTTCAAACTGCCAGTTTGGATTCTTTTCTTTGATCTTGATGATAAACAATTAAAGAGGTCATTTTTTTTAATTAATAGAAGGATTGCAGACTACTAATGTCAACGATTACTTTACTTAATATATTTTTGTCGGCGTCCATCGGGTGGTAGCCTTGTACAGACACATCATAGGTATACGTTTTTTTTATACAACTAGCTGATGGAACAAGCGGATGGCCCACCTAATGGTAAGTGGTAACCATCACCTATACAAAACATGGTCTCGTAAGTCACGCACGATAGGAAGGTGCCCTACGATACACTGCCCTGCGTCCATCAATTTGTGGCATATAGATGTTAAACCTCATGTGCCTGTTATTAAACCGGCTACCACACTCTTCAAACCGAAACACAGCAACGCTACTTGGCGGCAGAAAAAGGACCTCATAAGCATACCTACCTCATAAGCATACGTACCTCATAAGCAGACTTGCTAAGGCAGTTCTCTTCCATAGCACATTGCAGTTGCACCATCATGACATCATGCAGATGGGCGGATCGCTCTATCACTGATGTCTCCAGCAATAGGTCTGCTAAGTGCTGGGTACAGACTACTGCTGCTAAATGACCTGGAACAAGCATTTTAAGAGAAGATAATTGTTAGTCACGTGGCCGGCGGTTTGGTGACAACAGTGTTGGAGTTTTTTTAAGGAGAATATAAGAGCTATAATGTACCTCGCTCGCACGTTTCGACATGTTGAATGATATAAAATCACTAAACTCATTTTATAAAAGTCGCAAACAACCATTTTGTTTGCAATCACATTGCACAAAGTTTAGTAAAAATTTCATTTTGATCGATACAAGTTTTCCTAATCAAAAGTTTGCATAATGAAATTTGCTTTACTAGTTTTCGTACATTATGCAAACTTTTGAAAAGGAAAACTTATGGCCCACCTGATTTTAAATAGTAACCATCACCTATAACAAAGTATTGCCTCGCAAGACACGCACGATAGGAGCGTGCCCTACGATACATTGCCCACGTCAATCAATTTGAGGCATTCGGATGTTATGCATAATGTGCCTGTTATTTCACCTTTATGCTCCATTTTTAGGGTTCCGTGCCCAAAGGGTAAAACGGGACCATATTACTAAGACTCCGCTGTACGTCCGCCTGTCTGTCTGTCTGTCTGTCTGTCACCAGGCTGTATCTCATGAACCGTGATAGTGAGAGTGTTGAAATTTTCACAGATTATGTATTTCTGTTGCTGTTAAAACATTTTTTCTCCATCTAAATTATTCGACTACGAAAATAAACTAAGCTTCTTCTAGAATTTAGATATTTATCGGAACCTTACACAAAAACGTTTTTTCGCTAAAACATACACCCATTTCAACCATCGTCATTTGCTTATCTAACTCGGCCTCATCAGTTACCCTAATGTAGCCCCTTTGTCAAGATTGGATCTTATGATTAAGTCAACCAGCTTTTCTTTTCACCACCAAGTTTTAACCCTGCTTTTGTTATTGACTTCATAATTACTTTTTGCTGACGATTTTTGTGGCGCTGCAGGTGGCCAGCTACCGTCAGCCGGTTCGACTTCCTAAGCAGGATAAAATTTTAGTAGAAGACCAAATTTGAATCTCAGTACCCCAAGTATGAGTTGTGTTTACCATATTTGGTTTTTCGTTTTTCGTTCTTGTTCCGTGTTCATTGCGGGTTTTGTATGAAGACGCGATATACCGATACGGAACTTTATGTTGCAAGTATGATGAAAATTTGTAGTAGAACATAAAGTTCCGTATCGGTATATTTATCGCGTCTTCATACAAAACCCGCAATGAACACGGAACAAGAACGAAAAACGAAAAACCAAATATGGTAAACACAACTCATACTTGGGGTTCAGGTATCATTGTTGTCGTAGTTTCTTCTAACCCCGACAAGATCAAATTAAATAAAAACATTAATATATAAAACGATCCATAAAGTTGACCCACCTCAATGAACACAACTAAATTAGAGTGCTGGATTCAAAGACAAAGTCAAAAGGTATTTAATTGAACCACAAAGATCACTTTGAAACGTATCTATAAGACGAATCTAGGTGCCAGTTCCACGCGACGCCTTGAAGAACAGGCAACAAACTTACGGCTTAATAATGAGTTTGTGCTACATAAAAAACCGGCCAAATGCGAGTCGGACTCGCACACAAGGGTTCCGTACCATTATCTATAAAAACAGCAAAAAAATCACATGTGTTGTATTTATTTTATTCTGCTTTTTAGTATTTGTTGTTATAGCGGCAACAGAAATACATCATCTGTGAAAATTTTAACTGTCTTTCTACCACGGTTCATGAGATACAGCCTGGTGACAAACGGACAGACAGACAGACGGACGGACAGCGGAATCTTAATAATAGGGTTTCGTTTTACCCTTTGGGTACGGAACCATATAAAGGTTAGCTCTAACTAAGAATTTTGAGACGTACCCTTTCCACCAGGGCACACGACATCTCCAAACTCCTGATGCCGACAGCCAAAGAGGTTTGTTTCGTTTCCCTCACACTGTACTCCACTGAGCACCATGTCAGAGCTCCCGAAGTAGTCGGTTTGCAACGCCTGTTCTGCAAACCCTAAGGCGAGGTGACGGCAGACGGCTGAGGCTTCGTAGAGGGTCCATCCATCTGCGCAGATGCTGCCCCAGACCTCATTGTGGTAAATCTGTGAATGAAGTTATGGTTGTGCTTTGATGGGCAGGTGTGGGCTGTATTTGAATAACTATAAATAAAATAAATAAATATTGGTGGACATTCCACACAGCACTATCTCGCCCCAAACTAAGCCAAAGCTTGTGATATGGGAACCAGATAGCTAATATAATACTTATAAACATATTTTTTTTGTAAATTCATACTTATAACATTATATAACACCCAGACAGAGAACAAACATCTATGTTCATCACACAAATGTTTGTTCTCGGTGGGGATCCAACCCACAGCCTACGGCGCAGAAGGCAGAGTTACTACCAACTGAGCTATGAAACTATCCCTCATTGACTGTAAATTGCTTAATTATTCTGATCAATGGCCATTATCGTGCCATTTGATTAGCCATCATTACTCGCACACATTAACACATAAACAGAATTTCTTTTCCTCACACTTTACCTTACCAATTTCATTAACTTTAATCAAATGTTTTGAATCTAACGCGCCTTTGAAATAATTTGTTGTAAATAGACCTAAGCAAGAGCGAGATCTCCTATGACAAGTATATTTTACTTAAAAGGAGATTTCATCGTTGTAATATTTTATCACGCCTTTTTCTGCCGCCAAGCAGCGTTGCTGTGTTTCGGTTTGAAGAGTGTGGTTGCCCGTGTAATTACAGGCACATGAGGCTTAACATCTGTATGCCTCAAGTTGATGGACACAGGGCAGTGCATCGTAGGGCACGTTCCTATCGTGCGTGACTTACGAGGCAATGCTTTGTTATAGGTGATGGTTACCACTTAACATCAGGTGGGCCATCTGCTTGTTTCATCAACTAGTTGTATAAAAAAAAAATCTTTTAGAAACAATAAAAAAACATTTTATCATTTGAATTTGATGGTAGGTCGAATGAGGCTGCTTCTGAACTTAAGACACAGACTACCGCCAATGTACTTCTCGCTCACACTTTTAATATTTTTGACGGTATAAATCCACTAACAAAATTATGCAAAATCGCAAGGTTATTTGCGAAATTTCGGATTTTAGTAAGTATTACCAAGGTTCGGCAAAAAATCATTTTGATCGAAGCGAGTTTTCCTGCTGGCTGATTTTATTTTGTCACTAGGTACCCTTGACATGCTAGAAGCATTTCTACGAGAGCATGTGGTATCAATAATGGTAGACATACCTCAACTCTCCCCTCACGATTGCTCCTTCCCCCAGCCAATCTCAGGCTAGCACTGCTCAGATTCAGTACATCATGCAGCAGTTCTTTCGGCTTCCTAATTTCCAGTGGAGCTTCAGACCTGCAGATAACACCAGCTGCCTCGCTATTTTCGCAATCTGAGGACCCCCAACCGGTGAAGACGCAATGGGGGAGAGATATTTCGTCTCCTTGGCATACCACATCATCCATCCAGTATTTTTCTGAAAGAAGCATAAATTGTGTTCAATTTTTTTGCTTCTTGCTGATGGAACAAGTACATTTTATGTGGTAACCATCACTCTTCGTAAGTCACGCAATATAAGAATGTGCCCTAAAATGCAATGTCCTGCTACCACACTTACAATCTTCAAAAAGAAACACAGCAACACTACTTATTGGCAGAAAAAAAACATTGTGGTAGTTCTTTCCCGGACGAGCCCTTCACAAAGAACTCTAGTATTCTTAAACTTATCTTAAACACCTTCTTCTTCTCTCGTGTCAATAAATGAATGGCTTTAAATCTCTTATAGGTATATAGTGAGCCCAGTAGGCGTCGATTTCAATACCACGTCCCGTTGCCTGGTCCAGGTCTTATGTGTATAGGTGGTGGTACACAGAGGACAGGAGAGCTGGTGCTCCCTAGACAGTGTTGTTCCACAGTTACAGAAGGCCGGGAGGCAAGTCTATTCATTCATTTGTTTGTTGAAAAAATAACAGCACATAAACCAGGAAGAGTTAACCAGATAACATAAGGCCAATAATAATTAAGGAAAAGGTTTTCACACTTTTCATTTACTTCTTTTCAGAAACAGTACCCCAAGTATGAGTTTTGCTTACCATATTTGGTTTTTCGTTTTACGTTTTTGTTTTGTGTTCATTGCGGGTTTTGTATGAAGACGCGATAGGGATACCGATATGAAACTTTACAAAACCCGCAATGAACACTGAACAAAAACGTAAAACGAAAAATCAAATATGGTAAGCAAAACTCATACTTGGGGTACTGGTACAGAAAAAGATTTATATCAATAGCTTCTGTAGATAAGTTTATTCTCTCACCAAGAGCTTCGCCGTACTGCCCTCCATGGGTAGCAATACCAGAACTGTTAAAAGCTCTGCAGATGACCTGCGCTGCTGCGTTGTCCCAAGAGTCGTCGCATACTGCACCCCAGCGGCCGGCGTGGTAAATGTACACATTACCTGTTAGCAAATATTTTTTATTTAAATATTCTTGCCTGTTCTGTTAAAGACCACACACGTATTTCGTGCCAACTTTACAACGAGTGAGGGTAATTCCCTCACTCGTTGTAAAGTAACAGTCTTTTTATACCAAAATTATAAATATATTATATGCATAATATAAATTGATATCCGCTCTTGTGTCTTTTATACTGCATCTTTATTTCTTCTATCTCTTACACTCTTCTCTTCTCTTGTCGTGTCACTAGTTTCTTTCGAAACAGTGTGGTGAAAGGATTTTAAGTGCGCCTTTAGAGGCTCCTTTCGAGCACTAAAACTTCTAATCTCAATATTTAATCTCTCAAAATATTTAATCTCTTACACTAAAACTTTTAACAAAATTCTAGATTTAACCTAATCACTGCAATCCAAAGTCTAGGTCTTACCTTCAAATCTGTTAGGACCTCCGATGAGTTTTATCCTCCCCTCCAAATATTTATCCTTATTTAACAACCTCTGTATAAAGGCAGCTCTATTTGCTCGTTCACTCTCACTCAAGTCTTTACTTAAAACTCCTAATGCTATAATGGTAAAAATAAATGCAGATTTCATTTTTAATAGAAAAAACTGCAGAATTTAAGTCGAAATGAATGCCTCCACAAAGCGTACATTCTTAACTTCACCACGCCTCTTGTAACCGTCCATGTTCAAAATACAATAATCTATAACACCTTCCTACACTATTATAACGTTGTCGGAGCAAGCCAACATTTCCTTATTTTATGTTATAACTTGCCAAATACTAATATGATATCGATTGAACAGAATGAGAACTAGCACAATCCCTTGAGGCACACTCCGAATTTCCGTCACAAGTGTATCGTTTCTCGAATTGCTCAAAGAGGGACGCGGGTAGACGCTGTAATAATCTTGGTTCCGCACACATTAGTTGCCGAGGAGATGCAATCTTGATGTGACGATTGTATCGCTTTGTATCCATCGCATCGTTAGTATTCATTCACAGTTCGGGTAAACTTAGGCAGTAGGAGCACAGGTTTTTTTTATCCAACTAGCTTATGGAACAGGCAGATGGCTCACCTGATGTTAGGTAACCATCCCTATAACAAAGCGTTGCCTCGCAAGTCACGATAGGAACGTGCCCCACGATGAACTGCCTTGCGTCCATCAACTTGAAGCATACAGATGTTAAGCCTCATGTGCCTGCAATTACACCGGCAACTACACTCTTCAAACCGAAACACAGCAACGCTGTTTGGCGGCAAAAAAAGGCGTGATGGTAGTACTTCCCCGGAGGAGCCCAACACAAAGCTCTTGCTAGAACGGTTACTCTTTGATTTAATAGTCAAATTATAACTCTTTTTCCTAAGCTCCAGTAAAATGCAAGCTTAATTTGTGTAGGTTTCAAAACACAGTGTTTATACGTGACCGTATTTACTGCAACAGTAGATATTATTCTGTGATGCTCTAGAACGATGATGGCAATTGAAGATAGTGTTTATTAGAGATGTGTGTATCATTAGTTCAATGTCAAGATGTTTAATTGTAGACACATTTTTATTAAGGCGAAAAGTACATCTGAGAAACTACTAAAAGAAACAGCTTTACGACTTTGGTCCTCGAGGCACGGTAGATATCCCTTCAGATTTCTTAGTACCAAGTTCGAACTTAAGGTTCTTTGAGGCTGGTAAGGGGGAGGTATGTGCAAATATTAAAATCTTCAAGAAAAAGTTTTTAAAGTCTTTGAGGTCGCAACGCAATGACAACTCCCCTGGTTTTCTAGAGCCTATGGGCGACAGTGACTACTTACCATCAGGTGGGCCGTAAGAACGTACAAAAAATATAGAATTTTGTGTTTTTTCGCTTAGCTCGCTCGATCCAAAGTCAGTAACCTGAAATAGAATACTTTAATGCAGACACCGCAAACAAAACTGTCAACTTAAGCTTATTAAGACGCTGACAACTGCTAATTAACTTCGCACATTTAGGAAATTGATATTAAATCACTGTACATAGTTATGAAAAATTGCAAACAACAAACTAAAACATTAAGCGAGAAGTTATTTGACGGTTGGCAGAATCTTAAGCTTGTTAAAAATTTAAGGGAGATTACAGTAATTTAATATATAAAGATACAACAAAAAACACAAAAATCTATATTAACTATTACTATTTCCCCTTAATTCACAATTACAGCGCGGAAAACTCCAGACAAAATATTTGACCTAAATATGAACAGAAACTAAATTGAAACGAATTATTGATGTAGTCGTGAACTTTATTGCGTAAGGAATAGAGATCATTATTCAATAGCTATGCGAGCTGAACCTCAGTAATCACGAGACACAAATACTATAAGTATTTCGTTCAAGGAATTGTTGAAAAAATATAAAATAAGCAAGTTTGTATGAGTAGTTGCCAACTCTGGTGATATGAGTTTTTGCCTTAGAGCTGATTTCACCATGCTCTGTTAGTTACTAATCAAGGATTAACAGGCCGTTAAATCTAACCTTAGATATCAAACACGTACATTTTGGCATATTTAACGGCCCTTTAATCCTTTGTTAATCTAACAGAGCATGGTGAAATCCGAGCCTAGGCCGTCATGGCTTAAGAGTTTGACCGTCAGACCACTTCAGTCTCAAAAAAAAAAAAAATAAGCCAAGTCAGAACAAAGCACAAAATTAAAAAAATTATCAAAATCAAAATAGTCTTTACTTAGTTCTATCACAAGGATCACATTGAAACGTCTTATAAAGAAGGAATTCTACAACAAATTTTCATCATACTTGCAACATAAAGTTCCGTATCGGTATCTGTACCGCGTCTTCATACAAAACCCGCAATGAACACGGAACAAAAACGAAAAACCAAATATGGTAAACAAAACTCATACTTGGGGTAGTAGTCGTATTTATAGATAGTGTGGGTGGCACGATGACCTGGAGCATAGGGTCACTGTGGGCTCACAGAGGCTTTGCAACTAATTAGCTTTTGCATGTCAGGTAATAATAATGGCGGATCACACAGCGCTAAAGCCCCTAAGCAAGGCTTGGACTATGGGAACTTGATAAGTGTCAAAAGCCTATTTATTCAGTTTAATAATTTTCTAAAAATGTAAATCCTTTATTGGCTGTATGTTAGAAACCAAAAAGAAAGTATTTACATTGTACCATAAGAGATATGGATTTTGTTCAAAAAATAAATAAATAAAATAAATCACAAGGATCACTTTGAAATACAAACACATCTTGCTTTGTAACCACATACTAAAATCGTTTTTTGCGTCATACTTTCTGTGGGGTCACCATTTGGATGGGTGATTGCTATTGTGACAGCCTTCACAGCTCAGTTGGTAGTAGCTCTGCCTTCTGCGCCGTAGGCCGTGGGTTCGATTCCCACCGAGAACAAACATTTGTGTGATGAACATAGATGTTTGTTCTCTGTCTGGGTGTTATATAATATTATAAGTATCATCATCATCATTTTTCTGCCCTTATCCCACGCTAAGTGGGGTCGGCACTATAATATTATAAGTATGTATATACAAAAAAAAGTATATAAGTAGTATATCAGCTATCTGGTTCCCATATCACAAGCTTTGGCTTAGTTTAGGGCGAGATAGTGCTGTGTGGAATGTCGACCAATATTTATTTATTTATATTTATTTATTTATTGGCATTTATATGTGAGCGCTTCCTTGCTTCGGGCAGGTAAAGCTGTTGGTGCCAGCCGTAAAGACGAAGATAACAGTCGAACAACATATTTCCGATAGGCCGACACACAAGGAGCTCTTCAACTGTTTACTTCCCCGAATCTTAGGGTGACAAATCAACATCGAGCTATGCTGCGCTGTACTGCGCTGTGCTGTGCTGTGTTTCTTAAGCTACGTTTTTTTAACAATCAACATCAAGCTGTGCTGCGCTTTGCTTAGCTCAGTAAAAGTAATCAGCAGCTCCATAAAAAACATAGCACAGTTCGGCACAGCACGGCGGGTAGCGCGTCTCGCTCGAGACTGCTGCGTTTTTAAACAGAGCGTAGCCTCACACAGCGCAGCACAGCATGTTTTGTTTGTATCCTCATTAAAATATTAGACGAGCGAGTTGACCAAACATAGCACAGCGCAGTACAGCGCAGCATAGCTCGATGTTGATTTGTCACCCTTATAGTAGGTAAACTTTGGTTGATTCGCAAACAATCAAAGTGTTCCTACTAAAAAGTTTTCATACGTACGTTTCATTCATACTATAAAAGCAAACTTTTTGGTAAGAAAATTTGTTTGTATCAAAACGATTTTGGTGTGCACGGAGATCGCAGGAAATAAACATCGCAGAGCTATCGTAGAGCTCTTGGTGTGAGGATCGGCTGGGGAAGTACTACCACCATACCATACACACATAGTATTGCCGTTCAAAAGTTTTCATAAATAAGTTCAGTGACATCTTTCAAATTATTAATTTTTATTAGTTTTATAGTGTTTACCTACACTTATGGAAAATTACAATGATTTAATAGAGTCCCAAAAGCTATTAAGCTCGGTGACATCTCTCGTCGATTCAACTGAATGCAACTTCGGTTATCGATCAGGACTCTTGATAGTTATATGTCAGACCTGGGGCCTTATGCTCACTTCGAGCGAGATTATCTCACGGTAGAGATGACGTCATATCTCGTTCGATAACTATTTATCCCTATTCTCACCATCTCACTCCCCAATTTTCTCATTCAAAGTTCATGCGAGACGCAACGTCAACGAGTTATTGAACGAGATATGACGTCATCTCCACCGTGAGATAATCTCGCTCGAAGTGAGCATAAGGCCCCTGTAGATGGAACCACGGTCGTATAAGTACCGTAGTAGCATGTCCCTGAGTTATTCGTCAAGTGCGATTAGAATCCGATGGCGCAGTTGGTTAGCGCGGCCCCGTATCAAGGGGAAGGTCGTGGGTTCAAATCCCACTCGGGTAATAACTTTTGGGACTATATTAAATCAAATTGTTGAAACGAGAAGTACTTTGACTGTCGACCCCTGTTTTTGCCACTGACCTATATACCCTATACATAGATTAAAACTAAAGTTTCCTCTTACTGTACCCTGATCACAAGCGTAAGTTGACCAGAATTGCCATAAAACTGTCGCACCTATAGATTTAGCCAGATTTATCGTGTTTGGAAAAGTTATTTGCCCGACGCAGTATAAGTAGAGCTTATATCGTATTGGGTAGAGTACGCTTCTTCTTGTTGTCGTGTCATTACTTTAGAAACGGTGTGGTGAAAGGATTTTACATGCGCCACAAATAGGCTCCTTTCGAGTAATTGTAAATTTTTTGGAACTATTTAGGTTCTACGACATGCCGGTTTCCTCCAGATGTTTTCCTTCAGTTTGATAATACTGGCGCTGAGCACATACATTTTGAAACAGAAAATCTAATGAGTTTTTCTGTCTCAAAATGTATGTGCACAGTTAGTATTCTCTTATCTGTGCCCTTTGTATAACTGCTTGACAAGTTTTTTTAGGAATGGCTATAATAATCGAGTAACGGCTGATTTCTTAAAGCTCGATCAAAACTAATCGGATGTCAAGTCACTCGCCATTTCAGCTATTACATCGAATTAGATAGAGATAGCAAGTGACTTGACATCCAATTAGTTTTGATCGGGCTTTCAGAAACCGGCCGTAAGCCTCTAAATTGTGGCAAGATAGATTTTATATTGTATTTTGAATCAATAAAAATAATACGTTTACAAGTAATGAAATAAAACCCCCTGAAGGTTTAAATACAAGTATTGGAACACCTAGTATATCACTATTATGCCACTGTGTACGTTCACACTTTCTGTAAAATATATTATTCTCGGAAAGTGAACTCTGAGAAATAAATATCTTTAACATGAGACTTGAGACGCAGCGAGCGAGAAGTTGTTTGACGGTTGTCCCCCTCTTAACTTTACATCTCAGAGTGATATCTTTCTCTGAAACTGACGTACTCTTGGAGAATACAATTTGTTATAGAACAGAAAGAGCAGCTCAAGATCAGGAGGTATATTTCCCGTCAGTTTTTCTTATAAAAAATGGAAAAAAAGTAGTATATTTACGAGCTTAAGATACCCAAGCCTGTAATTTATAGATCAAGGCCGACCTTCGAAGCCTTATTTAGGTTTCTATGGCGTCTCAGGCGGCTAGTACCTCATTATGTGTTCTTGATGTGCTGAAGACCTTACTAGAAATATCTTTGTAGTAAGTCAATAATATAGAAATGAAATGAAAATAGCCTCACACGAAAATAGACTCACAGCTTTGGAAAAAGAAAAAAAAGAAAATTTGTAAAGTTCCTAACTAGTTATTGTATAGTAACTAGAAATAGTATAGTAACTAGTTATTGTATAGTAACTAGAAATAGTATAGTAACTAATTATTGTATAATAATTAGAAATAGTATAGTAACTGGTTATTGTATATTAACTAGAAATAGTATAGTAACTAGTTATTGTATAGTAACTAGAAATAGTATAGTAACTAGTTATTGTATAGTAACTAGAAATAGTATAGTAACTAGTAATTGTATAGTAACTAGTAATCGTATAGTAACTAGTAAGCGTTTAGTAATAAGTACCTAACTAACTAAAAAAAAATACCTTTGTGTGTCGCAAAACGGACTATGCAATGGTTGCAAACTTTAATCCTACTGAACGGAAGATTTCCTTTCAGATCGCTTTTTTATACAACTATCTAAACACCTGATGTTACGTGGTAACCATCACCTAAGAAAACCATAACTAAGAAAACATTGCCACGTAGGTAAGTCACGCAGATATAAACCTGTACGTATTCTCTTATCTGTGGCACAGTGCACGTTCACCAATGGGTGAACGCCTAGTTTTGAACCTACGACCTTAGGCGTGACTGACGTGACTGATGTGACTGACATGACTAACGTGACTGACGTAATTGACGTGACTGACATCACTGATGTGACTGAATTGACTGACGTGAAAGACGTGATCAGTAAACTCACCAATCTATTCTGATTGAATTGACTGACGAGACGGATTCATTTTCTGACATTTTAGGAAGCAACGTAGCTTTTTCATTTTATTTGTTTTTCTAGTGTTATTTTGAGCTGTGTTGTGTAATTTCGGTGGTATTTTAACCAACATTACTTGAGGTCTTAGCACAAAGTGTAAACATTTGAAATGAGTGTAAGTGATATCCTGATTTGACCGAAAATGTTTCCAATGTTTTGAAGAAAACCGCCACCATTTTCTTTAAAACAAAATGACGGCCGTCTTGACTATGGACTGACTTGACTAAAAAGTATTCAATACAAATCACTTGACACTGGCAAGATTGTCTGTCGAATGACGGACAGGAGCCATAAATTGAGAGAAGAAGAAGACTAACGAGACTGACTGACGTCACTTACGTGACTGACGTGACCAACGTGACCGACTTAACTGACGTGACCGACGTGATTGAAAACTCTTTTAAAATGTTGAAATGTTTCAACATTTTCAAATTAACTACAAATGCTACAACTGCTCGCTCTCTTATTAAACCCGGTCTCTACCGCGGAAGGGTTATGAGCGAGAAATGGTTAGCGGAACGGACTCCTTTTTAATGAAATATACGTTTACATTTCCACTAACAAAGAGTTTTATCTTTTGATTTCCACTGCAAAAGGAAAAAGAGCTGAGCGAGTTCATTTCAAAACTTTCTGCTCGCTCAGTCCTTTCCGCTCGACTATTTGTTGGTGGAAATACAAGTATGCAGTTTATTCTTGCGAGTTAAACGGAGTCCTTAATGGCTCCGCTCCGCTCGCGGTGGAGTCCGGGCTTTAAGCGAGCAAATGGTACATTAGCAGTAAATAGCATCGCTTTCATACGGACTGCCTTATAAGTCGTTTTCCACATAATTCGCGGAAGATGCACACTTTGCACTATTGCAATATGTACAAACAAACAATGTAAAAGGTAGTAATAATATATATATATAGTATATAAATTTGATTATGTTTACCTTTTTCTGTATGCCTACGCCTCACTAAACTTCAATAATATATTTTATTATTACATTGTAAAAGGATCATACAAAAGAACGGTAGGAACCAAGCCGTAAGTTTGTTGCCTGTTCTTCTAGGCTTTGGTCGCGTGGAACTGGCACCTAGAGTCACCTAGCTTTAAGACGTTTCAAAGTGATCCTTGTGATTTTATTGAATAAATACCTTTTGACTTTGACTTTGACTTTGACTTTGAATATACCTATACCTACTCGTACCTAGCTTAAAAAGCTTGAATACGCATACGAGCCGAAAATACATCAAGTAATATGTCGTCGTATCCTACGAATAAGGTGACTCTTGCAAATTACAAGGTTTTCAGGAGACGGTTTTTACTGATTATTTCGATAAGTATTAAACTTTTTGATGAAATTATTTTTTTATCTGGTTTATTAACGTTCTATTGATAATTTCTATAGCTTGTTATTATTAAAATAATACGCTTTCCCTTAGTTTTGTTGATTAGAGCCTTGTTCCACGTACTAGTTTCAGGTTGGCTCGGTCGTAATCGCCTTAGTGACTCTTATTCCACGGAGATTTCGGTTGACAACGCTTACTGAGGCCTTTGAGGCCTTGTTCGCCGGAGTTTGTGAGCTATGCGTGGTAATATGTATTACTAGATAATTAGTCACGTGCAACGTCGCATATTATCTAGTGCCTATACAAGGTGTAATAATACTACTCCTAAAAATTGGGTGGTGGTGGTTTTAATATCATCAAGTAGAACTTAGGTAAGTAAAGTACTCCCTTATCTTTATTGGACAAAAATAAAAATAAATACATAGGTAGGTACTTAGGTTCTCAAATTAAATAGGATGTCAAATTAATCACTAACCTACTCTAGGTTAGTGATTAATTTGACATCCTATTTACCTACCTACTTATCTTATATTTTTGTATTGGTATGATAATTGTAATTTTATACCTACTGACTGACGCTTGATTTATTTACCTAGGCAAGTAGGTACTCCACTACTTTCTTTTTAATTGCACAATAGGAAATCATAAATCATTTATTTGCTTCAATGTAGGTACATAAAGATGACAGGAAAAATAAATCAGTAGCACTCATTCCCCATAGCTGGGATGCAAATTGTAGGTGTGGGTTTTATACATTTTGGTAGGTAGGTAGGTACTTTTTATACAAACAACAGTAAAATTCAATAAATATAAAACAAACAATAGTAATCAAATGTCAAATCAAAATAATTAATAGTATGTTAGTATACCTCTAGGTATAGTATGTCAAAATATATTAATCCATGTCAAAGTCCCCCTATTAAATAAAATTATGTTATGTCAATGAATTGCAGTAACCATTCTAACCTAGGAAATCTTTTAAATTATAATAGCCTTTACTAATAAGCCAAAGTCTTAGTTCTTTGGTGAACTTATTTAGCGGAAGGCTTCTCAACTCTCTGGGTAGAGCGTTAAATATTTTCCCGCACATTGCGTAACAATTATTTAAATATAATGTTGTACGAGGAACCCTAGGTAGTACAATTCTGTCAGAATCCCTGGTATTGCGTAGGTACAATTGTGATAAATAAAGCCGCCTCAAGGATATAGATACATGGTAGAGTAAGCAGTTTCAAGTCCCTAAACAGTGGTTTACAGGATTCCCACGGCGGTATACCCACAATTGCCCTGACGCATTTTTTTGTGCAATAAATGCTCGTTGTATGTCTGTACTATTTCCCCAGAGTATAATGCCATAACGTAGCACTGACGCGACAAATCCTAGAAAAGTTGTAGTTTCCTAGAATATCGGTGTCTCTGCTAGTGATGCGCATTTTTTTAACTTTATTAGCGAATGTACCAAACTAAATATAATTTGTTTTATTTAAATTAACTTGTAAATTATTGTCCTCTAGCCATTTAGTTACAGATTCTATTGTATTATTAATGTCAGATATGTAATCGTTAATGTCAATATTACGTTCGGATGTTACAAGCAAAGAAATGTCATCAGCAAATAAAATAAATGGTTTATTGGTAATGTCAGGAAGATCATTTATATAAAAAAGAAATAACAGTGGTCCTAGGACACTGCCCTGAGGCACCCCATATTGATTATCTTTAAATGAAGATCTAAATGCAGTAAGTTCTTTTCGTTCGTTGATATTTGTAACTTCCACGCACTGCTGTCGATTATCAAGGTAACTCCTAATCCAATTTAGAGCGGGTCCTCGTATGCCATATTTGTCTAATTTATTTGTTAAGATATGGTGAGAGACAAAATCGAAAGCCTTTGACATATCAAAGAATATGACAGTAGTCCGCTTATTGTCATCGATATTATCCATTAGGGACTTAACAAGATTAAAGCAGGCTAGTGTTGTAGATTTTCCTCTCTGAAATCCATATTGTTCTTGTCTGAAAACATGATTTTTTTCTATGAAATACACTAATCGTCTTTGTATTGCAACTTCAAATACTTTTGTTAATATAGGCATTAGTGTTATTGGTCTGTAATTATTTAAGATTGATTTATCACCCTTTTTGTGGAGAGGTTTCACAATAGACTTTTTTAAAATGGTCGGAAATGAGCCCTCTACAAAGGATAGATTTATCAAATAGGCTAATACAGGGGTGATTTCAAACGAACAGGCTTTCAAAATTTTCGTTGCTAGTTCATCATACCTAACCGCATTTATGTTTTTGAAAGAAATCATTTTTTGAACATCGTCGAAATTGTAAGGTTTTAAAAATATACTATTGCAAGTCATTTGTCTACATGTATTGGGTGTTTTATCATTATATTTCTTATTATTTGTTTGGTCTATCCAGTAATTATTGAAAGTGTCTGCAATTTTTTTTGGGCAGTTAATAGTTTTCATGTTATGCCTAATATTATTTATAAAATTCATTTGTTTAACCTCTTCAGTTTCCGTCTTAATCAGTCTCCACGTTGCTTGACACACATTTTTAGCACTATGTATAACTTTATGGTTATGGGCTTTGATTGAGTGGTCTACACATTTTCGGAGTAGGACTGTATACTTTTTATATTTTATTTTGTTAACCTCTGATTTATTAGAATAGTATTTGTAGCGTAGTAATCGTTTTGTTCTACAACTTATCTTCAAGCCTTTAGTGGTCCATCTTAAATTTGGAACTCGATTAGATATTATAAATCGGTATTTTGGAAAGCAAAGATCATAGAATAAACTAAACAACTCATGAAACTTTTCGAAGGCGCTATCAAGGTTCTCCTTTGTAAGAACTTCAGAGAAGGATAAATTGGATAGACATTGCCTAAATTAGTGGATGTTTTGTATTGTGTAGTCTCTTCTAAAGTTGTAGTACTCCAATAAGGGAATTTCTTGGACCGCTGTAGGAATGACGAGTAGCTGAGCGTGTTATGATCGGATAAGCCAAGGTGCAAAAGCTCCCCTCGAGCTGAACTTATGTTGCTAATAATGTGATCAATGCATGACTCTTGTCTGGTTGGCAGGTTTATGTGCATCGTTAAGTTGTAGTTGTTAGCAATGTCAATTAGACGAGTCGAGTTCTTAGAAACTTGGAGTGTATTAATATTTAAATCTCCTGCCAGCACTATGTCTCGTTTGTGGTAATGGGTAATACGTTGAAGCAATAATTTATCTAGTTAGCTGAAAAATATTTCAACATCTGAGTTAGGTGTTCTATAGAGACAATCATGTCTGAAAGCACAATCATGTCTTGAATCAACAGCTTAATGCCGCAACATTCGAAATGTCTGACAATAGCATAACCTTTGACCCAATCCAGTTGCTTGAATGACATACCTTGCTTCACGAGTACACAGACTCCTCCGCGGACTTTGTTGTTTATCTTTGGCCTACAAAACAAAGATGCCCTAATATAGCCATTAAGTTTGATCATGAACTCCATTTTCTATGAATGATTCCGAAATGCAGATTACATCCTGATCCTCCTGTTTACCTACGAGGTCTTCAAGGGTAATTACAAAAAGATGTTGTTTATTTACGAGGCCATTTATATTCTGATGAAGTAATATTAAAGAACATTTCTTAGGAGTCACGAAAAAACTCGGACCCTCTCAAAGATATTCCCTCTGTATCCGAAGCAACGCGGTTTGCGGTAGTACTCTCAGTCTGTGTGCTCTTAACTGCACTTACCCGTGAGACTGGCACACTCTAGCCAATACTGGCTCTGCACGCCTGACCCCCGTTTGTAACAGTCCCAGAGACAGCTTTAAGTGATAGGAACCTCTTTATGCAATCAATTTGGTCTAAATTTGAATTAATTTTGTTGCAAACATCATGTATAGTACAACTGTTGGAATTAATGTCAATAAATGTACAGTGATTATACTGCCTACTGATTAGATCAACCATGTCATTAAGTTTTATTTCATTAAGATAAATATTATTTCTAGTACTCAATATTAACACTGGACAGGTTACCAATTTTAAAAGTGTGCACAGTTCAGCAATCACATGTACTTTTTTCTGGTACTTGGTCTTGCATACAAGAGTCTAAGAGATCGTTTCATGTCTAATTTGTATCACACAACACATCAACAATCCGCACTTTACCGCGTTCTTCGACGAACAAAACTCCTAATGCGTTTAAGACCCGAACCCCCACCCAAATTTTTTGATTTTGCGCGTAAAATACCGCCACAGTGGCGTTAGGTTCTTTGTTCGTCGGAAAGTATGAGCTCTCCATCCCGCGCGCTCGGTTTCGCGCGTGGAATATAGTTACAGTGGCATTAGGTACCATATTCGTCGGAAATTACTCGCTCTCCGCGCAGTGCGCTCGGTTTCGCGCGTGGAACACAGCTACAATGGCGATTGGTACCATGTTCACCGGAAAAAAATCAGCCATGTAATTAGGACCTAAATTTAAAACCTTAATAAATAATTGATTTATATAACATTTTGAACTTTTTTTGAACTTATCTGATGCATATCATGATAAGGATTCCAAAAATGCAAAAAAAGAATAAAGGGACAATGGCGACTGTCACCTTGTTCGTAGGATACGACGATGTATTCGCCCTAAAATATAACAAATGGATAGAACGCTTGACGTAAAACAAATCCCGAACTACGATCATTGGTTACGCTCTTCAGGCAACTTCTATTAGGCCTAACAGCTGAGGCGCTGACAAATGTTCCAGCTACCAATTATAGTGAAGATTGTTCTAGAATTTACTGCAATTAGCGAATATGTATGTATGATATCTTTATTTAGACATAATAATACTTTTATACTTTTTTTTGTAAATACATATACTTGCCTTTATTATTATACAAGGTGTTCCAATACTTGTGTTTAAAAACTTCAGGGGGCTAAAGTACCCACCAATATGAATAACTTTTTCTAAGGAACCAACACTGTAAAAAAAACAGCTGTTTCATACAAAAGTTCAATACCTACCTGGCTAAAATGTATGAAACCGCTGTTTTTTTTCGCGTTCACAGTGTTGGTTCCTTAAAAAAACTTTATACTTTAGCCCCCTGAAGGTACTTTAAGTACTTTAGCCCCCTGAAGTTTTTAAACACAAGTATTGGAGCACCTTGTATATCACCCAGACAGAGACTAAACATCTATGTTCATCATACAAAATATGTTTCTTCTCAGTGGGGAACGATGGTAAGTGGTAACCATCACTTATAAACAAAGCTTGCCTCGTAAGACACGTAAGTTTTCCGAATGCCTATAATTTGGATGTTTTCAAGAGACGAGTGAATAGGTATCTTCTAGGTAAGCGTGCCACACCGTAGACCGCATCGTCACTTAACATCAGGTGAGATTCCGGTCAAACGTTTTACCTATAAAATGTAAAAAAAGCACAATAAAAACTTGCACTACGATCTTTATAAGTCATGAGCCTGTAATTACACTCTTGAGTGGCATCAAGCCGAGACTGTACCCATTTGACTACACTCGCACAGGTACTTGGTACTTGGTGTGTAGTATAGGTAGTAGGTTCGTTTTATTTTAAATTTTTTAGTGTTTCAGTTTTATGTGAATGTTTTCTGTTTTATTTACTTACTTTTTTATCTGTTTATTTTTTCTTACGTAACTAGTTCCTTATTGATTGATTGATTGATTGATTGAAAATACTTTATTGCACATTAAAACAACAGTACAAAGGCGAACTTAATGCTATAAAGCATTATCTTCCAGATAACTTTTCCAGTTAACCTTATCTTCTTTGTGTACAATTTCTATGTCTTTACTTGTATTATTTTCTACTGCCTATATTCTTACTTGTCTTTATACTACTTCTGTGTGTTTGTTGTCAAATAAATTTATATTCTATTCTATATTATATTCTATTCCTCGACCTGAAACACAGCAACGCTGCTTGGCGGCAGAAAAAGGCATCGTGGTAGTAATTCCCCGGACGTGCCCTTCACAAAGCTCTACTACTCTTAGAATATGAATCAGTGCGGTGCCAAGGCCGAATAAGTCTGAATTAATAAAACTTAATTGTTCACCCACCATGTATGTTTTAACAAACGCTCGATAGTTGTGTTATTCTGCCAAAAATACTCGCCCAAGTGAACGCGGCATCTGCGCTGAGTTTACAATTTGGCATTTTGTATATTATTACCAGGGCTGGAATAGGTAGAGTTTTTAAGTACCAGATGACGTCAAATACGCTACTACGAAATCTAAATATAGATATGCCTTTTTTAATCCCCGTGTCGGAAACGATTCGGGTTCGAATTCAAATGTGATAAACACTGACGTTTCCGATTGGAAACCTTAAAAATAACGTTTACTCCCACCTAAACTGTGGAGCGTGTATTACTGCATTGCTCTGCATCAAACGAAGCTAGTTATAAAACGGGGTTGGAGGAGCTGATCGGATCTTGCTCCCCATCCATACCACCATCGGGGATGCTAGAACATTGCTGCTATCACCCCAAAGTCCACCGATAATTTATGGAGCTGGGCTCAGGATCCAGCCCTTGAATAAGGTTGTGGTCACAGCCGAAAATGCGACTGCGAATCTGATATAAACTCGGTCATGATCGATATAGTGCATTCTGCATCATTAGACATGTTTACAATATGAGTCGACTAGTTTCAATACCGGCAATCTGACATTTGCAAAAACGTTGTTAAAATAAAAAAAAGATTGCCGCGTTTGAATTTAATTTTTTTTGCTTAATGAATTTATGTACATGTGGGTTTGATCCCAACCCATGATTTCATTCAGTATTTTCAATGAAAAATTGCCGGATTTGATAGTCAAAGTCAAACTAAGACGTTTTTATTCAAAATTATCTGTGCTGCCATATCAAGAAGTCATTTTGGACAAAAAGCACATTTGATTGCCGCATTTGAAACTAGAGGAGTCATATATACTCGTATATGACGGTCTGAGCAAAATTTTGTAGTGTTGTAGTTCCACGAGGACAAAGTCGTGGGGCGAACACTGCTATAAGGGTTACCTATGGGCATGCCCATCGTGCCCTCAGCGGTGAATCCGTGCTTGGCTGGGCTGGCTGGGGAGAGGTTAGCAGTAGGACACACTACACCCCACTGCGGGATGTAAGTGCAGATCTTATTCCCCCACCTTCAATTATCCACTAGGTGATGCACCCCGTGATGTTGATTTGTACGGAATAGCAATACTGAACAGCATCACGTTGCACTAATGAACGTCGATCGATTGCAAACATGCCGGCGCAATGAGATTAACTTGTGTCTAGCTGACACAAATACCAAATACCTACGGAGTACGAGGCATTGCATGCAGTAGGTATAAGGTTTTGTTTTTACTACTAGCTGATGGAACAAGCAGATGGCCCATCTGATGTTAAGTGGTAACCATCACCTATAACAAAGCATTGCCAGGCAAGTCACGCACGATAGGAACGTCTTTTTCACGCCTTTTTCTGCCGCCAAACAGCGTTGATGTGTTTCGGTTTGAAGAGTGTGTAAGTTGCCGGTGTTACAGGCACATGAGGCCTAACATTTGTATGCCTCAAGTTGATGGACGCAGGGTAGTGCATCGTAGGACACGTTCCTATCGTGCGTGACTTAGGCAATGCTTTGTTATAGGTGATGGTTACCACTTAATATCAGGTGGACCATCTGTTTGCTCCATCAGCTTCACTACATACTATAAACAAAGTCGCTTTCTCTGTCCCTATATCCCTATGTGTGCTTAAATCTTTAAAACTACGCAACGGATTTTGATGCGGTTTTTTTTTATAGAAAGAGTGATTCAAGAGAAAGGTTTATATGCATAATACAAGCATAATCTCTTCGGGATAACCCACAATAACCGTGCGAAGCCGGGGCGGGTCGCTAGTATTGTATAAAAATAACACACACACACATTCTCCCTCTTGTGTTGTAGCGGGTGCTACTGGCATATAATAAATAACCAAAATTTTCCCAAAAACTCTAATTGGAATTCCAACGTCCCGTAAATAAAAGATGCGAGTAAGTTTGAATTATTCTACATCGGGTGCGCATCTTCAGACAAAGTTGCCGGGACGGCAGAATTGAAAAAGTTTTTATTCTCTCATGGTATAGTCAACAACAGAAGTAAACTTTGCGATAAAACCTTGAGCTTTACGGTTTAAAATCTTGAATAACTGTGGCACTTGTAGTTTCATGATACAATTTTGACAAATATTTTATGATTTGCTCTTATCAATACAAAACTATGAAAAAGTGTTTATGATGTTAAAAAAACTTCCGTTGCAGACTCAGATGTTGATGAAAGTTCTCTTCTGAGAGGGAGAGAGAGTGAAAAGAAGAGAGATTACAAATTAAATATTATATTAACGTTGTGTGAATTAAATTAAAAATCTAAATCTAAAAACATCTATTTCGTGTCACAAAAACTCAAATATAAGGAACAATATTGTGACAACAAAAGCGGTCGCCACTCAGCTTTATGCTGTAATTGTGTTTGATGCACTACTACAACGCTGGTATTCCGTGATGCCGGAACACAAAAGCAGTAACTGTGTTGCACAGGACCATCATTTTCTCAAATAAATCGAAACAATAACAAGAGATCATACATAAATTAGGGTTAAAACAAAAAAGATTAACATTAAATTAGAAAATACGGCAATATACATAATATATTCCTACTTCTTATATAAGATGAAAAACAATATAATATAACATACTAAATTAAAACAAACGTCCAGTACGATTACTCGGGTGAGATACTATCTGAGAGTATCACTATGCGAAAACGTTTTAATGGGCAATAGCTTTATATTGTTAAAAAAAAAAAAAAAAAGAGTGTAACAGGAATTTATTTAGAGAGAATTTAAAAGACCAAACGGATAACCATTGGGTATAAAATAAATCACAAGCTTTTTAATAACTACCGATTACCTATCACCCAACATCAAATCAAATCAAATCAAAATATGTTTATTTTGTGTCACAAAAACATAGGCGAAAATAAAATTTAAAGAAAAATACTGTGACATCAAAAGCGGTCGTCACTCAGCTTTATTTAATATGACTTTACATAACTTTATTGTTTCGAAAAATATATGTTTCGCTACAATTAGAGTATGTTAAAATATTGGCATGCGCTAATTGCATAGGTACCTACTTATAAATAAGGTTACTGGTACAGTATATATTATTATTTAATTTTAAATTTATTTTTTTGTGAGTAATACAAGCGTGCATTTTTTTTATATAAACATACTTTTAATATTCATTTAAGACAAAACAGAAAAAAAAACTTTAAGGACTTTTCTTGATGGATGTATTCAGATTCTTCATAATTAATTCAATTGGTACGCTTTTAAATCTGTGTCACTTAATGCGAAAGTTTTTGAGTATTATAATGTTTTTTTTACTACATCATGTTGGAAAATTGAGTTTGCCATCCTGATTTTAAGTCGTACCTTTTTACTCTCATCTTGAAAATATCTTGAATATATACTTAATCAAACTTTTAGTTTAACTTGTTGAATAAAAATGTTTTTTTTTTGCTAAATCTTTAGGATGCTTTTCGCCGTTTTTTATACAACTAGCTGATGGAACAACCATCACCAACAAAGCATTACCTCGAAAGTCATGTACGATAGGAACATGCCCTACGATGCTCTGCCCTGCATCCATCAACTTGAGGCATAGAGATGTTAAGCCACATGTGCCTGTAATTACACCGGCAACCACACTCTTCAAACCGAAACACAGCGTTGCTGCTTGGCGGCAGAAAAAGGCGTGGTGGTAGTACTTCCCCGGACGAGCCCTTCACAAAGAGCTCTACTACTCTGCAAAACTGTTAAAGTATGCGAGCGACAATTAGTTTTTTTTATCATTACACATCTTATTTATCAAACTAACTACTAACTAAAGTAATACTGGAAGCGGTCAGCATTTAATATTCAGATTTTCAATATTCTTTTTAAGTTATAACTTTGGAATCTTCTGGTAATCTTGTTAGCGTTGATCAACATTTCTGTGTAATAGAAATTTGTTCGTAATTCAATCAAACAAAGTTTTAGTAAATAATGGAAGAAAGAAAGGCACAGAAAGCCCACAAATTAAATTAATAGAAAATAAAGACCGCCGGTGGTGTAGTGGACCACGCTTGCTGGTCGTAGGGTCGTAGGTTCCAATCCACCAACGAATTTTTCTATTCGAAAAAATAATGTGCGTAATGTTTTCAATCGGTGCAGGAAAACATCGTGATGAAAACTGTGAAAAGCAGTGAATATGGCGGGCTTGCAACCCATTACGTATGGAACACTCTGGAATACCAACTAATGCAATATTTTTGAGCCAAATATAATATCAAACTACCGTCCTTAGATAAACTCTGTGAATGCGAAAAAAAACAGCCGTTTCATACAAAAGTTCAATACCTACCTGACTAAAATGTATGAAACAGCTGGTTTTTTTTCGCGTTCACAGTGTTGGTTATTTAGAAAAAGTTATTCATATTGATGGCCCCTGAAATTTTTAAATACAAGTATTGGAACACCTTGTATAGATATAATAGGTCAAAGAGTTTTAAAATGTCCCAAAAAGTTATCAACCTTATGTACCCACACGAGAGAAAAACAGTTCGAAGTAAAGTCGTAAATAATTGTGTGATGTGATATGCATTCGGCGATGCCAACAGGAAATACACTGTATAGGACACTATACTAGGAGCTGGGGCTTCCGTCCATCTGTCTGACGTAGGCTGAGCATCAGTTTGGGATTTATTGTGACTTCCGTCTGCAAATTCAACAAACAATTTCTAAGTAAAGTCAGTAAATTTACAATGTTTATCTAAATTGACATATTTTAGACATATTTTTATTTTATGCAGGGTGTCCCGGAACTCAACGATAACCTGGTACCGGGTGAGAGGCCAAGTTATACCAGTTATGAAAAAAATAAGAAAAAAAAGTCCAAGTCACTTAGTCAAGCGGTAACAGACATTTTACGAAAGAGTTGAAAATTTGACACCCTTTGTCGCATTTTTAAGTACTGTGATCAAAATTTTTACAATTTTTAGAGTTTATTTTAATAATGTAATCTCAAATAACAGTGCTATTAAACGCAACGTACTAAGAGAAGGAATGTCTACCGAGCCAGCGGATCAAAGGCTGTTTCTGTTGATGAAAATATTAATAAATAAATAAATATAAATATGTATAGCTCAAAGAGTTTTAAGATGCCCCAAAAAGTTATCAACTTTATGCACCTACACGGGAGAAAAACCGTTCAAATTAAAGTCAATAATTGTGTGATGTGATATCATGCATTCGTCGATGCTTCTGTCCATCTGTCTGACGTAGGCTGAGCATCAGTATGGACGCCCTGGGATTTATTGTGACTTCCGTCTATCAATTCAACAAACAATTTCTTGACTGTCCGTGTCAAAGTCAGTAAATTCACAATGATTATTCTAAATCGACATATTTTAGGAGAATAGCAAAAAAAAGTGATCAAGAAATTATAACTTTTTACTACTATTACTATTATTATATTTTTGCAAATGCAAAATGGGTTAAGACCATTTCACTGTTTCCCGTGTGTGTCCATTTATGTCCATTATTTATTTATTAATGTCCATTTATTCTTGCGGTTTGTGTGAGTGACATTAAGTAGTTTTTTTTAAACAACTAGCTCATGGAACAAGCAGATGAACCAGCTGATGTTAAGTGGTAACCATAACCTACAACAGTGCTTCGTAAGTCACGTACGATATGAACGTGCCTACGACGCACTGCCCTGCGTCCATCAACTTGAGGCATACAGATTTAAGCCTCATATGCCTATAATTTTACCGCATTTTTGTGTGTGTTGGTTTTGTTCCTGAAAATGTCCAAACCAGTGCTCGAACCTTGACGTCAACGGCTCAGTTTGTACACAGTTGCAACATTAATTCATGCGAACTTCTGAAACTGTCGAATGACGCAATTTCCTGGCATTTATATTGTAAAAATGTCAGTTGACTTTAAGTGCTTGACTGACAAACATGTGCAACATTTTATATTATTAAATATGTTTGGGCTTTCCACACTACCTGTTATCTAGCCCCAAACTAAGCAAAGCTTGTGATATGGGAACCAGAACTGATAGCTGATGATAATACCTAAACACTTTTTTTTATAAATACATTATTACACCCAGATAGCGAACGAATATCTATGTTCATCACAAAAATGTTAGTTCTCTCCATGGGCCTCTCAAAAGGCCTAACATCATCATCATCATGAACCTGTAGAAGTTAATTCCGAGGCCTCTTCATCTCAGTGGCGGATTTACATATTTGCCGCCAGTAGGCTATTCATACCGCCCCTACTGACCCCTACAATTCAATACCCTAGTTTACAAACATATTTATAAAAAAAAACAACTTGATTGTGCACTATCGTCCTCATTACATCACCTTTTTCCGTTATTAGTATGATTGTGTTGTGATCTAGGGGATTGATGTGTCAGCTCCTTTTCCAAAAGCTCAATCTTATAAGTAGAAGGTAGATAGAGCTTTTCTTAGCTTAGAAATTTACCAGGTAAATATAGGTACATATAACAGAAAAAGCCTAATTTGCCGCCCTAGGCTCCAGCCTACACAGCCTACTGGTAAATCCGCCACTGTTTCATCTACCGACATCCCGCGATGATCCTCACGATGTAAAATATTTCAAGAGTAGTAGAGCTCTTTGTGAAGGGCTAATCCGGGGAAGTACTACCAACAGGCCTTTTTATACCGCCAAGCAGCGACGATGTGTTTCGGTTTGAAGAGTGTGGTTGCCGGTGTAATTACAGGCACATGAGGCTTAACATCTGTATCCCTCAAGTTGAAAGACGCAGAGCAGTGCATCATAGGACACGTTCCTATCGTGCGTGACTTACGAAGCAATGCATTGTTTTAGGTGATGGTTACCACTTATTATCAGGTGGGCCATATGCTTGTTCCTTCAGCTAGTTGTAGTTTAACGAAAAAAAAAGATGTACTAAGCTTAGTTTTTCAGTTCGTAGTCCTTTATAGGTCTCCCGTGATACAGGCTTAGAGCCGATTTCACCATGCTCTGTTAAATTAACAAAGGATTAAAGGGCCGTTAAATATGTCAAAATGTACGCGTTTGACATCTAATGTTAGATTTAACGGCCTGTTAATCCTTGATTAGTAACTAACAGAGCATGGTGAAATCAGCTCTTAGTGCTAGTGCGGGGTCCATTGCATAGACAGGCTTCACAGCTCAGTTGGTATTAGCTCTGCCTTCTGCGCCGTAGGCGTAAAAATTTGTGTGATTAACATAGATGTTTGTTCTCTGTCTGGGTGTTATTATTAATTATAAGTATGTATTTACAAAAAAAAAGTATGTTATGTATTATATCAGCTATCTGGTTCCCATATTACAAGCTTTGGCTTAGTTTGGGGCTAGATAGTGTTGTGTGAAACAGTCCACCAATATTTATTTGTTTATTTATAGAACAAATAATTTTGTATTTGAATTTTCAGCAATACGCAATTTTCCCTCCAAAACGATTATTATTCAAACAATGCTGTTATAATTGAAATCCGTTCAGCTGTTAATTAAACACGCTAAATCCATTAGAGTAGTTAGTAGTTCTGTAAATGTTAACAAGACTTAAACCTGTTTTGGGAGCGTCTTAGGTATCTATGTACCTACAATGTTTCGATACAAACGTATTTTTATCACATCTTATTCGCAAAGAGCTAGTTTGTTCTTCGTAAACAGGGAGCACAAAAGGAGGGGAGGGAGAACAAAAAAGCACTTTGTTCACTAGGAAGGAAAAGTGATTTGAAATAAATGTAGATATTGTTAGTGAAAGTTCTACCTATTCACCAAAGAGATCAATTACGAAAATTGTAACAAGTAGCAGGCTATAAAAAAACGTGCGCCAAATAATGAAAAAGTTTATAAAAAATAAAAAACGCGCGAATTCAAATTAGAAATCAATATACATTCAGATTATCATCCGTAAAATCAGGATATCACCTATTATACACTTTCATTCCAAATGCTTACACTTTTGCTAAGACCTCAAGTAATGTTGGTTAAAATACCACCGAAATTACACAACACAACTCAAAATAACACTAGAAAAACAATTAAAATGAAAAAGCTATGTTGGTTCCCAAAATATCAGATAACGAATGATTATTATGATTTAAATCTATAATGATATTTGTGTGAGAGTAGAGAATAAGTACAGTTATTTAAACTGGAATGCAAAGTGCGAAATATCGAAAATGAATAAAATTTCCTCCATTTATGGTATAAATTCTTTTGAAATATCTAAAGAGAATCCGGTGAAGAGATACCGTTCTTGTATCTTGTGCAGGATTTCCGAATCCGCATTTAGAGGCAATGGTGGCCCATTATGCGTGGTTATCTAGCCTTTGAAGCCCCTCTTAAGACGTAGACAACCATCAAACGACGTATGTGTCGTTTATATAACGAGTTGGCATAATTTAAATAGTATAGATCGATATTTTTAATAATAACGTTAGCAAGTAATAGTGCGTTTATCGTTCGCTGGCGAAATATTATGAATCCAATAATGATAATTAATATTCTTTGCTGTTTCTAATTTTGGGGAAATTTAAACTTTATGCATGCAACACTTATACAAACAAACATCTATGCTCATCACACAAATATTTGTTCTCGGTGGGGATCGAACCCACGGTCTAAGGCGCAGAAGGCAGAGCTACTACCAACTGAGCTGTGAAGGCTGTCAAATAAATCAGTTGACAGTAGTTTGCATTGTTTATTTGTTTGTCATATTCACATATTTGATTACGAATCTAGATTTAAGAATGAACATTATTGTTACTCTTATTTTTTACTAATTCGAATCTGTTTTGTGTATTTAAACAAATATTTCTCATTTTCCACACAGCACTATCTAGCCCCAAACTAAGCTAAAACATGTAATTGGGAATCCTCAAGAGCCTCAAAAGGCTCCTTCCGAGCACTTGACACATGTTATAGAACTTTCTACGACATGCCGGTTTCCTCACGATGTTTTCCTTCACCGTGTGAGAGGCGTACTGACATTGTGCACATACATTTTTGAACAGAAAAACTCATTGGTACATGACCGGTTTCGAACCTACGACCTTAGGATCGGAAGGCTTGGCAGCTACCACTAGACCACTCTCAGACGATGAAGAAAACAATAGGGCAAAAATTTAAATGAAAGTATATTATTGTGATATCCTGATTTGAACGACAATGTTTCGATAGTTTTAAAGACCGCCACCATGTTCCTAAAATAAATTACGACCAACTTTACCATAAACGGAGCAAAAAAGAAGAAGATCCACACCGTTTTAAACTTGGAGGAAAAATCAAAATATTAAAGTTCTTTGGTAGAGAAATGTCTGTTTAAACTTCTCCGCTGAATAATTACGTCAGTGTCAACAAAGCGACGGAAGACGTCATAAATATCTGACATAAAAACGTTTCTTTTGGAGCTCTCCGTCTGCTGGCGCGTTATATTAAAGTACAGGGTTGTCACTACCGATTTTAATCATATCGTGTCACTAATTTTCTTGCGAAACAATGTGGTGAAAGGATTTTAAGGATTTATCCACCAAAATCTTATGTTAATAAAGAAAGACTAAGAAAACATCGTGAGCAAACCGGCATGTCTTAAAAAAGTTCTAAAACATGTGTCAAGTGTTCGAAATTAGCCTCTTTGGCGCCTCAACTTTTAGAATTTTTTTTCCTCACGATGTTTTCCTAGTCTGTCTTTAATAATATATCTCTATAGGGACATTTATGGCAACAGTCGAACCGAAAACAAGTACTAAAAAAAAAATATAAAAAAACATAAAAAGCATCAAATAAGCAAAAAAAAATTACTTAAACAGGAACCAAAAGATTTTTTAAATCAGAGCTTCACCGAAGTAGATAAATAAATCCATGGTATACTGACAGCCCTAACCACAAAATGTTTCATTTTCACCTCAGGCCTCGGGCTTATTCAGTCGGCTTTATTGCCTCAGTAATTTAAACCGCATCACATTCGGTACAGTAACCCACGCCTCGGTACATTGTGTGACACCACAATAGTGACGAAAAGAGTCTATTTCAGGATATTTGCAATTTGGATGCCTATTTTTATACGACCCCATAAAAAGTAAGGTTCAATTGAATGTTATTTTTGCTCATGACTGTATTTTTGTATTTTTGAGGGTTCCGTATCCAAAGGGTAAAACAGGACCCTGTTACTAAGACTCCGCTGTCCGTCCGTCTGTCCGTCTGTCTGTCTGTCTGTCCGTCTGTCCGTCTGTCACCAGGCTGTATCTCATGAACCGTGATAGTTAGACAGTTGAAATTTTCACAGATGATGTATTTCTGTTGCCGCTATAAAAATAAATAATAAAAAACAGAAAAATATATATTTAAGGGGGCTCCCATACAATAATCGTGATTTTTTTGCCGTTTTTATTTCGTGTGAAACTATAATTAAAATAAAAAATCTATGTTCCAGAGATAACAGAAAACAAAATTCTTTTTTTATCTTATATAAGTAAGCCAGTTTGAAGCGGCCAACCCGAAAGACAAATGATCAAACAACACAATGACATCGCACAAACGATTCTAATTTTTTTTTTTTTTTTTATACCACCAACTGATGGAACAAGCAGATGGCCCACCTGATGTTAAGTGGTAACCATCACCTATAACAAAGCATTGCCTCGCAAGTCACGCACGATAGGAACGTGCCCTACGATGCACTGCCCTGCGTCCATCAGCTTGAGGCATAGAGATGTTAAGCCTCATGTGCCTGTAATTACACCGGCGACCACACTCTTCAGAGAAGCATTTTTTTTTCCATTTATTTTAAGGACTTTGTCGCTGGGCGACCACACTGCCCTATAATAAAACATAAAAAAAAAAACTCGTATCAAAATGAAAACCATAAAAAAGCGGATTTTAAATACACCGGGCCGGAGCCGAGCCGTGCTCGTGTGGTAGTACATGTGTACATGTGTGTGCGTAAGTCTCGCAAGCCCACACGACTTAGTGGACCCACTAAGCTCTCCGTCTAACTCGCAAGAATAAACTGTATATTGCTCGACTATTTGCTGGTGGAAATACAAGTATGCAGATTATTCTTGCGAGTTAAACGGAGTCCGTAATGGCTCCGCTCCGCTCGCGGTGGTTTCTCTATGTCAAACTTTTCGCTCGTACATTTGAATAATTTGAATAACTACCTATGTAAAATTACTGAAGGTACTTATGAAAAATAACATTTCGGAGTTTCGGAGAAAACCATGATAAATATACAATTTTTTTTACTTCATGTTACACCTGGTGTTAAGTGGAAACCATCACCTAAGCATTTTTAGTAAGCCACGCACAATATGAATGTGCCCTACGATGCACTTCCCTGCATCCACCAACATAATCGCCCTGTCGGTCGGCCCCGGCCCCGATCTGTGCAGCGTGAATTCTCCTAAAACTTAGAGTTATGGCGAATGGATACCCCGATATATTTTACTACATATTTTATTTAATCATTACGTTATACAAAGGAATTATCAAAAATTCGGACTACGCGTAGACGATACCTATTACAAGCTTTTTTTAAATGCATCTGTAATAGTTTTGTATTGTATTATTTAAGCAGGTACTTGTTTCAAGAGTTTAGTTCCTATTGGTAGCCACCAAGCTACAAGCAACAAGGTATCTGACTGAGTAACAAAAAACAAAACTGTTACAGATACATTAAAAAAAAGGTTGTGATAGGTATCGTGTACGCGCGGTCCGATTTTTTGATAATTCCTTTGTATAACGTAATGATAAAATAAAATATGGAGTGGCGCTAGTAGCGGGATATCCATTCGCCTTAAGTAGAGGCACAGTCATCAGAAACAACCCTATCTGTACCATGGAACTGGTAATCACCATCTGAAACAAAGCATTTCCACGCAAGCTACGCACAATGCACTGCCCTGCGTCCATCAACTTGATGCATACATATGCTAAGCCTCATTTGCCTGAAATTTCTCCGTATTTTTGCCTGCAGTTTTGTTTTGTTGGCCCCGGCTCGGTGTAGCGTGAATCCACCTCAGATCTAAAGTTAAGTAGAAGCGCAGTTACATGAAACAACCCTATCTACACCGTGGAACTGTCAAAAAACTCGTTAGGCCCACACAATTGGCAGCCATCCATTGTCTTCTTTGACCTTAGCTATAAATAAACACCATTGGACCGTGGACGGGTCACTTTACTCTCAGGCGATGCGATCACCGCTATATGGCGGTCAAAACGTGGTCGAAACCTCATTCCTTCAGGCATAATTTCATTTTAACCTAAGGCATTTGAAATTTTTCGTCATTGTGAGTTTATCTCTTCGAAAATTGATCTTCGTAATGTCAGGTGGCATTATTCACAAACTGTGAGAAAAACATTGTTAGGAAATTCATGAATGAAAACAATATATAGAGCGAGCGAGCGAAAAATTAATAAATATTATAAAAAATCATAAATTTCATGCAGAACGGTAGCTAGCGACAATATTAAAAAAAAATCTATTTTATTTTGTTCTAATCATCAACATAAACATCTTCTGTGAAAAAGTTTTTGGGACTATCATTTTACTAATATTAACACTAACATTTTGACAGCCTTCACAGCTCAGTTGGTAGTAGCTCTACCTTCTACGCTGTAGGCCGTAGTTTCGATCCCCACCGAGAACAAATATTTGTGTTATGAACATAGATGTTTGTTCTCCGTCAGGGTGTTATTATTTACATAATATGTATTTACAAAAAAATATGTATTATATCAGCTATCTAGTTTTGCTTATTTGGGGGCTAGGTAGCGCTGTGTGGAAAGTCCTCCAATTTTGTTCGTCAACGGAAATTTAAACAAATTACGGCTTTGTAGCGACCACGGCTTAAGGGATGGGATTAATGGCGTCCCTCGGTTTTTTGTTTGGTCACTTCTATTGGCATTGTGTGTTTGTAAGGCTAGTGTTTGTTTTTAAGCGGCATTAATATGACTTTTCATCGCTATATCTAGTTTAAGTAGCTATGTTGTTTTATAATTTTTATTATTTCATGTAATTTTTTTTAGTGCACTTAAACCAACCATCTTATTTATAGGCTCCTCTCCATCCAAAGGTTGTCTGGAAGAGATCGCTTTTTGCGATAAGACCGCCCATTGTACATATCTATAGTTGTTATTATTTGTTTCCTATTTTTTTCGTTTGTAAAGTTTATAATGAATTTATAAATTCATTCATTCATTATATTTTAGATTTAAAGAGCGGATTGAAATTCGTCTAGCATCGCTTGCGTATTTTAAACCTTGTGTACTAGGTGAATCTGCCAGTTCCTTGCGATGAAAGCCTAGATAGAAGAACAAGCCTAGAAGAAGAAGAAACCTACGGCTTGGTTCCTACCGTCCTTTTGTGTTATCCTTGTTACAATGTTTTATGTCAAAGTCAAAGTCAATAGGTATTTATTCAATAAAATCACAAGGATCACTTTGAAACGTCTTAAAGCTAGGTGACTCTAGGTGCCAGTTCCACGCGACCAAAGCCTAGAAGAACAGGCAACAAACTTACGGCTTGGTTCCTACCGTTCTTTTGTATGATCCTTTTACAATGTAATATAATATATTATTGAAGTTAAGTGAGGCGTAGGCATACAGAAAAAGGTAAACATAATCAAATTTATAAGACAGCACACGCTACGCTTCAAACTAATAATACCTAATGCATAAAATTAAATACAATCTATTAAATCAGAGAAAAATAAAACACACAATAGTAGGTACAGTACAGACATTGCAGACATGTTAGCTGCCGATGGGCAGAGCGACCGGGACATCGGGCCACGCACTTTTATCATCAATATAGCTATCTAAAGTATAATAAGCTTTACTTATTAGATTATTCTTAATGTATGCTTTAAATTTTCTAATAGGAAGCCCAGTGGCACTTTCTGGAAGTTTATTATAGAAGCGTATACCGTTCCCCATAAACGAGCCATTTACCTTTTGGAGTCGAAATTTAGGAATACATAATTTGTTTTTATTTCTAGTGTTAACGTTATGTGCATCACTCTTTTTCTTAAAGCTATCTATGTGTTTATGAGTGTATAATAGATTTTCATAAATATACTGTGAAATTACTGTGAGAATATTAATTTCTTTAAATCGCTCCCTCAATGATTCGCGTGGTTTCATTTTATAAATGGCACGTATCGCCCGTTTTTGAAGTACAAATATACTTTGTACATCAGCAGCTTTCCCCCAGAGCAAAATACCATAAGACATTACACTATGGAAATAGCTAAAATATACTAGCCTAGCTGTAGCTTCATCTGTAAGCCATCTTATTGTGCGAACTGCGTATGCAGCCGAACTCAGTCTACCAGCAAGTGATTTGATATGTGGACCCCACTGCAATTTTGCATCAATATTAAGTCCTAAAAAAATAGTAGAATTGACAAGGGTAAGTGATTCTCCATTTAATTCAATATTGGTTGGACGCTGAACCACATTTGGCAAAGTAAATTTAATGCATTTCGTTTTCCCGGCATTGAGCAAAAGATTATTAACAGTAAACCAGTTAAGTACTTGCGACAGAGATGCATTAACGTTATCGAAGTTAGTCTTCAATCTGTCGACTTTAAATATTAAAGAGGTATCGTCAGCAAATAGAACTATTTCACATAAATCCTTTACAAAAGGTGGAAGGTCATTTACATATACTAGAAATAAAAAGGGACCCAATATGGAACCTTGAGGTACCCCTATATCAATAACCGACCCAGACGACCTCTCACCGCCAACATCAACTTTTTGCACTCTATTGGTTAAATATGACTGTAAAAGACCAATTGCCTGGTTTATGATGCCGTAATGTTTAAGTTTAGATATTAAGGTGGCATGACTTACACAGTCAAAAGCTTTGGACAGATCGCAGAATACCCCAATCGCATCTTGTGAGTGTTCCCAAGCATCATAAATGTGCTTCAGGAGCGTCGAACCGGCATCTGTCGTTGATCGACCTTTAGTAAATCCAAATTGATGACTATGAAGTATGCCGTTGACGTTGAAATGTGATAATAACTGAGTAAGAACAATTTTTTCAAAAATTTTACTTATCGAAGGCAGTACCGAAATAGGCCTGTAGTTCGCAGGGTCTTGTTCATTTCCAGACTTGTACAGGGGAATGAGTTTACTGTGTTTCATTAAATCAGGGAAAACGCCCTCCTCTACACATCTATTAAAAATGTATGCTAGACATGGTGCAATATCAGTTATAATAGCGCTTAAAACTTTTGTGGACATTCCCCATAGATCTTCAGTATTTTTAATATTTAAGGATTTAAAAGTTTTCACAATATTATCAGCATTAATATATTTAAAACTGAAGATATCATTACATTTTTTAACGCGAGACTCTAATAGTGTTGTCGCTTCAGCAGCTGAGGAATTTAGGGATGAAGTCACAAGTTTAGGTATACTGGAGAAAAAACTATCAAACGCGTTGGCGACTTCAATATTTTTAGTAAAAACATTATTGTTTACTTTTAAATTTATCTGTTTATTACCGATCTTTGATTTGCCTGTTTCGTTATTAACTACCTTCCAAGTGGCTTTAATTTTATTTGTCGATTTTTCAATTTTATTTCTTATATGCAATGATTTTGCCGTGTGACATACTTTTTTGAAAATTTTAGAGTAGTTTTTAGTGTGTAGAATAAACGTTGGGTCATTCAGCATTGACTCCCTAGCAGCGTATAGGTCATATAATTTATTCCTACTTTTGTAAATACCTGGAGTTGCCCAGTCAGCGAACTTGACACTTACACTAGCTTTACATGTTTTAAGTTGAAAAGTATCATTATGTTCTTCATTTATTAAATTTGTCAGTTTTATAAAAAGATCATTTGGGTCATTCAAATATGGTAAAAGGGACACTTTCAGTTCAACATTGTTCTGAAACTTTTTAGTACGGCTATCTGTGATAAGCCGATAGGTGAAGACCTCGTCTTTATCTGATACTTTATATTCAAACCTAGCGCTATGACCGTAATGATCTGAGCTAAAATGCTTAACTACGGACTTACAAATTGGTTCATGACTGCAAAAGATGTTGTCTAGACAGGTGGCTGTTGTTAATGTCACTCTTGTTGGGTCTTTAAACAAGCTGTGTAGATCAAAACATTTGAACAAATTTAAAAATCTCTCAGAGAGTGGATGAACCGGAATATCTATATTAAAATCACCGCAGACTATTAAAGTTTTTTTACTATCGAAGGTTTTAAGCAATACTTCTTCCATAGTGGATTCATACAACGTGAAGTCCGCGTCTGGGGGACGGTATACACTCACAACGATGTGCCGCTCCAGCTCCACACACGACAGCTCAATAGTCCTCTCAATACTGAGATTTGCAATGTCTTTACGCTCCCTGCATTTCAAGTTATTATTTACAACAATTAAAGAACCGCCATGTATAGCGTTCTTGCGTCTAAAAGAGCTCAAAATACTGTATTTATTATAAAAAGGGAGCAACTCTAGTTCTAATATCCAGTGTTCTGTAATACACATGATATCTACATTGAAACAATTCAAAAATAATTCTAGTTCTAATACTTTGCTGGGAAGGCCTTGCATATTTTGGTGTACAATATGTAAAGTGCCAGGCTTTCCCATTGTCGAAGAGACTAGTTTAAATGTTGGGCAATAGGCCCTTCTGCTTGTAAGCCCTCATTAGTACTGCTACTAACTACGGGCTTGTCTACGGACTGTGTTATAGTACCTATAACAGGATCAAAAATATTAAATGCTAACAATTTAGCAATGGTTATTTTACTATGTTTACATAAAGACATAGTACCTCTAGTCAATATAAAATTACTAATAAAATTATTAGTGTCGAAATACAAAACGTCACTATGACGACATGTCAAATTATAAAACACTAGCGGCCTGTCCCAGCTTCGCATGGGTGGTCATAAATTTTTTGAACATTTTAGGATAAACTTAGACCGTGGGTTCGAGCCTCGCGTCTACTTATTTCATACATTTGCACGCGCTTCTCCTTGATTGAGTGAAATCGCACCCCGCGCATGACCCGTGGACCCGTAAACATTTTTAATTTCGTCATATCTTTTGAATGGAATGTCCGATTTGAAAAATTTAAGAAGTAATCTATAGGTATTGAAACCGTCTTAATTATGAAAAGATTTATTTGGATAAGGATTAATACCAAGGTACAAATAAAGACCCTTTTCTAGCGGAGGCATTTCAATTAATTTTTTATAATAAAAAAACACTTATTGTGACATAACTATAATAGTTAGACATATGCTGTCGCGACATTTTTTGTAGATGATAACGTGTTCTACAAAATCGTAGTACATTATTTTGTTCTATCTTCAATAGTTTTCGCAGCGCACGCGATGTAAGGTTTTTTGTTTTCCACCTTGGGTTACATTATTGAAGTTTTAGTAAGGATCCCTGATTTTTTTGAAAATATAATATAGCCTATGTTACTCAGGGATAATGTAGCATTCTAATGGTGAAAGAATTTTTGAAATCGGACCAGTAGTTTTTGAGCCTATTCGTTACATACAAAAATACAAAAATACAAAAATACAAAAATACAAAGTTTACCTCTTTATAATATTAGTGTAGATAGTGTAGATGTAGATTAAATTAAGTTTAAAGATATTCTTATTTTCTATGTTCTTCCACTCCCCTCGATTCTGGATACATTCTACTCCACTCACCACCACTGAATGTTACTTATAAAGAGAGAGATATATATATATTTATCTTTTTAGTTTGTATACTTACTGGTTTGTTTTATTTATGTTATTTTAGTTTTTTATTTTTATTTTATTTTTTACGGTGGTGGATGAATAAACGAGTTTTCTTTATTTCTTTTTACTCACTTTCTACCGAAGGATTCCAAGTCCGCGACGTCTTCCCTCGGTGAGCACCCATTCTGCGACCCCTTTAGTCCATCTTTCAGGTCTCATAATGATCACATGACCTGCCCACTCCTAATTCAAATTTGTTACCTCGCGACCTCAGTATCAACGGTCTTTATTCTGTACAATCACAAGGATCACTTGGAGACGTCTTATACAAGGTGTTCCAATACTCTCTCATGTTCCAATACTATGGAATCTCATTTAATAAATACCTTTTGACTTTGATATGGGGTAGACTTTGGCCCAGTAGTGGGATAGTTTGTTCTCAGTGGGTTTGATCCCCACCAAGAACAAACACGGTCTTTGTTCTGTACAATCACAAGGATCACTTGGAAACGTCTTATACAAGGTGTTCCAATACTCTCTCATGTTCCAATACTATGGAATCTCATTTAATAAATATCTTTTGACTTTGATATGGGGTAGACTTTGGCCCAGCAGTGGGATAGTTTGTTCTCAGTGGGTTTGATCCCCACCAAGAACAAACATTGGCGTGACGAAAATGAAAATGATTGTTTTCTGTCTGGGTGTTATAAAGTATTATGAGTAAGTAATAAAGCAGCTCTCTGGTTCCCATAGTACAAGCTTTGCTTCTTTTGGGGCTAGATAGTGTTGTGTGGAAAGTCCACCAATATTTTTTTTATTTTTATTTGTTTCCACAGATAAATTTCACACACTATTGCAGTATCCCGATATAACTAAACCAGAATCGTTCAAAACGATTCCCAAACATAACGTGCAGCACTATATTTGCACAATTTATTAATTTATTTAATTTGTTTCACAGGAAATTAACTCCGTTCAGACTGAAAGTACCTGGTAAAACTTTGCTTTTCACAACTACTAAGAAGACATTTAAAATGTGTGATTTTGGTCGTGTGATCTGGTTGGATCGCGAATCTTTTTAAGGTTTCAGTTAAAGAAACTTAGTATTAGTTTACTCTGTTCAAATCAAAGTGTATTTTTAATTCGTTTCCGGAAACCGGCATGTCGTAGAACCCAAAAAGTTACAGCCACAAATAAAAGAAGAAGAAGAACCTTAAAAGTTTTATGACTTGCTATGTCAAGTGCTCAAAAAGAGCCTCTTTGAAGTGCACCTAAAATCCTTTCACCACACTGCACTGTTTCGAAAGTACTAGTCACAAGAGAAATATGTTCGTTGCTTATTTCAATGAAAAAAAAATATAACAAAAAATTAATACCTTATAATATCTTACTTTTTAGCTATTTTAGGCATTTGTAATCGTGCGAACAACAAATTACGTTTTTACACGCATTTCTGTGCAATGAATCACGAAAAGTTCCGGAAAATCTCCCACAACTAGGCATTGATTTATTTCCATTTTTCCTGAAAAATAAACCACAATTTCTGATTTATTACCTTACAGGTATTCAAACAATTTTGAAATCTACAACGTTGTATTTAAGGTTGTTTTTGTTAGATTCAAATAAAACACGTGCCTAGACCGTTCTAAGCACGTGTTTTATTTTAGACCTTACGTGTTATATAATAAGGCTCATGTGTAAGTTCGGAGGCTATATTTCAACAGATGGTAAGGGTCTATGGGCGACATTGAAACCGTTGGATTGGCATTAATCAAGACGAATGACGAGGCTCATTATTTGGTAGGTATTGAGTGAAATATTGTGGATATAAAGTGGTTGGGTTCGGCATTGCCTGAAAGAAAGTTTTAAAAGGAACCCTAGCTAATATATGATAGTATTAACCTACCGAGCTATTTGCTACGAATATGCCGTAGCAACATCTTTAGAATGCGTATTTCTGCCACCAAGCAGCGTTGCCGTGTGCTCGGTGAAATTACAGGCGCATTAGACTTAAGGGGCTGACAACTATCAAACAACTTCTCGCTCGCACGTTTCGACATGTTGTTTTCCTACTTAAAAGTTTGATTATGTACGAAAACTAGAAAAGCACACTTTAGAGTAGGAAAACATGTATCGATCAAAATGAAATTTTTACTAAACTGTGTGCAATGTGATTGCACACAAGATGGTTGATTGCGATTTTTCGAAAATGAGTTTAGTGATTTTATATCTTTCAACATGTCGAAATGTGCGAGCGAGAGTCACATTAGCTCTTGTCTTCGCCTTAACATCTGTATGCTTCAATTTGATTGACGCAGGGCAATGCATAGTAGGGCGCGTTCGTATCGTGCGTGACTAACGAGTCAATGCTTTGTTATAGGTGATGGTACCACATATTATCAGACCTACACTATAGAATAGAATAGAAGATTTTTTATTCGACACACAAACATAGGTAGCAAAAAAAAGACAAAACTGTGGAACTTAGCAGGAAGGTATATAGTATAGTAGGACTGGCACTTGGCCGGTTTTATTTTCATAAGCTGGGACAGCCTCAAAAGATCAAAAAGTAGATCTAAAAAGGCGTTGTTTCATCAATATATGGAGCCGGGGTCTGGTCTATGTACAGTACATATAATTATCGCTTAGCAATCTAATAACTGTTTTAAGTGCTTATTTGCCTCATTTTTACTTCGTTTTCTTGCTTAATAAGATTTTCTTTGTCAAGGAAAGCAACACAATGCACTAAAAATATGGCGGACTGACATGCGTGAATGTCATTTTGACAACTAGCTTGAGAGTGAAAGTCATTACCGTCAAAAAAAGCAACAAAAAAATATAAAATGCAATGCATCATATCAAACGTCATGTCAAACGTCAATTACAGACTGTCATGGCGGCTCTAGAAGTGTACACATAGTAAGAAATTCGAACAGTTCAACAACTTTATTATCCTACATATTAATGAAATTGCATTTGTATGTTAATCTTCAATTTATTTCAATTTTTTCTATGTGCGGAACATAGACCAGACCCAGAATAAACCTGTCCTTTGTTTTGTTCCTTATAATGTTTATTGTCTAAAGTAATTTCTCGCAAACCAGGTCAATACAAAACATCAACGTAGTCTAATTTCTTTTGAAACTAACAAAATAATCTGAACTGTTTTTAATGAAGCCAAACTTAAAGTTCAAGTTTCTTTAGCACTCACGAATGTCCATTTCAACTTAAAACAATGTTACAATACAATTGTGTAAAATTTCTCAAAGGGAAAAACTTTTTTACATCGATAAGGCCGAATTTAATTTTACATCTTTGGAAGAGAAAAAACTTTCTACTCTAATATTATAAAGAGGAAAAATTTGTATTTTTGTATGTAACGAATAGGCTCAAAATCTACTGGTCGGATTTCAAAAATTCTTTCACCATAGGAATGCAATGTTGGAATGGAATGAATGGAATGTTATGTTATTCTTGAGTATTATAGGCTATATTTATTACTAGAAAAAAATAGGGATCCCATCTAAAACTTCAATAATGTTACCCAAGGTGTAAAAAAATTGTCCATAAAATGTCTTTTATCGCATGCACTGCGAAAACTATTGACAATAGAACACAAAAATTTTCTACAATATTAAAGAATACATCAATATCTACAAAAAACTCAGCAATACCATTATATATGTATAATATGTCTAACTATCGTACTTAGTTATGTTACTATAACTTCTTTTTTACATTTTAAAAGTTGATAGAAATGGCGACCAAAATCAGACCATGTTATCCATACCTTCATATTAATCCGTATCCAAATAAATTATGTTGTATTCAAGACGGTTTCAATACCTATAGATTACTTCTTGAATTTTATAAATCGGAGAGCCCATTCAAAAGATATTACGAAATTAATAATTTTAGTTCGCTTTAAAAACATAAGCAAACGCACGGGGCCACGGGGCGTGTTCTGACTCAGCGCAGCGGGCAACGCGGCAAGGGAGAAGGGCGTGCGAATGTATGAAATAAGTAGACGCGAGACTCGAACCCACGGTCTAAGTTTGTCCTAATGTTGATAAAATTTATGTCCACCCATGCGCAGCTGGGACAGGCCGCTAGTATATAATACGCTTATTTCCATTACTCCGTTTCGGTTTTTTGTTAAAAAATGTATCATTTTTATTGTTTGGTCTTGCCTCATTTTATGTCATTTTGTCATTTTTAGTACATGTTACGTTTTCTTTCATTTTGACGTATTCTGTCATTTTGACTTTTTTAGTAAAAGTGAAGTTATTGGCATATTCAGCATTTTCTGTAAAATTTTCTGTCTATTTCTGTATATTTGAAATTTTCTGTCATCCAAATATTTATTGCTCTACAAGGAATACGATCGGTGCTCTAAAAATCGGTGCCCTACGAGGAATAACCCCTCTGATACCTCTCCCCCATTTTCGGGGAGCGCAGATGTCTAGAGAGAGACAGACGTAAAAAACACCATTTTAAAATTAGCGCTTTCTCTGTTTGCCATTACGCATTGGTAAGAGATGGCAATAGTATAAGCATAGTTTATCGACAGATTTTTTGTAGAAAGGCCGTCAAAGTTAATTTTAGATATCTGAGGCTTCAATTAAAATATGTAATATATATTACTAGCTGGTGCCCGCGACTTCGTCTGCGCAGGATTAGTATTTCGAGTAGCTTATATTAGCGTACCGTAGTACATGTGTAACTCTAGCGGTTTTGGCAGCGCACGCCAGAATAGCTCGCAGATGGTAGATTTTTTCCTCCTTACTTGACACGACTTAGCATCATATTTTAGACAATTCACACAATATCTTTATACATTTTAGCCTATGTGTTATTCTGATGTATAAGCTATATTATTGTAAAGTTTCATTAAAATCCATTCATTAGTTTTTACGTGAAAGAGTAACAAACATTCATCCATCCATCCATACTTACAAACTTTCGCGTTTATAATATTAAAAAGTAGGATAGCACTAGGCCGGGAAAGTACTAGCACTATGAGTATTTACGCCACCAAGCAGCAGCGTTGTTGAAAACGGAAGCAAAATTTCAAAACTCAAGGTATTTAATTGGAGTAGGACTTCATAATACGGGCCCAGGGATTAAACAAAATATAGCTTTCACGGCCTAAGCAAAACAAATTAACAATTTAATTTTATCATCTTTTTGTACGTGTTTTAAGCGAATGAGGTCGTGTGGATTTTAACATACAAGTTTAATTGAATTTAAAAATGTACCTACGTAAACGAAATTATCCAATTCAGTTATTTTTGGATATTTTAGGAATAACGTGTAAGAATATAATAATATAAGTCCCTTCACACTCGACGATGATCGAGAGTAACATGCAGCTCTGCCTTTTGTGCTGAAGGCCGTGGGTTCGAACCCCACACAGAACATACATGTGTAATAATATGTTCACTTAGATTTTTGTGTTCATTTAGGATCCTCAAAGTATGTCAAAGTCAAAGTCAAAGTCAAAAGGTATTTATTCAATAAAATCACAAGGATCACTTTGAAACGTCTTAAAGCTAGGTGACTCTAGGTGCCAGTTCCACGCGACCAAAGCCTAGAAAAACAGGCAACAAACTTACGGCTTGGTTCCTACCGTTCTTTTGTATGATGTGGGATGATACGGGAGCCAGTGTGTCGATTCTCTTAACAACAATGTCGCGGAGAGTTTCATTTAGTAGAATAGAATAGAATAGAAAAATCTTTATTTTGTCGTTGTTGTTAAAAATCGAATTTTACAAAAGAGCTGTTACAATTTTAATGACAAAAAAGGCCACCACTCAGCATTTGCTGTAAGAGCTCAAGCCCTTACAGCGCTGGTTTTCAGTGGCGCCATAGTGAGTAGAGCAGCATCAGCTGCGACACGCGTTCCTCTTATACAATAGTCACATAAAGTTAATGCTTGACATTGTCTTATTGTGGGTATTCTAGTGGATTCTAGTGTATCCGCGCTCACTTTGAACACAATCTTTGCTTCATTCACTCATGTTGCCATAACCACTTGCTAAAATACTCACGCATTACAGAATGCCAAATTAAAAACTGCAGTTTCTGCGGTCACTTAGGTGAATGTAGTAAGGAATCGCCGACTGGGCCGACTTTTTAAATTATTTCGCTTCGCACGGTTATTGTGTGTTTCTCTACTATATTATGCTTGTATTATGCATACAAACCATCCTCTTGAATCACTCTTTCTATAAAAAAAAACCGCATCAAAATCCGTTTGCGTAGTTATAAAGATTTAAGCATACATAGGGATATAGGGACAGAGAAAGCGACTTTGTTTTGACTTTTTTTTTTTTTTTGACTTGAATTTAATAAATGATCCTACCTATTTCTGTTATGCTACGTGGAAGTACCATTGGTGTTTCCACTGGAGCTTCAGTTTGATATTATTTTTTAAGAAGGATCACATAAAAGCACGTTAGAATCCGTAAGTTTGTTGCCTGTTCTGCAACGATAGGTCGCGTACTGGCAACTTGATTCACCTAGATTTAAAACGTTTCAAAGTGATCCTTGTGATTCAATTGAACAAATACCTTTTGACTTAGACTTTGACTTTGAATGGCCGTCCCCATTTCTGGGGGCGATAACCACTACGGCCGGAATAAAGCTCGAGAAGGAATTATTATTGAAAAAGTGTCATTTTTTGTATAGAAAGTAGACAGAAGTACTTAAAATAAACCACAAACTCAGGTAGTCAGTTCCAGATAAAGAATACTTTGAACAAAAAGTTTCTAACATTCCGAATTCAAAGGTTCCACTTCATATTCCCTCTTCGCGAATTCGTGGAAAAATTATATAATTTCCATAGCGTGGAAAAATGAAGCAAAAAGTTTTTACTGCGGATGTATTCTGATGAAACGGTGTCAGCTTTTTGACGGACATGCACGTTTAAAAAAGAAAAAAGAAACGAAACAGTTCCCCGCCTTTTATTCTCAGGCACTTTTACTCGGATATCGGTTATGTGCCAAATGCACAATACACCCCATTGCGGGACGTCCGTGCAAATCTCATTCCCCCACCACGAATTAGAATTAGAAATACCAACTCAAGATTATTTTAGGATGTCTATTGAAGGTAGTCAGAGGTACATCCGAATATTACATTTGGCACATTGAAAGGAGCCTCTTGAGTCGCACTTAAAATCCTTTCACCACACTGTTTCGAAAGAAACTAGTGACACGACGAGAGAGAGAGAGAGATTTGGCACATACCCACATTATCTGAAAGGAATCAGCTGTTTTCTTTGCGTTATGTAAATAATTGGTAACTCGGTCTTAAAAATTAATATACTGATGTCAATAATTCAAATATAAGCCTTAATTTTGAGAAATATAAAAAAAATATATCATGAGCCTATTTCGGAGATATTCATGATTTTAAATCATAGAATCTTTATTAAAGAGCTCTACTACTCTTAAAAACAAGACATGTCATGGAAACTAAAAATTTGAAATGGGTTTAAATCTTACTCGCGTAATAACTTTCGTGATATTATAAAAATTGTGATACCTATATTATATATAATATAATTTTATATACTACATTTTTTATACATAGTATAATATTATTTTTATTATATTATATCCCGGACACCCAGGGCCGGATTTAGAGGTCCAGAGGCCCCGGGGCAACAAAGGAGCGGAGGCCCCCTCGCCCCAAATTATTTTCTAAATAAAGTGAACAATTTTTTTCCTTGTAATAATTATTTGCCTTGCTGCATGAAGAAATATGAAAAAAATTACCTATTAGTCAATAATAATTGATTTGCTTAAGAATTGAAGAACACCAATTGTTCACATACTGCAATTAATTTATATGTATATATAAATATAAGAAAAAAAAATTGTCGAGACACGGAATCGAATACCCAACCTCCGAGGTTGCGGGCAAGTACCACCCCACTCAGCCATTAAATGATTGGGGTACTCCTCCAAGATGGGTAGTGAATCGTAAGTGCTTATCAGGGCAATTTGAGATTTTGATATTTCACTGATTGCCTGATTGGAGTGAACAATAAATATAGATCAATGATTTCTGTTATTTAAGATTAATATCATCAAATAATCATGTATGTACAAAGTACTGTAGGCTGTAGGTAAAGGTAAAATAGCAAAAAAAAAATATCAAAGGAAAAGAAGATGTTTACTAGTGTTTACTAGTTGGAATTTGAAAGATTTTTTTTTCCGAAGTCTCTATTGTGGGGGCCCCTCGTTTGTGGAGGCCCCGGGGCCATCGCCCTGTTTGCCCTCCCCTAAATCCGGCCCTGCGGACACCGCTATTGAAGAAACGCTTTCCTTTCAAACCTACTGCGGATGCCAACAAAAGGTGCGAATTCGAAACTAATGGCAGCGGGCGACTTTGCGCGTCCAAATTGAATTCTGTTCAGCGCATATGAAACATTCACGAGACGCTTCAATGCGAAACAGGGTACACTTGGGGACACAAAACCGTCACACCTTGTTTTGGACAGATTACTTATTTGCTAGTGAAAGTAGAATCTTTTTTTACTGCACTTTTTCAAAGTCGCTTTAATTGAAGTGCATAAATTTAAATTTAAGTCAAAGTCAAAGGTATAATTTATTCAATAAAATCACAAGGATCACTTTGAAACGTTTTAAAACTGAGATGAAACTAGCTGCGAGTTCCACGCGACCAAAGCCTAGAAAAACAGGCAACAAACTTAGAGCTTGGTTCCTACCATTATTTTGTACAATCCTTGTTACAATGTAATTATAATACAGTATTGAAGCTCCAGTGTGGTACAATAAGACTAGTACCAACACGCCTATTTCTGATTCTAAGCAGCGTTGCTGTTTCGGTTTGTTGTGTGGTTGGTCGGTCAAAATTTCAGGTATATGAGGCATAACATCTGTATGCCTGAAATTGATGTACGCAGGGCAGTGCATCATAGGGCACCTATAACAAAGCATTGCCTCGTAAGTCATGCACGATAGGAACGTGCCCTACGACTGTCCTGCGTCCATCAACTTGAGGCATACAGATGTTAAGCCTCATGTGCCTGTAATTACACCGGCAACCACACTCTTCAAACCGAAACACAGCAACGCTGCTTGGCGGCGGAAAAAGGCGTGGTGGTAGTACTTTCCCGGACGAACCCTTCTCAAAGAGCTCTACTACTCATAAAACCTATTATGACTTATTAAGTAGCCTAACCGCCAGTTTCTGAAAGTTCGATCAAAACTAATCGGATGTCAAGTCACTCGCCATTTCAGCTATTACATCGATTAAGATAGAGATAGCAAGTGACTTGACATCCGATTAGTTTTGATCGAGCTTTCAGAAACTGGCGGTCAACATATTATTTTTTACTGTTTCAGAAACTATTCATCATTATATAAAAAATACACTTCGACTTGAGTACCTTCTTCTACAAAATCCTACAAAAAGCCTTTTATTTAAGCTGTACTGCAGTGTACTTTAGTCTCGTGATTAATATTGAATAGTAGGCAGGCATCGTTTGTTCTTTGCATCCTAAATCTGAATAAGAGGCGTCGGTTGGCTTGTGGCTCGCGTCAGTTTAGACGTTATTGCATTGCTGTGAGGTGGAAAATAAATTTATTTATTCTTTATTGTACACGATGGTGAATTAGTTAAGCTATCGGCTACAGCAGCTGTGTTTCTCTCGAATCGCGCCGCGTTTCGCAACGATCTACCTGCCGCGATCGATACAAAGGAAATGCTATCGCTGCGTTTTCAATCAAGTGATTCACTTCTGTTAGTATTTAGTAAGGGCTATTATAATATAAAAGATTTCCTAGGTTAGACTGGTTACTGCAATTCATTGACATAACATAACTTTATTACTAAGAGGTACTTTGACACTGATTTATATATTTTGACATACTATACTAACATACTATTAATTATTTTGATTTGACATTTGATTACTATTGTTTGACTTATATTTAGGATTCATTTTCTGTCATTTTTGGAAGCAACATAGCTTTTTCATTTTATTTGTTTTTCTAGTGTTATTTTGAGTTGTGTTGTGTAATTTCGGTGGTATTTTAACCAACATTACTTGAGGTCTTAGCACAAAGTGTAAACATTTGAAATGCAAGTGTAATATGTGATATCCTGATTTGACCGAAAATGTTTCCAATGTTTTGAAGAAAACCGCCACCATTTTCTTTAAAACAAAATGACGGCCGTCTTGACTATGGACTGACTTGACTAAAAAGTATTCAATACAAATCACTTGACACTGGCAAGATTGTCTGTCGAATGACAGAGAGGAGCCATAAACGGAGAGAAGAAGAAGAAGAACTATTTTGATTTGACATAATTTGATTACTATAGTTTGTCTTATATTTATTGTGAATTTTACTGTTGTTTGTTTAAAAAGTATCTACCTTCCTACCCAAATGTATAAAGCCCACACCTACAATTTGCATCCCAGCTATGGGGAATGAGTGCTACCGATTTAATTTTTTGTCATCTTTATGTACCTACACCATAATAAATGATTTATGATTATGTTCCTCACATCGGACATTGGTACCATAATATAATTAATTTGTATATATAATTTTATATTCATTAAATTTTAATCAAACGATTCGGTCGTTTTGTATCCTCTCTCGCAGCCGTACATAATTAATTCGTAAACATAAACTAAAAAATATGTACAAAGGCGAGATTAGCCCCAATAAGAATTCTCTTCCAGCAAACCTACTTACCTTCTAAAACATGTGTCGAGTGCTCGAAGTCTCTTTGAGGCGCACCTAAAAGCCTTTTTACTAAATACACGAATCACACACCACACAACACCACGCAAACAAATTACACTAGTAGTTCGCCTCGAACTGAGATCTCGTGATGCGACCCGACGAACGCATCAAAACTTTAAGTAGGTAGTAGTCAGAGGCAAGACCAAACATTATCTTTGGACTTTTTTCTGACTACCGCCTACTAACTTGGTATGGTAACCAAGTTTCAAATCTATTGGCCTATTTATTGAAGAGTTCCGTTGAACACACCTTGGCTCCGTCATCAGACCTAGTCGTCGTCACCATTTTATGAGAACAGAGTACCTCCCTAATTTATTTCAAGAAAAAAAAATAAGAACTGGACGACCAGTAGAAAAACCTTGATGTCAACGAAGTCCTTAGAGATGGGAGCTCTTGGATCGCTGGTTATCTTAACTTAACTTTTTTGGGTTATCTCAAAAACCGAGCGTCCCAAAAAAAAAGTAAAAATTGTTTTGGAATGTCCAAACAAAGCCCTTTCATATGACATGTAATTTGATTTTTTTAAGTAACTTTTTTATTTTTGCCCCCTTAAAAACCCCTTATCTCAAAAACCCTTCATCCGATTTTACTCATATACTTACCAGTAAATTTCTCAAGTACAAGCTATCGACTTATCAAATTTCATGCAGATCGGATCAACGGTTCTAAAGTTATCGCCAGACAAACATACATACATACATACATACATAAAATGCCAAATCGCCCAAGTTGAAACTAAGATCTTCGTTCGCTTCGCTCACTCGATCAATAAATTCAATTCAATTAACATTGCTTACCAATTTTTTTTTTAGATATACAAGTGTCCTTGATGTAAAGTTTTACTCGCGGAGCAGAGGCCTGGTGACCTGTATTACAGGTTTTTTAAAACCTATCTCAGGCACCAGTCTCTCGCAAAACAGGTAAACCTCGCATCAAACCACTTTAGATAAGCTTAGATTGTTTAAGTTACCTACTTTGTGAAGATAAATTAACATATTTACAATTTACCACAGTTTCAAAAGGCCGGTTCCTTTGACTCGACAAGAAGAAGAAGCGTAGACACTTGATGTGAAGTAGGGTACACACGAATTCAGGCTCTTACGTCCTTGTAGTAAACGCCATTTTTCATTAGCTTAGCGTCTACCCCTAAGCCTTGCCTACTTAGGTCCCTCATATTGTTTCAGCACCCTGCCACCCTGAAAGCACTGGTGGTCTAGTGGTACGGCCCCGCCTTCTGATCCCAAAGTCGTGGGATCGAAACCGGTACTGCACCAATGAGTTTTTCTGTCTGTCTGTCGGGACTGATTTATGCTCCAACTCATTAAAAACACTAAACAATTAAGTAGGTACCTTATTAAAATTGTAAGAAGGATCATACAAAAAAACGCTAGGAACCAAGCCGTAAGTTTCTTGCCCGTTCTTCTAGGCTTTGGTCGCGAGGAACTGGCGATAGATTCACCTAGTATACAACGTGTTTATTAAGAGTTGTAGGGATCCGAAAGCAGGATATTCTACCGGTCATAACGAACAACTTTTGTTCTACGACTTTTAAAATTTCAACGTTTTTCATTCATCAAATGCCTCTTAAACTTTTATCTAAAATGAATCTAAACGCATCATGAGGCAGCCCTATTGACAGCTGTTCTTTGACCTCTAGTTGTTAACCTTAGATAAAATAGGTAACAGAACTGCCACCAATTACCTAGTAATGTGCCTACCTAATAATGATGTTGCTGTTTTTAAAGATCTTGGTATGTAAAAGAAATATTTTCGCGACTGTAATCCCTAGTCACGGTAAACATTCTCTGAGATCTTTGGTGCTAATACCTATTCAGTAACTAGGTACCTACGTGGCTACGTACTCAATATTTAATAGAATATTTATTTTTGTTTGATTACTAGATGTCGTAAAGCAATGTTTATGATATTCATAGTTCTTTAAATTGTAACATGTTACTTTACCACCATGGTTCATTGACACGACAAAATTATTCAACTGCAATTTTGGGAAGTGTCTAGTCTGTCCTATTTAATCTTTGACTTACCTGTCTGTCATTGGTTGCATTTAAAAACGCATATCCAATCAGGACGGCCGACGGCCGCCGATCAGTGTTACCATTTGTGGCAGATTTCTGCCATTTGGCAGATTTTAAATATTTCAAGAAAAATCTTATTAGTTTGAATTTTTAATGAAATAATATTTATAATTTATTTATTTTTTACCGAACTGGAAACTTCTTATTCTTTTTTACCTTTATTGATTTGGTTTCTAAACAACTTTTATCTCGTTTTAGATAACTGCAAACCGTTACAAACGATCAAAAGATAGTAACTAAATGTAATGTAGGTGTTTAATTTATTCCGTAGCCACGAAGGAGATGGTATGAAGTCATATTTTTGGTATTTTTATCGTCAAGCTTGGTAGATTTTGACAGATTTTTTGGCAGGTGTGTGGTAGAACCGCCACTTTTGAGATGGTCACCCTGTTTGTGTTTACATGCGTTGTTGTACATTGTTTTGTTGAGAAAATTTCATCAAACGTGATAAAATGGTGATTGCTATGGTAAAAGCCGTCGTCAGTCAGTGTGTGTATGAGCAGTGCCTACGAGGTAATGGTTTAGTGTGAAGTTTGAAGCCTGTGTCGTGCGAAATCTCGCAAACTTACCAAAATCCAGTTTTATCCAGTGTTATTATAGCCAGTAAATAATGACAAAATCCATAGGAACCAGCAAAAATATCGTGTCAGGGGATTGGCGGCGTACCTACCTACCTACCGAAAGGTAAGTATTTCAAATTATCTCGTAGGTTATCGTTGTTTTTCTCTTTCCTAGATAGAAGCGCGCGTGCGTGTGACCTTGACACGTACACAGACAGGGCTGTTGCAAATTTCTGAGAAAATATTAATTTTACTTTTCTATGGGAATTTCGAAAACGATGTATCCAACCGTTGCACACGTCAAAGTATTCCAGTGCTTGGTCTAAATACACGCTCTTTGTTTCCCTACATAACTTCATCAACACGTTGTATAAGACGTTTCAAAGTGATCCTTGTGATTGTACTGAATAAAGACCGTTTTGATTTTGATTTTGTCCAAAAAGTTATGTGCACAATGCCAGTAGGAAGAAACGGTGAAGGAAAACATCGTGAGGAAACCGGCATGTCGTAGAACCTAAAAAGTTCTATAACATGACGTATGAAGTGCTCGAAATTAGCCTCTTGAGGCGGACTTAAAATCCTTTCACCACACTGTTTCGAAAGAATCTAGTGACACGACAAGAGAGAGGGCACCCTGCCAGGTTCAGTCCTATTTATCAAACAATCCTAGAACCTAAACAAAGAGAGTATGCAAACAAAGCCTCGTGTCACTTACATCGTGATGTATGCGCTCGTGAGGCTAGACTTTGAGGATGAATATATGAAGGGTCTTCTGTAGTGCTCCCATTCCAACTAAAGAGGCTGATAACTGTCAAAAAGTTTATTTAAATTTTAATAAAAGATCCATATTAGCCACTAAAGAACAAGAATTTAAAAGAACAGCTAAATATAAAAGATGGAGAGATCAAATTACTGAATGTGTAGTTATAAGAAATTGCAATTAAATAAGTTTCGGAGAACAACGATACAAGGGTACGTAAACTTTAAAATAAATGTTTTGAGTAGGTAAACTTTTTTGGATCAAAATTATATTTTTGCCGAACTTATGTAATTTATTATCTTTCTTGTTGCGTTGCGAAACTTTAATGTTGCGTTTTTCAGTAAAAAAAAATTAAGTGTGCGAGCGTGAAGGAAATTTGTTTGTATTTTCTTAAGACAGTGACAACGTCAAAATAATATTTTAACATTTATAAAGAGATCCCACTGAACTGCCAAAAATAAACTTCAACTGCGTTGCGGCTATAATCTATAAAACTAGGAATAAGTTTACTAGTAAGATCCAAACTGCAATACTTTAGCTCGGACTAACATACAACGCCAATTCGTTTCATGAATCTCCACTCGCTTTGCTCGCTTGATCAATGAAAACCAGCCAAGTGCGAGTCGGACTCGCGCACGAAGGGTTCCGTACCATTATCTTTAAAAACGGCAAAAAAGTTAACTTAAATATTTATTTTACTCTGTTTTTAGTTTTTGTTGTTACAGCAGCAACAGAAATACATCATCTGTGAAAATTTCAACTGTCTAACTATCACGGTTCATGAGATACAGCCTTGTAACAGACGGACAGACAGACAGACGGACGGACAACGGAGTCTTAGTTATGAGGTCCCGTTTTACCCTTTGGGTACGGAACCCTAAAAACCACTGTTTATCTGACTTTGATAGCTTTCACAGTTCAGTTGGTAGACCTTCTAGCTACTGCCTTCTGCGCTGTAGGCCGTGGGTTCGATCTTCACTGAGAACAAAAATATTTATTTGTGATGATATAAATGTTTGTTTTCTGGCTGGCTTGTGTGATATTGTATGATGTGTATAAATTTACAAAATTAACGTATACAAATATCAGCTATCTGGTTCCCAAAGTACAAGCTTTGCTTAGTTTGGGGCTAGATAGTGTGAGGAATGCTTTCGATTTTCCTTGCTCTCATTTCCAAAGTACAAGTTTTTTGCTTATTTTGGGGCAGATAGTGTTTCCTTTAATATTTATTTATTTCTCGTATTTTCCATCAAAGTTATAAATGATGATTAATGTACACAAAACACTTAACATGATTACGAACGTCATAAAACGGTCACCGTTTCTTAAAATTAAAAAAAGCAAATGGTATACAGTTTGGTACATTCACCTTATTAAGGAGAAATATATAGGTAGGGGGAAGGTGTAGAATTTGTAAGAGAATTTAGGCCGCGCGAGTAAGTAACGATTGCAAATGAGGTACGAAACATCACTTATTCTTGTCGTGTCGCCAGTTTTTTCGGAACAGTGTGGTGAAAGGATTTTAAGTGCGCTGAAAGAGTCTCTTTTCGAACACTTGACACATGTTTTAGAACTTTTTAGGTTCTAGGACATGACAGTTTCTTTACGCTGTTTTCCTTCACTATTGAGAGTACTGGCACTGTACACAAAAGTTTTAAACTCAAAAACTTATTGGACCGCTTGTGAACCCACGTCCTTATGATTGGAAGGATGCGCCATAAATGAATATTCTTCTGAATAATTTTCTTGCGTTTTGTATATAACTATCTGAGAAATGTAGCTGGCAAACATTGGATGAGAAGAGCTGAAGACAAGGCTCAGTAGCACGTCTTAGGTCACCTACATTCAACAGTGGACTAACATTGGTTGATGATGGTGATGATAATGAAACCCTTATAATTTTTTCAACATTTCAGTATAATCTTAGACTGCGCGTTACTTATTTCGTAGATATTCATGCAGACCCTTCTCCTGCGCTTCGGTGCCCCCTACCTCGCCGCGTTGCCCGCTGCGCTGAGTGAGAACGCGCCTTGCCCCTGTGCGTTCTCTTTAATTTTGAAAGCGAACTAAAGTTTTTAAATTCGTAATATCTTTTGAATAGAATGTCCAATTTGAATTTGAAATTCAAGGAGTAATCTACAGGTATTAAAACAGTCTTGAATCCGAAATGATAAAGATTAATATAAAGGTATGGTCTGAATTTGGTGGGCATTTCTATCAACTTATAAATGTAAAAAAGAGATTATAGTAACATAACTACAATAGTTAGACATGTGATGTCGCTGAGTTTCTTTGTAGATATTAATAACTTCTATAATATTGTACTGGTTAGACGCGGTGATGGCCGGTGGAGCAAAGCCTTGACCGAGTGGTGGCCAAAGTCAGGCCAAAGAAGTTTGGGGCGTCCGAAAGCGTGATGGGTCGACGACATCGTGAAGGTCGCGGGAAACACCTGGACCAGAGACCCTCAGGACAGAGGAGGCTGGCAAAACATGAAGGAGGCCAGCAGTGGGTAATCAGCGGTGGGATGATGATAATATTGTAGAACAGTTTTCTGTGCTATGTCAATAGTTACCGAAGTGCGTGCGTTAAAAGACATTTTATGGCCAATTTTTTACACCTTGGGTTACATTTTTGAAGTTTTAGTAGTGATCTCTAAATTTTTTCGAGTAATAAATATAGCCTATGTTACTCAGCGATAATGTAGCATTCTAATGGTGAAAGAAGTTTTGTAATCGGACCAGTAGTTTTTGAGCCTATTCGTTACATACAAAAAAAATCTTTCCCCTTTATAATATACTAGCGACCCGCCCCGGCTTCGCACGGTTATTGTGGGTTATCCATTAAGAGATTATGCTTGTATTATGCATATAAACCACCCTCTTGAATCACTCTTTCTATAAAAAAAACCGCATCAAAATCCGTTGCGTAGTTTTAAAGATTTAAGCATACATAGGGATATAGGGACAGAGAAAGCGACTTTGTTTTATACTATGTAGTGAAGTGTACATAAAAAAATTACAAACAACCATCATACATACAAACATATGACCTACCCATCGCCATGTCAACTTGCTAATCCTACAAGCTATGTCAGTGACCGTAGCTCCCTCATTTTTATTTGTACGTATTTTTAATTTAACGTAGTGAAAATCCCAGCATAATTAGCTATAGCAACGTAAATAAGCAATCTTTTGAAATTCAAACCGAGATTTTTGAATTTAGAATGGTCTGTATAAGGACGAGGTAAACTGCCATTGGCTAAAAAAGCTTTGAATAAGTTTATATTGTTTATGGTTTCTGATTGTGTAAGTTCGGTTTCTTTTGCTACGGCGTAGCTGATTTATGAGCTTAGTATATATTTTGCTACGGCGTAGCAGCTGCGTAGGCTTTTGTAGCAGTTATGTAGGGTTCGTGAGGGTTCAACTTTTTGCTTTATTTATATCTGAGGTTGTACGAAGAAATCATAGAAGTTTTTGCAAATGAAAAAAAAATTACTGAAATGTCAGTTTGTTTGTATGAGCGTTCAAGTTCGGTGACAAAGTAGTCAGTTCTCACAGCTCAGTAAGTAGTAGCTCTGCCTTCTGCGCTGTAGGCCGTTAGTTCAATCCTCACCGAGAACAAATATTTGTGTAATTAACATATATCTTAAGAGAAGTAGAGCTATTTGTGAAAGGCTCGTCCGGGAAAGTACTACTACCGCCATTTTATGGTAATTACAGGCACATGTAACATCTGTATGCCTCAAGTTGATGGACGCAGGGCAGTGCATCGTGGGGCACGTTCCTATCGTGCGTGATTTACGAGGCAATGCTTTGTTATAGGTGATGGTCGACACTTTTTTTTTTTATACAGCTAGTTGATGGAACAAGCAGATGGCTCACCTGATGTTAAGTGGTAACCATCACCTATAACGAAGCATTGCCTCGTAAGTCACGCACGATTGGAACGTGCCCTACAATGCGCTGCCCTGCGTCCATCAACTTGAGGCATACAGATATTAAGCCTCATGTGCCTGTAATTACTTTAGGTGGGCCATCTGCTTGTTCCATCAGTTACTTGTATAAAAAAAAGCTCGCCTTTATACATGACTATCATATCTTTTTTGTATAATAAATCATTTGTGTGCAATAAAGAAAATAGCGTCATTTTCTTTGGCTCTGTGTAGCTTGATTTGTATCCGTGTATCCACACCCTTCAAATTGGAACTCAGTAATGCAACCTCTTTTATCTACCCCCAAAAACGACGTATCACTGTAAGTCACCCCTAAAGCACTACCCCTCCGATTCACACCGACGCCGATCTGCTAAGTGCTAATAAAAATCTACCACCGACAATAAACGGGTTATGTTGAGTATGTACGAATGTTACGTACAGTCAGAGACATAATTTACTGCTCTACAGAAAAGTTATAATTTTTTTCTTATGTAAATAACAACTAATGCAAGTAGGTATTACAAAACGCACAAAATACACATAGTTGAGCTATCTGCAGACCGTTGCAAATGATCTAGAGATCAACTGATCCAATTATGTGGCAATTGGAAGCGTCCGCAAGATACTGACCGCATTGTCACGCTGAATAGTGCTGAACGTTCAAAATACACATAAATCAATAATAAATAAATATTGGTGGACATCACTATCAAGCCCCAAACTAAGCAAAGCTTGTTATATGGGAACCAGATAGTTGATATAATACTTAAATCCTTTTTTTTGTAAATACATACTTATAATACAATTAAAAGAACACCCAGACAGAGAACAAACACCTATATCCACCACACAAATGTTTGTTCTCGGTGGTAATCGAACCCACGCCCTACGGCGCAGACGGCAGAGCTACTACCAACTGAGCTGTGAGAGCTGTCTATAAATATTGCAATAGATATATTTCTCTAGTCGACTGTACTCATAAATGTTATCAGATGTAGGCGTGTTGTAAGGGCCTATAAAATGCATGTCACTATAATTTATTAGGTACTCAACAATGAAATCGTCCTGTCGAAATCCACTTGTTCGACAATGGATGGCAATAGATGTGAATTGCTGAATTTATACTCTAATATGACGCCATTATCGTCTCTATATTTACAATAGTCCCTTGGGTATTACCATCTTCAAAATCAAAACAGTCTTTATTCATTACAATCATATACATATACATGCACATACACACAAACACACCCTCATACTTTACATACACACATTACCCAAAATTTTACGTTATTATTTAACTACTATCCGACGGCGGGAGTTATGAACCGGGACACAGATTATCTAGTCTCGTTCGTAGCGAATCTCATTATAAAATAAAATAAAAATGTAAACACCTGCTACAATATACTGACAGTTTTACCCATAATTGTATTATTTTTTGCAGCTGTCTCTCTCAACTCTTCAATAGTCACAACTGCGAAAGCTGCAAAATAAAAAATAAAAAATAATGATATTATGGACCGTATAAATAATTTTATATTATCTTGAAATTGAGTTTAGACTTAGCACAGTGTTATTTTATTACTAATAAAGAAGCTCCAAATGTTTAAACAACGTTAGGTATACTAAAATAGAAACCTAGTTAAAGATTCTGTGTTTCAAGCGGATAAATTCTTGCAAAAATCCGCTTTCACACTTATTTTTATCGATGGGCATATTGAGTATTCGAGTAGTGAAATAATTATGAAATACCAAGCATTTTGCTAAATATTTACAATATCTAATCTGTCTGGGTGTTATACATATAATAATTATGAGTATGTATTCACGAAAAAAGTATACAACGTGTTGATGAAGTTATGTAGGGAAACAAAGAGCGTGTATTTAGACCAAGCACTGGAATACTTTGACGTGTGCAACGGTTGAATACATCGTTTTCGAAATTCCCATAGAAAAGTAAAATTAATATTTTCTCAGAAATTTGCAACAGCCCTGTCTGTGTACGTGTCAAGGTCACACGCACGCGCGCTTCTATGTAGGAAAGAGAAAAACAACGATAACCTACGAGATAATTTGAAATACCTTTCGGTAGGTAGGTAGGTACGCCGCCAATCCCCTGACACGATATTTTTACTGGTTCCTATGGATTTTGTCATTATTTACTGGCTATAATAACACTGGATAAAACTGGATTTTGGTAAGTTTGCGAGATTTCGCACGACACAGGCTTCAAACTTCACACTAAACCATTACCTCGTAGGCACTGCTCATACACACACTGACTGACGACGGCTTTTTACATAACAATCACCATTTTATCACGTTTGATGACATTTTCTCAACAAAACAATGTACAACAACGCATGTAAACACAAACAGGGTGACCATCTCAAAAGTGGCGGTTCTACCACACACCTGCCAAAAAATCTGTCAAAATCTACCAAGCTTGACGATAAAAATACCAAAAATATGACTTCATACCATCTCCTTCGTGGCTACGGAATAAATTTAATACCTACATTACATTCAGTTACTATCTTTTGATCGTTTGTAACGGTTTGCAGTTATCTAAAACGAGATAGAAGTTGTTTAGAAACCAAATCAATAAAGGTAAAAAAGAATAAGAAGTTTCCAGTTCGGTAAAAAATAAATAAATTATAAATATTATTTCATTAAAAATTCAAACTAATAAGATTTTTCTTGAAATATTTAAAATCTGCCAAATGGCAGAAATCTGCCACAAATGGTAACACTGATCGGCGGCCGTCGGCCGTCCTGATTGGATATGCGTTTTTAAATGCAACCAATGACAGACAGGTTAGTCAAAGATTAAATAGGACAGACTAGACACTTCCCAAAATTGCAGTTGAATAATTTTGTCGTGTCAATGAACCATGGTGGTAAAGTAACATGTTACAATTTAAAGAACTATGAATATCATAAACATTGGTTTACGACATCTAGTAATTAAACAAAAATAAATATTCTATTAAATATTGAGTACGTAGCCACGTAGGTACCTAGTTACTGAATAGGTATTAGTACCAAAGATCTCAGAGAATGTTTACCGTGACTAGGGATTACAGTCGCGAAAATATTTCTTTTACATACCAAGATCTTTAAAAACAGCAACTTCATTATTAGGTAGGCACATTACTAGGTAATTGGTGGCAGTTCTGTTAGCTATTTTATCTAAGTTTAACAACTAGAGGTCAAAGAACAGCTGTAAATAGGGCTGCCTCATGATGCGTTTAGATTCATTTTAGATAAAAGTTTAAGAGGCTTTTCATGAATGAAAAACTTTGAAATTTTAAAAGTCGTAGAACAAAAGTTGTTCGTTATGACCGGTAGAATATCCTGCTTTCGGATCCCTACAATTCTTAATAAACACGTTGTATAAGTAGGATCAGCTATCTGGAGATAGTACCAATATTTATTATCTATTTAGATAACATTTAAGAGCACCGGTGGTCTAGTGGGAGTGACCCCGCCTTCCGATCGTAAGGTCGCAGGTTCGAATCCGGTCGTGCACCAATGGATTTTTCCTATCGAAAAATTTATGTGCGCAATGCCAGTGCTCTTAAACGGTGAAGGAAAACATCGTGAGGAAACCAGTTAGTATTCTAACAGCGGCGATGGGCTTGCAACCTGTCACGTATGGAATACCAACTACTGCAAAATGTGGGTATGTGCCAAATGTAATGTTCGGACGTACCTCTGACTACCCCCTTAGACATCCTCAAAAGAATCTGGAGTTAGTACTTGGTACTAAGAGATCTGAGGGGATATCTACCGTGCTTGGGGATTAAAGTCGTGAAGCTGTTTCAGTTTCAGTTTCAGATAACATTTTACCTCCTAATTTATTTATTTGATGTGGTAACGAGGTTAACAATAGTAACGGCAATGGGTACCTAAGAAGTCCATCCATCCAATCAGCCCACATTCACGCACTGCTGGGTATAAACCTCCTCCTTAGCACGCCACTCTTCCCGGCCCTGCGCCAACTGTACCCATTTTTCTCCAACTGTCCAACTGTCCTAACGATGTCATCAGACCACCTGGCCGGTGGTCTGCTACGTGGTCTATGACGTAAGTAGTAAATAAAAAAAATGTTGGTGGACATTCCATTCATCATCTAACAACAAACTAAGTAAAGCTTGAACTATAGTATCAGGTAGCTAATATTATACATTTTTTGTGAATAAATATAAAAATACTGATAATAATAAAAATATAAACCATATAACACCCAAACAGAGACCAAGCAAGCCTCCTTATTATTGGCCAGCTTTTACTTATAAAAAATAAGAATATTTCATAGAAATAAATATAGTTATAGGTTATAGTACACATAATTTTATTTCAGTTCAATTTTTTCAATGTTGTCAATAAAACACAGCGGATATTTTTTCTGCCGCTAGCTTACATCCGCTCGCAATGCAATCTGCCCTGAGGTCACATAACTATCCTCAAGTGACTGAAGAACGTCCATCGATCCTGTTACTGAGATGACTTGGTTTATTGATTGAACTTTGAAACATGATCTTTAATTTATTTATCATCTCTAACACGGCTTCAGCCTCACAAGGTTATACCAACTTCGACGTAAGTAGTCTCCAATGTCATCATCTTCATCTCAGCTCGGTATCACCCACTGCTAGGTATAGGCCTTAATTTTCTGCCAGCCTCCTCTGTCCTGTGCGTCTCTCGTCCAGGTGTCCTGCGACCTTTACTATGTCGTCGACCCATCGCGCTTTCGGTCGGCCCAGATTTCGTCAGCCGACTTCGGCCACCATTCGGTCAAGTCTTTACTCTACCGGCCATCACCGCGTCTGGCAAGGTGTCCTGCCCAACTCCACTTGAGATTTATCGCCCTGTCACCGACGTCGTAGGTCTAGAAGTGTTATGCCGAGCATGGCTCGCTCCATGGCCCTTTCTGCAACTCGTACTCGGTGCAAAGTTTCTTTAGTGATCGTCCATGTCTCGGCACCGTAAGTCATCGTTGGCAGGTCTTCAATGTAGGTAAGTACACCCAAAATGGTAGTGGAAATCAAAAGCACCATTATTTGGTTAACGGCCGGTTTCTGCTCGATCTAAACTAATCGGACGTCAAGTCACTTGCTATCTCTATCTAATTCGATGTAATAGCTGAAATGACGAGTTATTTAACATCTGATTACGTTTGATGGAGCTTTCAGAAACCGACCGTTAGAATCTTTAGAGCTGATTTCACCATGCTCTGTTATTTCCTAATCATCTTAACATGTCGTTAAATCTAACCTTAGCTGTCAAACGCGTACATTTACACATATTTGACAGCTCTTTAATCCTTTGTTAATCTAACAGAGCATGGTGAAATCAGCTCTTAGGGTAGTAGAGCCCTTTGTGTAAGGCTCGTCCGGGGAAGTTCTACCACCATGCCTTTTTTACCACCAAGCAGGGTTGATATATTTCGGTTTGAAGAGTGTGGTTGTCGGTGAAATTACAGGCGCAGGCTTAACGTCTGTGTGTCTGAAGTTGATGGAAGCAGCCGAAGCAGGGCAGTGTATCGTAGGGGACGTGCCATCTGGCGTGACTTACGAGGCAATGCTTTGTTGTAGGTGATGGTTGCCACTTAGCAGGTAACAATAGGACCGTGAGTACCGTGGTGTGGCACCAAAGACCACACCATTTTTTACGTTAGTACCTTACCATGTTACATAATAATTACAATAAAAAATATGAGTAACATTATAAAACATCTGAAAAATTATAATAATTATTAACAAGTTTTTCAATAAGTTTGATTAAGTAAGAAAACTAGTAAAGCAAACTTTTTGTTTGCAAACCACCTGGTTGTCTGGAAGTGATCGCTCTCAGCGATAAGACCGCCCATTGTAATTCATATACATTTTTGAACTTTATTTTTGTATTTAATGTGTTAAATGTCCTTGTGGTGTGCATTAAAGACTTTTAAAAATTTGTAAAATTATCTTCGCTTGCTTTTTAATAGCTAGATCAAAATAATAGCATTTAAATGTGAGCTACATGACTATTATAATTACACTTATTTTTCATAAGAACAAAATAAACTCCCCGCCATTTTTCCCGCTTATCAAGCTCGACACACGTTTGTTAGATGCAAAAAATATATAATTTTGGTGGAATTATTACGAAAAATGCTGTCAATTTACGAAAATGCTAATATCATTTTGTATGATGAAGGTAGTTGTAACACCATAAATTCAGCCACCCTCACGCTTCTTAGCTTTCTAAGAAGTGGAGGTTGAAGGATTGAGGGTAATTTGAGAGGGGCAGAGAAAAATAATTAAAATACAGACTATGAACTTTTTTTTTTATAACTAGTTGATCGAACAAGCAGATGGCCCACCTATGTTATGTGGTAACCATCACCTCTTCTCTCTTGTCGTGTCACTAGTTTCTTTTCGAAACAGTGTGGTGAAAGGATTTTAAGTGCACCTCAAGAGGCTCCTTTCCAGCACTTGACACATGTAATAGAACTTTTTTTTAGGTTCTACGACATGCCGGTTTCCTCACGATGTACTGGCATTGTGCACATAACCATCACCTATAAAAAAGTATTGCCTCGTAAGTCACGCACAATAGGTACATGCCCTACGATTCACTGCCCTGCGTCCATCAACTTGAGGCATACAGATGTTAAGCCTTATGTGCCTGTAATTACACCGGCAACCACACTCTTCAAACCAAAACACAGCGTTGCTGCTTGGCGCCAGAAAAAGGCGTGGTGGTAGTACTTCCCCGGACGAGCCCTTCACAAAAAGCTCTACTACTCTTATGGCGATTGCGATTTTTCAAAAAGTTTAGAGATTTCATATCTTTTAACATGTGGAAACGTGCAAGCCAGAGGTACATTAGCTCCTGTCATCGCCTTAACTGGCCCCGTACTGGATGCGCCCCTGTGATCTTCGTTTACGGCCGGGCGTCTAGACATTCGTTACGAAATCGTTACGATATTTTATACATAAGAGTGAAATACGTTCCGAAATATTTTATTTCAGTAACACTCTGTCATTGGGTATACTGTAGTATGCCACGTGCACTACGGGTTTTTGTCTTGCCTCCATTTATTTGGCACCTGTCCATAACATCGACAGATAATCTTTCAAATGCATATAAAATACTTTTTAGTCAAGTCAGTCCATAATATAATTTTAACTTGTTTAGATTAAAAATATATGTTTGCAGAACCGTCGTATGTTATTCTCCGAAACTTTGTTCTATGTGATTTTTATAATACTCATTCATCATCATTTTGACAGCTTTCACAGCTCAGTTGGTAGTAGCTCTGTCTTCTGCGCCGTAGGCCGTGGGTTCGATCCCCACCGAGAACAAACATTTGTGTGATGAACATAGATGTCTGTTCTCTGTCTGGGTGTTATATAATATTATAAGTATGTATTTACAAAAAAAAGTATATAAGTAGTATATTAGCTATCCCATATCACAAGCGTTGGCTTAGTTTGGGGCGAGATAGTGCTGTGTGGAATGTCCACCAATATTTATTTATTTTCCTGCCCTTATCCCACTTTATGTGGAGTCGGCACAACAGGTTTTTTCTCTCCACTCTCCTCTATCAGCCGTCATTCAGCAGTCACTCCTTTCTTACTCATGTCATCTTTCACACAGTCCATACATCTTTTCTTTGGCCTACCTCTACTCCTATATCCATCCACATTCATCCCTAGCATTCTTCTCGTTACATGACATTCTTCCCTTCGCATAACATGCCCATACCACGCTAACCTATTACTCCTCATCTTTTCAGTCACTGGCGCCACTTTCAAACTACCCCTAATAAACTCAATAAACTCTCAGTCACCACAATTCGTGACGCACAAATCGTGACTATTACAGGCAAAGAAGGCGTGGGTGTGTGACTTGAGACATGGCATATAAAATGATAATAATATGAAACCAAGAAATATTAGATAGTAAGTCCCGCGCCCCACACATTCTGTCAGTGATTGTATATCATAATAAAATGTTGAAATGCTCGAGCGAAGATTCGTTTAAAATTGTCTGCATCTTAATCTTATATATCAATTATTTAATATATATAAAAGAAAGTCGTGTTAGTTGCACTATTTATAACTCAAGAACGGCTAAACTGATTTAGCTGAAAATTGGTGGGGAGGTAGCTTAGAACCAGGAAACGGACATAGGGTACTTTTTATCCTGATTTTTTTACTTCTTATGTTTTCTGAAGTAAACGTGAGCGAGCGAAGCTGCGGGCAAGAGCTAGTTATTTATAAAGTACCATGAACGAAAAAAAAAAACAAAAAAGGCATAAAATACGAGATTGTTTAACGATCAATGTGTTTGAAAACATGGTCTGAATGAAGAATTTCAGTCTTCAGAAGTAGTCTCAAGGGGAGGGTCGTGGGTAATATCTCACTCGGATAATAACTTTTGGGACAATACAAATCTTTGTGATTTCCTTAATTATTGCAGTAAACACTATGGAACTAATAAAAATATTATATACTATTTTGTTTATGCGCACGATGTGAACGCTGTTCGCGAAGTGAGCAAAGATCCACTAGGTGTAACTTCCTGTGAGTTTGTTGTTGACGGAATAGCACTACAGACAGTATTTATGTCTAACCGCAAGATCGGCGACGCGACGTTAACTCGTAAATGTTTAAACGCTGCGACATTGCGTTGTTAAGATGTAAATTATTTTGTTTACGCAGCTTCTTCTTTTGTTTAAATAAATAAATATTGGTGGACTTTTCACACAGTACTATCTAGCCCCCAAACTAAGCAAAGCTTATAATATGGGAACCAGTTATGTGATAGATGTTTGTTCTCTGTCTGGGTGTTATATAATATTATAAGTATGTATTTACAAAAAAAAAAGTATATATGTATTATATCAGCTATCTGGTTCCCATATCACAAGCTTTGGCTTAGTTTGGGGCGAGATAGTGCTGTGTGGAAAGTCCACCATTATAATACTAACATACTTTTTTTTACAATACGCGGTCTTATCGCAAATCGCGACTTCTTCGCGACAATCTTTGAATTTTAGTACCTACATCTATTGGGATAAAGAAGGATATTCATTTCAAAAGTATCTTTATTTTTGTTTGAAGATTGTGGCTGCCGGTTAAATTACAGGCACATGAGGCTTAACATAATGTATGCCTCAAGTTGATGGACGCAGAATTGTGCTTCGTGGGCATGCTCCCATCGCGCGTGACTTACGAGGCAATGCTTAGTTATAGGTGATGGTTACCACTTAACATCAGGTCAGATCCCTCCGTAGACCCAGGCATATCCTTGATGATCCCCATGATGAGATCGCAATCTCTAACGCGGAAGCGAACGAGTCATCCAATTCGGACAGAGCAAACACTATGCAGATTCACCGACCCCGTCTGGCGAGGTCGAAGACGTCCCTTAGCACTCCACTCCACTCGGGACCTAAACTAGATTTAAACCCCCACTCTGGCAAAACAGCCCAAGCCGAGGTCGTACCATAGCGGTGCCGTTGGGTTTGTTGCTTCAACAAACGCCATTATTCGGTAGCGCTGTAAGAATCGTCAGACGATCAGCAGCATTTAGCCCATTCGAAAAAAAAACATCTGGTGGGTTGATACGATTTTTCGATCAATCGAATGTATAAAAAAATAAAATAAAAACTTGTGTTATATTGATCTATTGTTATACCAGGATTAGAGTTGAAATTTTACAAAGATTTTCGACATCTTTGACGTTTTTCTATTTTACGTAACCCTCTTCGAGGTTCAAATGCGAGACAATTTTCTTGATATCGAACATCTGATGCCGAGAGTACAGACAGCGCCACAAGAATATATAAAAATAATTGTCAGACCTTCCGCACAGTACTATCTAACCTCAAATTAAGCAAAACTTGTACTAAGGTTACTCTTTGTGAAGGTCTCGTCCGGGGAAGTACCACCACCATGCCTATTTTGCGGCCAAGCAGCGTTGCTGCGTTTCGGTTTGAAGGGTGTGGTTGGCAGTGAAAATAGAGGCACATAAGGCTTAACATCTGTATACCTCTAGTAGATGAATACAAGATAGTGTTTTGTGTCCTGCGATGATCCTAACTTTTAACCCGTTTACACTCAGCTCATGTCCGTGGAAATGTGCAGAGACATGGGACTTGGGCAATGCGAGAATGTAAACAGGCCACTTCCATGTCCACTCGCGTTGCCGCTCTCGTTACCCGTGTTGTGAACACACATTGCCGGCGACGCTGCCGCAGACATATGGACAACATTTACGTCCACGCGAAAGGCAGCGCGAATGTCTGAATGTAAATGTAGTAGTTATTTCTGTAGCTGACCGTACGTGAACTTCTGTACGTCGTTTCCTTTTTCGCGATGGACGGGAAGGTATTGGGTTTGGTACTATCTAGAGTGGGTTTACTACCTATAGAATTTTGGTCGAGTCGAGAAAATTTCAAGCTGACTTATCTATCCCAAAAACAGAGGTTCATAAATTCTGATAAACTTCATCTTTTCTGTTTATAGAACCTGTTCGTCATTCGTAGGCAATTGCCAGTGAAAAAAAAGTTGCCAGTAAAGTAGACTAAACACTTTTTTATCACTCCACATTTTCATTCCAATTAACTTTAACTTTATGCTAAGACCTCAAGTAATGTTGGTTAAAAAACCCACTGAAATTTCTCAACAAAAATCAAAATAGCACTAGAAAAACAAATGAAATGAAAAATCTGATGGCAGAAAAGGAATCCCCTGTAAAACTTCGCTAGTAAAAATTTTTGACAAAAAAAAATATACACACAAAAAGCACTGTGCGCCAACGCGACAGCATGCTTCATGGGTTATTTATTCAAAAACAAGCGTAGCAATAGCAACAGCAGTAGGTACGTCGCTTATTCATTAAAGGCAAAGAAAAATGCTAATGTACCTCTCGCTCGCAAATTTAAACTTTTTGAATGAAATAAAATCATTGAACTCTTTTTAAAGCGCTGGTGGTCTAGTCGTAGTGGCCTTCTGATCCTAAGGTCGTGGGTTCGAAACTGTGAGTGAGCACCAATGAGTTTTTCTGTTCAATGTATGTGCACAATGCCAGTACTCTCACACGGTGAAGGAAAACATCGTGAGGAAACCGGCATGTCGTAAAACTGAAAAAGTTCTATAACATGAGTCAAGTGCTCGAAAGGAGCCTCTTGAGGCGCACTTAAACCACACTGTTTCGAAAGAAAATAGTGACACGACAGGAAAGAGATTGAACCCTTTTTTAAGAAAAATTGCTTCAGTATTTTAGCAAAAATAACATTTTGATCTAAACAAGTTTACTAACTTAAAAGTTTGCTTTACTAGTTGTCTTAAGCTAACTTTTTATAGGAAAACTTGGTTGGTCAAAATGATATTTATGCTGAACTATGTGCAATGCAAATACTGAGTCAGGGACCTATTAACCCATAATGCTCCACACAGTACAGTGTTTTTTTTTTCATTAGATTTAGTTTTAATTTTTTATTTTGTTTTACGTGTTTTATGTATTTTTTATATTTTCTTTTTGCACTGTACCCTTTCCCACTTTTAGCGTATATTTTTTTTTGTTTTTTTGGGTTAATAAATAAGTTTTCTTTCTTTTCTTTCTTTTTCTTTCAATGTGATTTCTCACAAATTGGTTGATTGCGATTTATCAAAAAAAAATATTTTATATATTTCAGGTACATCAGCAGGTCATAATTTAATTTGCCATAAATTTAATTTGTGTATCGCCTAGTGATAAACTGTTTTAAAATAAATAAATAAATACATATAGCAGTTGTCTTCTCCTTAACCAATTTTCCGACAGACCCCTTTAGAATCAGAATGTTGAATTCCTAGACAGACCGTTCTCGATTGTCGACTGATCCTCTGCCGGAAAATCGAAGTACAAAAAATAAAGCGTATTTTACAACAAAACAATCGACTAGCACGAAGCGCTATCCCTGATTGTCGTGCTGTCAAAAAAAGCTTTATATTTCGAACGTCGTTTTTCCGTCAGTCGTCAATCATTTAATATTTATTTATTTATTTATTTTATTTTTACATTTTTAAAGGACTTTGAGTCGCTGATCGACTATGTCAGCCCTGTTACAGCTTGCAATTAACTATCTACGACACAATAATATTATTAACTAAAGTAAATAGTGCCCTAGCTGCCTCACACAGAGAGGCAGATAGTACACTTTGAAGTACACCAACATCCAAAAAATTAAAACCGTATTGATTTTGCATGTGAGCTCTCAGAGACTGGCTCCGCTCACATTCCACCAGAAAATGGTGAACATCTTCTATAACTCCACAAATGGTACAGTTAGGGGAGTCAGAAATGTTCATGAGGTGTTTGAATTTAGCAAGAGGAATGTGTCCGGAGCGCAGCATTTAATATTGCGAATTATATAGTTATTGTATTTTAATTTCCCTGGGGACATTATGTTATGTTAATTAAATTGTTTATTTTTTATTTTTTTGCATGTTAGGTTAAGATTCAGACACGATTTTTAAGAGAATTGTAACTGAATAAACGAATTGAATTGAATCAACTGGACTGGTTTTTTTTACAATAAAATTACAGTGAAATTAATGAGAAAGTGAGCAGTAAACTAAAATTAATGAGTAAAAACACCTTTCATAAAAACGGAGTTATTTGCTAGTTTTCATAACATTCAGTGATTCTTCAAAAGAATTCAAAGGCGTGAGAATTTTTTTGAACGCTATCAACCTTGGGCCTCACCAGATGTATTATTTAGCCTATTTTTTTATACAACTAGCTGATGGAACAAGCAGATGTCCCACCATGTGCAGATGTTAAGTTGTAACCATCACCTATAACAAAGCATTGCCTCGTCAGTCACGCACGATAGGAACGTGCCCTACCATACACTACCCTGCGTCCATCAACTTGAGACAGATGTTAAGCCTCATGTGCCTGTAATTACACCGGCAACCACACTCTTCAAACCGAAACAAAGCAACGCTGCTTGGCGGTAGAAAAAGGCGTGGTGGTAGTACTTCCCCGTTCCAGCCACACACAAAGAGCTCTGATATTAGCGAAAGAAGCAGATGGCCCACCTGTAACTATAAACAATTGGCTTATTATTATTTTAGCTGTTTCTAGACTGTAACAAATTTTCTGCAATAAACAAGTGCTAGCGTGCTAGTCTAGTGCTAGTGGCACTTCATTTTGTGGTAAAACCATTTCAATGAATACTACATAATCGGCAGTTTGCATTATATGCTTCGATTCTGTTCGTGCCGCGTCATGAATTTCAAATCACTATTAATGCGGCCAAACCTCATCAGATCCCTGTGAAAGAACCAGCGGATGATTTGAAATGAACTTTATTAATGCATAGATTAAGTCTTAAATGGTGGAGCAATCGGTTACTGCAGTTGATCAATTGAGCTATCTCTAGATCGTTCGCAACTGTTTGTCGATAGCTCTATTAATTCATGTTCACTTTGTATATTTATAAATTACAATAAAGGTTTATTTATTATTATTTTGTCTTGGTTTGTCTTTTTTTATTTTTGGAGCGCTTTTATAGTAAGGTTTTAATAAATTGTAAATGTAAGTAAATATAGAATAACTAGCGACCCGCACCGGCTTCGCACGGTTATTGTGTGTTTCTCTACTATATTATGCTTGTATTATGCATATAAACTTTCCTCTTGAATCACTCTTTCTATAAAAAAAACCGCATCAAAATCCGTTGCGTAGTTTTAAAGATTTAAGCATACATAGGGAAATAGGGACAGAGAAAGCGACTTTGTTTTATACTATGTAGTGATTTTCGTGCATTAATTTAGGGGGGAGCGCAGTCTATCGTACAGTCAAAGTCTAGTTTAGAGATCTGAGGCTTCAATAAAATATGTGTATGTTATAAATTACATTTAAATGTTATTTTAACAGCGAATTACAATAATATAAGTATTAGGTATGCTTGTTTTCATTGTAAGATTTTATAACGAGTTTGTCTTTCCTCATCTCCAAAATTTGGATATCATTTAAGACAAGAGTGAATGATTGAACAGAACGGTCCAGAAGATACGTGTCTTCTTGGCCGTTTCTATCGTCGTTTACCATCAGGTCAGATTGTAGCCAAAGGACGTCCTATAAAGTTGTAATGCATTACCAAAAAAGTTTGAAAAAGCTTTGCGCCTCAAAAAGGCTTCTTTCTTGACACATGTTCTAGAACTTGAACCACGCGCTGAATGAAAGGAGCTGTTTCATCAAATATAATGGTGCCTGGGTTGGGTCTGTGTACAGTGTATATAAATATCGCTTAGCAATATAGATAACTGTTTGTGGTTGCTTTTTTTCTTCATTTTTGCTTCGTTTTCTTGTGCTTTAAGATTTTATTGATTTTTATGAACACAATTTACTTAAACGACTGACATGAGTGAAATGTAATTTTGACAACTCTTGTAGGTATGTGTCAAGCTTGAGAGTGGAACTCATTACCGTCAAAAAAAGCAACGAAACTATCTGAAAATGAAAAAAAATGCAATGCGTTATGTCAAACGTCAATTACAGACTGTCATGGCAGCTCTAATGTTTTCATAGTAAAAAATGCGACCAGATAAACATTTAGGTATCGCAATTTTATTTGCCTACAAAATAATGAAATTGCACTTGTATGTTAATCTTCAATTCATTTCAAATGTTTCTACGTGGTCTAGATACATATACCAAACCCAGAATGAAATATGTCCTTTACTATAATAATTACCTACAACCTTTTTTTACACACGTGTACAAGTACCTACATGCTTAAAATAAATTGTTCCAAAGATGCGAAGCAGATGACAACAGTAAAAGCATTTCAAAGTTTCTCCCATAATGGTCCGATAAAGCGAAGACAAAGTTGTAATCGTGCTTGAAGTTTTTGAGCATGAACTTTGCAATATTGGTAAATGAGATAATGTTGGGCTTGCGGCGATTCGCTCGAATAGGCAAGATGACGTCAATCGGGAAATTGCGGGAGATTCAGTGCCTAAGGGTTCCCGCACACGGGCCTCTGGCCACAACCACAAAACGCCGCCACTGGCATAGTTCCTGTAGTTTTCATACGAAGGGAGCAGCGACGATTTGTAGCGTGTGACGGCTACCGGCGTCAACCGTGTGCGGCGAGTCCTTAAAACGTATGAAAACTACAGGAAATATGCCAGTGGCGGCGTTTTGTGGTTGTGGCCGGAGGCCCGTGTGCGGGAACACTTAGATGTTGTCAACCGTCAAACAACATTTACTGTTTTCCTCTTTACTCAAACTTTACAAACTTTTATTTAACTTGCAATTAGGTATGTGTATGTAACTATGTTTGTTCGGGTGGAATCTTGCAACTCAATTTTGAAGCAGATTTAATCAACCGATTAAGCTGTTTTTTTATTATCTTTGTAAAATTAACAATACGTAGGTACGTATTGTTAATTTTTAAGTTTAGTTAGATTAGTGGTCTGAAAGGTCTTTTTTGGAAATAAATAAATAATTATGGTACATTATTATATAACTAGAGGTTTATTCTAGAAGATACAAAAAGTGTCTGCTCAATACTTTTTATCTACAAAGATAAAAAAAATCAGTAATAGGTATATAGAACATTTTTATAATATAGGTAATTGGTAGTTGGTGGCCGAATCAGATTTGCAATACACTCCGAACTAGTTAAAATAACTGTATCTCGGAGAGTAGTCTCTAGTTATATGATACTTTTTACTATTGTATCATATCACTACCACCCACTCCACATTTCACAAAGGTTAAGGCGAATATTGCTGCTAATGCTCTCGCTAGCACATTTAAACATTTTTAATATAAATAAAATGAACAAAAAACCACTGACTCGCTTTACTAGTTTTCGTACTTATATACAAACTTTTTAGTAAGTACTAAAACTTGTTGGGATCAAAATGATATTTTTACTGAACGATGTGAATTGTGTAAATATGTTCAGTGACCATTATATCTTTCAAAATTATGAAATGTGTGAGCAAGGGGTCATCGCCTTAACTGGAAGAAAATGCTAATTAACATTAAGTTCGCCAATGTCTTTTGTGCGATAAAAAAATTAACTCATCTAAATCTCGCACAATAGATTTATAATGTAGTTATTTTAAATCGCAAACAACCAAGTTTTGGAGAGAAAAGTTTGGCAAAATCTAATTTTATTCAAACAATTTTTTTACCCAGAAGTTTAATTATGTAAGAAAACTAGGAAAACACAAATTTTCATAAGTACGAGTAGATGTAGGTACATCCAGTTATTCTATATTTTCGAAAAATTTAGATATCTGCGAAAGTATGTACCTACTAAATTAATTGCTACAATGTGGCTATAATATATTCTTGTATCTTGTATTTAATCTTAATCATTAGGTACCAAATCTAGCATACAGGTAAAATTATTCAATAAAATTTCCAAACTGAACTGCTAGTAACTAAAATTTACTAGCGGTTATCAGTGTCCTAACTACTGGTTCAACCCAGACAGAGCGCAATCCACTTAATAACTAATAAATAAATAATCTTATCTGTAGGTACAAAGAGTCATTGAAATTCTAACATATATTTTATATGTTATATTTGTTTGTGCTCATGTGCTCATGTTATATTTGCTCAATCGCCATAACATAAAGGACCCTGGCGACCGCTACCTCGCTATTATTTGAATCCCGACCTCACTGCTGCTAAAGTTTCCTTTACTAGTTTTTGTACTTATGCAAACTTTTGAGTAGGAAAACTTGAATCGATTAAAATGATTTTTTTACTAAACTGTGTGCAATGTAGCACACTAAATGGTTGATTGCGATTTTTCGAAAATGGGTATAGTGATTTCTTTCAACATGTCGAAACGAGCGAGCGAGCGATGTACCTCTACATTAAATAAATAAAATAAATATTGGTGGACAATCCACACAGCACTATCTCGCCCCAAACTAAGCCAAAGCTTGTGATACGGGAACCAGATAGCTGATATACCACTTATATGTATACTTTTTTTTGTAAATATTATAATATATAATACATACTTATAATATTATATAACACCCAGACAGAGAATAAACATCTAAGTTAATCACACAAATGTTTGTTCTCGGTGGGGATCGAACCCACGGCCTACGGCGCAGATGGCAAAGCTACTACCAACTGAGCTGTGAAGGCTGTCACATTAGCTCTTGTCTTCGCCTTAAGCAACGGGCTATGGCTTGTCAAAGAACATATTTTCTTTTGTTGCTTTAATTTTCAGAAGAAACGCCTTTCAAATCTGCGAACAAAAGTTTTTAAAGGTCAAAAAACAATTCGGAAATCCGAAGTAGGCGTTCAAAGTGTTCTTTGTGAAAATACCAAGTACAACTTTTTCTTCATGGGAAAATAGACGGGACGAAGACGGCCTACCTGATCTTGAGTGGTTACCTCTAATTATAATAAATTATCTCACCTTATATCATTAGTCACCTAGGACGTGCCCTATACATAGTGTTATTTGGTGAAGCACTTTCTTTTTTGGGTTTTCGTTATATTTATTTTATAGCACGTCTCTGAACATTTATCGGAATAAAGCTATAACAATCCAGTTCCAATACTCTTGTGCTTAAAACTTCAGGGGGCTACCCATCAATATGAATAACTTTTTCGAAGAAAAAAACTACTGTTTCATACATTTTAGCCAGGTTTAGGTATTGAACTTTTGTATGAAACAGCTGTGTTTTTTTTCGCGTTCACAGTGTTGGATCCTTAGAAAAAGTTATTCATATTGATGGGTACTTTAGCCCCCTGAAGTTTTAAGGACAAGTATTGGAAAACCTTGCATATAAGATACCTTGTAGGTAAGATGGGATGATATAGCAGTAGGAGGGCGTAGGTGTTAAGTTTTGTGTTTTTTCTTCGCAAAAGATTAAAAATAGATGGATCACAAATTTTTAAAGGCCATAACATAATAAGACTTTTTTATCTTCATAGCTTGTCGTTTAAACTCACCTTGAACTATATCTAGAGCACTGGTGGTTTAGTGGTAGCGGCCCCGCGTTCCGATTCTATATAATGTTCAATAAAAAGGCCAATAGAGTTGAAACTTGGTTACCATACCAAGTTAGTGCGGTAGTCAGAAAAAAGCACAAAGATAATGTTTGGACTTGCCTCTGACTACTACCTACTCAAAGTTATGATGCGTTCGTTGGGTCGCATCACGAGATCTTAGTTCGGGCGAACTACTAGATATTTTTTTTTTTATTTATTGAGTCAGCAATATTAATTACCTACATTTGCGCAGCTCATTCCGGATTTTTGACAGAAGAAAGGAGGACAGTGAAAATAGATAGCAAATGTCTACAACAAAGCAAATGGACAAAATAAATGGAACGATATTATCTATCCAGAAGTCTGGTTGGAAATAAATCGGTGCGCTATAGTTAAAATGTCACTGAAAATGAGAACAACCGAGGCTTGAGACTTGAGACTTTTGGGCTTAGCGATACGATGTTTGCAACGAATATTTTTTATTCTGTTTCTGAGTTGAGGCGAAGCAAAGAGCTAATGTAGGTACGTCTAGCTCGCACATTTCGTCATGTTGAAAGATATAAAATCACTAAACCCATTTAAATCCATTTTAGAAAAATCGCAATCTACCATTTTGTGTGCATTCAAATCGCACACAGTTTAGTAAAAAATCATTTTAATCGATACAAGTTTTCCTACTCAAAAGTTTGCTTTACTAGTTTATGTACTATGCAAACTTTTGAGTGGGAAAACAAAATGGTTGATTGCCATTTTTCGAAAATGGTTTTAGTGATTTTATATCTTTCAATATGTCGAAACGTGCGAGCGAGAGGTATATTGGCTCTTGTCTTCGCCTTAACCTGTATTAGACTCCTGTATCCGCATTTATATGGGTATGCTATAGTCGCGTTAAATTCTCGCTGCAGGCTCGGTCAGTGCTCAACCTATAGTCGCGTTAAACTCCCGCTGCAAACTCGGTCATAAATCATCTTAACACGCTTAAACAAAAGGATCGTTCGATTTCCTAAGTGCGAGAGAGAGAGAGAGAGAGCAATATTGCTGTCTCGTTCCGATAGCTTATGACCGAGCCTGCAGCGAGAGTTTAACGCGACTATAGTATGCTTGCATCTTGCTAAGTGCTCGAAAGGAATACGAGAACTACGAGAGGAAATCTGTGGCCAATAATCACAAATGATAGAGGAAAATCGAAGGACTTGGAGGAGGCCTATGCCAAAGCGCAAACAGAGAGTCGTATCTATTTTATCAGATACTAGTGTAAATAGATTATATTGTAAATATTTACCAATAAAAAAGTATATTATGCATTATATCAGCTATCTGGTTCTCATATTACAAGCTTTAGCTTAGTTTGGGGCTAGATAGTGCTGTGTGGAAAGTCCACTAATATTTATTTATTTATATATATATTTTCTGAATAAACGCCTTATTATCCGCATTTAGACTCTTATAGGCGGTCCATTATACGAGAAGGGTGAAAGTTTAGCGACCTTTCATTTCGTTCATGTTAATATCACAAATTATTTGTCCTCGGTGGGAATTGAACCCAAAATCTACTGTGGGCCATACCACCTGAGTTATAAGTTAAAAAATTGCCTGTTTTCGTAACTAGTTTTTTTCTGGTGCGAAATTAAAACTCCGACTTGACTATTATTACTTTTATTCAAATCGTCTGTATTTAAAATTATTATACCTAAATTTACAGTTCTTGAATATTGCAAATGGGTCGAGATATTCTTAGGGAACAACTGAACACTGCAGGCGATGCAAAACTTATTATATAACTACATATTTCGAAGCCACAATTTATTGTTAAAGGATATAATAGTTTCCATTTTTGTCTATGGTTTACAGGGAAGTGGTTGGATAATCAGATAGGCTAAGGGCCAGTTCAAAGCCCGATCAAAACTAATCGCATGTCAAATCAATTGCTATCTCTATCTAATTCGATGAAATAGCTGAAATGGCGAGTGACTTGACATCCGATTAGTTTTGATCGAGCTTTCAGAAACTGTCGTATGAATATGTATTTATTTAATCAAGCCAATACTAAAACTGTGCAAGAAAATGGGGATGGTTTTGTCCAAACTGAACGCGAAACATTTTCGTTCAAACCAATAATTTTATTCCATCATCATCATTTTCCTGCCCTTATCCCACTTCATGTGGGGTCGGCACAACAGGTTTTTTCCCTCCACTCTCCTCTATCAGCCGTCATCTCAGCCATCACTCCTTTCTTACTCATGTCCTCTTACACACAGTCCATCCATTTTTTCTTTGGCCTGCCTCTACTCCTATATCCATCCACATTCATCCCTAGCATTCTTCTCGTTACATGACATTCTTCCCTTCACATAACATGCCCATACCACGCTAACCTATTACTCCTCATCTTTTCAGTCTTTTATTCTTTAATTTTTTTTATTCAATAATTTTAAAAAATAACCTTAAAAAAGCTTAAAATAAAATCTTTAGATGTCTAAAACTGTATCCCTATACTTAACGCGTTCACAGTCCCCATGGAAAGGTCCCGGCATTATCGGTAAGTCCAAATTGTTCTCTTCCATTTTCAACTTAGATATATTAATTACAAGCTGGTGCCCGCGACTTCGTCTGCGCAGGATCAATATATAACTAGACACAATATCTTTATAAATTGTAGCCTATGTGTTATTCTGATGTATAATCGATATTATTGTAAAGTTTCATTAAAATCCATTCAGTAGTTTTTACGTGAAAGATTAACAAACATCCATAATTACAAACTTTCGCGTTTATAATATTAGTAGGACTACCCCTTGAAAGGTAAAAAAAACACATTGGTATCTGTAGATTTGTTCAACACTTATAAGTCCACTCCTCCTTAGACCTTTGACAGGCATCACACACTTTATATATTTTAGGTACAATGAGGTTTTAGTCATTTTTCTGTCTAGGTTTTCTACAAAATAGTCATTTTTCATTTTAGTCCTTTTGCTTTTTAGGCATTTCGGAAAGATTTTTTTTGGGACGCCATTAAAAGACGTGTAATATCGTGAGTCCACGCTAAATAATACAAAATGTCGGTGTGGATGTGTGGATACCGTGGGTACTCAAAGACCAAGAGATCAGACCAAGCACTGGAATACTTTGACGTGTGCAACGTTTGAATACGTTTTCGAAGCTTCTATACAAAAGTTAAATTAGTATTGTCTTAGAAATTTTCAACAACCCTGATAATGTGTAAGTGACGTTGGTACATACGCTATTTGCGTTTACTAATTGGTGGCAGTTCCTACCCATTTTATCTACAGTTCACAATAAATAAAAGTAAAAAAACAGTTGTAAATAGGGAGTCCTCTTGTTGTGTTAGTTTCATTTTGGCAAAAAGTTTAAGAGGCATTTCATGAATGAAAAACTTCGATGTTTCAAAAGTCATATATCCAATGTTGTTTGCCATGACCTGTAGAATACTCTGCTTCCAGGATTATAGGGGTATTATGTTACACGTTGTATAATATATTGGCTTGACCTGACAAGGGACAAGTCAATATGCTATTGATCACCTACATACATTTTAATAAAAATGATGAAATAATTTATAAAATGTACTTAATTTATGAACATAATATTTATGTAAGTACGCTTTCGTTTTGTTATTTGAATTTAGAATTAAATAAACATTCAATTTGACTGTTCACTTCGTTATTGAACAGTCCTTCATTCAAATCATAATAAAATCTTATTCCACGTTTGAACTTTTGAAAATCGAACATTATTGCTTGCTTTGAACTTGTACAGATACTTTGAACAATTACTTGTGCTTGATTGGTTGGTTGGAAGTGATTGGTCGGTTGGAAGTTGTACGTTGTACGTGTAGTTGTTTCACTTTGCAATGTGCTTTTGACCCTTTTTAACGAGGTACCATAAACGCGAGATGCCAATGAGGGCATTATGCTTAGCTTCATCACGTCTAGTATGCTAAGAATGCTATTCTAATTTTATACCTAAATGGGCATAATTTTGGATTTACGACTATCATAAATTAGACTTAATTCGACGAGAAAAGCACTAATATTAAAAACTGTGCTTTATTTTATGTGTTTTTTGAAGGGAATATTGTTATATTATTTCGTTAGGTTTCAGAGAAACTTGCTCCCGCGCACTCTAACGTTGTGGAAACACCCTGCGAAGGTTTTAAGGCTACAGTATGGGGTTCTTAAAAAATGGGGTTTAAAATGTTTTAGAGGTCGGCAACACGCGTGTTATACCTCTGATTGCGTCCATCCACGGTTACCGCTTCCCTTCAGGTGGGCTTGTTTGCTTATTCAGTAGGTTGCATAAAAAAGAACATTATCAAAAAACGTTCAAGTACAAAGCAAGAATATTATCCCTTTTTTTATACAACTAGCTGATGGAACAAGCAGATGGCCCACCTGATGTAAAGTGGTAACCATCACCTATAACCAAGCATTGCCTCGTAAGTCACGCACAATAGGAACAGATGTTATGCCTCTTGTGCCTGTAATTACACCGGCTACCACACTGTTCAAACCGAAACACAGCAACGCTGTTTGGCGGCAGAAAAAGGCTTGGTGGTAGTACTTCCCGGACGAGCTCTTCACAAAGAGCTCTACTGCTCTTAAAAACCTATCTAACTTTGCAGTGTGTCACAGTGTCACAGTTTGCTTGCATTATAAATGTCTGTCTTATAAATTTGATTATGTTTACCTTTTTCTGCATGCCTACGCCTCACTTAACTTCAATAATATAATATATTACATTGTAAAAGGATCATACAAAAGAACGGTAGGAACCAAGCCGTAAGTTTGTTGCCTGTTCTTCTAGGCTTTGGTCGCGTGGAACTGGCACCTAGAGTCACCTAGCTTTAAGACGTTTCAAAGTGATCCTTGTGATTTTATTGAATAAATACCTATTGACTTTGACTTTGACTTTGACTTTGACATTATTTTGCACTATAGTGTCCCGTAAATAGGGACATGACTGAAATTTTGCTCTGACGTTGCATAAATAATCTACAAAAGATGCGAAGGCTACTTATTGTTTCTTTGTACAGAATAAGAACCTTTCAGGATATACAAAGTCTATAGCACTTTGCCAAGACTCGAAACTGGAGGATTCATTGTTATAGAACAAAGAGCGGGTCGCCTTTCCACGTGGAAATCATAAATATGTTTAATACTTTGTTTGTGATACTGTATGGATCTGAGTGTTGGGCAACCAAAGGGACGGATGAGAGAAGAGTGCATGCAGCAGAAATGCGAATGTTGAGATGGATGTGCGGTGTGACAAGGATGGATAAAATAAGGAATGTGTATATTAGAGGAAGTTTGAAAGTAGCGCCTGTTATGGATAAGTTGAGGAGCAATAGGTTAGCGTGGTATGGGCATGTCATGAGGAGGGAAGAAAGTCATATTACGAGAAGAGTGTTGGAAATGGATGTGGATGGTTTTAGAAGGAGAGGCAGGCCAAAGAAAAGATGGATGGATTGTGTGAAAGATGACATGAGTAAGAAAGGTGTGAGCACTGAGATGACGAATGATAGAGGAGAGTGGAAGAAGAAAACCTGTTGTGCCGACCCCATGCAGCGTGGGATAAGGGCAGGAAGATGATGACTTCGTTTGTGATACTGTAGGATAAGCAAAAAGAAATCGAAGCGTGGGACGCCCTCCTACCCGAAGGACCAACGTCATCGCGGGAAGTCGGTGGACGGAGAGGGCTCAGAACCATTTTTTCCTGCAATAGGCTTGTTGACTAAATTTGAAAATCGTCATAATTCATAATTCATTTATTGCGAAAATGGGTACAAGTTAAATCATGTCAATTAAAATTTATATAGATCAGCCATATTCAGCTTTACAGCATGCAACTTTTATAATTATATTACTATGTAAATTAAAACAGATAAATCAGTATAATACGGTAAAAAATAAAATGTCAAAGAGTTAATACTACTATACACTTTTAAAAATAATAATTAATAGGAAATGAAAATGTCAGATATCAAATTTGTCACATAAATAATCTTTAGTAGGCTTTCTGTAGGAGAACACTTTTAACTTTATTTTTAAAAACTTGTTGGGATTCTGACTCAACTATGTAAATGATTATAAATCTTTGGCGCCGTGTATTTCGTGTATTTATTTATTTATATGTATATACAAATATAATATTTATTTTGCATAAAAAAATCAACAAATTTCCGTCAAAACCGCTCAAGACTGTCATGGCGTGTTGAATGACGTCACGCCACGACAATGGTTTACACTTAATATTTCCTCCACGGGTTTACACGGCGTGACGTAACACTTTCTGATTGTTGTTCACTGTCACGTGAAATGCCTATTTTTTACGGATTTCTTTTCTGAAAATAGCAATCTTTAATTATGTTAAATAGTTTTGTTTTTTCCTATCTACATCCGATTTATTCTAAGTGGTCTATGTCCAGCATTGGACTTCTTTCAGGCTGATGATGATGAAAATGAAAATGATGATGAAGATAACAATGGTGATGATGATGATGATGACGATGGTGATGATGATGATGATGATAATGATGTTGATGACGATGATGACGATGATGATGATGACGATGATGACGATGATGATGATGACGATGGTGATGATGATGATGATTATGATGATGACTGTAAAAGGTAAAAAAAAACACGTTGCAAGCTTAATGGATTTTTCGTAAGTTTTCCTAGAGCCAAACTAGAGTTGGATTAGCATCAGCCTGAAAAAGACCTCACAGCCAGTGCTCTCAAACGGTGAAGGAAAACATCGTGAGGAAACCAGTTAGTATGCTAGCAGCGGCAATGGGCTTGCAACCTGTCTCGTATTCCTTAATTAATAAAAAGATGAGTGAACCTCGAAATTAAAAATTGTTTTCGCCAAAGAAACCTTTTTTTCTTCTCTCACGGAAAAACACACCCTAGCGCCTTATAATACAACCTGTATTCGCTTGTCTAGTAGTAGTATGTTTGAGGGTCGTCTCACCCACCGAAACTATGTAAGTAGGTATCTGAAATATTTATGTGGCTTAAACCTGCGGTCTTTGTTTCGAGGAGAAATCTTTTTCTTAGTTTCGCAACTAAACGTACACTTTTTAGAGTAATAATAAGCAAGCTACAGCGGAAAAGAACTGAGAAAAACAACAAATTTATCAACAAACTCCTTGGAGCTAGCCAGAAGAAGAGCCCTCGCTTCTACATACAAGCTTATGCTAATGAACGAGGAACAACCAATGTCTATTCTAAGGTCTTTACCCAAAAGACAATAGCAAGCAATAGGACTAGGTAAAGTTGAAGTCATATGGTATTTTTTATACTAATTTATTGTATAAAATCCTTGTGATTTTATAAAACTTTGAAAGGTCTTAAAACGAGGTAATCTAGGTGCCAGTTCCACTCGACCAAAGCCTAGAAGAGCATGCAACAAACTTACGGCTTGGTTCCTGGCGTTCTTTTGTATGACCCTTGTTAAAATCCTACTAATATTATCGCGAAAGTTTGTAAGTATGGATGGATGGATAGATGTTTGTTACTCTTTCACGTAAAAACTACTGAATGGATTTTAATGAAACTTTACAATAATATAGCTTATACATCAGAATAATACATAGGCTACAATATATAAAGATATTGTGTGAATTGTCCAAAATATGACGATAAGTGTCAAGTAAGTAGAAAAAAATCTACCATCTGCGTGCTATTCTGGCGTGCGCTGCCAAAACCGCTAGAGTTACACACATGTACTACGCCACGATAATATAAGCTACTCGAAATACTAATCCTGCGCAGACGAAGTCGCGGGCACCAGCTAGTGTAATATAATATTGAAGTGCCAGGTAGGTACTACTGTTAAATTATGACTGACTTATTACTAAGAATAAAATATGTTCGTATCCGGCCTGCAGTTCATACCTGCGTATAACATAACTTGCTGAACATTACCTTTGCACTCGCCGTTATAGAAAAGGGATCAAACGCTTTGAGTCCACGGGACCATTCGATTTTCAGTGGATTCAGCGAATTTTAGGGTACCGTATCCAGCAGGTTTCATAAGTGAATGAATGAATGAATGAATGAATGAATGAATAAATGTAAATGCTTTATTGTACACCTTACAAACGAACAAAATAGGAAACAAATAATAACAGCTATAAATATGTCCGTCCAATGGGCGGTCTTATCGCTAAAAAGCTTTAAGTGCATTTAAGAACTGAAAATCTCTCTTGTCGTGTCACTAGTTTCTTTCGAAACAGTGTGGTGAAAGGATTTTAAGTGCGCCTCAAGAGGCTCCTTTCAAGCACTTGACACATGTTATAGAACTTTTTAGGATCTACGCCGGTTTCCTTTGTTAAGACGTTTCAAAGTGATCCTTATGATCTTATTGAATAAATACATTTTGACTTTGACTTTGACTTTTAGCTCTACTACTCTTAAAAAAGTGATGTTCTTTTTCTAATCTGTTATTCTACTTTTATCCTGTTCTTATGTATATGTTATTTATTCACACAATATTACAAATAAAAAGTATGGAGAAAATATTTTCCATATTCGAAAATATATGACGCGGAGTTTTTGAATAAAGAACGATTTAAATGCCTCGTCAACTATAATTTGTGAACAACAGTAACCGCAAAATTTAATAATACGCTATTGAGTTTAACTTTTCTCATAAACATCAGTTTCGAATTATTTTCAATATATTTTTGTACCTCTATAATATACGAGCCACATTTTGAGAGCGCAATTGTTTTGGTATAAATAAAAAAAAAACATTGGTGAACTGTCTACATACGACGGGATCTTTGCTGTTAAATAGTCTGGTGATTTAAGGGGCTGACAACTATTAAACAACTTCTCGCTCGCACGTTTCGACATGTTGAAAGATATAAAATCACTAAACTCATTTTCGAAAAATTGCAATCAACCATTTTGTGTGCAATCACATTGCACACAGTTTAGTAAAAAAATCATTTTTATCGATACATGTGCTTATGCTTATGCTTATGTACGAAAACTAGTAAAGCAAACTTTTGAGTAGGAAAACATGTATCGATCAAAATGAAATTTTAACTAAACTGTGTGCAATGTGATTGCACACAGTTTGGTTGATTGCGATTTTACGAAAATGAGTTTAGTGATTTTATATCTTTCAACATGTCGAAACGTGCGAGCGAGAGTCACATTAGCTCTTGTCTTCGCCGTCGTTCGTCGGGTCAAAGAGGGCAGATCCCTATATATCTACATCATATTGTAAAGAGAAAAGATTTGTATTTTTGTTGTTTTTTAAGTAGCGAATAGGCTCAAAAACTACTGGTCCTATTTCAAAAATTCTTTCACCATTAGAATGCTACATTATCCCTGAAAAATATAGATTATATTTATTACTAGAAAAAATTAGGGATCTCTTCTAAAACTTCGATAATGTAACCCAAGGTGTAACAAAATTGGCGTTGCGAAAATATTGACGATAGAAAACCCAAATGTTCTACATTATTATAGAACACATCAATATCTACAAAAAACTCAGCAATACCATATGTCTAACTATCGTAGTTATGTTACTATAACTTCTTTTTTATATTTTAAAAGTTGATAGAAATGCCGACCAAAATCAGAGAATGTTATCCATATCTTTATATTAATCCTTATCCAAATAAATCATTTCGTATTCAAAAATGTTTCAATACCTATAGATTACTTCTTAAATTTTTCAAATCGGACATTCCATTTAAAAGATATTACGAAATTAAAAATTTTAGTTCGCTTTAAAAATACGGCCACGGGCCACGGGGCGCGTTCTCACTCACTCAGGAAGAAGGCCGTGCAAATGTATGAAATAAGTAGACGCGAGACTCGACCTACGATCTAAGTTTATCTAAAATGTTCAAAAAATTTATGTCCACCCATGCGAAGCTGGGACAGGCCGCTAGTATATAATAAGATTAACATAGTACATCTTCAAAGGTTTTGCAAATACTTCTTAAGCGAGTTATCCCGATTATTGTTTGCTTGTCCAAACATGCTTTAATTAGAGGCTTAATTAAACAAATTAAGATGTATCGTGGCTTTAATCTAGGCCACTTTGAATTCTTTATTGGTTTTAATAATTTTAGAAAAAACGGTACTGCCACTTTTTTTATATTATTACTGATGGAACAAGTATAATATGGCCCACCTGAGTAGTAGAGCTCTTTGTGAAGAGCTCGTCCGGGGAAGTACTACCACCACCTTTTTCTGCCGCCAAGCAGCAACGCTGTGTTTCGGTTTGATGAGTGTGGTTGCTGGTGTAATTACAGGCACATGAGGCTTCACATCTGTATGCCTCAATTTGATGGACGCAGGGCAGTGCATCGTAGAGCACGTTCCTATCGTACGTGACTTACGAGGCAATGCTTTGTTATAGGTGATGGTTACCACTTATCATCAGGTGGGCCACTTGCTTGTTCCATAAGCTAGTTGTACACTCCACACTTATAAATTTCTCACAAGGTTTATTACAAGGTGTAACTGGCACCTAGAGTCACCTAGCTTTAAGACGTTTCAAAGTGATCCTTGTGGTTTTATTGAATAAATACCTTTTGACTTTGACTTTGACTTTGACATCGTTTGACTTATACCTACGGATCTTTTTTGCCGGTGGCTTTTCAAATAGCTTAGTAAAAATATAATTTTCGTCATTACCTGTGTAGACCTAATTAAAATAAATGTTTGTAGCAAAAATATTCAACACTATTTATCTCCGTCATGGTGACGGTGACAGCTTTCCTAAAACCGACTTCTCTGTATTCAAATAACCCAATTTCGCCAGTATTATTGCTTTAACCATAAAAATAACCTCAAAATGTATATTCTAGCCAAATTCTGTTTCAATCCAATATTGTAAGTAATTCTTCCACGCCGCCGTGCAATTATATTTTTCGTGTAAAATTTTATCTTTTCTATCCAATTTTGGCGCACAAAGGCAAGGTTACTGCGCATATAAATATTGATGGCATGTGTCTGTTGGAGTGTGGTATACAGGTTCTAAAATATTACCACCGAAAACTTCAGGGGGCTAAAGTACCCATCAATATGAATAACTTTTTCTGAGGAGCAACACTGTAAACGCGAAAAAAAAACAGCTGTATTAATACCTACCTGGCCATAATGTATTAAGCAGCTGTTTTTTTTTGTAATTATACATACTTGTAATATAATAACACCCAGAAAGAGAACAAACATCTATGTTCATCACACAAATGTTTGTTCCCGGTGGGGATCGAACCCACGGCCTACGGCGCAGAAGGCAAAGCTACTACCAACTGAGCTGTGAAGGCTGTCAAATTCATTTAGGGTGTATGTTTCGTTTCCCAAAATCCCACAAATCACTGAAAAAAATGGTGTCTATGAATACCGACTGCGTCTTGTGAAGCTTCAGGGCTGAAATGAAAAAAACATGATAAACGACTCAGCACGAATATTATTTTCATTAATTTTATTCTTTATAAGCTTTCGTACTTGGTATTAAGAGATCTGCAGGGATATCTACCGTGCCTGGGAATCAAAGTCGTGATGGTATTTTAGTTTCTTTAAGCTATTTATTGTGTGTGTGGTGTGTTGTTGTTGGTGTGGTTTCGACTGTCTGACTATCACGGTTCATGAGATACAGCCTGGTGACAGACGGACAGACAGACGGACAGCGGAGTCTTAGTAATAGGGTCCCGTTTTACCCTTTGGGTACGGAACCCTGAAAATGAAAAACACATTGTTGCACTTCTGGTTACGAGCTTAGGATCGGAAGGCCGCTACCACACTAGACAGACAGACTAGACACTCTCTCTTGTCGAGTCACTGGTTCCTTTCGAAACAGTGTGGTGAAAGGATTTTAAGTGCGCCTCAAGAGGCTCCTTGTCACACAAATGTTTGTTCTCGGTGGGGATCGAACGCACGGCCTACGGCGCAGAAGGCAGAGCTACTACCAACTGAGCTGTGTTATGGCAAATGCACCAAAAGTGCGACGCCAAAAAAAAAAAAAAAAAAAAAAAACTGAGCTGTGAAGGCTGTCAAATAGGCTATATCCCCATGTATGCCTAAATCTTTAAAACAACGCAACGGATTTTGATGCGGTTTTTTTATCGAAAGAGTGATTCAAGAGGAAGGTTTATATGCATAATACAAGCATAATATAGTAGAGAAACACAACAACCGTCCGAAGCCGGGGCAGGTCGCTAGTATCTTTATAAATTGTAGCGTATGTGCTATTCTGATGTATAAGCTATATTATTGTAAGGTTTCATTAAAATCCATTCGGTAGTTTTTACGTGAAAGAGTAACAAACATCCATCCATCCATCCAGACTTACAAACTTTCGCGTACTTTAGTAAGATAACACGCATAATCACATTTTTGTAGGTCAAAGAGCGGTATTTGACCTAGAAAATTGCGGTTGTGCGACTGTGCGTGTTATCATGTTTATTTATAAAATTCATTTCAGCGGGGTCTTGATTGTGTAGAACGAACTCATTTCGAAGTCCATTTGACTTGTAACTTGACGTTTAAAAGCGTTTCGACCGAAGTAAGTGTACCGTTTTCCCCAATTTTGACCGAAACAAGTGGTGGGTCAGAAAAATTACAATTGCGTTCTGAAAAATGGTTCTTAGGCTCGGCCGTCAGCGTTTGGTATAGCTACTGTTTTATTATAAACTAGCGGCCTGTCCCAGCTTCGCATGGGTGGTCATAAATTTTATGAACATTTTAGGATAAATTTAGACCGTGGGTTCGAGCCTCGCGTCTACTTATTTCATACATTTGCACGTCCTTCTCCTTGAGTGAGTGAAAAAGCACCCCGTGCGTGACCCGTGGACCCGTTAACATTTTTAATTTCGTCATATCTTTTGAATGGAATGTTTGATTTAAAAAATTTAAGAAGTAATCTATAGGTATTGAAACCGTCTTAATTATGAAATGATTTATTTGGATAAAGATTAATACTAAGGTACAAATAAACACCCTTTTCTAGCGGCGGCATTTCAATTATTTTTTATAATAAAAGAACACTTATTGTGACATAACTATAATAGTTAGACATAAGCGCACGCGATGTAAGGTTTTTGTTTTCCACCTTGGGTTACATTATTGGAGTTTTAGTAAGGATCCTTGATTTTTTTGAAAATATGATATAGCCTATGTTACTCAGGGATCATGTAGCATTCTAATGGTGAAAGAATTTTTGAAATCGGACCAGTAGTTTTTGAGCCTATTCGTTACATACAAAAATACAAATGTTTCCTCTTTATAATATTAGTGTAGATTAGTGTAGATAGTGTAGACTAGTGTAGATAAGTTATGTTAGACATTGTTCAGCACTGTCTAGCCCCAAACTAAGCAAAGCTTTTATTTAATATGGGAACCAGATAGCTGATATAATACTTATATACTTTTTTTTTTCTAAATACATACTTATAATAATCACATAATAAGTATGAAAGACGTTTGGTTTAAATAAATATTTCATTTCATTTATTTCATTTCATAATAACACCCAGACAAAGAACAAACATTATGTTAATTACACAAATGTTTGTTCTCGGTAAGTTTTGTTTGAACGTACGTGCCTATTGGCCTTGAACGCTGTTTAAATCATCTTATATAGATGTTATAGGCCTAACTAGTGTTCTCGGTGGGAATTGAACCCACGGCCAACGGCACAGAAGGCAGAGTAACTTCCAACTGAGCTGTGAAGGCTGCCATGTTGGCTGTCATTGGACGTACTTCTGACTACCATTAGGCAGCCTTAAAGAAAATTAAGATATTTACCGTGCCTGGACATCAAAGTCGTGATGTTTTCTGTTTTTTCTTGCTTTATAGAGGGCTATTAAAACAAGTGTTCGTTGTAAGTAAACTTTATTTTATATCACAAAATTGGTAGTCCTAATTGACTCCATGCGTATACAATAATTTAACTATCTAATTAATATTTTTACAGTTAGATAAGGTTTTTATTTATTTACATTATATACATAACGTTTAACACAGATATCTGACGGCAGACAGAGTGCTTAAACTTTGAAGATTAGCTTTAAGGCGAAGACAAGAGCTAATGTACCTCTCGCTCGCACGTTTCGACATGTTGAAAAATATAAAATCACTAAACTCATTTTCGAAAAATCGCAAACAACCATTTTGTGTGCCATTGCACACAGTTTAGTAAAACATGCATTTTGATCGATACAAGTTTTTCTACTCAAAAGTTTGCTTTACTAGTTTCTAGTACAATTTTATTATGAGTAGGAAAACTTGTATCGATCAAAATGATATTTTTTCTGAACTGTGAGATTGCCACTACTTGGTTGATTACGATATTTGATAAATAATTTCTGTGATTTTATATTTTTGTTGAAATACCTTTGTCTAATATGCCTACGCCTTACTAAATTCGATTGGCACTACTTATAGAGCTTCATTATTGTATACATTGTAACAAGGATCATTAAAAAAAACGGTAGGAACCAAGCCGTAAGTTCTTCTAGGCTTTTTTCGCGTGGAACTAGCACCTAGAGTCACCTAGCTTTAAGACGTTTCAAAGTGATGCTTGTGATTTTATTGAAATACCTTTTGACTTTGAAATGTGTGAGCGAGAGGTACATTACCAGTAGTCTTCACCTTAACATTCGTTCCGTTTTTTCATTAACCATAGGTTATATTAGGTATTCTTTACCCAAAGTAATTCGATAGTGACCTACTTATAACGACAATTATTCATTTAATTTATTTTAATCTAACACATATTTTTTATTATCATTAGGTATAAACCTAGCTACTTACGAAAAATCTAACGAGAAAAAGTATTAACACGCACGAATAAGTATTGTTAAGACGCTGATAACCGCCAGGCAACTTTCCACTCGTACATTTCCACATTTTTAAAGATATTAAATCACTGAATGTGAAATAACACAAGCAACCAAGTTACATAGAATATTACACAAGTAAGTACAGCAAAAATTTGATCCTAACAAGTTTTCTTAAGGCGAAGACTATTGCTAATGTACCTCTCACTCGTACATTAGCAGTTGTCATTGCCTTAACAAAGCTACGGTACTTATTAATTTTTTACAAGTTTCATTAATTTTTTACTAAGTCTTGACCCAGTGCCAGCCATGCGCCCAGTGCTCAGCTGACAAAGACGCGACAGCGGGGTCAATGACTGCACTTTTTACGACTTGCCGTCCGTCGTACATTTCGGCAAACAATGACCATTGGGCAGGCTTCAATTTTGAATGTTTCATGTTGAAATACTAACTGTACTCAGAAGCATAGGAACCAATAACGCAAGAGTATAGCTACCGTAAGCACCGCCAACCCACGTTCACAGCCTTCACAGCTTGGCAGTAGCTCTGCCTTCTGCGCCGTAGACCGTAGGCTCGATCCCCGCCGAATACAAACATTTGTGTGATGAACATAGATGTTTGTTCTCTGTCTGGGTGCTGTCTAAATAATAAGTATGTATTTACAAAAAAAAGTATATAATGTATTATATCAGCTATCTGGTTCTCATATTACAAGCTTTGGCTTAGTTTGGGGCTAGATAGTGCTATGTGGAAAGTTCACCAGTATTTGTTATCATTATTATTTACGCCTGATGTCTGCATTTGAGGCAATTTCTTTAAGCAGGTACCCACATTATTTTACGATCTTTTTGGCATCATTTGTTTGGAGGTTTTGTGATTTATTCGATAAATTGGATATATATATCATTTCTGTAATTCATAGATGGAGTTTGGCAAAAGGTATGTTCTTATTATCATGATTCAAGAAATAATGACTTGTGTACTAGGTTTTAAAGAAATTTCCTCTACCAATATTGTTATTTTATCAAAGCTTAATAAGGCAAAGACATTTCTCTTTGTTTCTTTCACAAAGTATAGCTGAGAAAAGTACTTCCTGAACTTAATGGCCTGTTTCAAGTAATGAAATTATGAGAACTCTTTGTTAGGATAAATAATTATCCTGAAAATATTATCATAATCATTCATTGTGTTAATTCTGAAAATAGTTGCTGAGGGTCAAAAAAACGTCCAAAACATGAACCCCGTTTGAAAATTACAATGGTTATGGCTTAGGTTTGGCTTATTAGTTTTTTTTTTTTATACAACTAGTTGATGAAACAAGCAGATGGCCCACCTGATGTTATGTGGTAACCATCACCTATAACAAAGCATTGCCTCGTAAGTCACGCACGATAGGAACGTGCCCTACGATGCACTGCCCTGCGTCCATCAACTTGAGGCATACATTTATTAAGCCTCATGTGCCTGTAATTACACCGGCAACCACACTCTTCAAACGGAAACACAGCGTTGCTTGGCGGCAGAAAAAGGCGTGGTGGTAGTACTTCCCCGGACGAGCCCTTCACAAAGAGCTCTACTACTCTTAAAAATATGGAAAATGAATTAGGAATATGGAAACTAGTTACCAACATAATTAATCTGAAAAATTCTTGTAATCTAAGAGAGCCGGTAGTGGGATCGAAACCATGTTATTATTATCAAGGTGGCTAATGAGCATGTAGGAAGTAGGTAAGATACTCTTTACTTGAATACTCCAAGTGACCTCATTATTAATAAATTAAGAACTCGTTAGAAGTCAAGTTATTTACAGATCAATAATGTACAGTTCATTAAGTTAGTTCGTTGAAGGTTTACGGGCCGGTGTCCACCGAAACGCAGATGGAAGATAATTCTCAATGAAAACGTAAGAAACTGCTATTATTAAAAAAAAATTGAGCACATACATACAGTGTACCTATTTCACAGTTACTATTATTTATTAGACCTTATTACAAAAAGGAGATTATTTAATGATATAATAGAAAATTGCAACCTCAGTGCAAACACAGGTTGCGCTATTTTGAATCGATAATATTAACTTAACTTCCCTGCGCTTTGGTCGATACTGCTCTTTATATATCTAGCTACAAATATAGGAACATACAAACTATATAAAATAATCCAATACTATCGTTTAGTCTTTTTACATTTTTTTATCGTCAACCTCCAAAACGCTACTCTGAAATCTGGCGAATAAAACGCGTATATAAACGGGTTAATTGCAGAGTTGAACCAACCCAACCACGTCAGCACATACATAACTACTGAGTTCACGTAGTGTCCAGGTATGAACGGCGTAAGCAAATAGTATAGGAAGAATGGGAGCCAGCAAGCAACAAAACCTCCCACGACTAAGCTCAAAGTTTGAGCGGTTTTCGTCTCCCGTCTTAAAGAGGAGACCCTATTGTTCTCATGGTCTTTAACAGAATGAGCGCGTTTCGTCGTGCTTTTGTATTTATAGTTCGCTTTGAACGTGACGTCATTGAATTTGTCTCGCTCCTTACTTCGTTTTCTCTTTTTCTCTGCTTTGAAGCAGCATGGACACTTTTGGTCCTGAGTGCAATCGCTCTGATGGGTGGAGCTTTTGGAAGGTTTGGAGGTGTTCTGGCGGGAGAGCTTCCCGGAACTGGAGTCGGATTCTGTTCTGATGCAGGACAGTTTCGCTCTCTGTAATAAAAAATATCAGGTTAGTGGAAATAGCTGAAATAGGCTTCTGTGATTGTGACTGCAAATCAGGCATGCTAGATCTCCTTAGGTTTTCAGAACTGATCTAGGCTATTGGACCTTATCTAGAAGTGTAAGCCTGCTTCGTTTTTTTTATACAAGTATCCGATGGAACAAGCAGATGGCCCACCTGATGTTAAGTAGTAACCATCACCACAATAAAGCATTGCCTCAAGTCACGCACGATAGGAACGTGCCCTCCGATGCACTGCCCCGCGTCCATCGACTTGAGGCAACAGATGTTAAGCCTAATGTGCCTGTAATTACACCGGCAACTACACTCTTCAAACCGAAACACAGCAACGCCGCTTGGCGGCTTTAGCTTTGTGCAGCTATTTGTATCCGAGTGTATCTACCTACTCAAGATCCTAAGAGGGTCCTCAAGGGTCGCTTTGAAGATATCTTTATAAAATTATCATCACTGCTTGATTACAAACATATACATGATGGTAGGACTTCCCAGGTCGAACTCTTTTACAAAACTCTCAACTATTTCTAATAACTTAATTCTTGTCGTGCCACTAGTTATTTCGAAACAGTGTGGCGAAAGGATTTTAAGTGTCAAGAGGCTCCTTTCGAGCACTTGACACATGTTTTTAGAACTTTTTAAGTTCTATACACGCCGTTTTCCTCCACCGTTTGAGAGTACTGGAACTGTGCACATACATTGACATGATTTAAATTCTTATATACCTCTAAATTAATGTTTTGTATGCTAAGAAGCAGGATATGGAGATTCCAAACCACACCCACCTACGATCGTATTATTTCATAACTTGGATTCACAAACACTAAATGATTTATTATGATTTACATGTTTTACGATGATTTCCTTTACCAGAGAGTACTGTGCACTTATTTTGGAAAAACTCTTTGGTGCACGACCGGGTTTGAACGACCTTAGGATCAGATAGCGCTACCACTAGACCACCAGTGCCGACAATCCTACTTAATATTATAAAAGCGAAAGTTTGTAAGTATGGATGGATGGATGTTTGTTACTCTTTCACGTAAAAACTACTAAATGGATTTTAATGAAACTTTACAATAATATAGCTTATATATCAGAATAACACATAGGCTACAATTTATAAAGATATTGTGCGAATTGACCAAAATATGACGATAAGTGTGAAGTAGGAAAAAATCTACCATCTGCGAGCTATTCTGGCGTGCGCTGCCAAAACCGCTAGAGTTACATATATGTACTACGCCACGCTAATATAAGCTACTCGAAATACTAATCCTGTGCAGACGAAGTCGCGGGCATCAGCTATTAACTTAATGATTTCCTCAAATAATCCGTCACCACCCACCTTGTTACATTTCGTACTGCTCGCAAGTTGCTGATGCCTCCGCGCCACCACGCAGGAGATCCTGGCATACACGTACACCATGACAGCCATGGGCAGGAAGAATGAGCCCATGGCTGAGAAGACCACGTATCCGGCGTTCTGGTTGTACCGGCAGACACCACCTTGGTTGTGATCTGGTTCGTACCTGGAGGGTATACCTTTGTGTTAGAAATTGCGAGCAGGCAGAACATCTGTTTGATGGCATTCATAAATAATAAAATATTGGTGGACTTTCCACACAGCACTATCTAACCCCAAAGCAAAGCTTGTAATATGGGAACCAGATAGCTGACATATTACGTATATACTTTTTTTTGTAAATACATACTTATAATAAATGTATAATAACATCCAGACAGAGAACCAACATCTATTTAGAGCTCTTTGTGTGTGGTTCGTCCAGGGAAGTTCTACCACCACGCCTTTTTCTGCCGCCAAGCAGCGTTGCTGTGTTTCGGTTTGAAGAGTGTGGTTGCCGGTGTAATTACAGGCATATGTGGCTTAACATCTGTATGCCTCAAGTTGATGGACGCAGAGCAGTGCATCGTACGGCACGGTTACCACTTAACATCAGGTAGGCCATCTGCTTGTTCCATCAGCTATTAGTATAAAAAAATTATTATAATAAAGGTTAAAATCTCGCTAGCTGTTTTTATAGAGTTTACGACAGTAACGTAGTTCTTGATAAAAACCATAAGATATAAATTGAAATTATAAACAAAATACAAATTGAAGAAAAGTATTTTTACTCGTATAATGTCCCAAAAGTTATTATCAGATTTCAACCCACGACCTTTCCAACGGGACTGCACAAACCAAAACACAATAAAACTAGTATTTAATAAACACTATAAAACTAGTAAAAATGAAGATATAAGTATCTCAAATGCCAAGATGTTTTAGGTTGGCAGAATTAGGGTTAATTAGGTATATTATGTTTTGATACGAGATGTATTTGTTTGATGTTTTATTAAAGGGCAGTGTGGTCAAAGCCCATAAAATAAATAAGAAAAAAAAAGGTATCTCAAATGACATTTTTCGGGAGTGTAACAAAAATCGGACTTCGCCTAACAACGAATAGCTATCGTAATATCCATTAGTTTGCAAGTGACAGGGAAAAAATACGAGCAAGCTGAACTTTCCATGTGTCTGTGACAGATGTACACGCCTCCTGACCTTCGGGGGAAACTTAAGCCTTAAGACGAACCTCGGAAGTTTTTAAAATTTTATATTATAACAAGATTTATGACAGTTTATAACTACAGTAGCCACTGTAATAGTATCTAAGAGTATTGGTATCATTATTACGAAAAAGCTTGGGACTGAACTATGCTCCAACTGATTACCTACTGTAAGTACCATAATAAAATTGTAAGAAGGATCATACAAAAAAACGCTAGGAACCAAGCCGTAAGTTTCTTGCCTGTTCTTCTAGGCTTTGGTCGCGAGGAACTGGCGGTAGAATCACCTAGATATAAGACGTTTCAAAGTGATCCTTGTGATTGTACTAAATAAAGACTGTTTTGATTTTGACCAACTACTGCTAAATGGGTATGTGCCAAATGTAATGTTTGGACTTCTGACTACCTCCCTTAGATGTCCTCAAAGAATCTGGAGTTAGTACTTGGTACTAAGAGATTGGAGGAGATATCTACCGTGCCTGGGGATCAAAGTCGTGAAGCTGTTTTCAGTTTTATAAAATTACTAGCGGCCTGTCCCGGCTTCGCACGGGTGGACATTAATTTTTTAAACATTTAACATTTTGGTCTTATTTATCCTTTTGAGAAATCCACACAACAAAAAAGTGATGACGAATATATATTGAAATATTACCTACACGAGTATCTATCGCATTTACCTATTTATTATTTTCCCGACGTTTCATTGATGACGTTGATAACGTGATTTTGAAAGTCAAGTCGCAAGAGTAGTAGAGCTCTTTGTGAAGGGCTCGTCCGGGGAAGTACTACCACCACGCCTTTTTCTGCCGCCAAGCAGCGTTTCTGTGTTTTGGCTTGAAGAGTGTGGTTGCCGGTGTAATTACAGGCACATGAGGCTTAACATAATGTAAGCCTCAAGTTGATGGACGCAGGGCAGTGCATTGTAGGGCACTTTCCTATCGTGCGTGACTTACGTGGCAATGCTTTGGTATAGGTGATGGTTACCACTTAACATCAGGTGGGCGATCTGCTTGTTCCATCAGCTAGTGGTATAAAAAAATCTTGAAAGCGACTATGCCTGACATAATTTTGAAAGTCATGAAGGCGACTATACCTACCTAACACACAAAACAAAGCCGTCAGCAACCCGAGGGTAACTCACAACAATGGAATTCGTTTCCGGAGTGGTATCTGGGGTAACCTTAATAACGTTACGCCTATTTGGTATGATGAAGGATAGAACCTTGTGGCAGAAAAGGATTAGGAACGAAATATAAAAGGACAGTAGGCCAAGTCTGAGTTTTGTTAGAAAGATAGATATAACGATTCAGCGTACACAAGGATATACCTACATTGTAACAATGATCATACAAAAGAGCGGTAGGAACCAAGCCGCAAGTTAGTTGCCTGTTCTTCTAGGCTTTGGTCCCGTAGAACTGGCACCTAGAGTTACCTAGCTTTAAGACGTTTCAAAGTGATCTTTGTGATTTTATTGAATACTAGTGGCCTGTCCCAGCTTCGCATGGGTGGTCATAAATTTTTTGAACATTTTAGGATAAACTTAGACCGTGGGTTCGAGCCTCGCGTCTACTTATTTCATACATTTGCACGCGCTTCTCCTTGAGTGAGTGAAATCGCACCCCGCGCGTGACCCGTGGACCCGTTAACATTTTTAATTTCGTCATATCTTTTGAATGGAATGTCCGATTTGAAAAATTTAAGAAGTAATCTAATCTAAGAAGTATTGAAACCGTCTTAATTATGAAATGATTTATTTGGATAAGGATTAATACCAAGGTACAAATAAAGACCCTTTTCTAGCGGAGGCATGTCAATTAATTTTTTATAATAAAAGAACACTTATTGTGACATAACTATAATAGTTAGACATATGCTGTCGCGACATTTTTTGTAGATGATGACGTGTTCTACAAAATCGTAGTACATCATTTTGTTGTTTTTGTTTTCCACCTTGGGTTACATTATTAAAGTTTTAAAAAGGATCACTGATTTTTTTGAAAATATAATATAGCCTATGTTACTCAAGGATAATGTAGCATTCTAATGGTGAAAGAATTTTTGAAATCGGACCAGTAGTTTTTGAGCCTATTCATTACATACAAAAATACAAAAATACAAATGTTTCCTCTTTATAATATTAGTGTAGAAATACCTTTTGACTTTACTTTGACTACATCATCATACATCATAAATCTAGCTGTAACTTAATAAAGTACAATGTGTGGCATTATCGCTGAAAGCCAGGTAACCTTAGGATGGAAAGAAATTACAGAGCGGTAAACGGACGGCGTCGCACGAAGTGCGATAAACTTAAATATTTAATATCTGCAGGGTTTTAATTAATATACACCGGTTTCTAAAAGCTCCATCAAAACTAATCGGATGTCAAGTCACTAGCCATTTCAGCTATTACGTCGAATTATACAACGTGTTGATGAAGTTATGTAGGAAAACAAAGAGCGTGTATTTAGACCAAGCACTGGAATACTTTGACGTGTGCAACGGTTGAATACATCGTTTTCGAAATTCCCATAGAAAAGTAAAATTAATATTTTCTCAGAAATTTGCAACAGCCCTGTCTGTGTACGTGTCAAGGTCACACGCACGCGTGCTTCTATCTAGGAAAGAGAAAAACAACGATAACCTACGAGTTAATTTGAAATACTTACCTTTCGGTAGGTAGGTAGGTACGCCGCCAATCCCCTGACACGATATTTTTACTGGTTCCTATGGATTTTGTCATTATTTATTGGCTATAATAACACTGGATAAAACTGGATTTTGGTAAGTTTGCGAGATTTCGCACGACACAGGCTTCAAACTTCACACTAAACCATTACCTCGTAGGCACTGCTCATACACACACCGACTGACGACGGCTTTTTACATAACAATCACCATTTTATCACGTTTGACGACATTTTCTCAACAAAACAATGTACAACAACGCATGTAAACACAAACAGGGTGACCATCTCAAAAGTGGCGGTTCTGCCACACACCTGCCAAAAAATCTGTCAAAATCTACCAAGCTTGACGATAAAAATACCAAAAATATGACTTCATACCATCTCCTTCGTGGCTACGGAATAAATTAAATACCTACATTACATTCAGTTACTATCTTTTGATCGTTTGTAACGGTTTGCAGTTATCTAAAACGAGATAGAAGTTGTTTAGAAACCAAATCAATAAAGGTAAAAAAGAATAAGAAGTTTCCAGTTCGGTAAAAAATAAATAAATTATAAATATTATTTCATTAAAAATTCAAACTAATAAGATTTTTCTTGAAATATTTAAAATCTGCCACTTTTGTAAATCGTCACCAACAGCTAAAATTTAGGAGCCAAATATGCCAAAATGGCAGAAATCTGCCACAAATGGTAACACTGATCGGCGGCCGTCGGCCGTCCTGATTGGATATGCGTTTTTAAATGCAACCAATGACAGACAGGTAAGTCAAAGATTAAATAGGACAGACTAGACACTTCCCAAAATTGCAGTTGAATAATTTTGTCGTGTCAATGAACCATGGTGGTAAAGTAACATGTTACAATTTAAAGAACTATGAATATCATAAACATTGCTTTACGAAATCTAGTAATCAAACAAAAATAAATATTCTATTAAATATTGAGTACGTAGCCACGTAGGTACCTAGTTACTGAATAGGTATTAGTACCAAAGATCTCAGTGAATGTTTACCGTGACTAGGGATTACAGTCGCGAAAATATTTCTTTTACATACCAAGATCTTTAAAAACAGCAACATCATTATTAGGTAGGCACATTACTAGGTAATTGGTGGCAGTTCTGTTACCTATTTTATCTAAGGTTAACAACTAGGGGTCAAAGAACAGCTATAAATAGGGCTGCCTCATGATGCGTTTAGATTCATTTTAGATAAAAGTTTAAGAGGCATTTCATGAATGAAAAACTTTGAAATTTTAAAAGTCGTAGAACAAAAGTTGTTCGTTATGACCGGTAGAATATCCTGCTTTCGGATCCCTACAATTCTTAATAAACACGTTGTATAGAGATAGTAAGTGACTTGACATCCGATTAGTTTTGATCGGGCTTTTGGAAACCGGCCGTTATAGTAACATAAATTTACCCTGATACATATAATAAGAAAAATTACATATACTCATTATATATCACACTCAAAAACTCAATGTTACGAACTACATATATTTTTTATTGTTTTTCGTAATGTCAAGCCTTTTTTGTATGAACATTCGATAATCGCCTCTATCGGGCGTGCACAGAACTCACGAGTCTTCATACAAAAAAGGCCAGACGTTACGAAAAACGGAATATGAAAAACTAAACTCAGACTTGGGGTACTGATGAGATGGAAGCACTGTTGTTTCAGGTCTGCCATGTTTTTATATCTAATAATGGAATGTCGCTATAATTTGCCTAAGTCAATTTGGGTCACCTTTTAGAGACAATGTAATTAGTGACAGGTAATAATTGTTCTAATTTACAGTACCGCTTGTGGGCGTCAAGCCCACACCTCTAAACTAGAGGGATTTATTATTATGTGATCACAAAAATATTATTAAAAACATTTTTTTTATACAACTCGCTGAAGAAAAAGCAGTTAAGTGGAAACCATCACGTCCATAGGCTACGGTAACCGGTTCCCATCAGTTGGTAGTATAAAAAATATAAAAAAAAGTCTTCAGTGCTTACCAGCCAAACATCGGCGGGCAAGTAATCGCGCCTGCAGCGATCCACACGAAGAATATCATCGTCAGCGCCAGCTTCTTGGACCGCCTTCTCCTGGAGTACGTCAGCGGCCTGGTGACGGCCAGGTACCGGTCCACGCTGATCGCGCAGAGAGACAGGATGGACGCTGTACAGAGCAGGATGTCCAGGCTTATCCAGATGTCACAGAGGATCCAACCGAGCTCCCATTTACCTGATAAGAAGGTATAATTTGATATACTCAATTCTCAATATATTTATTCCATTTACCTGATAATCACTACATAGTATAAAACAAAGTTGCTTTCTCTGTCCCTATATCCCTATGTATGCTTAAATCTTTAAAACTACGCAACGGATTTTGATGCGGATTTTTTTATAGAAAGAGTGATTCAAGAGGAAGGTGCATAATACATGCATAATACAAGCATAATATAGTAGAGAAACACACAATAACCGTGCGAAGCCGGGGCGGGTCGCTAGTAAAGTATAAGTATAAATTCAATACCCAATATATTTATTGCTTATACATGTTTTAGTATAGTTATTACATTTATATATTTTTTTGATTGAGTGAGCGAAGCGAACGATGACCTTACAGTCAGCTTGGGCAATTTGGAATTGTATGTATGTATGTTTGTCGGGCCATAACTTTAGAACCGTTGATCCGATCTACATGTATGTATGTTTGTCGGGCCATAACTTTAGAACTATTGATCCGATCTGCATGAAATTTGGTATGACGATAGCTTGTACTTGAGAAATATACTGGTAAGTATATGAGTTAAATCCAATGTTAACCGACTTGGAATTATATATTTAAAAATATCGTTAACTTCTGATATTGACTGTACTATGTGAACCAGCTTGTAGATAGATGATCCGTTTTATAAAACTGGAACACTTAGAAAATGCCGAGAAACGAAACAGGAACGGTTTTGAACCCCAGGCAGAAACAAACAAACACAGAAAGAAAGAAACACTACTACTACTTTGTTTCTTGGTCACTAATAAATATAACACTATGAATACCTTAAAAAACCTTTTTTTCTACTGCTTAACTCTCTAAAATAAAAAACCCTAAGGCCGTTTGTCCACCGCCGCCGTCACCGGACCGTCAACGAGAACGAGATGACGGCGCCGAAGTACTGATACATAGACTACTAATAGCCGCGTGTCCACCGCATGTCCGTCAGCCGAGCACCGTCATCCCGGCCGCCGAGTTTCGAGTAGATCGGCGTGACCTGTGCCGGCAATCAGTGTTGCCACTTTAGCCAATTTTTAGCTAGATCTAGCCACATTTACGAAATAGTTAGCTAAAGAAAATAAAAATTTGTTACTTAATTTATTAGCTACACTTTAAAGCTACTTTCAACACTACTTAAGTAAGTTACCATCGTCTCAATCAATTTCAATTTGTGCTATTAAAGGCAGAAGAATACATGATTAGATGCATTCACAATGCAACTAATGTTCTGGTAAGATTTTGAGTTATGAAGTGGTAACCCCAAATATGTCTATGTACTAAGGTTGCGTTCCAAAACACTCCCGTTAGAGTAATTTTCGACGCAATAATTAAAACGCGACTACCACCCACAAAAAAGCTGTAGGACTGAGCCACCGATATATCGGCGCGGTGGACAAACGATCGCCGTCACGTCATCTTAAACTCGGCCCGAAATAATGTCGTTCTCGTTGACGGTCCGGTGACGGCGCCGGTGGACAAACGGCCTAACAGCGATCTAATTGACAACTTCAAAAACAATTTAGCTCTTTCGTTAAAATCCTCAACAACAGTTAGTTTAGTTAAAAGTTAGCTTAGTTAGAATAAATTTACTTTCTTTCTTACAATTTCTTTGTGTTTCGGTCAACTATGAGAAAAACCTTCAAGCCCCTCATTTTTAGGTTCATCAAAATACGTTCACAGCCGAAAAAACTAGTCTGAAATAAAAAAGACTAATTAGCTCGAGTCTAGAAACTTCTAATGTCTGCTAATGCTGGTTTGATCGCTAAATAAACTTGAAAGAAGTAAACTATACTAGAACCAAACGATTAATCAACTGTATTGAGCTTTTAAAAGTTTCCAACTAATGAAAGCACGTACGGGAGGTGAAATGTGGCCGAAGTGAACAGCTGTGTCACTTAACTGCAACTTTAACTTTGCACATATTTTTTTGAACAAACCAAACCCTACATAAAAACCCTTCCTGAAGGGTTAAAACAAAAATAAACAAGGTTAAGAAATATATACATAAAACGTTTATATTTTATGTTGTAATTTAAGTGTACTTTTATTTTATATATATTTTAGTATTAGTTTAGTATGTTTATTTTAGACCTAAATTTAGTTTGTTAGTTTGTTAAATACTTAGTTATGTACTTTTCTAAATCTTTGCTTTGTTTAGTATAGGCTTTCATTCAATGTGCACTACTCAAAAATGTTGTCTCATTACCCAAAGGTTAGCTGGTAGATAATGCTATCCAGCATTAAGCTCGCCTATGTACAGTATATTTTATTTGTGCAATAAAGAATTTTCTATCTGTCTATCTACTTTTAATAGTTATATGTTTATTATTATTATTAGTAGCCTGTAGTGTCCCACTCACAGTCCCACTGTAGGGCAAAGGCTTCCTTCTCTGTAGTCGCTTCTACTTTGGGCTACTGTGGACCAGGGTGCCGACCGGCACCTCTTATAGCAGTATTAAAATAATATTATGAACTGTCAATTTTAGCAGTTGTGAAAACAATCTTGAAAACAGTTCTAGCTTCTATAAGTTGAAACGTCATCTAGTACGAAAATACTTGTCAGCTGTTCTTTTTTATCTGGTTGTAGTTGAACAGACTTGATGACGTAGATATATAATATGGTACGAAATTTCAGTGTAATATTATTTTAATACTGCTATAAGAGGTGCCGGTCGGCCCCCAGTTTTTTAAGTAGGCATCTATTTCGTCCCTCCATCACCGCCACGGTCTGCTGCGAGATCGTTTTCCGTATAATCAAAACTAATAAATTTTGTATGTTATTTTAATAATACCTACAAAGACCAAATAATTACCTATATAAACAAGGATCCAAGGAAGAAAAAATAACAAATATTAGTCGAAAAAGGAATACAGGAAACAAGATCTTCATACGGTTTTTTATGATCATTGAGGACAAATATTTTTGCTTGTCACTTTCTAACAAATAGTGGCTTTTCTTTATAAGCTGTGCCCTAAAACAATTCTCTCAGCTGAACGAGTTTTGAACGTTCATTCGTTCTTTGTTACGCACTCGAATGTAAAGTCCTATTGATACGAGCAATGGAACTTTCAAAGCGACGACTTACCTTCCAATAAAAATAACAATAGGTGGTGTTGTATATGTAATAAAACATATTGGATCAACTGTAATGTAGTTTTAATATAATAGAGATACAAGACTTCCACTTTAAACATTCATCGTCACATTCGCTGATATAGCAATTATTAGCTGTGAAGGCTGATTTGACAGCCTTCACAGCTCAGTTGGTAGTAGCTCTGCCTTCTGCGCCGAACGCCGTGGGTTCGATCCCCACCGAGAACAAACATTTGTGTGATGAACATTGATGTTTGTTCTCTGTCTGGGTGTTATATAATATTATAAGTATGTATTTACAAAAAAAAAGTATATAAGTAGTATATCAGCTATCTGGTTCCCATATCACAAGCTTTGGCTTAGTTTGAGGCTAGATAGTGCTGTGTGGAATGTCCACCAATATTTCATATTTCATTTTTATTTCATAGGTTATGACTAACGGTAGGAACCAAGGCGTAAGTTTGTTGCATGTTCTAGGCTTTGGTCGCGTGGAACTGGCACCTAGAGTCACCTACCTTTAAGACGTTTCAAAGTGATTCTTGTGATTTTATTGAATAAATACCTTTTGACTTCGACTTTGACTTTAACACGCGCTGGGGAAAACGGCGCGACGTCAGATTATCGAACTGTCAGTCACGGCTGACTTACTCGACTTAGTGCAGATTTACTTTTTATTTTAATTTTAGAAACAGCTTAGATAGATAAACAATTTTTTATTGTACAAATCTGTAAAGGCGATTATGAATTTAGTCAATTCGCGCGTCTGTTTGCTGAATTTTTACCCAAACCATCCCTTAATTATATTGTTTAGTAAATTTATAAATAAGAAGAAGTAAATTTATGAATAGTACTTAAATTAATTTGTTTTTTTTTGCTGTTTACTTGTTGCAATATTACAGAAAAGAAATTGAAAAGAGGAATTTTAAACTTCGTCTGCTCCTCAATCACATCAATACACAAAATAAAAAAAAAACAAATTAATAAATCAAATCTAACCAAATAAAAACATTTATTGTTCGTGAATCTGGGTTTTACAAAATATTAAGATGGTTGGTGTATAGTTTAGTATCTTCAGATCCTGCTGCTTAGCATACAGAAATGAATACAGACAACTAATACAGAATTAGTAGAATGATGAGAGCACTGGTGGTCTAGTGGTAGCGTCCCTGCCTTCCGATCCTAAGGCCGTGGGTTCGAAACCGGTCGTGCACCAATGAGTTTTTCTGTTCAAAAATGTATGTGCACAATGGTGAAGAAAAACATCGTGAGAAAGCCGGCATGTCGTAGAACCTAAAAAGTTCTATAACATGTGTCAAGTGCTTGAAAGGAGCCTCTTGAGGCTTAAAAATACTGATTAAAACAGGAAAGGAACGTATTACAATGTCAATGGTTAATACACAGCTTAATGTACAATGTACCATTAAACAACAAATAAAAATGAAATACATTTAAATATTTTTATGTTAAACTAGCTGACCCGGCAAACGTTGATTTGCCATATACTTACTACAATGACTATTTAAAAATAGGGGTTGGTTATAGAAAGGTGAAAATTTAGGGGTGTATGTATTCTTTAATGCCACATTATAAAAAAAAAAGGCGAATAAATTAAAAATAATGTCATGGGTGGACAACCCTTATCACTTAGGGATATGAATTTTTTTTTTCAGACCTACTAAATATGCATATAAAATTTCATAAAAATCGGTCAAGCCGTTTCGGAGGAGTATGGTAACTAATATTGTGACACGAGAATTTTATATTTATGAGATAATGTCATAGTAACCGAAATGAAATATTCTTAATGATATTTTGGCAATATTTTGATCATGTGGCATTTGACAACCAACCTTTCGTTGCTGACCAAAGTCAAAGTCAAAGTCAAAGTCAATAGGTATTTATTCAATAAAATCACAAGGATCACTTTGAAACGTCTTAAAGCTAGGTGACTCTAGGTGCCAGTTCCACGCGACCAAAGCCTAGAAGAACCGTACCTATGATTACGTGGACGAAGTACAAAAAGGACTGGCGTAGACGTAAGTTGATTACCTAGGACCCTCAGATAAATAGGAGAGCTTACAAAGATTGATGGACTACGTCACAAGGACTTAAATTCTAGGATAAGGACCCGTCTTTGAAAACGCTCGTCATTTGACGTGAACAGAAACCTCGAGGTAGAAAATATTTTTCTCAAGTAACTAGGTAATTATTTCAGGGCATTAGATAGTAATATTGAGTTGTCAATAGAAGCGGAATTACATTTCTCAGTACCTTCTTCACAATGTGGACTTAATAAGACTGCTATCCTAAGTTACGATATTTGAATGTACGATATTTGAATGTTTGGGATAAAACTAAGAAGAAATATAGTTCCTAACTTGGATTAGCATATTAGCTACTTTTATCGAGAAAAATGTACAAATGAAATGTCATTTTGACTCTGTTGTCAACGGTTGTATATGTCAAGCTTGCGAGTGGAACTCATTACCGTCAAAAAAAGGAACAAAACTGTCAATGCAATGCAAAATGCAATGCTTCATGTCAAACATCATATCAAATGTCATGTCAAGCATCATGTCAAACGTCGTCACGCAAAGGTAACGGTTAAAAAAACGGTTTAAAGGTAAAATAAAAAGCTTCGTGGATCAAGCACGATAGGACCGTGCTTTAAGATGCACTGCCCTACGTCTATCAAGCCGAGGCATACAGATCTTAAGCCTCATGTGCCTGTTATTTCACCGGCAGCCACAATCTTCAAACCGAAACACAGCAACGCTGCTTGGCTGCAGAAAATGCATGGTAGTAATACTTCCCCGGACGAGCCCTGTACAAAGATCTCTACAACTCTTAAAAAATAAACAAAAATTATAGGCTGCTCGTGAGTCAACAATAGGATACTGCTAAAATGGTATTCAGCTCAGCATAAGTATTGTGTGTATCTCACGATGATATTCAGTAATTTTAGTAGGTAGTAAAGGTTCTCGTCCAAGTTTCACATCTATTCACAAAGTATTATTCAGTTGGGAAATTATTCAAGTCTATAAAAGGGCTCGTATTTCTAACGGACATTTTTATAGATAGCTGAATCATCATTCCATGCCCTTATCCCAATAACTAGTCGGCCCAACGTCCCTTATCCCAATATGTGGGCCAAGTTTTTTCCATTTTCCTCGTTATACCATATTGACAATTTCAGTTTGTTTTCTTAAAGGTTGCCTGGAAAAGATCGCTCTCAGCGAATAGGACGATTTTGTTTTTGCAAATTATGTTAGTTTGTTTCTTTAGGGATGAATATATATTTTTTTATCGGTAAATAATGGATTTTCATTTTGAAAAGATGACCTTCGTATAATAAAAGTATTTGATAGATAAACATTAGTTCATCCACCACAAGAAACAATAAAATAACATAAGAAAGATAAGCAACATTACAAATACTTATAGTCGCGTTAAACTCTCGCTGCAGACTCGGTCGTAAGTTGTACGAGACAGCAATATTGATCTCTCTCTCTCTCTCTCTCTCGCACTTAGGAGAACGGACGATCCTTTTGTTTAAGCGTGTGTTAAGATGATTTATGACCGAGTTTGCAGCGGGAGTTTAACGCGACTATAGGTTGAGCACTGACCGAGCCTGCAGCAAGAGTTTAACGCTACTGTATACTTTTTAACAAAAACTAGTTAGATAGTATCCCACTTTAAATTATTGTTTGTTTTCGATTCATTTACATTATACAAGGTGTTCCATAAGTTGTGTATATAAACTTCGAAGAAAAAAAAACAGCTGTTTCTTACACAAGTTAAATACCTACCTGGCTAAAATGTATGAAATAGCTGTTTTTTTTTCGCGTTCACAGTGTTGGTTTCTTAGAAAAAGTTGTTCATATTGATGGGTACTTTAGCCCCCTGAAGTTTATATACACAACTTATGGAACACCTTGTATAATAGGTACCCACAAAAACCTCCGTCTAGTCCATTTGTATTAAAAAATCGAATTTGGACCTAACATGTGTAGATTTTAGAATCTATTTCGGATTGTGGATTCGCAATGATAACTTTGCTATTGGATTTCGGAGCAACTGAAAATAATACCGTCACGTCGAGTTTCAGTTACCAATATTTTATCCCAATAAAAACATAACTGTGAAAATGGGACTGAGTTCGGTACAAACGATGTTTGGGATGTTTATGTCGCTCTCTCTCTCTTGTCGTGTCAGTAGTTTCTTTCGAATCAGTGTGGTGAAAGGATTTTAAGCGCGCGCCTCAAGAAGCTCCTTTCGAGCACTTGACTCATGTTATAGAAACTTTTAGGTTCTACGACATGCCGGTTTCCTCACGATGTTTTCCTTCACCGTTTGAGAGTACTGGCACTGTGCACATAAATTTTTGAACAGAAAAACTCATTGGTGTACGACTGGTTTCGAACCCGCGACCTTAGGATCGGAAGGCAGGGCCGCTACCACTAGGCCACCAGTGCTCTCAAGTGTTTATGTCGCTGAAAGGAGAGTATACCTCTATATCATTATATCAACGATTTTATTTCCCTAACGTGCCTAATTCCATGGAATGTGCAATGTTAAATTTAAATAAATTTTATATTTTTTCAAATTAATTTAAATTAATCTTTTTATATCAGACAGCTGATAGGTTCCCATATTATTATTAATATTCATTTATTTCAGATTCATAATTAATCCATACTTAAATTAAATGATCCTTAGAATTAAATTAGATTACAATTTAGAATAAAAACACAATTACAATTTGCAGTTCCATTAAAATTTAATAAAATTAAAATGACATGATAGAAATAACAACGAAATGAAATTAAATAAAGAAAAAATATAAAATGTCTATCAAATTAAATTAAATTAAATTAAATAATAATACTACAAGCTTTGCTTTGGGTACTTGTATTCTCATAACTGTGTTTTTGGGCTTAGATAGTGCTGAGTATAATTTGGAATGTCCACCAATATTTATTTATTTTTATATGACAGTAAAACTAATTATATTTAATGCTATAAGCGTGAAACAGGAGCTACTGTGTATCCTTGTTTAAATAAATAATATGACTGAGACATAATTTTATTAATAAACTGGCACTGGTGGTCTAGTGGTAGCGGCCCCGCCTTCCGATCCTAAGGTCGTGGGTTCAAAAACCGGTAGTGCCCCAATGATTTTTCTGTTAAAAAAATTATGTGCACAATGCCAGTACTCTCAAACGGTGAAGGAAAACATCGTGAGGAAACCGGCATGCCATAGAACCTAAAAAGTTCTATAACATGTGTCAAGTGCTCGAAAGGAGCTTCTTGAGGCGCACTTACAATCCTTTCACCACACTGTTTCGAAAAAAACTAGTGACACGACGTATTTTCGCATGATGTTTGAGAGCCAAGAATCATAGTCACCTTCAAACGTTATCGTTTTCCCCAGACCGAATAAATCGAAGGAGCCTTGAAATCTTAAGCATGCCCTTAAGTGATGATACTCCTTTTTTATTTCAATATGGATGAACATGATCTCACAGCTTCTTATTACAAAGCGTCACAAACCTTACACCTTTACAGGTCTGGAAGAGGTCTTTTTTTAGAGATAAGACTGCCCGTTGTATTTTTGTAGTTGTAGAAGTAGTTTTATTTGTCCACTTTTAGTATATTTTTTTATATTGTTTAGTAATCACGTTCACTTATCTAATTTAACTTACTCGACCCCAACGGAAGACCAGCGTATGGGATGCAAATTATAGGTGTAGGCTTTATACATTTGGGTAGGTAAGTAGGTACTTTTTATACAAACAACAGTAAAATTCACAATAAATATAAAACAAACAATAGTGATCAAATGTCAAATCAAAATAATTAATAGTATGTTAGTAGGTATAGTATGTCAAAATATATTAATCCATGTCAAAGTACCCCCTATTAAATAAAGTTACTTATCTTGCTTGATATGCTGAGTTGGGACCATTTTGCAACTCTGTTTAAATATATTTATTTTTTGTGTATTAGTTTATAAGTTAATACATTTTTATCCACTTACTATATAAATACCTACATAGTTGCAAATAAACTTTTTGATTTGATTTGATTAGTGGTTTTGTTTCAAATCTGAATTATTATTTTTGATTTTCGTTTTTCGTAACGCCTTTTTTGTATGGAAATTTGATATGCGCCTCTATCGGGCATGCTAAGACTTTCTTTTGACTTGACGTTACGAAAAACTAACAACAAAATTCGGACTTGGATATCTCTCTTGTCGTGTCACTAGTTTCTTTCGAAACAGTGTGGTGAAAGGATTTTTAGTGCGCCTCAAGAGGCTCCTTTCGAGCACTTGACTCATGTTATAGAAACTTTTAGGTTCTACGACATGCCGGTTTCCTCACGATGTTTTCCTTCACCGATTGAAAGTACCTACTGCCATTGTGCACATACATTTTTGAACAGAAAAACTCATTGGTGCACGACCGGTTTCAAATCCACGACCTGAGGATCGGAAGGCGGGGCCACTACCACTAGACCACCAGTGCTCTTGGATATAAATTGCTGGTATAAAATGTACAAAAAATAATACCAAGTCAAAATTATATAAGCTATTCAAACAATATTGAGCTGTTTCAACGAACTCAAGACGCCTTTGAGTCGTCTTAAATGTGCTAAGGGTTTATGAAACTCAAAAGGGTCGGATCAAAGGCCCAGTTATTGACCATAAAGAACGGGATCCAAACTTAATACGGGTATTATATCGCCCTCTAATATTCCGATCCCATTTTTTACGGAAACTTCCAGAGATCAAGAATAAAGTCGGATTAAAACACAGAAAAGATCTTTAACTAGCAGAAGGAACGTTTTTGGCAAAAGTCTAATATAAAATAAATAAATAAATATTAGTGGACATTCCACACAGCACTATCTCGCCCCAAACTAAGCCAAAGCTTGTGATATGGGAACCAGATAGCTGATATACTACTTAAATACTTTTTTTTTTGTAAATACATACTTATAATATTATATAACACCCAGACAGAGAACAAACATCTATGTACATCACACAAATGTTTGTTCTCGGTGGGGATCGAACCCACGGCCTACGGCGCAGAAGGCAGAGCTACTACCAACTGAGCTGTGAAGGCTGTCTTCCTCCACAAGCAGCGTTGCTGTGTTTTGGGTTGAAGGATGTGTGTGCCAGTGAAATTATAAGCACATATAGATTAACATCTGTTGAAAGGTCACGTTCTTACCGTGCGTGACGTGTGAGGCAAGGTTTTGATAGGTTATAGTTACCATCCGTGCTCATTAATTATATAATTGTAAGTATGTTAGTTGTTCAGGTATTTATTAGAGTACTTAAAATTTGAACTTGAATTGTAATTACATTTCTATGTTGTCTGAGTTAAAAAAAAAACAGAATGGTGGAAACCCTAAGGACTTTCCATAAGACCGCCCGCGTTCTATTAGAACCCAAAAACTCCAAATGTTCCGAAACTCCGAGCTCAGAGCGTTTTTTGGTTCTATGAGTTTTCGAATTTAGAATTTAAAACTCGTATAACCATCATAGCTTTTGAGTCAAATTAGATAATTTTCTATACATATCGGTTCCAGGTTGTATCATTAAAAAACACGTCAATTTGATCTTTGATTCTGAGGTATATTTTTTATATATGATAGTGAGCATATTTTTCATTCAGTATATTTACTGCTAGCTTATCTATTCATACTGTGACCAAAGGTAAGTTCAGGGAAATGTGGAATTGGAGAAACCGATAAAGAATGTCACTATTATCTATGTATATTTTAGACCAATCGTGCCTGAAATAAACGACTGCTATTTCAGACATGAATGAGTGATTTTTTTTTGCACACCTTACAAATGTAAATTGTACACATTAGGTACTCGTATTTTGTCTTTACCGTGTAGCTACCAAATTACATTTAAATGACATACTATCGCAACATACTAAAAACGTTAGTACCTAGCTCGTCCAGGTAGTAGAAGTACTACCACCATGCCTTTTTCTGCCGCCAAGCAGCAACGCTGTGTTTCGGTTTGAAGAGTGTGGTTGCCGGTGTAATTACAGGCATACCTATGGCCAGTGCCGGATTAGCCACGTAGCAAGAGTAGCAAATGCTACGGGCCCCGCGCATTTGGGGGCCTCGCGCTTCAACGCCTATCTGACCGTAATCTGTACAATGTGTCTGGTTACCGGTGTCGGAGACTTTGGGGGGTGGGGGGGTGAAATACGGTAAATTTTATCGACAAATCACTATCCCTATATTTTTCTCTCTCCATTATAAAATGGCAGCCATTTTGTTTTCTTTTGCCCCAAGAACGGGTGCTTGTACTGATTAAGCTATAGCTACCCATGTAGGGATCCTAGGAAGACGACAGAGAACTCATTTGATAGCCAATAATGTAGACACTAAAGTAATAATATTATTGTTGCAATTTCTATTTTATAATACAGGAAAAGAGAATTGATAAAACAAAAAAAAAGTTTTAGTTAAGTATATTTTTTTTTTAATTAGCTTTTACATAAAATGTAAACTGTCAAGCTACTATATTTTACTATCTTATTATGTAAGACTTATTTTGAAGCACACATTTTGTACTATTATTCAGAAACAAAAATAAAGTAGCATGACAGTTTAGATTTTATGAAAAAGCTAATCATTTATGATAAAAAACACTTTTTTTTTGTTTTTACTTTTTTGTCTACATTATTGGCTATCAAATGAGTCTTCTGTCGTCTTCCTAGGACCTCTACGTGGGTAGCTACCTATAGCTTAATCAGTGCAAGCACCCGTGCTTGGGGCAAAAGAAAACAAAATGGCTGCCATTTTATCATGGAGAGAGAAAAAAAACTAGGGATAGTGATTTGTCGATAAAATTTACCATATTTCACCCCCCAAAGTCTCCGACACCGGTAACCAGACACATTGTATAAAAGGCAAAACTGATTGACTGATGTATCAACGCACAGGTCAAATCCTTGGCTAGAAACATAAAATTTCGCACACGTAGTCCTCATAAGACGTAGGCATCCAATAAGGAAGGGTTTTTCAAAATTTAGCCCCCAAGGGAGTGAAATAGGGGATAAAAGTTTGTATGAAACTTTTTATTCACAGGCCAAACCCTATTAGGGCTAGAAACTTAAAATTTCGCACACGTTTTACTCGTATGACGTAGGCATCTACTTAGTTTTTTAAAGTTTTTTAAAAATTCAACCCCCTAAGGGCGCTAGCAGCCCGCCCGACTATGTAGAGTATTTTTAATAAAGTAGGTAACAGTGAACGAAGCGAAGCCGCGAGTTATAGCTAGTAAAAAAAATATTAATTTAGATAGGAGCGTAAAATATTTTGCATGCCTTAAACACGAAGGCGCTTAGGCTTCACTTCGACTTGAAAATCTAAAACTCGATTTCGACACCTTAAATCGTAAAAATAAGTAGGTATTTTACGAACTGCTTAACGTTAATGTTATAATGTTTAATTATAATCGATATATTAGATCGAGTGAGCGAAGCGAACGAAGATCTTACAATCAATTTAGGCGAATTGGCATTTTATGTATGTATGTATGTATGTTTGTCTGGCCATAACTTTCGAACCGTTGATCCGTTCTGCATGAAATTTAATAAATCGATAGCTTGTACTTGACAAATTTACTGGTAAGTATATGAGTAAAATCGGATGAAGGGTTTTTGAGATATGGGGTTTCTTAAGGGCCAAAAATAAACAAAGTTACATAAAAAAATCAAGTTACATGTCATATGAAAGGGCTTTATTTGTTGACAGTTCTCATAAAATGGTGACAACGACCAGGTCTGATGATGGAGCCAAGGTCCGTTCGACGGAACTCTTCAATAAATAGTCCAATAGAATTGAAACTTGGTTACCATACCAAGTTAGTAGGCGATAGTCAGAAAAAAGTCCAAAAATAATTTTTGGACTTGCCTCTGACTACCACCTACTCAAAGTTTTAGTACGTTCGTTGGGTCGCATCATGAGATTTCAGTTCGGGGCGAACCACTAGTTAGACTAGTATCTATACCACATTTCTACCCTTCAAGCGGCCAGGTTTTTAAGCAAACCAAGGGCCCCTTGACAGAATTTGCTACAGGCCCCGCGCTGGCTTAATCCGGCACTGCCTATGGCTTAACATCTGTAATGCTCAAGTTGATGGACGCAGGGCAGTGCATCGTAGTACCTTTCCTATCGTGCATGACTCGAGGCAATCTCTTCTCTTGTCGTGTCAATAGTTTCTTTCGAAACAGTGTGGTGAAAGGATTTTAAGTGCGCCTCAAGAGGCTCCTTTTAAGCACTTGACACATGTTAAAGAACTTAGGTTCTACGACATGCCGGTTTCCTCACGATGTTTTCATTCACCGTTTGAGAGTACTGGCATTGTGCACATAAATTTTTGAACAGAAACACTCATTGGTACACGACCGGTTTCGAACCCACGACGTTAGGATCGGAAGGCGGGGCCGCAACCACTAGACCACCAGTGCTCTCAACTTAACTCAACTTGAGGCAATGATTTGTTATACGTGATGGTTACCACTTAACATGGTGGACTATCTGCTTGTTGCATCAGCATGTAGGTAAATAGAAACGTGAACTCACCAGTAATATGCACAGCAATCGCCGGAGGCATCACAAAGATGCCGACCAGCAGATCAGCAACCGCCAAACTGGTCACAAAGCAGTTCGTGACAGTCCGCAACCGTTTCGTCGTCACCACTGCAGATATTATCAACGTATTCCCAATCACTGTGGTTATTATAAGCAGAAACAAAACTATAACGACACTTATTTCTATAGAATGGTAGTCCGATCCACATTCGGTTAGGTTCGTTAGGTTGGTATAGTTTATGCAGTTTTCTGGTGGTATCTGGTACGAATTGTTCGTGGTGTTGCCATTTTCGCTTTTCGTGCTTTCGATGAGTTCGGTGATATCTGTGGTCCATCTTTCCTCAGGTTTGGTTATCATGTGACTACGCAAGATTCGGTGCTTTGCTGTGGACCATTTTTCTGTAACAAGTAAATTATAAATAAATTGAACGTCAGTTATAATAATAGCTAGCTGGAGCCCGCGACTTCGTCAACGCAGGATTAGTATTTCGAGTAGCTTATATTAGCGTGGTGTAGTACATATGTGTAACTCTAGCGGTTTTGGCCGTGCACGCCAGAATAGCTCGCAGATGGTAGACACTTATCGTCATATTTTGGACAATTCATAAACTATCTTTATAAATTGTAGCCTATGTGTTATTCTGATGTATACGCTTTATTGTAAAGTTTCATTAAAATCCATTCAGTAGTTTTTACGTGAGTGAGTAACAAACATCCATCCATCCATACTTACAAACTTTCGCGTTTATAATATTAGTAGGATAATTCATTTACCTATATATTCAGACAACAATATAGTCCATGGTGTTAGTAACAGAAAAAGTTTTTATATAGGTTAGTATTTAGTAACTTATAACTAAATAGCGATTTGGTCCTCTGGATGAGTTTCCATACCTACCAGAGGACAATTTAGTTTTTCATCGCATTCAGGGTGCCATTACTACTCCCGTTGTTTTAAGGTAATGAATAATTCTGAGTCGAAGCCTTTTTTAAGACACTTTTTTTTAAATATTTCTATTTCTATTTTTAAATACTGTGTCTTTGTTTTTAATCGGTATTATTATATTTTGTGTCGTAAAATAAATAATTGCCTGAAGAACGGTAACATTCGTTTTAGTAACTAAATTAAGATTACGAATTACGGTTTCAGTTGAGGGAGATAGAGTGGAAAAGAGAGATTTCAGAAACCGGCCGTTATATTCACTAACGGCTGGTTTCTGAAAGCTCGATCAAAACTAATCGGATGTCAAGTCACTCGCAATTTCAGCTATTAAATCGAATTAGATAGAGATAGCAAGTGACTTGACATGCGATTAGTTTTTATCGGGCTTTCAGAAGCCGACCACTAGTCTATTATGATGATGGCAAATAGTTTTAATTTTTTGCCATCCACGTGTGCTTCTAGATTATTTATCAATTGGCACGGATTATACGAGATTTAATTTTTTTTAATGATAAAATTAATAGAACCAGCACTTGCCCAGCTGATGCTAAACTTTTTTTTTTAATACAACTAGCTGATGGAATAAGCAGATGGCCCAACTGATGTTAAGTGGTAACCATTACCAATAACAAAAAATTGTCTCATAAGTCACGCACGATAAGAACGTGCCTTACGATTCACTGCCCTGCGTCCATCAACTTGAGGCATACAGATGTTAAGCCTCATGTGCCTGTAATTACACCGGCAACCACACTCTTCAAACCGAAACACAGCAACGCTGCTTGGCGGCAGAAAAAGGCGTGGTGGTAGTACTTCCCCGGACGAGCCACACACAAAGAGCTCTACTATTACGTATACCTGTAATAATAACCACCCTTACTGAGCACGGCTGATGTAAATGAATCAAAACAAATGTACGTTTTAAATAAACTTCCTACCCTCTAATAATGAACATTCAAGATTCCTCTAAACCTTTTAATGTAACAATGTAGCACAATAATCCCTGCGACGTACATTATCCCTTTTGTACAGTAAGCCGCAGAAATTGTTGTAGCGGGCCAACTCTCTGGCTATGACAGCTGTTTTTCTTTCTGGGGCCTTATGCTCACTTCGAGCGAGATTATCGCACGGTGGAGATGACGGTGGAGATGACGTCATATCTCATTCAATAACTCGTTGACGTTTGACGAACTTTGAATGAGAAAATTGGGGAGTGAGATGGTGAGAATGGGGATAATAGTTATCGAACGTGATATGACGTCATCTCCACCGTGAGATAATCTCGCTCGAAGTGAGCTTAAGGCCCCTGGACATAAGTTACGGTCGTTATCCAGAAGTGTTCGTACGTACCATCCAAATATCGTAATTATCATATTTCTATATTTTTAGAAGGTAGCATAGAATAGGAAGTAGGACTTCGTTTGTGCCTAGTTTCCCTTCCAATTTTGAGTTCAATTTATTTTATTTTTTAATTGTTTTTTTCAAGTTGTATCACTGTGGTGGTTTGACCACTTGAACGAAATCTTGAAAAAAACATTATATATACTGTTCTATGCATGAATGTTTTCTATGTACCTAATTGAGTGTTTTTTACAGTTTTTTTTTTTAGTTTAAAACCAAATGTAATTTATGTAGTCGACAGTACTGGGTGACTGTTTATCCCAAGAATTTCGTTAATCCCCAAAATCCATTATTCATTAAGATGATATTTTAAATTTATTTTCGTGTTTTTGTTTGAGATTTGACTTGTTTTGTTTACAGATTGTGATGCGATTACAGATTTGTTTAATAAATAATTATACAACTGTCGCGTATGGAATACCGACTAATGCAAAATGCGTGTATGTGGCAAATGTTAAAGTCAAAGTCAAAGTCAAAAGGTATTTATTCAATAAAATCACAAGGATCACTTTGAAACGTCTTATAGTTAGGTGACTCTAGGTGCCAGTGCCACGCGATCGAAGCTAACAGATAACAGAACAGGCAACAAACTTACGGCTTGGTTCCTACCGTTCTTTTGTATGATCCTTTTACAAAGTAATATAATGCAATATTGAAGTTTAGTGTTATGTTTGGGCGTACCTCTGACTACCCCCCTCAGACGTTCTCAAAGAATCTGGTGTTAGTACTTGGTACTAAGAAATCTGAGGGAATGTCTACCGTGCCTGGAGATCGAAGTCTGTTTCAGTTGTTTTCGCTTTAATTATTTATAGGTGCTTAGTATTAACTTGTTGCCCTTCATTTTGTATGAATAGTTAATTTTCTTTCAAAACTCTTTTATTTACAAGCCTATAATTATTATATATTATAGTGGACTATAGGTATATTTTTGTTGAACTATGGATGGTTTCAAGAGTGGTAGCGGCCCCGCCTTCCGATCCTAAGGTCGTGGGTTCAAAACCAGTCGTGCACCAATGAGTTTTTCTGTTCAAAAATTTATGTGTACAATGCCAGTACTCTCAAAAGGTGTAGGAAAACATCGTGAGGAAACCGGCATGTTGTGGAACCTAAAAAGTTCTTTAACATGTGTCAAGTGCTCGAAAGGAGCCTCTTGAGGCGCACTTAAAATCCTTTCACCACACTGTTTAGAAAGAAACTAGTGACACGACAAGAAGAAGCTGAGAACAACGAAAAACAAAACTCACGAAGTACGAACAAAAAGTAAAATATCTTTGTCTTCAAAGATCTCTTAGTTTTTGCTCATCTTTTCTTAGTCGAGGTTCAATTGTTTGAAAAAACGATAAAACTGCTGTCATTCTGTCAGTACTATGGAGGAATACCAGACGTAACCTAAAAAAAATTTTACGATGAAAACTTAAACCATTCCTTGTAATTTATCTTCCCGGCATTCGTGAGAGAAACCAGGCAATTTATTAAGAAGCTTTCTTAGAAAATACAAGCCTTTGTTAGCAATGAAATAGTAGCCTAATGGTAGGTACATTTTGTCAAAAGACTTGGAAATAAATATTGTGTTTATTCGCTCATTTAAGCCTGTGACGAACGTCAGTTAACGGTCGTTACTTCATGAAATGCGAACCACAGGCCTATTTATTCAACACTTTTTTTAGGAAATGAAACATTACTTATAATACCACGTTTACACTCAGCTCATGTCCGTGGAAATATGCAGGGACATGGGTAGGGACATGGGCAATGCGAGGATGTAAATAGGCCACTTCCATGTCCGCTCGCGTTGAGGTTCGCGTTGCCCGCGTCCTTAAGTGTCCGGGCTAAATGTGAACACACATTGCCGGCGACGCTGCCGCGGACATATGGCCGGTCACATTTCCGTCCACGCGAAAGTCAGCGCTAATGTCTAAATGTAAACGCGGTATTACTTGGTTGGTACACAGCTCAGGTTGTAGTAGCTCTACCTTTCAACGCTGTAGGCCGTGGGTTCCATTCCCGCCGAGAACAAACATTTGTGTGATGAACAAGGATAAATAATTTAGGATTCTTATCGATATTTTTTGGCTAATAAACGCATATTTCGTTTGACCAAGGTTTGATCCTAAACAACCGTATAAGATGAAACCTGAATTCTAGTGTAACACAGAGCCTTACAATTCCATTTATCTCGGCCAAAGATATAAAGAAACAATAGACAAATCCCAGGTATAGAAATATATACTAAAAGAACATTGTGAGGATAATATCTTTTCATTCTTTAGTATCTGAACGGCTCGCTTTTATTATTAAACAGAGCTTTACATCTATTGTGGATGATTTATAGAGCGTTTAAAGTAGCCTTTAACCTATATGCTTCTTTTACGCCACGCTGATTATGTGCCCCAAATAAAAGAGTACACAGGCCTTAATTTTGTTATTTTGCTTATTATAAAGCCGTTGCATTCTAAAATCTAAAATAATTTTTTGCAATGATAATTATGAAATATATTTTTGCATGCTTTTAAGTAGAACATGGCAGAACTTACTTAAATTATATTTGTCACCTTTTTAAATATAAATATTGGTTGACATTCCACACAGCACTATCTCGCCCTAAACTAAGCCAAAGCTTGTGATATGGGAACCAGATAGCTGATATACTACATAATATACTTTTTTTTGTAAATATATACTTATACCTCTAATATTATATAACACCCAGACAGAGAACAAACATCTATGTTCATCACACAAATGTTTGTTCTCGGTGGGGATCGAACCCACGGCCTACGGCACAGAAGGCAGAGCTGCTACCAACTGAGCTGTGAAGGCTGTTTTTATAACCTGTGTTTCGCAAATAAATGATTATTGTATTGTATTGTTATCTAAATCAATTTAATACCCAGTGGCGTAGCTAGGTGGACAAGAGCCCCTTTGCATAAAGAAAGAATTTTGTGAGCAGGTTCAAGGTTTTCTAGCTTCGGGAGCTGGCTGACCCTCTCTTTTCAAAGCTTAAGTTAGAGGGCCCACTGAGCTCCGGCCCTACGATAGCTACGCCACTATTAAGAGGCTGACAACTATCAAATATCTTCTCGCTCGCACGTTTCGACATGTTGAAAGATATAAAATCACTAAACTCATTTTCGAAAAATCGCAATCAACCACTTTGTGTGCAATCACATTGCACACAGTTTAGTAAAAATTTCACTTTGATCGATAAAAGTTTTCCTGCTTAAAAGTTTGCTTTTGTACGAAAACTAGTAAAGCTTTTGAGTAGGAAAACATGTATCGATCAAAATGATTTTTTTACTAAACTGTGTGCAATGTGATTACACACAAAATGGTTGATTGCGATTTTTCGAAAATGAGTTTAGTGATTTTATATCTTTCAACATGTCGAAACGTGCTAATTAGCATTAAGTTCGCCTATGTACTTTACTAATGTGCAATAAAGAATTTTCTTATCTTATCTTATCTTAACGCGCGAGCGAGAGTCACATTAGCTCTTGTCTTCGCCTTAATACCATTTAATACTATCACGTTACCATTTGACGTCGGGAGGGCCATCTGCTTTTGCCATATTAAGGTGAAGTGAGACCCAAACTTCGTAATTTCAATTTTTACAACTCAAAAACTACAAAGTCAACAAATTTTTAGATTTGATCACGAAATTTAGTTTAGGAGCAAGTTAGTTTTATTCTTTTGTCATTAGAGATATTTTTATGAACTTTGACAGCCTTCACAGCTCAGTTGGTAGTAGCTCTGCCTTCTACGCCGTAGACCATGGGTTCGATCCCCACCGAGATCAAACATTTGTGTGATGAACATAGATGTTTATTCTTTGTGTAGGTGTTATTATATTATTATAAGTATGTATGTACAAAAAAAAAGTATATGTATTATATCAGCTATCTGGTTTCCATATTACAAGCTTTGGCTTAGTTTGATATGATGAAATGATATGAGTAAGAAAGGAGTGAGCACTGAGATGACGAATGATAGAGGAGAGTGGAAGAAGAAAACCTGTTGTGCCGACCCCATGCAGCGCAGGTTATGGGCAGGAAGATGATGTTTAATAACTTTATGTTCCTGTATGCCTTGATAAATACCTAATTTTGTTATGGGCTTACATTTTTAAAAAGAAACTTATTTTTTTTTTAAGTTGCATTGAAATTGCGCGAGAGCCTGTGTCATTATCTCTTAATTAACAAACATCTATGTCCACCACACAAAGAGTTCTTGGTTGGGATCGAACCCACAACCTACAGCGTAGAATACAGAGCTACTACCAACTGAGCTGTAGGTAGGCTGAATAGAAAAATAAATGTAATTGTTAGACTGGATTATAAGGCGATAATACCACTAGAACCGATGTCCTAAGCTTGGTCATACATCAAAAACATGTAGTTTTGAAATTTTCGAGTTACCCCTACCTGAAAGTTTGTAAGAAAAATAGTTAAGCAATTTTTTGATAGGAAAACTTTTTTTTATATAACTAGCTGATGGAACAAGCCGATGGCCCACCTGTTAACAAGTAGTAACCGTAACCTATAACAAAGCATTGCCTCGTAAGTCACGATAGGAACGTGCCCTACGACGCACCCTGAACATGCCCTGCGTCCATTAACTTGACGCATACAGATGTTAAGCGTCAAGTGCCTGTATAAGAAATTACACACCGGCAACCACACTCTTCGAACCGAAACACAGCGTTGCTGCTTGGCGGCAGAAAATGGCGTGGTGGTAGTACTTCCCCGGACGAGCCCTTCACAAAGAGCTCTACTACTTTTAAAAAAAGTAACTTAAATCTCTTATAAACTTGAAATAACATTTTGCTGATCTTTCCGAAATTTGGTTTGCGATTTTTCAAAACAATTTTCAGTAATAAATCATCAAAAATGTTGCAATGTGCGAGCGAAAAGTTGTTTGACCGTTTACGTGTTACTTGCAACTTTCGCCTGCCAGAATTTCTCGTTTAAAAGCAGTATTTAGTAATATTTTCCTTAGCCGCTTGAGAGCAATCAATGTTCGTAGTGCACTTAAGTGTTGTACGGGCAAATGGGGGCTTAACATTATTTTGAGGGTGCGCAACGCCCCCACCAAATCTAGTCGTACAATTCCTGAAGCAACTGAGGCTCTTTTCTGTCCCCGAAATCAAGGAAAGTTCTTTGATAGCCCACTTGGTCTTTTAAAACTATTCCACCCTACAAAATAGTTTTATACTAGTAGTTCGCCCCGAACTGAGATCTCGTGATGCGACCCGATGAACGCACCAAAACTTTGAGTAGGTGGTAGTCAAAGGCAAGTCCAAACATTATATTTGGACTTTTTTCTGACTACCGCCTACTAACTTGGTACGGTAACCAAGTTTCAACTCTATTGGCCTATTTATTGAAGAGTTCCGTTGAACAGACCTTGGCTCCATCATCAGACCTGGTCGTTGTCACAATTTTATGAGAACTGAGTACCTCCTTAATTTATTTCAAGAAAAAAAAATAAGAAAAAGCAAAGTAACTAGTCGACCAGTAGAAAAACCTTGATGCCAACGAAACTCTTAGAGATGGGAGCTCTTGGGTCGCTGGTTATCTTAATTTAACTGTTTTGTTGTATCTCAAAAACCGAGCGTCCCAGAAAAAAAGTAAAAATTGTTTTGGAATGTCCAAACAAAGCCCTTTCATATGACATGTAACTTTTTTAAGTCACTTTTTTTATTTTTGCCCCCTTAAAAAAGCCCATATCTTAAAAACCCTTCATCCGATTTTACTCATATTTACCAGTAAATTTCTCAAGTACAAGCTGTCAATCAAATTTCATGCAGATCGGATCAACGGTTCTAAAGTTATGGCCAGACAAACATACATACATACATACATACATACATAAATACATACATACATACATACATACATACATAAAATGCCAAATCGCCCAAGTTGAAACTAGAATCTTCGTTCGCTTCGCTCACTCGATCAATAAACTACTAAGAGCTGATTTCACCATGCTCTGTTAGTTACTAATCAAGGATTAACAGACCGTTAAATCTAACCTTAGATGTCAAACGCGTACATTTTGACATATTTAACGGCCCTTTATTCCTTTGTTAATCTAACAGGGCATGGTGGAATCAGCTCTAAATTTGCTATTACATAACGAGTAGTTAGTAGCGACATTTGAATAAAAAAAATACAATCAAATCAAGGTCTATATTCAGTTCTATCTCAAGGACCTTTAGAAACGACTTATGAATGCGTTTTTGGTGACCAAAACCTTGAAGAACATGCAAGAATCTTCTGGCTCCTAGCGTTTATTTGTTATGATCCTTCTTATAAATATTTTTGTTTGTAAAGAGTTGGACTTAATTAAATTCCAAGCTTTTTACCTTTTTGATGATGTTTTTATTTCTATATTTTTTTGTATGCATACATGTTCAAAACTTATTGACAAGAGCGGCCGCAGTATGACGGCCACCTCTTCATAAGAAATTGTTGCTGAAGAAAGAAAGTAAAAGGTTTCAATAAAAAAGAGCAAAGGCCATCTATTGGAATTCTTTTTCAATCTCGGACGAAGAAGAAAAGATACAGATTACAATTTCTTTCAACTCTTTATTTGACTTTACAGAAGATATTGTTTGTATATTTATTTAGTTTTATAGATTACTGAATACCTGGGTTACTGTAGTAGGCTTTGAGGCGCACTTATAAATCCTTTCACCACGCTGTTTCGAAAGAACTAATGACACGTCAAGAAGAACACTTTGTGTGTGGCTTGTCCGGGGAAGTACTACCACCACGCCTTTTTCTGCCGCCAAGCAGCAACGCTGTGTTTCGGTTTGAAGAGTGTGGTTGCCGGTGTAATTATAGGCACATGAGGCTTAACATCTGTATGCCTCAAGTTGGTGGTCGCAGGGCAATGCATCGTAGCGCACGTTTCTATCGTGCGTCACTTACGAGGCAAAGCTTTGTTATAGGTGATGGTTACCACTTAACCTCAGATGGGCCATCTACTTGTTCCACCAGCACCACCACTTGTATAAAAACAAATACAAGAGTACACATTAATAGTAAGTGATATAAGTTGGCTGTCACTCAGTATAAATGCTATAGCAGCATACGCTACTATAACGCTAGTCTTCAGTGACACCAGTACGCGACAACGCAGCAACTGCGACACCCGTGCCATCATCAAGATCAAGCTAAGGATCTCTTCTCGTGTCGTGTCACTAGTTTCTTTCGAAACAGTGTGGTAAAAGGATTTTAAGTGCGCCTCAAGAGGCTCCTTTCAAGCACTTGACACATGTTATCGAACTTTTTCCTTCACCGTTCGAGAGAACTGGCATTGTGCACATAAATTTTTGAACAGAAAAACTCATTGGTGCACGACCGGTTTCGAACCCACGACCTTAGGATCGGAAGGCGGGGTCGCTACCACTAGACCACCAGTGCTCTCAAGCTAATGATGATAATGATGAGTGTAGTCTAAAACTTAAACAATACTTGACATTCAAATTAACAAGATAAGCTTAAACAAGACTACTTGTCGTCCATTTTCCGAGGAATTTCAAGTTAATCCGACAAGTAGACGCTAATGGCTTCTTGTTGCGAACAATGACAGGGTAACTTTAAACCCGTGAACGAGAAAATGAACTAAGTTTTTATAAAGCCAGCAGAGGAAGATGACTTTTTAAGGTTTCTGCTCACTATTTTGGCAGAGAAACCTAGGCTTGTGCTAGCATTGCCTAGTAAGTCACGCACAATAGCAACGTGCCCTACGATGCACTGCCCTACATCCATCAACTTGAGGCATGCATATGTTAAGCCTCATGTGCCTGTAATTTCACCGGCAACAACACTCTTCACACTTCAACACAGCGTTGCTGCTTGGCGGCAGAAAAAGGCGTGGTGGTAGTACTTCTCCGGACGAGCCCTTCACAAAGAGCTGTACTACTCAAAATAGTTCAACTGAACTAATCTAAATTTCCAATCGGAAGCTTCCCAAAGCGGTTGGAAACTTAAATATTACCTAGTCAATAACAGCAGAATCTAAATTCCGTTCAATTATTTATGAGACAACTGACGAAAATAATCCAGTCGATTTCTGTCAGCATCAGGCGGTAGACATCCTAGAATAGAGCAGAATAATTGATCGAGCGAGCGAATACTTCTGAAATAGTTTGGACGATTTGGCATATATACGAGTGAGTATGCTTCCAATTTACCAATCGTTTATCCGATAAATTCATAGAACACACATGCTTGATATGTTTTTCTTTATTTTTTATAGTTTTTATAAAACGAAACGCTGGAAATTTTAGGTATGTTGCCCGCAGTCGGGGATCAGTGAACTCTGTTTTCTACCTGTAATTTATTTGTATAAATTACAGGCCCGATAAAAACTAATCACATGTCAAGTCACTTGCTATCTCTAATTCGATGTAATAGCTGAAATGGCGAGTGACTTGACATCCGATTAGTTTTGATCGAGCTTTCAGAAACCGGCCGAAAGCCTCCTATAACTTAACTAAGAACATAATTACTAGTGGTTCGCCCCAAACTGAGATCTCATGATGCGACCCAACGAACGCACCAAAACTTTGAGTAGGTGGCAGTCAGCAGCAAGTCCAAACATTATGTTTGGACTTTTTTCAGACTACCGCCTACTAACTTGGTACGGTAACCAAGTTTCAACTCTATTGGCCTATTTATTGAAGAGTTCCGTTTCGCACCAAGCAAAGTGCTTGGTGCGGGCACAAGGTATGTCAACCACGAATTTGAGCAAAAACCCTTCTCAAATAAACTTTTTTGTATAGAGTAAAGTTTACAGTTTTCACCCTGAAGTTTTCAGGAGCGGTCTCCTTACATCTTGGTATGTTTTAATACCATATCCACCGCGATACGCCAAGAAGCGACGATGTGTGTTTTCAAGGGTAAGAATTTATTTTTCGATTAGATAAGATAAACACACAGGTAGGTAGGTAGGTTACAGGTAGCGTGACAAAAATGTCACGCTACCTGTAAAGTCTTACGAGTAGTAGAGCTCTGTGTGAAGGGCTCGTCCGGGGAAGTACAACCACCACGCCTTTTCTGCCGCCAAGCAGCGTTGCTGTGTTTCGGTATGAAGAGTCTGGTTGCCGGTGAAATAAAATTAGTGGCTTAACATCTGTATTCCTCAAGTTGATGGACGCAGAGCAGTGCATCGTAGGGAACGTTTCTATCGTGCGTGACTTACGAGGCAATGCTTTGTTATAGGTAATGCTTACTACATATCATTAGGTGGGCCATCTGCTTGTTCCATCAGCTAGTTGTATAAAAAAAAGTGTTTATTTAATTGAATCACAAGGATCTCTTTGAAACTTCTTAATAATCAGGAAAAATGTATGCCCTGACCCTTGTACTAACGTCTGTAAAGGAACAGAGAGCGGGCCGAATATTTTAACTGTATATGGGAAGAGGCATTACGTGTTAAAAATACAAAAAAAGGTTGCGTTAAAGAATATTGGAAAACTACATGAAGTATTTTATACTAGCTGGTACCCGCGACTTCGTCTGCGCAGGATTAGTATTTCGAGTAGCTTATATTAGCGTGGCGTAGTACATAATGTGTAGCTCGCATATTGTAGATTTTTTCCTACTTACTTAGATTTTGAACAATTCACACAATATCTTTATAAATTGTAGCCTATGAGTTATTCTGATGTATAAGCTATATTATTGTAAAGTTTCATTAAAATCCATTCAGTAGTTTTTACGTGAAAGAGTAACAAACATCCATTCATCCATCCATACTTACAAACGTTCGCGTTTATAATATTAGTAGGATCTGTGAAATTACAGGCACGTGAGTAACATCTGTATGCCTCAAGTTGATGGACGCGAATCAGTGCATGGTAGAACACGTTCAAATCATGCGTATCTTACGAAACAATGCTTTGGTGATGGTTACCACTTAACATCAAGTGGGCCGTCTACTTGTTCCATCAGCAAATAGTATAAAAAACAAAATGATTCAAGAAGAAGGGCCACTGTCATTACTAAACATCAGACTCACTTTTAACAAAGCTTCTGAACAGCTGCCTTGCCTTAATAAAACTTGAAAACCTAGGGTAAATATAGATTAAAAAAAAACTAAAAAAAAGGCTTTTTTACAGCCGCTCTATTACTTTGAACCAAGGTCAAGCATCGCCAATTGTTTCTGCGCGAGGAGGACGAGTACTACCCTCCGAGATACAGTTTTTTAACTAGTTAGGAGTGTATTGCAAAAATGATTCGGTTATATTATAAAAATGTTCTTTTAAAAAAGTGGTCTGTACGAGGTCTTTTTTGGAAATAAATAAATAAAAATAATTAAAATGTGTATTTTACATAGTTTTACAGTGTCATTTTAAGAATCTTTTATATTTTATACCTAGTTTATATTTTGGCAAAGCCTTTAATACAGCTGCATCTAAAGTTATGTACCTACCGAGAAATTGTATTAACATGGTATTTTTTTACAAACAAATTGACGTAACTAAGTGTTCCACAAAAGTTCCTATGGTTTGAAATAAATAAATGAATATTAATATGAAAAATATGAATATGAATAATATGAATAACATGAATATGAATATGAGATCTGAAGGGATATCTTCGTGAATGGGTATCAGTGTCATGAAGCTGTTTCTCGTTTTTTAGTTATTTAAACAAAATACATTTTGGACTAAATCTATTTTCAAATTGAAGCTAAATAATAATCTAAATTACAAAATAGGGATCCGCTTTGAGGGAATAAACAATTTTCCTTTCTAACGAATCCGATCCATTTACAAAAGAAGCACTTTTAGAGGGTATTTTTAAAGTATTTTAATAAGGCTTTCCGGCTTTGGTATTCGAAGTTATTATCAGCAACCTAGGGTTCTTGAAATACGGTGGCCGTAACATGACTTCCGCTTCGTTGTTTTTTATTTTTTTACTAAGGAAAATGAGACGGATCCAACAAGTGGCTTACTTGAAATTGAGTATAAAATTACTAGTAATTCTTACATTATAACAAAATTCTAACCATTATTTATTATGGGGCTTGATATCTGTGATTGTTACCAACAATATTTATAAAGAAAATTTTGAAGTGAGAAGTTGCCTGACAGCTGTCTAGATATGTGCCAATTGTTGCTGCCAACTTGCTAATGGAACAAGCAGATGGCCCACCCGTTGTTAAGTGGTAACCATCACCAATAACAAAGTATTGCCTCGTAATAGGAACTTGCCCTACGATGCACTACTCTCCATCAACCTGAGGCATACAGATGTTAAGCCTCATGTGCCTGTAATTTCACCAGCAACCACACTCTTCAAACCGAAACAGCAACGCTGCTTGGCGGCAGAAAAACGCATGTTGGTAGTTTTACTACTTTAAGAGTAGTAAAAAAAAGAGCTCTTTGTGAAGGGTTCATCCGGGGAAGTACCACCACCACCACGCCTTTTTCTGCCGCCAAGCAGCATTGCTGGTTTGAAGAGTGTGGTTGCCGTTGTAATTACAGGCACATGAGGTTTAACATCTGTATGCCTCAAGTTGTTGGACGCAGGGCGGTGCATCGTAGGGCACGTTCCTATCGTGCGTGACTTACGTAGCAATGCTTTGTTATTGGTTATAGTTTCCTCTTGCTCTGCTTGTTCCATCAGCTAGCTGTATAAAAAAAAAACTACTCTTACCATAATAGTGATGTTCCGGTTGCCGCATTCAAGGAACCTGATCCCGAGCGGTAGAAGGTTAAGGGTACTCCACAACCGCCTGATCGACTAATCGGGAGAAGGCCCCTTGTAGAGTGGACTCGGTACTCCAAGATAAAGGAACGACGTTTTTACAAGGGTGTATAATTATTTCAAGTTTTTGAGGGGGTTTGTACACTCAGTATCAAAAAGTAGAGGGTGCGCGGTCAAATGCGTTTCTTAATAATGAGCCTTGGCTGCTCATTCGGTTGCCTTCGTTGTAGGCTGTGGGTTCGATCTCCACACAGAAAAAATGTTTAGATGTTTCAAATAATACTAAATAAATAAATAAATATATAAGTAAATATTGGTGGACACTTAACACAGCACTATCTCGCCCCAAACTAAGCCAAAGCTTGTGTTATGGGAACCAGATATCTGATATACTACTTATATCCTTTTTTTTTGTAAATACATACTTATAATAATAAATAACACCCAGACAGAGAACAAACATCTATGTTAATCACACAAATGTTTGTTCTCGGTGGGGATCGAACGGCCTACGGCACAGAAGGCAGAGCTACTACCAACTGAGCTGTGAAGGCTGTCAAATACTGATGTTAAGTGGTAACCATCACTTATAACAAAGCATTGCATTGTAAGTCACGCTCGATAGGAACGTGCACTAACCATGCACTGCGTCCATCAACTTGAGATCAGATGTTAAGCTTGTATCAAAATAATAATAATATCCTATCCTACTATAATAATATTTAATAATATTATAAACGCGAAAGTTTGTAAGTATGGATGGATGGATATTTGTTACTCTTTCACGTAAAAACTACTGAATGGATTTTAATGAAACTTTACAATAATATAGCTTATACATCAGAATAACATAAGGCTACAATTTATAAAGATATTGTGTGACTAATCCTGCGCAGACGAAGACGCGGGCACCAGCTTGTAAAAAATAATAAAGCGAAAGCAATGTTTTCCTTCACCGTTTGAGAGCGCACATAAATTCAAATAGAAAAATCCATTACTCTCCATCAAAATAAACAGATAACATTAATCTATAACAAAAGTTAGAATTATTTATACCATTCTTACAAAGTCCGTCCAAACATTGTCAGAACCATCAAAAACCGAGTGATTGATATAAATAAGTTGAATCCCTTGTTGATTCAGTTGTATGATGAACGCGAAATCTTTGGTTGCTCTTAAATCTTCTAAATAACAGCCTTTAGCTGTATAAGAATAGAAATAAGAATCAGACCTTAGACTAAGTATCATAAATCAGACTGTGTAATGATCCTTCTTCTTTTTCTTGTCATGGTTTGTTTATACCTTTTTGGTTTGTCTTTTTCTGTTTTTGGAGCGCTTTTATAATAAGGTTTTAATAAATTGTAAATGTAAAATATATACTAATTTTCGTGCATTAATTTAGGGGGAGAGCTGATGTCTATCGTTCAGACTGTCAAAGTCTAGTTTAGAGATCTGAGGCTTCAATAAAATATGTGTATGTTATAAATTACATTTAAATGTTATTTTAACAGCGAACAATGTTTAGTACTCAATAAATTTCATTTCATTTCTTTTTCTTGTCGTGTTTCTTTCGAAAAAGTGTGGTGAAAGAATTTTAAGTGCACCTCAAGAGGCTCCTTTCGAGCACTTGACACATGCTATTACTTTTTAGGTTCTATGGCATGCCGGTTTCCTCACGATATTTTCCTTCACCGTTAGAGTGCTGGCGATTTTGAACCCACGAACTTAGGATCGGAAGGCGGGGCCGCTACCACTAGACCACCAGTGCTCTCATAATAATCATCATAATCTCGTAATAATCCTACAGTATTTCAGTTCCAATTCCATTCAAGCCTAGAAAACAGGCAACAATAAAGCAAATTCCGTCCGATAGATTCTTGTAAAACTTGCTTAAAAAGTTCTTTAACATGTGTCAAGTGCTCGAAAGGAGCCTCTTGAGGCGCACTTAAAATCCTTTCACCACACTATTTCTAAAGAAACTAGTGACACTACAAGAGACCGCTGTAAAATAACTGATACTGAAACTTTGATCCCCAGGCACGGTAGACCTCAGTTCTCTTAGTACCAAGTCCCAACATAGTATTATTTGAGGAGTTCTAGGGTGTAATCAGAGGTACGGCCAAATATTACATTTTAGGCACATACCCACATTTAGCAGTAATTGGTATTTCATACGTGACAGGTTGCAAGCCCATCGCCGCTGCTAGAATACTAACTGGCAAAAAAATAATACAAAAATTATGATTTTTTGGATGTCAAATCCACTCATCAAAACTACCCAACGTGCTGAAATGTATTAAGCATGCAAATGACAATATGAGTTTCGCATTTTGTATACAAATGAATGAGTACATTCGTTGTGAAACACGTGTCGCGTGTGCGTGCTGTGAAATTAATTTCAGCTCATACAGAGATTGCGAGAATAAACATATTATTATCATGAAAAGTCTACTTTTTTAACTTGAACAATGTATATATATACAAGGTGTTCCAATACTTGTACTTAAAACTTTAGGGGGCTAAAGTACCCATCAATATGAATAACTTGTTCTAAGGAACCAAGACGGTGAACGCGAAAAAAAACAGCTGTTTCATACAAAAGTTCAATACCTACCTGGCTAAAATGTATGAAACAGCTGTTTTTTTTTATCGCGTTCACAGTGTTGGTTCCTTAGAAAAAGTTATTCATATTGATGGGTACTTTAGCCCACTGAAGTTTTAAGGCGAATGGCTACCCCGATACTAAGCGCCACTACATATTTTATTTTATCATTACGCTATACAAATGAATTATCAAAAAATCGGACCGCGCGTACACGATACCTATCACAAGCTTTTTTTTAATGTAGCTTTTTCATTTTAATTGTTTTTCTTGTGTTTTTTTGAGTTGTGTTGTGTAATTTCGGTGGTATTTTAACCAACATTACTTGAGGTCTTAGCACAAAGTGAAAAATTTGGAATGAAAGTGTATTATGTGATATCCTGATTTGACTGAAAATGTTTCGAATGTTTTGAAGAAAACCGCCACCATTTTCTTCAAAACAAATGACGGCCGACTTGACTATGGACTGACTTGACTAAAAAGTATTTAAACCATGGAGGTACTATATACTGGAGGGAGCGATAAGACTTACATCCTTTTTCAACTGTGTATCAAACATTGATCATCTATCTTTGTTCTTCCCATGTAGCCTAGCTACGAGTAAAAGAAAAGAAGATGTAACTTCACTCACTCCATCTCACTCACTCACTGTCTGCGTAAATCGTGGCCGTCAGTTGATGCAATGTTTTGATCTTGTTTTGACGTTTTTGAAAAACTCGCAGCAACATTGCGATGCAGCGAAAGAAATTATGAAAATTTTTAAAGAATTATTATTGTCTAGGCAAAATATATTTTAAAAGGTGAAAGTATGTCTTGTGAAGCTGTGTTTTGTGTATCAAAAACAACAAAAGGAGGAGTTAAAGACCCGGAATTGTCATTTGATACGTAATATTCTTTTCCTAATTTCTATTTTCATGCTAAAAAAATACGTTTTTTCTCCCATAAAGACTGTAGGAATTACATTTTATTAGTACTAGTCATATTTTCCTATGTGAAAATGATGTAAACCCATTAATTATTGCAAAATAAAATGCATTGTTTTAGTCTTCTGTTCTAGAGATGTACTTCCACCGACCAATTTAGCTTTATCGATAATATGTAAGTTTCCGTTTTTTATATGAAATATCTAATGCGGTGGGTCAGACCGGCTGTTCTGTTGTAGTTTAATTTTTCACACCTTATAGGCGTCTCGCGAGGGATCAATTTTTGTTAAATTTTACAATATTTTTTTAGGTTCTTAAATGCCCAGAATGAAGACGGGAGTGGATAAAAGCTGTTAGGCGTGAAAACTGATAGCCTACAAAATGTTCTTATGCATGGACGAAATGGCCATAAGAAATTGTATCGAGTGGGATGGACATCGCTCTCACGGTTAGGGCAATGTGGGAAACATTATTGACGATGATAGTGTTCCAGTGTCTATTATTTTTGGAGTTTGCGACCGGAAGCCGCTTGGAGGGAAATCTTCGTAATGTACCATGTAGAACACATTTATTACGCATGAGTGTATTTTGCATGGCTCCTATAATATACAACAAAATTCCAATATCTGTTCGCCGGCTGTCCACTACCGAATTTAAAACTAAATTAAAAAATATATTGATAAATAAAGCCATCTATAGCGTCAATGAATTTTTGTCTGACTGAATTATTATTATTTTTATTAACTTTCTTTCTTATTTGACTTTTTTCCATTTAATTTTGATTTGTTATGTATTATTTATTTGATTTGAATTTTATTATGAATTATTTAATGTTCCCAATTACTATTTTTATAAATGATTTAATGTAAAATTTGTAAATTAGTTTGTAAGAAAATGCTTTGTATGCCTAATGGCAGAATCTAGTGTTCATCTCTAACCATGACATCTGTTTTTATAAACCTACCTAGATTCACAGAGAATAAATGATTTATGATTTATTTATTTATGATTTATGGTTTTGGGCTTTCGCAATAAAAGTCAGCAACCAGTTAAAATTAAAAAGTTGGATTCCAATTAAAACGACTTTTTCATCCATTTCTTATTCTATCGATAGGTTAGTCAATGTTGTCCCTTCTCTAGTCACTCACGCGAATACACACACACTAACAAAAAAACGGACACGCCGAAAAACCGTAACACTACGTCTATATGATACTTAGTCTAAGATTTAAACAATACAAATCACTTGACACTGGCACAGGCAAGATTGTCTGTCGAATGACAGACAGGAGCCATAAATGGAGAGAAGAAGATATTCATTTTCTGACATTTTGGGAAGCAACATAGCTTTTTCATTTTATTTGTTTTTCTAGTGTTATTTTGAGCTGTGTTGTGTAATTTCGGTGGTATTTTAACCAACATTACTTGAGGTTTTAGCACAAAGTGTAAACATTTGGAATGAAAGTGTATTGTGATATCCTGATTTGACCGAAAATGTTTCCAATGTTTTGAAGAAAACCGCCACCATTTTCTTCAAAACAAATGACGGCCGACTTGACTATAGACTGACTTGACAAAAAAATATTTATTCAACACAAATCACTTGACACTGGCAAGATTGTCTGTCGAATGACAGACAGGAGCCATAAACGGAGAGAAGAAGAAGAAGAAGAGAGAAGAAGATGGCAATAGCTTAAACACTTTTGAAAGATTTTTATAAGGCTGCAGATTTCTCTTTCGAATAAGTAGCAGGTTAAATCAACTGCTATGTAATTTGGTATAACAAAGTAGAATGTTTAAGCTCTAGTTTTACCTGTTTTATTACAACAAAGTTTGCCGATACGATGTTTAACCGACGTCGGAATTCGGAAACAACTTCACGAAGTTTTTCTAAGTTTTGTAGAAAAGAACCGAATGGAACATTCTTTGTTTTGTCTATTCCTCTAGCTTCTTTCGAAACAGTGTGGTGAAAGAATTTTAAGTGCGCCTCAAAATGGCTCCTGTTTTGTTTCTTAAGAGCTTACAAAGGAGATAACAACTTTTGTGACAAAAAAGGCCCAAGAGCATTCTCACTCATGCTTCGCGTAGAATTGAGATTTCTTTTGTTTTCCATAGTTTAGAAGTTTGAGATTCTTGTGATTTTATTGAATGACACAAAAACCAGCACCTCTATGCACTTGTTGCTGGTTTTTGTGTCATTCAATAAAATCACAAGAACTTTTTACTAAATGCTGATGAAACACCTGATGTTAAATGGTAACCTTTAGCAAAGCATGGCCTCATAGGTCACGCACGATATGAGCGTGCCCACGATTAATTACCTTGCGTTCATCCAATAGCTAGAGGTATACAGGATGTTAAACCTCAAGTACCTGTAATCCACACCCTTCAAATCAAAACACAGCAACGCTGTAGAAATAGGCACCGTTGTAATACATCCCCGGGTAAGTCCTTCACAAGGAGCTCTGCACTCTAAAAATACTAGCATCAATGAGTTTTTTAAAGTCAAATTCAAAGTCAAAAGGCATTTATTCAATCAAATCACATAAGGATCACTTCGAAACGTCTTAAAGCTAGGTGACTCTACGTGCCAGTTCCACGCAACCAAAGCCTAGAAGAACAGGCAACAAACTTACGGCTTGGTTCCTTCCGTTCTTTTGTATGTCCGTTTATCTTTGTTACAATGTAATATAATATAGTTAATTTTAGCCTGCATTAAGCTCAAACTCAAATTGTTTCACAGCGTCTGAAAATCACGTGGTAACTCGCGTCGGTTTTAACGCGGCTTTAGCGTAAACTTAATTTAACAGCTTTTACTGCACCACAAAGTAACGGTTCAAACACTTTCAAGTTTTGCTAAATTGGCGAAGTTTCAGCGCAGCGTGCTAATTATTTTTATTGACTTACTTTTACAAATTTTTAACACGATGTTTACGTTGTTTTGATAAGTTGCTGTTTGTTTCTTTAAAAACAATGATGCTACGGCTTGATGTTATATAATTTCTACTAGTCATCTTTGAGACTCAACATCTGTATGCCTCAAGTTGATACGTCTGACTACCCACTTATAAAATCTTAAGGTAAGCACCATTCGATCTGAAGGAATATTGACCGCGCATGATACACCATTACCTAAGTAGCTATGTCGGACTACCCCCTTAGACCTCCTCAAAGATTCTGAGTTCTTACTTTGAGATCATTTGAGGGGATATCTACCGTGCCTGGGGATTAAAGTCGTGAAGCTGTTTCAGTTTTATTATTGTAAAAAGGCTGGGTATTCGATTCAAGGCAGATTCACCATCCCTGAGTAACGCCCACCCGAAGTTGAAAACGTTTTACCATTTTTGATTAACAGGAAGTCCTTTGAGTTCAAATAATAGGATCCTGTTTTTACGCACGTTGTTTTCAAACAGCGAAGCATCGGCTTCCGGTGTCATGTAATTTGTGGTCTCTGTCTTAATGGAAAACAAGGGCAGATTCATGTGTTTTATGGTCGAGTCTTCTCTCAAGGCGAAGACAAGAGCTAAGAGTAGTAGAGCTCTTTGTGAAGGGCTCGTCCGGGGACTTCCCCGGACGACTACCACCACGCCTTTTTCTGCCGCAAAGCAGCAACGCTGTGTTTCGGTTTGAAGAGCGTGGTTGCCGGTGTAATTACAGGTACTAGGCCTTATCATCTGTATGCCTCAAGTTGATGGACGCAGGGCAGTGCATCGAAGGGCACGTTCCTATTGTGCGTGACTTACGAGGCAATGTTTTGTTATAGGTGATGGTTACCACTTAGCATCAGGTGGGCCATCTGCTTGTTCCATCAAGTTCCATCAGCTAGTAATAATAATAATAATAATAATAAAGCCTTTTATTTCCCAAAAAGTACTTAATTAACAAACAATCATTCTTAACATTTTCTATAAATGACATGCTTTATAAATATAGTAGAAATAGATTCATGCATTAATTATCATTTATTATATTTATTTCTGGGATGTCCATTTTTGGACATGGGCCTCCTCCATCCTGCTATAGATTTGTCGGTCCTGGGTCCGAAAATGGCTTGTTTTTTATTTTTATGATTTATTTTAATTCCACTTTTTTTTTCCGTGTTTCGTAACATAGTCTTTGAGTAAATTTTTTTTTTTTTTTTTTTTTTTTTAAATTATTTATTTGTATGTAGGTTTGATGGAGGGTGGCGGTCTACTGCTCCCTCGGTGACCAACCGTATTGGGAGAGATATGAGAGAGGGTAGTGGAGCATTTACCGGTGACCTCACTGGTTCTTATGATCAGCTGTCTTGGGGGCGGTGGAGCAAGTCTACTTAAGCGTTTTCTGTTTTGTTAAATTTTGATGTATTTGCTGTGTCGACTGGTCGTCACGGAGGTATGACATAATACTGGTAGTTTTATTTTTCTTCGAGACCTGCTTTACATTTCTATCTAGCTGTATACCCAATGTGCTGGGCATCTCTGGTGATTCAGACATCTGTCTCTTTTGTTTACGCGCATAATATTCTGTACCTGTCCCATGACTTTTAAGCTCTACTATTTTATCGTAGCGTAGTACTACCTTTACCTTTACCAGCTAGTAGTATAAAAAAATATTTAAAAAAAAAATTGACCCTCTCGCTCGCACGTTTCGACATGTTGAAAGATATAAAACCACTTAACTCATTTTCGAAAAATCGCAATCAACCAAGTTGTGTGCATTCACATTGCACACAGTTTTGCAAATTTCATATTTATATCTACGAGTTTTCCTCCTCAAAAATTTGCATAAGTACTAAAACTACTAAAGCAGCCTTTATCACACACAAATTATTTTTTATATCCACGCACACAAGCACCCCTTCTAAATTGAATGAGTCCACTTCATCCAACGATTGCCTGGTAGAGATCGCTATTTAGCGATAAGACCGCCCATTGTACTTTGTAGTTTAAAGTCTGTTTTTTTTTGGTATATCCACAAGTTGTGTGCAGTAAAGTTTTTTCTCTCTTTCTAAAGCAAACTTTTGAGTAGGAAAACTTGTATCGATCAAAATTAAATTTTTACTTAACTGTGTTCGCCTTTAGCGGTTGAAACAAAACGCTCGAAACCTATTAACCATGGTATATAGTCAGTTTAAACGATTTGCACGAATAATGTCCAAAAAGAAAAATGTCCAAAGCCAATGTCCATAAACGTTCCATCGACCACATCATCATTTAGCATCCGTTCAGTTTGAAATCTAACTTTTATCTTTAGGTTGTCAAAAAATATCTTAAGGCTCACTACTAAACATCTTAAAGTTAGGTGTATCGAGTGCCATTTCAACGTGACCAAGCATAGACCAACAGCCAACTTTGACAGCCTTTACAGCTCAGTTGGTAGTAGCTCTGCCTTCTGCGCCTTAGGCCGTTGGGTTCGATCCCCACCGAGAACAAACATTTGTGTGATGAACATAGATGTTTGTTCTATGTCTGGGTATTATATAATATTATAAGTATGTATTTACAGAAAAAGTATATATGTATTATCTATACCAGCTATCTGGTTCCCATATTACAAGCTTTGGCTTAATTTGGGGCGAGATAGTGCTGTGTGGAATGTCCACCAATATTTTTAATATTATAATATTAATATTATCATTATATTATAAACATCTTAAAGTTAGGTGTATCGAGCGCCATTTCCACGTGACAAAGCATAGACCAACGACCAACTAATTTAAGGCTAGGTTACCTATTAGTGACTTTTTAGGTGACAGTGACGTTCATGTTGTCAAATAACCTACCCACATGACATTGTAATTTAGTTTTTAATTTTGATATTGTTTTAATTGTACTGTTTTTTTTATTATTATTGCACTTCTACTGATTGACATGATTCAAATTCTTTTTTTTAATAACTTAATAAATGATTTATGAGTTGTAACTGCTCCTTTGTACCTACTTTTATGAGACAAAATAACCATTTCTCTATATTCGACAGTTATTTTGTTTGATGCGTGTTACAAAACAACACAATAATGAAGCCCCCAATGTGGTGCCAATCCATCTTAGCGAGGCGTAGACAAGACAGAAATATGATTTGAAAGAGAGGTCCCACTAGCTACCTGTATACAAGGTGTTCCAATACTTGTATTTAAAAACTTCAGTTTGTTTTTGCATTGTTTTTTTGCATTGTTTTTGCCTTTCATGTAACCTGACACATAATTTTATTAGACAGCTGAGACTCTTTCATAGACTATAATAAGTATACAAGTTGCAATAATTATGTTTAGAAACTTCAGGGGGCTAAAGTACTCACCAATATGAATAACTTTTTCTAAGGAACCAACACTGCGAACGCGAAAAAAAATCAGCTGTTTCTGTTTCATACAAAAGTACAATGGCTGGCAATCCCTGGCTAAAATGTATGAAGCGCTGTTTTTTTTTCCGAGTTCACAGTGTTGGTTCCTTAGAAAAAGTTATTCATATTGATGGGTACTTTAGCCCCTTGAAGTTTTATACACAAGTATTGGAACACCTTGTATACTTATTATAGTCTATGAAAGAGTCCCAGATGTCTAATAAAATTATGTGTCAGGTTACACGAAAGGCAAAAACAATCAAAAGGTATTAGGTACACGTCTCATAGCAAAACTTTCATAAGCTTTCAGGATTATTCGAGTCATCTTTATACGTGATATTTCAGGCTTTCACAATATATAAATCCCGAAGCGATTCTTCTTCTTCTTCTTCTTGTCGCGCCACTAGTTTCTTTTTCGAAACAGTGTGGTGAAAGGATTTTAAAGTGCGCCTCAAGAGGCTCCTTTCGAGCACTTGACACATGTTATAGAACTTTTTAGTTTCTACGACATGCCGGTTTCCTCACGATGTTTTCCTTCACCGTTTGAGAGTACTGGCATTGTGCACATAAATTTTTGAACAGAAATTCTCATTGGTGCACGACCGGTTACGAACCCACGACCTTAGAATCGGAAGGCAAGGCCGCTACCTCTAGGCCACTAGTGCTCTCATTGAACTTTGAAAGTAGACGCTAGTAGTGCTATTCCGTAAACAACTATCACCCAAGTAACGGAATGTGCTCCTTACGAACATGTTAAGTGGTAACCATCACCTATAACAAAGCATTGCCTCGAAAGTCACCCACTATAGAAACGTGCCTTACGATGCACTTCCCTGCGTAAATCAAATTGAGGCATACAGATGTCAAGCATCATGCGCCTGTAATTACACCGGCAACCACACTCTTCAAACCGAAACACAGCAACGCTGCTTGGCGGCACAAAAAAGCATGGTGTTATAGTTGCGTTAAACTCTCGCTGCAGGCTCGGTCATAAGTTATCGGAACGAGACAGCAATATTGCTCTCTCTCTCGCACTTAGGAAAACGGACGATCCTTTGATTTAAGCGTGTGTTAAGATGATTTTTGACCGAGCCTGCAGCGAGTTTAACGTGACTATAGTACTACTTGGACGAGCCGCACACAAAGAGCTTTATTACTCTTTATGGCATAACTAAGGAAAGGTTCAAAGAAATCGAGGAAGAGGTAGGCCAAGAATAAGTACATGAGCCAGATAGAATAGAAGGTCGCTGTCATGTCGTATAAGGACGTCAAGGAGGCCGCATTGGAAAGACTCAATTGGAGAAAACTGCATCAGAACCCGACAAGAGCTAAGCTTAGCTTTGACAGCCTTCACAGCTCAGTTGGTAGCTCTGCCTTCTACGCCGTAGGCCGTGGGTTCGATCCCCACCGAGAACAAACATTTGTGTGATGAACATAGTTGTTTGTTCTCTGTCTGGGTGTTATTATACAAGGTGTTCCAATACTTACCTAATACAAAAGTTCAATACCTACCTGGCTAAAATGTATGAAACAGCTGTATTTTTTTCGCGTTCACAGTGTTGGTTCCTTAGAAAAAGTTATTCATATTGATGGGTACTTTAGCCCCCTGAAGTTTTTAAACACAAGTATTGGAACACCTTGTATATTATAAGGTAATTATAAGTTAAGTATATTTACAAAAAAAAAAGTATACTTACAAGTATTATATCAGCTATCTGATTCCGATATAACAAGCTTTGGCTTAGTGTGGGGCTAGATAGTGCTGTGTGGAAAGTCCACCAATATTTATTTATTTATATAAGTAGCTGCTAAATTTACGATGTAGTATTCGTGATCGATGCCCAGTAATAGGTATAACCGACTGTTACAGAATCTGGAATACTAAAGTAAGTCTATAACTAAACTTGTAAAACGACTATAAAATAAAATGGGATGGAGTAAGCACCTAGTAGACTTAGTTTTATGTTTTACTGCCTCCTTTATTACTTGTTGCCAATCTTTTAGATTTATTATTTTGTTGTTTTATAAGCTATGTATGTAATAGAGGGTAGTGAAACCAATCAAAACACGTCAGCATACTCCATACTTCTAAATTAAGGCGAAGACAAGAGCTAATGTGACTCTCGCTCGCACGTTTGGACATATTGAAAGATATAAAATCAATAAACTCATTTTCGAAAAATCGCAATCAACTATTTTGTGTGCAATCACATTGCACACATTTTATCGATACATGTTTTCCTACTCAAAAGTTTGCTTTACTAGTTTTCGTACATAAGGAAACTTTTCGTGCACCAATGGATTTTATTATCGAAAAATGTATATGCGCAATGCCAGTGGTAAACAAACGGTAAAGGAAAACATCGCGAGCAAACCAGTTAGTATTCTAACAGCGGCGATGGGCTTGCAACCTGTCACGTATGGAATACCAACTACTGCAAAATATGGGTATGCCAAACATAATGTTTGGACGTACCTCTGACTACCCCCCTTAGACTTCCTCAAAGAATCTGGAGTTGGTTCTTGGTACAAAGAGATCTAAGAGGATATCTACCGTGCCTGGGGATCAAAGTCGTGAAGCTGTTTCAGTTTTTGCATCGCCATTTATAAATGACTCGCTAAAGATAACCCGAGATTAAGGACAATTCAGATCGTAGCTTACAGAAACAAAATAAAGGGGCTTCTATTTAAAGTGAAGATCCGATGGAAGCTATCTGTTCATCTGTTTTAACTTTAAGGCCAACTTTTACCCTTAAATCCACCCTTGGCCGACGGTATTTTTGTGTACTGTGGAGATTCCATCATAGTACATACTTAGCAGCAAATCAAATTATCTATTTTTCTGTATGCCTACGCCTCACTAAACTTCAATAATATATTATATTACATTGTAAAAGGATCATACAAAAGAACGGTAGGAACCAAGCCGTAAGTTTGTTGCCTATTCTCAAAGTCAAAGTCAAAAGGTATATTAATTCAATAAAATCACAAGGATCACTTTGAAACGTCTTAAAGCTAGGTGACTCTAGGTGCCAGTTCCACGCGACCAAAGCCTAGAAGAACAGGCAACAAGCTTACGGCTTGGTTCCTACCGCTCTTTTGTATGATCCTCGTTACAATATTGGTATTATAATACAATATTGAAGCTCCAGAATGGTGACCACACTGCTCTATAGTAAAAGATCAAAAAAAAATACATCTCGTATGAAAACTTAGGGCCGGTTTCACCATGATCTGTTAGATTAACAATTTGGGCCGTTGAATATGTATAAATGTACGCGTTTGACAGCTAAGGTTAGATTTAACGGTCTTTTAATCCTTGATTAGTAACTAACAGAGCATGGTAAAACCGGCCCTTAATCTACCTAATTAACCCTAATTCTGCTAACCTATTTAACATTTTGGTTTGAAATGAAATGAAATGAAATTTATTTGAAATTAAATTTATTAAAATCAGTAACAAGTGCCTTGACCCGTCACAATGCTAATACCAGCATTCATACATCGCTTTCCAAAACAACTTAATCTAAATGCATTGTTTCGGACGCATCCCAGCAAAATATTGCCTGTTCTTCTAAGCTTGGTCATATGTAACTGCACCTATAATCACTAAGCTTTCAAAGTGACCCTTGTGAAACATTTTCTAAAATTAAAAAAATTGAGAAGCCACTGGCGGCAGTTACTAAAGAAATACTTAAAGTTGTAAGTGGGATATAATTTAGACTCCCTACATTTTCAAAAAGCATTCCGACCAGGCCAACCCTCGAAATGGTCTCACAAGATAGCAGTCATGTCACAGCTGCTCATTACTGTAAGGATAGGGATAATGGGGACTGCTAACGATAGGCGGCTTACCCGACACCGCCCTTCTTCTTTTATTTAATGGATTCCTTCATCTTAGGTAATCTTGCCGAGTAAAAACAGTTACACCCGCACGCGTAGTTGTTACAGCGTTTTTGCAACGATTTAGTGGCCGTCCACCAAAGTTTTTACCCTTTTTAAGAATAGTTTAGAAAAAATCATTCAAAATTTAAATTATCTAACCTTAGTTTCGTAAAAACCACACGCATTATAAAGTCTGATACAAATATTGACACCACATTTGTTGAGGATAGTTTGAGAAAAATAATCTGATTTTTATTACTAGTACGCATATATAGCAGCATTCTTATGCCAGATTTTATAGTTTTAAAAATTTGACTTTTCGTACAAACGTTTTTATCCCTTTATAGGTGGAAGTGGATGATTTTTTCATACAAAAAGCTACATTCTAAAAACCTTTTAGCTTTAGACATTTGGGCGGGTGCTTTTACCAGAAAAATGCATATTTGGTTAGTGGCGTCGTCGGTCAGTACATCAAAAGCATATCGTGCGTGACTCGTAACCTCAAAGAGGCTTTTTTGGAGCACTATATAACTATAGAACTTATGCTGGAATAAAAAGCAATCTTCTTTATTACTTATTGCACCATTATGCGTTCAAAGAGCGGAAGATAAGAGCCTATTTGCCCGTTATAAAAATACCCAGAGATAAAATGTAAAACGCATTTAATGAATTTGCTTGAAATGGTTTGAATTCGTACAAATGCCTCTCGGGATCTATTGACCGAAGCTCTCGACAGAATACCAGCTTCACAGTACCTACTACCTACTTAGATAGATAGATTGATATCAAATCAAATCAAATCAAAAGTTTTTTATTAAGACAATAATAATTACAAATCCACATTGTTATTAAAAAACTTAAGTATACTTAAGTTCGCCCCGAACTGAGATCTCGTGATGCGACCCGACGCACCAAAACTTTGAGTCAAAGGCAAGTCCAAACATGTTTGGACTTTTTTCTGACTACCGCCTACTAACTTGGTACGGTAACCAAGTTTCAACTCTATTGGCCTATTTATTGAAGAGTTCCGTTGAACAGACCTTGGCTCCATCATCAGACCTGGTCGTTGTCACCATTTTATGAGAACTGAGTACTTCCTTAATTTATTTCAAGAAAAAAAAAATAAGAAAAATCAAAGCAACTGGACGACCAGTAGAAAAACCTTGATGCCAACGAAACTCTTAGAGATGGGAGCTCTTGGGTCGCTGGTTATCTTAATTTAACTTTTTTGTTGTATCTCAAAAACCGAGCGTCCCAGAAAAAAAGTAAAAATTGTTTTGGAATGTCTGAAGTTTTTTTATTTTTGCCCCCTCAAAAAACCCCATATCTCAAAAACCCTTCATCCGATTTTACTCATATACTTACCAGTAAATTTCTCAAGTACAAGCTATCGACAAATCAAATTTCATGCAGATCGGATCAACGGTTCTAAAGTTATCGCCAGACAAACATACATACATACATACATACATATATACATACATACATAAAATGCCAAATCGCCCAAGTTGAAACTAAGATCTTCGTTCGCTTCGCTCACTCGATCAACTAAACTTAAAATAAATATAGTATAAAACACTTTATTGCACACCCCATAATAATTACACATAACAGAACAAAAAAAAACATCTGAGTGATATACAATGGGCGATCTTATCACCACATAGGTAAAAATTACTCATAACAGAACAAAATAAGCATCTGAGTGATATACCTACAATGGGCGATCTTAACGCTAAAACGATCTCTTCCAGACAACCTTGGATTTGACAAGAACGATAGAGGATGTTGGTATAGAAAAAACAATACGAATAACGCTTTCATATTAATATACCTACCCGAATAATATAATATACTAAATAAACCAAATATGTAAAACATAAATATATATATAACCTACATGAATATAAATATGGTTATACATACCTACAAAACTAAATAAATATTTAAATAATTTTAGTGAAGGTCCTAGCTCCTCAGTTTCATAGATTTAGTCAATGTCATGTCAAAGGCAAAAGGTATTTATTCAATAAAATCACAGGGATCACTTTGAGACGTCTTAAAGCTAGGTGACTCTAGATGCCAGTTCCACGCGCCCAAAGCCTAGAAGAACAGGCAACAAGCTTACAGCTTGGTTCTTACCGTTCTTTTGTTTGATCCTTGTTACAATGTAATATAATATATTATTGAAGTTAAGTGAGACGTAGGCATGCAGAAAAAGGTAAACATAATCAAATTTATAAGACAGCACACGCTACGCTTCAAACTAATAATACCTAATGCATAAAATTTAATACAATCTATTAAATCAAAGAAAAATAAAACACACAATAGTAGGTACAGTACAGACATTGCAGACATGTTAGCTGCCGATGGGCAGAGCGACCGGGACATCGGGCCACGCACTTTTATCATCAATATAGCTATCTAAAGTATAATAAGCTTTACTTATTAGATTATTCTTAATGTATGACTTAAATTTTCTAATAGGAAGCCCAGTGGCACTTTCTGGAAGTTTATTATAGAAGCGTATACCGTTCCCCATAAACGAGCCATTTACCTTTTGGAGTCGAAATTTAGGAATACATAATTTGTTTTTATTTCAAATTCAAATTTTCAGTTCAAATATTTTTTAGATCAGCAATTTTTTTTTATGGTCCGTCTCGCTCGAGCCATTATTACTTCAAACCGATTTTGCCATTGATTTGCTAAATCCAGATGAAACGGTTATTGAACATCTGAAATGTTAATCTATTTTCGCCGCTGACTGTACAACAACAAACTAAGGTACTCACCGAAGAAACTTTAAAAATAAAATGTTCCACTTCACTTCACTTTTATCTTCACCAAACTAAATCACAGAGAAAAAACTTCTAAAAATCACAGAGATCTAATAAACGAGCTATTTAAAAGTTTTAAAATGTTCAACTTTTTTCAAATTACGAACGAATTATACTTATTGTATTCTAAATTCAAATTTTAAGGATTCTAAACTTCAAATTTTAACTTTTCAAATTTCGAATCATGTGAGTTCGGGAGCTATTAGGGGTACGTCCGCTCTTCACCGAAGCCGTGTTTCAACTGGCTTTAGGGTAGTTTTCTCTCATTTTCTAAGGGTAGCAATCACGTGTCTGGGGGTTGATGTTGCATTGAGATAGAATGAATGATTTATTACAAGGCTAAGATATTGCTAAGCCGCTAGCTTGCAATGTTTTTTATCAGGGGTAGCTTTTCGGGAAAGGAAACATAAATTCTGATACTTTACGATACGGCAGAGCTAGGCTAAGTTTCGGTCTCCCTCTCTTGTCGTGTCACTAGTTTCTTTCGAAACAGTGTGGTGAAAGGATTTTAAGTGCGCCTCAAAAGGCTCCTTTCAAGCACTTCACACGATATAGAACTTTTTAGGTTCTACGACATGCCGGTTTCCTCACGATGTTTTCCTTCACCGTTTGAGAGAACTGGTATACTATGAGAGTAAGTTTCGGTTAACAGCCCAATGTTTTTAGGGTGCCGTACACAACGGGTTGGTAAAACGGAATCCTATTACTAAGACTTAGAGAGCACTGGTGGTCTAGTGATAGCCGCCCCGCCTTCCGATCCTAAGGTCGTGGGTTCGAAACCGGTCGTGCACCAACGAGTTTTGTCTGTTCATAAATGTATGTGCACAATGCTAGTACTCTCAAACGGTGAAGGAAAACATCGTGAGGAAACCGGCATGTGTAGAACCTAAAAATTATATAATCTAATGTCAAGTGCTCGAAAGGAGCCTCTTGAGGCGCACTTAAAATCCTTTCATCACACTGTTTCGAAAGAAACTAGTGTAACGACAAGGGAGAGATTACTAAGACTCCGCTGTCCGTCCGTCTGTCTGCCTGTCCGTCTGTCACCAGGGTGTATCTCATGAACCGTGATAGTTAGACAGTTGAAATGTTCACAGATGATGACGTACTTCTGTTGCCGCTATAACAACAAATACTAAAAAACTGAGTAAAACAATACAACAAACGTGATTTTCTTTTTGACTTTGACTTGATTTTGACAATGGGATAACTTTGGGGCGTTTGAGGCTTTTTGAGTCAAACGCTTCAAATAGATTTCAGGCACATGAGACTTATCATTTACATGTCTCGGAGTACAATTCCACATAGGGCACGCTCTCAAAGGACGTGCTCTGCAATTTTTTCATCAGAGATATCAGTTTAACATCAGGTGGGCCATCTCTTTCTCAGAAAAGGTTTCAGGTCTTTTTCTCTTAAAAGCTACGGCGTTCAATGATCCGACCTGGACCTTTTTCGTACAAAGAAATTATTGAACCCAAAATGGCAAAGATCTATCGTACAGTTTAATAAATCTAGCATCGTTACTGTAACTTATGATCTCACCGTTTGCTGCTGTGACAGGGGTTTGTTCACAGAGCCCTGAAAGTGTCCCAACGATACTTTCGTAGAGACAACCCGCACTCACACTCAGTGTTGCTAGACCAAAACTTCAAAATCCAGGAAATAAGAGAAAAAAACCAGGACATTGATCATATACAAGGTGTTTCATAAGTTGTGTATATAAACTTCAGGGGGCTAAAGTACCCATAAATATGAACAACTTTTACTAAGGAACCAACACTGTGAACGCGAAAAAAAAAATAGCTGTTTCATACAAAAGTTCAATACCTACCAGGCTAAAATGTATGAAACAACTGTTTTTTTTTTCGCGTTCACAGTGTTGGTTCCTTAGAAAAAGTTGTTCATATTTAAGGGTACTTTAGCCCCCTGAAGTTTATATACACAACTTATGGAACACCTTGTATATCAGGAAAACAATAAAATATTTATGTATACTTAATAAATTATTTTTTGTTTATTTTGATACATTTGACTGTACATTTTTGTTGTCATTTTATCTTCAATTAGAAAATAAAAAAAAAAATTTTTTTTCAGTACACTCAAGATTCCGGCAGTAACTCTGGCACATAATTTAGTCTTGTGTGTTCAGACATACTTATTGAACAAAGTATCATTAAGAAACGAACGTTAATAACATATACATAGTTTTACTACACATACAGAAATTTATTTTTTTATAAAACTAGCTGATGGAACAAACAGATGGCCTACCTGATGTTAAGTGGGAGCCTATAACAAAGCATTGCCTCGTAAGTCACGCACGATAGGAAGGTGGCCTACGATGCACTGCCCTGCGTCCATCAACTTGAGGCATACAGATGTTAAGCCTCATGTGCCTGTAATTACACCGGCAACCACACTTTTCAAACCGAAACACAGCCACCACACAAAGACCCTTCACAAAGAGCTCTACTACTCTTATATGTTTGTGTGTGTGTATGAGAGTTCTCCTGATTACACAAGTCTCTTATGAGCACGTTAAAACTAGAAAGAAGAAGTAGTAGTAAACTAGTTAATCATATTTTTTTAACGTTGCAAACGATCTAGAGATTTCTAAATTGATCCAATTGGAAGCGCCCCCGAGACGCGGCTGGCTGCATTGCCACCATGTTTATTAAGTTGGTAATTTTAAATATTACGTTTGTTTTTCTTCCATGTGCTTTTACTTTTTATTTCTGTGTATATTACCTATTTGTCTACCTCTACGAATGGCTGGAGAATTTATTTCAATGCTCTATGGTACCTCAGCCCGCCTCTAAATTAGAAAGTGTCTTCGGTGCGATATTTCACTTGTAATTAAAGCTAATTTATTATTTTCGTGTAATTAAGATACTGTTTTGGTGATTATTTTTATTCTGCTATTTATACTAACGTATTTTAATTATTATTGTACGCAATAAAAGAGTTACTAAGAAAAGAAGAATTGCGTAATAATTAATACAAAGTAATCTGAGTATCGAAAAAATACAACTTTTTTGTATAGAGGTATTTATTTCCAAGAAAGACCTCGTACTGACCACTAACTTATCTAAACAAAAAATAAAAATACGTAGGTTGTGATAGGAAGATCCTTACTAATATTATAAACGCGAAAGTTTGTAAGTATGGATGGATGGCTGGATGGATGGATGGATGGATGGATGGATGGATGGATGGATGTTTGTTACTTTTTCAATTAAAAACTACTGAATGGATTATAATGAAACTTTACAATAATATAGCTTATACATCAGAATAATACATAGGCTACAATTCATAGAGATATTGTGTGAATAATCCTGCGCAGACGAAGTCGCGGGCACCAACTCGTATATAATAAAACAGGTGGTTGTTTGGCTGAATCAGACTTGCAATACACTTCGAACTATTAAAAAACTGTATCTCGGAATGATGAAGCTGAAACTGGCAGCCAAAAAGTAGCAGCCAAACGTCCAGGGCCGGACTAAGTGTGAAATACCATTTCAAAAATGAAATTTCTATAACTATATGTCAGCTATAGTATCATAATGATGTGTGGTATATAGTGTATGTGGTGTATGGTGTTGCAAGAGTCCAGGAAATAGAAAAAAACGTGTATTTTTTAAAAGTTTTTTTTTATAAGTTTTGTAATTGATTCCGCTCCCTTAAAATTCATGCATACATCCATAACAGACCTCCACTGGAAGGTCTCCAGCAATTTTCATAAAATTCTATCGTTGCAAGAGTCCAAGAAATCGAAAAAACTTTTTTTTTAAGTATTTTATAACTTTTGTTTTTGATTCCGCTCCCTCAAAATTCATGCTCAGATCCATAACAGACCTCCATGGGAAGGTCAATAGCAATTTTCAGAAAATTCTACCGTTGCAGGAGTCCAGGAGATAGTAACAGCCAAATCGAAAAATGACTTATTTTTAAATATTTTATAACTTTTGTTTTTGATTCCGCTCCCTCAAAATGCATGCTAACATCCATTAAAGACCTTCATTGGAAGGTCTCCAGTGATTTTCAGAAAATTCTGTCGTTGCAAGAGTCTAGGAAATAGAAAAAACGTGTATATTTTTAAAGTTTTTTTTTATAACTTTTGTAATTGATTCCGCTCCCTTAAAATTCATGCATACATCCATAACAGACCTCCATTGGAAGGTCTCCAGCAATTTTTAGAAAATTCTATCGTTGCAAGAGTCCAGAAAATCGAAAAAACTTTTTTTTTTCAATATTTTATAACTTTAGTAATTGATTCCACTCCCTCAAAATTCATGCTTAGATCCATAATAGACCTCCATGGGAAGGTCTCTAGCAATTTTCAGAAAATTCTACCGTTGCAGGAGTCCAGGAGATAGTAACAGCCAAATCGAAAAATGACTTTTTTTTTAATATTTTATAACTTATGTTTTTGATTCCGCTCCCTCAAAATTCATGCTCAGATCCATAATAGACCTCCATGGGAAGGTCTATAGCAATTTTCAGAAAATTCTACCGTTGCAGGAGTCCAGGAGATAGTAGCGGCCAAATCGAAAAATAACTTTTTTTTCAATATTGTGAAACTATTGTTTTTTATTCCGCTCCCTTAAAATTCATGCATACATCCATAACAGACCTCCACTGGAAGATCTCTAACAATTTTCAAAAAAATCTATCTTTGCAGGAGTCCAGGAGATAGTAGCAGCCAAATCGAAAAATGACTTTTTTAAAGTTTTGGACTCCTGCAACGATATAAATTTCTGAAAATTGCTAGAGACCTCCTTATGGAGGTCTGTTATGGATGTAAGCATGAATTATGAGGGAGCGGAATCAAAAACAAAAGTTATAATATATTGAAAAAAAAAGTCATTTTTTGATTTGTCTGTTACTATATCCTGGACTCCTGCAACGGTAGAATTTTCTGAAAATTGCTATAGACCTTCCCATGGAGGTCTGTTATGGATCTGAGCATGAATTTTGAGGGAGCGGAATCAAAAACATAAGTTATAAAATATTAAAAAAAAAGTCATTTTTCGATTTGGCTGTTACTATCTCCTGGACTCTTGCAACGGTAGAATTTTCTGAAAATTGCTATAGACCTTCCCATGGAGGTCTATTATGGATCTGAGCATGAATTTTGAGGGAGCGGAATTAAAAACAAAAGTTATAATATATTGAAAAAAAAAAAGTTTTTTCGATTTTCTGGACTCTTGCAACGATAGAATTTTCTAAAAATTGCTGGAGACCTTCCAATGGAGGTCTGTTATGGATGTATGCATGAATTTTAAGGGAGCGGAATCAATTACAAAATTTATAAAAGAAAACTTTAAAAAAATACACGTTTTTTCTATTTCCTAGACTCTTGCAACGACAGAATTTTCTGAAAATCACTGGAGACCTTCCAATGAAGGCCTTTAATGGATGTTAGCATGAATTTTGAGGGAGCGGAATCAAAAACAAAAGTTATAAAATATTTAAAAAAAGTCATTTTTAGATTTGGCTGTTACTATCTCCTGGACTCCTGCAACGGTAGAATTTTCTGAAAATCGCTATAGACCTTCCTATGGAGGTCTATTATGGATCTGAGCATGAATTTTGAGGGAGCGGAATTAAAAACAAAAGTTATAATATATTGAAAAAAAAAAAGTTTTTTCGATTTTCTGAACTCTTGCAACGACAGAATTTTCTAAAAATTGCTGGAGACCTTCCAATGGAGGTCTGTTATGGATGTATGCATGAATTTTAAGGGAGCGGAATCAATTACAAAAGTTATAAAAGAAAACTTTAAAAAAATACACGTTTTTTCTATTTCCTTGACTCTTGCAACGACAGAATTTTCTGAAAATCACTGGAGACCTTCCAATGAAGGCCTTTAATGGATGTTAGCATGAATTTTGAGGGAGCGGAATCAAAAACAAAAGTTATAAAATATTTAAAAAAAGTCATTTTTAGATTTGGCTGTTACTATCTCCTGGACTCCTGCAACGGTAGAATTTTCTGAAAATCACTGGAGACCTTCCAATGAAGGCCTTTAATAGATGTTAGCATGAATTTTGAGGGAGCGGAATCAAAAACAAAAGTTATAAAATATTTAAAAAAAGTCATTTTTAGATTTGGCTGTTACTATCTCCTGGACTCCTGCAACGGTAGAATTTTCTGAAAATCGCTGTAGACCTTCCTATGGAGGTCTATTATGGATCTGAGCATGAATTTTGAGGGAGCGGAATTAAAAACAAAAGTTATAATAAATTGAAAAAAAAAAAAGTTTTTTCGATTTTCTGAACTCTTGCAACGACAGAATTTTCTAAAAATTGCTGGAGACCTTCCAATGGAGGTCTGTTATGGATGTATGCATGAATTTTAAGGGAGCGGAATCAATTACAAAAGTTATAAAAGAAAACTTTAAAAAAATACACGTTTTTTCTATTTCCTAGACTCTTGCAACGACAGAATTTTCTGAAAATCACTGGAGACCTTCCAATGAAGGCCTTTAATGGATGTTAGCATGAATTTTGAGGGAGCGGAATCAAAAACAAAAGTTATAAAATATTTAAAAAAAGTCATTTTTAGATTTGGCTGTTACTATCTCCTGGACTCCTGCAACGGTAGAATTTTCTGAAAATCACTGGAGACCTTCCAATGAAGGCCTTTAATAGATGTTAGCATGAATTTTGAGGGAGCGGAATCAAAAACAAAAGTTATAAAATATTTAAAAAAAGTCATTTTTAGATTTGGCTGTTACTATCTCCTGGACTCCTGCAACGGTAGAATTTTCTGAAAATCGCTATAGACCTTCCTATGGAGGTCTATTATGGATCTGAGCATGAATTTTGAGGGAGCGGAATTAAAAACAAAAGTTATAATATATTGAAAAAAAAAAAAGTTTTTTAGATTTTCTGAACTCTTGCAACGATAGAATTTTCTAAAAATTGCTGGAGACCTTCCAATGGAGGTCTGTTATGGATGTATGCATGAATTTTAAGGGAGCGGAATCAATTACAAAATTTATAAAAGAAAACTTTAAAAAAATACACGTTTTTTCTATTTCCTAGACTCTTGCAACGACAGAATTTTCTGAAAATCACTGGAGACCTTCCAATGAAGGCCTTTAATGGATGTTAGCATGAATTTTGAGGGAGCGGAATCAAAAACAAAAGTTATAAAATATTTAAAAAAAGTCATTTTTAGATTTGGCTGTTACTATCTCCTGGACTCCTGCAACGGTAGAATTTTCTGAAAATTGCTATAGACCTTCCCATGGAGGTCTATTATGGATCTGAGCATAAATTTTGAGGGAGCGGAATTAAAAACTAAAGTTATAATATATTGAAAAAAAAAAAGTTTTTTCGATTTTCTGGACTCTTGCAACGATAGAATTTTCTAAAAATTGCTGGAGACCTTCCCATGGAGGTCTGTTATGGATGTAAGCATGAATTATGAGGGAGCGGAATCAAAAACATAAGTTATAAAATATTAAAAAAAAAGTCATTTTTCGATTTGGCTGTTACTACCTCCTGGACTCCTGCAACGGTAGAATTTTCTGAAAATTGCTATAGACCTTCCCATGGTGGTCTATTATGGATCTGAGCATGAATTTTGAGGGAGCGGAATTAAAAACAAAAGTTATAATATATTGAAAAAAAAAAAGTTTTTTCGATTTTCTGGACTCTTGCAACGATAGAATTTTCTAAAAATTGCTGGAGACCTTCCAATGGAGGTCTGTTATGGATGTATGCATGAATTTTAAGGGAGCGGAATCAATTACAAAATTTATAAAAGAAAACTTTAAAAAAATACACGTTTTTTCTATTTCCTAGACTCTTGCAACGACAGAATTTTCTGAAAATCACTGGAGACCTTCCAATGAAGGCCTTTAATGGATGTTAGCATGAATTTTGAGGGAGCGGAATGAAAACCAAAAGTTATAAAATATTTAAAAAAAGTCATTTTTAGATTTGGCTGTTACTATCTCCTGGACTCCTGCAACGGTAGAATTTTCTGAAAATTGCTATAGACCTTCCTATGGAGGTCTATTATGGATCTGAGCATGAATTTTGAGGGAGCGGAATTAAAAACAAAAGTTATAATATATTGAAAAAAAAAAAGTTTTTTCGATTTTCTGGACTCTTGCAACGATAGAATTTTCTAAAAATTGCTGGAGACCTTCCAATGGAGGTCTGTTATGGATGTATGCATGAATTTTCAGGGAGCGGAATCAATTACAAAAGTTATAAAAAAAACTTTACGTTTTTTCCATTTTCTAGACTCTTGCAACGACAGAATTTTCTGAAAATCACTGGAGACCTTCCAATGAAGGTCTTTAATAGATGTTAGCATGAATTTTGAGGGAGCGGAATCAAAAACAAAAGTTATACAAAATATAAAAATAAGTCATTTTTAGATTTGGCTGCTACCATCTCCTGGACTCCTGCAACGATAGAATTTTCTGAAAATTGCTAGAGACCTTCCCACGGAGGTCTGTTATAGATCTAAGCATGAATTTTGAGGGAGCGGAATCAAAAACAATAGTTATGAAGTATTTAAAAAAAAAGATTTCCTGATTGATTTCCTGGACTCCTGCAACGATAGAATTTCCTGAAAATTACTGGAGACCCTATAATTGATGTCTTGTATAGACCTAAGCTTGAATTTCGACAGAGCGCAATCCAAAACTAATGAATTCCTAAAAGAAGACAACTGTTGTCGGAGTATTTTGTATTATTAAAAGTTTTTTTGATCCTGTTGGGGCATAAATGGTATCACAATTGTTGCTAGAACTGACACCTAGCGTTAAATAGATAAGTTTAGAAATTTTAATTATAATATTCGTAAGTCTTAATTCGGCCCTGGATTTTTATGTTTGGCTGCTACTATTTGGCTGCCAGTTTCAGCTTCATCTCGGAATGTAGTAGAGTAGTAGAGCTCTTTGTGAAGGAGGACTCTTTCCAATGCGGTCTCCTTGACTTCCTTATACGACAAGAGCGGTAGGAACCAAGCCGTAAGCTTGTTGCCTGTTCTTCTAGGCTTTGGTCGCGTGGAACTGGCACCTAGAGTCACCTAGCTTTAAGACGTTTCAAAGTGATCCTTGTGATTTTATTGAATAAATACCTTTTGACTTTGACTTTGACATGACAGCGATGATCTTCTCTTCTAACTGGCTCATGTAGGTACTTATACTTGGCCTTCCTCTTCTCCGATTTCCTTCAACTTTTTCTTCAATGGTGTTCTTTAAGTAGCTGTGTGAAGATAAAAAATATAAATATAATCTTCTTATATATAAAATTTTCGTGTCACAATGTTAGTAACATACTTCTCCGAAACGGCTTGACCGATTTTTTTGAAATTTTATATGCATACTAGCAGCTTCTCGCGGCTTCGCACGCATTAAAGTGGTGAGCCGTTATTGAGCCACAAACATCCAAACATCGTAACTTTTGTAGGGGTAGTTATCAAAAATTAAAAGTGTCATTATTAACTATTTATTTCGTAATATATTTACTCCAAGTTTTAAGTCAATCGCACCACGCGTCAAAAAACTCCCTTACAAACTTTCACATCCCTTTGCACACTTTTTAAGGGTAGTTTTGAAAAACTAAAAATGCCTAAAACTAAAAAAATAGGAAAGGAAATAGGATAGTATTCCTAGTTTGTAGGTTCAAGGAATACTATTTTTCATACAAACGTTTTCAACCCTTCTTATACCCTTAGGGGTTGAATTCCCAAAAATCCTTTCTTAGTACACCTCTACGCCATAATACCTATGTACTCCTCAAATTTCAAGTCTCTAGGACCAGCGGTTTAGGCTGTGCGTTGTCTATATGTCAGTCAGTCAGTCAGTCAGTCAGTCAGGACTTTGATTCTTATAGTATTAGAGATTCAGTAGGTCCGAGAATCGGCTACTATCTATTTATCATATCCCTAAGTGATAAGAGAGAGACCCCTAACATATTTTTTTGGTCAATTTTTTTTTTTTTTTTTTTTTAATGTGTGGCATGAAAAAATACATACAACCCTAAATTTTCACCCTTCTATCACCAACCCCTATTTTTTAATAGTCATTGTAGTAAGTAGGTTTACTAGCTGTCAGTTAGTAAATAAATATAAATATTGGAGGACTTTCCGTACAGCACTATCTAGCTCCAAACTAAGCCAAAGTTTGTAGTATGGGAACCAGATATTTGATATAATACATATTATACTTTTTTTTGTAAATACATACTTATTATATAATAACACACAGACAGAAAACAAACATCTATGTTCATCACACAATTGTTTGTTCTCGGTGAGGATCGAACCCACGGCCTACGGCGCAGAAGGCAGAGCAACTAAGAGTAAGTAGAACTCTTTGTGAAGGGCTCGTCCGGGGAAGTACTACCACCACGCCTTATTCTGCCGCCAAGCAGCGTTGCTGTGTTTCGGTTTGAAGAGTGTGGTCGCCGGTGAAATTACAGGCACATGAGGCTTAACAGCTGTATGCCTCAAGTTGATGGACGCAGGGCAGTGCATCGTAGGGCACGTTCCTATCGTGCGTGACTTACGAGGCAATGCTTTGTGATGGTGATGGTTTCCACTTAACATTAAATGGGCCATCTGTCATCTGTTCCATCAGCTAGTAGTATAAAAAATAAATTAAAAAAAACTACCAACTGAGCTGTGAAGGCTGTCAAACATTTACCTCTACAGTTTTCTATTGTTTGTAATTGCTAATGCTTATTACACAAGGTTTTTTATTTTAGTTTAGGTATTAACGGGATCATTTAAAAACCTTGAAACCGTAAACATACCTTTATGTATTTACTATTTGTAACGTAAGGTGTCAAATACACACCGACTAATTTCTTAGACTAAGTATCATATACTACCTCCATGACTAATTTAGTTGAAAATATTTTGAGCCTCTGCTTCTTTTTTAGCGACATGACCACAGAATACTTCATCATCATCATCATCAGCCCAAAAAGTCCACTGCTGGACATAGGCCTCCCCTATACATTTCCAGGAAGAACGACTCCGGGCCCTCTCCATCCACCGACTTCCCGCGATCCTGACAATGTCGTCAGTCCATCGGGTGTCCCACGCTTCGTTTTCCTGTTCGTGGTCGCCATTCGAGAACTGTCATCAGTCCTTCGAGCTGTATGACCTGCCCATTGCCACTTCAACCTGCTGATTATGCAAGCTATGTCGGCTACCTTGGTTCTCCTTCGGATGTCCTCATTTCTGATTCTATCCCACAGAATATTTAATAATACCGAAAAGGGACGAACTGCTACCAACGTTAACATCATCTCAATATCTCGAGGGCCTAATCGCCCATATACCAACAGTACGACTCTGATCCCTAGGCACGGTAGATATCCCCTCAGATCTCTTAGTACCAAGTACTAACTCCAGATTTTTTGAGCACGACTAAGGGGGGTAGTAAGGGGGTAGTAGGGTAGATGTACGTCAAACATTAAATTTGGCACATACTCACATTTTGCAGTAGTTGGTATTCCATATGTGACAGGTTGCAAGCTCATCGCCGCTGCAAGAATACTAGCTGGTTTCCTCATGAGGTTTTCCTTCACCGCTTAGGAGCCCAGTGCTCCTCATTGCGCACATAAAATCTTAGATAGAAAAATCCATTGGTGCACGACCGGATTCGAACCTACGACTTACCTACTTACGATCGGAAGGCCACTAGATCACCGGTGCACTAATCAACAGTAAAACAATTTGTTACCATTTGTATGTTTTGTCAATAAAAAAAACATTTTATTCATTTCATTTCAAGAACTGGAATTAAAACGAAAAGCCAAGTACCTTTTCATTTGATATTTTCCATCCAAAAATATCAAAACTCATCGTAAAGTGATGAACATCATTTTTCATGTCGGTGTTTATCATTCGTAACTTTTTGAAGTATAATTTCCCAAATGTATTAAGCGATTTCAAGTGACGCGTTGAAAAATTATGAAATAAATCTCTGAAATTTAAGTGTATTATCATTGAGGCCCTGGTTTATTGCTTGGTCATTCTTAACCGATCGGTGAAGATAAACATCATCACCATTTAGTAGAGCTACACGTGCACCTCTCGTAGGGCACGTTCCTATCGTGCGTTACTTACGAGTAAGTGCTTTGTTATTAGGGTTACCACATAAAATAAGGGCCATCTGCTTATTCCAAAAGCAAGTTGTATAAAAAACAAAATAAAACCGTGCAAGTGCGAGTCGGACTCGCGCACGAAGGGTTCCGTACCATTATCTATAAAAATAGAAAAAAAAACACGTTTGTTGTATGGGAGCCCCCTTTAATATTAATTTTATTCGGTTTTTTAGTATTTGTTGTTATAGCGGCAACAGAAATACATCATCTGAAAATTTCAACTGTCCAACTATCACGGTTCATGAGATACAGCCTGGTGACGGACGGACAGCGGAGTCTTAGTAAAAGGCCCTTAAAAAACCCTTAAAAAGAACGAAAATACATTTATTTCACATACACACAAAAAATACAGAATGGGCAGCTACAGTACAGAAAACAGAATACGTAGGTACCTAATAAAAGCATACTACAATAAAAAACATACCTAATACAATAAAATAAAGTTGGTAGCTACAAAGATCACATAATCTTGGTCCTAGCCAGTCCCATTCCACTAGAGAGTAGTAGAGCTCTTTGTGTGTGGCTCGTCCGGGGAAGAACTACCACCACGCCTTTTTCTGCCGCCAAGCAGCAACGCTGTGTTTCGGTTTGAAGAGTGTGGTTGCCGGTGTAATTACAGGCAAATGAGGCTTAATCTGTATGCCTCAAGTTGATGGACGCAGGGCAGTGCATCGTAGGACACGTTCCTATTGTGCGTGACTTACGAGGCAATGCTTTGTTATGTGATGGCCATTTGCCATCTGTTCAATCAGCTAGTTATATAAAAAAAACGAATAATCTTTATACAATTAGCTGATGGCCCACCTGATGTTAAGTGGTAACCATCACCTATAGCAAAGCATTGCCTCGTAAGTCACGCATAATAGAAACGTGCCCTACGATGCACTGCCCTGCGTCCATCAACTTGAGGCATACAGTGTGCCTGTAATTACACCGGCAACCACACTCTTAAAACCGAAACACAGCAACGCTGCTTGGCGGCAGAAAAAGGCGTGGTGGTAGTACTTCCCCGGACGAGACACACACGAAGAGCTCTACTACTCTTAAATAGCACTCAGAATGGTACAGACCGACAAACAAAATCCTGAAATGTTAATACTACACTTACGCATGGTTGGGATTAGGTATTTGCAGAATATCACTGCGAGAATATCAGAGTTTGTGGATTTTTATCATTATCTTTTTATGTTTTCAGACTTAAGCCCGGGTTTCCTAAAAAAATTAAAAGGACATAACATCTTCATGCTTCTTTCTTTCTTTATTGTAGTCACTAAAAATAACAAGTAAACTTAAATAAAGCATAAAGTAAAACAAAATAGAACAAAGAAACACAACACAAACAAACAGACACAAAATATTTCATTAAACATTTTTCATTAAGTAATAACTTTAGTGATTTATATCTTTCAAAATGTTGAACTGTGCAAGTGAGGATTTGATGGTTGTCAGCCCCTTAATACGAACTTATACTAGTGCCTACAGAGTCTTCGAAAGTATTAATATTAGAGTTCACCAATAAAAAGCGGTCGTAATATTACGCTCAATTCTTCGTAGACCACGGCTTAAGTGACTTAAAAATAAGATTAGGATAAACGCCGACAAACAACGGGTTAAAGATCTTTTATCAGCACTAACTAAGGACGTTCCACTCAATACTGCGAAAATACACGAAAATGTTTTTTAATACCGGTTCTACGTTCAGGCAGTACGCAATTGTTATTGTAGGTAAGTAGAACCCTTTATTTTAAGGACAAACATTTGTGTTATGAATATTGATGTTTGTTTTATGTCTGCGAATAAATAAATAAAATTAATTGTTTTATTTGTTTATACGCAGACACAAAACAGTTTGTTAGTTTTTCAGGAAAAGAGATTATAGATCTTAGGAGTATCTATATCTTCTAGGTTAACGTGCCACATAGTGTCGACCGCATCATCGCTTGACATCGGGTGCGATAGCGGTCAACGGGTGCGATTTTACCTATAAGTTGTAAACAAAACTGGTTTACTTTCAAAAATCAAAATCAAAAAATGTTTATTTTGTGTAACCAAATAAACGTTTAACTACTTTCCAACTTTCCACACTTTATTATTGATTGAGTGAGCGAAGCGAACGAAAATATACAGTTAACTTGAAAGATTTGGCATTTTATGTTTGTATGTATCTATGTATGTTTGTATGGCCATAACTTAAGAACCGTCGACCCAATCTGCATGAAATTTGGTAAGTCGATAGCTTGTACTTGAAAAATTAAGCGTACGAGTTAAATCGGATGGCGAGTTATTAAGTTATGGGGTTTTAAGGGGGAAAATAGAAAAAGTTACACAAAAATATCTAGTCACATGTCATATGAAAGGGCTTTGTTTGGACATTCCAAAACCATTTTTACTTTTTTTCTAGGACGCCCTGTTTTTGAGATACAAGAAAAAAGTGAAATTAAGATAACCAACAATCCAAGAGCTCCCATCTCTAAGAGTTTCGTTGACATAAAGGTTTTTCTACTGGTCGTACAGTTCCTCTGCTTTTCTTTTTCTTTTAATGGTAATAGCGACCTGGTCTGATGATGGAGCCAAGGTCGGTTCAACGGAACTCTTCAATAAATAGGCCAACTCAATTGAAACTTGGTTACCATACTTAGTTACCATACCATAATTATCGGAGCGTTCGGATCGCATCACGAAATCTCGGTTCGGGGCGAACCACTAGTTAAAAACTAAGTTCCTTCATCTTTCTGCCCTTTATCCCGCGCTGCTTAGGTTCGGCACAACAGGTTTTCTTCTTCTACTCTCCTCTATCATTCGTCATCTCGGTGCTCACTTCTTTCTTACTCATTTCACCTTTCACACAGTCCATCCATCTTTTCTTTGGCCTGCCTCTTCTTAAACCATCTACATCAATTTCCAACACTCTTCTCGATAAATGACTTTCTGTCTGCGCTATACCTTGTAACACATTATTTAAATTTTAGCAAACTTTACGCTCCTGCATTTTGGACTGAGTTTAGGATGGATGTCACCTGTCATGGTGAAGCTAAGAGACGAGAACCAAACGGTACTACCCCAGCCGCTGACTGAGAACGAGATGGCTTGGATTCTGTCTATCAGCTGCTTAGCTTCTTTGACTGGTAAGTGGTATGCTCAGTGGCGTAGCTATCTTAGGTGCAGGTGGTGCAGTGCACCAGCGCCCCGGAGCTCAGGGGGCCCTCTAACCAAGCTTTAAAAAGGGTCAGCCAACTCCCGAAGCTAGAAAACCTTAGGCCTGTTCACATTTTTTTACATGATTCATTTTAAAGGCCAATATAAGTTCAAGCAATGTGGAAAGAGGGGGTGAGGGCCCGATTCTTTCTTTATGCACCGGGGCCCTTGTCCACCTAGCTACGCCACTGGGTATTCTATCGTGCCTGGCCTACCATACCATACCATAAGTTTACAAAATTTATGATTTGGGCCTGTATTGTTATAGTTTTTATTTAGAACATTAAAAAAATTAACTATACAGGCCCAAATCATAAATCAAATCCTTTTGAATTAGAATATTGAGAGCACTGGTGGTCTAAGGTCGTGGGTTCGAAACCGGTCGTGCACAAATGATTTTTTCCTTTCAAAAATGTATGTGCACAATGCCAGTACTCTCAAACGGTGAAGGAAAACATCGTGAGGAAACCGTCATGTCGTAGAACCTAAAAAGTTCTATAAAATGTGTCATGTGCTCGAAAGGAGCCACTGTTTCGAAAGAAACACGACAAGAGAAAAGATTAGAATATTTTTATTATTTCCTGTAACTTTAACGATGACATGGGTGTCGCAGTTACTGCGTTGTCGCGTACTGGTGTCACGAAAGACCAGCGTTATAGTAGCGTATGCTGCTATAGCATTTACGCTGAGTGACGGCCAATTTATGTCACTTACTTACTTTTTATAATATCTATTCTTGTATTTTTATAAATTGTAAATGTGAAGTGTGGCATAAATAAATGACTTTGTATTGTATTGTATTTAAATATTATTTACTTTGTTGCATGAAATAAAATCTATCTCCTTACTCATCCTAAAAAAAATCATGTAAGTAGGTTAATCCTGTATATCCAAAGGTTGTGTGGAAGAAATCGCTCTCAGCGATAAGACCGGCCTTCGCTATAACTATTAAAGTTTGTTTTGAATTTTGTTAAACGTGTGTAACCAAATGGTAGGTAACCATCACCCAACTAACCTAGCAAGTCACGCATGAAAGGAACGTGCTCTACGATGCACTACCCTGCGAAAATCAACTTTTTTATTTACATATTTTTCATTTAAAACAGGATATTTACCATGATTTGAGAGTTTTTTATTGACTTTTTCAGCAATTACCTTCACCAGCTACCTCATAGACCAGCTAGGCAGGAAGAGTGCCATCATCATAGGCAGTATACCCAGGCTAGCCTCCTGCGTACTCTTCATCTTCGCGTCCAGGGTATGGATGCTTATCCTGGGGAGGATGCTCTGTGGAGTCGCAGACTATATCATAATTTCCGTCAGTGCTATGTACTCTGCGGAGATCGCTGGGGTATGATATTCCAATAGTTTTCTTTTTAAACATAATATGATTATTTTATAAGGTAGATTACTCCAGCGCCTCACGGAAGACCAGCGTTGTAGTAGTTCATCAGACGCTGTTATAGCATAAAGCTGAGTGACGACCGATTTTGTTGTCCTAATCAATATTGATCTTTGTATTTCGCCTATGTTTTTGTGACTCTAAATAAATGTGTTTGAAGAATAAAATAATTATGTTAGCGTCACGTGACGTGGAAGCGCATATAAGATAGCTTTTAACAGCGGTGATAAGCTTGCAACCTGTCACGTATGGAATACCGACTACTGCAAAATGTAGGTTTCTTCCAAATGTGGTATTTGGATATTCCCATGCCTACCTATCAAATCCTCAAAGAATATTATGTTGGTACTTGGTAATAAGAGATCGGATATGTACCATGGCTGGCGTAAAGCTATTTTTTTTCGAATGACTTTACTATTTTTCACTAATGTTTGTTTTTTTTTACAGAAAAACATCCGCGGTGGTCTAGGTACTGTGTCCCAATTTATGTCATGTCTGGGTTCGATGATAATACTGTCAATAGGACCATTCGTGTCATACGATGCGATAAACATTATACTTACTTCGATCACCTTTGCAACATTCGTACCTCTACTCTTTCTCCCGGAAAGTCCGTACTTCTTATATTCAAAAGGTATTTATAAAATTGCTTTTTATTAAAATTGCTTCTTTTTATATATGTTTTTTCCCTTTATCATTTATAGTGAAAAGTTTTAAAATACCTACCTACTTAAAATAAAACAGCCATCCTCACCATCTTTTTGCACGCCCAGGATGACTGGTAGACAATGCTATTAGCATTAAGTCCTCCTAGCACTACATTGTTTTGTGTGAAAGTTTAAATAAATAAAATACAATAAAGAAGTTGAGGTATAAGCCATGACGTGACTGATTTTACTGACGTGACTGACGTGACTGACGTGACTGACTAGACTGACGTGACTGACGTGACTGACGCGACTGACGCTACTGACGCGACTGACGCTACTGACGAGACTGACGCGAGGCTCCTTTCGAGCACATGGCATATGTTTTAGAACTTTTAAGTTCTACGACATGCCGGTTTCCTCACGATGTTTCTCTTAGCTGTTTAAGAGTGATGGCATTGTGCACTACATTTTTGATCAGATAAATTGACCGGTTTTGAATCTAAGGATCTGCAGGCTACCTTTTTCTTCTTGTCGTGTCACTAGTTTCTTTCAAAACAGTGTGGTGTAAGGATTTTAAGTGCGCCTCAAGAGGCTCCTTTCGAGCACTACCACTACACTACCACTAATAAGTAGTTGTAGTAATCAAGTAAAATTTCAGGAAAGTTGGAACAAGCAGAAAAACTTCTGACCTATCTCCGAGGCTCAGAGCCATCAGCTCGGGAAGAGCTCAATGAATACTCATTGAACAGGAACGTGGCTGTCAACAAGATAGATCTGATGAAAGATCATGTTTTCCTAAAAACCATCGGGAAAGTGATGTTTTTGGCCATCAGGTAAACATATTCATTCTTAAAATTTTCAAAGAAAGAAAAAATACTGCAAATGAATAAAATAATCGTGGATATATTCTACAGCACTACCGTTTACCCAATTTTAAAACCTCGGCCTGCCTCCATGTTGCCATACCCTATGCAGGGTCCATGTGATACTTACTAACACCTAACAACAATGTATGTACCTAAACTAAACCATGTGTAAGCAATACATGTATTGAGTATTGAGTATCGATTACTCACTTTAAGGGGCTGAAACCGGTCAAAGTATTTTTCGCTCGCAAATTTCAGCATTTTGAAAGATTTAAATTCACTGAACTTATACATGAAAAAAACCCAAGTGCGAGTCGTACTCGCGCACGAAGGGTTCTGTACCATCTATAAAAACGGCAAAAAATCATGTCTTGCATGGGAGCCCCCCTTAAATATTTAAATAAATTATTTATTTTTAAAGTGAATATGTAACTAAATATTCTGTGAATATTTCAAGCGTCTACCTGTTGCTTAGCATAAGTACAAAAACTAGTCAAACAAACTTTTTAGTAAAAAACTTGTTCGGATCAAATTTCAGCCTTCACAGCTCAGTTGATTGTAGCTCTGACTTCTGCGCCGTGGGTTCGATCCCCACTGAGAATAAACATTTGTGTGATGAACAATTTTTGTTTTCTGTCTGGGTGTTATATAATACAAGCTGGTGCCCGCGACTTCGTCTGCGCGGGATAATTATCCCGCGCAGACAGGCAGATTTATAAATTGTAGCCTATGAGTTATTCTGATGTATAAGCTATATTATTGTAAAGTTTCATTTAAATCCATTCAGTAGTTTTTACGTGAAAGAGTAACAAACATCCATCGATCCATCCATCCGTCCATCCATACTTACAAACTTTCGCGTTTATAATATTAGTAGGATTTTATGTATCCTATGCTTACAAGTAAGTAAGATCTTCTTTTTTACAGTTCTCAAATGATAGGATACAACGCAGTAATATTCTACCTGCAAACGATATTCGAATCGACCAATACGAGCGTGAGTCCTGAGGTGTCCTCTGTCGTGATTGGCTGCATCCAATTGCTTGCTTGTTTCTTTACTATGCTCGTGACGGATCGGTGTGGTCGGAAACCAGTGCTGGTGGCGACTTTGGCGCTCATGGCGGTTGGCATGGTGAGTAGAGAGTACATTTTTTTCGACATATTTTTAATTTTAACATATTTATTAGCAGTATGTTTGTTGCCTGTTCAAAGTCAAAGTTAAGTATTTTTTTAGTTGAATCACAAAGATCACTATGAAATGTCTTCTTCTTCTTGTCGTGTCACTGGTTTCTTTCGAAACAGTGTGGTGAAAGGATGTTTAAGTGCGCCTCAAGAGGCTCCTTTCGAGCACTTGACACATGTTATAGAACTTTTTAGGTTCTATGACATGCCGGTTTCCTCACGATGTTTTTCTTCACCGTTTGAGAGTTCTGGTTATGTGCACATAAATTTTTGAACAGAAAATAACTCATTGGTACACGACTGATTTCGAACCCACGACCTTAGGATCGGCAGGCGGGGCCGCTACCACTAGGCCACCAGTGCTCTCGAAAGAAGTGCTTTGAAATGTCTGAAAACTAGTTGAATCTATGTGCCAGTTCCACGCGACTTAGCCTACAAGAAAATATCAATGATAAAAGTGCGTGGCCCGATGTTCCGGTCCCGGTTGCTCTGCCCATCGGCAGCTAGCATGTCAATCCGCAATGTCTGTACTTATACAGCGTTTACATTTAGACATTCGCGCTGCTACTCGCGTGGACGGAAATGTGGCCGGCCATATGTCCGCGGCAGCGTCGCCAACAACGTGTGTTTACATTTAGCCCAGACACTAAGGGAGCGCGGTCAACGCGAGCGGACATGGAAGTGGCTTGTTTACATTCTCGCATTGCCCATGTCCCATTTCCACGGACATGAGCTGAGAGTAAACGAGGTATTACTTTGTAAGCTAGCTTCTTCTTTTTCTTCGTTTATGGCTCCTGTCCGTCATTCAATAGACAATATTGCCAGTGTAAAGTGAATTGTATTAAATACTTTAAAGTCAAGTCAGTCCATAGTCAAGTCGACCGACATTTGTTTTGAAGAAAATGGTGGCGGTTTTCTTCAAAACATTCGAAACATTTTCGGACAAATCAGGATATTACAAATACACTTTCATTCCAAATGCTTACACTTTGTGCTAAGACCTCAAGTAATTGTGGTTAAAATACCACCGAAATTACACAACACTAGAAACACTCAAAATAACACTAGAAAAACAAATCATCAGAAAATTGTAAGAAATTTGCAACAACCCTGATAATGTGTACGTGACCTTGGTACATACGCTATTTGCGTTAACTACCTAATTGGTGGCAGCTCTGTTACCTATTTTATCACAACTCACTATTGAAGGTCAAAAAACAGCTGTAAATAGGGCTGCGTCATGTTGTGTTAGTTTCATGAATGAAAAACTTCGAAATTTCAAAAGTCTTATATCAATACTTGTTCGCCATGACCTGTTGAATACCCTTCTTCCGGGGTTGTAGGAATATTATATAACACGTTGTAATATATATTACTAGCGGCCTGTATGTCCACCCAGCTTCGCATGGGTGGACATACATTTTTTCAACGTTTTAGGAAAAACTTACACCGTGGTGGGTTCGAGTCATTTGCACGCCCTTCTAACTCGCGCCTTGCCCGGGCCCGCGCTTAGTGAGAACGTGACCAGTGACCCGCGCGTCGTTTATATTTTTAAAATCTTTTGAATGGAATGTCCGATTTGAAAAATTCAAGAAGTAATGTATAGGTATTGAACGAGTCTTGAATATGAAAAGATTTATTTGGATAAGGATTAATACCAAGGTACAAATAAAGAGCCTTTTCTTGCGGCGGCATTTCAATATTTTTTTTATAATAAAAGAACACTTATTGTGACATAACTATAATAGTTAGACATATGCTGTCGCGACATTTTTTGTAGATAATGACGTGTTCTACAAAGTCGTTGTACATTTTTTTGTTCTAACATCAATAGTTTTCGCAGCGCACGCGATGTAAGGTTTATATTATTAGAGTTTTAGTAGTTTTTGAGCCTATTCGTTACATACATAACAACAAAAATACAAATCTTTCCTCTTTATAATATTAGTGTAGATAATTATTGTATATTTTCCAGGTTGGTTTGGGGACATTCTTCAAACTGCAGGCAGATAAGAGTGAAGTCACAGGATGGCTGAACTACCTGCCCCTAGTCTCTCTTATGCTAGTCATATTTTGTTGTAATGCAGGTTAGAACTTTTTTCTTGTCAATAACAGTGAGGCTGGTATTCAGAGATATCAATGAAATCCAAGCTACGACTGCGCAGAGAGAAGCATCGTCGAAGCCGATCTTTGGATTTTGTATTCAGAGACATTCAGGATGTCAAACTTACATCGGTCTTCGCTTCGAATACACTTGTCATCGAGTTCGATATTTTTTACTCTGTAGATAGATTACTGCGAAATAACACAAGCCTATAATTATTGTTCAAGATGTACGAAGGTTTTATTTAGGTAGATTAAGTAGGTTTTACTACAAATAAACTCAAGGATTTTTTAAATTTATTTTACGTTTGCTATAGATATCCGATACCTGGTTTTAACTGTGTTTTTAATATAAGGGTCTTGTTAGGGTTCATCATAAACCTTAGAAGCTATTTTTGGATCCAGGAGATGCGCTTTGAATGAATTACGAGGAAAACAAAATACAAAAATTGCATAAAACGGAACGTAATTCTGTAAATTTTCATGATTTTGAGAGACTGATTGCCAAAGACGCGTAAAAAATGCGTGGAACGAAATACTTTTCAGCCACACTGTTGGCAGCAATTAGATTTTTTAAATTACTCTTAACTTTTTTTTATTACTCGTTTTTTTATCTTTTTTGTTCGGTACGCTTCTTCTTACCACATTCGGTCAAATATAATTAAGTCAAACGTATCAATAATTGCCATTAGAGCGTTGACAAGATTTCATAAAAGGCTTGATAGGGTGGATCCAACTTGGATAAGTTAGGTTATGTTGAAACATATAAATTATGCAAAGCTAACGTGCAGTGGCCGCCGAAATGCCATAAATGTTTTTTTATTCACACTAATCTCCGCAGTACTATAATTCGGGTGTTTATTATTTTACAAAGTAATTTATAAACTAAACATCTCCTGGAGAAAATGATTTCAGAGGAGGACTTCCCTTCCACCCCCACATCCACCTTTCCTAGCCCCACCCCTCAACGAGGTACCGGACCACCTCAATGCAGGTACCGGATATCTATAGTTTAGCCTCTCTTTTTCTAAAGTTATTTAATTCGCTTATTTTCATAATAATCAAATAAGAATAAATCTTACCTTTCGGATAACTTGAAATTACATTTATTATGGTTTTATTTACGTAGATTAGGTAGGTTACACGACAAAAATTTGAAAAAATGATATATTAAAATTTCTATAAATTATTTAATTCTCTTACTTATATAATAAAAAAATAGGAATAAATCTTATTTCAGACGACTTGAAATTACATTTCTGGACCATATAATATAACACACACACAACACAGAGTCGGCACTTTCTTCATTAGAGGTGCTTCCTTCGGTGTACTACTCCGGCTGTCCAAAATCCGGAGAGAGGAATACGTCCTTTTGTCCTCTCGTGAGAGACTGCTTGACCAGAGAATGCTTGCTCTTCCCAGTAGTAGTTGGGTCCAGGCAGGATACTGATTTTGAAAGCGATATCATCTCCAATGTTCGATCAAACACATTCACACTGACTTTCAGATAGGTAAATAATACCACGGCGTGGAAGCTCTAGTGAGGGATCATCAGAGATTACGTGGAAACTCGACTACATCATCGAAATAAGATCAAATTTTATCAAAATATTCCATTGTTGGAAGATTGAATAATTTCATAGACAGAAGTTTGATTTTGTCAAAAATAGTTCTCCATTACTAGTTTGGCGCTAGTTCTGACTTGAGATCGGCTCAAGTAGTCGATTTCCACTACTTACGCTTGACTTAGCGCAAGCCTAAGTTTAGACTGATTTTTAGCGACTCTGAATACAAAACAAAGGCTAAGCTTCCGATTTTGACAAACTCAAGCGTAAGTTCACGCTTATCCTCGTCTCTGAATACCAGCCTGAAAGTATCTTCTTCTCTCCGTTTAAGACAATCTTGCCAGTGTCAAGTTATATACCTACAAGGTGTTCCAATACTTGTGCTTAAAACTTCAGGGGGCTTAAGTACCCATCAATAAGAATAACTTTTTCTAAGGAACCAACACTGTGAACGCGAAAAAAAAACAGCTGTTTCATACATTTTAGCCAGGTAGGTATTGAACTTTTGTATGAAACAGTTATTTTTTTTCGCGTTCACTTTAGCCCTCTGAAGTTTTAAGTACAAGTATTGAAACACCTTGTATAGATTCAATACTTTATAGTAAAGTCAGCCGTTATTTGTTTTGAAGAAAATGGTGGCGGTTTTCTTCAAAACATTCAAACATTTTCAGTCAAATCAGGATATCACTTAATACACATTTATTCCAAATGTTTATACTTTGTGTTAAGACCTCAAGTAATGTTGGTTAAAATACCACCGAAATTACACAACACAACTCAAAATAACACAAAAATAACAATTAAAATGACAGAAAACAACGGACTTTTTTCTTCTTCCAGTAAAAATATCTATAAATATAAAAATATATATAGTAAGTATAAATCTAAAAAATATCATTTTAATACAAAAAAGTTTTCCTACTAAAAAAATTGCAGAATGTAAATAAGAGTGAGCTCTTTGTGCTTTTGAGATCACCACGCCTTTTTCTGCCGCCAAGCAGCGGTGCTGTGTTACGGTTTGAAGAGTTGGCTTAATAAGTTGATAGACGCAGGGCAGTGCATCGTAGGGCACGTTCCTATCATGCGTCACTTACGAGGCAATGCTTTGTTATACGTGATGGTTACCAGTTAACATCAGTTGGGCCATGTGCTTGTTCCATCAGCTAGCAAAAATAAAACTTTTTTGGTAGGAAAACCTTTAATAATGTAAAAATGGAAACCGGCATGTTGTAGAACCCAAAAAGTTCTAAAATATGTATCAAGTGCTCGAAAGTAGCCTCTTTGAGGCTTAAATTCCTTTTCTAAATAAAATCACTGTTTCGAAATAACTAGTGCCACGACAAGAAGATGTATAAAAAAAAAATTTCAACAGGTATCGGCTCCTTACTCTGGATTCAAGTGGCAGAACTCTTCGATGGACCCACTCGAGGCTTCGGCATGTCTATAGGAGTGTTCACAGCCATAACATTCACATTTCTGACCACGCGGTAAGTACTGTGGCGTAGCTGGACAAGGGCACCGGTGCATAGAGAAAGAATCGCTAGCTAGCTGATTGAAAAAGCAGATGGCCCACCTGATGTTTAGTGGTAACCATCACCTACAACAAAGCATTGCCTCGTAAGTCACGCACGATAGGAACGTGCCCTAATGCAATGCCCTGCGTCCATCAACTTGAGGCATACAAATGTTAAGCCTCATGTGCCTGTAATTACACCGGCAACCACAGTCTTCAAACCGAAACACAGCGTTGCTGCTTGGCGGCAGAAAAAGGCGTGGTGGTAGTACTTCCCCGGACGAGCCCTTCACAAAGAGATCAACTACTCTTAAAACTTTCGAATAACGCGATTTTGATTCCCGTAATCGAAAGATTTTGACATTACGAAAAGAATTTGAGTTCGAAAAGAGTGACGGAAACCTCACCGTGAAAGGTTTTGGGTACGAAAAGATCGAAGCATCTAAGTATAAAAAAATATTAATGTACCTACCATTTACAGCCCTATACCACAAGGTGTTCCAATACTTGTATTTAAAACTTCAGGGGGCTAAAGTACCCATCAATATGAATTACTTTTTCTAAGGAACCAACACTGTGAACGCGAAAAAAAAACAGCTGTTTCATACATCATTACAAGTATTGGGACACCTTGTATATGGCCCGACAAACATACATACACACATACAATGCCAAGTCGCCAAAGTTGATTATAAAATATTCATTCGCTTCGCTCAATTAATCATAAAAATAGTGTATACAAGGTCATCCTAATCATTCATTTATTCATAATCAATACACTACAATAATTAATTTCAGATACTTTGCATCGGTGACCAAAGCTTTAGGACCAGCGCCTACTTACTGGACATTTAGTGCTTGCTGTGTGGTGGCATCGCTTTTTATAGCGGGTTTTATTCCCGAGACAAAAGGGAAAACCTTTTCGGAAATACAAAGGGATATGAGACGGGATGATATTAAAGATAAAAAAGATTTTAAAGATACTATATCTAAGATAAATTCTGAAGAGATACTATAAAAAATTACACTGAAAGAAGTAGGTACATTTAAATATATTAAACTGTAGGTATATGGTTAAGGTTGACAGGTAGAAAACGCTCATAACATTAAGCCCACCTTTTGTGTTTTTTTATACAATTTGATGATGGAACAAGCAGATGGCCCACCTGATGTTAAGTGGTAACCATCACCTATAACAAAGCATTGCCTCGTAAGTCACGCACGATAGGAACGCGCCCTACGATGCACTGCCCTGCGTCCAACAACTTGAGGCAAACAGATGTTAAGCCTCATGTACCTGTAATTACACCGGCTCTTCAAACCGAAACACAGCATTGCTGCTTGGCGGCAGAAAAAAGCGTGGTGGTAGTACTTCCCCGGACGAGCCACACACAAGGAGCTCTACTACTCTTAGACTTGTACACTTGTATTTTTATTTTTGTGCAAATTATATAAATAAATATAAAGAAATAGTTTTTTTACCTGTAGACTACCCCTCAGGGGCCTAATCAGGAATGAATTTGACTATAGTGTCATAAACGTATCGTAAAACAAAATAAACTGTAAGATTTTTGTAATTTTCTTATCTACAACTCGTTGGAACAAGCGTTAATGGTAAGTCACAGTCAAAAGGTTCATTCATTATTGATCGAGTGAGCGAAGCGAACGAAGATCTTAGTTTCAACTTGGGCGATTTGGCATTTTATGTATGTATGTATGTATGTTTGTCTGGCGATAACTTTAGAACCGTTGATCCGATCTGCATGAAATTTGATATGTCGATAGCTTGTACTTGAGAAATTTACTGGTAAGTATATGAGTAAAATCAGATGAAGGGTTTTTGAGATATGGGGTTTTTTAAGGGGGCAAAAATAAAAAAGTTACATAAAAAAATCAAGTTACATGTCATATGAAAGGGCTTTGTTTGGACATTCCAAAACAATTTTTACTTTTTTTTTGGGACGCTCGGTTTTTGAGATAAAATTGAAAAAGTTAAATTAAGATAACCAGCGATCCAAGAGCTCCCATCTCTAAGAGTTTCGTTGACATCAAGGTTTTTCTACTGGTCGGCCAGTTCTTTTGATTTTTCTTATTTTTTTTTCTTGAAATAAATTAAGGAGGTACTCAGTTCTCATAAAATGGTGACGACGACCAGGTCTGATGATGAAGCCAAGGTCTGTTCACCGGAACTCTTCAATAAATAGGCCAATAGAGTTGAAACTTGGTAACCATACCAAGTTAGTAGGCGGTAGTCAGAAAAAAGTCCAAAGATAATGTTTGGACTTGCCTCTGACTACTACCGACTCAAAGTTTTGATGCGTTCGTCGGGTCGCATCACGAGATCTCAGTTCGGGGCGAACTACTAGTAATTATAATTATACATCAGAATAACACATAGGCTACAATTTATAAATATATTGTGTGACTAATCCTACGCAGTCGAAGTCGCGGGCACTAGCTTGTTCATTATAACCACAAGGATCACTTTGAAACTTCTTAAAACAAGGCGAATCTAGGTGCCAGTTCCACGGTAACTAAAAAAGTAACCATCACCTATATATAACAAAGCAGTTGCCTCGTAAGTCACGCACGATAGGAACGTGCCCTACGATGCACTGCCCTGCGTCCATCAACTTGAGGCATACAGATGTTAAGCCTCATGTGCCTGTAAATTACACCGGCAACCACACTCCTCAAACCGAAACACAGCAACGCTGTGGCGGCAGAAAAAGGCGTGGTGGTAGTAGGTACTTCCCCGGACGAGCCCTTCACAAAGAGCTCTACTACTCTTAGGCCCAGTTTCACCATGCTCTGTTAGTTACTAATCAATGATTAACAGGCCGTTAAATCTAACCTTAGCTGTCAAACGCGTACATTTTGGCATATTTGACGGCCCTTTAATACTTTGTTAATCTATCAGAGCATGGTGAAACCGGCCCTTAGGCATAAAAGTGATACGAATTATTCAAATGAAAAATTTCAATGTTATGTTTCATTCATCGCTCCTTCATTTCAGTTGCAACTTTCCTACCAACGGTAACTTTTGTAATAATCTAATGAAAAATGTACAAGCTTTCAATCCGACTGAAAATAAGCCCATGAGTTAAAAATAAAAATTCACGAGATTTGGAAAATGGCAACAGACGAATCGAAATACAGAAATCTTTTACATTTTTTTTAATACATCTAGCTGATTGAACAAGCAGGAGACCCACCTGATTTTAAGTGGTAACCATCACCTATAACGAAGCATTGCCTCGTAAGTCACGCACGATAGGAACCTGGTCTACGATGCACTGCCATGCGTCCATCGACTTGAGGCATACAGATGTTAAGCCTCATGTGCCTGTAATTACACCGGCAACCACACTCCTCAAACCGAAACACAGCGTTGCTGCTTGGCGGCAGAAAAAGGCGTGGTGGTAGTACTTCCCTTTCACAGAGAGCTCTACTACTCTTCTATACTATTTACTAATCTATATCTTTAAAAATTACTTTTCGTTGTAATTTTATATCTCAAGAACGGGCTCACCTACCCAAACCTAATGTTTAGGCTTTGTTTGGACTATTTAGTAGATGGTTTATGTGAAGTTTGCACAAAATCGGTAGAGTGGTTCTTCATTTATCACATTTTTTTGTAACAAATGAATTCAATAAATGGCGGATCATTTTGTGAATGGGGATTTTGCTGTCAAATTTAAGACTGCAATACCTTTATATAACTTTTTGAATTATTCAATTCGGACATTCCATTCAAAAGATATTTAAAAAAATTTAAGTATTAGAAGTCGCGTGGTCGCCGCTCACTCCGCTCGGCTAACTGTGCGATGTAGGCGTCACTGGGGTACAATGTTTGTGTTTTATTGGATCTAAAGAATCCCACAGGTATGTGAAGCCGGGACGGGCCGCTAGTACAGTTTGAATATTGCGCATTCAATAATGGTAAGTGATTCATGTAACTTTGCGTTGGTTACACTAATGGTGACTGTTTCTTGAAAGGCTGTAACCGTTTTTATAGCCCTCACATTTCTGGTGGTGTGGCTCTGCCTTCTACGCCGTAGGCCTTCTGACGACAGAACTAAACAGGTGGGAATATACGACCTTTTTGTCTTACGTTAGTTGGTCCATGGATAATCGTGCGTTTCCGTGATCCAATATCTTGGACTACGGGTAAAAATACTTTTTAGTGTTGGGCTAAGATACATTTACTTACCTGTGGTTCAACGTGTTAGACCACGGGTAAACTTGCTGCCCCGTTAAAAAAAAAAATAAGTTTATTTTGGAACAAAAACAAGAACAATTTAATGTAGAAAACGATAACATTCGCAGAAGTTTAAAATAACTGTGTCGTTGTAAATAACGTTGTACAACCGGTTGGACCATGGATAGTTTCACTACCCGTGGTACAAACAGTTGGACAAAGCGGTCGGACCACGGATCGGTAGCGCGTTTGATTTGATTCCAACCGAGATCAAGCATTAGTGTAATTTATTTATTTCTTTTTACAATGCCCTTACAGTAAAAACTAAATCTACATTGTAAAACCATTTAAGCTACCTATTATCTTACTTGTCTAATAAGAGACATCAAAGCGCTTTCTGTGAATTTCGTCAGAGAAACCACAAAAAGGTCAAAATCTTCCTCTTCGCTCAAACTATTAATTAAACGAAGAGCCCTAGTCATAGGTGCTGCCTTCAGAAGGTCGGTCTTGCCTACAGGGACTAGCAACAGCTTGTGTCGCCGCACGTACGTACTTGTCTGGAACATACAGCCCCACACGCATCAGTACTCGCGGGTTATACACCATTCCTCTCAACAGTTTGCATATATGCCTCATTTCATGCCTCTTTCTGCCGCCAAGCAGCGTTGCTGTATTCCGGGTTGGAGGGTATGATGCCACAGTGTAATGACAGGCCCACGAGGCTTTAGGAACCTTAAGTTACTGGACGCTATGTAGTAAGGCTAGTTTCTATCGTACGTGACTGGCGAGGCATGCTTTGTTATAGGATAGTTTCCACTTAACATCAGGTGGGCCATCTGCTTGTTCCATCAGGAAGTAGTAGTATTTTCTCTGTTTGGATAATACATCAAAAGTATACAAAAAAATAAAAAATAGGTTATAAATCAGCTAACTGGTTCCCATAGTACAAGCTATGCTTAGTTTGAGGCTAAAGAGTGTTTTATGGAATTTTTAACAATACCCACTTATTCACTAGTGTTTCGCCCCGAACTGAGATCTCGTGATGCGAGCCGACGAACGCACAAAAACTTTGAGTAGGTGGTAGTCAGGGGCAAGTCCAAACATTATGTTTGGACTTGCCCTTGGAATTGTTTTGGAATGTCCAAACAAAACCCTTTCAAATGACATGTAACTTGATTTTTTATGTAACTTTTTTTATTTTTGCCCCCTTAAAAAACCCTATATCTTAATAACCCTTCATCCGATTTTACTCATATACTTACCAGTAAATTTCTCAAGTACAAGCTGTCGACTTATCAAATTTCATGCAGATCGGATCAACGGTTCGAAAGTTATGGCGAGAAAAACATACATAAAATGCCAAATCGCCCAAGTTGAAACTAAGATCTTCGTTCGCTTCGCTCACTCGTATCAATTATAAGATGAAGCGTAGTAAGCCTCCTCCCGCCGAATTTGTGAAATTATAATTTATCTAGATGACCCGGTGCACGTATCACCTAATTATTCTAACGACATTAAAACTCTCCCTTCGCTTTAGGTATTTTAAATTAATTAATTGATTCAGGCGTGACTTTGCGGAATTCCATTGTTAAACATAAATATAATGAAATAAATATATAGTACTAATCCGCTAATCTAATCTTATGTAAGTAAATCAAATGTAGACTTGAGTGTGCACCCTTCACTGCATCTGCAAACTCTGCATACTCTGCAAATTCTGTAACGTGAAAAAAGGTGTATTAGACACAACAAAAATACCACAAAAAATATAAAATACTTAACAAGACTTCGACATGTGTTTCGCCTCTCTACGAAGCATCTTCAGGAAGAATTGACTTGCTGTGCACTGAATGACGTCACCTTGACGTGTTGTCTCGTCGAGCGCCGAGCAGAAAGTGAGTAATGGCTCGTCCGGACCCCTATTTATACCTGAGTGTCAACAACCGATCGCCTGTTGGTGACTCACGAGGTGATTAGGTAATGACGGTTGGTCGGTATTCACAGCGCCGTTTGCAAAAATTCTTAATAACGGCGACCTTGGGAATGTGTTTAATTCATTCAACAGTGTGAAACCATGTGTATTGTGTTTTACAATTAAATTGTTGTTTTTACTATCATCCTCGCAATTTTTCCATATTTTCTGACCGTTTAAACCTTCCCTGGACTACGACAAACATTTCAAAACCAAAATCGGCTAAATCGGCGGAGTTTTAGCAAGACAAACGAACAGCAATAGGTTTTTTTATATATAGAGAAGAGATATAACACCCAGACAGACAACAAACATTTATATGTTCATCACACAACTGAAACCACCAGGATCATCACTGGGGATCGAACCCACGGCCTACAGCGCACAAACAGCTTACTGCTAGGCCGTGGCTCTGCAGCTACTACCAACTGAGCTGTGAGGGCACTAATCATGGTCACCGTTATATAACTGTCGGCACTTTCTGAAACCTAGACCTTAGGCAATCGTTAGAAATCATTCGTACGTGCTCCAACTCACTCCCAGGAATTGGCAGTACCAATCAAACTAACTTTCTCGTCTCCTCTGTGGTTCTGTTGTTGTATAGATGTACATAGAACCAGTTACCGTATGTGCATATTCAACATATTGTAGAGGTAGAGCACTGGTGGTAGTGCGGCCTCGCCTTCCGCGGTCGTAGGTTCAAATCTGAACACCAATAAGTTATTTTGCTAAAAACATTATGCCAGTCTCTTCTCTTGTCGTGTTACTAGCTTCTTTCGAAACAGTGTGGTGAAAGGATTTTAAGTGCACCTCAAGGGGCTCCTTTCGAGCACTTGACACATGTTATAGAACTTTTTAGGTTCTACGACATGCCGGTTTCCTCACGATGTTTTCCTTCACCGTTTGAGAGTACTGGCATTGTGCACATACATTTTTGAACCCACGACCTTAGGATCGGAAGGCGGGGCCGCTACCACTAGATCACAAATGTGTCTCTTATACCATTTTGTACTCTCTCTCTCTTGTCGTGTCACTAGTTTCTTTCGAAACAGTGTGGTGAAAGGATTTTAAATGCACCTCAAGAGGCTCCTTTCAAGCACTCTGTACTAGAAGCACAGAAATAAGATATACCTACACTCCGCGTGTTTGCCTTGCTAGCAAGCGAAGTCGGGGTGTTAAACTAGTTTAACACAAAGGTGATCAATCTTATAGCGAGTTGTGGTAGGCTTTGTATTCACGGGTCATTTATTCGACGAAATACTTTGAAATGATGTAATTAAGGCTTTTGGGGAAAACAAGAGGTGGAACAATATTGATTTTATTTTTACGTTTATTTAAAAAGAAAATTACAACGAATACAACTATGTACGAAATACAAATGAAACAATATAGCTATCTGCAAACCGTACCATTTTTTTTATATGATCAATTTGTATGTACTGTTTATTTTCAACATACTTGAAAACTATTTTATAACTGTGCTATGTTATGTCTGTGTTTCTTGCATTTTGCGAAAGGGATTTATGATTTAACTTTTTTATTTCCATTTATATGTATATTCCTTTGCTGTATTATCTCAATTTTTATTTCTATGCAATTGTATTAGTTTTTTTTTTAGATTTAATTAGTGTAATTGGTAATAAATGTACCGTTCTAATTAAATTAAAATAAATAATAAATAAAATAAATAAATAACAGAACACTACACACTTATAAATTTCTCACAAGGTTTACTGGCTGAAGGTCTCGGCAGAATAACAGCGCCTAATTATTAAAATAGTGGTGAGGCATACGCTGAGTCGAGTTTGCTGCTGCAGCACACAAACACCTATATACCTAAGTACTGTAATATCTATATGTATAACTATTTCCTTTCTTTTATTGTTTCGTATGTGTATGTGTCTTTTTTAGCAAATAAATGTATGTCTATGTCAAACCGTTTCGAACGATCTAGAGATAGCTCAATCGATTTTAGATACATTTTACGTGCTGTCTTACCGCAAAACTGATATTAGATATTATTCTGACGTGCTATTCACACTCGCGCAAGCGACCGCGGAATCCGTGGTTTTCAATTTAGAATTCAGTAAAGGCGTGAATACACATGACTGTAGCTGGCACACTTGCTTAAAAGCTACTTGCACATGTTTGCCTACTTTCATGTGTATACGCTAACTGGCATGCCTGTTACGCAAGTACTTAGCACAACATTGCAGCTACTGGCATGCAACGTGAGGGAGGGGACGCGTTGGGCTACGAAACCGGCAAATACAGGCATACAAGGACGCAAATTACATGCAAGTTTAACTTGCAAATCTATCCACATTGCGCCAGTAACTTCTACATGCCGTTAACAGCCCGCTACTGTTCCATTTCACAGGCATGTGTATCCTCGACTTACTTAATACATTTTCACAAAAATATGTTTTAATGACCATGTTAAAAAAGATCTCCAGCATCTACAAACATTCTAGATCAGTAGATGTTTTCAAGTAAGCATCGCCTGTATCTCTTCCAAGCTCTTTCCTTTAGTCTCGGGCACAAACACGATGGTAAAGACAAAAGCGGCCGCGCAAGCAGCGGCGTAGAACCAGAAAGCGAAGAAAGCCCCAAGTTGGAGCATGTAGCCGAAGGCAGTGGAAATGCCAAAGCCGACCAGCCAGGCGATGGTGACGGTGACAGTGGATCCAGTGCTGCGGACGTTGGGGGTGAACATCTCGCCGATGAATGTGCCAGGGATTATGCCAAAACCTGTGAAGTGAAATAAATAAATTGGTGGACATACCTTCTTTTAGAAGTCACGCACGATATGCCCTTTTACAAGCCCTACGATGCACTGCTCTGCGTCTATCAACTTGTTGCATAAATGATGAAACACAGCAATGCTGTTTGACAGCAGAAATAGGCACGGTGGTAGTACTTCCGCAGATGAGCTCTACACTCTTGGTACTCTAGAATTAACTAGAGGAAACTCTAGCAGAGTTTGTACTGGGAACCAGATAGGGTATTTGGATCAACTGAGCTATCTCTATCGTTTCCAACGGACGGCAGATACTGTTTCTCGTATATTACTAATACTACTAGTAGGTATTAGTAAATTACTGTAACTAGTTACTGATTTGCAAGCTAACTTACCAAGATCGTAGGATAAGAAGAAGACGATAAGTGTCACCAGTGGCAGCCATTTCACACTTGTTGCTAATGGCGAATCAATGCTGTCTAGGTAGAAGTATGTTCCTAGAATACCCTGAAAGGAAGCATGGCTTGGATAAGTAAAAAAAATATTTCCACTGCCTGTGTTTTTACATGCATAATAATAATTGTTAATGAAACGGAACTAACAGAAGATGGAGATAACGATGATGTTAAATAAAATTTATCAAAGTGAAATGACTAACACAAAACAGGAAAACCATGTAACTAGATTACAAATTCTTATATTCTTTAATATAATTTGCTTTGTTTCTGTAGACATAGACGCTGATTGTACCGACCCCACATGAAGTAACATAAGGGCAGAAGCGATATTCTTCAATAAAATTAACGATAAAGACAAGTTAAGTTATGTAAACGTCGTTTAAGATGAAGACACACTTACCAAACTCAAACAGCACGCTGCCGTAGAACACAACAGCAATGACTTCCTTCCAGTTCGATCAACAAAGAACGGAGTAATACAGCTAGCAGCTAATTGCGTTATCCCAATCATTATAGTGGCAACATTAGGATCAACTGACGAATCTGCCAGATCAAATATAGTTGTCGCAAAAAATATAACAGCGATAACACCACTAGCTTGCTGCAAAATATTCAGGGTAAGAGTAATGAAAAACGCCTTTCTATTACTTTTGACACTGTATATTTCGGACCATTGGTTCTTATTACTCTTTGTTACGTCTTCTTTAGATGATGTAATGGTGTCTATATCTGTTTCTCTTCCTAGGAAAGTTAGTGTTTCTTTAGCTTTTTCGATGTCTCCTGAAACATAATTAATTAAGTCAAAGTCTAAATGTATTTATTCCATTGAATCACAATTATCACTCTGAAACGTCGTAAAGCTAGGTGAATCTAGGAGCCAGACCCACACACACAAGCCTAGAAGAACAGGCGGCAACCGTACGTTGATTCCTACCGTTTTTTGTATGATCCTTGGTACAAAATAAATAAGTATGACATGAATTGATGGTGGGTGGCTTTAAAGAGAGAGGCAGGCCAAAGAAAATATAGATGGACTGTCTGAAAGATGAGATGAGTAAGAAAGAACTGAGCACCGAAATTACGAATGATAGAAGAGAGTGGAAGTCGAATACTTGCTGTGCCGACCCCACTTAGCGTGGGATAAGGGCAGAAAGATGATGCCAGCGAATGTAGTTAATAAAACATATGTATGAAAACTTTATTTTCTCTCTTAATGGTAGACCCACAGAGTATCATAGCTAAACAATGTAGAAACCACGGTGTTTTGACGTAAAATTGTTGCTATCGGGATAATTTTTTGCAACATAACACAAAAATCATTATCTCCACTTTCAATGTGTTTTTAATCAGTCACGTCATCTAAACTACCAATAACTGATTATTTCTTGAAGTAATCTTTACAGTAGATTATACAATACACTGTTATTCATTGATCTTTCCGATTTCACAGAGATTATTTTGACTACGTAACATAATTAATTCAAAATCCTGATAAAAAAATTACTTTGTTAAGATTATTACTTTTTTTTAAGCACTGGTGGTCTAGTGGTAGCGGCTCCGCCTTCCGATCAAGGTCATGGGTTCAAAAGCGGTCGTGCACCAATGAGTTTTTCTGTTCAAAAATATATGTGCACAATGCCAGTACCCTCAAACGCTCAAACGAAAGGAAAACATCGTGAGGAAACTGACATGTCGTAGATCCTAAAAAGTTTATATAACATGTGTCAAGTGCTCGAAAGGACACCCCTGCACGATACGCAAAAGAATATTCATTTTTATACTCAACATATACACGTTCTCACAGGGTCTTTGGCAGTATGGGTCTTGTCAGAATAACAGCGTCTACTGAACAGTGAGCACTATCTCAGCTTAAGACACATTTGCTGATGTAGCAAACCTCATATTGCAACATGTAGGTTGTTCACATTGTTTTTTTAATTATATCTTTCTCTTTTCTCTTTGTATTGTGTTATTAAGCATTATTCTTCCTATCTATTTCATTATCATGTTTTGTATGCTGTGTGATAAGCAGCAAATAAATGACTATCTATGTTCCCATTTTTCAGGTCTATGTCTAAATCCAAACTGAATCTTAAGGCTACTTATTTAAAAATATACTACAAACGTACCCTTCATGAATGAAAACAATGGAGTTTCAGGAATAAACAATAACCCGCAGATATATATCAAGGTTAAAACAACCCCAATGTAACCAGTCGCCGAGTATGGGACGTAGGGTCCTACGGAGTACACGATCAAAGTACCTAAAGTACTGAAGATTGCTGTAACTGTAAGGAGAATACCCCTGATGTGTGTAGACCTGAAACAGAAGACAGTAATTTCAGTATTCAAGATTATGGTAAAAAGGTACATCAATATATCAAGAAGCGAAGCTGACCATAATGATATACTATACAACGTGCACCGTGATACCTCTATATTAGCCTAAAGGGGGTTTCAGACCAAGGACTTGAATACAAAACTACAAGAACTTTGTCGTGTGCAAAGGTTTGAAGCTAGTTCAGTTATCTAGAGGCAACAGATGTAACTAAACAAAATAGGGCTGCTTCACGTCCTGTTTAGACTTTCGGTACATTTTGAAGGACAGTTAAAGAGGCATTACAAGAACGAAAAACTTCCAAATTCCTAAATTCGTAGAACAAACATTGTTCGTCATAACGCCCATGATACCCTCGATTTGGTCTTATTGTAATATTATGTTACACATATCATAGGGATCTCTAAAAATTAACTTAAATTTACGGCAAGTGGTCCTGATGAAATAGGTCATTGCAAAACCTACCGTAAGATAGCTGGCTCATCAACTACCTATGCCCAGTTTCACCATGCTCTTTTAATTACTAATCAAGGATTAACAAGCCCTCTAAAGAAAAAAACAAACTCAAACACAGAAAATACAAATATAAGCACAAACAATCAGATATACAACAACATAGCTACCTATAACGCCACATCACTATCATCATTATGATGTTGAACGCCGAAAGAACTAAACGAAGCACTCAAGGAAATAAATTACAAACGTAATCGGCAGTAAAATAGAAGAGTATGACAACTTAATACTCTATCACATAAGGCATACTTAATACTCTATCATCTATCTTTGGAGGAGGCCTTCACCTGCGAAAGGGTTCTTGCGACTGAGGATTAAAGAGAAAAAAATAAAATAAAATAAAAATACTATATTATTATGTTATAAGTAGTACCTATTTGTTACTAACACTTACAATTAAGAAATTAGATTAGTTTATTAACAGAAAATAATTACTTTTGAAACTTTATATCTATGCAAGAAATAAAAGGCTTTTTATTTTATTATTTAACAAGCCGTTAAATCTAACCTTAGCTGTCAAACGCGTACATTTTGACATATTTAACGGCCCTTTAATCCTTTGTTAATCTAACAGAGCATGGTGAAACCGGCCCTTAACCAAGAATAAGAGACGCAAAAAGCAAGAGGAATTGAAATTTCCATTAAAAAAATCACAATTAACTTACGCAATTTCTCCAATATACACAAGATTGACCACAAAAATGATTCCTGTCCCAAGACCAATGAGTATTCTCCCCGTGAAGATCATCTCCAGGTTACTGGCTAATGCGAGTATCAGGAACGCTAGGAGAGAGACGGCAGCTCCAAGAAACAGGCATGGCTTTCTACCAGTGACATTTGATAGGAAACCACTGACGTACGGACCTGGAAATCATATGGTTGTAATAATATGCGAACCCGAATTTACTTGCCCTGCGGCTGCGATCCCATTTTCGGGAAAAACTGGCATATGTATTTTAGAATCACCTTCATCATTAGCAGCCTGAAGAAGACCAATGGCTGGACAGAGGCCTCACACCTATATGTTTCCATAAAAAACAGTATTTAGCCTTCTCCACCGACCGACTTCTTGATACCTCCATAATTTCATCTTTCAGATCTTCATAAGATTCATTTTCCGATTCATAGTCACTGTTTTAAAATCTTAGCCTAGAATTGCAATTTTTTATTTTTATTTGGCTCATGTCTTGACTTAAAACCTTTCCATCTCCAGAGAACGTAACACCGACTTTGCGGTCACCATTTCTTTTGACATGCGTGACTACAACAAACCCCTCCAAAATTGGGGGAGCCCTATTTCTAGCAGTGGATTTATTTAGGTGGGAGTTATTCTAATAATAATTATTTGTATTAATTTACAAAATGGCTTATTACCAATAATAGTTCCAACAAACAGTAAGGACCCCATCCATGAAGCTTGCTGATCGCTGATCACATCTGGTAGTGGGGTTTGATCAGGATCCTGAAGTTTAGGTATCACAGGGGCCGTCCATCCCAATCCATAGCCTACCAGGATCTGGCCAAAGTATGCTGGAAATGATAAACAAGCGTCGTGGTGTCATCACATTTGGGTATCTCTTATCAAACTTAGGAAGACACACAATGAGTTGAAGATGTTAATAATTAATGTGAACATCACAAGATCAGTAGTTGAATCGAAGGCATAGAAATATATTTTTATGTAGGTATGCAAGCTACTGTATCAGAAATATAGTGTAAATATAACTCGCTTATAGATCATGATAAAGTCGTTATAAATTCTTAGTATCATACTGCAGAGCAAAAGCCTCAATATTTCTTTCTAGCCATCCTTAAAGCTTCAATTCCCTATTTTTACCATGCTTATGACTGACTAAATATTATCATCCACCACTTCATCTGCGATGGCACAGGATCACGTTTGACCTCTTCAAAATTACCTACTCCTTTATCTTTTGTCAATAAACATTTTTTTTTTTTTTGATTTGATCAAAAATCCCTTCGGCCGTCTACGAAACCGGAGCTTCGTAACCAGTGACGAGCTAAACATAATTCGTCCTCGTACGATACCAGTTAGGAGAAAACACGTATTATTCTTTACAGGTTTCTGTGGTGAGTTACGGAAACTTTTTTATTCTTCGGATGTAACTGGACAGTTAGGTAAATAGCTACACTCACCACATAGTGCAACAAAAAGTTGCCGTTTCAGATATCCCATGCTTTACTCTTTCAGCTCACAATCCCCAACACAATGAAACTAGCACAAATTATTCACCAAATAAATACGAAATTTCACGAACTCAGCGTTAAAAAGTAAAGGATTCCTGATAAGGATATAGGGAATGTGCGCATTTTAATGATATTATAATGTCTCTCATAAGTGTTACAATGGAACTAATTTGGTGGTATAATTTTGTTGGCAAATAAATCAATCTTATCACAGCATGGTGATAGGGGTAAAGTTGGTCAGCAATCAGAATAATATTATTATTATCAGATTGCGAGTGAATTCATAATTTACCTCTTAAATCGTTACTAGTTCGTTGCTAGTAGTGGATCTCTTTGTGAAGGGCTCGTCCGAGGATGCCACCATGTCTATTTCTGCCGTTGCGTTTCTGTGATTTGGTTTGAAGAGTGTGGTTGTCGGTGAAATTACAGGCACATGGAGGCTTAACATCTGTATGCCGGTTGATGGAGACACAACTAAAGTAATAAATTTTTCAACCTACCACATAAGTTGTAAAACCACTTTAGGCAACTCCACTCTAACGAAGTTTTCGTTACGTTGATAAGATAATTTTTATTATTTGTATATTGTAGGGTGTACATAACTATATCCGCTAAAATGATTGTTTTGCATACCAACTGCATTTTTTTTAAGGCCATGACAACTGCTAAGTATTCACGGGAGTTTTTAAGACTTAATTTATTAGATATATTGGTGGTTATTAAATTTGATAGAGCAAGCGAAGGCTTCTCAAGGTAATTAAGGAAAAATCAGTATCTACGAGTAAATGATGATAAATACAAATATATGAAGTAAAGTCACTTAGATGATTATTTCTGAGACACTAACAAACCACATATATTTCAAGAAAAATAACAGTACCTTTATGCACCCATCCATTAGAGAGAGAGAGAGACATGTTTGCATGAGACAATTAAACCAAAAAGTGCTGATACAATAAAATACTAGTAGGTACTTAAATAAAATATTACAAGTAGGGTAGGTACAGAGAACAAATGCAAGTACGCTAGCTCCCACCCTAGGAGAACCTGTGTTGTGGGTAGCTAGAGAGGTTGAAAAACTTCAAGATTAGAGTTAGAATAAAAATAGTTTTATTGTACGAATGTGTACACAGTACATGAAGGCATCTTAAAACTAAAATATGCAAAAATATAATAAGTGTTCCAAAACTACAAGACATTACCTGCTAGATCTCAGTTCGTGGCGAATCACTAGTATAATATCTTACAGATTGGAAATTAATACCATGTCCATGTTAACTCAATAACAATCTCATAAAAAATTACGTAGAAATCGAGCAGAAACTCAATCTACTTGCTTAAAATGTATTGAATCTCAGCCAAACTCTTCCCTTTAGTCTCTGGAACGACTAAAGCAGTAAAAATAAAAGCAAATGCACTAGACAGAGAGAAAATATAGAACGTCACATGTCTTCCTAGAAGTGACGACATATGTCCAAACGAGACGTTGGTTAGGAAGGCAAAGATCCAACTGATGGTCATGGCGGAGGCGGATCCAGGTCCTCGTGCTGAGGAGTCGAACATTTCGCTCATCCATGTGCCAGGAATGATGCCAAAGCCTGGAAAATACTTTACATCAGGAGTTATTTAGGTGTCTACCTAAAGTATTCCACAAGGGTTATGATTAGGTCCATTGTTAATTATTTTGTATTAAACTGATATCATAGCTTACCTATTGTATAGCTAAGCAGGAAAGCCATTATTGATACAAGTGGCAACCAATGCACTTGACTCGCTAAACGTGGGTGCAATGACTCCAAGCAGAAATATGTACCGAGTACAACCTGAAAACGCCACCATAATATCTTTGAATGAACACAAAATAACATGCAGTAACGGCACTGGTTTATTTAGTCATATTATGTTATTCAAAAAGGAGATAAGCGAAAATTATGTCGAGGTATATTTTTAGTAAAAGTAAAGTTCAAACGTAAACTCACCTGACTGAAGAAGCAAGCAGCTGTCGTGCTCAGCATCAAAATCTTCCGTCCCGATCTCTCCACGAACATCGGAGTGATACAGCTAGCCATAACAATCGTCAGTCCTATAATAATAGTCGCAACGACTGGACTGATAGAAGTCGCTACTGATTGAAAAATCGATGTTCCGAATAACAATATGACAGTGTAGCCACCGGTCTGTTGTGAGACGAGTAAAAGCGTCGCAATAATCATGGCCTTGCGATTGCTTTTAACTGAGATGATGGACAGCCATTCTTGCTTGCGAGAAGTAGTTTCTTTTGATGATAGGACTTCTAGGACGTCGCCACCTCGGCCGAGTCGGACTAAGGCCGTTTTTGCTTCGAAATCTTTTCCTGAAATGTAAAGGTGAGGATGGTTAATTTACGTAGCTGGAAACCCCTAGTCTGGTATAATGCGAGCATAGGCTCAAAACATTGAGGGCAAGACTAGGTACTAGGTAATGATTTAAGCAAAGCAACATTCAGTGTCGTCAATTGGGTGATTGCTAGTAGCATTTTCATGACGAGTTTCAGTGCTTAGTATATACCCATGACGGCCGCATTGTTTTACGGACTGCTAACCAAGATTGTAACTCAACGTGTTTTTCGAATTCCATTAGAATTTGGTCTCTCTATTTGGGTCCAGCTAGGGGCCTAATCACGAATAAGTCTTGACATTTGTGGCGTTAACATATAGCGATATTCGACCTTATTCTGTTGTAGTTAGGAATACAATACAATACTTTTAAGTTTCGGCCAAACCAAAGCGACTGCGAAGCGGGAGCATCTGCCGCGCGTCTGCCGTGCGGCGGACGCTACCCATACTTTCTATATGGCGCTTTGCACACCTACGCTACCGCAACGCGGGCAAAACGCCATAGAAAAGTATTGGTAGCGTCCACCGCGCGGCAGACGCTCCAGCTTCCCGCGTTACTGACGCGTAGGTTTGGCTGACCCTACGCGATCGACGTAAAATTCGTTCGTGATTAGACGTGTTTCTCGTGACGAGAAATGAAATGCATACTCGTACCTTTCATAACATAAAACACCGGTGACTCCGGCACATACAGAGCGCCTGCAGAAAACACCATCGCCATGAAGAATCCAAAGTAGCTCATTGCTGCGAACGACACGAAGGGACCCACGCAAAATCCCAGCATGTTGCCAGACGCGTTGGCTATCCCTGTTCCAGTGAGGAAGATTCCTCTGACGTTTGTTGAACTGTGTCAAACGAATTCCTTCTTTTATAATTTGATATGGTCTATCGGCCACTAAGTGCTTTATTTTGTCGATACTAAAGGACTGTAAATGAACCAACAACTTTGAACTCTTAAACTGCTTTAAAGATGAATGAAGCGTCAGTGTTCTTAGCTGAACCTTAGTGGACGCCGAAAAAGGGTCAGCTCAGCAGAACTACTACAGATAATGAGGTCTAAGGTATTATTATTTGCGGTCGTCCGATTGATCTGTGAAGATGGCCCTGAACGTGGTCTAGTAGATGAGAAGAAAGACCCATCCAAATCACCACCGGGGATGCTTGAACATTGCTGTCACCAACCCAAGGTCCTTCTCCGCTATTTTAAGGAGTTGGGCTGGCTGGGGTGAGATTAGCAGGGGACAATGCACCATTCACCCCATTTCGGGAAATCCGTGCAGACCTCATTCCCCCACCACGAATTAGAATTAGAATTAGATGGTCTAGTAACTGATGATACAAGAAAATAACTAAGTAGTTAAGAATTGTGACTTCTACGGTTTGATTTTTTTAAAGAGAACTTTAGCTGGGAAATCTTAGTCACAAACCGGAGAAGCCCGACACGAAGACAACTCACGATATGAAAAAAACTGAAACTGTAAGCTAGAAACGGTAGATATCTCTTCAGATCTCGTAGGGTGGATCAGGAGGTAGTCATAGATACGTCCAAACATTATATTTACTCACGATATCTCGGCTATATAAGCCAGGTTCACTATAAACACCATTCCTCCCCCCACTCCAACCAGTAGTCTGCCCGCAATCATCATCCACACCTCTGTCGAAGCCGCCACCAGGACGTGTGACCCCATTAGGATGATCCCTCCCATGAGAAGGCAGGGTTTTCTGCCAAACATATTGGTAAGGAATCCTGCAGTCTGGGCTCCTGAAACGATGGAAATAAAACTGGAACAGCTTCATGACTTTGATCCATGGGCACGGTAGATACCCCTCAGATCTATTCATACCAAGTGCGTACACCAAATTCTTTGAGGACAAATTGGATATTCAGAGTTGACGATGATCGTCCAAAGATGACATTTGGGATATAAAAAAATGACTCTGTCATAATGAGTTGTAGAGAAAAAAAACAGCTGTTTCATACATTTTAGCCAGGTAAGTATTGAACTTTTGTTTGAAACAGCTGTTTTTTTTCGCGTTCACAGTTTTGGTTCCTTAGAAAAAGTAATTAATATTTATGGGTACTTTAGCCCCCTGAAGTTTTTAAGCACAAGTATTGAAACCTTGTATAGTTTACCTATGATAACTCCAATAAAGGCCACAGAGCTCATAAGCGAGGCCTCTGCATCAGTGATGGGAGTACTCAGTGGACTCTCCTCAGGTATCTTCAGTTTAGCAACCGCCGGCGCCGGCCAACCAGACATGTATCCCACTGACAGCTCACCAAAGTACACTGACAGTATAAATAAATAATAAATAAATATTGGTGGACTTTCCACACAGCACTATCTATTTTTTTTATACAACTAGCTGTTGGAACAAGCTGATAGCCCACCTGATGTTAAGAGGTAACCATCACCTATAACAAAGCATTGCCTCGTAAGTCACGCACGATAGGAACGTGCCCTACGATACACTGCCCTGCGTCCATCAACTTGAGGGATACAGATGTTAAGCCTTATGTGCCTGTAATAACACCGGCAACCGCACTATTCAAACCGAAACACACCAACGCTGCTTGGCGGCAGAAAAAGACGTGGTGGTAGTACTTCCCCGGACGAGCCCTTCACAAAGAGATCTACTACTCTTCTAGCCCCGAACTAAGCTAAAGCTTGTAATATGGGAACTATTTAGATAGCTGATATAATACAATTTACTCCTTTTTTTGTAAATACATACTTAGAATATTAAACAAGTCCCAGACAGAGAACAAACATCTATATGTATTCGTCACACAAATATTTGTTCTCGGTGGGGATCGAACCCACGGCTTACGGTGCAGAAAGCAGAGCTACCACCAAAATTTACATAACCAACGATCCAAGAGCTCCCATCTCTAAGAGTTTCGTTGACATCAAGTTAGTCTAAGAGTTTGCTTTTAAGGGGTTCTGTACCCAAAGGGTAAAACGGGACCCTATTACTAAGACTCCGCTTTCCGTCTGTCCGTCCGTCACCAGGCTGTATCTCATGAACCGTGATAGTTAGACAGTTTAAATTTTCACAGATGATATACTTCTGACAGAAATACTTCTGTTGCCGCTATAACAACAAATGCAATACTATATAAATTTAAGGGGGCTTCCATACAACAAACGTGTTTTTTTGCCGTTTTTATAGATAATGGTACGGAAACCTTCGTGCGCGAGTCTGACTCGCGCTTGGCCGGTTTTTATTCTTATTTTTTTCTTGTAATGGATTAAGCAGATACTCAGTTCTCATAAAATGATGAAAACGACCTGGTCTGATGACGGAGTCAAGGTCTGTTCAACGGAACTCTTCAATTAATAGGCTAATTCAGTTGAAACTTGGTTACCATATTTAGTTAGTAGGCGGTAGACAGAAGCAAGTCCAAATATACCTTAAATTTGGACTTGCCTCTGACGACCACCTTCTTTAATATTCGGAGCGTTCGGATCTTATCATGAAATCTCAGTTCGGGACGGACTACTAGTTATAATTCAATTTCGATACACAATAGCCTACAATATTTTCAGAGGCACAGAATGTTTGTCGCACAGGTGGGCGATTAGATAACACCCACTCATCGAACCGAAAAAACACTCAAGAAGAAAAATATTGCTATTGTTCTATACAAGGTGTTCCAATACTTGTACTTAAAACTTCAGGGGGCTAAAGTACCTATCAATATGAATAACTTTTTCTAAGGAACCTACATAGTGAACGTGAAAAAAACAGCTGTTTCATACAAAAGTTCAATACCTACCGGGCTAAAATGTATGAAACAGCTGTTTTTTTTCGCGTTCACAGTGTTGGTTCCTTAGAAAAAGTTATTCATATTGATGAGTACTTTAGCCCCCTGAAGTTATAAGTACAAGTATTGGAACACCTTGTATAGAAAACTAACTAGACCAATATTATTTTTGATTATGTAGGAAACTAGCTGACGCCTGCGGCTTCGCTCGCTTGGTATCGGTGATTGTTATCATAAATATATAAAGCGTTATTCCGTTATAACCCAATAAAGATAAAATACGTGTTTTCTACTTTGTTTTTGTTAATTTTTTGGTATAAAAAGTAGCCTATATGCTAATCCTAAATCTTATTAAGGTTTGTGAGTCCATAATCCTATCAAAATTAAACTATGGGGATATCGTTTATGGTCCGCGTTTATTGTCAAAAATAGCTCGTCTTGTGCAAAGAATTCAGAACGCATGCTGCCGGTTCTGTTACGATATTCCTCCGCGAACTCACATCACGCCATACTTAAACAACACGTCTACTCTGAATATGGAATCACGTAGGCGTTTACATATGGCAGTAGGTACTGGTCCACTGCGTTATGATGTCCGGTAAGCGAGAGTATCTATACGCAAAACTTGATCACTCCGATAGCAAGTATAGCCAAAGGTCTACAAGGAATCTGCTGCACTATAGTAAAAACAAAACCGTCGCATAAATACAATACAATACAATCATTTATTAATAAAACCATTTTACACGTCAGAAAAGAAATTACAAACATAGGTAAATACAAATTGTACCTTGAGTATAGTGTCATAACTATCTAATATAAATAAATCAATTAATTTTGGGAGAGGAAGACGTTCTACAGCTCAGGTAGTTCGAGGAACTCGTCCAAGCTGTAGAACGTCTTCTCCAATAACCACTTTTTCAGTTTCAATTTAAAAATCGCTGTGGAAGCTGCATCTCTGATACCTTCTGGCATTCTATTATAAACGGCCGGACCTATGATGTAAGCGGACCTGCTAGATTTATTTAATTTGTGCGGTGGTGTGACCAGGCGGTAATGGTATTTGTTGCTGCGTAGCGCACGGTCAGCGTTAGCACCACGGCGCCGAAACAAGTTCAAGTTACTATGAGTGAAGAGTGCTACTTGGTAGATTAGCTCACATGGCAACGGCAGGATCCGGAGCTCTTTAAATATATCTCTGCATGAGACGTCATCTGAAACACCCAGCATTGCCCGGACGGCTCGCTTCTGCATTACGAAGGCGCGTTGGGTGTCGGCAGCCCGCGCCCACAGCTCCGCACCGTAGGTGAGAGCGCTGTGGACGGTTGCAAAATAGCACGTGCGTACCACGTCGCGTGTTGCCGTGCCCGCTAACCTACGCAGGGCAAAGCAAGCTCGCCCGAGCCTTGCGCAGAGTTCCTCTATGTGACAGTCCCAGCTGAGGGTGCTATCCAGCTTGAAGCCAAGTAGCTTGGTGGCTTGAACTTGCTTCAGCGGAGTGTCACCGGCGAGAACCATGAGGTGCGGCGGTTTTTGGCCGTTCAGGTTGAAGTTCATGTGGCAAGTTTTGTCCCTATTGAGCGCAAGGCCGTTTGACCGGAACCACATCTCGAGTTGACAAACTACCTCATTCAGCCTGCGCTCCAGCTGACTGTCCGTGGGCGCCGTTACCACTGCGGCCACGTCGTCCGCGTACATGTATAGTTCGGCGTTATCGATACTATTAGGAAGGTCGTTCAACAGCAGGCTAAATAAGGTATTAGACAAGCAAGACCCTTGCGGGACTCCCATTATGTTCTCCAGTTCGCTTGACATCGCGCGTCCTCCGTCGCCTACGACTACTTGGATTCTCTTGGACATGAACGAGGTGAGAAGGGACAGTACTGGGCCGCGTATTCCGTGGAACTGTAGTTTGTGTTCGATGAGGGAGTGGTCAGCGGTGTCAAACGCGCGCGAGAGGTCGCAGCACAACAGAGCAACGCGCTGGCCGGCCTCGCGCGCGCTCAGCACGCGCCATACCACCTCCCGCACCAGGTCTGTGGTAGCTCTGCCTGCCCTATATGCGTATTGTCTGTCTGACAGGATATTGCGATTGGCCATGAAATTCAACAGTCGCTTATTCAGTCCGACTTCAAATACTTTACTGATAGCTGGTACCAAGGATATAGGACGGTAAGAGTTAATGTCAGCTTTTTTGCCTTTGCCTTTGTATAGGGGGCTTATTTTAACTTTTGTTAAGGCAGAGGGGACACGTCCCTGCTGAGCGCACGAATTACACAAACGACTGATGGTGTACGCCAGCGATCTGGCCGCTGTTTTAATAATACTCGCAGATATACCGTACAGGTCCGTGCTGGTCTTAGGAGCGATGTGGTAGTGGATGATCTTAATAATTTCAATTGGTGTAAAAGGTTGCAGCCGAAACGATACATCACTAGCAATGGAATCAGTCGCAAGTCCGATAGCTGCACGATCTATGTACGCGGGGGGGGCACCGCACTTGCTTGCGGCGATCACAAATCCTTTATTCAGAGTGTCGACTAGGTCTTTCTTAGAAGCGAAAGGTTGTCCGTCTTGGTTTCGGATATGATCCGTATAGTCGGCACGTTCGCGGTTACCGCGACCCAGCTCAGAATTTATAACCTTCCACATCCGCTTAGACTTGTTGGGGTCACCGCGAATAATTTCAGAGTAGAATTGAGTACGTTTATTTTTTAGTAGTATACTATATTTAGTCGCGAGTTCGTCGGAAAACTTCTCCATTGTTGCGTCGAATGGGAATTTAGCTTTTAAGTCTAGGATGTCGAATAGCAAGAACTTGAAGTTCTGCGTTTCCGCGTCCACCCACTGATTATGGTTAGCTCTGGCGGGTTGTTTCTTAAGAGGGAAGCAAATGTTCATCTTGCCAACTAAAGTCGCCAGTAGTGATTCCGCTAATAAATCGCAGTCGTTATCTGCGCGTTCTAAAACACTGTCCCAGTCGACAGATTCGATGGCCGCTACGAAGTTCATTCTATTAGCAGTGCTAAAACTACGCCTTAGTACACAAGGTGGCGGGCGACCGACATTCCTAGAGATAGTGAGACGCTGTGCGTCGTGATCGCTGAGGTGCGTGGTGACGCTGGTGATACTAACTATGCGTTCAGCAGGGAAGTTCGTGTACGCGTGATCTAAAAGAGAGCTACAGTTGCCCTCCAGGCGAGTAGGGAAATCAGGCATTTCGGGGGAGTTTTCGCTACCAGGCATCCAAGTGTTGGAATCACAGATATATATATACATAGATAACGCAAATGCTTGTACTTCCCGTGTCCGAACCCTTACGAATCGTCTAGGTTGGCCGCCGCTGCTTACAGTCCGTGCGCGTCCGTTGTTGCAGCCAGACGTCCGCAAAATTGTATAAAATGCCTCGTTACATGATATTGAATTGCAATAGCTCAACAAATTCTAGCCCCCCAAGGCAAGGATATATTTCATATCACAGGTAAGTAATTTTTAAATCATATTATGCGTAAATTCATTTTAAAACTAATTTTAAAGTATTCCAAGCTGTGATTTCAAGAGTATACCTAAGTAACTATAGATTAACGTTAAGTAAACCATATTTACATTACATTGCCGCGTTTGCTTTGAGCGTTTAATCTGACGTTCTGAGTTATGAGACGATGAATATCGGAACAAGCGATACTGTCGCGCATCGCTTCGTCTTCGTGGTACAGGCAAATTATCATTCGTCTGTCAAATCTCGCGACTAGTGTTGTTCGTCCTACAAAGTATATGAATAATCGATATCGGACAGACAAATGATATTAACCATTATAATAAGAGATAATTTAGTAGTTATTGATAAAAACAAGCTCATAAATAAATAAATGTTCTAATTTTATACAAAAGCTTTAAGTGGGAGGGTAATATTTTTAGAGTTCATGTAGGTACCTATTTAATATGTTCATGTTCATCCTTTGAACATACATATACATACATACATACATACATACGTAACTATAGGCCTTTTAATTGCGTATTGGCCTTGGACGCTGTTTAAATCATCTTATATAGGTGTTATAGGCCTAACTAACTTGTGTGTGTGTAAGAGTGTGAATAAATTAATAAAAATGTGTCAATATTTAGTTATATCCACTGATATCCATTAACACCTAGAACCAATAAATAATGAGAAAATTCATCAAAATCAGTTATAATATTGTGGCTTGACTGGCATTCATCTTGTAGGTAGATAGTAGATACTTACGTTGTTTTTATGTGTTTTCATGAAATCTTTTGTGATTTCCTACCTTTACTTACCTACGGGGTAAAAGGTACCTAAGTACTTAAACATAATTATGCACCTACCTACCTAGCAACTTATATATTTGATCGAGTGAGCGAAGCGAACGAAGATCTTAGTTTCAACTTGGGCGATTTGGCATTTTATGTATGTATGTATGTATGTATGTTTGTCTGGCGATAACTTTAGAACCGTTGATCTGATCTGCATGAAATATGATATGTCGATAGCTTGTTCTTGAGAAATTTACTGGTAAGTATATGAGTAAAATCGGATGAAGGGGTTTTGAGATATGGGGTTTTTTAAGGGGACAAAAATAAAAAAAGTTACATAAAAAAATCAAGTTACATGTCATATGAAAGGGCTTTGTTTGGACATCCCAAAACAATTTTTACTTTTTATTTGTGACGCTCGGTTATTGAGATATAAAATAAAAGCTAAATTAAGATAACCAGCGATCCAAGAGCTCCCATCTCTAAGAGTTTCGTTGACATCAAGGTTTTTCTATTGGTCGGCCATTTCCTTTGCTTTTTCTTAATTTTTTTTCTTGAAATAAATTAAGGAGGTACTCAGTTCTCATAAAATGGTGACGACGACCAGGTCTGATGATGGAGCCAAGGGCTGTTCAACGGAACTCTTCAATAAATAGGCCAATAGAGTTGAAACTTGGTAACCATACCAAGTTAGTAAGCGGTAGTCAGAAAAAAGTCCAAAGATAATGTTGGGACTTGCCTCTGACTACTACGTACTCAAAGTTTTGATGCGTTCGTCGGGTCGCATCACGAGATCTCAGTTCGGGGCGAACTACTAGTTAAAATAGCGTCAAGATAACACGCGCGTTACCATTGCGACCGTGCGCATTGACCTTGACACGTACACAGACAGGGCTATTTCAAATTTCTAAGAAAATATAAATTTTACTTTTTATTATTTATTTTAATTCCGTTAATATCATTTGTCTGTCCATATCATTCGTCTGTCCATATCATTCGTCTGTCCATATCATTCGTCTGTCCATATCATTCGTCTGTCAGAAAATCGATGTCATTCATGTAAATCGATTCGTAATAGGTCATCAAAAACTACTGTTTCATAACATGCATGTTTATACTAATCCCTTGTGTTTTAAAGAATTATTAACAAATATATATTTGTAGACTTACTTGAGATTAAGCGAACGAAGGTATCCAAAAGCGTCGACAGAATGAAACGGCTCAAAAGCGCGGTGAGCACGACTCCTCGCATTGAAACTACGTGGCGACCGCGGAGTGAGCGAGCGGGACCACAGATATAAAATCTATGAGTAGGTATGAGCGAGACGATCACGGCGGCGCCGGCGGTTCCAGTTGAATCGTTTAAATCGTAGCGGGACGGAAGGGCATCGGCGGCATCGGTGTCTTTTAATCGGTTTAGATTTCCCGTCACTAAATTTCGACTGTGACGTCAGAGTAGGTATTAAAAAGTCGGCACGCTTGGTTTCAATACAAATCGTGATACTTGCGTTATCTATGTATATATATATCTGTGGTTGGAATAATATTCCACCTCCTTTACGACTGTTGAAATCCAAGTTTACTTTTAAAAAACGTTTTAAATGTTTTGTTCTGGAGCAACAGAAAACTGGGTTGTCTGGTGTGAATAGCTATAGTGCACCATTCACTTGTTAGATTATAAGTTCATATATTTAGTCTATGTACCTTTTTGTATAATAAATTACCTTTATAATATATGTACCTTTATTATAGATTTATTAACACACACACATGTTGTGGGTTTCCCTCTGTGATAACCAGACTCTTAAGAGACTGGGGGAATCATGGAAGCCCATGCATATACTGCACGATGTAAGTTATTACCATTGTTTATATGATTAATTTGTATGTACTGTTTATTTTCAACATAATTGTAACTTATTATATGTATAACAGAACACTCCACACTTACAATATAAATTTCTCACAAGGTTTATTGGCTGAATAACAGCGCCTATCTACTAAAATAGTGGTGAGGCATACGCTAAGTCGAGACCCTTTTGCTGCTGCAGCACACAAACACCTACATACCAACAAAGTACTGTAATATCTATCTGTATAGCCATTTCCTTTCTTTTATTGTTTTGTATGTGTATGTGTGTTTTTTAGCAAATAAATGTCTGTCTATATCTATGTCTATGTCTAATCCAGGTCAAACTATATTTGTTTTAAATTTCACCGCAAACAGTTCAGTGTTCACTTCACTTAACTTTCGCATTTACTACGTCCAAAAATGGACATCCCAAATATATACATATATTATTAAGAATAACAATGCATGAATAATTATCTGAATCAATTACTCATATTTAAATTAGAACTAGTAGTTCGCCCCGAACTGAGATCTCGTGATGCGACCCGACGAACGCATCAAAACTTTGAGTACGTAGTAGTCAGAGGCAAGTCCAAACATTATCTTTGGACTTTTTTCTGACTACCGCTTACTAACTTGGTATGGTTACCAAGTTTCAACTCTATTGGCCTATTTATTGAAGAGTTCCGTTGAACAGCCCTTGGCTCCATCATCAGACCTGGTCGTCTTCACCATTTTATGAGAACTGAGTACCTCCTTAATTTATTTCAAGAAAAAAATTTACGATAAAGCAAAGGAACTGGCCGACCAGTAGAAAAACCTTGATGTCAACGAAACTCTTAGAGATGGGAGCTCTTGGATCGCTGGTTATCTTAATTTAGCTTGTATTTTTATATCTCAATAACCGAGCGTCACAAATAAAAAGTAAAAATGGTTTTGGGATGTCAAAACAAAGCCCTTTCATATGACATGTAACTTGATTTTTTATGTAACTTTTTTTATTTTTGCCCCCTTAAAAAACCCCATATCTCAAAACCCCTTCATCCGATTTTACTCATATACTTACCAGTAAATTTCTCAAGAACAAGCTATCGACATATCAAATTTCATGCAGATCGGATCAACGGTTCTAAAGTTATCGCCAGACAAACATACATACATACATACATACATACATACATACATACATAAAATGCCAAATCGCCCAAGTTGAAACTAAGATCTTCGTTCGCTTCGCTCACTCGATCAATAACAATGTAATAAATCAAATGAATGTTAGTTAATTAAGTAGGTACTTTATAAAAGCCAAAGTCAAAGTCAAAAGGTATTTATTCAATAAAATCACAAGGATCACTTTGAAACGTCTTAAAGCTAGGTGGCTCTAGGCGCCAGTTCCACGCGACCAAAGCCTAGAAGAACAGGCAACAAACTTACGGCTTGGTTACCATCACCTATTTTGTTGGTTTGCTTGGCCGTTCTTTTGTATGATCCTTTTAAAAATTAATATAATACAATATTGAAGTTAAGTGAGGCCACGTGAGGCGTAGGTATAGTATTATAATGGGAAAGAGCACAGGTGGTCTAGTGGTAGCGGCCCCGCCTTCCGATCCTAAGGTCGTGGGTTCGAAACCGGTCGTGCACCAATGAGTTTTTCTGTTTTAGAAATTTATGTGCACAATGCCAGTACTCTCAAACGGTGAAAGGAAAACATCGTGAGGAAACCGGCATGTCGTAGAACCTAAAAAGTTCTATAACATGTGTCAAGTGCTCGAAAGGAGCCTCTTGACGCGCACTTAAAATCATTTCACCACACTGTTTCGAACGAAACTAGTGACACGACAAGAAAGAAGTTATTGATATTCCATACGTGTCAAATTGTAAGCTTATTGCCGCAACATTAGAGTAGTAGAGCTCTTTCTGAAGGGCTCGTCCGGGGAAGTACTAACACCACGCCTTTTTCTGCCGCCAAGCAGCAACGCTGTGTTTCGGTTTGAAGAGTGTGGTTGCCGGTGTAATTACAGGCACATGATGTCTCAAGTTGATGAACGCAGGGCAGTGTATCGTAGGGCACGTTCCTATCGTGCGTGACTTACGAGGCAATGCTTTGTTATAGGTGATGGTTACCACTTACCATCATTAATCAGGTGGGCCATCTGCTTGTTCCATCAGCTAGTTGTATAAAAAAAACTAGAATACCAACTAGATCCCACTATGTTTTCCTTCACCAAAAATATCATGACAGCAATAACTTACAAAAAGTAACTATTGACAGTTGCTTCTTCACATGGGTTTCCATTTCAGCACTAAAAACTTTATTTTTTTACAACACGTAGGTATTTTTATTATCACCACAAGCGAGCCCAAATTATTCAGCAAAGACTTGCGTACCTAATCCTTCGCAACTTGACAATAAGTTGTTTTAAAAAATGTGGAAACTTAAACAGGTGGTTTCAACTTGAAACCAAAGATGTACCTATGTAAAGTATCCATACCAATTTTTATATAATGTAAAATTATGTCTGTCTGTCTGTTTATTTCATTTCGGTTGAAAGAAGGTCCATGAAGCCATCCATGTCGCCAGCAACAGATCCAGATGGCGAAGATTTGTTAAGGATAGAGTGATATGGAGGGGGTCACGACCCTCAGCAGTGAGGAGTACGACGCGAGGAGGACCCAAAGGGTAAAACGGGACCCTATTACTAAGACTCCGCTGTTCGTCCGTCTGTCTGTCTGTCTATCTGTCTGCCCGCCTGTCTAGGCTGTATCTCATGAACCGTGATAGTTAGACAGTTAAAATTTTCACAGATGATATATTTCTGTTGCCGCTATAACAACAAATACTTAAAAACAGAATAAAAATAATATTTAAGGGGGCTCCGATACAACAAATGGATGGATGGATTTTTTTGCCGTTTTTTGATCGAGTGAGCGAAGCGAACGAATATCTTAGTTTCAACTTGGGCGATTTGGCATTTTATGTATGTACTAGTGGCTTCCCGCGGCTTCGCACGCGTTGAATTGGTGAGCCGTGATTGAGCCACAAACATCCAAACATCGTAACTTTCGCATTGATTGTATATTATTAGGGTAGGATTTTTAATACCTACGTAGGTATAAGAGATACCTATAGGTGTACATTACCCATAATAGGTAGGTAGGTATAGGTACTGAGTTTAGCACAAATATGACAAATATAACAAAGACAACCTTACACGGAAAGCTTGTTCCTAGTTTCTACCCCAAAAACAAACGAAACGAAACAGCTTCACGACTTTGATCCCCAGGCACGGTAGATACCCTCAGATCTCTTCGTGCCAACTCAAGATTCCCGTTTTTAGAATGTCCCTTACAAACATTGACGCCTCGTTGTATCCTTTTTACTCGATCGCAACGTAGGAGGGTAACGTTTTAGGAGTTGTTTTCGAAAATCAAACTTTCGAAAGTCTTTTTGTTATTTATCCACAGAATATAATTATTTTCTTTTAGTTTGAAGTTAATATCACTACGCGTTCAAAATCGCAATCGCACTATGCATAAAAAATCTGCTATGCTAACTTTTACAGTCATTTGCACCCTTTGCAAGGGTCATTATCAAAAGTTAAAAGCGTCATTCTTAATTATTTTTGTTTCTTAGTATATTTACCTCAAGTTTTAAGTCAATCGCACTACGCGTTAAAAAACTCCCATACAAACTTGGCATCCCTTATTATTTATTTGCGCACTTATCAAGGGTAGTATAAAAAAACTAAAAATGCTTTTGCAAATTTTTAGCCTTGGAGTACATCTACTTCAAGTTTCAAGTATGTAGATTCAGGGAATACAATTTCTCATACCAACGTTTTCAACTCTTTTTACACCCTTAGGGGTTGAATTTCCTAGAATCCTTTCTTAGTACACCTCTACGCTATAAGACCTATGTACTCTTCAAATTTCAAGTCTTTAAGACCACCGGTCAAAAAACTCCCATACAAAATTTTACATCCCTTTGCACACTTATTAAGGGTATTTTTAAAATACGAAAAATGCATTTCCTATTTTTTTGCCTTAAAGTACATGTACTCCAAGTTTCAAGTTTGTAGGTTCAAGGAATGCTATTTTTCATGCAAACGTTTTCAACCCTTTTACACCCTTAGGGATTGAATTTCCAAAAATCCGTTCTTAGTACACCTCTACGCTATAAGACCTATGTACTCTTCAAATTTCAAGTCTCTAGGACCGGCGGTCAAAAAACTCCCATACAAATTTTACATCCCTTTGCACACTTATTAAGGGTAGTTTTAAAATACGAAAAATGCATTTCGTATTTTTTTGTCTTAAAGTACATGTACTCCAAGTTTCAAGTTTGTAGGTTCAAGGAATGCTATTTATCATGCAAACGTTTTCAACCCTTTTACACCCTTAGGGGTTGAATTTCCAAAAATCCGTTCTTAGTACACCTCTACGCCATAAGACCTATGTACTCTTAAAATTTCAAGTCTCTAGGACCAGCGGTTAAAAAACTCCCATACAAAGTTTGACATCCCTTTGCACAATTATTAAGGGTAGTTTTAAAAAACTTAAAATGCCTATCCTAATTTTTAGCTTTGAAGTACATCTACTTCAAGTTTCAAGTTTGTAGATTCAAGGAATACAATTTTTCATACCAACGTTTTCAACCCTTTATACATCCTTAGGGGTTGAATTTCCAAAAATCCCTTCTTAATACACCTCTACGCCATAAGACCTATATACTCTTCAAATTTCAAGTCTCTAGGACCAGCGGTCAATAACCTCCCATACAAACTTTTACATCCCTTTGCACACTTATTAACGGTGGTTCTAAAAAACTAAAAATGCCTTTCCTAGTTTTTGCCTTGGAGTATCAAGTTTGTAGGTTCAAGGAATACAATTTTTCATGCAAACGTTTTCAACCCTTTTACACTCTTAGGGGTTGAATTTCCAAAAACCTCTTCTTAGTACAACTCTACGCCATAAGACCTATGTACTCTTCAAATTTCAAGTCTCTAGGACCAGCGGTCAAAAAACTCCCATACAGACTTTTACATCCCTTTGCACGCTTATTAAGGGTAGTTCTAAAAAACTAAAAATGCCTTTCCTATTTTTTGCCTTGGAGTACATGTACTCCTAGTTTCAAGTTTGTATGTTCAAGGAATACTATTTTTCATGCAAACGTTTTCAACCCTTTAACACCCTTAGGGGTTGAATTTTCAAAAACCTCTTCTTAGTAAATTTCAAGTCTCTAGGACCAGCGGTCAAAAAACTTCCATACAAAGTTTTACATCCCTTTGCACACTTATCAAGGGTAGTTTTAAAAAACTAAAAATGTATTTCCTATTTTTTTGCCTTGAAATATAAATACTCCAAGTTTCAAGTTTGTAGGTTCAAGGAATACTATTTCTCATACAAACGTTTTCATCCCTTTTTACACCCTTAGGGGTTGAATTTCCAAAAATACCTTCTTAGTACACCTCTACGCCATAAGACCTATGTACTTTTCAAGTTTTAGGTCTCTAGGACCAGCGGTCAAAAAACTCCCATATATACTTTTACATCCCTTAGCACACTTATTAAGGGTAGTTTTAAAAAACTAAAAATGTATTTCCTATTTTTTTGTCTTGAAGTATATGTACTCCAAGTTTCAAGTTTGTAGGTTCAAGGAATACAATTTTTCATACAAACGTTTTCATCCCTTTTTACACCCTTAGGGGTTGAATTTCCAAAAATCCCTTCTTAGTACACCTCTACGCCATAAGACCTATGTACTCTTCAAATTTCAAGTCTCTAGGACCAGCGGTCAAAAAACTCCCATACATACTTTTACATCCCTTAGCACACTTATTAAGGGTAGTTTTAAAAAACTAAAAATGTATTTCCTATTTTTTTGTCTTGAAGTATATGTACTCCAAGTTTCAAGTTTGTAGGTTCAAGGAATACAATTTTTCATACAAACGTTTTCATCCCTTTTTACACCCCTAGGGGTTGAATTTCCAAAAATCCCTTCTTAGTACACCTTTACGCCATAAGACCTATGTACTCTTCAAATTTCAAGTCTCTAGGACCAGCGGTCAAGAAACTCCCATACATACTTTTACATCCCTTAGCACACTTATTAAGGGTAGTTTTAGAAAACTAAAAATGTATTTCCTATTTTTTTGTCTTGAAGTATATGTACTCCAAGTTTCAAGTTTGTAGGTTCAAGGAATACAATTTTTCATACAAACGTTTTCATCCCTTTTTACACCCTTAGGGGTTGAATTTCCAAAAATCCCTTCTTAGTACACCTCTACGCCATAAGACCTATGTACTCCTCAAATTTCAAGTCTCTAGGACCAGCGGTTTAGGCTGTGCGTTGTCTATATGTCAGTCAGTCAGTCAGTCAGTCAGTCAGTCAGTCAGTCAGGACTTTGATTCTTATAGTATTAGAGATGTATGTATGTATGTATGTATGTATGTATGTATGTATGTTTTTACTACTTACTGGAAATAAATACATTTTTATTATTATTATTATATTATATTTATATGTATGTTTGTCTGGCCATAACTGTCGAGCCGTTGATCCGATCTGCATGAAATTTGATAGGTCTATAGCTTGTACTTGAGAAATTTACTGGTAAGTATATGTGTAAAATCGAATGAAGTAAAAAAAAGTAAAAAAGTAAAAAACATTTATTGCAGCAAAACACTAATAAAAAAAAAAAAAGTTCCGTAAAAGTTCCTTAAAATTAAGCAATTAACATAGATTTTTTTTTTATTATGTTTTGCAGAAAGCCAATATACAAGAGTAGAATCGTTAGTCCCCTCACTAGGCAGAGCCTGTATCGAGGAAACCAGTAAACCAGAAAACAAGAATGAGTAGCGCTCGGCAGACAAGAAAGTAGATGTTATATAAATATAATTGTTTGCTGAAAGAACTATTATGAAAAATGAAAAATAAAAGAATATAATGTATATACATATGAAAAGTAGGTATTATGTAATTAAAAAAGGAAAAAAAAAAACTAGATTTACATTTAAAATAAACAGAACTATAAGATAACATGCAATAATTCCTCTGTTTTATCATATGACAATGAAGCAAGCCACTTATATATTGTATGCTTTGCTTCAGTTACTGATTTGTTTTTAATATCACAAAACTTCACAACTTTATTATAAACGAATACTCTGTTAAAGTAGCCAAGTCGTTGTGCGAACCTAGTATTTATGGAAGGTGTAACAAGTCTATAAGCTCTACGATTAGAAACCATTTCAAAGTCACAGGAAGAAATTACAGATCTGTGAACCGCAAGAGAAGTTCTAAGGATAAAAAGTTGGCACACACTGAGTACTCCAGCATCCGCATACAAACTCGACGTACTGTATCTATACGGCTTTCGAAGCATAACCTTTAAAACTGAACGCTGTGCTCTCTCAGTCTGGATGATGTAGGTCTTAGCAGCATTACCCCAGCATGTGATACAGTAAACTATCAGGGACTGACATAGTGCATAGTAAACTGATTTGAGGGTGTCTTGGCTCGCGGCGTGTCTCAAATTACGCATGACATTGATTACCTTTCTTATTCGAGCTGAAAGGGCTTCAATGTGTGATTTGAACGTTAGTTTTTCGTCTAAATAAACCCCAAGGTAATTAACAGTTTTAGTGCGGCTTAAAACATCGCAGGAGCAATCAATTCCACTACAATTTTTGTTGTGAATCTTAATTCCAAAATTGTTTTCTGGCGCTGATGCCGAAGTTTTATGAAAGCATAGAAACATAGTTTTTTTTGTATTAAGGGTGAGAATATTGTTCTGCAGCCATTGTGAAATCATAGCCACACCACGCTCAGCAGAATCACACACAGAGGACCAGGATGAGCCATGAACAATGATTGCAGTGTCATCTGCATAGCACAGAATTTCGGCGTTAGGAATTGAAAGCTCAAGTATATCATTCATATATAGTAGAAATAATGTCGGCCCTAGAATGCTGCCCTGAGGTACCCCAAAACCAATAGATTGCGTGTTACTAATAATTTGACCGATCTTTACACACTGTCTCCGGTCCGTTAAATAACTTCTAAACCAGTTTAGGGCAACTCCTCGTATGCCCAGACCTTCAAGTTTCTTGAGAAGTATTGGGACAGAGACAGTGTCAAAGGCCTTTGCCAAATCTAAAAATACTCCAGTACAGCACTCCCCCTTGTCTAGATATGATGAAACCCAAGTTGTCAGCTGTGAAACTGCATCTTCGGTACTTTTCCCCTTGCGAAATCCAAATTGTTTCGACGAGATTAAATTATGGGACTCAAGAAAGTGAACCAATCGATTGTTTACTAGGCGTTCCAGTAACTTAGAGAAAGTTCCCAAAAGTGAAATAGGTCTATAATTGTCTACAGAGTTCCTAGAACCTCCCTTGAGTATTGGTGAAACTTGCGCGATTTTCCAAATACTTGGAAATATGCCCTGCGATATACTTAAATTTAGGATATGCGTAAGTGGGACAACTATATGATCCTTTATACACTTCAAGAGAGAATTATCCAAGCCATCAATTCCGGGAGCCTTACCATTTTGAAGATTTACTATCAATTTATCGACCTCATTGAAGTCGGTGGGATTCATGAAGATGGAGTCTCCCGGAGAGTTTGAGACAGTAACTGTATTTGCAAAGAGTGTTTCACTTGTGTTAAGATTTGAAAGTATCTTATCCGCAAGCCGCTGCCCTATTGTTGAGAAGTGATTATTGACTAGATTAATAGATTGATTTGTGTCTACAGATCCCTGAAGCGTTAACAGTTCATTTGGTTCTTTATTGTGAGTGGCAAAGTTACATATATTTCTAATGGAGGTCCAAAGTTTTTTTGGGTTATTTTTGTGTGTTCTCAGTTCTCTATCCTCAAACTCGGTTTTCAATTTTCGCAACATGTTAACAAAGAAGTTATGATAACGGGAGTATGTTAGTTGTAGAATTTTATTATCTGGGTCATTTCTAGCACGTAAATGTAAGCGGTGACGATTTCTCATACATCTCATTAATCCTGGGGTGATCCAGGGCTTTAAGGTGTATCTTGACCGAGTTATCTTAACTTCCTGAGAGTGTTTGCCTATAATATCCGATAGAAAGTTTACAAAGATTTCGCACGCAATATTTACGTCATTGCAACTAGTAACGATAGACCAATCGACATCTGCAAGGTCTTCCTTAATCGCATTGTAATTTCTTCTGATTGTTAGACGATTTGGCCGGATTGATTTAGGTTTGGATATAAAGAAAGGGTTATTATTAAGGGGGCAAAAATAAAAAAAGTTACTTAAAAAAATCAAGTTACATGTCATATGAAAGGGCTTTGTTTGGACATTCCAAAACAATTTTTTACTTTTTTTCTGGGACGCTCGGTTTTTGAAATACAACAAAAAAGTTAAATTAAGATAACCAACGATCTCTAGGAATTTCGTTGACATCAAGGTTTTTCTACTTATCGCCCAGTTCTTTTGCTATTTTCTTATTTTTTTTTTCTTGAAATAAGTTAAGAAGGTACTCAGTTCTCATAAAATGGTGATAGCGACCTGGTCTGACGATGGAGCCAAGGTCTGATCAACGGAACTCTTCAACAAATAGGCCAATAGAGCTGAAACTTGGTTACCATACCAAGTAAGTAGGCGGTAGTCAGAAAAAAGTCCAAAGTTAATGTTTGGACTTGCCTCTGACTACTACCCACTCAAAGTTTTGATGCGTTCGTCTGGTCGCATCACGAGATCTCAGTTCGGGGCGAACTACTAGATAATAGTACGGAAACCTTCGTGCGCGAGTCCGACTCGCACTTTATATAGTGGTAACGTATCGGTTTATATAGTGGTTCTTTTAGGACACCCTTTAGGCTTTTAGGCTTTAAAAAACCTTAAGTTTTAGGTAGGTAGGTTATCTGAATTAACCAGTTTTACAACTGATGGACGGTTTATCAAACAAATTGCATACAAGCATATATCGCCTCCCGGCTTTCAGTGGCAACCTTGAAATAGATTTTAACGAATATAAATTCGGTTTCATTCAACGTGGATATTTTGCCATCTCTACATTATGGTTTTTTTATTTATTAAAATTAAAATAAACTAGTGGTTCGCCCCGAACTGAGATCTCGTGATGCGACCCGACGAATGCACGAAAACTTTGAGTAGATGGTAGTCAGAGGCAAGTCTAAACATTAGGTTTACTACTTTTTTCTGACTACCACCTGCTAACTAGGTATGGTAACCAAGTTTCAACTCTATTGGCCTATTTATTGAAGAGTTCCGTTGAACAGACGTCGTTGTTAACATTTCATGAGAACTGAGTACCTTCTTAATTTATTTCAAGAAAAAAAAATAAGATAAAATAATAAGAACTGAGCGACCAGTAGAAAAACATTGATGTCAACGAAATTCCTAGAGGTGAGAGCTCTGACATGTAACTTGATTTTTTATGTAACTTTTTTTATTTTTTCCCCCTTAAAAAACCCCATATCTTAATAACCCTTCATCCGAGTTTACTCATATACTTACCAGTAAATTTCTCAAGTACAAGTTATCGACTTATTAAATTTCATGCAGATCGGATCAACGGTTCGAAAGTTATGGCCAGACAAACATACATACATAAATAAATAAAATAAATCGCCCAAGTTGAAACAAAGATCTTCGTTCGCTTCGCTCACTCGACAATAAAAAAAACGAAATTGGATAAAAATTCCAACAAAAGCGTTATTAAGAGAAACAAAACTCGTTTGTTGCTACGAGTATCTTTTTCAGTGGCGATGGGCCCGGTATCAGGTTGAAATAAAACTGCATGATAAAGGTATGTGCCAAGTGTAATATTTGGACTTACCTCAGACTACCTCCCTTAGATATCCTCAATCCTTTGCATTGGTACTTGGCGATAAGATATCAGTGGGGATGTATACCGTGCCTGGGGATCTAATTCGTGAAGTTGTTTATGTTTTTCAGTTGAAGCCTGAATCGAACATATCAATAATCAATAATTATTTGTCTCATATTTTGTAATAACTAACATTAGTTTTTTAAAGTTCTATTTCTGTGTGGTACTAACAAATTGGATTATTTTGATCTGATATAAATTAATTGAATTGAATTGAATTAAGGAAAAAACACGCAAACATAAAAAAAAATAGTTTCAAAGATTTTATTATCTGTTGTTTTTGTAATTCAGGGGTTTTTTGCCTGAAAGTGTGCATATTTATTTGTTTAGGTACAATAATTTAACAAAAAATTGTTATGCCTGCAAAAAAAAACTTTCATTGGTAATTTTATTGGTAATTGGTATTCGTCATGGCTGGTACACCCGAGGGTGATATTGTTGTCCATAATTATTATGTATATTATATATTATTTTGATCAAGTGAGCGAAGCGAACAATGATTTAACAATCAACTTGGGCGATTTGGAATTTTATGTATGATGTATGTTTGTCACGCCATAACTTTCGAACCGTTGATCCGATCTGTATGAACGTCGATACTATCTATCAAGTACTAACTTAAGGTTCTTTGAGGATAGTCAGAGGTACATCTAAATATTACAAATATTACACGCGCATTTTGTCGAAGATGGTCGTCTATACGTGACAGGTTGCAAGTCCATCGCCGCTGTTAGAATACTAACTGGTTTCCTCACTATGTTTTCCTTCACCGATTGAGAGCTCTGGCTTTGCGCACATACATTTTTAGAGGAAAAAAATCCATTGGTGCACGACTGTAATCGAACCCAGGATCTTACGATCAGAAGGCGAGGCCACTCCCACGAGACCACCGCTCGCAGTTTTAAACTCTCTCTTTATTATTCACCATACAGAAGTACTTAAACGTAATTAGGCAGTACAATGGGCGACCTTATCGCTGAGAGGGATCTGAAATTTGATAATCAGTAAGGTAAACAATCATACGCCCTCGGCTGCACTCGCATGACACCTACCGATGCAAAACTGTGTCCTTGAGACTGGTAGGTAACAATACAACCTTAAGCGTAGGCATGCGTTATACTGCGTTTATAGCGCGTTTACATTTAGACATTCGTCGCGCTGCTATTCGCATGGACTAAATGTTGCCGTCGTCCCATTCTTCCATTGCCCAAGTCCCTGCGCCTGTCTCTGCACATTACCACGGACATGAGCTGAGTGTAAACGGGGTATTACATTTAGAAATTTACGCTGCCATTCGCGTGGACGGAAATGTTACCGTCTATATGTCTGCGGCAGCGTCGCCGGCAATGTGTGTTCACGCAACACGGGCAACGCGAGTGGACATGGAAGTGGCCTGTTTACATTCTCGCATTGCTCAAGTGCCCATGTCTCTGCACATTTCCACGGACATGAGCTGTGTGTAAACGTGTTATGGTTGTATTGTACTAAAAAAATAATTCCTGAAATTCAATATAGAGGTTAAAGTTTGTATGAAAATAGCTTCACGCGAACGAAGCTGCAAGCATTGTTTTTTATACAACTGATGGAACATGCCCCCACCTGATTTTAAGCAGTAACAAAGCATTGCCTCGTAAGTCAGGCACGATAGGAACTGGCCCCACGATGCACTTCCCTGCGTCCTTCAACTTGAGGCATACAGATGTTAAGCCTCATATGCCTGTAATTACACCGGCAACCACACTCTTCGAACCGAAACACAGCAATGCTGCTTGGTAGCAGAAAAAGGCGTGGTGGTAGTACTTCCCCGGACGAGCTACAAAGAGCTCTACCCGATTTCACTAGTTAATTGAATGAATGCCTATGCACCTTTTCCTGGAGCACTGACAACCAGGAAATCCTAGTTAAAAGTTCACAGCTGGGACAATTGACGAATTCGCTAAAAGCTTAAAGTTAGTGAGTTATTCGCTGGTGGCCGCATTCATATAGAAAGCAGGCAACCTGCGCAGACGACTAATATGGTACAGTAAATACCAGGTACAGGTTTTTTGCGACACTAGACTCCGGGGGAGGGAGATCCATTTTAAGCGATAAGACCGCCCGTTGTACATTTGTATTTTATTTTATTGTTATAATTTGTGTCCACATCATGTCGGTTGTCATTTGTTTCGAAGAAAATGGTGGCGGTTTTTTTTCAAAACATTCGAAACATTTTCGGTCATATCAGGATATCATAATAGGTAATACACTTTCATTCCAAATGCTTACACTTTGTGCTACGACCTCAAGTAATGTTGGTTAAAATGCCACCGAAATTACACAACACAACTCAAAATAACACAAGAAAAACAATTAAAATGAAAAAGAAATGTTGCTTCCCAAAATGTCAGTAAACTAATCATGATATTTTAAAGTGATTCTAGTGATGGAATTTAAAAAATAACTTTTGACTTTGACTTTGATTTTTGTAATTTTTTATATGTGGCCTTCATAGTTGTGTCGGAAGTGAGCCTCACCTAGTATGGATTTGAAGAGATAAGAAAGACATTAATATATAACACAAATGGGAAAATCCGCGTACTTTACGTAGTATCGCTGTTATCTACACTTCTACACTATCTACAATATAGTATTATAAAGAGGAAAGATTTGTATTTTTGTATGTAACGAATAGGCTCCAAAACTACTTGTCCGATTTCAAAAATTCTTTCACCATTAGAATGCTAAATTATCTCTGAGTAGCATAGGCTATATTTATTACTAGAAAAATATAGGGAGCCCTTCTAAAACTTCACTAACGTAAAGAGGTGGTAATACAAGGTGTACAAAAATTGGCCATAAGATGTCTTTCATCGCATGCGCTGCGGAAACTATTGACGATAGAACACAAAAATGTTGTACAATAATAAAGAACTCATCAATATCTACAAAAAACTCAGGAATATTATGTGGTTAACTATCACAGTTATTTTACTATAACTTCTTTTTTACATTTTAAAAGTTGATAGAAATGCCGACCAAAGTCAGACCATGTTATCCATCATCGTTACCTTTATATTAATCCTTATCCAAATAAATCATTTCGTATTCAAGACTGTTTCAATACCTATAGATTACTTTTTGAATTTTTCATATCGGATATTCCATTCAAAAGATATTACGAAATTAAAAAATTTCGTTCGCTTTAAAAATATAAGCGAACGCACGGGGCGCGTTCTCACTCAGCGTATGCAAATGTATGAAATACCTAGAATCGAGACTCGAATCCACCATCTAAGTTTATCCTAAAATTTTGAAAAAAATTATGTTCACCCATGCGAAGCTGGGACAGGCCGCTAGTTTGGTAATAAAGAACCCCATTGTTTTCTCTTGTAGGTACCTATTGTTTTCTTTTACCAGGTGGTAAAAGAAAACAATGGGTAATAATTAATCGCATTGGTAGGTACCAATTTGATTAAGGTAGGTAGTTAGGTAAGCTATACTGATTATGTCACTTTGTTTTTATTGCCTGTTGTTCCATAAAATGCTTTTAGGTACGTCGTTCTTTCTGATAACTTCAATCTTTTTTTATACAATTATATAATAATAATAATAAATATTGGTGGACTTTCCACACAGCACTATCTAGCCCCAAACTAAGCCAAAGCTTGTAAAGGATCCAGATAGCTGATATAATACATATATACTTTTTTTTTGTAAATACATACTTATAATATTATATAACACCCAGACAGAGACAAAACATCTATGTTCACCACACAAATGTTTGTTCTCGGTGGTGATCGAACCCACGGCCTACGGCGCAGAAGGCAGAGCTACTACCAACTGAGCTGTGAAGGCTGTCAATATATAAAAATCAATTGCTGTTCGTTTGTCTCGCTAAAACTCTTTGGTTTTGAAATGTTTGTCGTAGTCCAGGGAAGGTTGAAACGGTGAGGAAATATGAAAATAATTGTGAGGAAGATAGTAAAAACAACAATGTCATTTTCCCATATAAACCTACAGCGAAGGGAGAGTCTTAATGTCGTTAGGATAGGTGATAGGAAGTACACCGGGTCATCTAGTCTTCTGATAGATTTTTATAAGTGAGCGCTGGAGATCGGTATTCTGTGAAAACGGGTTGGAGCTAACGTGAACAAAACGCGGTTCCACAGTCCAATTTACCAATTCGACTAACGAGTTACGGAAAAAAGGTTTTGATTGGCAGTGCCGAATTGCCTGTTGTATTGAGTGATAGATACCTACGCACTGAAAAACGTGAAAAAGATAAAACCAATTTATTTTCTGAACAAAAAGTTGCTCTAGTAATTAGATACTAATACAAATACAAAAAAAAATTGACAAAAAAACAGAGCACATAGACATTATGCAATACAATAAGTGTACTATAGTGTGACTGAATATCCTAATGACAATTTAGAATAATAGTATATTATGTGTTTTTTTGTTCTTTATTTTTTTCATTTATTGTTAATTGATTTCCTTTTCTATTTTAAATTTGTGATATTTTGTATTTCTTTAATCTATGATAAATTATTTTTTAAATTGTTTATTATTGCATGCTATTTTAAGTGGAATATGGAAGAACATTATTTGCAAACCTTGACATCTGTATTGACATGTACCAACCTATATTCGCAATAAAGTTATTATGATTATGATTTTTAAAACTTTAGTTAATCACTGCTATAAGTGGTTAGGTATAAGATAATTTGTGCCTCATCCTACCTATGTAATAAAAATTGGCTGCAGTTTTAAATACATTTAATAATAAAATGTATACACACTTACATAACATGTGTTTTAACAACAAACAAATTTAAATTAAAAGTTGACTATTGGAGTAGTCTTGGCACTAATTCTGCGCATCATAATTTTATGAATGATGCGCAGGGCTGGTTTTCAGCCTACCCCGATGTTCGATCTACAATGATGGTCGAAATTGGTAGTGAAACGGGTTGATAATAAAAAAAAACATAACAAACCAGAAAAATAAAAAAAACTAACTAATCTCAGTAGACATTCCTTCAGATCTTGCACGGAAATGTACGTGGGTCCAGAGTGGGATGTTAAATTTTACGCTGATTGATCGATAAAAGGAGTTTATTCCGAAACTATGATAGGATGCTGATGAGTGCGGACTGATCGCCGTTCGTAAGTGCACTGACTACGTAAACCGCAAGGGCGTTGCCTGGTGCGACCTACTTAGGCCAAAACTGCTGCGTTTCGGGCCGGTTTCACCATGCTAGATTAACAAAGAATTAAAGGGCCGTTATATATGACAAAATGTACGCGTTTGACATCTAAGGTTAGATTTAACGGCCTGTAATCCTTGATTAGTAACTAACAGAGCATGGTAAAATCGGCCTTTAGCTAGTGTTCAATAGGTATTGAACAGATCTCTTGATGCCCGAGATCACTAAGGCACGTCTAAACATTTGGATGAACGGGTTTCTAACTGAACATAATTATTAAGCTAGGCATTAAGGAAAAATCTTTGAACTCTTGAATACTTAAATAGTTATTCTCACAACCAGAACATGAATCTGACACCCGTCAAAAATTCCGCTTTTTTATAGTTATTATGAAAAATAGCAAACTATGTTACAGAAAATAAAATTACGAAGGTGCAGCTAAAACGTCCATTTGATGCAAACATGTTTTCTACCTAAAACTTACTAGTTGGTGATGTCAGTTTTATACTAATAGCTGATGTAATAAGCTGGAGGCCAACCTGATGTTTAGTGGTAAACATCAGCTATAACAAAGCATTGCCTTGTAACTTACGCACAATAGGAACGCGCCTTACGGTGCATTGCACTGTGTCAATCAAGTTCAGGCTTACAGATGTTATGCCTCACGTGCCTGATGTAATTACACCGGCAACCACACTCTTCGAACCGAAACACAGCGTTGCTGCTTGGCGGCAGAAAAAGGCGTGGTGGTAGTACTTCCCCGGACGAGCCCTTCACACAGAGCTCTACTAACTCTTAATCTATACGTAATCTCTCAAAATTTAGAACTTTTATATAAAAAATTACCTCTAAAAGAACTTATTCAGGTTGCTTTTCTCAAAGAGTTTTCGTTTAAAACATCAATTTTTCTGTGCGTATTTCTGCCATTTTGACAAATGACAGTATGCATGTTTTATTTTTCGCTGATATAAAAATAAACAAATTCTTCGTTGAACATGTTATTTCGGTCCTCAAAATTCCTGCCGTTGCTCCAACAAATAAGACTTCTAGGATGCTATTGTCCGTAAGTTTTTTAAATATAACATAATTGCGTAACATAAAAAAAACATAGTCGAATTATGAATCTGACAGTGGAACACTGGTGCTGCTTCAAAAAAAGAGGTTTTTTGAAGCAGCACCAGTGTTCCACTGTCAGATTCATAAACAACTTGTTGCAGATGTCCAAAGCCCCGTCATCTGATATGCTTCAAGCAGTGGACAACAGAAATGGTGATGGATATCATCATAAGTGCAATGAACCTGAAATGTCGCCATCGAGACACGCATATTACAAGATTGGTATAAAAAGCTTCCAATATTCAATTTTTTTATACAATGTTCTAGTTGTCTACTAGATGGCCTTATGATAAAATATATCGCTCGCCATACAATAGGTAGGGCGCGGGTCTCAGAAATGTGACCAGCTGTGACAAGGACAAAAAATCATGAAATTCGTGTGACATAATTTAAGGACGGCCCCTATCTTATGATGAAATATTATAGCATCTTCGTCGTCTGTGATATGCTTAAGAGAGGCCGATCAGTGGGCGAAGTCGGACTGTAGGTCATGCAGCATCATGACCTACAGTCCGACTTCGCCGTGAAAGCACGTGAAACAATGTTTACATTTAAGTAACGATGTTAAGGTGGTGGGGTGTAGTTTAATGAAGCGCTAGGTGAAGTTAAGCTTAGCCAAACTAAGCGAGCTCACATGACAAAGTTTCATAACTAAGTTACGCGCTTGAACCCAAAATGTAAAATATAGGTACGTTGCGATACCCGAAAATTTTAAATGGCGCGATGTCGGTTACTACTAGAACGGTAGGAACCAAGCCGTAAGTTTGTTGCCTGTTCTTCTAGGCTTTGGTCGCGTAGAACTGGCACCTAGAGTAAGAAATCAAAAATTATTTATTGTATAACTGTAGTACAAAAAAGATCTTATAGCTATGGTTTGGTTATGTACAGTTTTAACAGTTTGTCCGTTCCGGACGTACAACAAAAACGCATTGTTATATTCTAAAGTTTTCACCCAAGAACCAACTAAAACATTTTAATACCCACTAATAGGTACTCCTAGTCACCTAAGCTAGTAAGCTAGTCACCTAGCTTTAAGACATTTCAAAGTGATCCTTGTAATTTTATTGAATAAATACCTTTTGACTTTGACTAGACTTTGGTTCTACGGATTTCCTTATTTCTGATTCTATAAAACTCCCAGCATAGCTCTCCATTGCCCGCGTTGTACTCAAATAAACATGGTGTCTACAGGATACCCTTGCCAACGCCAAGGTGATGATCCTACAAGAGGTGAACGAACCCGTGCTGAACATGGCAGTGTCAAAAGCAGCCACGCTTCTCGGAGCGTATGACGTCAACATCATCGACCATGTCATCTGGGAACATGATTACAATGGCAGGTAAATAAAGCTAATTTGGCATTCAACATTCCGTAGGACAATTGAGAGCACTGGTGGTCTAGAGGTAGCGACCCCGCCTTCCGATCCTAAGGTCGTGGGTTCGAAACCGGTCGTGCACCAATGAGTTTTTCTGTTCAAAAATGTATGTGCACAATGCCAGTACTCTCAAACGGTGAAGGTTAACATCGTGAGGAAACCGGCATGTCGCACTTAAAGGCGCACTTAAAATCCTTTCACCACACTGTTTCGAAGGAAACTAGTGACACAAGAGAGAAGAAAGTAGGACAATTATGTAAGCAGGTTGCTATAAGTTTCAATCGGTTTTTTAAGAATGCCTAAGTGGGGTAGGCAGTTTTTTTGCAAAATAGTATAGTATAGGTACCTATAACTGCCAGTACTCTCAAACGGTGAAGGTTAACATCGTGAGGAAACCGGCATGTCGCACTTAAAGACGCACTTAAAATCCTTTCACCACACTGTTTCGAAGGAAACTAGTGACACAAGAGAGAAGAAAGTAGGAAAATTAAGCAGGTTGCTATAAGTTTCAATCGGTTTTTTTAAGGATGTCTAAGTGGGGTAGGCAGGTTTTTTTGTTTCCAAAATAGTATAGGTACCTACCACAGCAACTTACGGTGAAGCGAAAACCTCTTTCTGCATCAGTTGTCGGTTCTAAGAGCAATTTCACCTGCCGCTTCAACTTGCTTATTCTGCGTGATATCTGGTTAGCGTCAGAACCCCTGGACCATGTGCGATATTTTATGTTTGGAAACTATCAATATTTAGTACCTTTTTAGTACTATTTGGTACCTTAATTAGATTATTTGGTACCTCGATGAATAGTGAAAAAACATGAAAAGAAAGTGGTCAGACATTCTGACGTCAGGTTGTCTGGACCACATTTGTTTCTCATAGTTAGAGACAATATAACTTAATTATTTATTTGCAAATATTTAGTACCTTTCAAATCTTTTTTTTTTTTAATTTTATGTAGTCCCAAAAAAAAGTTACGGATGAATTAAACTTTATAAGAAGCAAAACTTATTTTATGGATATTAAATTTGCAGCATACCTACATACTATAGTATGTGTTCGTATGACTGGATAGGAGTGGACGAAGATGGCTCAGGATAGGGAACGTTGGCGAGTTATAGGGGAGGCCTATGTCTAGCAGTGTCTGATGATGACGATGATGACAATGATGATATAATATACTGTAGTTTCATATATATATTTGCATTGTGGATTATAATTAAATACACTCTATTATAAAGAATAACTTTAATAATTAGAATTGTATTAATAATCCTTTGCTCAATTTGGTCTAGTTAGGGCGTTTTTCGAACTATTTTTTTATTAGGGTTTACGTTTCACGATAACAAAACTAAAAACAAATAAAATTCTGATGCTTCGTTAGTAGACTGTTTTGAAAAAAAAACAATTAAGGCCATTTTCGACAGACTAATAAATAAATTTGTAATACACGTTTTCGCAAAATGAGCAATAAAGTAAACTTTTGACCTTGTTTATATCCTGAAAACGAGTAATAATATATTTTCAAAAATGCAATTCATGTATACAATATATATTAAACTAGCGGCCTGTCCCAGCTTCGCATGGGTGGTCATAAATTTTTTGAACATTTTAGGATAAACTTAGACCTTGGGTTCGAGCCTCGCGTCTACTTATTTCATACATTTGCACGCCCTTCTCCCTGAGTGAGTGAAATCGCACCCCGTGCGTGACCCGTGGACCCGTTAACATTTTTAGTTTCGTCATATCTTTTGAATGGATTGTCCGATTTGAAAAATTCAAGAAGTAATCTACAGGTATTGAAACCGTCTTGAATAAAAAAATTATTTGGGTTTATTTGGATAAGGATTAATACCTAGGTACAAATAAAGACCCTTTCTAGCGGTGGCATTTCAATTAAATTTTAATAATAAAAGAACACTTATTGTGACATAACTATAATAGTTGGACATATGCTGTCGCGACATTTTTTGTAGATGATGACGTGTTCTGCAAAGTCATAGTACATTATTTATTCTATCATCAATAGTTTTCGCAGCGCACGCGATGTAAGGATTAATTTTTCCACCTTGGGTTACATTATTGGAGTTTTAGTAAGGATCCCTAACTTTTTGAAAATATAACATAGCCTATGTTACTCACGGATAATGTAGCATTCTAATGGTGAAATAATTTTTGAAATCGGACCAGTAATTTTTGAGCCTATTCGTTCTATTCTGCGCCGTAGGCCGTGGGTTCGATCCCCACCGAGAACAAACATTTGTGTGATGAACATAGATGTTTGTTCTCTGTCTGGGTGTTATTATATATTATAAGTATGTATTTACAAAAAGAAAGGTATATTATGTATTATATCAGCTATCTGGTTCCCATATTACAAGCTTTGGCTTAGTTTGGGGCTAGATAGTGCTGTGTGAAAAGTCGACCAATATTTATTTATTTTATTTATTTACATACAAAACAACAAAAATAAAAATCTTTCCTCTTTATAATATTAGTGTAGATAGATCGACTGTTTTGAAAAAATAAATATTTTTACGAAGAAACATACATTTTTATCACATCTATTTGAAAAGAGATCGTTTGCTCTTCGTAAACAGGGAGCAAAATAGCATTTCAAATTCAATTCGAAGGTCGTTGGGCATTTTTGGCACCGTGGTGCCTCGAAATTCACGTGCATTATTGAAATGTTGTTAGTTTTGAAGGGTTAGGGTGAACATTTCTCGGAATGTTTTTATTTTAATCCAAATGTATGAGAAAACAAAGTTATGTGGTTCAACGAAAAATGTTTATTTTTCCCAATTATTGATTTTCAATCATTATGCTATAATATACTATTATTGAATCCAGTCACGCCATGTGAGACAATATTAACATGATGCCGAATGAGACAATATTATACATATATTTTGATTAATCCCACTCTAAATGGAAGACAAAGAATTCAAAACTTTTATTGTTCCTGCATACACAGCCGCCGTACCATTGGAAATTGCGCGCATATCGCGAGTGTGGTGTACCTACTTCTCAGCGTAGGAATAGAATCACCACCAAGGTTTTTAGACTATGTCACGATTGATATTGATGATGTTGAATAAAAATAATGAAAAAAAGTGTTTACTTCTCATTGACCAGCTTACTCTTTAAAAATAATATAGGTATCTAGGTCATGAATCATGATACAAATATATACATATACACACATAATACATGCTCCTCTAGATAATGCTTAAAAACATTATTGTACCTTTTTAAGATAAGACCTCTGTGTATTTAAAATATTTTTAAGGATGTTAAGCAATCGGCTACAGCACCTGTGTTTCTCGCGAATCGCGCCGCGTTATGCAACGATCTACCAAGGAAATGCTACCGCTCTGTATTTTCCATCAGGTGTCGTACCGTGCGACTTTTTGGACATTTTACAAGTGATTCTCAATTTAATTATAATTACAAGCGTTCCTCACATCGGACATTGGTCACCGGTACCTTAATATAATTAATTTGTAATTTCATTTTATTAATTAAATTTTAAGTAAACTATCGGTCGTTTTGTATCCTCCCTCGCAGCCTTACATAAATTAGGATGATGTTTATATTAATTCTTGTTTAGCAAAATTAAAAAACTTTCCCATTGTTTTGAGGAATGCGACTGATCTCATTGGATAGTATTCATGGCCTTTAACATACTCAGACTAGTTTCGTTCGTGGTGGCTGGTAGGTCACAGGTCCAAACAAAATGCCCATTTACCTTTCAAAACTTGTTTATTTCAAAAATAGGATATACATTTATAATTAATTAAAGGGCAGCATTAGGTTTATTACCTGTGTTGTGTCGTAAATTTGTGACGTGCAGACCCTACACTAAGATTAAAAAATCTTGAGTCCCAGGCTCTGCGTGGCCTTCAATCGTTACAATAATGTAGTCGAGCGGTGGTATTATTGGGTCGCAAAGGTAAATGTTCTCTTTTTTTGTGTGCGTGTGCATTGAGTGAACACCCTCTGAAAAAAATCGAAAGAAATATAAATTTGTAATTTGGTTATGTTAATATAAATTCGGCACTACTAAAAGTATCTCTTATTTATTTTTCTCATAGAAGGGGATGAAAAGCAGAGTGTGCCACACGGTACCAGAATTATTTAACCTCGAGCGACGTACTTTTAATCCCTCGCTAGTTTTAGGATTCTGCTCTAGAATCCTTCACTTCCCTCTGGATTCAAAAATACGCTCACGCCCTTATTACATTATTTGAGTTCCTTATGACATAATCTACTATTTCCTCCCTAGGGAGGAAAAGTGATTGAAAGTTAGCGAAATAGCACACACACTGTTCCCTCACACACACACTCAATCCCCCCCCAAATACACACGCTTAAAGACACTCAATTATTTGTGCGGTTCTCCTGTAAAACCATGGCTCATAAGAGACTCGTGTTATTATGAGAACCGTACACAAACCCCCACACACACACGCGCACACCCTCACCCACACACACTCCACTCCTCAAGCACACATTCCCACACACTTTTGTGTGTACATAAATACACATTTAAACACTCGCACTCTCACACAATTGCATGCGATTACGTAGGTAGGTATAATATTGTAATATTGTTTTATAATTATTATAAAATAACATAAAAGTAAAAAAAAACACACTTACCTTTGCAACCCCTTAATACCACTGCTCTACTACATTATTGTAACGATTGAAGGCCACGCAGAGCCTGCGACACAAGATTTTTTTAATCTTAGTGTAGGTTCTGCACGTCACAAATTTACGACACAACACAGGTGATAAACCTAATGCTGTCCTGTAATTAATTGTACATGTATGTCCTATTTTTGAAATAAACACATTTTGAAATTTGAATTGAATTTGAAATGCTATTTTGCTCCCTGTTTACGAAGAGTAAACGATCTCTTTTCAAATAGATGTGATAAAAATATATTTACCTTCGTAAAAATATTTCTTAAAACAGTCGATCTATTTATTTTAAAGTGTATACATGAATAGCATTTTTGAAAATATATTATAACTCGTTCTCAGGATATAAACAAGGTCAAAAGTTTACTTAATTGCTCATTTTGCGAAAACGTGTATTACAAATTTATTTATTAGTCTGTTGAAAATGGCCTTAATTGTTTTTTTTTTTCAAAACAGTCTACTAACGAAGCAACGGATTTTTTTTTTTTTTTAGTTTTGTGATCTTGAAATGTAAACCCTAATAAAAAAATAGTTCGAAAAACGCCCTAACCAGACCAAATTGAGCAAAGGATTATAAATACAATTCAAATTATTAAAGTTATTCTTTATAAGAGTGAGATTTATTTCTAATCCACAATGCAAATATATATATGAAACTACAGTATATTATATCATCATCGTCATCATCAGACACTGCTAGACATAGGCCTCCCCTATAACTCGCCAACGTGCCCTATCCTGAGCCATCTTCGTCCACTCCTATCCAGTCATACGAACACATACTATAGTATGTAGGTATGCTGCAAATTTAATATCCATAAAATAAGTTTTGCTTCTTATAAAGTTTAATTCATCCGTAACTTTTTTTTGGGACTACATAAAATTAAAAAAAAAAAGATTTGAAAGGTACTAAAAAGGTACTAAATATTTGCAAATAAATAATTAAGTTATATTGTCTCTAACTATGAGAAACAAATGTGGTCCAGACAACCTGACGTCAGAATGTCTGACCACTTTCTTTTCATGTTTTTTCACTATTCATCGAGGTACCAAATAATCTAATTAAGGTACCAAATAGTACTAAAAAGGTACTAAATATTGATAGTTTCCAAACATAAAATATCGCACATGGTCCAGGGGTTCTGACGCTAACGATATCTGCCTTCACAGCTCAGTTGGTAGTAGCTCTGCCTTCTACGCCGTAGACCGTGGGCTCGATCCCCACCGAGAACAAACATTTGTGTGATGGACATAGATGTTTGTTCTCTGTCTGGGTGTTATATCTACATCTACATCTACACTAATATTATAAAGAGGTAAACTTTGTATTTTTGTATTTTTGTATTTTTGTATGTAACGAATAGGCTCAAAAACTACTGGTCCGATTTCAATAATTCTTTCACCATTAGAATGCTACATTATCCCTGAGTAACATAGGCTATATTATATTTTCAAAATAATCAGGGATCCTTACTAAAACTTCAATAATGTAACCCAAGGTGGAAAACAAAAAACCTTACATCGCGTGCGCTGCGAAAACTATTGAAGATAGAACAAAATAATGTACTACGATTTTGTAGAACACGTTATCATCTACAAAAAATGTCGCGACAGCATATGTCTAACTATTATAGTTATGTCACAATAAGTGTTCTTTTATTATAAAAAATTAATTGAAATGCCTCCGCTAGAAAAGGGTCTTTATTTGTACCTTGGTATTAATCCTTATCCAAATAAATCATTTCATAATTAAGACGGTTTCAATACTGTAAGACTCTCAGAAATAACCAACCAAGTCAATATCTTCTCAACTTTTATTATCTTTCAACACCTTGCAATAGTATATAACACAACATGACTATATATAATATCGAGCTTATAACAGAGTTAACCCAGTTGGTCCCGTCTGCTCGGAGCCGCTGTCCCAGATCGAATGCCCCTTCCGCCCACCGTTTCGGTCGCACCAGGGCCCCCGTTGTATCTCATAAAAACTCCCCTCTCCAACGTACCGTCAGTGTGGCTAGTGCAAGTCTCCAAAAAGTTCTGTTTCTTTGATAAAAATGTATAAACCTTACACTCGACCATCCTGACGACGTGTATGCCCTCATACACGCACCTGGTGGAACCTTACACTCGGCCAAATGGGGTATTTTACAAATCAGTAGAGTTAATCTTTAAATTAAACCATAATTTAGACAACAATTACCTAAACCAATTAATTAACAATATTCCACTAACCTTATAAAACAAAAATATCACTAACAAATCCTAAATAGTACTTAACAAAATTTATACGAATAAACAAATCTTATTAATCAGCGAAACTTATGAATTAGGAAAACGTAATCGAAATTAAATCAATACTGTCAATCAATACTAGACTTATCATCAACCAAACTTCAATCTAGTCGCCTCAGGTCAAGTCACGGCCCTCCGTGTTTTCTCGTGTACTGGACCTTAAACAACAGAAAACAATCATGTAAATAAAAAACAATAAACAGTGAGTACAGAAGATCATGTGTTACTTTATCATTGTTTTCATCGGTAACAGTTTTATTTTTATTCAGACATCCTAATTATTTATTGATGTTTTTGATGGACTGTATAATACCTATGATGTCTTTACAATTAAAAGTAGGGCTACATGACCTTTTCGCGTGGTGATCGAAGCTCGTAGAAGCTGGATCTGTCCTGTCTCGATGTGTCGCCTCATCAGGCAGCCTGCTGCAGCTGCGCCCATCGTAGTGCGTTACCGCGTCAGGCAGCCCACCATGGCAGCGCCCATCGAAACGCGTCGCGGCGACAGGCCGCCTGCTGTGGCTGCGCCCATCGCAGCGCATCGCGGTGTCAGGCCGCCTGCTGTGGCTGCGCCCATCGCGGCGCATCGCGGCGTCGGGCCGCCTGCTGTGGCTGCGCCCATCGCGGCGCATCGCGGCGTCAGGCCGCCTGCTGTGGCTGCGCCCATCGCGGCGCATCGCGGCGTCAGGCCGCCTGCTGTGGCTGCGCCCATCGCGGCGCATCGCGGCGTCAGGCCGCCTGCTGTGGCTGCGCCCATCGCGGCGCATCGCGGCGCCAGGCCGCCTGCTGTGGCTGCGCCCATCGCGGCGCATCGCGGCGCCAGGCCGCCTGCTGTGGCTGCGCCCATCGCGGCGCATCGCGGCGTCAGGCCGCCTGCTGTGGCTGCGCCCATCGCGGCGCATCGCGGCGTCAGGCCGCCTGCTGTGGCTGCGCCCATCGCGGCGCATCGCGGCGTCAGGCCGCCTGCTGTGGCTGCGCCCATCGCGGCGCATCGCGGCGTCAGATAGCCCCTCGTGGCTACGCGCATCGCGACGCGTCGCGGTGTCAGATAGCCCCTGGTGGCTTTGCTCACCGCGGCGCATCGCGGCATCAGATAGCCCCTCGTGGCTGCGCCCATCGCGACGCGTCGCGGTGTCAGATAGCCCCTGGTGGCTGTGTTCACCGCGGCGCATCGCGGCATCAGATAGCCCCTCGTGGCTGCGCGCATCACGACGCGTCGCGGTGTCAGATAGCCCCTGGTGGCTGTGTTCACCGCGGCGCATCGCGGCATCAGATAGCACTTCGTGGCTGCGCGTATCACGACGCGTCGCGGTGTCAGATAGCCCCTGGTGGCTGTGTTCACCGCGGCGCATCGCGGCATCCGATAGCCCCTCGTGGCTGCGCCCATCGCGACGCGTCACGGTGTCAGATAGCCCCTGGTGGCTGTGTTCACCGCGGCGCATCGCGGCATCAGATAGCCCCTCGTGGCTGTGCGCATCGCGACGCGTCGCGGTGTCAGATAGCCCCTGGTGGCTGTGTTCACCGCGGCGCATCGCGGCATCAGATAGCCCCTCGTGGCTGCGCGCATCACGACGCGTCGCGGTGTCAGATAGCCCCTGGTGGCTGTGTTCACCGCGGCGCATCGTGGCATCAGATAGCCCCTCGTGGCTGCGCGTATCACGACGCGTCGCGGTGTCAGATAGCCCCTGGTGGCTGTGTTCACCGCGGCGCATCGCGGCATCAGATAGCCCCTCGTGGCTGCGCCCATCGCGACGCGTCGCGGTGTCAGATAGCCCCTGGTGGCTGTGTTCACCGCGGCGCATCGCGGCATCAGATAGCCCCTCTTGGCTGCGCGCATCACGACGCGTCGCGGTGTCAGATAGCCCCTGGTGGCTGTGTTCACCGCGGCGCATCGCGGCATCGGATAGTCCCTCGTGGCTGCGCCCATCGCGGCGCGTCGCGGTGACAGGCAGCGCCTCGTGGCTGTGCTCACCGCGGCGCGTTGCGGCATCGGATAGTCCCTCGTGGCTGCGCCCATCGCGGCGCGTCGCGGTGACAGGCAGCGCCTCGTGGCTGTGCTCACCGCGGCGCGTTGCGGCGACAGTCAGCCCCTCGTGGCTGCGCCCATGGCGGCGCGTCGCGGCGACAGGCAGCGCCTCGTGGCTGCGCCCATCGCGGCGCGTCGCGGCGACAGGCAGCCCCTCGTGGCTGCGCCCATGGCGGCGCGTCGCGGCGACAGGCAGCGCCTCGTGGCTGCGCCCATCGCGGCGCGTCGCGGCAACAGGCAGCCCCTCGTGGCTGCGCCCATCGCGGCGCGTCTCGGCGACAGGCAGCCCCTCGTGGCTGCGTCCATCGCTGCGCGTCGCGGCGACAGGCAGCCCCTCGTGGCTGCGCCCATCTCGGCGCGACGCGGCGACAGGCAGCGCCTCGTGGCTGCGCCCATCACGGCGCGTCACGGCGTCGTCAGGCCGTCTGCTGCGGCTGCGCCCCATGCGACGACGCTTCGCTTCGCTTTGGCTTCGTCCAGATCGCGAGCGATTTCGCTTAGAAGATCCATTCCCAGTGTCCATGCTCTCACTCAGTGGAACTCGCAAAAAAAAAACAAAAGAAATCAAAATGTTAATAAAATAATCCGATAAAATTAAACTTAATAAATTTTTAAATTAAATGAGCCCATAAAACTGCCGAAATATCTCATGATTACCCGGATTACCTCCGATTGACTTCAAAATATTTCACCGATTTGTCTCTTACGAATAACCAAACTAAAATAATTAAAAGAAATATCCAGGATTCTACTTCCCAATTTTTTAAAAGTCACTGTGATTGGTAATAACTACTAGATTATGAAAGTGGACGTTTACTTACGGAATTATCGTTATCCCACTTGCTGAGATGTAAGACTCTCAGAAATAACCAACCAAGTCAATATCTTCTCAACTTTTATTATCTTTCAACACCTTGCAATAGTATATAACACAACATGACTATATATAATATCGAGCTTATAACAGAGTTAACCCAGTTGGTCCCGTCTGCTCGGAGCCGCTGTCCCAGATCGAATGCCCCTTCCGCCCACCGTTTCGGTCGCACCAGGGCCCCCGTTGTATCTCATAAAAACTCCCCTCTCCAACGTACCGTCAGTGTGGCTAGTGCAAGTCTCCAAAAAGTTCTGTTTCTTTGATAAAAATGTATAAACCTTACAATACCTATAGATTACTTCTTAAATTTTTCAAATCGGACATTCCATTCAAAAGATATGACGAAATTAAAAATGTTAACGGGTCCACGGGTCTCGCGCGGGGTGCGATTTCACTCACTCAAGGAGAAGCGCGTGCAAATGTATGAAATAAGTAGACGCGAGGCTCGAACCCACGGTTTAAGTTTATCCTAAAATGTTCAAAAAATTTATGACCACCCATGCGAAGCTGGGACAGGCCGCTAGTAATATTATATGTATGTATATTTACAACAAAAAAAAGTATTTAAGTAGTATATCAGTTATCTGGTTCCCATATCACAAGCTTCGGCTTAGTTTGGGGCGAGATAGTGCTGTGTGCTGTGTGAATGTACACCAATTTTTTTTTTATATGTTTTAGTTTAAGCAAAGTTGGCAACATAGATACTTCCAGTTGAACGGGGTATTTATTCAAAACACAGAAAGGAAAACAATTCACTCATTAAAATGTAATTAGGTTAGTCATCGTCTCATACCCAAATAATTCGATACCTTTTTATTAGTGACTCATTAATCGAATCTTAGTCATCAAACAAATAATTTACTTATCTCTATAAGAAGGAAAGTGTACTACTACTTACTGACAGACTGACTCACACAAACTGCAGTGCCTAGTAATCTGAAATTTGTCATAAACCCTCCTTGAAGGTTGTAGGTTCACTAAAAAACGATTTCATAATTCGCACTAGTGTTACGTGTTGAATTTTACGTTCCACCGTCAGTATTTACAGGAGGTATTACAACAATTATTGTTGTTTTTATTAAAGTTTGCATAAGTTTGGTACCCGAAAACTAGTAAAGCAAACTTTTGAGTAGGAAAACTTGTATCGATCAAAATGATTTTTTACTTAACAACAAAATGGTTGATTGCGTTTTTTCCAAAATGAGTTTAGTGATTTTATATCTCTCAACATGTTGAAACGTGCGAACGAGAGGCACATTAGCTCTTGTCTTCGCCATAAGACCCATTAGATGTAACCTTTTAAGAAAAGTGTGCGCTTACATACCTACTGCAACTTTATTTGTTAATTTAGGTACTTACATAAACCTGCAAATTTGAAGTCTGTAGGAACACAGGTGTAGACTGAGGGTTGTAAGTCAGGACTTTAATTTTCTTATAAGAAACTGGAAGATATCGCTTTTTAGCATTAAGACCGCCCATTGTACATTATAAGTAAAATATTATTTGATTGTTTTTTTTCCTTTATCAATTGACTGGCGGAGGAATGCTTTGTTATTGATGATGATGATGTAACCACATAACTTGCTGGAACAAGCTTGCTGGTTCTTGCTGGAACAAGCAGATGGCCCACCTGGGCCATGGGCCTTGTTCCAGCTCATAATCATGATGGTAGAGTATACCAACTGCCATCAAAACTAGAACCCAATAGTTTTGGTAATAGATGATAAAATCGATTACTTATCTCCAAATCGGTGAAACCAAACCTTCGATTTAGGTTACTAGTTTTTTATCAGCACGATAGCGTTTCTGTATAAGTGGTGCCCACCTTGACAAAAAAATGAAGTCATTCCACCGTGACGCTTGGTCGTGAACGCTGTTCTGTTTACTTATTAGTCATCAAGGAAAATCGCATTAAAAACTAAGCAATACTCGAATACAGTGCATAGACCCTGTGTTAGTTGAAGACATCTACGCAAAACTGTGCATAAAAACAGGAAAATTTGTGTTTTTTGAGTGTACCTACGTAGTTTTTTATCAGTGGAAATAACGATAAGTTGTACGCAAATCGATTGAAGATAAGAAAACTCATTGAAGATCTTTATCGAAAACGTTATTCAATTGTTTCAAAGGTTGACATCCAAAGCCGGTAGGAGGTCATATAAGCTGAAGAGGTGCAAAGGATAAAGAATCTTTTGAAGAGGATTTAGAGTTGAGAATGTGTTGCTCGTGCAGCTGTGATTGTGGCTCTTGCGGCAAGATCCTCAGGTGCCTGCTCTGCGTGACGCTGTGTGTGTTCTTGGCGAAGATGTGCGGTTTCGAAGTTGATGATGATTGCTGCGGCGGTGATGGCGACTAGAATCCTCATCATCATCCTCATCATTCTCATCTAATCGTGGACGTGTGCCCTATATGACATTACACTGAGTCTGTCACTTAACATATTTAGTTTTTTTTTATATCAGTTTGTTCTTGGTGAAGATGTGCGGTTTCGAAGTTGATGATGATTGTTGCGGCGGTGATGGCGACGAGAATCCTCATCATCATCCTCATCATTCTCATCTAATCGTGGACGTGTGCCCTATATGATAACACTGCGTCTATTACTTACCTATTTAATTTTTTTTATAACAGTATGTTTTTTACATAAACACTAGTGATTTCCATAGCACCATCTAGCCCCAAACTGAGCAAATATTATACTATAAGAAAAAGTATAACTTGGCATTCTAGTCAGTTGCTGTTTAAAAGTATAATATTAGGCTAATATATTCTTTGTACATAACAATATAACACCCAGGCACAAACACAACACAAACGTCCTAGGTGGGAATCAAACCCTCAACCTCCAGCGCAAAAGGTGTAGCTGATATCAATTGAGCTGTGTGTCGAAATAAATAAACCATAGACTACCCAAAAATTTTCTCATTTCTCATTACCCAAAGGTTAGCTGGTAGATACTGCTATCCAGCATTAAGCTCGCCTATGTCGATATATTTTATTTGTGCAATAAATAATTTTATATCTATATTTCCTAACCTTGACAAATACATTGTTTTATTTAATTTATATATACCTATAGGAGGTTAGTGTTTATAAAAAACTAATTATAACATATGTGCTACTAACCCACACAATGTTTTCATAAGCAGTATGTATTTTATTTTATTTACTTTACAGAAGATATGAGAAATTGAACCTTAGCTGTGTATGAACAGAGTTGAGTTTCCTTAAACTTGAAGAAGTGACAAGTAAAAAGTGTTTAATTAAGCCATAACTAAACAATGAGATATGTGCTGGCTGATAAAATAGTGTGCCATTTGTAATTCCTATGTATGCCGACACATGGGCTTTACATTTGCATGCCTTAAGTTGATAGATGCCAGCCAGCGTATGGCACGTTCCTATCATGCGTGACTTACAAGGTAATGCTTTGTTATAGGTGATGATGATTACCACTTAACATCAGGAGGGCCATCTGCAAGTAATGTAGTAGCAAGTAGTGCTACGTAGAGTCGTAGAGCCCTGTCTACGATGGAGCTACGCACTCCGAGTGCTACGATCTCATAGTTTCGTAGCATTTCGATTACCAAATTACCTTCTTCTAGCCTTTTGCTAAGCCATAAAAGAGTATAGGTAGGTAATTATGCTATAATACGAATCCTTTCAATTTTAAAAGCGCCTAAAATATCATAATATCAATAGCAACACGGATAGATTGCTTTACACTAGGTAAAATTAACTAAGATACTTAAAATGCTTTTTAAAATACAAAGATCTTATAATCTCTCATCATATAATAAAAAGATCTCATGTAAGATTTGAGACCTTTCCTTGATACGGAATGCGCTAACCTTATGCGCCATTATAAAATCTTAGGGTTGCTGCCATCTAGTTGTGAGAAGGTTGTATGTGCATGATGCCTTACTTAAGGCCTGCCATGCCTTCAGTAAAATGGCATTACTATTATCCCATTTTAATATGTTTAAGTAAGATTAGTTTTGATCGGGTTTTCAGAAACCGGCCGTTAGAAACAAAATGGAAACGCTAAATTGTTGGTCACCATGTATCTACCCCACAGAATCACATAGGCTTTTATTTCAAAGTTTTATGATAATCATTTAAATAAGAAAATCCTAAAATATTTAATAAAACTTATTTAATTCTCTATGCCATAAAATTCCTGTGTCGGGAATCCTCGCTTTAATAGAAATATCTGTGTCCTAGTGTATTCTCATTCATGTCCGACGTGATATTCGTCTCGACGACCACCCACACGTGCGTGCAGCGGTTCGCAGAGAAGTCTACCGTGCCGGTGCTCTGTATGCGATCGCGGACCCATGCTTCCATACAAGCCCTGGCGACCATCATGGCTGTTATGGTAAACTGAACCTTATGGGTCTCACTGATTTACCAGTTTGACGGCGGATTTCGCCTGTCAGGTAATCATATAGATGAAGCAATTTTAAGACAGTTTCTTCTGGTTTTGAGCGTCAGAACACTGCGAGTATACAAGTTGAGAGTAGTAGAGCTCTTTGTGAAGGGCTACAGGAAAGTACTACCACCATGCCTTTTTCTGCCGCCAAGCAGCATTGCTATGTTTCGGTTTCAAGGGTATGGGTAAGTACCGGTGAAATTACAGGCACTTGAGGCTACACTGAAAATGCCTAAAGTTGAAGGGGCAGGGTGCTGGGTACTTCCCGCACTACGCCTTTACAAAGAGCTCTATACCTCCCCAAGCTGATGGACACAGTGCAGTGCAAGTAGGTACCTCCCCGGACGAGCCATTGCCAAAGAGATCTATATTTATCTACTACCTACCTACTAACTATGAGATCGAAGCAAACCCGAAAGGGCTTATTCTCCACACATCTTGGGAATAGCAGAATGTTAGATCTCAAACGTATTCTTCCGTCTTTCTCCGATATGAACAATACATAACAGAGGAAGAAGAAGGAAGAAGAACATAGTATTACAGCCTAGAAACTATTGTTTTCGCAGGAGGAACTCGGCACCATGAGATGTGTCAACGTAGCGTACCTTGGCGCACCCCATCCGGTACTGAACTCGTACCTACTGCTGTGCCCCATGCTCGGAGCCAACATCAGGTTCAAATGCTGCTGTGATGTAAGTACACCTCCTAATTATGTAGAAGACCGGGATAGAAAAATCAGGACACGTGCATTTTCTTTAATTTTGCTTAGATCTAAATTCCTATCGGAAAATTCTGAATATGTCTCTTTTGCTCTTTTTAGTTTGCTATTAAACAATAAAGACATAAAATGAATTCTCGGAAAATCAGTCTTACGGATAATCCTAGTTTGGAGTCCGTGTCGTGGGTATCAGATCATGGCACAGACAGTCACACCAGCAGGTCTATCTTAAATCATTCGAAATTTTTCCGATCGGAAACTTCAGAATTTGTCTCTTGCTCTTGTTTTCAAAAAGCCAGGCTCTGGCTTTTCCAATAAGAAACCTTTAATGTTTCGAAGCCCTGCTGATCTGAGTTCAAGCAGACGAGGGGTTAACTTTTGTACTTCGACGATGCTGATGGATACGTAGAAACAGGTAAGAGGTTATGCTGCTACCTACTTTTACTGGTCGCAACTAACTGGCACATAAGATTCACCTGAATGAATAAATACCTTATAACTTTCCTTTTTCAGAAATGCCCAGTCAGCCCACTCCTGTTAAAAGCAAGCGAAGAGATGGTCTCCACATCAGGCACAGTAGTCAAGGGGTGCAACAGTAAAGAACAGTTGCTGCAGCAGGCGTGTGTCATTATATCTGGTCCGACCCCAACACAGAAGGATAAGGTTCCAGAATTTCAACTGAGCATTACGGTAGGTTCGCTATAGCCTCCAGCTTGTGGAGTATTGGAAACTTGGTCATTCTTAACCAATGCACTAAGTTAAGGCGATATATCACCTCTCGCTCGCACGTTTCGACATGTTAAAAGCCATAGGTAAAATAAATAAACTATTTTTTTCAAAATTTGCAATCAACCACATAGCACACGATTCGAATCGTGTGCAATCACATAGCACACGATTGAGTAAAAAAAATATTTTGAGCGATACAAGTTTTCCTACTCTCTCTTGTCGTGTCACTAGTTTCTATCGAAACCACGGAACAGACATTTCTGTGATCGAAACAGTGAAAGGATTTTGAGTGCGCCTCAAGAGGCGCCTTCACCGTTTGAGAGTACTGGCGTTGTGTACATACATTTTTGTACAGAAAAACTCTCATTGGTGCACGACCGGTTCCGAACCCACGACCTTAGGATCTGAAAGCGGGGCCGCTACCACTACCACTGTCAGTTTTCCTACTCAAAAGTTTGCTTTACTAGTTTTCGTAGGTACTCATGCAAACTTTTTTTCTTTACTTCCTCTATCCATTTCCCGCGCCCGTTATCGGTGTACATATCGGATCGGGAGGCTGTTCTACTTTTAGATTCTTTAAATTCCACTCACCTTGCTTCAGGATATCAGCAAGCACACATGCTGCAACTGGATTTACTTCCACACTTGCCCGCGAGGGAAGGAAGTAGATGAAGATCTGTTCTACCACTGCAACTCGAGGACCTTCAACGCTTACGAAAACATGCACTTTATAGCTGCTGCGCTGATGGCTAATGCTGTACGGGGCTATAAATTTTAGTGTACAAATTGTAATAAATAAATAAATATTAGTGGACATTCCACACAGCACTATCTAGCTCCAAACTAAGCCAAAGCTTGTAATATGGGAACCAAGTAGCTGATATAATACATTATAAATACTTTTTTTTTGTAAACGCATACTTAATATAATAACACCCAGACAGAGAACAAGCATCTATGTATGTTCATCACACTAATGCTTGTTCTCGTTGGAGATCGAACCCACGGCCTACGGCGCAGAAGAGAGAGCTACTACCTACTGAGCTGTTAAGGCTGTTAATTGTATTGCAGCAGGAACAGAATCAGAATAGTTTTTTTGTAAACTTTGATGTTCCTTCAGGTTTAGGAACTTTAAAAGGCATTTCATTAATGAAAAGTTTTGAAATTTCTTAATGTACCACTAATGTACTTAAGGCTCGCCCACTTCAAATTTTAAAATTTCAACACTAAAAATACATTTCTGCTATTTTATATCTTTCAAAATGTTGAAGTGTTGGTGTGGTGAGAAATACTTTGACGACGTCAGCCCCTGAAGTCTTAGAACAAAATGTTGTTCGCCATGATGTGTGGAATACCCCCCCCCCCTTTCGGACTTATAGGGATGTTATGTTGCACTAGTAGTACTTACAAACAGTCTAGTGCCCTATTTGATAGTTACATCCAAGTGTTTTAATAGTTTTGCCTTAAATTCCATGAAATCAACAACTAAAATGTATATTGTAAGTTGTTTTTGGGACTAGTCATTGAAAAAGTGCAATTAAAATACTAAATATTTATTATTAGTTTTATTTTTATATTTTATACTATAATTATTCTATAGGTATCTACAACTAGGATTGAAAATGCTTCAGTTACAATCAAATATCTACTATGTTACATTTAAATCAATAATAATTATATCGGAGAGAAATCAGCAAGTGATTTTAAGAAAATTAGGTGGAACTTAGGTGCCCAAACATTTTTCAAGATTAAACAGCTTCAAATTCTGTATTAGCTATTTTATATTTCCCTCAGTAATATAAACCTACTGTATGTATGTATGTACTTTATCTTTTTTTTTTTATTATTGGTGGACTTTCCACATGCCAAAGCTTGTGATATGGGAACCAGATAGCTGAAATACTACTTAAATACTTTTTTCTTGTAAATACATACTTATAATATTATATAAGTATGTATTTATAAGAAAATCGCCACCCAGACAGAGAACAAACATCTATGTTCATCACACCAATGTTTGTTCTCGGTGGGGATCGAACCCACGGCCTACGGCGCAGAAGGCAGAGCTATTACCAACTGAGCTGTGAAGGCTGTCAATCTATCTGGCCTATCTTTAGCTTTGGTTAATAAACTTTCCTCTCATAAACCTAGGTAATGGCACAACCCCAGGGCATGGGATTTGTCCGCTGATCTCACAAATGCACGGCCGATCGCACCCAACTCCAAAGTTAGCTGGGTTGTCTTTCTTTTCTGCCGCTATTGCTTCTTGTTCTAGGACTTGCTTTGATTTTCCTGTAAAAAAGAGCAGTTATTACTTGCTATGAGGTTCTTATCCACATTTTATTTAATATAAAGGTAAATTAAGGTTATTGACCAGTTTATTATGTTGATAGAGATAGGTATTTGATTCTAGAATAAAAAATAATGGGTTTTGTTAAGAATCTAAAAGTAGTATATAGCTCAGCGCATCAGCATTGTTATTTAGCCGGCCATGCAGCCAGCGTCTTGGAGGACTTTTTATGGCACTATTTTGGATCAGTTAACCTATCTCAAGATCATTTGCAGGTAGCATAACTGTTTAATGTGCAATTTTATATATTTTACTTTTACACAAGTACTTAATAAAAATTTATAGCCAAAGAAGATGTTGTTGTGTTGTTGCTTCTAATAACCATGCTATGAAATATAGAGTAGAAAATCACTAATTTACAGGTCTATTACAAGAGACTAACCGACTGTTTTCATCAGATGTTCCAAAATATCTTCCTTTGACTTGTTATCTATATCTACGAGTATCTTCCTTCCATCTTCGAAATAGCACTTGACGAAGGGCGACGGGGTCAAGTTCTTTAATGTAGCCACTTGTACATCAGGATTTTTAAATTGAATCTGCGGTAAATACCAGAAAACGAACTCTTTTGCTCCGGTATTGTTTTGACCATTGATGTTGTAAGCAACAGAGAAAATTTTAATTTTATCCTTCAGAACTAGCTTTCCAGCGTTCAGGTAGTTCAGAGTGCGCCTTATCGGTGCTCTTCCTTTCATGAACGGCATATTTGATTCGTTTTTGCAAGTGTTTGTAGTAAACTAAAACCAAAATCTAACCTTACATTAAATTCAAAACATTGAACGAGAAATAAATAACCTCAAATTATCTTCTTCTTCTTCTCTCCGTTTATGGCTCCTGTCTGTCATTCGACAGACAATCTTGCCAGTGTCAAGTGATTTGTATTGAATAAATACTTTTTTGTCAAGTCAGTCTATATGTAGTTAAGTCGGCCGTCATTTGTTTTGAAGAAAATGGTGACGGTTTTCTTCAAAACATTGGAAACATTTTCGGTCAAATCAGGATATCACAATACACTTTCATTCCAAATGTTTACACTTTGTGCTAAAACCTCAAGTAATGTTGGTTAAAATACCACCGAAATTACACAACACAGCTCAAAATAACACTAGAAAAACAAATAAAATGAAAAAGCTATGTTGCTTCCCAAAATGCCAGAAAACGAATCCAAATTATCTTCTTCTTTTTCGCTCTATTTATGGCACCTGTCACTGTCAGTACGTCATGTAGTCAGATACGTCATACACAGAAATTTCAAGTTGCGAATCTGTCAACTGCTAATTTCACATTGGAAGAGGTTGTCCTCCAGGGTTGGAATGTCATCCGTATAGAGCGCATATAGAGCAGGTGAGAGACAGTCTCACATATGCGGCGCCATCCTGGTACGCACTGTGCTCTGCTTCAAGCCGCAAGAAGATTCAAGCTCAACAAAACATCGCCCTACGTGTGTGCACAGGAGCGGGGCGCTACGTCAGGAACGACGTCATCGCTCGCGACGTGCACATCTCCAGCGTCGAGGAAACTGTGGTGATGTTGGCGCGACGAATGTTCGACCGCGCCGACAACTGCCACCACGTCCACCTCAACGGCATTGCTCCGCTGCACTCGCGACCACCTGAAAGACGAACTCCCTGGCGGCCACTGCCCCGCGAGCTTCTGGGCTCACCCGACTCTACGTAAGGCGATGTTGAGAGAAGTAGCTTAAGCCGAACTCACGAAGAGACCACCGTAAGCCTTAAAGGCCAAACGAAAAGCCTCTGAAAAGCCAGCATAAAAAAAATAATAATAATAATAATAATAATAAAAAAAAAAAAAACTGGCGTCGGGGCGAAATCACGCGACTCGAGAGCAGTAGCTCGCGAAGATGACGTCAGAGCAAAGAGCAATCGCTCGACTCTTACCCGCATTTCCCATTAATGGTCGAAGTGTAGATGACTCAACAACAAATGGAAGAGGTCATAAAAAAATATATTTAATACTGTCTTACAATAATAAGCGTATTGCGTGAGCAAAAAAATATTATAATGAAATGGAATGTATGTACTTGTAGTAGGTTAGTAACGAACGACATAAGTAGTCACCTAGGTACTTAGAAAAGTATGAGATATAGGTAGGTAGCTAGCTACCCTACCTGAGACGATCTACCTAATTACACAATTCCAATTATAATTTCTTATTCAAGGTGGGGGAATGACATCGGCACCGACGCGCGACGTCCCACTGTGCATTATCCTCCTGTTAACCTCACCCCAGCCAGCCCAACTCCTTAAAGGTCTTTGCTTTGATGGCAGCAATGTTCTAGCATACCTACCTACCCGATGTTGATATGGACGCAGAGGAGCAAGACCTAATCAGCTCCAGCAGCCCCGTTTGTACCAGTTGCAGAGCAATGGGGGTTTTTTTATACATCTAGCTCTACTACAAACTACTTACTACACGGCTTCCTTTTTCTGAAGACAGTCACGTTATAAGCCACTGCCTGTCGCTTACACAATAGAATTTTTATTATGATTATTTCAACTGCCTACCATAAGCCAAGCACAATCAAATGTTAAACTGTCACATAGTACCTACCTACCTACCGGCTGTGTTTATCAAACAGCGGATGCTCTAATCAAACACCGCTCATTAAAGAACCATTAGGTCTACCATTCCTTTGTGGTTAACTACTTGTTCCTCGATTCAGCATCACTCGATTAGGCAATCCAGCGCGGTTCCATCATTTTTTTACCTGTTATGGGGTTACCATCACCTATAACAGAGCATTGCCTCGTAAGTAGGGTTGCCAGATGGCCGGGATTTCCGGGAAAGCCCCGGAATTTCACGTGTGGTCCCGTGTCCAGTAATTACACTTTACTGTCCCGGAATTCATGATCACTAGTTTTTTTCCACAAAGTAACGACACCAAGGAGCGGCACGCATACTCGTATCTCGGACGAGCCGAGACGATTTTTATTTAAAGAGTAGCTTAATTTTTATTTGGAACTAAAAATTCTAATATGTGATTTTGTAAGGTATGAATAAAAATTACCTATAGATTTTATAAAAAACAAATATGTTTTTTAAGTCATTTGTTTTTTCTTTTAAAACTAGTAGTTCGCCCCGAACTGAGATCTCGTGATGCGACCCGACGAACGCATCAAAACTTTGAGTACGTAGTAGTCAGAGGCAAGTCCAAGCATTATCTTTGGACTTTTTTCTGACTACCGCCTAGTAACTTGGTATGGTTACCAAGTTTCAACTCTATTGGACTATTTATTGAAGAGTTCCGTTGAACAGACCTTGGCTCCATCATCGGGCCTGGTCGTCGTCACCATTTCATGAGAACTGAGTACCTCCTTAATTTATTTCAAGAAAAAAAATTAAGAAAAAGCAAAGGAACTGGCCGACCAGTAGAAAAACCTTGATGACAACGAAACTCTTAGAGACGGGAGCTCTTGGATCGCTGGTTATCTTAATTTAACTTCTATTATTTTATCTCAAAAACCGAGCGTCCCAAAAAAAAGTAAAAATTGTTTTGGGATGTCCAAACAAATCCCTTTCATATGACATGTAACTTGATTTTTTTATGTAACTTTTTTTATTTTTGCCCCCTTAAAAAACCCCATATCTCAAAAACCCTTCATCCGATTTTACTCATATACTTACCAGTAAATTTCTCAAGTACAAGCTATCGACATATCAAATTTCATGCAGATCTGACCAACGGTAAAGTTATCGCCAGACAAACATACATACATACATACATACATACATACATACATACATAAAATGCCAAATCGCCCAAGTTGAAACTAAGATCTTCGTTCGCTTCGCTCACTCGATCAATAAGTACCTAACTAGCATTTTTGTAATATTTTTTGTATTGCCGGTCCAACAGTATTTGTAGTTGGATTTGGACTCTAAAAACTCCTACTCCGTTTGTAACCCCAGAAATGTCCATTGTCCAGGAAATAATAAGCTAGTATCTGGCAACCCTACTCGTAAGTCACGCACGATAGGAACGTGCTCTACGATCCACTGCCCTGTGTGTCCATCAACCTGAGGCAGGGCCGGATTTAGGGGAGGGCAAACGGGGCGATGGCCCCGGGGCCTCCACAAACGGGGGGCCCCCACAATAGACTTCGGAAAAAAAATCTTTCAAATTCCAACTAGTAAACAATATTTCTTTTAAGTAGTTATTAAGCTACTCGCTTGATATTTGTCGCACGTCATTCTAGGTTTATACCTCTACTTAGGGGGGTTGGTAGAAAATGCTTGTGCATTAAGCCCTCCTTTTGTGCATTAACATTGTGTTTTGTGCAATAAATGATAAATAAATAAAAAATAAAACACTAGTAAACATCTTCTTTTCCTTTGATATTTTTTTTTTGCTATTTTACCTTTACCTACAGCCTACTTTGTACATACATGATTATTTGATTATATTAATCTTAAATAACAGAAATCATTGATCTATATTTGTTCACTCCAATCAGGCAATCAGTGAAATATCAAAATCTCAAATGGCCCTGATAAGCACTTCCAATTCACTACCCATCTTGGAGGAGTACCCCAATCATTTAATGGCTGAGTGGAGTGGTACTTGCCCGCAACCGTTGGGTATTCGATTCCGTGTCTCGACAATTTTGTTTTCCTAAATATATACATATGAATTAATTGCAGTATGTGAACAATTGGTGTTCTTCAATTCTTAAACAAATCAATTATTATTGACTAATAGGTAATTTTTTTCATATTTCAGCAAGGCAAATAATTATTATTGTGACACAATTAAATGCCATCAATTATTCACGAACTTTACTGCATGCAAGAAATTGAAAAAATCATAGTCGATCAATAATAATTTGTTTGTATAATTATTGAAGAATATCGATTTCGATTGTCATACAAAACCCACCTCATCGTGACAAGAAGTCAAACGCTAATTAATAATCGAGTCGTGAATCATTCATGATCGAGGAAATAATGTGTCCATTGAAGTTTCCGTGCGTAATTTCGTCTTCATGTAGTTGAAATGAAATGAAATGAAATGTATTTAATGAAATGAAATGAAATGTATTTATTTGCCTGAAGTTGTCTATTCTTTTATTAATATACTAGCTCTTACCTGCGGCTTCGCTCGCGCACGTTTACTATAGAATACTTACAAATAGATATGATTGGCAACATCTATAATAAATAAATTATATTTTCTTCCCCATATCTTGTTCATATTGTTTATCATTGTTCCATATCTTGAGCCACGTAATTTTGTCAGAAGAAACAGGTACTAACTGACAACTTGAAGTTCCTGCCTCTTCGATTGTTTGTATAAAATATACAAAAAAATATAAAAAATATAAATAAATATAAAAAAAAAGTCGGGATAAAAATTACCCTATGCCCGTCTCCTGGTTCTAAGCTACCTTCCCACCAATTTTCAGCCAAATTGGTTCAGGCGTTCTTGAGTTATAAATAGTGTGACTTTCTTTTATATATCATCATCAGCCCAAAGAAGTCCACTGCTAGTAAACTTAAGGTTCTTCAAGGATGTGGATGTGAAAATGTGAGCATGTGAGCATGAGAGCATGTGAGCATGTAAGCATGTGGGCATGTGAGCATGTGAGGATGTGAGCATGTGAGCATGTGAGTATGTGAGCATGTGAGCATGTGAGCATGTGAGCATGAGAGCATGTGAGCGTGTGAGCATGTGAGCATGTGAGCATGTTAGCATGTGAGCATGTGAGCATGTGAGCATGTGAGCATGTGAGCATGTGAGCATGTGAGCATGTGAGGATGTAAGCAAGTGAGCATATGAGCATGTGAGCATGAGAGCATGTGAGCATGTGAGCATATGAGCATGTCAGCATGTGAGCATGTGAGCATGTGAGCATGTGTGGATGTAAGCATGTGAGCATGTGAGCATGTGAGCATGAGAGCATGTGAGCGTGTGAGCATGTGAGTATGTGAGCATGAGAGCATGTGAGTGTGAGAGCATGTGAGCATGTGAGCATGTGAGCATGTGAGCATGTGAGCATGTGAGCATGAGAGCATGTGAGCGTGAGAGCATGTGAGCATGTGAGTATGTGAGCATGTGAGCATGTGAGCATGAGAGCATGTGAGCGTGTGAGCATGTGAGCATGTGAGCATGTGAGCATGTGAGCATGTGAGCATGTGAGGATGTAAGCATGTGAGCATGTAAGGATGTGAGCATGTGAGCATGTGAGCATGTGAGCATGTGCGCATGTGAGCATGTGAGCATGTGAGCATGTGAGCATGTGAGGATGTGAGCATGTGAGGATGTGAGCATGTGAGCATGTGAGGATGTGAGCATGTGAGGATGTGAAGATGTCTCGAAGGTACGTCCATTTACCCACATTTTTCAGTATCATAACACACTAAAGAGGATTTTATTTACAAACTTCATTGATTAATTTAAATTAAAGTGGATTTATTCATGACAACTGCAAATCGTACAGCTATTAATTGTATCCTTTTTTTTACGAATTAATGATCCCGCTTTAAAAATAATTCCCTTATACTATACCACTTAAATTAAAAGATCAACGGATTGTTACCCTGGCTTACATTTAAAGGATGTCTTTCATGCATAAAATATGTATATGTATTACTTGTGGCTTCCCGCGGCTTCGCACGCGTTGATGTGGTGCCGTGATTGAGCCACAAACATCCAAACATCGTAACTTTCACATTGATTTGTATATTATTAGGGTAGGATTTTAAATACCTACGTAGGTATAAGAGATACCTATAAACGGCCATTACCTATATTAGGTAGGTAAGTATAGGTACTCAGACTCAAAAACTTGCCAAATACAACAAAGACAACCTTACACGGAAAATATGTACTTATTTGTTCAGGAGGTAGTTTTACTTTGCAGGGGTAGTTTTAAAATATTGAAAACGTGATTTTAAATAATTTATTGTGGTGTATATTTACTTCAAGTTTGAAATCTATCGCACTATACTAAAAATCTCCCATACTAACTTTTACAGTCATTTGCACCCTTTGCAGGGGTAATTATCAAAAGTTGAAAGCGTCATTTTTAATTAATTATTTTTTAGTATATTTACTTCAAGTTTTAAGTCAATCGCACCACGCATTAAAAAACTCCCATGCAAACTTTGACATCCCTTTGCACTTTTATTAAGGGTAGTTTTAAAAAACTAAAAATGTTTTTCCTATTTTTTAGCTTTGGAGTACATCTACTTCAAGTTTCAAGTTTGTAGGTTCAAGGAATACAATTTTTCATACAATCGTTTTCATCCCTTTTTACACCCTTAGGGGTTGAATTTCCAAAAATCCCTTCTTAGTACACCTCTACGCCATAAGACCTACGTACTCCTCAAATTTCAAGTTTCTAGGACCAGTGGTTTAGGCTGTGCGTTGTCTATATGTCAGTCAGTCAGTCAGTCAGTCAGGACTTTGATTCTTATAGTATTAGAGATAGAGATAGAGATTTTTCCAAAAGCATAATTTTCTTCAACCAGCGAGCGAGAGTGTGAGTTTTTTTTGCCCTCTGCCTGTCCATGTAAATCCACAGTAGAATAAAAATTGCCAGGAATTTATAGTATATATTCTGCGGATTTTACAAGCCTATTCAGCCTATTTTTCATATTTGCGTGTCCATACGAGATACGACTGCAACGACGGTACCTGTTTCCCCCGTTTTTTGTCTGTACGACTGTACGACCCGTCGCAGCGTTGACAAGTGTCCGCTGAGTGGCGTGCTTGTAGCAGGGAATCCCAGAATTTGATACATTCTCGTGCGTCTGAGAAGCTACGAACTTGCGAACATTGTGCAACAAATGTTCGAATCATTTCGAATTTTTACGGACAGACCACAGACGTTAAGACGTGAGTATTTTCATCGTTGTCTTGTAATCTACAATATAAACCGAATGTCATATTTGATTGTGCAATTACAAAAACAATTTGTTTTTTTTCTTAACATATAATAGAATATATGAAATATATGCAGAGAACAAAAGAACATAAAAAACAGTTACGGAGAGGTTATGATTTATTGTTTATGCATGCACATAACTCGACAGGTTTCAGTACATTGCTTGCAGCTTCTCTATTCTTTTCATTTTCCATGTCACATTGATAATGATAGCAGTTCACCAATAGGAACATAGTCGTGGAGCTGATAGTCGAGAAAAATAAAATATTAACAGAAACACCAAACAGAGTTACGAATGGACCATGTGCACTGCTCGAGGGTGTATAAGAGAATCTACTTGGTTTCACAATAAATTATTTATTGAAAAACTCGACTGAAAAAAATTGTTCACTTTATTTGGAAAATAATTTGGGGCGAGAGGGCCTCCGCTCCTTTGTTGCCCCGGGGCCTCTGGACCTCTAAATCCGGCCCTGACCTGAGGCACACTGATTACCTACGCTAAGCCTCATGTCATCATGTGCCTGTAATTTCACCGGCAACCACACCATTCAAACCGAAACAGCAACGTTGCTTGGCGGTAGAAAAAGGCATGGTGATAGTAGGTACTGCCCCGTACGAGCCCTTCACAAAAATCTTAACTACTCTTCTCGGTTTCGATAAATTTGCTATCCATTCCATTGGAATCCATTAAAATCCCACGACATTTAAGAAGAATGTCAGCAACTTGGTTGATTGTGATTTATCAGTATTTTTAGATCTTTCACAATGTTAATTTAAGATTCGTTTTTGTAATTTAATCAAGTAATAATGTGTTTAGTTAGGTCCATCACAGAGGGATGTAAAACAGAAACAAATCTAAAATTAACAAGAAATTGTAACATTTTAACATAAGATTTAAAATAAAATAGCCGCATTGAGAGGTCTCCTCTCATTCAGGACCGACGAACTACCTAAAACAAAGTCGATTATAAACTGAAACGTGACTATCAGCTATGAATACTAAAATAAAATATTGTTATCAGTAGTTTTGTAACGTTTACATAGTTTTTCTTTTTAAATTTAAACATCGTCAAAATGAAAACTGTCCGTGAAATAAAATAAACTAAACCTTAAGGGGCTGACAACTATCAAACAACTTCTCGCTCGCACGTTTCGACATTTCGACAAAATCATTTTGATCTATACATGTTTTCCTACTCAAAAGTTTGCTTTACTAGTTTTCGTACATAAGCTAACTTTTAAGTAGGAAAACTTGTATCGATCAAAATGAATTTTTTACTAAACTGTGTGCAATGTGATTGCACACAAAATGGTTGATTGCGATTTTTCGAAAATGAGTTATGTGATTTTATATCTTTCAACATGCCGAAACGTGCGAGCGAGAGTCACATTAGCTCTTGTCTTCGCCTTAAAATGGAAATTTCATCTCAGAAGTAAAGAGGCTGGTGAATGGTGATCAGTTCGGAGCTAGATGGTGCTGTGTGGAATGTTAACCAATATTTATATGCTATGCGAATCACTGCTACCGTTAGCGTTCACATTAACTAAATGTCAGCGCTGAAGAAAAGTGTGTTGTAGTAGAAAAGTGCAAGTGAAGAAAAGTGTGGTTTGTCCAAAAGTGGACAATGTTTATATCAAACCCCATCTTAAGGCAGTACTTTGTGGTGGCCGCAGGTAGATAAAATATTTATATCTAATTTTTTTTCTAAGTAAGTTTTAAAATAAAAATTGATATATTCGTCATCCTCAGATTATTTGCTCAACATCATGTGAGCCAACTGCATAAAGTTACAGTATTCTCTTATCTGTGAAATGGGTACAACAGACACAGATTTTTAGTACATTTTTTAAATAAATATTTTTAGTAATTTTGCAGTAGGTACCTACCTAAATGTCTGTCTTTAAAGTAGCTACTAAACAAATTAACCGATTTTCATTTAGTTTTTTATTTGGTAGGTGACTTTATCGATTTTGTATTGTTTAGCTATCGATTCATGAAAATTTTTTCAGCTATTTCGCCGTTCAAGATCACCAGTAATTATAGGGGGTTTTTTTTATTTTATTTTATAAATTTCTATCGCATTAGTTATATTCTAAAGATTAACAGAAAACTGGTTTTCTAGTTCCCTTAGTACAATCGTTTAAAATTAGCATCGAAAAATTCTGAAAAATAGCGATTTTTTGAAGACGAATCCACGAATCTTTTACTAAAAAAGTATGCTGGTATTTTCCGGCTTTATTTTTATTGATCGAGTGAGCGAAGCGAACGAAGATCTTAGTTTCAACTTGGGCGATTTGGCATTTTTGATCGAGTGAGCGAAGCGAACGAAGATCTTAGTTTCAAGTTGGGCGATTTGGCATTTTATGTATGTATATATGTATGTATGTATGTATGTATGTTTGTCTGGCGATAACTTGAGAACCGTTGATCCGATCTGCATGAAATTTGATATGTCGATAGCTTGTACTTGAGAAATTTACTGGTAAGTATATGAGTAAAATCGGATGAAGAGTTTTTGAGATATGGGGTTTTTTAAGAGGGCAAAAATAAAAAAAGTGACATAAAAAAATCAAAATATATATCATATGAAAGGTCTTTGTTTGGACATTCCAAAACAATTTTAATTTTTTTTCTGGAACGCTCGGTTTTTGAAATACAATAAAAAAGTTAAATTAAGATAACCAGCGATCCAAGAGCTCCCATCTCTAAGAGTTTCGTTGACATCAAGGTTTTTCTACTGGTCGGCCAGTTCTTTTGATTTTTCTTATTTTTTTTTCTTGAAATAAATTAAGGAGGTACTCAGTTCTCATAAAATGGTGACGACGACCAGGTCTGATGATGAAGCCAAGGTCTGTTCAACGGAACTCTTCAATAAATAGGCCAATAGAGTTGAAACTTGGTAACCATACCAAGTTAGTAGGCGGTAGTCAGAAAAAAGTCCAAAGTTAATGATTGGACTTGCCTCTGACTACTACCGACTCAAAGTTTTGGTGCGTTCGTCGGGTCGCATCACGAGATCTCAGTTCGGGGCGAACTACTAGTTTACATACGTATTTATAAGGTCTACATTATTATTTCGCACAGCGAGTTGGTTTGTGCGAGGGTAGTGAGGCGTAGCAAGGCTGGATTGGACTAACAAAGAAAAGACACTTGAATCTATTCAGCACTCGTAAAAAGGGTTTACCTAACTTGTCATGTCTTGACCTTTTGGTTTAACCTTTCTCCTTGGAATAAGTCAGTAAATTTTCCGAGAATTTGTTTTTTAAGCGATACAGAACAGAATGATGGTCAGACAGACAGAAGTCAGACAGAAGTTGCGGAAACCAGTCCGATCATCAAGTCATAATCATCCTGAAAAAGTCCACTGCTGGACCAAGGCTTTACACATTTCCAGCAAGAACGATTCTGAGCCCTCTCCATTCACCTACTTCCCGCGATCTTCACAATGCCTTCAGACCATTGGGTAGGAGGGCGTCCCATCACAACGTACCTATCACTATCAGGAACACAATCGCTGTTCTGCTGCAAAGCTGCTTGTGAAAACATATCTAAGATGATTCACCCAATGTGGCTGCTTTAGGCCCCTGGAGGCAATGAGGGTTGGTTAAGACGAGATCATCAAGATCTCATTGAGACGTCATGGGATGTAAATAGACCTTCATGCTAGTGAACACTTTCAAACTGTTTTCAGTCAACCTAGCATCGCTGAGCGCTGGGCTCGGCTACGGATGGCCGTCTCCTGCGCTTGTCAAACTGACCAATGGGACCGACACCGGACTGGCTCGACCAATCACCGAGGAGGACGGCTCATGGCTTGTTTCTTTGCCGGGCTTAGTTTCTATATTTCGTAAGTATTTTCAAAGAACTTGAAGCAAATAACATAAGCTCGAAGTACCTGCAACCGCTGGGGAATAAAGGTTCTTGAATGGCGACCACGAACTGGAAAACGAAGCGTGAGATGCCCTCCTGCCTGATAGACCAACGACATCGTGAGGATCGCGGGAAGTCTGCTGATGGAGAGGGCTCAGGGGCCTTATGCTCACTTCGAGCGAGATTATCTCACGATGGAGATGACGTCATATCTCGTTCGATAACTGTTTATCATTCCATTCCCACCATCTCACTCCCCAATTTTCTCATTCAAACTTCATGCGAGACGCAACGTCAACGAGTTATTAAACGAGATATGACGTCATCTCCACCGTGAGATAATCTCGCTCGAAGTGAGCATAAGGCCCCAGAATGTATAGGGAAGGCAGTTCAGCAGTGGACTTCTTCAGGCTGACGATGAAGTATTTTGTGACCTATGAACGCTTTCCTAATCCAGAGTGCACGCGTTATATACATGGATCTGAGTCTTCTAGCACAGATTTGACCACATTGGGAACATCTTCAACCTTTTTACTTCCAGCCCACTTCATAGCAGCATACGTGATGGACAGCATCGGCAGGAAGCCCTGCATCATCATAACCTCCATCCTCAAGATCATTGCGTGCCTGCTGCAGACCTTCGCGGATGAAGTATGGATGCTGCTAGTCGCTAGATCAGCGCTGGGAGCGTTGGATGGTGTGGTCTTCTGCTGCGTGCCAGCCTACTCGTCTGAAGTGGCTAATGTGAGTGTTCGTGGTGCTTGTTCAATGTCCTGGGATTATAATGATTAGGAGACCTTGTAAAATGGGTCGAACAGTTCTCTTTCATAAAAAATCGAATATGGCATTCAAACCAAGGTCCATCGTTCATAGAGCCATTCTTGAAAGAGTTTCCGAATGGCCTGATAACCTAAGTAGACTTAATAAAAAATCTTTTCACAGAAAGAAATTCGAGGAGCTCTAGGAGCTATCCTTAACATTTTCGTAACCTTTGGCATGGTTATGCTCCTGGCAGGCGGTCCTTTTATCTCCTACTGTTATATCAACTCACTGTACACTGCTGCCACTGTCCTGGGTACCGTGCCATTGCTGTTTCTACCTGAGAGCCCTTATTTTCTGCACGCGAAAGGTGAGAATGAAGTTCTGGACGCAGGCCAGGAGGGAATCTGTATCAAGGAGTTGATACAGATTTCCTCCCAGGATAAACGGTTGTGAGCCACTTCCCGCAATCTTCATGATGTCATGTCACGCTTAGAAGATTACTCATGTCTCCATCCTTCTTTAGGTCGCAAAGAAGAGTCCTTTAGAGTTCTGACATACCTTCGAGGCTCCAAAGAGTTGGCCATCACGGAAATGCAAGAATACTCTACAACCAGCGAGAACAAAACACCCCTTTGGCACCTCTTTAAAAACAAAGTCTTCCTCAGAGCTTTAACCATAACCGCTGTATTCAGTGCCATAGGCCAACTGGTCTGCCATAACTGCATCATGGCGTATCTGCAGACGATTTTGAACTCTGCTGGTACGGCTGTAGAGCCGGAAATAGCGTCTCTGGTTATAGGGTGCATTGGACTGCTTGCAAGCTTTTGTACCCTGTTTACTGACATGTTTGGGAGGAAGCCAATCTTGGTTGGGACTCTAGTTGGCTCTGGGATGAGCTTGGTAAGTTTTTTTATTCATAGGTACAGTACCCCACCCAGTAGGTAGGTACCAAAGTCTTCTCGTCCTCGGTATACCTATAACTTTAGGATTGTTTGAGTTTAAATCTTTGTTCAGGCTTCGTAGTGCCATTATTTATATTATTAACTATATTATTACATAACCATTATTTTTTTATGTAGGTAGTCATAATTTTTTCATTTAGTCATTGGAGATATAACCAGTACCTTACTTACTTTTTGGGTTTTCAGCTTGCATTGGGATTATTTTTCCAACTGAAGAGTTCTGGGTACCCCATGAGCGGAGTAGTCAACTACATTCCTGTAATTTCTCTGGTGGTCTTCTACTTTTGTCAGAGTGCAGGTGAGAATCTAGGAGCAGTAATGAGCTGCTCCTATAAGCTAAGGTTATTAATAAGACTAAATTTATCCCATTGCATGTACCCTATCTGATTATCACTTGAACACTTTCAAGGACCTTCAGTTAGATCCGTTAATAGGTACCTACCAAGAGACCTGAAAGGATATGTCTAGATATTCTGAATATAAGCTTTAATATAAATAACTTTGACATGAGGTCCTGCTCCTTGCGTCGTACTCCTCACTGCTGAGGGTCGTGACCCCCTCCTAGATGACCAAAGACCCCTAGATGACCAAAAAGAACCAGCGTCATAAACTATTTTAATTTTAACCAGGTTTTTCAAGCATCTACATGATAGTCATAGCAGAACTCTTCGAGGACAAAGCGCGCGCCACCGGCATGTCCATAGGACTGACTGTCTCCTCTGTCATCATCTTCATCACCAGCAAATACTTCGCAGCCATGTCCTCAGCCATCGGACCTGGGGTCTACTGGATCTGTGCAGCGTGGAGTTTCTTGACAGGCCTGTTTGTGGGGATCTGGGTTCCAGAGACCAATGGCAAGAGTTTTAAGGAGATTCAGGAGTGTTTGGGAGCGAACGCTGATGCTTGTGATTTACATTGATACAAGTGAGTTAGGTATAATGGGAAATAGCGACTTCGCCAAATTCAGGCCAGGGATATTCAGAGTGAACACCACCTTTTATGCCTTCTAAAACTTATAATAGACCAAGAGTTCTCTTAGCATGGGATCTTATGCCATGGAACTGACTGCAAGACTGACTGTAATTTACAGTGAAATCCCCAAGTCTTGAGTTTTTTTTGTTTTTCAGAAATCAGAAATCAGAAATTATTTATTGGCTATGGTTATGTACAGTTTCAACCAGTTTGTCCGTTCCGGACGTACAACAAAAACATTTTAATACCCACTAATAGGTACTCCTAATTTCTTGCAAGTAGGTATATGACCTTTTATATTTGTTACCTAAGAACTTTCGACTGGGTGAACTGATTTTGATGTACTTTTTTTCATTTGAAAGCTGGTGCTTCCCGTGTGGTCCCATTTCAATTTGGTCCAGTTCTGACAGTGGCATCCATGAGAAAACCATTGAAGTCGATATTTTTTGTATAAAAGTTATTGTATGGAGACTCGTGAGTTCTCAGCACGGCCGATAGAGGCGCTTTTCAAGTACCTATGCATTAAAAAAACAGCCTGGCGATACGGAAAACGAATAACAAAACTCACATTTTAGGTACCTACTGTAAATTACGTAGGTGCCTACACCAAATAACGTGTAGAACTTAGGCCCAGTTTCACCATGCTCTGTTAGTTACTAATCAAGGATTAACAGGCCGTTAAATCTAACCTTAGCTGTCAAACGCGTACATTTTGACATATATAACGGCCCTTTAATCCTTTGTTAATCTAACAGAGCATGGTGAAACCGGCCCTTAAGATCCGTACTCACATTCGGTATTACTCGATAGTTTCCAAAACGAGTACCTAAATAAACGAGTACCTATTAAAGTGTGGACCGCGAAACTCACAGCTCGATGCGTGAGTTTTGCGGTCCACACGTTAATATTTACTCGTGAATGTGGGTACAGAGCTTTAAAGAAATCAGAAATATTTATTGTATCTGTAAGTAGTACAAAAAAGGTCTTATAGCTATGGTTGTTTGTCCATGTCGGACGTAAAATAAAAGGTACTATGTATATTTTTTGGCATATTTTTTTTAAAGTTCGGACCGAAACGAAGACATTTTGTAGGTATGTTTCGAAATCCTACAACATTCAGCGGTTTTTCAAGTAGATATTACCTAAAACTTCATATAGTAGATATACAGGCATATCATAATAACCAACTAAGAGCTGATTTCACCATGCTCTGTTAGTTACTAATCAAGGATTAAGAAGCCGTTAAGGGCCGGTTTCACCATGCTCTGTTAGTTACTAATCAAGGATTAAAAGACCGTTAAATCTAACCTTAGCTGTCAAACGCGTACATTACGGCCCTTTAATCTTTTGTTAATCTAACAGAGCATGGTTAGTATTCTCTTATCTGTGGCATGGTGAAACCGGCCCTAAATCTAGCCGTCGATGTCAAACGCGTACATTTTGACATATTTGACGACCTTTTAATCCTCTGTTAATCTAAACAGAGCATGGTGAAATCAGCACTAAGTATAATAAAGAGGTGAATACCAGAATCATTCATGAAGTGTCCTTAATAGTGAGGTCGGGCAAAGATTCTGCGAAATATTTATCTTGAAACTGTCGCAATAATGGTACCTACTGGGTCCATATTCTCAACTGAAATGCTTGTCGACTTGTTGGTAGAATAAAATAACTTTTTCCAAAAAAAATTGACTGCAAATACCTACACTGAAGGGAATGTCATTGTGTGTATACAAGGTGTTCCATTAATTGGGTTTAAAACTTCAGGGGGCTAAAGTACCCATCAATATGAATAACTTTTTCTAAGGAAACAATACTGTGAACGCGAAAAAAAACAGCTGTTTCATACAAAAGTTACCTACCTGGCTAAACTGTAGAAAAAATTATTCATATTGATGGGTACTTTAGCCCCCCGAAGTTTTAAACCCAATTATTGGAACCCCTTGTATGTTTTTGGTATATGTTCGATTTTTCAAAAAGCACTTAATAAAAAACAAATTCGATAAATTCAGCGCTTTTTGAAAAACAAATCACGTTTACACTTGTTTTTTTTTTCAAAAACTGCTCACCTACTTTCTTTGCGAACGCTTAAAACATGTATAAAAAAAAATACTTACTAGCACCGACTTGTACTTTTGTAAAAATGGTAAGCTTTAAGAACACCGACTCTATGAATAGGCATCCACGCCTTGTGTTTGGGGTTCCATAGTTCAACAAATAACCTTCTGCCCCTAATCAAACCGTTCTACTCACAGATTTTGGGAGGTACCTACCTACTATAATTCTACAAGGTGTTCCAATACTTGTGTTTAAAACTTCAGGGGGCTAAAGTACCCATCACTATGAATAACTTTTTCTAAGGAACTAATAAAAATCGACGAACTCTTTGGTTCTATCTCGTTTACTGTTCTGTGAAACCAACACTGTGAACGCGAAAAAAAAACAGCTTCCCGCGATCCTAATGATGTCGTTTATGTAACTATGTGATGACTAAAAAAGAATAGCTTCAAGATTTTGATCCCCAGGCACGGTAGATCCCCTCAGATCTCTTAGTACCAAGTACCAACACAAGCTGGGTTAACATCTGTCTGTACGCCTCAAGTCGATGGACGCAGGGCAGTGCATCGTAGGGCACGTTCCTATCGTACGTGACTTCCGTGGCAATGCTTTGTTATAGGTGATGGTTACCACTTAACATCAGGTGGGCCATCTGCTTGTTCCATCAGCTAGTTGTATAAAAAAAAACACTCGCACATTCAACATTTTCCAGTCAGGAAAAATGTTTTCCTCACTTCGGAAGCCTTTTCCGTGCGTGGTCTGAAACGCGCTTGGCCAATTTATTTTCAGTTCTATAGAATTGTAGTGGTTTTATTTTACAATACGAATTGCGAAGATTGCTTTGTACGATATAAAATAAAATTGAAATTGTGAACAGAATTGCTTCCATTTTGAATGATATTCAAAAATCTAGGTCTCGCAATCAACCATTTTGTGTGCAACCTACACAAAATGGTTGATTGCGATTTTACGAAAATGGGTTTTTTTGTGATTTTATATCTTTCAACATGCCGAAACCTCAGACAAAATAAAAAGTAAAGACGGAACTCTGTGAACAGCAAAGTGAGGCCGGCCAAACTACGCCTTGACGTGTACATACACAATTACACACACACACGTACAACGTAACTACGCCTTACCTTGTCAGTCTAGCTATCGCGGCTCGTGGGGAGCAACGTTTTGAGAAATTATAAATTTACCAGTAAAAATGCCGAATTGTGTTGTGAAAGGGTGTAAGAATCAATCTTCAAAATATAAAAAAGCGGGATGGAATCGCATTTCACACGTAAGTAATTTGGAACCCAATAATTTTCAATAAATCAAAATAAAAGTTTGAGGTTATTGCTTGGAGCACAAGTGTTGCTAGTATGAAGTGTTTTTGTTTACCCTATTATTTGGTAATAATGTGATACGCAACGTAACGTTACTCGTTTCTTATGATGGTTATCAGTATATTTTTAACCTGACGGGTATATAATATAGTGCTTAGAGAACACACGGGTGTTCGCTAAGTTCGTGGGCCCCACGTGTCCGGCGAACACACGGATGTACACAAGATTTCGAGCCCATTGGTTGCTCACTTCTACGAGGTCAAATTACCTTAATGCCCATTGACTGCACTCATTGTGAAGCTAGGTTCAATACATAACGAAATACAGACAATACCAGAGATTCATACTCACCGAACGAAATTGTCAAACATCGCGTTGATGGCTGGTCTGTCGGTCATCTTGACCCACGGCAACGCGATATCTTCCCCGTTTGTTAACTGATTTTTACGATTATTATTTCTTAAAATAGGTTACATCCGTAAAATTGTGAACACCGTTAGATTAATCTATCTCGCGAGATTGTAATCTGTCAAAAAATTGTAAGCTCGTAGATTTCGTATGTCCGTTAGGTGAGGCAAACACAACCTAACCGATCCCATAATCAGATAAGTTGTGTTAGATTATATCATGATAGCCGTTTTATTTAATAATGTTATTTTTGTAATTTTGGGGTAATTTGAATTGTCATGGCAACATCGGCCTCCGCACACATGTTTAGAAAACTGGCCTCACTTTTCTGTTCGTAGAGCTCCGTCTTTACTTTTTTATTTTGTCTGAGGCCGAAACATGCAAGCGAGAATACCTACGTATACGTACCTACCTAGTACCTACCTACATTAGCTTCAAGAAAATATCATTTTGATCGATGGTACCTACAACTTTTCCTACTTAAAAGTTTACAAGTACGAAAACTAGTAGGTAAAGCAAACTTTTGAGTAGGAAAGCCTATCGATCAAAATGAAATTTTTACTAAATCACAACAGTCACACTGCACACAAAATGGTTGATTGCCATTTTTCGAAAATGGGTTTATTAATTTTATATCTTTCAACATGTCGAAACGTGCGAGCGAGAGTCACATTAGCTTTTGTATTCGCCTTAGTAAAACTGCAGATAGGTATAGGTAGGTATCTACCGTGTTCTATTTCCACAAATCGCGACACCTGTTTGGTGACATTGAATGTAGGTAGGTAAACTCCCTAACAACAATGCGATGTGAAGTTTGATTGGCAATCAGAGTTGCACAATACGAGCACATTTGGGAGATCCAGATGTAGTACCCTTATTCTGAAATACCATCTAATAAGTAAGCACTTATTAGGGGTAGGTAATCACTTTTTAGGGGGAGTTAAGCACCTACCTCTTTTTTTTTAAGAGTAGTAGAGCTCTTTGTGTGTGGCTCGTCCGGGGAAGTACTACCACCACGCCTTTTTCTGCCGCCAAGCAGCGTTGCTGTGTTTCGATTTGAAGAGTGTGGTGGTAATTACAGGCACATGAGGCTTATCATGTGTATGCCTCAATTTGATAGACACAGGCACAGACGCAGGGCAGTGCATCGTTAGGGCACGTTCGTTCCTATCGTGCGTGACTTACCTACGAGGCAATGCTTTTTGATTAAGTATCACTTTAACATCAATCTGCTTGTTCCATCAGCCAGTTGTATACAAAAAAAGTGGCCTCATTCAGTACAATCACCGTTTTGATTTTGATTTTGAGTGATGAACGAGTTTGCTCTTCTCAAATCTAGAAGGGTACCTCTTCAATTAACATAGATCTTTAAGCACGAACCTATGAATGCTTAAAGATTTACCTTATTTTGTGGATTATATTAGTATTATCTATTTATATAATTTAACTGTAAAAAAATCAAAATAAATCTAGAACTTTGTTTAACTACTTTCTCTATCTATTCTAAAAAAATAGTGCTCTGCCAAAGTAATATGCCCCATTAACCTAATGTGCCCAGGGCCTCCAAATACGTTAAAGACAACCCTGCCTAATATGTGTGTTTTATAACTTTTGGGCTTTTTGATCTTAGGCTTTAAGCTCAAATTGTATCATTTTCAATAAATAAATAAACTAGTAGTTCGCCCCGAACTGAGATCTCGTGATGCGACCCGACGAACGCATCAAAACTTTGAGTAGGTGGTAGTCAGAGGCAAGTCCAAACATTACCTTTGGACTTTTTTCTAACTACCGCCTACTAACTTGGTATGGTAACCAAGTTTCAACTCTATTGGCCTATTTATTGAAGAGTTCCGTTGAACAGACCTTGGCTCCATCATCAGACCTGGTCGTCATCACCATTTTATGAGAACTGAGTACCTCCTTAATATATTTCAAGAAAAAAAAATAAGAAAAAGCAAAGGAACTGGCCGACCATTAGAAAAACCTTGATGTCAACGAAACTCTTAGAGAGGGGAGCTCTTGGATCGCTGGTTATCTTAATTTAACTTTTATTTTTTTATCTCATATACCGAGCGTCCCAAAAAAAAAGAAAAAATTGTTTTGGGATGTCCAAACAAAGCCCTTTCATATGACATGTAACTCGATTTTTTTATGTAACTTTTTTTATTTTTGCCCCCTTAAAAAACATTATATCTCAAAAATCCTTCATCCGATTTTACTCATATGCTTACCAGTAAATTTCTCAAGTACAAGCTATCGACATGTCAAATTTCATGCAGATCGAATCAACGGTTCTAAAGTTATCGCCAGACAAACATACATACATACATACATACATACATACATACATACATACATACATACATAAAATGCCAAATCGCCCAAGTTGAAACTAAGATCTTCGTTCGCTTCGCTCACTCGATCAATAAAATATGAAGGTGTTCCAGAATAGGCTGCAAAAGTTGAAGGGAACTACTGTGATTTGTGGAAGGCCAAACGCTCAATTTCATCGTCCAACGCGCGCGTTCGCTAACTTTAAGTTGGTTTTTGTTGTGAATTTCTTACTTACACACCTAATACAGGTATGTAGGTACCTATTAGGTGTGTAGGTAGGTAAGTTATAAGTTCATCAGAGTTATATGGGGAAAAGAATCACCGCTTGCTTGTTCTATGCATGGTCGCGTGTAACTGACGCCTAGATTCATCAATCATAAAATACATTTTCATAGTGATTCTTGCATTTATAATGGCAGCTGTCTATCAATGACAGTCAATTACAACTATGATCAAGAGGTTTTATCTTGAGAGTAAATAAATAAATAGTTTCTATGTGCACGCCGTCTTAAGAGGTGATGCAGCGTTTTTTTATCGCAGCCGACAGCAATAGAAATAGTGGGACCATCAGTCTGAATCAGTCCCAGTATTTCTATCAATAGAAATACCTAATAGAAATAGTGGGATACACCCAAAAAATCTCCTCAGACTTTGACTTTAATAAAAGAGTGGCTTCAAATTTCATAAAAAAACAATTGCTTTATTTATTGTCTTGGATTTAATATCAATAAATAATAATAAGAGCGAGACTAACTACAAAGGTTATATTTTGTGGTTGACTGTCACTTTCTCTTCCCAGGATTACCAGGGCAATGACACGGCATGGGACATTTCGACTTCGGCCCTTTCTGGGGGCAGCTCATCCGAGTTTCCGGATGGTTCCCTCCCCCTCCTCTACCACCCTGTGCCTGCATTGCCTGCTTCATCTTGTTCATCAAATCGTTTATTTGTGTCGTCAGCTGCCCAACTGTGTTACACATCTGCTCCACAGCTACTAAGGGAGGAAATCCGCCACCACCTCTATTCATATCCCCTGGGACATCTCCAGAAGATGGACATGGGGACGGACATCCACTTGAAGATCTTTGGTTAGAGAATTGAACGTTATTCATTGCATCTGTTTGAGTGACCTGTGGCTCGTGCTTTTTACACTCTATGCCACATTGAGACAAAGGGGGCACGGCGTAACCTGGCGGTTGAGGAAGAGGTACGGTGTTGCTCGGACAAGCGATGTTCTCACACTTTGGAGGGCGGTTTGCAGGGCATTGTTCATTGGTGCAACTGAACGCCTCGTCCGTGCGATACTCTTTCGGAAACTTTGTTTTGCAGTCAGGGCAAGGACAGGTTACTTTTATAATGCCAGTTTTGATGTCTTTGATCCTTCCAGGAGTATAGTTCAGGCAGCTGTAATGCACCCACGATAGACACGCCCCCTGGCATTGCAGTCCGGTTTTCTGAGTCACTGGTTGCAAGCATATTTTACACGCGTTCTTACCTTTTTTTCCACATTTTGCCATTTTGATTAAGAGGTTATTGGTCTTTTCTTGGATTTTTGCATGATTAGATCTTGGGACTGAGAATCATCGTGGTAGATTTGCTAACCAGCTATTTAGTTGTATGTTGTATCGCATCAACTGTAAATATTTTGTGACAAATGACAAATAGTTCTGACGTGTAAAAGTATTCTTCTGCCCATAGACGTCACGATAAACTCTTTACAAACTGTAAAGAGATTTGTTAGATAAATGTATTATTGCATATCATCTGACTGTCACCTATTTCGGCCCCAATCTGCACATAATCAACTGGATCTGCTCGGATAGGTTATTGACCGTCTTGCACATCTGTTCCAGAGTGTTAGCCATGGAGTGGTCCATGGATCCCGTCTCAAAGAGTTGGCAGTCTGATGAAAAGGATCCACTGCATTGCTGGTTCTGAGATACTGGTTTGCGACTACCGCATCTGCAACCATAATTGCCGCATTCTGAAATATTGATTAGATTTTGATAATTCATCTAGTTACAACAACAACATTTCTAGTAAACTTTGAAAGCATAGGTTTCGTAAGTCGCAAGCTTTGGTTTAAATTGCTCCAGAATACAAAATTATTACGTGTGCATGTTGTATCATAGGAGGTACTAGGTAAATATAATTTGTCAAAACGGTAAGTAATTAAAACTTTGAGGTAGGTACATTATAGGTGTGGCGAGAGGATTTAAACTTGCGTGTTACGGGGCTTTTCGTGCAAGATAGATTGCTAATTAGAACAGTTTCAACTTCACAGCTGCTTTACTATGTAGTAGGTAAGTACACGGACTTTTTTCTTTTATACAACTAGCTGATGGAACAAGCAGATGGCCCACCTGATGTTAAGTGGTAACAAAGCATTGCCTCGCAAGCCACGCACGATAGTAACGTGCCCCACGATGCACTACCCTGCGTCCATCAACTTGAGGCATACAGATATTATGTGCCTGTAATTTCACCGGCAACACGCTCTTCAAACCGAAACACAGGTTGCTGTGTTTCGGTGCTGATTGGCAGAAAAAGGCGTGGTGGTGGTGGTACTTACATGAAGGTATAGGTACCTACTAAATTGTATTTCTAACTTCAGTGTTTTTTTCCGAAGAATTTACCGTTAGGTAGGTAAGTGAATAACCTACGCTCGCTTATTTACCTACCAACCTAGTTATGCTCGGGCGCTGAACTGGCTAAAGGTACTAACATATTTTGTAGTACCTAGGTGAGGTACCTTCCCATCTAAGCAAGTACCTAGGTAATAAGTAAAAGGATATCTTGCTTATGGAAGTTCAAACTTACCCATGTTGCCAGATAGGCAAGACCACGATTTAGATAGCTGAGAAGGCAAATCATTACAAATCTTCACAGGCTTTGCACGACCGCTTAAACATTTCTGCGGTGCAGGCAACGGGTTCACGCATTCACACTCTAACGACGTCGAGAATGACCCATTGCAATTGTTCTTTGGACATTCCAAAGACTCGTACTTCGGAAAATTTGCCGAACAATTCGTTTCAGGGCATGTCGTCGGGTTTGTCAGGATCTCCTTAGGTTCTGAGGAGCAGTCGTGGCATGGACAAATGATAGTGATAAGGCCAGCTTTTATGTCTTGGACCTTGCCTGGTGTGAAACCTAGACAGTTGAAGTGGAACCATCTTTTGCAAGCCCCTTTGCATTGCAAACCGTTTCGTTTTGTGACGGAATGGAAGCAGATTTTGCAAGGATTTTTAGATCTACCACATCTTTTCAGCAAGTAAACTTTGTTGCATTCAGGCTCATTGCTGTTCATTTTGGTTTCAGGGTTTTTATTGACACTTTCTGGGCATCAGGTTGGTCCATTGTTCAGGACGCAGCATTTTGCTAATCTACTTCTGATTTTAAGGCCAGTTTGTTTTCGGTGACTTTCTGAGTAGGTAAATTTAGCTTGACATCACCTGACGCAGCTGAAGTTTTTATGCAGATGACTTTGACTCAACGTAGTGATTATATCATGGAGGTATTAATCATACGATTATATGCTCAAGATATGCTCAGTGACTTTGACTAGGAAAATACTGACAATTAACGTTATCATGTTGGACAGATACCATAATATTAAACGGTGCTTAAATTTAAATAATGCTTAAAATTAGCGCGGTCTCTGTTTGCCATTACGCATTAGTAAGGCCTTAGGTAGGGTAAGCAGGGGGAATGACGCTCACCGGGTAATGGCGCTCACCCCTGTAACTCGGTCAAAATAGAAGGTAGCAACACGCCACGTCGCGTGAAGCGCGAGTGTAGGGGGCCTCTAACAGACAGCGATGCAAACGAACAGTCAGCTCACTTCATGCGACCGTGAGGTGCGTTTTTTCTTTTGCAGCCGTGCTGATCTAATTTTGGTTAGGTGTTTTTTGTCGGTAAATCCAAAACTTTAATGCTTGTTTAATTATTAATTTAACTTAACTTACAATAAACTATTCTATTTTGTGATAATGCAATCTATTTTCAACAATTGTGTATGATTTTATTATTATTTCAAATTAATTACAACACTACCGTTTGGGGTTATACCGCTCATCTGAGCGCTTAGTGACTTATTTTTTAATTGTTGTAGATATGCAAAGAAATTGTCAAAGGACAAACGCTAAACTATTGTATATAATATTATCGAATATGTAATCGATAAAATAACGAGTTGTGGTATCGCTGCACCATCTGCGGGCTGTGGGCTCATGCTATATGTTCAGGGTGGGATTCTCAGATGGATAAATCTGTGGTTTCTGTGTCCAAAAATAAAATTTTATTATTTAGAATTTGTCTTAACTCTAATAATTATTATTATTTTATATTATATTATAATAATTGAAGTTGATTTGACATCGAAGACTTTAATATATTTTCTAAATTGAAAAAGGCTAATTTTACGTACAAATGGGGATAATTGATACTAACTTGTGAGTGTAGACTTTACTTTTATTGTCTCATTAATTTTTCTTGAAGTAAAATGTATCTTACATTTGGAATATAACATTCCAAAAAACATGTTTGAGCGTGATTACCCCGTTCCCTGAGCGGCATTACCCAAAGTCAGGGGCAATGCCGCTCAAACATGTTTTTTTATAATGTTTTCCTACAACTAGTAGGTCAAAGATACATGCTTTTGTTGTTAAATATTTAATTACTAGATAATTGAAGACTATGTTAGTTTTCTTAATTTTTATTTATAATCAATAATTTGAAAAATATACCATGTTTTCCTTAGGTGAACGCCATTCCCCCTCCTTACCCTACTACAAAAAATCTGTCAAACTTGAGCGGCCGAGAAGGTTTTCCACCACAATAGAATGTTGACCTACTCTTGTCTTGGTACCTTCAATGCTGGTTGACGCGTTGCTATTAAGTATCACACAGGCGTCTATATTCAGGTCTCGACCACTGGCATACTTAAGCGTTAATGAAGGATGTACCAGGCCTAAGTAAACAGAATTTTAAATGGCATGTCGTAGAACCAAAACAATTCGAAAACATGTGTCGAGTGCTCGAAAGGAGCCTCTTCGGGGCGCGCTTAAAATCCTTTCAACAAACTGTTTCTAAAGAAACTAGTGACACGATAGGAATATAAATCTTAAAGTAGATATAAACTGTTGGTCCTCGTTTTGTAACACCTTTAAGGCCACAATTATACCTACAACAACAATACGATAAATTATTATCATCAGTAGCACATCTGATTAGAATCGCAACACAGAAAACGCATTGCAAGCGTTTTAGTGCCTTGCAAGATTCTATAATAAAAGAAATGAAATTTTCCAAAAATTTATTGTTTAATAATTAATTATTATTATCTAGATATAGTTTTAAATATCACATTTATATCAGTATAAACTTGTAACTGAAAGCGTCTTTGCAAACAATCTTTGCCTTTCCATACGTTTCACGTTTTTGACATGACACCCGACAAAGTACCTACCTACTACTCGTTCGCACATTTTAAATTTTTTGCCGAACTGAGTGCATTGCTTATACAAATTGGTTCATTGCGATTTCTCTTAAATATGCTCAGGGATTTTATATCTTTAAAAATGTCGAAAAGTGCAAGCGAAAAGGACATTTTTAGTCTTAGCCTTAAAATATATGGGTATGGCCGGTTTCTGAAAGCCCGATCAAAACTAATCGCATGTCACGTCACTTGCTATCTCTATCTCATTCGATGTAATAGCTGAAATGGCGAGTGACTTGACATGCTATTATTTTGATCGTGCTTTCAGAAACCGTTAGTTACCTAACGCCACTATATATTACCTTCATGGCCACTATCCTCCCAAATTAGACAGCCTTCACAGCTCAGTGTAGTAGCTCTGCCTTCTGCGCCGTAGGCCGTGGGTTCGATCCCCACCGAGAACAAACATTTGTGTGATGAACATAGATGTTTGTTCTCTGTGTTATTATATATCAGAAGTATGTATTTACAAAAAAAACAGTACAGTTTATGTATTATAACAACTATCTGGGTCCCATATTACAAGCTTTGGCTTAGTTTGGGACTAGATAGTGCTGAGTGGAAAGTCCACCAATATTTATTTATTTTTGAAATTCTACAAATACTGGGACACTTCTTTACTCTCCCTAGCCCCCAACTCATATTGGATCTCAGCAAATGTCTTCCCCTTAGTTTCTGGCACAAAATACATAATAAACAAACAAACTACGACACAGCATACACTGAAACACCAGTAGGTAGCCGCCGCGCCTATAACTATGATGAGGAGGGGGAAATACTTGGTGGTGAAGAATAAAAAGGTGTAGGAAATGAATGAGGTGATGGAGAGGCCGATTCCTCTTGAGCGGTCGTCGAAGAGTTCTGCGGCGAGGACCCAGTTTATGGACCCTACACCTGGAATGAGAAAAACGAAATTATTAGACTTAAAGCTAGATGAAGGAAATATTTTTATTTGACACACGTGAAATGAATGAAAATTCTTTACCTTACAAACTAACAAAATAGGAAAACTTTATAACAATTAAAGAAAAACAAAATGTACAATGGGCGGTCTTATCGCTAAAAAGCGATCTCTTCCAGACAACAATAAACAGTATGCAGAAACAAATGCATGTAGGTGAATAGCATCGTTGTGTCAAAGACGTCTTAGTAGCTATGTATAGGTACAGTGCTGATTTTCAGACGAAGCCTGGGTATTGTGACAGTGCAAATTATAGACGTAGCGTTTAGCGTTTACCTACACTTAAGGAAATCACAATAAAATCCTTTTGAAATTAATCTTCTTTTTTTACACTTCTAGCGGAGGAACGCAGATGACCCACCTGATGTTAAGTAAAACCATCACCTAAGACAGGTTCTTCTGTCTAAGTTCTTATACTTGTAAAAAAAAGCTTCACTACTTTGATCCCATTCACGGTAGATATACCTGAACCTCATAGTACCATGGGCTGACTGACTCAAGATATTTAAAGATTTTAAAGATGAGTACCTAGTCAGAGGTACATCCAAACATTTGGCACATTCCCATATTTTGAGAGCACTGCACTGGCTTCGTGGTAGGATCGAGGTCGTGGGTTCAAAACCTATCGTGCATCAAAGTTTTCTGTTCAAAAAATGTATTTGCACAGAGCCAGTACTTTTAAACGGTGACGGTAAACATCGTTAGGAAACCGACATTTTTTTTATTTTTTTATACCACTAGTTGATGGAACAAGCAGATGGCCCACCTGATGTTAAGTGGTAACCATCACCTATAACAAAGTATTGCCTCGTAAGTCACGCACTTTAGGAACGTGCCCTACGATGCACTGCCCTGCGTCCATCAACTTGAGGCATACAGATGTTAAGCCTCATGTGCCTGTAATTACACCGGCAACCACACTCTTCAAACCGAAACACAGCGTTGCTGCTTGGCGGCAGAAAAAGGCGTGGTGGTAGTACTTCCCCGGACGAGCCCTTCACAAAAAGCTCTACTACTCTTAAAACATGTGTCGAGTGTCTTTGAGTCTTTGAGGCGCACTTAAAAAAAACGCTGAAAATCAGCGTTGAGTGATAACTAGAGATCGGATAATCGGATGCATATTTACCTAAACTTAATTTTTGGCTAACAAATTACGGAAGCGGCTTCTTAGGATACTTTTATTAAAATTAAAATCCCGGGATTGGATAAATAGGGTGCCACGTTACATGTGTACTAAGCCGAAAGGGGGTGATTCTGGACTCCGAGGGGCATATTACGTTGTAACAGGGCAATAATTGCCCTGAATTACAATTACAAAATTTGAATTTCCTAGGATCCCGGGATTTTTAGACAAAAGCTAAATTTTTATTTCCCGAGACCCCGGGATTTTTCGATAAAAAGTGCTTTCCATAATAGCCAACATCTCAACTTTAGGTAAATAGCAATCCGAATATCTCTAGTGATAACGCACCCAACATTTATGCTGAGCTGAAAACCTTTTTAGTATAGTAACCTATTACTGTTGTCCCTTGAGCCGCTCAAAATTTTATTCTTTATGTTACCTACCCTTTTAACTTTTTTCAGGCTTGTGTTTTTTGTACTATGCTAAATAAACATTTATTCTATTCTATTCTTAAAATCCTTTCACCACACTGTTTCGAAAGAACTTAACAGGATAAGAAAAAGTACTATACCTGCACTGTAGCAGTAGACTACAAGGACCAGCGATATCAGCGGCAGGAAGTTCATGAATCCACTGACTGGACCACCAGCCTTGACGTAGAAGAATGTGCCGAGACCGACCTGACGATAGAAGACATGAGTTACTATAACGTGTTATATAATACCCTGTAAGGCAAAAGACCAAGAGCTTTGAATAGGGCTGCCTCATGGTGTGCTTAGTTTCATATCGGAAGAAATTTTAAGAGGCCTTTCAGGAATGAAAACCTTCGGAATTTCAAAAATCGTAGAAAAAAAGTTGTTCATCAAATACTCTAATATATGGGAATTTGACAAATGTAGTTACTTTGGATAGTTACTTCTTTATTTGCAAATAATACACACTTATAATATTTTTTTTTATATACAATTAGCTGATGGAACAAGCAGATGGCCCACCTGATGTTAAGATTGATATTATTGTCTTCTAAAACAGTTTTTTTCCTATGATAAACACAAACTAAGTAACGTTACACGTACGGCAGGCCTATTTTAAAACATTCGGAAAGGTTTCCAATCGGTAACGTAGTTTTTATCACATTTGATTTTGAACTCAAATCGTTTCCGACACGGGGATTAAAAAAGGCATATCCATATTTAGATTTCGTAGTATCGTATTTGATACTTTAAACCTTCTTAAAACTCTGGATATTCCGACCCCTGCTTATAATACAATGCCACACCCAGACAGAGAACAAACATCTATTATTATCACACAAATGTTTGTTCTCGGTGGGAGTCGAACCCAGCCTACAGCGCAGAAGGCAGAGCCACTACCAACTAAGCTGTGAGCTGTCTAAGTGATAGCTATTGAAGAATAGACTTTTAGGCCAAGCTGATTGGATAATAGAATATAGAATAGAATAGAATATTTATTTCAAGATTGACAGTAATCTTACAGTATCAAAACGCTGACTATCTTAATTAATAATAAAAACTTAAATATGTTCTTAAGGACTTATAATAAAGATATCCTTACCATTCCTATAGCCAATCCAGCCAAAGTGCTTGTCAATATAGGTTTTCTCCCAAACCTATCCGTCACCAGTGTTGTGCAGAAGCTAGCCAGCAACTGAATCATGCCAATGATGACGGAACACACCTCAGGTGTAACACTAGTCTCTGTACTTTCTAGAATCGTCTGCAGGTAGAATGATACGCTGTTGAAGCCGCTGGCTTGCGCTCCTACAGAAAGGATTATCACCAATGCGAATGACTTTAAGAAGGTTTTATTCCTGATGACCTGCATTGTAGTGGTTTTGGATGAGGTTGTCTGTAAGGAGTATTCTTTCAGCTCTTCGGTGGCGAGGGTCTCGGAGCCGCGAAGGTAGGTTAGGACCTCCATGGCTTCGGCGTTTCGACCTGGAACACGTAGAAAAAGTAAAAAAGAGGGTTCTTCTTGTAGTCGGGTCACTGGTGTTTGCGATAGGTACAATGTGGTGAAAGGATTTTAAGGGCGCCAAAAGTGGGTCCTTTCGGGCACGAAAAAAGGCTAAGATCGTCAGACATTTCGTTCACATGCTTCAAAATTTTTAAAGATTTGAAATTCATTAATAATGTTATATATGGCATAAAATGTTATATATATATTTGTAGAGCTTTTAAACAGCACTAGCCTCAAACTAAGGGTAATAGAGCTTAAGAGTAAGAGTAGAAAGTAGAGCTCTTTGTGTGTGGCTCGTCCGGGGAAGTACTACCACCTCGTCTTTTTCTGCCGCCAAGCAGCAACGCTGTGTTTCGGTTTGAAGAGTGTGGTTACCGGTGAAATTACAAGCACATGAGGCCTAACATCTATATGCCGTAGGTTGATGGTCGCAGTGCTCCGTAGGGCACATTACTTGCAAGGCAATGCTTTGTTAGATTATTTTTTTTTGCGAAAGGGACATTACACTCCGAATCGGTAGGAACAGCAATGACACTGTGGTGGTTATATGGTAGGTGGTGGTATTTTTGAGATCCTATTATAAAAAAATCGTTTGTGTAAGTATTATGTGTGCATGTTTGTTGTTGTATGTTTTTTGTTACCTTTAGAATACAAGAAGTACGGGCTGTGTGGTAGGAACAGCAATGGCACAGTGGTGGCTACAAGCACCACAGTGTAGATCACATTCAGCGCCAGGTACGGAGTGAAGGGACCCACACACAACATAGTTACCACGCCGATGGAGCATACTATCTGGAGTATCGTACCAAGACTGCCTCGGATGTCTTTCTGGAATTAAAAAATCTTGCTTATCACTACATAGTACAAAACAAAGTCGCTTTCTCTGTCCCTATATCCCTATGTATGCGTAAATCTTTAAAACTACGCAACGGATTTTGATGCGGTTTTGTTGTTGTTATAGAAGGAGTGATTCAAGAGGAAGGTTTATATGCATAATACAAGCATAATCTCTTAGGGATAACCCACAATAACCGTGCGAAGCCGAGGCGGGTCGCTAGTAGTTAATAATCTACAAAATACTGAAATGTGTGAGCAAGAAGTTGCCAGTTACCTCTCACTTACGGCGATCGTATCTTTATTGAAGCGTATTTATCACTTACACTAGCAACCTCAGAGGCATACATCGGCAGAACAGTGAAGATGATAGCATCCGATGCACCAGCGATGGCCCGTCCCAGGAGTAGCATCCACACTTCTGTTGCAAACACGTACAAGAGCCCCGTGGCGACCTTCGGCACGCAGGCTAGGAATATCGTGAACTTCCTGCCGATGCGGTCTACTAGCAACATTGCCAAGACGTTCGCTAGAAAAGAAAAGACCTTGTTACAACCAACAGTAACTTCTGACATCCAAAGGTTGTCTGGAAGAGATCGCTCTCAGCGACAAGACAGGCCATTGAACTTTACGACACTTTTGGGCGTTATTTTTGTTTTTATGTGTTAAATTTAATTGTTAGGTTCACAATGTTTGTGTTACAAATAAATTCATTTGCTTTCTTTCTTTCTAAATGTCCGTATGGTGTCCAATAAGGAGTTTTCTATTTAAGTAAGTAAACCTACCTTGGTGTCTAATTTTAATTTATGGAGGGGGAATGAGGTCCTGCACTGACGGCCCGTAATCATCAAAAAAAAATTTTTTTTTATTATTGTTTTTACATTGTATAACAATCGGGTTGGGATCTCTTCTTTTAAGTTTTACAACCTGTGTTAGAAGAGTCCGCTCTTTTCTGTGTAATAGGGTGTATTTATTGTACATTATCGCCCTGCTAACCTCACCCCAGGCCAACTTCTTAAAGTTCAATTCAATTCTTTTATTCAATTACAATTGTCTTACAAATTGTGTCTGAATCTTAACCTAACATGCAACAAAATAAAAATAAACAATTTAATTGACATAATGTCCCCAGTGAAATTAAAAGTAGCGAGAAGGAACTCACAGAAGTTACTCGGAGAAGGAAAATATCGAGAAAACCTCAGCAGGGAGAAAATTCCAGTCGCGGGAGGAAGTTCCTCAGAAACAGAACTATCTATCACGAGATTCAGTAATCAGCTCGAACAATTCGAAATAAGTAGATCTTTACAAGCAGTGATGATGACACAATGTGGTTATTTCTGGCCGGGTGTTAAGAGCGGTAATTTTAGGTCATGTGAAGTACCTTAGATATACAATTGTATCACAGTGCCATTGTGGTGGAAATTGTCCACTTCCTTGTTAAAGAGTTGCTGGTCTGATGCCTGCTTTGAATCGGTAATAGCAACTTTAGGTACTTTCCTGATCTAACCTCCCATTATAAAAAAAACCGGCCAAGCGCGAAACGGACTGGCGCATGAAGGATTCCGTGCCATCTATAAATACGGCAAAAAAATCACGTTTGTTGTATGGGAGCCCCCTTATATATTTTTATTTAATCTGTTTTTTTTTTTGTTAAAGCGGCAACAGAAATACATTGTCTGTGAAAATTCGAGCATACTTACCTAGAATCCATCGATCAACTCCCGTGGTGACTGTGTGAACACACAAGTGATGGGACGCAGATAGTGCCCGAGTCCTCATGCACATGCTAAATATGGTGACTATGGCAAACCCTCAAGTTGGGAATAAAGGTTTGCCATTGATTATGGGGGGACCTATTTCCAGCAGTGGATTTATTCAATTTTATTTTAAGTGCGCCTCAAGAGGCTCCTTGCGAGCACTTCACACATATAGAACTTTTTAGGTTCTACGACATGCTGGTTTCCTCACGATGTTTTTCATAAACTGTAAATTCAAAAGTTTCATGAGGAGTCGCGCGCTAGTCGCGTAAGCGAAATCGCGTCAATGTGAACGCTCTCTCACGCCTGCAGATGAATAAAATTTAATGAAAATTACTTAAATTTCATACTTCTGTATCTTAGACAAGATCCACTTTCTTCACCGTTTGAGAGTACTGGCTTTGTGCATATACATTTTTGAACAGAAATTTGGTGCACGACCGCTTTCGAACCCACGACCTTAAGAGCGGAAAGCGGGGCCGCTACCACTAGACCACCAGTGCTCTCGATCATGATTACTACTTATAGGCAGCTAGTACACAAGATTCCTTTTTCATTTTACACATTGATCGTAGCCAGAGAATATTTGTTGTGCCTAGGATTACCTAGTTACACTATAGTGCATAGTTATCTACAGGTAGGTACACTTACCAAGAATGGCAGTGAGGAAGCCAATGGAGACCACCCAGGAGCCCTGCTCCTCAGTGAGGGGTTGTGACAGCACAGTCTCCGTCGCATTTCGCAGCTTCACCAGCACCGGGGAAGGCCATGCGAGCCCCAGACCAGTGCCAAGCACGCTGAGGTTTACTGAAAATCAATTTAAATAAATTAGGTGTAACATGATATCTTAAAATTTATTAACCTCTAGCGACCCGCCCCGGCTTCGCACGGTTATTGTGGGTTATCCCTAAGAGATTATGCTTGTATTATGCATATAAACCTTCCTCTTGAATCACTCTTTCTATAAAAAAAACCGCATCAAAATCCGTTGCGTGGTTTTAAAGATTTAAGCATACATAGGGATATAGGGACAGAGAAAGCGATTTTGTTTTTGATCGAGTGAGCGAAGCGAACGAAGATCTTAGTTTCAACTTGGGCGATTTGGCATTTTATGTATGTATGTATGTATGTATGTATGTTTGTCTGGCGATAACTTTAGAACCGTTGATCCGATCTGCATGAAATTTGATATGTCGATAGCTTGTACTTGAGAAATTTACTAGTAAGTATATGAGTAAAATCGGATGAAGGGTTTTTGAGATATGGGGTTTTTTGAGGGGGCAAAAATAAAAAAAGTTACATAAAAAAATCAAGTTACATGTCATATGAAAGGGCTTTGTTTGGACATCCCAAAACAATTTTGCTTTTTTTTTGGAACGCTCGGTTTTTGAGATAAAATAATAAAAGTTAAATTAAGATAACCAGCGATCCAAGAGCTCCCATCTCTAAGAGTTTCGTTGGCATCAAGGTTTTTCTACTGGTCGGCCAGTTCTTTTGCTTTTTCTTATTTTTTTTTCTTGAAATAAATTAAGGAGGTACTTAGTTCTCATAAAATGGTGACGACGACCAGGTCTGATGATGGAGCCAAGGTCTGTTCAACGGAACTCTTCAATAAATAGGCCAATAGAGTTGAAACTTGGTAACCATACCAAGTTAGTAGGAGGTAGTCAGAAAAAAGTCCAAAGATAATGTTTGGACTTGCCTCTGACTACTACGTACTCAAAGTTTGGTGCTTTCGTCGGGTCGCATCACGAGATCTCAGTTCGGGGCGAACTACTAGTATACTATGTAGTGATAGTGATATAACTATCCAATTATTATAGTATTGTTTGTTTCCCAAAAAAACAAAAAAAAAAACAAGTGACCTATTGTTTACCCGGTGACCCTAAACTAGCCCATAATCCCGATTTAGGGAACTCGGATATATTATTTCAGATTGGACGTTTGGACAGCAAAATGAAATGCTTCTAGAGTTACAACATTTTGTTTAAAACTTTTTTTTAGTTCCTATTCCTAAGACATTGAGCTACGTATTCAAGATTTTAGTGATCAATCAATAATTTATAAACTTCCGCCGTCTGTGCACACGGATACTCATCAGGCTACACACAATACACTGCTCGCTTTTATGTCCTTGTAGAAAGCGTCATTTTTCATTGGCTTGTGTAGCTTGATCTGTAACTGTAACCGTGTGTACAATGTATACCTATAGACAGCAGTCAGAAATGATTGAATTCGAGAGATGAACTCTGACGCAATTAATCATTCTGCATGCATAATACTACTACTTTAATAATAGTTTAAATTTCTTGCATGAATTGGCAGGCAGGTAGGTACCTAGCACTTATTGATTTGCCATGGCATGATTATTTTGATCTGTGTTTTTTAATATTCAAATTCAATTTATATTTATTGCGTTCACGCTGTATGAACTTATGATTATAAAAGCTCATAATTTAAAATAAATTTACACATGAGATTGGTAGGGCACGACAATCAACCGCTAGGTGGTTTTTTTTAATCCTCCACATAATATTATGCTGATTATCAGATTATAACCTATGTTTTTCTTTTCAGGATAGCTAGTAGTTGCAAGGTTACCAAATAAACGAAAATCTAAGCAGATAGGTATTCGTAAAAATTTAAGGTACCTTGTTATGCCTGTATTCATGATTCAAAAATACCTCAACTTTGGCACCTAGCTTTAATGTTTACGTTTTAAAGTGATCCTTTTGATTAATTGAATAAATACCTTTTGGCTTTGACTTTGTACCATAACATAATTAAGGAGATTATGTACCCGCTATCCAGTTAGTACCTAGGACAAAAATTGTTCTGACCTCACCTTGGACCATGATCTGACGTTTTTACACGATACCATCCAAGGCTTTGTAACTGCATGCATGGGTAGAATTACTAACGGTTCATTAGGTAATGATTAGTCTTGTCTGAAAACAAGCACATCTTGCCATCTAAGACTTTCGCTGAGATCAGCATTTTGCTGAGACGGGGCCTGTTTAACTACTTTGCACCTAACCTTTTTACCAACACTTGTCTCTTTTTCTGCATTATCTAATACTATTTGTAAGTACTATAAGCGTTTTCCTAATCTAAATTGTACTTCAACGTCTATGTTTGTGCGACTTTCTTTCTATCACGGCGCAGAAGGCAGAGCTACTACCAACTGTGCTGTGAAGGCTGTCAAATATAGGTATGAGATGCACGTTCCTATCGTGCGTGACTTACGAGGTACTGCTTTGTTATAGGTGATGGTTACCACTGGGCCAACTGTTTTTTCCATCATAAGCAGTATAAAAAAAAATACTCTCCTGCTAGAATAATAGCTTCATGGACATTATAAAATGTTCGAGAAAATAATTATTACCTAGTGAACTTATGTAGGAAACCTTACCTAAGTAGTTAGGTATTAGGTACTAATGAAAACATTTTCTGATCGTTATAGGTACCTAGAAGGTACGTATATAGGTACGTAATGTATGTACCTCACTATACGTAAATCTATGAATTGCAACATTTCAATGAAAATTCCTACTTGTCGATTTTCCTATCTTTGACACATACATACACGTGCTTGTATCCATCAAGTGTTAGGTTAGGCAGGTACAAAGGAGTTAGGTAAGTAGGTAGGTAACTTAATAGTTATGATTAGATATGAAGATTATTGAATTTCAACGAGCTCGCTCTCAAGTAGGTAAAAATAGGTGAGTTCATACTACTGTCTTTCTACTATTTTGAAAACAAGAAATACAAGTTTGGCCAGTGATGTTAGAATTCAGAACCTTAAAAGAATAATTAAATAAATTACTAATGGTGCAATAAAAGCTTGCTTTTGACATATTTTATTTTATTTAAGTAGAAGAGTAAGTACAAGGACATAAAAGTGAGCAGTGTATAGCTTGATGCGTATCCGCGTGTACCTACCTAGATGAACGGTAACTATTATCACAGTTTCAATGCCGGAGTCATTCAATATTTTAATTCATCAAACGTTAACACGCAGACAAATTCATTCTTCTTCAATGAAAGTACCTAATAGGTTTATATCGTGCCAGATCAAATAGATAAGTACCTACCTACTACCTATCTATTTGATCTGGCACGATATTAATAATATTTCTTACTCAATATCTATTATTGCATCAAAAAACAATTTAACGTGACTCTTCTCAAATTCTTCTAAGTTTTCTCAAAATCTTCTCAAACAAATTGTATCGATATACCTACCTACCTACCACACATTATGTACATATACCTACATTACCTACAACAGACCTGTGAGCGATGGTACGACTCTTAAAAGACTTAATTATTTTATAATATCCATTAATCTTTCAGCAGAAGCAGTTCTTAAAAATTTGTGTAATTGGTTTCTTCGTTCTCTAGTCGTGTAAACAAATAAATAATAGGAAAAAAACCTTTTGAGTTAGTGTAATGCTAGTGTACTTATTTGAAATGTCATGTAAGCATAATCATAATGCCATATTTTTTAAAACCACAAAAATAAATTGTCTTCTTCGTAAATAGAGACAGTAAGAAAAGTGTCACCGGACACATTCTTATACATACAGGGTGTCCCAGAAATCAACGTCAAGCCGAAAACGGGCGATGGGCCAAGTCATGACAGTTATGAGAAAAATATAAAAAAAATATTTGTCATGTACTTTTCGAATTATGAGTATTACAAAAAATACAGAAAAACTGACACCCTGTGATGATCTTTTAAGTCCTGTGACTACAAATATTAACTATTCGTGAAACTTTTTTCTGTAATGTAATCATGAATAACCTTTCTGTAAAATACAATTCCAAATTAAATCATAACTGCCTCAGTTTTAAATAAAATGTTGATTTTTGGCCAACATTTAATTTAAAATAATTACATCACCCAACTTTAACCGACTGTACCGTAAAAAAAATGTACTACACTATTTCGGCAAGTAACTTTAAAAGATGGCGCATTTAGTCAGGATTCCAAAATGGTATGATACTTGCTAGAGTATTCCATAATTTGTACAAGTATAAGTAGCTAAAAAATAAAAGATAACAAAAACGAAAAAAAAGATAGCTTCTTAGTTAACTAAAAAATTAGGCCTATTTTTGTGTTATAATACTAGGCATTATGGTACCTACATTCTAAAGTTTGGTGTACACTATATAAAAATAACTATCTACCTTTTTAAGAAAACCTACTACTAATTTAAAATAAAGTTTGATTTTATAATATGAAACAATTTGTTTTATGATTTTTTGTAGAAAAAATAGATTATAGATGCGGTTTTCTATAAAAAATCATAATAAAATAAATATTTGAGGTACTACTCTTAAAATTTACCAAAACTACACAAAGGACAAAGGTTAGCTGGAAGAGAATGCATTTTTGTGCATTATTTATTTTTCTATTCAAGCCAATTGTAAAACTCCATTCAAAATATTATTGGATAAAGTTTTAATCTGGTGATTAGATAGTAGGAGTAATTTTGGTGACCCCTATATTTTTGTAAACAGCTCACCCTTTTTCGGATTAATTGTCTAAACTTAGGTTTTCGAAACCTACTTATCCCTCAATTGTAAGGCCTCGGCGTTCCCTCAACTTTTATTTTTTTATATTAAATTTATCGAAATTCCGAGACCTTTATAAAAGCTACCAATAAAATAATTCGCAAGCTGGCGAAAGGCTTTCATTGAAAGCTATAATAAAACGAAAGTCAGACATTTTGTATACGACTTTTAAAATTTTATTTTCCATGTTATGGTTTAAATAAACTGATTTTTTCTTTTGGAAAAGGCTCTTTTCAAATTGTTTTGGTGGTATCAAACCGTAATTAGCAGTATTAGATAGGCAACTATCACCCTAGCTAGTCTTTTCGCAGGGTACCTAGATACCTACCTATAACGCTACAAAAAAAGAATCTGCCTACATTAAATAAATTTTTACCTAATTTCATTTTATTTCATCTCAAAATATAGGTACGTAGGTACCTATATTTTATATCATTGTATATCATTGTTTGTACCAACATTACATTTTTATTACTAGGTAGGTACCTTAGAGAAGTTATTTTACAACCAACGACATTCACCTGATATGATAAATATTTACCCACCAGTTATCACCACCAAGTATTGCCGGACCAATGGACCGAAGGCATGAAACATTTTTTTTAACTCCCCGCCAAAACTTTAGTTTTTAATCTGAGAGATAATTTCACTTCTCTCTCACTTTTTTCACTTAACTTTTATCATAAATATTCAAACACTGATCGTAAAGTTTGTGGACCTACCCTACCTACGTGCTTTACCGTGCAACAGTTATACCAAACTGTTTGGACACAAGGACGGATGCAATCTCGCCAATACCTACTACTACTACGGTAACTCGATTGTTGTTGTAATACGACTTTCAAGACTTTGTGTTGTGAATACCTATTTGTTTTGCATTATGTTTTTACGAGCACAATATTGCTACAAATCTTAAGAAGGCAGTGGTTTTAATCTTAGTGTAGGTTCTGCACGTCACAATTTTACGACACAACACAGGTGATAAACCTAATGCTGTCCTGTAATTAAACGTATGGTATGTCCTATTTTTGAAATAAATAATTTTGAATTTTTGAGTGGGCATGTTAAACCCATGTTTTTTGTAATCTTTTTAATATACTCGTAGATACTTATTTTTGTTGTTGTATTATTTAAACTTTGCATTAAACTAATGCGCTACCTAGGTTATAAGATAAAGTAATTAAACAATCCAGTAAATAATCCAGAGCAGTAAAAAAATGCAATCAAAAATATAATTGCTAGGTAGATACCTAGGTAGTTTTAATCTCTTACCTTATGAGGACTTATAGTAGGGACTCCAACGAAGACTAGCTATAGTTGTAGATATAGCTATAGTTATTACGTTATACTTGTTACGCGTCTGCTAAAACATGTTTACGAAGGGAGAGGTATAAGGTACCAAGGCAAAATACCTCATGACCTCATGGTCATGAGGTATTTTGCCTTTTAGAGTGTGTCAAATTTCGTCTTATTTCCATGGTGGTCTTATAACAGCTGCCATGATAAATTGTCATGAAATCGTCCATTGAAGGAAGAACTGCTCAACAATGGATATTATTACCAATTTCTTATAGTTTGGTTTAAATAATGTGTCACAAAAATACTGAAAAAGGCATTGCCCAACCGACGCAAATATAACCGTGATGACCTTATTAGTACCGGTTTGGTAGGATTGAAAACCTGAGCATGATTCGTGTGATCTTCCTTCCTTACTGGTTTGGTTTATGTGTTGAATATGTATAATCTACATCTACACTAATCTACACTAATCTACATCTACATCTACACTAATATTATAAAGAGGAAACATTTGTATTTTTGTATGTAACGAATAGGCTCAAAAACTACTGGTCCGATTTCAAAAATTCTTTCACCATTAGAATGTTACATTATCCCTGAGTAACATAGGCTATATTATATTTTCAAAAAAATCAGGGATCCTTACTAAAACTCCAATAATGAAACCCAAGGTGGAAAACAAAAACCTTACATCGCGTGCGCTGCGAAAACTATTGATGATAGAACAAAATAATGTACTACGATTTTGTAGAACACGTCATCATCTACAAAAAATTTCGCGACAGCATATGGCTAACTATTATAGTTATGTCACAAAGTGTTCTTTTATTATAAAAAAATTATTAAAATGCCGCCGCTAGAAAAGGGTCTTTATTTGTACCTTGGTATTAATACTTATCCAAATAAATAATTTCATAATTAAGACGGTTTCAATACCTATAGATTACTTTAAATCGGGCATTCCATTCAAAAGATATGACGAAATTAAACATGTTAACGGGTCCACGGGTCACGCACGGGTTGCGATTTCACTCGCTCAAGGAGAAGGGCGCTGCATATGTATGAAATAAGTAGACGCGAGGCTCGAACCCACGGTCTAAGTTTATCCTAAAATGTTCAAAAAATTTATGACCAACCATGCGAAGCTGGGACAGGCCGCTAGTGTTTAATAAAATTAATGTGTATTTAAAATATATGTTTTATATGTATGTTTATAAAGTTTTTCTATGTAGTCATTCATTCACACCATATGTAGATTTTCATTTCAAATTTATTCACACGAATAATGTACAAAAAAGTTTTTTAAGTGCTCGCTATACAGCCCTAACTCGCCACACTCATAGTGGCTCGCAACCACGGGGTGGCGGCCGCCGGACGCAGTTTCATTGAAAAAGACGCGGTAGTATGATTTTAAGACTTTTGCCTGCACCTAGCAGGGTGAACAAAAAAAGGTTGTTAGAAGGAAGAAGAAGTAAGTACTCATATTTTTGTTTATTTTGGATTTGTTTACTTGACTGCGATATTTACATATGTTTTCTCAGTCTTTTGTAGGTTTATCGGTTTTAACCCAGGAATCAGTTATCAGAATTTAATTTAAATAAATATGGATGACGAAGAATATTGGAACACAAGTGAAACAAAGGCGAAAGCGTTCAGTTTCGACGACGACGTCGTAAGTGTAAAAGACTTGTCGAAAAATAGAAAAATATAACGTGAACTTATTAATTGCTTATAAATGTACATCAGTAAATTAGTTATTCATCTATCAACTATAAATAATCCTAAAATGTACGTGACTATGATAAAAACGTGTTCTAAATGATTTTACTTTGTGGTCTTATGTACCTACCCCTAAAGTAGGTACTTATGTAGATAAAAAAGAGTAGTTTAACAATAAGTGGCAACACACAGTTACCTTTGAGTTTTCGCTTCCTCCCCACTTTACCTGTAATCAATACAACAACCCCTAGTACAGTTCAAGCCAGGAGGCACTTCATCAAGGCTTATCTTCTGCTAAAGCTTAAGTTAACGGCTAATGATGTTCCTACTTCCAGCTGTCTCCACAAGAGATCCTAGCTATCAGTCAGAAGCCATACTTGGGCCAGCAGCAGGAGGATGTGTTTGGAGCCACCGGTATCACAGTCAAGACCACACTGCTTCCCATTGCAAGCCTTGTCAGCCCGATGGTTTTAGATCTAAGTAAGTAGCAACACCTTAACCTTTCCTAGTAAGTACTTGGTACTTAAAGATCTGAAGCGATCTCTACCATGCCTGGGGATCAAAATCATTGAACTATTTTAGTTTTTTTCTGAGGCCTCTAAAGGGTTCAGTCAGAGGTATGTCGACTTCACTTTCACATTTGGAACATGACTGCAGGGGGATTACGTAACTTTGTTGCAATCAGTTTCTATATGAAACCAATAAGTAAATAAAACAATATGAAAGTTTTGCAATTATCCATCAATAGAAACACCAGTTTTAATCTAACTTTGTTAGCAACTGCAGCTAAAATGTAACCGCATAGCCGTCATATTTACTTATTACAAACAGAAACTGATTGAAACTGATTGCAACATAGTTATGTGATCAGCCAGCTGGTTTCCTCCAGATGTTTTTTTCTGACTATTTAAGAGCTTCACATATGTTTTTCTGTTCAGAATTATCTGATCAGAAAAAAAACTATATTCTTCAAATTGAACCCCCCATTTCAGTTCTCCTGGCCCAATCTGGTAAAGACCCCATGAAGGAAGCCAGACATGATCCAGTGGTGACTGTTCCTGTGACTCTGAAGAGGCTACTCCTCGGCAGGAGCTGTTCTCTTCATGTTCATCGCAGCTTGAAGAGTAAAACTGAACTCCTTGATGGAGCCTTGGCTGTTAATGATGGGAATGCCATACTAACGGTAGGCACTTTTTTCTAGACTAGTTGTTCTTCTGTGGCACACACTAACTCTTTCAAAGTGTTCTATTACTAAAGTGACATGTTTCTGTTTTGAGGATTTATGTCCTTATAATTCTATTTGGGACCCATGAAGATGTTTAAAATTCTGTTTTTAGTGTGCACCTATGTACTGCTTCTAAAGAATGTCAACTAAGGGGCCATCCATAAATTACGTCACGTTATGGGGGAGAAAGGGGGTTGATGAAGTGTCACAAGGTGTGGGGAGGGATCCCAAAATTTGTGCCATCACTTTTTTTCAAAATGTAATATTTTATATCTAAGGAAGTACCTACTCGTATTACAACACAAAAAAATTGTGTCATCACAAATTTTTAGTAAAATTGCAAAATATGTGACATCCCACTAGTGGGATGTCACATATTTTGCGTAGGAGGGGGTCTCACAAATGTGACCAGCTGTGACAAGGATGGGGGAGGAGTTAAAAAATAATGAAATTTGTATGACGTAATTTATGGATGGCCCCTAAAAGACAAACTCATATTATCACCAGCAAGGCCCTGGCGGTAGATTCACCTAGTACCTATATAAGTAGGTGATAATGATATATGAGTGTTAAAGTGATCCTTGTGGTGTACAGAATAAAGACCATTTTGATTTTGCTATAATACAGACTTTCTTAAGTTTTTAAGCTTGTTTATAAATGAAAAAGTCTTTTGATTGATTGATTGATTTGAAAGCAAGCCGCACATTTTTTTTATACAACTAGCTGTTGGAACAAGCAGATGGTTAAGTGGTAACCATCACCTATAACAAAGCATTGCATCGCAAGACACGCATGATAGGAACGTGCCCTATACGATGCACTGCCCTGCGTCCGTCAACTTGAGGCATACAGATGTTAAGCCTCATGTGCCTGTAATTACACCGGCAACCACACTCTTCAAACCGGAACACAGCAACGCCGCTTGGCGGCAGAAAAAGGCGTGGTGGTAGTACTTCCCCGGACGAGCCCCTCACAAAGAGTTCTACTACTCTTAAAATTCAGTTGAGTTTTCTTTCCAGATTGTATTATTTCTGATAGCAACACTCAACAAGAAGTTGGTATATGAGCTTTTGTCAGCGAGGCCTGCAGCCCTCAGTCACTACATAGCGTTCTTGCAAAACGAAGGGAAGGTCACTGAACTCACGGATTTGCTCACGTAAGTGTACAGCGCTTAGCTAATTTGCAATCTCGAATCTGTGACGTTATTAGTAAAGTCCAAAGTGTGGAATTGCGATAGTTGATCTGTATTATCTGTCAAAATCCTAGACAGTTATTATCATCATCAGCCTTTTGACGTTGCCAATGTTTCAATTTCAATAATGAACTACCCGCATGCTAAAAGTTTATCTTCTTATTTTTTTCAGTATGCTCGGAAGAAGTCCTGATGCCGCTGTAAGTTTTTATTTGACATTTAATTTATAATTTTCTTTTAAACTGAAAACAAGAAAACGACAATCATACTCTGAACTAAATAACAAATATCTATGTTCAATGTAATTAGTTAAATTTAAAATATAGACTTGAATTACGCCATCTAAGCTGTCTGAAATAACGATTACATCATTATTCGTTAGGTATTATTGTTTATATCTAATCTAAACTTGGTTTGATCCTTTTGATTTTTTAATTTTGCTTGTACAATAAAAATTTTGTCAGCCAGTATAATCTACTAATTTATAATAGTTTAAAGTTGAGTCTGTGATTTATTGTTGTCTTTAGAATGTTTTAATATTTTCGTTTGTATTATATACTTTTGTAGTATTTTATATTATAGAGCATGCTGTGGTTGCCTATAATTAAAAGAGCACCTTATACAAGGTGTTCCTTAAGTTGTGTATATAAACTTCAGGGGGCTAAAGTACCCATCAATATGAACAACTTTTTCTAAGGAACCAACACTGTGAACGCGAAAAAAAAACAGCTGTTTCATACATTTTAGCCTGGTAGGTATTGAACTTTTGTATGAAACCGCTGTTTTTTTTTTCGCGTTCACAGTGTTGGTTCTTTACAAAAAGTTGTTCATATTGATGGGTACTTTAGCCCCCCGAAGTTTATATACACAACTTAAGGAACACCTTGTATAATCCAAACTGTATGGAATTTATTGGAATTATGTGTTTTTTTTGGCAATCCTAAATAAATAAATATCGGTTTTGTTACAGATGTATCAATACCAACATGCAGTTAAAACGCAAGGCACGGTCGACGGCCTGCTCAGAAAGATGACCAATTTGTCCAGCAATCACTTCTCTCAGCCGGGGGTAGATGCACACCACGCGAAAATGTTAACTGATTATATTAAACTGCTTGGTAAGATAAACTACCACTATTATTTAAATGGCCGTAGGCCGTGGGTTCGATCCCCACCGAGAACAAACATTTGTGTGATGAATATAGATGTTGGTTCTCTGTCTGGGTGTTATTATATACATATATATCAGCTATCTGGTTCCCATATTACAAGCTTTTTTTTTTGTGTTCAATTGTTTGTATTGCTCTACTACTCTTAAAGTTATGAGAAATGTTTCCAGAATGGCAGAAACACGTGAACAAGCCAGAGTTGAACAATAAGTCTGCGATATCGTGCCTCGCTCACTGCTGCACTCACCACTGGAGCGAGGGAGCTGGCAATATGATGTCCCCTCTCACTCTCTGTCAGCGGCAACAGGTATAGTCAAATCAATAATATTCATACAGTTGAATGACAAGAATCACTTTGAAGCGACTTTAAGCTAGATGAATCTAGGTGCCAGTTCCACGCGACTAAAGCCTAGAAGAACAGGCAAAAAATTCAACTAGATGATGGAACAAGCAGATGTCCCACCTGATGTTAAGTGGTAACCATCACCTATAACAAAGCATTGCCTCGTAAGTCACGCACGATAGGAACGTGCCCTACGATGCACTGCCCTGCGTCCATCAACTTGAGGCATCATACAGATGTTAAGCCATGTGCCTGTAATTACACCGGCAACCACACTCTTCACACCGAAACACAGCGTTGCTGCTTGGCGGCAGAAAATAGGCGTGGTGGTAGTACTTCCCCGGACTAGCCACACACAAAGAGCTCTACTACTCTTAACATAATTTCTTTATGCTGATGATGATTATAATTGTATTTTTTATTTTTCAGATAACTCCATTGCAGTATGACTGGGTGGTCTTAAACGTTCACGCTAAATCAAATAAATGGGATATTGTTGAATCTCTGTTTACCAAAAAAGTGAGTAGGTACCACTTCGCTTCGTAGGGCACGTGCGAATCGTGCGTGACTTATAAAGTAATGCTGATGGTTGCCACTTAACATCTGGTGGGCCATCTGCATGTTCTATCAGTAAGCAGTACAAAAAAAAATACTATAATACACAATGTTACCTAAATAAAGCAGCACTGGTTGTCTAGTGGTAGCGGCCCCGCCTTTCGATCCTAAGGTCGTGGGTTCGAAACCGGTCGTACACCAATAAGTTTTTCTGTTCAAAATTTATGTGCACAATGCCAGTACTCTCAAACGGTGAAGGAAAACATCGTGAGGAAACCGGCATGTCGTAGAACCTAATAAGTTCTATAGCATGTGTCAAGTGCTCGAAAAGCCTCTTGAGGCGCACTTAAAATCTTTTCACCACACTGTTTCGAAAGAAGCTAGTCACACGATAAAAGAAAAGAAAACCTAAATAAAATACTATAAAACATAGAATAATAAAATAAACAATACTTAAATAAAATATTTTTTATTTAAAAAGGAGTGTGATTGATTTCCCCCAGGACTGGTTAGGGCGGACCACAGTCTCCTCCCACATCCCGATAGAGACGCTTCTCGCGCGGCTCAGCGAACTCAAGTCCAGTAAGCGAATGCTGGCCACATGCCTCAACAAGGTCTCTAACGCTGAGGATAGACTGAGGCTTGCACAGGTCTATAAGGTTAGTATGAGTAGTAGAGCTCTTTGTGTGTGGCTCGTCCGGAGAAGTACTACCACTATGCCTTTTTCTGCCGCCGCCAAGCAGCGTTGCTGTTTTGTTTTGAAGGGTGATTGCCAGTAAAATTACAGGCACATGAGGCTTAACATCTGTATGCCTCAAGTTAATGGACGCAGGGCAGTGCATTATAGGGCAAGTTCATATCATGCGTAACTTACGAGGCAATGCTTTGTATATAGGTGATGGTTACCACAAAGATCACTTTGAAACTAGTTAAAGCTTAGTCAATCTATCTATAGGTACCAGTTAGATAGATAACTCTTTATTGTTCACCACACAGAAACATAGTAAAGGGTTAAAGCATACATTAAGGTAAAACAATGGGCGACCTTATCGCTGAGAGCGATCTCTTCCAGGCAACCAGTTCCACTTGACCAAGCCTAGGAGAATAGGCACCAAAATTAAGGCTTCGTTCCTACCCTTCTAAAAAGAAGGTCTATTTAGTTAAATTATTTATGGTTATATTTTGAGTCCTTTTGGGTACTTGGTAGCTCGGGTATATCTACCGTGCCTGAAGATTTAAGTTGTTAGCCAATTTTTTTCTATTTCCAGATACATTCCGTAGTAATAGAAACATTAGCGAAGCAGAAAGATCGAGCAGCGCTGACTAACTACAAAATGACGCTGAGCCCACAGTCAGAAGAGTACATACTCGCTGATAATACATTAAGAGATTTGGTAAGTTACCCGCCTTCCATTAAAAAATCTCTGCCTTCTGCGCCTTAGGCCGTGGGTTCGATCCCCACCGAGAACAAACATTTGGGTGGGTAATGAACATAGATGTTTGTTCTCTGTCTGGGTGTTATTATAAGTATGTATTCACATAAAAAAAGTATATATGTATTATATCAGCTATCTGGTTCCCATATTACAAGCTTTGGCTTAGTTTGGGGCTAGATAGTGCTGTGTGGAAAAGTCCACCAATATTTATTATTATTATTTATTAGTCATATAAGTGCAAGTCAAAATAGTTTAAGAGCTCTTTGTGAAGGGCTTCTGCCGCCAAGCAGCAACACTGTGTTTCGGTTTGAAGAGTGTGGTTGCCGGTGTAATTACAGGCACATGAGGCTTAATATCTGTGTGCCTCAAGTTGATAGACGCAGAGCAGTGCATTAGGCACGTTCTGACCGTGCGTGACTTACCAGCTGACGTCCATCAACTGATGCATACAGATGTAAAGTCTTATGTGCCTGTAATTTCACCTGTAACTCTGTAAATTACTGTGTGAATTACATGTATGTTTTCTTTTATTTTCAGTCTATAAAATGGAAGAACTGAAGATCTAAGGATAAGTTATTGAGCTCTCTACAAAAGAAACTTCAAAACGTAGTTTTTTTATTATTTATTATAAGGGCTTTGTCGCAACGTAGTTAATGATAAGGTATTACCTACCTACACCTCGTTCCGTTTAAAAGTCATATTTACATGATCAGATTATGAATGTACCTACTAAAAGAGTTTATTTATGTCTAAGCTTTATAAATTTTTATAATAAAATATGTTGTATATTTCTTGTTTTTTTTAAGTCCAAAAGAGCTAAAGTGTGGGTGAGTGTTTGAGGTTTTTTTTTTATACAACCAGCTGATGGAACAAGCAGATGGCCCACCTGATGTTAAGTGGTAACCATCACCTATAACAAAGCATTGCCTCGTAAGTCACGCACGATAGGAACGTGCTCTACGATGCACTGCCCTGCGTCCATCAGCTCGAGGCATACAGATGATCAGCCTCATGTGCCTGTAATTACACCGGCAACCACACTCTTCAAATTATTATGGTTATTATGATTCTAAGCAGAGTGAAAGTCAAAGGGTATTTATTCAATTGAATTACAAGGATCACGGAACGTCTTAAAGCTAGGTGAATCTAGGTGCCAGTTCCACAGTAGGCAGTGATCGAATGAGTCAACTTACATCTTCTTTTCTTTTACTCGTAGCTAGGCTACGTGGGAACAAAGATAGATGATCACTGTTTGATACGCAGTTGTAAAAGGTTGTAAGTCTTATGGCTCTCTCCATTATGATATTACCTCCATGCTTGGTTCTTACATGGTTCTTACCAGAGGTTGAGACTTTAAAACTCTGTCACTGTCATTTTATTCGATATACGGCTTTGATGACAGTAAAGTTTCGCTTTCTGTCACGTCCTTTTTCTTTGGCTATGTGTTCATCTGTATCTGTTGTGTATCACGCGAGCAAAGCCCGGGGCAGAAGCTAACAGTAACAGATGTGCTGTTGTAATTTCTGCGGAAGCCTACGGTGCATGTTTTGTTTCACATGTTGTGCGTATTCACTCCACTTATGTGGTATTGAAGCTGACTGTGACTGTAGTAATTGCTGTTGGTTTTGCTGCAAGGCCGATGAATAATATTAACCTGTATAATATTTTTTTATTTTATCTTTTATACCCATCTTTAACACCTTGATAATCATTATTACCGCCTGGTGATTATCACCGCGCTGTACCTACCTATACAAAGTGAAAATTACGGCTTGTTTTGTCACAAACATATTCCTCCGGCACTCTTACTAAATACTCGTGTGAGGTCAAGAAACTAAAGTCTACCTTAAAATTTTCACGCCCTTAACAATCTTCTACTACCTACCTACTATTTGGTCTGAGCCTACTACTATTTTTCGTGAACGATAACGCCGACTCAGCCCTGGGCTGGAACCTATCAAGGTTTCCGTCTTCGGTCTTCATAATTTACTTCATCATGAAAATACGGATTGCAGGTTAAATGTAGGTAGGTAATATATCAACATGAAAATACAGGTTCATTCACTGATGTACCTATCACATTTTGTCCCAAAACACACGACACACTAAACAACAAAAGTCGTTGCTAAAATGATGCAAGTATCAATAATCATCGGTGCAATCCTCACAAACATCGTCGCAGCCACACAGATGGCAAAGCATAGCGCACAAAGTCACACAACACAAGCAACGGAGGCAACGCGCACAACAACCATCGGAGGCGAAGAAACAACACATGGCGTTCGTTCAACAAGTTTCGTTGATTACAAGATACTTGACGCTTTGTATAACAGTTTTCGTTGATCGCCTTTTGACTTTTATAACAAGATTCGGTGATCGTTTATTGCTTGGCGCTTTGTTGAACAGTTTTCGTTGATCGGCGTGGTGGAACAATTTTGTTATTTGTTTCTTTATTGTTGAATAGTTTTTGTTGTTCCAAGTTATGTCAACAAAATTCGTTGGTGGCCACACTATTTTCCATCTACATTATTAATAAATATGTTCATAGAAGTTTAGTTTTTTGGTTTTGTCACAGGATTCCCTTAAAATTGTTTTGCGTCCTCTTGTTTCTTGTCGAACACAATAGTATAATAGATACTATTATACCAAGTCTCTTTATTTCATTCCATATTCTACAAGATAATTTTAATTAAATTCGTCATTTTCACTGACAGATTTTATCATTGTTTTGATGCGATGATGTCGTATTACCACCTGACATGATTGTCGCGGTGAAGGCATCAAAAGACTAATGCCCACCAAAGAGAATTTTTCTAGTCTTTGGTTTGTGGGGTCTTTAGATACCTAATATACCCCATATAATAAGTAGGTACCAGTAATACCAACCTACTTAAATAATAATAAAACCTGCTGAAAACTAAGTGGTAAAAGAGGGCATGTACAATGTCACTTGTGGACGAGCCTCTGACTACCCTACATGGTTATTCTCTCACGGAGTAAGTTGATACGACACCTAAAGGCCGGTTTCCACCGCGAGCGGACCCATTAAGAACTCCGTTTAACTCGCAAGAACAAACTGTATATTGCTCGACTATTTGTTGGTGGAAATACAAGTATGCAGTTTATTCTTGCGAGTTAAACGGAGTGGAAACCGGCCTTAAGGATGTCTACCGTGCTTAGGTAATGGAATAATGGTATCAGACGAACAGTAGTTTTGCTCAAGAAGTTTACTGAACATAGCATAGGCCCATAACTATTCAGAAAGAACCATTTTGAACCTTCTTCATCCACCAACTTTTCGCGATCCTCATATCATCGGTCCATCGAGTCGTATAATTTTACATTAGTAACCCCGACGTGATTTCGCCCACCCATTAAACTGAAAAGCAAAGCCATGGATATTTGTTTAACACCCTGCCTTACCTATGCCTGCCAAACATGGCCAACAACAAAAAGAACGCTCGAAAGACTAAGAATTTGCCAAAGAGGAATAGAGAGAAGTTTTTTAGGCATTAAGATCAGAGACAGAGTCAAAAACACGGTAATTAGGAGGAAAACAAGAACCAAAGACATAGTTAAAAGAATAATGAGCTTAAAGTGGAAATGGGCAGGGCACATACAACGAATGGCACCAAATAGATGGTCCCAAATTGTCACAAACTGGATACCCCGAAATATAAAAAGGAAAAAAGGAAGACCACCAAAAAGATGGAACTATGAAATTATAAAGGTGGCGGGGAAAATATGGGCAAGAAAAGCAAAAGATAGGGACGACTGGCGATCCTTGGAGGAGGCTTATACCGCCGAAGGTGGTCCATACACAAATATATAAAAGTAATAACTAGTATTTAGATAAATTAGGATTAAGATTTATTTTTATTTTATTTTATTTTGTGTGGAAATAAAGCTATTTTTATTTTTATTTATTTTATTAACCCCGACGTGATTTCGCGTCACAAGCCTGCTTTATAGAACATTTATAATACGGCTCCGGATCATTAAAAGACTGTTATAAAGTTTTTCTGCTACCCTTACTCACAGAATCTAGTATTCAGTTTTTAATAGGTATAATTATTGCATTAATCTTGAGTAGTACCTACCTACAAAAATACTACACAAAGATTAACTGGAAGACAAATGCTCTCCCGCATTAGGTTTGCCTATATAAAATACATTTATTTTCTTTGTAATAAATAATTTTCATTTTAGAATTCAATTCAACCTAATTCTTTTATATTTTCTAAAAGTAACAGTCAATATTTTGAGATAAAATATTTTATTCAAAACATTCAGTCCTTTCTCCACGAAGGTTTGAAGCCAGTGTCCCGAAATAACTGGTCCACGTCTTCTTTGTCCAGTCTCAGAGATGCCTGGAACAAGAAATTTAAAAAACCAGGGGTCTACTCTCCGAGTTTATAGGTAAACAAAGATTCGTATCGTCATTTTTAGTTACGATGTGGCTTGCGCAGAAAATAAATCGACTGCGGGAGTGGTTATCACCAAACCAAAACTAAATTTCGAAACTTCGTATAAATTATAGTTTAATTAGTTGTTGTGTGATATTTATTAAAAAAAAATAAGTAAGTATGTACTTTTATCTTCTATCAGTCTTCTTTTGTAGACCCGCTCTGTACCCACTCACCACAGTGGTGACCTTTTTTGTCGTCACAAGTTGTAAAGGCTCCTTTGTACAATAGCTTAAGGGACAAAATAATCATTTTGCTATTACACTCTAGGTACCTAAGAAGTTACATTCTTTTATTCGTCATCACGGTGCTCAAGGCTTTTCACACATTCTTTTAAAGCTAAGTCTATAACATTAAAGGCGTTGTTTCATCAATATATGGCAATATATAGCCGGGGTCGGGTCTATGTACAGTTTATATAATAAATATATCAATATTTATTTATATATTTAAATGTTTTAATTTGCTTTATTTTTACTTCATTTTCTTGCTCATCAAGATTTTAATGGTCAAGGAGAGCAACACAATGCACTAAAAATATGGCAGACTGACATGCGTGAATGTCATTTTGACAACTGTTGTACAAGTCAAGCTTGAGAGTGAAAGTCATTACCGTCAAAAAAAGCAACAAATCTGTCAAAAAACTAAAAAATGCAATGTGTCATATCAAACGTCAATTACAGACTGTCATGGCGGCTCTAAAAATGTGCACATAGTAAGAAATTCGAACAGATCAACATTTAATGATGAACACTTTATTAACCTACATTTTTAATGAAATTGCATTTGAATGGTAATCTTAATTTTTTTTCAAATATTTCTATGTGCGGTACATAGACCGGACCCAGAATAAACCTGTCCTTTAGTGTAACCGATTGATAACTCACAACGGATTGTCGTTTTGAGTACGGCACTGGCTCGGTGACTAGTAGAAGCGCGTTTGCTCCCGGTCTGAAATCAGAAAGACCTTATACCTAAGACCTTAGGCGATACCTACAGCATGTTGAATATATTAAACGTTGGAAAGGGAGCATCCATTAATTACGTGGGGTGATTTTGGCGATTATTCATCCGCCCCTCTCCCCTTGGTGAGATGTCGTGAGATTTTGCACGACCCCCTCCGCCACCCTTAATCTCAAGTGCGATTTAACCTTGAGTATTTTTCAGTGAGTGACACAAAAAAGAGGATGATTATGCGTCGAGAGTCTTGAGAGTACTCAACACACCCGATATGATGGGAGCTTCCCTACTTATTTTCTATACAACTTGCTGATGGAACAAGCAAATGGCCCACCTGATGTTAAGTGATAACCATCACCTATAACAAAGCTTGCATCATAAGTCACGCTCGATAGGAACGTCGGCCTACGATGCGTCCATCAACTTGAGGCATACAGATGTGCCTTACTTACCTTATAGGTCGATCCCTTGTCTGTTTCCATCGGTGTCGTGGGTAACTCTCCTGGAAAACATAACTTGACATAGATTAGGCTTGCCTAGCTCTATAGCATCCTCGGAGCCTAGTCAGCTTTATCCATAGGAAAGACATAATCAATCATCATCATTAAATTCCACACACAAATGTAGGTATTTGTGTCAACATACCTAAGTCCATAAAAAATGCGGATCTACTGATAGGTACCTATGTATCTGATTTGGAATCCTCATAATAACAGCTTTTCTTCAGAAAAGAAAATGGCTCCAAGGAGTCCATGTTGATATTGTGGAGGTTGACATTCGACGCTTCTGGCAAAATTGGCCAAAGCATCGAATTTTGAATCGGTATTTGTTTTTTGGAATAAATGAATATAAATATCATATCGGCCCGGTATCACCCACTGCTAGGTATAGGCCTCGTTCATTTTCTGCCAGCCTCCTCTATCCTGTGCGTCTCTACTCCTCGGTGTTTCCTACGACCTTTATTATGTCTTCGACTTATCGCGCTTTCGAACGGCCCAGATTTTTCGGCCCCACTTTGGCCACCATTCGGTCAAAGTTTTTAATCCACTGACCATCACCACGTCTAGCAAGGGGTAGAGTATGATCAATCAAAAAAAATCGCGCGTTTCCTCACGATGTTATCCTTCACCATTTCACAGCAGCAGAATGCACATTAATACGATCGGATTGAACCATCTAGCAGGAGCAGATCGAGTCTTGCTCACCTGCATCCACATTATCATCATCGGGATGCTAGAACATTGCTGCCACCAAGCCAAAGTCCTGCTCCGCTACTTTAAGGAGTTGGGCTGGCTGGGGTGAGGTTAGCCACCTCTCACATTGCACTGTTCACCGACGGAGGTGGTTCGTAGTTCCCGGGCCCCTCCCTGGGGGGGGGGGCGTGCAGGCCCCGCTGTGAAGGCGGGCGGTCGTCGGCGGGGGACTGGATGCAAAGGCTCTGCCGGTTTCCCAGTTCCCCTCAACAGTGACGACGCGGGAGTGCCGCTGTTTAGTGGGTATACCGGTATACCTCATGGGACGGGGAGTCCCACATATCCCTCCCATCCTCTAATGGGGGGGAATGCAAAGCAGGTTAGCAGGGGGATAATGCACAATACACCCCATTGCGGGACGTCAGTGCAGATCTTATTCCCCCACCATGAATTAGATCTGTCGATCCCAAGATCGGCAGGGTTTATACTACTAAACCACCGGTGCTGTTTGAGAAAGGATACTTACTGTTTGGGTGATCATCAATTGGTTATCCCGACGCGTCGTCTGAAGTGGAATAACTCTTGAGTCTTTAAAACTCTCTTGGTTCTGACTGGAATTAAGAGTAGTAAAGCTATACTTGTTATAGAACTTTTTAGGTTCTACGACATGCCGATGTTTTCCTTCACTGTTTGAGAGTGCTGGCATTATGCACATATAGGTATTTTTGAACAGAAAAACTCATTGGTGCACGACCGGTTTCGACCTACAACCTTAAGATCGGCAGGCGGGGCCGCTACCACTAGATCACCCAGAGCTCAAGACCACCAGTGCTCATGAGAGAAAGAGAGATAGGTGATGGTTACCAGTTAAAATCAGGTGGGCCATCTGCTTGTTCTACAATCAGCAAGTAGCATACAAAAAACATTATTATATTGTTTTTCTGTTTCGTTGCCTAAAATTGCCTTTCACTGTTTGTTTATTATTAGTAGGAAATTATTGAAAATTGCAGTAGTGTTTATGTTTTGTAAAATTTTATAAGTCAGATCTAGACTAGAAAATCCAATTATATTTGCGGAACCCGCCTGCGGCTTTATTTATTGTATAAAACTTACATCAACGTAATTTTTTCTGCAAATAGAAAGTGGATTTGATATAGACCCTTTGGTAACTGTAAGTCTTACCGCCATTGTCCGAAATATGGCCGCCTACTCCTCCACTCCTGGATAACCTGGTCCATATTCGCATGGTGCTTGTCTTCCGCCTTATTCCTGACTTCCAGTTCTTGGTCTAGCTTCTCTATCATCACGCTTTTAGTCCTGGACTTGAAGTCCTCTGTAAATACAATAGAAATATGCTAAAAAAGAAAATTATAACCTTGCAAAGCTCTCATGGCGTGACTCGCCGCTATCGTGTTAAGCAACATTCTGAGAGGTCACCATTAGGATGGGTGACTGCCAGTAGCATTTGCATCTGAGCGCGTCCGTGCTTTGGAACGTTAAGCTATCGGTACCAGTTTTAGCAGTCGTTAAGCCATGACGGAGGCCTTGGGATGGGTTAGTAACCAGTCATCAGAGTTGGCCATTATTGAGGACCCCTCTTTGGGTGAAGGCCTCCTCCAGAGCGTCCATTCTTCTATGTCTAGGGCTTTTTCTGCCCGTTTCTTTCCAGTTATCTACCATGACTTATAAAGACTATAAGAGTAGTAGAGCTTTTTGTGAAGGGCTCGTCCGGGGAAGTACTACTACTACGCCTTTTTCTGCCGCCAAGCAGCGTTGCTGTGTTTCGGTTTGAAAAGTGTGGTTGCTGGAGTAATTACAGGCACATGAGGCTTAACATCTGTATGCCTCAAGTTGATGGACACAGGGCAGTGCATCGTAGGGCACTTTCTTATCGTGCGTGACTAACGAGGTTGTATTTTGATATAGGTGATTTACCACTTAACATCAGGTGCGCCATCTGCTTGCTCTATCAGCTAGTTGTATAAAAATAAAAAAAAGACTATTTCGTCTGACTATTTTTCTTAGGGTCTGCCTCTGGCGCGCGTCCATAACTGCTACATAATGGCAGGGACGAAACAGTGTGGTGAAAGAATGTTAAGTGCGCCTCAAAGAGGCTCCTTTGAGCACTACTTAGAGCTTATTAAATAGGAAGGTACCTCTAAAAACAAGAACCGATGTCTCAGTAAGAAAAGTGATCGTAGTCTGTTCCTTCTCTCGCATCCTGGTGTACAGGATACTGGGCGTGGGGACCTCTCCCAACTCCACCGTCAGGCCAGGGTCAGAGTCATCGTCATCGTCGTCTTCGTAGGTCTCCTCTTCAGGGTCAGGTGGGACTATTTGGCGAACCTGTGGAATTGTGATCCAATTATCGACAAAAAATGTGATTTAGTCATCTTCGTGAATTTTTTTTCTGCTTACCTACTGCTCCTTTTGTGCCACACAGTCCACCAAATTCTTTCGCCAATACCTATCTCCCCTTTGCAATTATGCTTAGGTACACGGGTTAATAATGAACTAACGCTTAGTTAATAACCCTTCTAGGCAAAACCCCGACTAACCGGTGCACAAAGCAATGGGTACGTAGTCCTAGGTCTTCTCATAGTGTGTATCAGACACGGCGCCAACGGCCCCGGGTTCAAAGTCCTCTGCCCCAGCATGTTGGTGTGAGAGAAATCGCAGACAAGAAGCAGTCGAGGGTGCGTTGCCCCGTGGTGCACCGCACCGCACCCTATGGCTTGCAGATTCCATACGCATAGCTGGCTGAAGTGACCCCACACTGCTCCCCTGTAATTGCAGTTACCTATCACATAAAGAAGGTAGGTAGGTACCTATTTTATTTTTATCCCTGAAGTTACGTCCCACATTGCGTTGCTAAAGTTCGCATAGATGTTCCTGTGTGAGGTAAAGATATCCGAGGTGTAACCTAGAAATCTGACAGAAACTGGTTCACCCATCCATAGGTAACTACAAATTAATATTCCATCGGTATAGCTAACATCTATTTTAGATGATTCAATTTATTCAGCGTTTGGGGAAACTTTTAATGTTTCTATTCACGGGACGCTATAGTGCCGGACAAGATTAGGATCGTAGATGGAGTAGGTCTGCACAGCATCTATATGAGTATCTATAGATATAGCTGGTCCTATATAGATAGTCGGGCCTAATCCACAAAAAAGACATGGTCAATACGTACCTAGTTGACTGAGGTGTTGACTAACGCGGGTTTCCTCACGATGTTTTCTTTTACAGTTAGGTATCAGTTTCAATGGCAACTACGAACCGGAAGACAAAGCTTCGAACGAAGCTCAACCTGGTGGACCGACAAACACACAAAGATCGCAAGAAATCGTTCGATGGAGACGGCGCAAATCTTTCTTTTTGGAAATGTGTGGAGAAGGCCTATATGTCCAGCATTCCATATTATGTCTAACTCCTTCAGGCCACAGATAGCAGAATACTTCAGGCTAATGAATCAGTTCAATACACCACTGCATCTGTCGAGTACCTGGCTGCTAGACGGAAGGTGCTAGTCAGCTGTTGCGGCATCACACGGCGCCGCTCGCCCCACCACGCGTCCAGCACGCGGCGGATGGCACGCCTGGCTTCGCGCTCCATTGGCTCGCCAGTTCGACGCCAGCGCACTTCGCCGACTGTCTGTCCCGCGTAGGGATACCGCACTATGTAAGAAGAGTTCGTATGAGCTGGTGACTATCTATTGCTTCTTTATTTTATAGCCAAAACCACTTCAAATTATCTTGTGCTCTTGCCTTTGTTCGGTGTAGGACAGATTCTGGATTGGACATATTCGTAATTCGACAGATTCGCTACTCAACAAGAAGCAAAAGTAGGTAAGGTACAGATAGGTTTTGGCTGTGCGGACATAACCGACTGTTCAAGAGACCTCAGGAGATGTCTACCGTGTCTTAGATTTACATGTACTTACCTAGACAGATGGTAGGGACCTCGTAGATACCTTGTAGGACGTAGGACTTAACCTAAGTATTGCACAACTTAAAAAGATTTATACTTAATAGAAACTAGAAGTTAATTTAACCGGTTGCTCTGCAGTCATCATGAACAAAGTGACATTGATCAGCTAGTCTCTGAGCGAGGAATGCAAGCTCCCGATCCCATTCCTGAAAAGACAAAAGCAATAAAAATGGCTACAACCTACCCATATTATTCATTGGTCGTCAATCATCATAGCCCGTTACGTACTATTCATTATTCCTTTGTAAAAAGGTGTAGGTATCATTTGACTTACCACCAGCATCATGATTTCAGGCTTCGGCAGAATGAGGCCACCTCGTACCCTCTCAGTTCCCGCCGCTATCCGTTGTCGCCGCCTTGTAAAAGGTTTTACAAGATACAGAATCGCCATTGTCAACTTCATCAGCCGATACTAGTGGTTCGCCCATATGCCCCGTTTACACTCAGCTCATGTCCGTGGTAATGTGCAGAGACATGGAAAGGGACTTGGGCAATGCGAGAATGTAAACAGGCCACTTCCATGTCCACTCGCGTTGCCCGTGTTGGGTGAACACACATTGCCGGCGACGCGACGCTGCCGCACATATATGGACGGCAACATTTCCGTCCACGCGAATGGCAGCGCGAATGTCCTAAATGTAAACGGGGTATAGAACATACCTACTCGTATATAGAAAGCCCTTCTCTTTTCTGTGATTTCGCCCAACAAGTGGTTCGAATTGAGATATCGTGCTGTTCGCGATTATTCTGATTCTGATTCTGATTCTGATTCGCTAGTCTTACATTGATGCCAAACATTCAATTATTCTTCTTGTCCTTTCACAATTTATTTCGAAGCAGTGTGGTGAAAGGATTTTAAGTGCGCCTCGGAAATACCATTTTAGGTTCTGCGACATGCCAGTTTCCTCACGATGATAGGTACTGGCACTGTGCACATAAATTTTTGAACAGAAAAACTCATTGGTGCAAACTGGTTTTGAACCCACGGAAGGCGGCGCTACCACTAGACCATCAGTGCTCTCAACATTCAATTGAAATGTACAAACAAGCCCATTCCAAATGACACCTAAATTACCTACCTAACTTAAATGTCATGCAGATCAATAAGTAGAATGGTAAGGTATGCTCGGACAAACATACCTAATTACAATGCCAAATCGTCTAAGTTGTCAAGATCTTCGCGTTATACACATATCTACACTAATAATAATAATAATATAATAATAATAACTAGTAGTTCGCCCCGAACTGAGATCTCGTGATGCGACCCGACGAACGCATCAAAACTTTGAGCAGGTAGTAGTCAGAGGCAAGTCCAAACATTATCTTTGGACTTTTTTCTGACTACCGCCTACTAACTGGGTATGGTGACCAAGTTTCAACTCTATTGGCCTATTTATTGAAGAGTTCCGTTGAACAGACCTTGACTCCATTATCAGACCTGGTCGTCGTCACCATTTTATGAGAACTGAGTACCTCCTTAATTTATTTCAAAAAAAAAACTTAAGAAAAAGCAAAGGAACTGGCCGACCAGTAGAAAAACCTTGATTTCAACGAAACTCTTAGAGATGGGAGCTCTTGGATCGCTGGTTATCTTAATTTAACTTGTTTTGTTTTATCTCAAAAACCAAGCGTCCCGAAAAAAAAGTAAAAATTGTTTTGGAATGTCCAAACGAAGCCCTTTCATATGACATGTAACTTGATTTTTTTAAGTAACTTTTTTTATTTTTGCCCTCTTAAAAAACCCCATATCTCAAAAACCCTTCATCTGATTTTACTCATATACTTACCAGTAAATTTCTCAAGTACAAGCTATCGACATATCAAATTTCATGCAGATCGGATCAACGGTTCTAAAGTTATCGCCAGACAAACATACATACATACATACATACATACATACATACATACATACATACATACATAAAATGCCAAATCGCCCAAGTTGAAACTAAGATCTTCGTTCGCTTCGCTCACTCGATCAATAATAATAATTAATAATTAATAATTAATAATTAATAATTAATAATTAATAATTAATAATTAATAATTAATAATTAATAATTAATAATTAATAATTAATAATTAATAATTAATAATTAATAATTAATAATTAATAATTAATAATTAATAATTAATAATTAATAATTAATAATTAATAATAATAATAATATTATAAAGAGGTAAACTTTGTATTTTTGTATGTAACGAATAGGCTCAAAAACTACTGGTCCGATTTCAAAAATTCTTTCACCATTAGAATGCTACATTATCCCTGAGTAACATAGGCTATATTATATTTTCAAAATAATCAGGGATCCTTACTAAAACTTCAATAATGTAACCCAAGGTGGAAAACAAAAAACCTTACATCGCGTGCGCTGCGAAAACTATTGAAGATAGAACAAAATAATGTACTACGATTTTGTAGAACACGTTATCATCTACAAAAAATGTCGCGACAGCATATGTCTAACTATTATAGTTATGTCACAATAAGTGTTCTTTTATTATAAAAAAATAATTGAAATGCCTCCGCTAGAAAAGGGTCTTTATTTGTACCTTGGTATTAATCCTTATCCAAATAAATCATTTCATAATTAAGACGGTTTCAATACCTATAGATTACTTCTTAAATTTTTCAAATCGGACATTCCATTCAAAAGATATGACGAAATTAAAAATGTTAACGGGTCCACGGGTCTCGCGCGGGGTGCGATTTCACTCACTCAAGGAGAAGCGCGTGCAAATGTATGAAATAAGTAGACGCGAGGCTCGAACCCACGGTTTAAGTTTATCCTAAAATGTTCAAAAAATTTATGACCACCCATGCGAAGCTGGGACAGGCCGCTAGTAAAAAATAAAATGGTACCTATTAACATGGTACAATATGAAAGTCTTCATGTCGTTGTTAAATTTGATCGCTGTGTAGTTCCAACATGATGCACCAGGGCCTGGCTGAAAAATACAAATTCCTCACACCCAGTCTATTTTACACGGAAACACTAGAACTTCATAGGTAGGTAGGTAACTATTACAAGTAGAAAAATAAATAAGTAAGAGTTGTAGAGCTCTTTGTGAAGGGCTCGTCCGGGGAAATACCTACTACACCATGCCTTTTTTTGCCGCCAAGCAGTTGCTGTGTTTCGGTTTGAAGAGTGTGGTTGCCGGTGAAATTACAGGCACATGAGAGGCTTACACTGTATGCCTCAAGTTGATGGACGCAGGGCAGTGCATCGTAGGGGTTCCTATCGTGCGTGACTTACGAGGCAATGCTGTTATAGGTGATGGTTACTTAATATCAGGTGGGCCATCTGCTAGATCTAAAAAGTTGTATAGAAAAAGGATTCTGTAAGGAAGTAAGTGACGCACAGAAAACTGGCAGGCTACATGCCGGCCTTTGCCCTGGCACAGGCGTTTGTACCGGACCGCGCAATAGGGCTGTTCATCGATACTAGATACCATCGTCAGCCATAGGAGTATTATGAATAGCATCGCTTGATTTCTGAAAGTAAAATAGAATAGTTTTTTTTTATTTGACACACAAACACGGGTCAGCATAACATTACAAGAAAAACAACAAGACGAAACTGTGAAACATAGTGGGAAACTGGCCATCCATAAATTACGTCACACGAATTTCATGATTATTTGACCCCTCCCCCGTCCTTGTCACAGCTGGTCACATTTGTGAGACCCCCCTCACTAGTGTGATGTCACATAATTTGAAATTTGACAAATATAAATTTATGAAATTAAAACCGCAGTGTTCCGAAACTATTTATATTTCTATTTAAATTCTATTTCAATAAAATGTATTGTTGTAATACTAAGATATAAAATATTATATTATGAAAATATGTGATGTCACAAAATTTGAGACCCCTTTTACACAATGTCAGACTTCGTCGACCCCCTCCCTCCTTCCCTTAACGTGTGACGTAATTTATGGATGGCCCCTAAGAACGAGTAGATAGGTAACTTAATTAGAGGGTAAAACATTTTAAAATTATACCTAATAAATAGCAAATACTTACACTAGTAGTAATAGTAGTAGATGATTTATATTTACGCCTGGAAAAATTCCTCGCTTTCAGTGATTCCATTATACCTACACGTATACCTCCTGATGGCCAATTACAAGTTTCCGCGGATATACAAAATAAGTAGGTACGATTATTGATTTTACATTTTTTTAAATGATTAAATGTGCGAGTGAGAAGTTCTTTGATGGGTGTCAGCGCCTTAACGGGACTGTAGTTATGCATAACACGGTTTGGATGGAATAGCTAAAAGTAATATTACCTTCCAAAAAACTTTACGAGACACCTTAGCCCGTTGAGTTGTCTAGTTAAGCAGGTAGAACTTGTAACTTGACTATAGACAGTGTAGGTACAGATTTTCTTGTAAAATGTATTATACAAGATAGAATATGTTTAGAATCAGATAAATCTTTATTGTTCGCTTCATTTGCCCCACCTTTTGAGATCACACTGCAAGTAAACTTATTGATATAATTTGAATTTATGCAAAGGCTTAAATTATTTGAAGGATATCTTCGCTATTATTAACTTACCATTAAAAGTCATTCGTTATATCACCATTTTATGTATTAAACTAATAAACACTATAAAAAATAAAATTATAGAAATGTAAGCAAAAAGTGCTCTATTTCCGCCAGAGATAAAAACAGAAGTAATTAATTTGTCAAGATAAAAAAAATCCGCATTTGAAGTTCTTTGTAAATGTTTTCACTCTTTGATTGGCTTTCGACCATGCTTTCGACTGTTTCCAAGGAGTTTATGATGATCAAAAACTTTTCGAAGAGTAGATGCATGATTTCTTACCACTAGCACTTAAATAGCAAGTACCTACTCGACGAAGTAACATAAAAATCATTGTAATGCCTGCCCCAACCGGGCTCATGTCCTTTGTTACCCCCTAAGAACTATTCTAACAACATGAATAATGGATAAATTATTATTAATATGAGATATTGTGTTATTTACAGGCCGCGTAAACGTATAAGATCCTTGTTTAGCATTTTTTGAAATAAAACTTTCGTGTATCTACTTTATAAAAATCTGACTTCAAAGACATTGAAAATAATCATCTATAAAAGTTATCAATAAAATAAATAAGGAACCACCTCTGAAGCCTATTATGATATGACCGACCAAACAAAAACAGAATCACCAAAATCAATTCATGATTCGAGTACTCGCGTGATAAACTTACAAAAAAATACAGTTAATTAAGAACCTTCAAAAGTCCTAGAGCTCTTTGTGTGTGGCTCGTCCGCGGAAGTACTACCACCACGCCTTTTTCTGCCGCCAAGCAGCAACGCTGTATTTCGGTTTGAAGAGTGTGGTTGCCGGTGTAATTACAGGCACATGAGGCTTAACATCTGTACGCCTCAAGTTGATGGACGCAGGGCAGGGCATCGTAGGGCACGTTCCTATCGTGCGTGACTTAAGAGGCAATGCTTTTTTATAGGTGATGGTTACCACTTAACATCAGGTGGGACATCTGCTTGATCTATCAGCTAGGATTCATTAAAACATTAAATGAATCTACATCGGAATAATAAAAGAAAAATTAATCTGCAGATCGAATATTTTATTATGAAATCCAATAATTTATGTTTTCAGTATATATTTACATCGCTTACGCTACAGCTATAAAATAATAGATCAACAATAATACATAACATACTCTTACATAGTACTTAGAAATTCACTGTGACTTGAATGTGAGTGAGGTATCTATAAAAAAACGAATCTATAATGGCGACGCCATGCAATCATCTTCTTGTCGTGTGACAAGTTTCTTTAGAAACAGTGTGGTGAGAGGATTTTAAGAGCGCCTCAAAGAGACTCTTTTCGACCAAAACTTTTTAGGTTCTACGACATGCCGGTTTCTTCACTCATACACGTTATCAGTAAGAGGGGCATCTATTAATTACATGAGGCGATCTTGGCAATGAGATTTTCGCCCCCCTCGCCCCTTTATGACATGTCGTCAGTCATTGACCCCCTCTCCGATTTTTCATATACTTACATTTGAGGGATCAAAAATTTAAGCTCTATCAACAGTGCTAGTTAGTATTTAGATGATTTAGCCATTTTAGCGGAGATACATTTATACTTAATATAATCCAGTTTTCTCGCAATTTTACCGTTTCTTAAGAAAATAAAATTATGTGATATTAGCCCCCTTACTCTCCCCCACGTGAGATTGTGTGAGATTCAGCTCGACCCCCCACCCCCCCCTTAAACGCCTCACGTACCTCACATTACCTCACACTCGTGAGAAGTCCTTAGTGCCACCATTAACGATTCGTTTCTTTTCTTTTTTCGAGCGGGTTTTACCAAATTTATTCATATATTCACGAAAAATAATAAAAACAGTAGTTAACGGATTTTTGTGGCTCCAAATATATAATTGTTACATAAATAAGGTACAGTAGCTAAGTCAAATTCGTTTAATTTATAGTTCATATTGGCTAAGAAAAGCGTAATCATTCACTATGGAAACTATTTCAGAACAAAACATGGTCAAATATCTACTAAAATAAAAATGGCTGATATCTATATGCAAGGTGTAAAAATACCAGTTGATGGGTACTTTAGCCCCCTGAAGTTTTCGGGAGTAGTATTTTAACACCTTGTACTTATATAGTTTTCAAACATAAGATGCTTTTTATACAAATCCTACAAATATATAAATACAAAAGTTACAATGTCTGGATGTTTGTGGCTCAATCACGCCCTTAACTACTGAACCGATTGGGGTGAAAATTATAACAAATATATTTTGTTACCTGGATTAGCAATAAGGCAATTTTTTATCCAGAAAATGGCCGAGAACGGGGTAGAAAATAAAAGATCATAGAATGAAGAAATTTAAAATCGCAAACAACCAATTTTCAAAGAACAACGTTACAATGGTTCTACAAAAATCTTAATGATCATTTTTTTTGTGTAATTTGTGTATAATTTTTTTCTTTTATAATCAATAGTCCATTGGCTTGCGATTGGATTTAAGGCCTTGCGATTAGACAAGTGCAACGACATATTCATAAAAAAATTACCTGGCAGTGTTTATTTTTTGACATTTTGGGTTTTTTAAGAAGACTATTAACACGCATTTCAAACCCGCGGCCCAGCGCCAATGGACCTATAACATTGTAAGGTAACCTTATAGCTACAGTTGTTTTTTTATGTACAACATCATATTTGTATTCAAGCCACGCTTGTTTTTTTCTGAGCTACTAATTTCCTCAACTATAAAGCCTCAAATACTATTATAGCATTAAGCTGAGTGACGACCGATTTTGTTGTCCTAACCAATATTATTCTTTGTGTTTCGTCTACGTTTTTTTGACACAAACGTTATTTGATTTGAATTTATGTTTTTTTATTTGAAATATGTTATTTTGAATACACTGAAAACAGCATTTCCTATTTATATGTTACTGTAGTTTTTTCATGTTCATTTCTTTATAAGTAACATTATACATATGTTGTTTATCTGTGGGATAATAAATTATTTTGAATTGTATTGCATTACCATAATAATCTTAAATGTTGCAATGCAATAACGAAAGTCGACTACCAACGAACTGCCCGGGAAAAACTGTTCAAACTTCAAGCTATCCGATGAAAACATTTTTAAAAATATATAACAATCTTTAAAAAGTTCAAGAAGTTCACTATTCTATTCATTATTATGTTATTACTTTATTTACGCACTCGATGTCCTAAATTTTATAAAAAACACTTGCGGACGCTTAGCTATTAAGCAAATGGCAGTACGTTGCGAACGTTTCAATTTCTTAGCTTTGTAGCTGCAAAAAATAAGCTTAAACTCTACGTAGAATAATGATTTTTAATAAAATACTTTTCATTTTCCTAACTACAGCTACGTGTACACTAGAAACTGTAAATGTTGAATCGAATCAAACCTAATGAGTCAATTATTAAAAATAAATGCAATAAAAAAGTTACACTACAAAAAGTATCACGAATAAAAATATTTAGTAAATTTCTATTCGATTCGGCACAACACTTACAAATTAAATGCTTTCATACAAAAATCTTTTTTACATCATTTACATATCAGTCATAAGGAAATTTATTACTTAAAGTCTTGTAAAAGCTATTTACATCTATTTTTACATATTGTAATATAAACTGTTGCAGTATCAGTTAAAAGACTAGCAATACGAATTTACTAGCTACCAAAAACTTCATTCCTAACCTATTTTTATTTTGCTCTGAGTTCAAATCACTTATTAAATTAGACAATTTTATGTCATGATTTTGCAAACTTATCTCATAGCTTAAACATTATTGTGATGATATTATACGCATTTTAGCATCAAATTAGTATCACGGTTGAGAAATTTATAAAAATAAATCTTAATCAATAAATTAGTTATTTTTATGGACTGGCAATTTTTTTTAATGAAAAAACAAAATTACCAAGACACTTCCTATGAAGTTTGTCAAACATAGTCTTTGCTGAATTTGTACAAAAGAATTCACCTTAACCTTGTTGGCTAGAACCCTAGAACCCTGATTGCTATCCCGATAATTCGCGACAAAGTTGTGACACATATTGGTAATTTTCCGAACTTTTGGATTATGAGTTATTCAAGAAAATATTTGGCAACCACCTAAAGTGAAAAGGTATTCTATTATATCACAAGGAACTTTTTGAAACGTCTTGTAGATGAATGACTAAGCCTAGAAGAACAGGCAACAAACTTGGCTTGGTTAACGTTATTTTGTATGATTTTTTTACAAAAAATATAATAAATAAGCTCCAGTGTGGTGCTTATCGAACTTAGTTACTTATAAGCCAGTTACTTAGTAATTAGTCACATAAAACCTTGGTTATCCAGTAATCAGGACCGCGTGGCAAGGTAGCTTGTGGCTAGAATAGTAGGACAGATGTTTCGACAATATCTCATGATCTAGGTCATCATAAATACATAAGCGCATTCCTAAATGAGTCACAGGTTCGTCTCTAATTATTGTAACAGAAATCAGGAGTCTACGGAACTAGCCACAAAGAAGGTCAATACAAAAGACTCAAAACAATACAATCGTCAATAAATAAAACTTATTATAACAGTTAAGTTCATAAAATTATAATAAATAATTTAAAAGTAATTACGTGCTCTATCTGTTAATAATATCAAATTTAAGCCGTTACGTCTTAACTTACGTGGAAGGTTTCATTGACACAAAAGCTTCTAGGCATTTTCGAAAACGACTACTTTCTCTACCTGACCGTGACATACTAAACAGCGCGAATGATTTGGCCACTTTATACGGAAGTGTTTTTTTTTATATTATAATTTGTTTAAATATCTAAACATAGACTTTCGTAGTCAGCAGAGCTGGGGCCTTATCACGAATGAATTTGGCGACTTTAGTGACGTAAACGTATCGTATACATAACTACAACCAAATAAGGTCGGATAAGTACGATACGTTTATCGTCACAAATGTCAAAATATATTCGTGATCGAGGCCGAATGGTATTCGACATTTTCAGCCAAATCGAAATGAGGTACATAAAAAAAAGTTTCCACAAGATCCCTAATAGATGGCGTTTTACATGGAAACAAGTTTCCTTTCATTTTTATTACTTTTATATGTTTAGCTGTATTTTAGGAAATCGCAATAATTTTTATCCCACTCGGATAATATATCTTTAAAGTTTCCTTTCATTTGATGGACGCACAGATAACATATTAAAATGTATTTTTATGTGGGTCTCCAATCTTACTTCTACTACCATTTGGGATACCTTTAGAAACTTCTTTTAAAAATAAGTCCCTCAAATATTATAATACTTTAAAGAGCTTTTGTTCTCACAGCTCGCCATACAAACTTACAAATTCAATATCTTTGTGAATCAATTCTAATGAAACTTTATACGCTTGCTTACATGCCTAGCGTTAACGACCGAAAGGAACGACACGTGTCAATGCTTTATTATAAGTGATAGTTACCACCTCACATCAGGTGGACTGTCTACTTGTTCTATCAAGAAGTGGTATTAAAAAAAACCGTAAATATAAGCATAAATGATACTGAAGTTGTAATATTGCTCAAAGTTAGCCCTGTCTCTGTTTCACATTACCTATTGGTAAGAGATGGCAATAGTACTCGTTTTTATATCTGTATGCCTTATATGTGAGTTGATGGACACAGGGCAACGTAAGGCACGGTCTTATCGTAACTTGCGAGGCAATGCCTTGTTATGTTACCACTTAATATCAGGCCGGTCATCTGAAGTGCTATTCTGTCAAAAACATCTGAAGTGCTATTCTGTCAAAAACACTCGCCATCACGCAAAATCCACGGGGACTTTTCAATTTGGCATTCTGTAACTACGGCGCCAGACATAGTTTCACTTGTTTGAACACTTGTTTGATTGCTATGTGTGGCACGAGACTTTGTATTTAAAGTCTCGTGCCACACAGCAATCAAACAAGTGAAACTAATGTGTCTGACATTACTTTGGAGACGAGACTTTGTATTCAAAGTCTCGTGCCTTAAAGCAATCAAACAAGTGTTCAAACAAGTGAAATTATGTCTGGCGCCTAAGTAATATTCACCCATCACTAGCGCCACCCGCGGGAGTGTTATGGCGTGGAAATGCCAACGTGAGGTGAAGCTCGTGATCTAAATGCGCGCGGATCCACTAGGTGAAACTCTCTGTGATTTTGTTGTTTACGGAATAGCACTGCTGATTGCTCCATCAGTAACCTACAGTTTTTGCCTACAGTTTTTACCTACAGTTTTGTTATTAGATTTTGCTTTAATTAGAGTTCCACACAATTTCCTGAACATTCCATTGAGTATTATTCGATTGGAACACTTTGAGCAGCGCACAAACAGTGCAATTATGTACAATACTTACACACCTTATTTACACCGACGTTAGATTCTGTAACAAGAGGAAAAGCTGCTTTTAGATGTTGACTGCTACATTTGCAGACATTAGGGTCATTAAAACGTTTAGCCTTGTATTTTTACCGAGTGGGTTCAAATCCCAATCTGGTAAAAACTATTATATTATAAAAAAAACATTAGGAAATTGTCATGACATGTAAATAATTTTTTTGCGAATCATAACTGAGGTGTTTCTTGACGCGTAGCGTATATAGGTACATTACATATATCCTTACTAATACAGCTTTCTTCAGTCCATACCTGTCTTCGAGTATTCAGCATCCTAGAGGCGGAGCTCGGCCGTTCCCGCCGGTGGGTAGGTACTATAGTCGCGTTAAACTCTCGCTGCAGGCTCGGATAAAAGTTATCGGAACGAGACAGCAATATTGCTTTCTCTCACGCACACTTAGGAAAACGGACGATCCTTTTGTTTAATCGTGTGTTAAGATGATTTATGACCGAGTTTAACGCGACTATAGATTTAGCACTGACCGAGCCTGCAGCGAGAGTTTAACGCGACTATAGCAGAGATAGTAAACTCTCCAATGGATGACGAGAGTTGCCAGTATGTTACAGCTAGATGGCGCTATAGCAAATTTTTAAAGATAACCTCAAATTGTAATTTTTTGTCAACTGAGAGAGAAATCTTACGCGTCCTAGCATGGAATTCTATCATTGTGGTGACAAAACTAGTATACTTATATACCCTTAGTATACCCTCAAATCCAGCTGCCTTCGGAGACGCTTGGAGTATGTAAGCTGGTTTCTTCAGCCCATACCTGTCTTCGAGTATTCAGCATCTGTACCCTGTAGGTAATGTTACCTGTTAGCATGGTTCGGATGTCGCTTAGGGTCCTTATGTGCATGATGGTGTCCTAGGGTCATGAGTGCCGAGGCCACCGCTAGGCCTCCCAGCGGCGGCGCTCGGCCGGTCCCGCCGGTGGGTACTCGCAGAGATAGTAAACTCTCTAAAGGATGACAAGTGTTGCCAGTATGTTGTAGCTAGATGGCGCTATAGCAAATTTAGGAAGATAACCTCAAATTTATAGTATTTGTTAACCGAGAGAGAAATCTTACGCGTCCTAGCATGGTATTCTATCATTGTGGTGGTGACAAAGCTAGTATACTTATCAGAGCCTCGAATCCAGCTGCCTTCGGAGAGTATACCAGCCGGTTTCTTCAGCTCATACCTGTCTCCCGAGTCGTCAGCCCATACCTGTCTTCGAGTCTTCAGCATCTAAAAACCTGCCAGCCTGTACCCTGTAGGTAATGTTACCTGTTAGCATGGTTCGGATGTCGCTTAGGGTCCTTATGTGCGTGATGGTGTCCTAGGGTCACGAGTGCGGAGGCCACCGCTAGGCCTCCCAGCGGCGGCGCTCGGCCGGTCCCGCCGGTGGGTAGCCGCACTAGCAGAGATAGCACGGCCGCGCGTCCACCGCGACAAGGTTCTAAGGCTACTGGGGCGGGGACGCCGTTACCTGAAATATTTTATTAATAAATTTTTTCTACCCTCTTTTTTTGAGAAAAAGTTTACTTATCCAGGATAAAAACTATATGTTAATATAAGTTGCATTCTAATAATTTCAGTGGTGAAATGATTACAACAGAACTCTACCCTTAAACATCCTCAAAGATTCACGATTCATGAATCATCAATAATACTATGTATCAAAAAAGCGCCTACATCTCTGCCATAAAAATTTATAACCATTTACCTACAGATCTGAAACAGCTTGAAGGAAATTTATTTAAAAATAATTTAAGAAAGTGGCTTATCCACAGAGTGCACTATAATTTGAAGGAGTATTTTGATCTCATCTAGTGTCTCAGATTTATTGTGATCTTGGAGTTTTGTTAAGTTTTTTATTGTTACCTTATATTTTATTAGTAGGTAATTTATAGAAATATTGTACGTCCGAAAGGATAAACTGTTGATTCTTGTATTATTTTTATAACACCTTTATGTACACAGTTATACAATAAAATATTCTTATATTTATTCATCCTCAAAGACCAACTCAAGAATGGATTGCAACCACGTATTAAACGTATCCACACCACAAACGTATCAACGTACCACGTTGTCACGTATGAAATACCAACTACTGTAATTTATATTTTTTCAAGTTAGCTTACAAAACGAGAAAAACAGAAGAATTGGAGGCAACTTTGAGATAGTTTTCTATCTAGAAAATTATAGTCTCTTCGTCATGCTGACGTCTATATCTTGATAAATCTAGTTTAGACTTAGACGAAACATAATGGCATCATCGTAATGCGTTTTTTTTTAAACTAGGCTAGAAGGCATTGGATTGTCCAGCCTTAAATAGTTCAAAGTCCAAACAGGGTATTGTTGCACTTGTTGATATGTGTACACAACTTACCAGCCCCTACTTTCTCCAGCTCCACTAATACTTGACTGAACGGCCGCGAAGCCATTTGCTCCATTTCGACAAACAGCCGCTGCCTTCTTCTGTACATGTCGTATTTCTGTAACAAATAGATACATACATAAATATTGCAGATACAAGTATTAGATACAATACAAGTATTGTATCAGCTATCTTGTTCCCATAATCATAATCGTCATAATCATAATCTTTATTATTCTTTTGACATTTCACATGTACTTAGATACGTCAAAACAAAATAATCAATACAAAAATAATTCAAATTAATAATAACAAAACATTAAGGAATACAATAAAAAAAATAAGTACAAAAGTAGGTAATTTTAAAAAAACAATAATAAAATAACACTATTCAATAGGAATAGAAAATTAATAGGTAAGTCACTCACATAATTGATCACAAAATATAAATAGTACAATCTTGGGCCTAGATAGTGCTGTGTGGGCACATACAAACAAAATTATGACATACAGATAAAATTTGACAGCCTTCACAGCTCAGTTGGTAGTAGCTCTGCCTTCTGCGCCGTAGGCCGCGGGTTCGATTCCCACCGAGAACAAATATTTGTGTGATGAACATAGATGTTTGTTCTCTGTCTGGGTGTTATATAATATTATAAGTATGTATTTACACAAAAAAAAGTATATATGTATTATATCAGCTATCTCGTTCTCATATTACAAGCTTTGGCTTAGTTTGGGGCTAGATAGTGCTGTGTGGAATGTCCACCAATATTTATTTTACTATTTTTATTTATTTTAAATAATCATTATTTATTTTATTTATGTATTTATATATATTATATAATTGGAATGGCGATCACGAACCGAAAAACGAAGGACGACTTCCCAGCCGATAGACCAATGACATGTTAACCAAGCTGTAAGTTCTTTGCCTGTTCTTCTAGGCTTTGGTCGCGTGGAACTGGCACCTAGATTTACCTAGCTTTAAGACGATTCAAAGTGATCCTTGTTATTTAATCGACGTAATACCTTTTGATTCACTTTGTAAAGATGGCAGGGAGCAGGCGATTTGCTATTCAATGCATTTTTATAGGTGATTGTTATTACCACTTAACATCTGGCAGTCCATCTGCTTGTTCCTGCAAGTACTTAGTATACAAAAAATATTTGGTACCGTGGTAGAGCTTCCTCAGACAAGCTCTTTAGCAAAGAGCTCTATTAAAGGGCAGACAGAATTGATATTTCCTTGATCAAAAAGTCCATTTTGAAAGTCAGGTACCTGTTTGATTTTCCACATTGCAGCTGCGACTAGGAGAAGCAGCAGGAAGCAACTTGAAAATGTTATGAAGAACTGCTGTAGATTCAGCTTTGGATACTGCGAGAAGGATATCTGGAAAATAAAACCATAATATTATTATGTTGCTGTGTTTCGGTTTGGAGAGTGTGGTTGCCGGTGTAATTACAGGCACATGAGGCTTAACATCTGTATGCTTCGAGTTGATGGACGCAGGGCAGTGCAACGTAGGACACGTTCCTATCGTGCGTGACTTACGAGGTAGTGCTTTGTTATAGGTGATGGTTACCACTTAACATCAGGTGGGCCATCTGCTTGTTCGAACAGCTAGTAGTAAAAAAAAAGTCAGCTTCAAAGCAGTAGTAGCTCTAATAGAGTAGTTATATAATAGTAGGTATGTATCATTTTAGTTTGTATGTATGTATTTTAGGTTAATAACACATACACACTCGCACACATACACCTGTGGGATTCTTTAGGTCCAATAAAACACAAATATCGTACCCCAGTGACGCAAACTCGTACATCGCATAGTTAGCCTAGCGGAGTGAGCGGCGAACACGCGATTTTTTTCTAATACTTACATTTTTGAACTCGTTATATCTTCAATTCGAATGGAATATCCGAATTGAATAATTCAAAAAGTAATTTAAAGGTATTGAAGCAGTCTTGAATAATATGAAGTAATTATTTTCATTAGGATTAATACCAAGGTACAAATAAAGAGCCTTTTCTAGCGGCGGCATTTTAAATTATATTGTGACATAACTATAATAGTATGACATATGCTGTCGCAACTTTTTTGTAGATGATGTTCTACAAAAACGCTTATTTTGTTCTATCATCAATTGTTTTCGATTTTTTTAGGTAATTTTTTTACACCTTGTGTTACATTATTGGAGTTTTAGTAAGGATCTCAAATTTTTTGAAAATATAATTATAGCCTATGTCACCCGGAGATAGTGTATCTTCCCAACGGTGAAAGAATTTTTCAAATCGGTCCATTTGTTTCGGAGCCTATTCAATTCCTATTGCATTAAGTTCCTATGTACTTTATTTATGTGAAAAAATATTTATTAATCTCATTTTCTAGCTTTATTCTAAATAAAAAAAAAAATCTAGCTCTGCCCTCTGCGCTGTAAGCATTAGGTTCGATCCCCACCGCGAACAAACAATTATTACTTACACATAATTTAGTTGAAATACATACATAATTGTTAATTTATTATGATAACTTACTTGTATCCAGAGTGGCGGTTTAAACTCGTAAACGTACACGAAGAATGTCGTTAACGTTACGTTGTCTTCTACGCCGAACGCGTGTTCCGACTTGGCAAACCTGAAAATAAAAAACAAGTTGAGAATAACTAAGTATCTGAACCTAGATAATCAATCAGACTTTTTTATTGCATGCCAATGCTTTGGTGAAATATGTGAAACGGCAAGCCTGAATAGATCTTATACCTTCTTGATTCCAGTCCATAGCCACGATGTTATTCTATCTTCTCATCTTTTACTAAAAGTCAACTTACTCATATCTAAAGTTAAGGTAAGTAAAATTTTCAAGACATCAACTGCATGTTGATGTCTTGAAAAGCGTTGTCTCAGCAGGATTCCATTGCCTGATCATGCTCTTTTTCTAACCGACTCCTCTTCTAACCAACCCACTCGGCTACTAACCTACTCCACTTCTAATCCACTCCTCTACTAACCAACTCATCTACTAACCCAATCCTCTTTTAATCCACTTCTCTACTAACCCACTCATCTACTAACCCACTCGGCTACTAACCCACTCCTCTTTTAATCCACTTTTTTACTAACCCACTCATCTACTAACCCATTCCTCTTCTAACCCACTCTCCCACTAAAAACACTTACTTATATCTAAAGTTGGTACAATTAACGTCCTGGAACAGCGTCCTCTCAGCGGGATCGCTGCGCGTCCGCACAGTGAGGTTCATCCGCGCGTGCGCAGAGCAAGTGATGCTAAAGTCTGCGTCCACGTCCGCTTTGACCGGCGCGTTGCGGAAGTTAATGGCGGAGAGGTGGCGGTCTTCCTTCTTAGAGAGGTTGAATGTGAACTGGTAGTCTACGGCTAGGTCATCTAGAATGAATGTAATTAATTGGTTATTGATCGTTGGCCGAGTAAATGGAACGCAGTCGTTACAGCTTAGTTGATAGTGGCTCGGCCTTCTGCGCTGTAGGCCGTGGGTTCGATCCCCACCGAGGACAAACATTTGTGTGATGTTCTCTGTCTGGGTACAGATTTTTATAAGCTTCTCTAAGTCTGGACATTTAGCAAGTTTTATGAGGTTGTTGAATGTAAGTTTTATGAGGTCACGAACGAATTTGACGTAAGTCGATTAATCGTATTGTATCCCTGTAACAGAATAAATTCAAATATAGTCCTAGCTATGTAATGTGCTTTAACGCCACATATGTCAAAAATAATTCGCGATTACCCGAATTTAAACTTTCTAGGTTCTACGACATGCCGGTTTCCTCACGATGTTTTTCTTCACCGTTTGAGAGTACTGGCATTGTGTACATAATTATTTGAATTTTTTTAAAATAAAAATACACATACGTGCATGATCGGTTTTGAACCCACGACTCAGTGCTCTCATACTGATTCTATTATCTATCCTAAACTTACAATAGCAAACTGCATCTATTGCTTCTGTTTATTTCCTTCGAGAGCACTGCTGGTCTAGTGGTAGAGGCCCCGCCCTCCGATCCTAAGGTCGTGGGTTCGAAACCGATCGTGCACCAATGAGTTTTTCTGTCCAAAAATGTATGTGCGCAATGCCAGTACTCTCAAACGGTGAAGGAAAACATCGTGAGGAAACCGGCATGTCGTATAACTTAAAGTTCTATAACATGTGTCAAGTGCTCGAAAGGAGCCTCTTGAGGCGCACTTAAAATCCCGCACTGTTTCGAAAAGAAACTAGTGACACGACAATAGAGAATGAGTTTATTTCGTATACTTACAATAACAAGCGCCCTTGTTGTGCAGATCTGCGTGGTAGTGATTGGTGTTGTCACATTTGTCGCATCTGTCGCCCGCCAAGCCTTTTGTGCTACAGTAACATTTGCCGGTGTCGGGGGCACAGGCTACTGCTTGGGCGTTACATTCGCACGCTGGAATTGAAGTATATATTTAAATGTAAAGTTTGGGATTTGATAATTGAGATAATAATAAATATTAACACACCGCCATCTAGCGAAAAACTAAGCAAATCTTGTACTATGGGAACAGACTGGTTAGACTGACTAATCGAACTTTTTGGATACGCAGATTTTATTCCAAATAGAACTGCTTCTAGTGAAGTAGGTACAGTGAAATAAAATATAGTCCAGTATTATTCAGAGTTTCAAATTGACTATTCGCAAACAGCTTTACAGAGTAAAAGTGCAGAAAAGAGTGACAGCTGTCAAATTGATACTTATGGTCAGATGTGACAGAAACTGTCACAAATGCAAGATAGTCATGGAAAACAGGCGGTTTCGGTCAAAATTGACAATAAATGTCGAATTGACAGAAGTCAAATTTAAAACGGCTTCCTTGGAAACTACTCGTACATCGGACAGAAACTGTCAGTTTGACAGCTGTAGATACTAATTTAGGTAAATACAGTACGAATTAGTAACATTGGAAATACATTTGGAAAAGTATTGCTAGTCCACTGCCGGACGTTAGTTGAATCACAAGGATCACTTTGAGCACTGAAGGGGGGGGGGGGTCACAGGGGACATGACCCCCCAAAATCGTACACACAATTAAAAAATCACCCCCAGCGACGTACCATCTATCACTTTCAGTTTACGTGGACATGCTTACATTAGGTGGTATACTAACGTTGACAATTCCCTCCGTTGAGCGGGCTGCCCCAGTGTCCGGGCGCGCACGTGTGGCAGTGCGCGCCTACCGCGCGCCCCCCGCACGGCTGCACGCAGCGCGCGCCCCCCCCGCCACCGCCCCCATCGCCCCCGCTGGCAGAGCACACCGCGTGTCCGTTGCACTGGCAGAGCGGGCAGCCGGTGAAGTGCCATCTGTCACAAGCAATAACTATCTTATAATCATCATTTAGGGTAAAGATATTTTAGGAGTTAGAGAGATGAAAGAGTTTACACAAATTACAGATATTACAAAGAGTATTGGTTTGAGTCCAGTAGTATAACACTAATATTATTAAAAGTATGCATACTCCACTACTTTATGAACGCCACTGAAACTAAAGAGCATCGAGACACTTTATGATCATGTAACTTTGTTGCAATCAGTTTCTGTTTGTAATAAGAAAATATGACGGCTATGTGGTTACATTTTAGCTGCAGTTGCTAACAAAGCTAGATTACAACTGGTGTTTCTATTGATGGATAATCGCAAAACTTTCATATTGTTTTATACAAGGTGTTCCAATAATTGGGTTTAATACTTCGGGGGGCTAAAGTACCCATCAATATGAATAACTTTTTCTAACGAACCAACACTGTGAACGCGAAAAAAAAACAGCTGTTTCATACAAAAGTTCAATACCTGGCTAAAATGTATGAAACAGCTGTTTTTTTTTCGCGTTCACATTGTTGGTTCCTTAGAAAAAGTTATGAATATTGATGTGTACTTTAGCCCCCCGATGTTTTAAACTCAATAATTGGAACACCTTGTATACTTATTGGTTTCATATAGAAACTGATTGCAACAAAGTTAAGTGATTGATCAGCCAGCTGGGCCTACTTACCTGTGTTGTTCGCAGACGCGCGGCGCGTGCGGCCTGCGTGCGCCGCCCGGCACGCACACGCCCCGGCCCGCGCCCGCGCCGTCGTCGCACCACCCGCACGCCGGCTCCGCGCGGCACGCGTCGCACGACACGTGCGCCGCGCAGCCCGCCGGCGCTGCGCACGCGTGCCCGCCGCCCGAGGACGTGGACCACGCGCGGCACCCGCCCAGCGGGAACGACGCGCCGTATGCGTTCTGATAATACACAATTACCACTTTATATACCTATCGTTTACTATAGATATGATACGATAAACAAGACTATAGATACGGGTAATTCCCTTTAACTATAGATACGACACGACTAAAAAGACTATAGATACGGGTAATGTCACTTTGACTATAGATACGACACGATGAAAAGGACTATAGATACGGGTCATGTCACTTTGACTATAGATACAACACAACGAAAAGGACTATAGATACGGGTGATGTCACTTCGACTATGAAAGGTGTTAAAATACTATAGTCGCGTTAAACTCTCGCTGCAGGCTCAGTCAGTGTCGCTGCAAACTCAGTCATAAATCATCTTAACACGCGCTTAAACAAAAGGATCGTACATTCTCCTAAGTGCGAGAGAGAGAGAGTGAGAGAGCAATATTGCTGTCTCGTTCCGATAACTTATGACCGAGCCTGCAGCGAGAGTTTACCGCGACTATAGTACCGGTTACTTTGGCCCCCTGAAGTTTTCGTTACTAGGATTTTAACACCCTGTATAATTACGGGTAATGTTACTTTCACTATAGATACGACACGATAGACAAGACTATAGATACGGGTTATATCACTTTGACAATAGATATGGATATACCACTTTGACTATAGATACGACACGATAAACAATAACAAAACTATACCATACGGGTGACGCCACTACGATCAATATTTGCAAACAAGATGATTCCCGTTCTCAACCTTCCACCCCAAGAAATAAGACTCACTTTATCAACGCATCGGCCGGCGGAGGCGCACCAAATACACTCCTCGGCTGTGCAGTTGGCACATGTGTGGAATGTAGAACATGCCGCACTACACGGTCCAGTCGTGGCTACTCCCCTAGAATTACAAATAAAAATATACACAAAATGGAATCACATTTTTTAAGAGTAGTAGAGCTCTTTGTGAAGGGCTTGTCCGGGGAAGTACTACCACCTCGCCTTTTTCTGCCGCCAAGCAGCAACGCTGTGTTTCGGTTTGAAGAGTGTGGTTGCCGGTGTAACTACAGGCACATGCGGGTTAACATCTGTATGCATCAAGTTGATGGACGCAGGGCAGTGCTTTGCTTTGTTGGGTGATGGTTACCACTTAACATCAGGTGGGCCATCTATCATCTATCATCTGCTTGTTTCATCAGCTGGTTGTATAAAAACAAAACATGAAACTATCCATAAACTGAGATCAGAACAAAAAGTTATTATTTATTATTAATTATTACTGCTTTTATGTCCTTGCAGTAAGCGTCATAATCACAATAATTTATTCGCAGGAATGTAGGTGCAATAGTTGAAAATTTAAAATCAAATGCTTGAGGACTAACATTCTGTCTCATCACGGCTTGCGAAAACTTATCTTAAAACTAGTAGTTCGCCCCGAACTGAGATCTCGTGATGCGACCCGACGAACCCATCAAACTTTGAGTACGTAGTAGTCAGAGGCAAGTCCAAACATTATCTTTGGACTTTTTTCTGACTACCGCCTACTAACTTGGTATGGTTACCAAGTTTCAACTCTATTGGCCTAATAATGAAGAGTTCCGTTGTACAGACCTTGGCTCCATCATCAGACCAGGTCGTCGTCACCATTTTATGAGAACTGAGCTCCTCCTTAATTTATTTCAAGAAAAAAAATTAAGAAAAAGCAAAGGAACTGACCGACCAGTAGAAAAACCTTGATGTCAACGAAACTCTTAGAGATGGGAGCTCTTGGATCGCTGGTTATCTTAATTTAACTTTTATTATTTTATCTCAAAAACCGAGCGTCCCAAAAAAAAAGTAAAAATTGTTTTGGGATGTCCATACAAAACCCTTTCATATGACATGTAACTTGATTTTTTTCTGTAACTTTTTTTATTTTTGCCCCCTTAAAAAACCCCATAACTCAAAAACCCTTCATACGATTTTACTCATATACTTACCAGTAAATTTCTCAAGTACAAGCTATCGACACATCAAATTTCATGCAGATCGGATCAACGGTTCTAAAGTTATCGCCAGACAAACATACATACATACATACATACATACATACATACATACATACATAAAATGCCAAATCGCCCAAGTTGAAACTAAGATCTTCGTTCGCTTCGCTCACTCGATCAAAAATATTGATTCATTTGGAAAAAATCAAATAAATTGTCAAAAAATTCAATTTAAGTCATAATCTCTTAGGGGCGTCCATTAATTACGTGAGGCGTTTAGGGGGGGAGGGGGTCGAGCACAACCTCATCCGATCTCACGTGAGGGAGAGAGGGTCTCGGTAAATATCACGACATATTTCCCGCGAGTAACAGTGTAACATTGCGAAAAAACTCCGTATTTCTTACTGAAAAATCTAAAATTGTAGTACTAAACAAAAAAAAACGCGGTCACATTAATTTAATAACATGAAAAATGTTTATTTTGAAAAATCTAACGTGAGATATAAGGGTGGGGGAGGGGGTCGAGCAAAATATCACGACATCTCACCAAGGGGAGAGGAAAGGTCGAAAAATTTTACGTTTTTTTACGTTTGCTTTGTGTAGCTTGACCTGTATCCGTGTGTACAAGTCACGGTAGACCAAAGCTTCTTGCTGCTACTTGGAGCATTATTTTCTGAATTCTTATTGTAATTTTCCACCGCCATCATATTAAGGCCCAAGCTTCGTATAGTTTCGTATCCTTACCTAATCTCTTCCGTGGAGTTGGCAGGTACACACTTTATATGGTCGTAGTCCCAGATACATGCTCGCTGACTCAAGTCTTCAGTGCCCTGGAATTTATTATATTATACAATATAATACAAAATTATTTATTTATGCCACACGTAAATATTGTTTATAAAAATTACAAGAAAAGACATTAAAAGTAAGTAAGTGACACAAATTGGCCGTCACTCAGCATAAATGCTATAGCAGCATACGCAACTATAACGCTGGTCTTCCGTGACACCAGTACGCGACAACGCAGCAACTGCGACACCATACAATTACAGTAAAACAATAATATTCTGCCAATCAACACTGTAATGGCTAAAATAAAGCCAGCTGTTTCATACAAAAGTTCAATACCCACCTGGCTAAAATGTACGAAACAGCTGTTTTTTTTTCGCGTTTTGTTGGTTCCTTAGATAAAGTTATTCATATTGATGGGTACTTCAGCCCCTTGAAGTTTTTAAATACAAGTATTGGAACACCTTGTATACAGCTACATACGTGTGAGTGGTGGTGTTGGTGCGCGTGGCAGGCTGCGCAGGAGTGGTAGCGGCCGCACGCCTCCTTACTCGAGTCTGTGCTCGCGCCGCACTCCTCGATGGACAGCGCCATCTGTTGGACAGTTTGTTGTACTACTTTCAAAGACCGAAATAGCTTCATGACTTCGATTCCCAGACTTAGTATTAAATTATATATAAATAAATAAATATCCGTCTCTAAAATGTCCGTTATCTGATCCAGATACGTTCGCCGAGGTCTTCCCTTCCCAACAGTCTCATTCGCCTGATGTATTATTATAACATAGATTTATTTAAAATATACAAGCTGGTTCCCGCGACTTCGTCTGCGCAGGATTAGTCACACAATATCTTTATAAATTGTAGCCTGTGTTATTCTGATAAGTTTCATTAAAATCCATTCAGTAGTTTTTACGTGAAAGAGTAACAAACATCCATCCATCCATCCATACTTACCTACAAACTTTCGCGTTTATAATATTAGTAGGATTTGTCCAAACTAATTTATAATGCCCAAAAGTTATATAAACGGTGAAGGACAACATCGTGAGGAAACCGGTCAGTATTCTAACAGTGGCGATGGGCTTGCAACCTGTCACGTATAGAATACCAACTACTGCAAAATGTGGGTATGTTTGGACGTACATCTTACAACCCTTGGACTAGTATTCTCTTATCTGTGCCTTGGACATCCTCAGAGAATCTTATGGTGTCACTTTATGAAAATACGCGAACACGAACATTTTTTTTTATACAACTAGCTGATGGAACAAGCAGATGGCCCACCTGATGTTAAGTGGTAACCATCACCTATAATAAAGCATTGCCTCGCAAGTGGCGCACGATAGGAACGTGCCCCACGATGCACTGCCCTGCGTCCATCAACTTGAGGCATACAGATGTTAAGCCACGTGTGCCTGTAATTACACCGGCAACCACACTCTTCAAACCGAAACACAGCGTTGCTGCTTGGCGGCAGAAAAAGGCGTGGTGGTAGTACTTCCCCGGACGAGCCCTTCACAAAGAGCTCTACTACTCTTAAGTGTAGATGTATGTTATATGAATAGTAGTTACCTGATGCGTGTGCCTCGTGCAGTAGTGGTGCGAGGGGCGACAGGCCCCGCACCACGCGCAGCCCGCCATGGTACAGGCCCCGCAGGACTCCGCCAGGCTGCATCGGTTCTCATCTAAACCAAGCCAAAGGTAAATATTACTGGACTTTCCACACAGCACTATCTAGCCCCAAACTAAGCCAGAGCTTGTAATATGGAAACCAGATGGCTGATATAATACATAAATACTTTTTTTTTGTAAATACATACTTATAATATTATATAACACCCAGACAGAGAACAAACATCTATGTTCATCACACAAATGTTTGTTCTCGGTGGGGATCGAACCCACGGCCTACGGCGCAGAAGGCAGAGCTACTACCAACTGAGCTGTGAAGGTTGAATCAAAAACACTAATAAACAAACAAAGAATCATAAAATAAATTAACAATCGACGGAGTAATTGCATAAAAATATTAACAAAAAATATACATGCCCTTTTCTGCCGCCAAGCAGCGTTGCTGTGTTTCGGTTTGAAGAGTGTGGTTGCCGGTGTAATTACAGGCACATGAGGCTTAACATCTGTATGCCTCAAGTTGATGGACATAGGACATTGCATTATCAGGTACGTTCCTATCGTAAGTGACTTACGAGGCAATGCTTTGTTTTAGGTGATGGTTACCACTTAATATGAGGTGGGCCATCAGCATGTTCCAACAAGTGGAACAAAAAAATAGAAACTCCTCCTTTTATTGAAGTTTTTTTTATACAACTAGCTGATGGAACTAGTAGATGGCCCACCTGATGTTAAGTGGTAACCATCGCCTAGGAACGTGCCCTACGATTCACTGCCCTGCGTCGATCAACTTAAGGCATACAGATGTTAAGCCTCATGTGCCTGTAATTACACCGGCAACCACACTCTTCAAACCGAAACACAGCAACGCTGCTTGGCGGCAGAAAAAGGAAAAAATCGGTTAAAAAATCTACGCTTTTAAGCAACAATTTCTGAGTGTGACCGTGAAATACACAAAACATTTAAGGGGTTTGTATACAATACTTACCAAATAAAGGTTCATTCATACATGATTTCACAGATCCGTCAAAAGATTCTTTCCAGCCGATTTCTTCAAGCTGAAACAAAAATGAATGTATTTTTTTAAATTTTAGCCTTGTTGTCGCTATTTTTTTTATCGCAAGATTGCTTGATTCCCTGTTAGCAATAAGACCGTGCTTTATACAACGTGTAACATAATACCCCTATAACCCCGAAAGCAGGGTATTCTACCGGTTACGGCGAACAACTTTTGTTCTAAGACTTTTGAAATTTCGAAGTTTTTCATTCATGAAATGCCTCTTAAACTTTCTTTCAAACTGAATGAACTTTCCTTCAACACAACAACTCAACACACACCTCTTAACAGCTGTTTTTTGACCTTTAATTGTGAACTGTAGATAAAATAGGTAACAGAACTGCCACCAATTAGTAAACGCAAATAGCGTATGTACCAAGGTCACGTACACATTATCAGGGATGTTGGAAATTTCTGAGACAATATTAATTTCACTTTTGTATGGAAAAATGAAGTATTCAAACTTTGCACGCGTCAAAGTATTCCGGTGCTTGGTCTGATCACTTGGTCTTTGGTCTTATTATGTTACACGTTGTAGATACGAGTTATATCACTTTGACAATAGATACGACACGATAAACAAATTTCTGACACAATATTAATTTTACTTTTGTATGGGAATTACGAAAACGAAGTATTCAAACTTTGCACACGCAAAGTATTCCAATACCCCTATAACCCCGAAAGCAGGGTATTCTACCGGTTACGGCGAACAACTTTTGTTCTAAGACTTTTGAAATTTCGAAGTTTTTCATTCATGAAATGCCTCTTAAACTTTCTTTCAAACTGAATGAACTTTCCTTCAACACAACAACTCAACACACACCTCTTAACAGCTGTTTTTTGACCTTTATGTATGTTTTATTTCGTAGGCAGTTACAAGCGTTTTTCCACATCTTAATATTCCACCTAAGATTGTGCGACAAATTAATGCATTACTTTTAGAAATAAGTAAATTATTTATCTTATCAATTTATTTAACATTAAGCAGCCAGAGACTTAACGTGCCCTATGAAACACGGATGCACTCAGATGTAAATACCACGACTAGCGGTCGTCGTCACTAGCGGAGAGAGAGGGGGATATAAAGAAAACGATAGGGAAAGAGAGAGGGGAGAAGGAAAGAGGGAGAGAAAGAGAGGGATAGAAAGGAAGAGAAAGAGAGACAGAGAGAGAGGAAGAGCGGGGGAGAGAAAGACACAGGTAGAGAGAGGGAGAGACAGAAAGAGAGAGAGGGAGAGAAAGAGACAAAGGGGAAAAAAGGAAGGAGGGAGAGGGAGAGAGAGAAGGCGCTACATACCGGTGCACATATGTTAAGTTGATGCCTCCAGCCGCAAGCCACGGCAGCCAGTTGAGTGCTAGCCAAGCACTTGGCTTCGCTCGTGTGCGCTGAGCATTTGTCGCCCACTTCGAAAATCAACGCATCTGAGCGTAGGCGTCCGTCGAAGCTGAAACGATGAAGTTTTTGTTAATTTTAATAACTAAATTACTAATAACTAATCTAATGACTGAATAACTAAATTACTTATAACTAAATCATAACTAATAACTAAATCACAAGGTTCTAAACGATTTAATAAATAAATTTACTGTCATGTCTTAGAACCTAAAAAGTTCTAAAACATGTGTCAAATGGTCGAAATGAGCCTAATGATTCAGCCAGCAAATATTGATAGATTCTGTTCCAGCTACAGAATCTATCACGAATCTCCACTACCAATCTACAGAACACTATTAACATCCATCTAGCACTAGCTCAGTTCGTTTTAAAAAGTAGTTTTAAAAATCATCCCTCGTTCGAATTAGCGTAAGATCTTACTTTTTTTTAATACAACTAGCTGATGGAACAAGCAGATGGCCCATCTGACGTTAAGTGGTAACCATCACCTATAACAAAGCATTACCTCGTAAGTCACGCACGATAAGAACGTGCCCTACGATGCACTGCCCTGCGTCCATCAAATTGAGCCATACAGATGATAAGCCTCATGTGCTTGGAATTACACCGGCAACCACAACATTATGTTCCCGTTATGTTATGATTAACTGGTAGGGACAGACTTACCCTCCATGTATAATGACGGTAGGTTTCTGCCTGAGGGGCAACTTGACAGCCGCGTGCGCAGCCCTCGCCGCGCCCAACGGTGGGATAGTTTCAAACCACGATTGGCATCTGACAATATAAAACAAACTTATAAATAATAACACTATTATAGTATATCCAAAAAATAAGACAAGCTTATACTATGGGAATCAAATAAGTAAATAAATATAAACATTGGTGGACATTCCACACAGCACTGTCTCGCCCCAAACAAAGCCAAAGCTTGTGATATGGGCAGATAGCTGATATACTACTAATATTCTTTTTTTTTAATACATACTTATATATATTAATATATAACACCTAGACAGAGAACAAACATCTATGTTCATCACACAAATGTTTGTTCTCGGTGGGGATCGAACCCACGGCCTACAGCGCAGAAGGCAGAGCTACTACCAACTGAGCTGTGAAGGCTGTCAAACTTAGATAAATAAATACTTTTTTTGTAAACCAACATCTTTTTTCATCACACAAATTTTTGTTCTCGGCGGGAACCGAACATATTGCAGCTTGTGCAAATACCACTTTAGATATCTTCAAAGGATATTTGGTAAAATTTTGATGTGAGATCACTTCGCACCACCATTTGATACCTAGTCTTCAAAAAACTAGCTCTGTGAGGTTATACGTTATTATAGGCGATGCGACCGCTCCACAACAAGTGGTTTATCAGTCTATTCTCATTTCGATACTAACCTGACATCATACAGCAATCCAGCACTGGAATAGCACCGGGACCCGGCCGGGTTGGTAATATGCGCGGCTGCACTATCGTTATGAGCATTACCTCCGAATACTAGCATCACACCTGATAAAATATATCATTTGTACCAAACACCTCATAAAATCAAAAAAATATAGTTTAAAGTTAAAGTCAAAAGGTATGTATTCAATAAAATCACAAGGATCACTTTGAAACGTCTTAAAGCTAGGTAACACTAGGTACCAGTTCACGCGACCAAAGCCTAGAAGAACAGGCAACAAACTTACGGCTAGGTTCCTACCTGGATTAGCAAAAAGGCTACTTTAATCCCGATAAACGGGGAATAAAAAAGGAACATAAACATTTAAATCAATAGCAAGATATCCTGGTCACGGCACCAAATTGTAACACAATTTGAATTATTTTTAAACAAGCAACACGAAACCTACTAACCTGGTGAAACAAATGTTGCGGTGTGTAAATATCTAGGGATAGGCGCGGGAGGAAGTGGCTTGAAAACTCTCTTGTCAACGTCGTACTCATATAGTGCTGCGGATGGTGCCTAAGAAATAGTAAGATAAATTAGAAAAGGTAGTTTAATTTGTAATCATTCTGTAAAATAAAACATAAAATTCGCGTTGAAACTGTTTTATTTTTCAAGTGAATCAGAGTGTCGAGATCTGGGGAATTCATTTACAATAATCATACGTTAAAAATTATTAGATAGATAGATAACTCTTTATTGTTCACCACACAGAAACAAAACACAGGGTTAAGGCATACATTTAGGCATAACAATGGGCGGCCTTATCGCTGAGAGCGATCACTTCCAGGCAATCTTGATAATTCAAATACTTGTGGACATTCCACACAGAGAACAAACATCTATGTTCATAACACTTGTTTGTTCTCGGTGGGGATCGAACCCACGGCCTACCGCGCAGAAGGCAGAGCTACTACCACTGAGCTGTGAGGGAAGTTTAAAATGAGAAGATTACCTGTGTAGCCTCAGATTCAGACACCAAACCACCATGAATGTACACCCTCCGAGACAGGTCGTCCCAAGCGGCGCTATGGCCGAAGCCGGCCCGCGCCACCCAGCCTTTAGTGTCGCTCACACCCCATTCTCCTTCCTCTATATAATACTCCTGGAAATAACACATAATATATAATAATAATTGATCGAGTGAGCGAAGCGAACGAAGATCCTTGTTTCAACTTGGGCGATTTGGCATTTTATGTATGTATGTATGTATGTTTTTCTGGCCACTACTTTCGAACCGTTGATCCGATCTGCATGAAATTTAATAAGTCGATAGCTTGTATTTGAGAAATTTACTGGTAAGTATATGAGTAAAATCGGATGAAGGGTTATTAAGATATGGGGTTTTTTAAGGGGGAAAAAATAAAAAAAGTTACATAAAAAAATCAAGTTACATGTCATATGTCATATGTAAAGCTCACAACAACTTCATATGGTATTCCTCAAGGCAGCATAATAGGACCGACACTTTTCTCCGTTTATATGAATCAAATATGTCACTTGAAATTCACAAATGGTAAATTACTATCATTTGCAGATGACACGGTTCTTCCTTCCATACTTACAAACTTTCGCGTTTATAATATTAGTAGGATTTTTTTCGGTGCTGTTAAATTGTTTTATTTTAAATGTACCTGCTTACTTATTTTGTACTATCTACCTTCTTACTCGTCTGTGTATTTCTACGTGTTTTATAGTCAAATACACATATTATATTCTAACTGTAACCTCTAACTATATCAATGTACAATAGACGTACCTGTACAATATGCAAGTATCCATAGTGAGGCGAATGACCGAAGAATGACAGCATCACTGGTTTCCTCGTGGCCCCGAGATAGACTAGTACTGTCGTGTGACCCGATACGTGGAGTCCACCTAGAGAAATAGAATTATAAAGATAAGTAAAGGAATGCACCAACCGAATTTCCTGAATACTAAACACCAACACTGCAGTCAAGTCAGTCAGTGTAGTGAATACGTCAAATCTTCCACATATATCCGCCAAATACATACGACCTCGTCTCACGCCAAAACTTACGGTCTCTCAGACCTCAGTAAGGACGCGACCCGCATTTTTTACTTATCACTGTAATTAACAGCGCATCTGTGTGGCAAACAGGCGGTCAGCTTAGCATTATGCCACCAAGGTCTATCTGTATTCACTCTAACACTTCATAACTCAATCATTGAGACTCACGTTCTTAAAGCGAATCCCAATGTTTACTTAACGCATCGGCCTGTATCGTCTCATGCCAAAACTTTCGGTCTCTCAGACCTCAGAAAGCGAAGCGAGCCGCAGTTTCTACTCACCACAGTGCTTAAGCGGCGCAGGTCTGTGTGGCGAGCAGGCGGTGGGTGTGGCGTTGTGCCACTGAGGTCTGTCTGTGTCTAGCCTCACACGCCATAGCTCGTTGGTAACCTCTCCACCTCTACCTTCGAGGCCTGTCAGACCACCCCTGGAAGCAAATAAGTTTGTGTGAGCACAAGTCATAATTATCAGAATGAAGAAGTCCACGTTCTAGGAATAGCTATTCTGAGTACATCCACCGATTTCCTGCGATCCTCACAACACAAGTGATCATCAATAAAGGATCTTGAGTAAACTTACTCAAGATCCTTTATTGATGATCACTATGTACTTGTACATGTACATGTACTTATGTACTTGTACATACTCAGTATGTACATGTACTTATGTACTTGTACATACTGAGGGGATATCAACCGTACTTGAGGATAGCAGTCTTGAGAGATTGTTTTAGATAGTGGCTTACTCAGTACTAGTGTAGCGGAAGGCAAGATATATAATTACAGTCCAGCAAAAAAAAAAGGGTATATTTATAAAACGAATCTACCAACCCTCTATCAGGATCCTCAGAATGCACCACTCCTCCGTAGACTATCAGCTCATGCCCGTACACCATGGCGGAGTGAGCGAAGCGAGCCATCGGCCCGGTATATGAGCATTTTTTGGTTCCGTACCCAAAAGGTAAAAGGGGACCCTATTACTAAGACTCGGATGTCCGTCTATCTGTCTGTCTGTCCGTCTGTCACCAGGCTATATCATGAGCCGTGATAGTTAGACAGTTAAATTTTTCACAGATTATGTATTTCTGTTGCCGCTATAACAACAAATACTAAAAAACAATAAAACAAATATATAAGGGGGGCTCCCATGCAACGAACGTGATTTTTCTTCAGTTTTTATAGATAATGGTACGGAACCCTTCGTGCGCGAGTCCGACTCGCACTTGGCCGGTTTTATTTTACTTTATAATCATAATCATAATCTTTATTATTCTTTTGACATTTCACATGTACTTAGATACGTCATACAAAATAACCAATATAAAAATAATTCAATTTAACCTGGTATATTAAAAAACAAATCTACCAACCCCCTCTCAGGATCCTCAGAATGCACCACCCCTCCGTAGACTATCAGCTCATGTCCGTACACCACGGCGGAGTGAGCGAAGCGAGCCATCAGCCCAGTGTCGTATGTTTTGATGGGCGACCACGTGTCTTCTTTTACTTTATACCTGTAAATAAATACAAGGTTTTGTCAGCTTACTAATTATTCTAATGTCTCTAATATAAAAGTTGGGATGTTTATAATATTAAAATTATTTTATGCACTTGTAAAATCTAGAAACGAATATATCAATTGATGCTCAAATTATTGGGTATTGACATAAAGTGGTAGGGTTGATTTTAACCAACGCTTATATAATTAAGTATGTTTGTAAGTGTGGCTATTAAACATTAACTTAAAATGTCCGTAACTCAACTGCACTAATATGGATGAAACTTGGAATCCTTAATAGGCTAACGAAACCGCCGACAGATATATTTCTATGCCTAGAACTACCAGTAAAGGCCCATTACCCTGCATTTAGAATCATATTCGTGACCCAGACGTTTCACACATCGGGGTCACCAGTATAACGAAACTCACTTACAATCACTAGTATGCGAAACTCACCTATACAAAAACTCGTGGTCCCCAAACGTCTCACCGCCAACTCTCAGCAGTTCCTCCCCGTAGTTGAGTAGTACATGCGCGGCCGAAGGCGGGGGTCGCGGGGAGGTCGCTCCCCCCTGCCCCGCCTCCCGCCACGCCCATCCCCACCCCGCGGCGGACACCTCGCGCGAGCATTCCACTCCTGTCCGTGTGGAGGAACACACGCAACCTTGCGGCGTGCAGCGGCCGCCGCCGTATGCGTTGTTGCAATCATCTGAGAAATTGATGTAAAAACTAGTTTATTTTCTCACAAATACAGAAAGCCGTATTAGAAAAACGTAAAGAGTTACAACTAGGGTATATATAAATAAATAGAGCCGACTATATAATGTCTGATTATCTAAAACCTATAATACACAATGTTTCAGAGTTCATCTAAAACTCATTCTCTCATTCATTTAAATATTATGTCTACTAATATCAAACACAGCACTATCTAGTCCCAAACCAAGCAAAGCTATAGAAACCAAATAACTTATTATATTTTTGGAAATACATACCTATATTGTTATAGCAAACAAACAGAGAACAAACATCATCTACGAGTATGTTAATTATATAAATATTTGTTCTGGGTGTGGATTGGCATTTCATAAACCAACGCACTTTGGATAAAAGTTAGTAACTTAATTTTATAAAAAACACTAAACGTTTCACTAAAATTTCTCCATGAAAAATTTTAAACTTCAGGTTGATTGTTATATTTTTTTTTAAATACTACTAGTTGATGGAACAAGCGGATGGCCCACCTGAAGTTAAATGGTAACCATCACCTATATCAAAGCATTGCCTCTGAAGTCACGCACGATACGAACGTGCCCTACGATGCACTGCCCTGTGTCCATGAACTTGAAGCATACAGATGTTAAGCCTCATGTGCCAGTAATTACACCGGCAACCACACTCTTCAAACCGACACACAGCAACACAGTACGCAGCAGCATATTACTATGTTACAAGGATCATACAAAATATCTATAGGAACCAAGCTGTAGATTTGTTGCCTATTCTTCTAGACTATCGAGTAAAACTGTCACCTAGTTTAAAGGGATTTGATTAAATGAATACCTTTTTTAGACTTTGACTTATCTATTCCATCATATAAACTTCGTTTGGTATCAAACATAAAAATTTCGTATAAACATAAAAATTTGTATAATCCTGAGAAAAATTGAGCATTGAATAATTGGTAATGTTACGTACAAAATCTAATTCGATCGCTGAGTGTAGGTAAGATATATTTAAGCAAAACTCCGGACAATTTTAATGGAATGCGGTTCTCAAAATGATACATGAAATTGCATGATTTTAGTCTATTAGCGATAACCTTGAGATTTTTCTGCCTATATGCAGTTAGTTAGATTGAGATACTCGCATTGCTTCCTTATATTATTGATCGAGTGAGCGAAGCGAACGAAGATCTTAGTTTCAACTTGGGCGATTTGGCATTTTATGTATGTATGTATGTATGTATGTATGTATGTATGTATGTATGTATGTTTGTCTGGCGATAACTTTAGAACCGTTGATCCGATCTGCATGAAATTTGATATGTCGATAGCTTGTACTTGAGAAATTTACTGGTAAGTAAATTAGTAAAATCGGATTAAGGGTTTTTGAGATATGGGGTTTTTTAAGGGGGAAAAAATAATAAAAGTTGCATAAAAAAATCAAGTTACATGTCATATGAAAGCGCTTTGTTTGGACATCCCAAAACAATTTTTACTTTTTTTTTGTGACGCTCGGTTTTTGAGATAAAATAATAAAAGTTAAATTAAGATAACCAGCGATCCATGAGCTCCCATCTCTAAGAGTTTCGTTGACATCAAGGTTTTTCTACTGGTCGGCCAGTTCCTTTGCTTTTTCTTAATTTTTTTTCTTGAAATAAATTAAGGAGGTACTCAGTTCTCATAAAATGGTGACGACGACCAGGTCTCATGATGGAGTCAAGGTCTGTTCAACGGAACTCTTCAATAAATAGGCCAATAGAGTTGAAACTTGGTAACCATACCAAGTTAGTAGGCGGTAGTCAGAAAAAAGTCCAAAGATAATGTTTGGACTTGCCTCTGACTACTACGTACTCAAAGTTTTGATGCGTTCGTCGGGTCGCATCACGAGATCTCAGTTCGGGGCGAACTACTAGTTATATCTTAGGTCAAAATAATAAAACTTACCTACGCAAACTTGGGATAACAATTGTGCATCAGTTTCATTTAATATTTTACGACAGTTCATGAGTTTAAGAATTCTAATAAATATTGGTGGTCATTCCAGAAACAACTATCTAGCCCCAAACTAAGCAAAGCGTGTACTGTGGCAACCAGAGAGCTTTAGCCCCCTGAAGTTTTCAGGAGTGGTATATTTACATCTTGTATCATACTCAAATATTTTATTGTAAATTTATAGAACTTTTAACAGAAAACAAAAATACACAAATGTTTGATCTTGATGGGGATCGAACCTCCTTCTGCGCTGTAGGCCGCAAGGCAGAGCTACTACTAACTGTGCTATGAGGGCTCTAGCTAGTGTTTGATAGTTTAAAAAAGTAGGTATGTTTGTTTTTCGTCACCTTTTTAGCACTGAATGTTTCGGCAGCCTAGACATACATACATTCATCACATGCCGATCCTGTCAGCACAGTTTTCAAAACGATGTTTTCCAACACCATTTAAGCATGGTTTCCTTACCCGGACAAATAGGTTCATCACAGGCTACGCCAATCCAGCTGGCTTCGCATCTACAATTTCCATCTTCACATTCACCATGATCTGAAATCCAAAAAACCATAATCATTTAAAAACAAAATGAAAAAAAAACAGAAACAGCTCAGCGATTTTGATCTCCAAGTACGGTAGATAAACCCTCAGATCACTTAGTACCACCAAGTTGCGAGGCTGGGGTGAGGTTAGCAGGGGAATAATGATCAATATACCCCATTGCGGGATGACGGTGCAGATCTTATTCCCCCACGAATTAGAACCATCTCAAAATTACCACCTACCAACTCAAAATTATTTGAAGTAGGTACTATGTTATGTGTATTTTTGAGTACTATGTTATGTACCTCTGACTACCCCAGTCAGAGATAAATAAATAAATAAACATCTGGTGGACTATCCACACAGCACTATCTAGCCCCAAACTAAGCCAAAGCTTGTGATATGGGAACCAAATAGCTGATATTTATATACTTTTTTTTTGTAAATACATACTTACTAGTAGTTCGCCCCGAACTGAGATCTCGTGATGCGACCCGACGAACGCACCAAAACTTTGAGTAGGTGGTAGTCAAAGGCAAGTCCAAACATTATGTTTGGACTTTTTTCTGATTACCGCCTACTAACTTGGTACGGTAACCAAGTTTCAACTCTATTGGCCTATTTATTGAAGAGTTCCGTTGAACAGACCTTGGCTCCATCATCAGACCTGGTCGTTGTCACCATTTTATGAGAACTGAGTACCTCCTTAATTTATTTCAAGAAAAAAAAATAAGAAAAAGCATAGTAACTGGCCGACCAGTAGAAAAACCTTGATGCCAACGAAACTCTTAGAGATGGGAGCTCTTGGGTCGCTGGTTATCTTAATTTAGCTTTTTTGTTGTATCTCAAAAACCGAGCGTACCAGAAAAAAAGTAAAAATTGTTTTGGAATGTCCAAACAAAGCCCTTTCGTATGACATGTAACTTGATTTTTTTAAGTCACTTTTTTTATTTTTGCCCCCTTAAAAAACCCCATATCTTAAAAACCCTTCATCCGATTTTACTCATATACTTACCAGTAAATTTCTCAAGTACAAGCTGTCGTCTTATCAAATTTCATGCAGATCGGATTAACGGTTCGAAAGTTATGGGCAGACAAACATACATACATACATACATACATACATACATACATAAAATGCCAAATCGCCCAAGTTGAAACTAGAATCTTCGTTCGCTTCGCTCACTCGATCAATAATATTACTAGCGGCCTGTCCCAGTTTCGCATGGGTGGTCATAAATTTGTTGAACATTTTAGGATAAACTTAGACCGTGGGTTCGAGCCTCGCGTCTACTTATTTCATACATACTACTTATTCCCTTGAGTGAGTGAAATCGCACCCCGTGCGTGACCCGTGGACCCGTTAACATTTTTAATTTCGTCATATCTTTTGAATGGAATGTCCGATTTGAAAAAAATAAGAAATAATCTATAGGTATTGAAACCGTCTTAAATATAAAATGATTTATTTGGATAAGGATTAATACCAAGGTACAAAAAAAGACCATTTTCTAGCGGCGGCATTTCAATTAATTTTTTATAATAAAAGAACACTTATTGTAACATAACTATAATAGTTAGACATATGCTATCGCAACATTTTTTGTAGATGATGATGTGTTCTACAAAATCGTAGTACATTATTTTGTTCTATCATCAATAGTTTTCGTAGCGCACGCGATGTAAGGTTTTTGTTTTCCACCTTGGGTTACATTATTGGAGTTTTAGTAAGGATCCCTGATTTTTTTGAAAATATAATATAGCCTATGTTACTCAGGGATAATGTAGCATTCTAATGGTGAAAGAATTTTTGAAATCGGATCGTAGTTTTGAGCATATTCGTTACATACAAAACAACAAAAATACAAATCTTTCCTCTTTATAATATTAGTGTAGATATAACACCCAGACAGAGAACAAACATCTATGGTCTAGGTACGTCTAAATATTATATTTGGCACATACCCACACTTTGCAGTAGTTGGCATCTCATACGTGACAGGTTATAAGCCCATCGCCGCTGTTAGAACAAACTAGTTTCTTCACGATGTTTAACTTCACTGATTGAGCACTGGCACATACATTTTTCGAACCGAAAAATCCATTGCTGCACGACCGGATTTAATCATCGGACTCAATCGGGCCTAGGAGTTAGCTAGGAGGCGTGATTTCTATGATAATATTTATAGAGCTGATAATACCACTCAGACACGAACAATTTGCCTTACAGTGGTAAGAAGAGCAGCTATAACATGCTAGCTAGAGAGAGCCATTCCACATTTCGTTTAAGGAGATATCTGCTCTATCAAATCTATAGAGCTGACATTACCACTTTACTTACTCGAGCAGTTCGTCCGATGGTCGTTAGAAGGGCAGCTATACGCGGCATACGTGACATTAAATCCTTCCATCGCGAAGGCATCGTCTGAGAAAAAGTGTACTAGCGCGCTGCCCGAGCGTGCTATAACTTGCCGCGTCCATGAAGATTCGCGTTCCATGACACCGCTAGAATACGATAAAGTTATAGGAAGCTTCCCAAAGTCTCCTTCAAAAGTACTTATTCCAAAGAACGTTAAAAAATATAAAAAAAAATGACGATAAAAAGTGATGATCCATTTTATATGCTATGATTAGTATGCTATGACCGCAGTATTAGTGTAAAGTACTCAGGAGATGCTGCTGCCCATCTTCTGGTGCGATGCCCATTAAAGCCCCGACGAGACTTGACGGAGGGTCCTAATGTAAGCTAGGACCACTACGGGCATGTTGTTGTGGTAGGTAAATAATTATCTCAGTTCTTTGAAGTGTCATAAGGCCATCACGGGGGTGCCGAGGATATTACAAGTATCACCAGGATCACTACTTCTTGACTATCTTCAAGAAGCTAGTGAGGAGGAATAGTAGCTCATACATACCTGTACACTGCCAGCAGTTTTTCCGCACGTACGCTATCTCCATCATACACATACAGATGGTCCCATCCACACTCAGTCGCGAAGCTCTCCAGCCGGATGCGGAGCACTGGAGTGGTGGGCCCGAGGCGGGGAGGCGAGAGGAGCCACGAGCAAGCTGTGCTCACGCTGTAGTTCCCCGGCCCATCACTTATATAGCCCATTGTGTTGGTTATGCTGGAATTGAAATGAGTTTTGTTAGGTTGGTAATTTTAGTCGCTGTCACTTTTCCTGAATCTCTCCAAGGCCTTTGATACGGTTATGTGTAATCGGCTTTGGGACAAGCTTGTTCCAAAGCCGTATACATAACCGTACATACCGGCATGGAGGGAGGGGGTGTACCGGCTGAAGTCACATCCATCCTGAGACACTGGTATCGTTGTCAGCGAAATCAAAGAAATGCAGACAGCAGGACCAGAGCCAAAAATACCTCTCCCCTTTAGCCAAGCACGATCCTGGATCCGCAGCAGAACACTTGAACTACACCAAGCAAACTGGGCAAGTACACAGGACTGCAGGCAGTCGAAGGAGGCTTTCCCGGACTTAAATCCGAGATACTCCCGAAAACTCCTGAGCCTGAAACGTGACAAACTCCGTATTGTTATCGGAATTGTCACAGGTCACTGCTCACTAAACAAACATCTATTTACACTGGGTGTTACAGACAGTCCCCTATGCAGAGGATGCCTAAACACAGAGGAAACAGCAGCACATGTACTCCTGGAGTGCAGCAGCGTGGCGCCTCAACGAGCACTCTATCTTGGAACACCGAAGACACCTAGGGAAGCCTGCACCAGCATAAGCGAGCTGCTGGCCTTCCTAGAGGACATCGGGTGGCTGAACTAGCAACCACCACCCGTCACGCAAAAAGGGCCCACCAGCGGCCTACTTGCGGAAACCAGTCCGCTCACCAAGTACCAAGTACCAGCGAAATCAAATACGGTGGGCGGGAGAGCGCTATCGGAGGCATATGGGTTGGAGTGTGGCGTGCGGCAAGGCGGAATTACCTCTCCTCTATTATATAACCTTTATGTTAATGATTTCATTGGTGAGCTCAGCAGCACTCATTTGGGTTGTTACGTTGATGTAGTGTGCGTAAATAACATCAGTTACGCGGACGACATGGTGCTGCTGGGGCCATCAGTGGGGGCTGTGTGTGTTCCAGTGCATGTTCCGCCTATTATGCTAAACGGTGCGACTCTACAGATAGTTAATAGTTTTAAGTACTTGGGGCATTGTGACAGACGATTGTAAAGATAACCAGGAGAAAGAAAGTGCAGGTAGTCCGGGGAAATATGGTAGCAAGAAGAATTTCTCGCTGCTCGAGAGAAGTAAAAATCACCCTCTTCTAGGCGTTCTGCCAGTCATTTTACTCGAGCAGCCTATGGGTAAATCACACCCAAGACAGCCAGTACTCTGCGAATGCAATATAAAAACATCTTTAGGATGCTATTGCGGTTGCTTCGTCTGCAGTGCCTCGGGGATGTTTTCAAAGCCAGGAGTAGATGTGTACCACGCGTGCATGCGAAAGAAGGTGGCCTCCCTGCGTCAGCGCACTCGAGACAGTGGCAACGGCATCCTGCAGATGATTGATCATGTGATGAATGAAAGATCAATGATGGGCTTTGACTTAATTTAATAGACAATTTTTTATTTAATTTAATTTTGATTTTATTACTTAAATATTTTTTAACACCATTATAGATGGTGTGACATTCCATTTATACATATAATTTTAATTGAACTATAAATTGTAATTGTGTTGTAAATTGTAATGATAATTCAATTTAAGTATGGATTGAATGACTCTGAAATAAATGAATAATAATAATTTTCAGTCTTGAGCGGACCAACCGCGGCCGCATAGGAAGAGTGACGTGCCAAACAAATGAACTAGGTATGCACGTTGCAGATGAAGTTTTGGAGAAAAACATTACAATGGTTCAGCCAAAATATCACCGAAACAAATAAATAATCCTACCAAAAAGTTTGATTAAGTACCTACGAAAATTAGAAAAATAATTTTATATTCATCAAAAAGCTTAAGTACCTAGTCTATTATAAATGTATATACCTATATTCAGCGCCACCGTAGAAAGCCTCCATGTATTATGCACTTAAATATGGCTAGAAAATGGACCCCTATCATCAGCGAATTGCTATGGGCCTATTGCTGTGCTCACTGTGATAAAAACTCTATTTTAACAAAATCCTAACGTGACATTGACTCATACTAAGCATCTAATGGATAAGTAAATTTAAGCTTCATAAGCCATCGTCACATCGCTATTTAAGGCTTCGAAATAAGCCACAATAAGCTGCCTGTTGTTTATCCTACATCGTTGAACCGGCATTATGGGGGTTAGAATGTAAAATTCCTTCAGAATTATGAGATTTGAATTTTTTGTATGCACTTATAACAAGTATCTAAGCTTGAATCCAAGAACTGACCACCGTTGGTAAATACCGGTTCTCGAATGGCGACCACGAATTGGAAGACGAAGCGCGGAACGCAACATACACAACATAGTGAGGATCGCGGGAATCGGTCGATGGAGAATCGTTCTTCTGGAAAGTGTAGGGGAGCCTACAATTCCGCCGATTCATTGTTCGGTCCGCAATACCGAAATCCACTCGAAAACGGGAGTAAACGAGAGTTTTAAGACGGCACGATTGCAAGCAGCAGGCCATATCTCGAATACATCCAAAATTGGTCACCCAGTGGTTACCTTAGAAATGTCGGAGACGAGGCGAATGGGCCAGGAAATAATGCCACAGAATATTGTATGATGTATTCGAGTCGTAACTGTCAAAGCAGGAACAGAAAACTTTGCCCAGCGGTGGCACACAATAGGTTAAGGAATTAAAAAATGCTTGCCATCCAATGCCCTTTGGGACTGAGCCAGTGGTCATTTCGAGGTCACACTTCTGTGCTTACATTCAACTTGTTACATAATATTGTACTCAAATTAGGCTATAAATCAGGCCTGGATTAACCGCCCATTCACCCACACAAAAGGTTCACCTCTGTTCATTGTTAATTCAACGTTGAATTCCTTTCACACATGTGACACATTATTTCAATTGTGATTACTCTGACTCATCGTGAGAGTGGTCTACATGCAGATAAGAGTTTAGAACCTGCCTATTTTTAAACAATGCAAAAAAGGATAACAAATGGTAGTGATATAATCTGGTTACATACAGTTGACGAAAATAGATACAGTAGAATCTCACTAATCCGGCACTTCAATAGACCGACATGTCCAATAACGGCACCCTTCAACATGCGAGAAAAGGAACTTAACTTAAACAAGGACTAAGTTGCACTTAAACAGACTTCAATTAAAGATTATTGTAAAACTATGTAATTACAAGTTAATTTTGAGATACCTATGGGCTCGTACACAAAACTGCGATGCGACGTCGCATCGCAAAAATCTGCGAGCTCGTTGTGGACTTTTCTCGTGGAAGTTCCTGCGATGCGACGTCATATCGCATCGCATCGCAGTTTTGTGTACGAGCCCTATGTTACTGTTATAAAAAAGTGCAGAACAGGAACCCAAATACATCGCATTTTCTTTATAAAATGTTTCCTTTTATTTATTATATTATTTATTAGATTTTATTTATTATAAATTTTCTATACAATCCAGTAATCCGAACATTCCAATAATCCGGCACCCTCTGTTTTTTAATAGTGCCGGATTAGTGAGATTCCACTGTACTTGTATCGGCTGTAAACCCACATTATCTCACTGGTAATATACCAGTGAGATATGGTGGATAAGTTGAAATAACCATGGAAAAAGTAAAGCTATGTCGCTCAAAACCAAATTTATCCATTCACTTATCCAACAATCAATAGACACACAGCATTATTATTATTATTATTATTATAGCCTTTTATTTCCATCTCTTAAGTTAGGTATTACAAGTTTTTTAATGTTAGTTAAGTATTAGTATTTGTTTTTAACCTAGTTGTTAGTGATATTGTTAGTTTACTTAAATTTATGAGATGTGAACTCCTTTTTGGGTAAAGGCCTCCTTCGTCTTCTTGACACACAGCATAAAGGTGCGAAATTAGATTCAAATAAGATACCTAGTTTATAGATAAAAAAGTAAAGAAAAAGTAAAGTTAAGTAAAGAAATAAAGGCTTTTATTATTATTATTTCACAGCCTTCACAGCTCAGTTGGTAGAAGCTCTGCCTTCTGCTCCGTGGGTTTGATCCCCACCGAGAACAAACATTTGTGTGATGAACATTGATGTTTGTTCTCTGTGTGGGTGTTATACATATAATATTATAAGTATGTATTTACAAAAAAAAAGTATATATATATTATATCAGCTATCTGGTTCCCATATTACAAGCTTTGGCTTAGTTCGGGGCTAGATAGTGCTGTGTGGAAAGTCCACCAATATTTATTTATTTTATTTACCTAAACTACATCTGCATTTTAGAGCTGGTGCATTTATATCAGAAGAATTCCCTTCTAACTATTTTACAAAGTAATATTTTAAGAATAGAACAGAAATACTTATTGCACATGTTTGTACATTTTCAATATCAAATGCAGATAATAATACAGACTGCCTTTTTTTTGACACAGCAGAAATAGCCTCCCTCACAGTTGCTACACATTTGTCTGTTACTACAAACATAGTCATGTTCAGAATAATATAATCCGATGATTTTATACAGTTTATATATAGATGATATTGCACATTGCTTGTTTTAAACATAAACCCTGTTAGAGCATAGCAATATTCCACTGGGGGCACTATGTTATTCTTAGCTTAAATAACTTTCTACTTAATAGAAATTTGGTAAAAATAAATATTTATTTTTCGTTTTATTGAATTAAAAACCTTTTCATTCTGATTCTTTTTCCAAACATTAGGTAGACAACTTAAGCATGCAATTCTTTCCCCAACTTAAGCTATTAGGGGTGCTTCAGGGGGCATTACCGAACATGGAGATGCAATGTTTTGGTTGGAGTTTCTACGGGTTTGAATAACAAACCGTAGCTAATAGGTTTATGGTTGAATTTCGTCGTGATAAACCCATTCTTATATAAATAGCAATAGGAGGAAATCTAGTGTGGGATAAAAACAGTAAGAGGTCAGTACAGGTTATTTATCAGTGCCAGTGAATATCTAATCACAGTGTGATTTGATAGTATAGACAAGACTTCACCTTGCGACCTTCAGAGACACTCAGGATGTAGCAAAGAAGCCAAACTGTAGGTGTAATTGGATAATCCTAAGGCTTTCTCTTGCAAACTGGCCACTAGCAAACAAGGTGCGCCTGGAAAAGAGGTCAGTGAACCATCACGTTCTTACGACTTTTTCAAAACCAAAAACACTTACTTTACTTTCCCGCCGCAGTACTGACATTCAGGACCCTGCCAACCCTCGGAACATACGCACGTATCATTGCTACACACACCATTTATACAGTTATGTTCACTACACTTAGAAAGAGCTCCGACACACAACAATAACACTATGAGAGCTGAACACAGGAACGGCGAGAACCATGAATATTTTCGTCTGTATTTGGATTTGAACAGGAATAGAAACATTTGCAGCGATTCTACCATTTTGATAGCTGCATTTTCAACGAGTTTTGTTAGCGCGGACGTAAAAACGGCTCCGACGTCGCGTAATTTCGTACGGTACTAAATATGGGGTGGCCACCAAAGATTTATAAAGACCTAACTTTTAGAAAAAAATTGAGTCGACGATTTCTTTGTGACATTTTACCTGCCAGGGATACTGGGAGAAGAGTTCCCAATTCAGCGTGGAATCTGGCAAAGAGGAACAATATCTTCTAAACTCTTTTCTGAAGTGCTGAAGTTAATTTAGAAAGTTTCGTTGGGATTAATGATGTATCAATATAAATGAAAAAAAAGCTCGGCCATCTACCTACGTTTCGTGGACAGCACAATTATTATTTCTGAATACTCATACAATTTGGAAACTATTAAACATTATGTACTTACAATAACGATTAGCGTATAATTATGTATCATTTGCATGATTAATTATATAATCCAATCTAAAGGAATCTAGGATTCCAGGTGTGAAGATAATAAAAAAACCACAGCAAAAATTACACTCATCATCTGTTACAATTACAAGCATGTTGTTCTCATAATATTTTAATATTCTAAATATAAAGTTTTCTTTTAAAACTTTGTCTAAGATAAAGATTTGAATTAAACTCTGATAATGGATTGTAATACCAGTTACCTACCATTTACAATAACTTTTTATACCGTGACGCTGCGAGATTCCCAAATTGTTTGGAAAATGAAATGAAAAGAGCTGGCAGCACTTTTTTGACATTTTACAAGCTGTCAAAAAACTGTCAGTCCCATTTCCACAGATGACAAATGCGTTTTACTATGCGTTACGTTTGTCAAGTTTCAAAGCGAATTTTATATAGTTATTTTTATGTAGTAGAAATAGATCAAGAAATAAACATATTAATATAAAAAAACTAGTAGTATTTACTATGATCAAAATAACTGTTTATTTAAAAAACTATCATATTTATCAATCTTATGACAGCGCCATCTAGCGCAAGCATTGTTTATTATTTACGGCCTCGTTTCTAAAGTTATACCTAGATGACACTGACTACAGGGTAATTTTAAAATTGGACTAGACGATTATTCCCTGCGATTTACTGTTCTAATCACCGGTGTTGGCGATGAAACAGTCTCCTACGCATCAATACGGAATAGTCGCATGAAAAGAGTGAGACAGCATGACTAAAAACATGTAGTGGTTTTTAGAAGGAGGTGGCTAAAAGTAATATGTCTGTCTCCCTCTATTCATGGCCTTATTTTTGCTTATGATTAGATTAGTATTTTGTTTGTATTAGGAATAAATGACAAGTTACGGGTTTTTTATTTATGTCAGGAAATAGGGAAAATTAGCGTCTATGTAATTAATAAACTAGGTAGGAAATAAAGTTGGTAGTTTGAACATAGTAGTCGAAGAAACATAAATAATATTTTGTCATACTGAAATTTAGCATAGATATATGTGAGCTAGAAACAAATAAAGGCCTGTAGGCCCTAGGGGAACTTTTGACCTGAGAGGGGGCACTGTGCCCGTCAGGTATCCTAGATACTAAGAGTTTTTGTTAATAAATGAGGTCGGTATGGAGTGAAAGAGGGTTGACTAAAGGGTGATTTAGGTAGAGGTAAACAAGGGTTTGGGCCTCGGTCTCCTTAAGGTAATGCTTCGAGGTACGTAAGGAGGCGAGGTCCGACCAGTGGTGTGGTATAACATCGGTAATGGTATCTACTTATAACTGGAAGAAGGGAATCAAGATCCGAAAAAGTCTGAGGAGCAGTTCAGGATCATCACCAAGGCAAATGCTAATTGCTGTAGGAAAGTCAACCCCCTCGCACCCCCATTACCGCCACCGAAAAATAACCTTGCGTTTCTTTTGGAACAACAGTAGCAACACGAGGCCCTCCACCTCACGCCCACCCCCAACGGTGACGGACGGCTACACCAGACCCAGCAAACACCTCCACTATCAGGTGCCGTTTAGGCCTAGAGCTAACGGCGGCGCAAGCTACCCGTGCTCGGTCCACCTGATTGTGGAGAGGCACCCGACACCGCCCTGCAGGGCGTGTGCAAGGTGCGGGGGAGTCCTATACGCGACCCCCCACAGCTGGTCCTTCGGTGCCGGATCTGTGTCATACCGTAACCATCGCCTTGGGGGCGGCTGCTTCTGTTGTTTATCGGTGCGAGGGCGTCTGGCGACTTTCCGTAAATCAGCTAGCATTGGGGCCGAATTACCACTTGCTGACGGAGAGTCTGGGAGCCGTCACGGCCTTTCACCCGAAAGGCTGTGCGTGCATACCAGGGAAGCAGACGACCACCCGACACCATGCCCGTGACCCGCAGTCGCGCGGGAGCGAATCGCCGTCAAATGGAAGAGGAACAGACCCCGGAGACCACGGAGGCCTCCGGGACGTCCGGGACGGCTGCAACAACCACAGACACCACGGGTACGGCCGGTACCGCGCTGGAGACCAGAACCCTGGTCCCTAGCGCCCCGGAAAGAAGCAAAAGAAGGTTAAGTGAAGCTGGAGGTAAGTCCAGTCATCCTAACTCAGACAAACCCTCGTCGGCGGCAGAGAGGACACGGTTGCGGCGGGAGGCCCAACTGCGTGCAGAGATCAGCCGCAGGGAGATGCAGGAGGCCCAGGCCGCCGCCGCGCTGGCGAGGGCAGAGATGGATCTGTTAAGGATTGGTGAGGACTCTCCAGCAGAGGACTCGGCAGATGAGGAGTCTGCCGACGATGAACCCGACGATCGAGCCAAAGAGGTCCAAGACTGGGTTAACGACACGGTAAGCAGGATGTCTGGTGGAGGACGTCAGGGAGAAGGGAGGACGCCCGCGGAGGGGCGACCAGGTGGGACCAAGGATGGCCCCTTAAAATCCCAAGCTCCAACTGCAGCCGAGGTGAAGCCAGAGGACCTAAAAGGTATGGAGGCCGGCAGCATAGGATTGTTGGCGAAGGCAATCGTGAGCGCTATTGGCACTGCTCCGAGGACCGGATATACGCACCAGCCCGCGTATATGTACGAGTTACCGGTTTTCGATGGGAGCAGTGGGGAATGGCTGGCCTTCAAGTCGGTGTATGAGGATACGGCGTCCTTGTTCAGCACGGTGCAGAATATGGCTCGGCTGAGAAGAGGTATCAAGGGCGCGGCTAGAGACACGGTAAGAAGTATTTTATACTCTGAGTGCGCACCGGAGGAGGTGTTGGAGTCTCTACGCCGAAGGTACGGCAGACCAGAAGCCCTAGTCTTGGCGGAATTGGAAAAGGTAAGAAGCCTATCCAAGACTACGGAGAGCGCGCGAGATGTGTGTATGTTTGCTGGCACGATTAACAACACCGTCGCGACGATCAAGGGTCTAAAGAAGCCGCAATATTTGAACTCTCCTGAGATGATAAAGGTAATCATAGATAAGTTACCAATGGTGCTCAAGTACAGGTGGTACGACTTCGCGATCGAGCATGAGAACCCAGACTTGGTGCTGATTGCTCAGTTCCTGAACCGAGAGGCCGAACGGTGTGGACCGTACGCCGCGCAGGAGACCGTCGTCTCCAAGAAGGCGACTCAACAACGTCAGGCGACGCACGCCACGACGGAGCCGCAGGAGGCGCAGCAACTTTCATGTCCACACTGCGAGGGAGGCCATCACCTAGAGGAATGCAAGAAGTTTCTTCAAGCTTCAGTAACAGACAGATGGGCCATAGCGAGGAAGTCGAGGTACTGCTTCAAGTGTCTCCGCAGCAGACACAGGAAGGATTCGTGCAGGAGGCCATCGTGTAAACACTGCCGTAGATGGCACCACGCCTTACTGCATGAAGAGCAGAAGCAGGCACCGGACAAGGTGACTACAGATCAGGAGAATCCTGCCAGGGAAGTGGCAAACAACGTTCATTCGATGAACTACAACAAGGACGCAAGAGCGTACTTGAAGATGGTACCCGTGGAGGTGTACGGGCCGAAAGGGAAAGTCAGGATATTGGCTTTGCTGGACGAAGGATCGACAATCACCCTCATCGACTCAGCGGTGGCGGATGAAGTCGGCCTGGAGGGACCCAGGCAAACCCTATCGTTGGAAACGATAGGGGGGCGAGTCATCAGGAAGGATGACTCCATGCGGATTGACATCAGCCTGAGGGGCATTCACTCGAGTCAACGGAAGAGGATCAGCGGGGCGCGTACGATCGACGAGCTCAGGCTATCTCCTCAGGCGATCAACCGGTCGCGACTCGACGAGTGCAGCCACCTCAAGGGGTTGTCAGAGAGACTCTACTACGAAGAAGAGTCACCGAAGATGCTCATAGGTCAAGACAACTGGGAGCTCATCGTGTCACGAGTAACAAGAAAAGGTAAACGCGGACAACCTGCTGCCTCCCTCACGCACCTGGGATGGGTGCTACACGGGACAGACGGGGGAGCAGCTCAGAGGGTGAACTGCCTTACCTATGCGAAGATCTCTGCTCGTGAAGAGAGCTTGGATGAACTTATGAAGGAGCACTTCGCGATAGAGTCGTTGGGTATACAGCCGCGACGACCTAGCACGGACGCCGAGGAACGCGCCGTGCAACTACTTCGTCAAACCACGCGTCAATTAGCAAACGGACGCTTTGAGACGGGAATGCTGTGGAGAACTGACGAAGAAACAATGCCGAATAACTACGATTCGGCACTGGGAAGATTGAGGAACATCGAACGCAAGTTGGACAAGGACAGGGGCCTGAAGACTGAATACGAACGACAGATCAACCACCTTCAGGTCAGTGGGTACGCAGAGGAAGTCACCCACGAGTCCGCGTCGACCAGGAAGTGGTACCTGCCGCACTTTGCCGTGACACACCCCACTAAGGGGAAGATAAGGTTAGTGTTCGACGCTGCTGCAAAGTGTGGAGGCAAGAGTTTAAACGACGCGCTGCTACAGGGTCCGGACTTGCTTCAGTCGCTGTTTGGAGTGCTACTGCGCTTCAGAGAGAAGCCAATCGCGGTAGTGTCAGACATTCAGGAGATGTTCCTCCAAGTGAAGATACGAGAGGAGGATAGAGACAGCCTACGCTTCCTATGGAGAGGGGCGAAGCGCTGTGGAGCGCCTACAGAATACAGAATGACGTCCGTTATCTTCGGTGCCGCTTGCTCACCTAGTTTGGCGATTTATGTGAAGAATCGCAACGCACAAGATGCGGAAGGTGAATTTCCAGAAGCAGCAAGGGCAGTGGTGAAGAACCATTACATGGACGATTATCTACACTGCTTCGACACCACGGAAGAGGCCCTGACGATAGCACGTCAGGTAGACGCCATCCATCAAAGAGCCGGCTTTCGGCTGCGAGGATGGGCGTCAAACAGCCGGGAGGTCCTCAGGGGTCTCACAGACCAGGTAAACACAGAGATAGAGCTCGGGTCCAAGGAGGAACGGACTCTGGGGCTGCGCTGGTTTACTGAAGAGGACGAAATGGGATTCAGGACGCAGCTACGCAACGTGGTCAACGTCGTGAACCAAGAGAAAACTCCAACCAAGCGTCAGGTGACAAGTGCAGTCATGAGCACTTTCGATCCCCTGGGTCTAGCTTCTCCTGTTCTGATCCAGGGGAAGAAACTGATGCAGGACGTGTGGAGAAGCGGCGTCGGCTGGGACGAGAAGGTAACCGACACGGAAGAGGCCTCGTGGAAGATCTACCTACAAGATCTTCAACTGCTGCGACATCTAAGGATCGTGCGATGTATCTCCCGCTGCAAGGGAGAAGGAGACATGCACGTGTTCACGGATGCCAGTGAGACGGCATACGCGTGCTCGGTGTACTGGAGACAACGCAGCCAGGAGGGAAGGTACAACGTGACTCTGGTAGCCGGTAAGGCACGAGTCACCCCACTGAAGCCGGTCTCCATCCCAAGGTTAGAGCTTCAAGCCGCGCTGCTAGGTGCCAGACTGGCGCGTTCCATCGAGGAAGAGATGGACATGAAGGCGTCCAAGAAGACGTACTGGACAGACTCGAGTACGGTACTCTCTTGGATAAGGGCTGACGCGAGAACATGCAAGCCCTTTGTCGCGCATCGTCTGGCGGAAATAGAAGACACGACACGACCACAACAATGGCGTTGGGTACCCACGGCGGAGAACCCGGCTGACGACGCCACAAGAGAAGTCCCCAGGAATTTTGACGGCGGCCACCGTTGGTACACGGGGCCGAAGTTCCTTGAGGGGGAAGAGGAGGGGTGGCCAGAGGACCGCACATTCAATCGCAAGTCTACGAGCGAAGACAAAAATGAACTGAAAGTCGCTACTGTAAGATCACGTGAGTACAATCTAGGTACTCCCGATCCCAAGAGATTTTCGAAATGGACGAGACTGCTGAGAGCGACGGCAAGAGTATTTCAGTTCATCGACTTGTGCAGAAAGAAGGAAACAGTAGGTGCGGCCAGGGGGGAGAGGGAAGACCCTACCTGGAGGAAGACCACCAAAACCAAGAAGCAGGCCTACAAACGGCCTATCATAAATGTAAAGACACGATCGTTTTTACCTTTAGATGTCGGCTGCTTGGAAAGAGCAGAGCGGGCGCTTCTCATGAGGAGCCAAGACGACAGTCACTTCGAGGAGAAAGGAAAACTCAAGAAGCTTGACGTCGTGAAGGAGGGCGGCCTCATCAAACTACGCGGCAGAATCGACGCCGCCGATATGACAAGCCAGTACAAGCGGCCAATCGTCCTGGACAGCCGAAACGAGGTAACAAGACTTTTGATAACTCATTACCACGAAGTCTTCAACCACGGCAACCACGCGACGGTCATGAACGAGATTCGTCAACGTTATTGGGTCCTCGGGTTGCGATCAGCGGTGAAGGCTACGAGGCACGGATGTCAGTGGTGCAGAGTCTACAGAGGGGGGCCGCAACGCCCGCCCACTGGAAACCTGCCGAGGGAGCGCCTACAAGTCGGCGAACCACCCTTCACGAATACCGCCGTCGATTATTTCGGCCCTATGACGGTGACGGTGGGACGGCGGCACGAGAAACGGTGGGGCGCTCTATTCACGTGTCTAACTACCAGGGCTGTACACCTCGAGTTGGCAGCATCCTTGTCCACAGATTCCATGATCATGGCACTAAGAAGGATGGCTGCACGGCGGGGGCAACCGAGGACAATCTTCAGCGACAATGGCACCAACTTCGTGGGGGCCAACAAAGAACTGAAGACGGCAATCGACGAACTGAACACGGCGGGCTTCGCAGAACAGGCCATGGCAGCAGGGGTGCGGTGGAAGTTCATCGCACCAGGCGCACCGAACATGGGAGGGGCCTGGGAACGACTGGTGAAGTCAGTGAAGAGCGCACTGAACGTGACGCTCAAGGAGAGACACCCCAAGGAAGAAGTCCTTCACACACTACTGCTTGAAGCGGAGCATGTGGTGAACTCAAGACCGCTCATACAGACGGAAGAAGAAGAGGAAGGCCTCACACCGAACCATTTCCTCATTGGGAGGTCATGCGGCGCCCCCAGGCTGGGGGCATTCACCGAAGAGGACCTCACCGGACGGCGGTCGTGGAGGACGGCGCAGCGACTAGCCGATCACTTTTGGGCTAGATGGGTGCGGGAGTACCTACCTACACTCCTACCCAGGCGAGTCGACGGCGCCACAACTGAACGAGATCTGCAGTGTGGGGACACGGTCCTCATAGTGGACCCCACACTGCCACGCAACGTGTGGCCTCGCGGGGTCGTGACCCGTACCTACCCAGGGTCCGACCACCGCACCCGGATCGTGGACGTGCGCACCCCGCACGGTATCTTCAAGCGGCCAAGCAGCAAGGCGGTACTTCTGGTCCCGACGACAACCCTAACGTCTGAAGGGCCAGAACACGCCGCCCCGCTCCTGGTCCCAAAAGACAACCCTAACGTCTGATAACGGACCAGGGAGCCACCGGTCGTCGAGTCACCGAGCTAGGATCGACGATCAACGGGATGGCGCGATGGCAGACGGGGGAGCCCTCCAGGCTCCTCGGGATGGCGCGCTTGCAGCCGGAGAAGCCTTACCACACTTCAGGATGGCGCCAAACCAGGGAATCGGTGCTGCGCACGAGGGGGAGGATGTTGGCGATGAAACAGTCTCCTACGCATCAATACGGAATAGTCGCATGAAAAGAGTGAGACAGCATGACTAAAAACATGTAGTGGTTTTTAGAAGGAGGTGGCTAAAAGTAATATGTCTGTCTCCCTCTATTCATGGCCTTATTTTTGCTTATGATTAGATTAGTATTTTGTTTGTATTAGGAATAAATGACAAGTTACGGGTTTTTTATTTATGTCAGGAAATAGGGAAAATTAGCGTCTATGTAATTAATAAACTAGGTAGGAAATAAAGTTGGTAGTTTGAACATAGTAGTCGAAGAAACATAAATAATATTTTGTCATACTGAAATTTAGCATAGATATATGTGAGCTAGAAACAAATAAAGGCCTGTAGGCCCTAGGGGAACTTTTGACCTGAGAGGGGGCACTGTGCCCGTCAGGTATCCTAGATACTAAGAGTTTTTGTTAATAAATGAGGTCGGTATGGAGTGAAAGAGGGTTGACTAAAGGGTGATTTAGGTAGAGGTAAACAAGGGTTTGGGCCTCGGTCTCCTTAAGGTAATGCTTCGAGGTACGTAAGGAGGCGAGGTCCGACCAGTGGTGTGGTATAACATCGGTAATGGTATCTACTTATAACTGGAAGAAGGGAATCAAGATCCGAAAAAGTCTGAGGAGCAGTTCAGGATCATCACCAAGGCAAATGCTAATTGCTGTAGGAAAGTCAACCCCCTCGCACCCCCATTACCGCCACCGAAAAATAACCTTGCGTTTCTTTTGGAACAACAGTAGCAACACGAGGCCCTCCACCTCACGCCCACCCCCAACGGTGACGGACGGCTACACCAGACCCAGCAAACACCTCCACTATCAGGTGCCGTTTAGGCCTAGAGCTAACGGCGGCGCAAGCTACCCGTGCTCGGTCCACCTGATTGTGGAGAGGCACCCGACACCGCCCTGCAGGGCGTGTGCAAGGTGCGGGGGAGTCCTATACGCGACCCCCCACAACCGGCTTGTACTATTATTTATTCTGTGTCAACGGACATTATTAGCACATTAATATGTTGTACTTATGTAGGTACCTATCCTAGTTTTAGTCATTACCCATCTATTACCCAGGTACGTATGCGGCAAACAAGTAGATACCATAAAAGAAGGGACATTAATACCTACCTTCCAACAGAAACGGACTGCCTTCCTTCAGCCTCTATTCATTAATTAGCGCTGGGTTGCACTTTCGAAAGATTTTTCATAAGTTATTTCGCGAAGATTAAAAAAAAACGCCGTGATTTTAGCTCGGAATGTTAAGTTATTGTTGTAACAATGGAACGTCCTGAAAATGACGCCGCTCTCCCCTTCACCATTGTTATTTATTTATACATCGATGATCTCTTCATCGTCTTTATTTTTTTATGGTAGTAGGTACCTACTTACCTACTATAGGTAAAGTAATTCTTTGCGAATGGGGATAATTAGCTAAGTAGGTGGGTAGGTAGAGATAGCTTTTCAAATCGATGTAGCTCGTGGAGGGCCTAGCGGGGTATTTCAGGCAACGTTCGGTGCGGTCACCTTAAGATGGGTGACTGCTAGTGTCATTTATAGTTTTTTTTTTCAGAATTTAGCCGTGATACACTTTGGCGAATAGATACCCATTGGTTGCCATTATTTAGTTTACCTTTAGGTAGTGGTACCTAGTTCATAGGAGTTGAATTACCTACTTTGTCCTGAAAAATTAATTAACTTCTGATGCTGAGCTGACTTTAACAGGTTAGGTGGTAAGTAAGTACCTACTTACCTACTAATCCTAGGTAGGTGTATAGCTAAGTTTCTTTGTTAATTTCGTGTCACCTTTAACGGAAGTGGTTAACGTGCAAATGGCGTGTCAAACAACACTGCTCCTTAAAAATCTTCGGTACCTAGGTAAGTACCTACCTGGTGGGTCGCCTTCTTAATAGGTAGGTAGGTTAGCGACCTATTTACAGATAGGTACTTACTCGTTTGTTTTTAAGCGACTTCAAAGAAGGAGGAAATTTTAAATTCGACTGTACCTAACTGTACCTAGTATTCTCTTATCTGTGACTGTACTGCCTGTATGTGTTTTTTTGTTAGGTACTACACAATTTCTCCGCCAATTATTAATTAAGGATACTTACTTATATTAAAGTTCTTTTTTGGTTGGTAGGTCATGGTTCGGCTTTTGAAGATGTGGTCCCATAATGATCGAGCCGCAGAAGGCTGAACACCGTGAGTCATGAATGATTCGTGTCATTGAATGATGGTGTAAGACTAACGGCCGGTTTCTGAAAGCCCGATCAAAACTAATCGCATGTCAAGTCACTTGCTATCTCTATCTAATTAGTTGTTATAGCTGAAATGGCGAGTGACTTGACATCCGATTAGTTTTGATCGAGCTTTTTGTGAATTTTTATACTTACCTACCTACCTACTTGTTGGACTTACTTACCTAATGTGTAAATGTCCTGACAATTTTTGGAGGCCTATATTAAGGAGGGAGGAGGCCTAGACCACATTCTTATTCTCCTCATAGCACAAGCTTTGCTTCGTTTTGAAAGAAAGATAGAAAAGTAGGTAATTTAATTGGGACGGCACATGGTAACACACATACCTATATCAGACAGAATAAAAATAGAGTTATTTACTTAAGTATATTACACATAGCAGGTAGGTTATGTACCTAATAACCTAAAAAATCCACTAATACTTTATTGCTTAGGTACCTACCTAATAATAAGTACCTACCTACCTACGCTGAATAGTTTTGGACTAGCTGGCGTTATGTTAAAATTTTCACTGTTAAATTTTCTTCCTACCTATCAATTCACTTCTGTATTTATTTAACAATAAAATCACAAACTAACTGCCTGTGCCAAACAATACTGATGATGATGATGAAGGAAGTGGGTAGATTTATTGCCTGCCTATAAAACTCAAAATGTCAACCCGGAGTTCAACATTAAAATTCTTACGATGCGTTCTCATAAAAAACTGCAATTAAAAAATAATTAATAAATTAAAAATAATCACCATAACTACATTCGAATTTCGAACGCCGAAAAGCGCGGGAATCGTCCCCCAGCAGCTGCGTTGGCCAAGGTCAGTGCCATTGTCCCTTGAGCTTGGTTTGAGTGCATTGCCCAAAGTGTATGCAGCGAAAAATGCACGCACACTAGCAACGTGCCTCGAAAAATTCTCGCACACATGGAAAGTACCTCGAAAAATGCACGCACACTTGCAAATGCATGTGCGCAAGAGTGTGCAGTCAAAAGTATCCAAATTGCGCGGCAAAGATAAAGTAGAATCAGATAGGTGAAATTACAGGCACATTAGGCTTAACATTTGTATGCCTCAAGTTGATGGACGCAGGGCAGTGCATCGTAGGGCACTTTCCTACCGTGCCTGACTGCGAGGCAGTGCTTTTTTATATGTGCATCAGGTGAGTGATCTGCTAGTTCCGTCAGCAAATTGTATTGAAATGTTCATCAAAGCAAAGATACCTACTTTGAAACTAGAAGATGTACCTACCTACTTATGTAGAGTCGATCTTTTGATCAAAAAAGAATTCGCATCTCTGGTACTTAAGTAATCAATCTTTGAACTTGAAAGCTGTAAAAAAACAAGTACCTATACAAGTATCAAAATTACATAGCCACGCACACATACACACAAGTAAGTCAAGAGCAAGGAGTAAGGTCATGGTCTCTTTTGGCGATGTGTATTCGACTGTTTTCGGCTTTGTTCGGCGCCGGCGCAATGTCAGGGTTGGGCGGTGATTTTCGGTTCTTGTTCTTTTGTTTGGAGGCCTGCAGTTGTTTAAGTCGGCCCTTTGTTGTAGGTAGGTACTACAGCGGCTGGGATTTTGTAAGTCTGATGACTTAAAAGACATATGAGATATTATTCGATTGGTACCTAGTAGGTATTATAAATTCACTAAGTAAATAAAATTTAATGAAAAAGAATTGTGGTAAACCAGAGTTATACCAGTCTGGTATACCAGAGTTTTGTTTAAAAAAGACTTGCTTCTTAGATACTGAGGTACCTATGTTATTTTTTTAGGTAGGTACCTACCTTAAATTAGTACCTACCTAAAAACCTATTTTATTTATGTAGTTTATTTCAATACCAACATCTCATTCAACAACATTATTAAAAATAAATTACTTCCAGTTCCTGCTTACTTATTTATTTTAAATCTTAAACCAAAAAAACTTCACTTTTATCTCAATTATTCCAAAACGGAATGAAGACTCGCTACCCGCGGTACTAAACTAACCATCAAATTGAAAAAAAAACTCATGTGGTAAGTGCCGCCATTTTGTTTTATTTGTTAATTTGTAAAAAACTTGGCCTTCAAAACAAGTGGCATTTCGCCGGAGGCAACTCGAATATTACTTTGTTAAACTGTTAAAACCAAAATTGATATTAATTTTGCGGAACACAGTTGCTGCCACTATTTTGTAATTTTTTAATGTTACTTCTCCATTCAAGTTTGAATTGAGAACAAGATAAATGACATTTGGCACAATTTGTGGTTGAAATGTGCATCTGTTTACCTACAAAAGTATTTTTTTTACTTTTTATGTACCTTCCTACAAACTTTTATTCATTCTTATGCTGTAGTTAAGTATCTTAGTAAGTAAAGTATCTACTTAAATGTGTGCAAAAACAAACTACCTACCAGGTAGGTAACTAATAGTAGGTATTTACATGAATAAAATAAATACTTTTATCCGTTTATACCTACTTCAGTTTTCTTAATAATATCTAACGGTAGATTCACTTTTTACTTTAAGTTAACCTCCAGGGCTGTCACAGCTTACAAATGCAACAAAATTACTTATTAACTGAGATAAAAAATAATGCTGACTAACTCACAAAGTTATTAAAAATAGATACGTACCTACCTACTGACACCAAATCTAACTTGTTAAATTATTAATTAGGATTTTATATGTAAGCATTAGGTATATGTAGAATACCCGTTCATGGGCCATTTAGTCTCTGTTGTCTCTGATCGTTCAATTAATAAATATTTTTATGTCTAAATTAAGTAAATAAAACAAACAAACAAACAAAACAAACAGCTTCACGACTTTAATCCCCAGGCAGGTAGATATCCCCTCAGATCTCTTAGTACCAAGTACTAACTCCAGATTAGTTTTATTTGAGGATGTCTAAGGGGGGTAGTCAGTGGTACGTCCAAACATTAAATTCCACAAAAACATTAAAACATTTAATGGTATTCCATACGTGACAGGTTGCAAGCCCATCGCCGCTGTTAGAGTACTAACAGCGGCGATGTATTAAGTAAATAGTCAAAATAAAACAAACAAATCAACAAATGAAAGAAATTTATTGTATACAGGTTTTAAATATTCTCGCGCATTCTTACACCTGCCTAACCAGCCATTTCAATAAGAATAACGTAAGATATAAAGGTTCCTAAAGATATAAGGACATTATGAAAGAACATTTCACTTCGAATGAGCCTACCAGTTCACAAGATCAACGGTTGGTTCAAGAAATCCTCTACAATTCCACAATTCCAATTTTTAAGTCGCCTAGCGACTGTTTTTGGACGTCAATTACAACTCTTTTATCAAAAGTCAGTCAAATCGCCGTAAGCTTAGCTTTTCAATTTTTCCGTTCTAAAAATTTGACTAGATTCAACTCCATTCCAATGCCAATCGCATTCTCGCCAATTCGAGTTCCGCCGATTTTAAGTATATTGTGAAATCATAACATTCTTGCTTGAAGTGAAACATACATTGTGTAAGTATTTATATAATTTATAATAAAATAATCATGAGTCGCTTAAATCAACGCGATTCTATATGATCTGTTTACGATATTTAAACAATAATAATAAAAACTAAAGGAACAAAATAACAAAAATAAAGAGGCGAGTAAGGTATATTGAAAAAAATATTTCATTAAAACTTGTACTCAATAATTAAATAACAATATTATAATAATTTGATCTGATTAGCTCTCCGCAGTTTGTATTTTAAACCTGAGCTTTCAATCATAAGGAGAATAACAGTGTACCTAACTATCATTATATTGGTCCATTACCTGGTTTTTTTAATCACAAAAAGTCCAATTAACCGGCAAAGGAGGCATCCTCAAGTTGGAGTGTTTCCCGCCGTTGTGATGCTAGTGGTTTTGCAAGCGTCAATTTGAAATAAATACGTAAGAAAATCGAATTATTAACTATGTAATCCATCTTTCAAAAAAGATAACATTATATTATAATATTTCTAAAATTAAATGCTTCGTATTGTACATAATGTATGTTTAGAGCGGATGTTAACACAATCATCCGAAAATAAAAACTTTGTCGTTACAGACATGAAAACCTTTTATCGATATTCTATACCTTTCCACGATAATTCTAAAATGTCAATAATATTTAGACAATTATTAATAATAATATGTAGTACAATAATTATTATTGTTTAAATTAATCTAGAAATAGATACAGGGTGTAAAAAATGAAAAATTATAAGTGACAATAAAGGTGAATTTTACATTTACCTACACCTGTCACTTTTGCTGTCACTTTTCAATGATAGATAAAAGATAGACAACTTCAATAAGTAGAAAGTCTCATAAAACATGAGCTTAATGAGTCGATAAAAATTCTATTATTGGAAAGCGACTTGCATTTAACACAAATAATGAAACAAAATAATTATTGTGTTCACAAATGCTTGGAATAAGATCTGGCGATGTCTTTTATGAGTTTCATGCAGGAAACCAATCACGCTGTTATGAAATTTTAAAAATGGAATTCCGCAATTCGAAATTCAAATTATTATAATTATCGGAACAGACCCAAAGCGTAAACAATGGCGATACTTTTCCATCATTTCCCTACACACATCTCAAAAGTTAAAAGTATGTCAGATCGGCGCCAAAACTTAGAAAGAGTTTTTTCGGAAGGTCTGCATTCTGATTTCAAATGGGCTGAAAGTTCATTCACACAGTAACTGGAAGTTTCTTATATTTTTATAAAAAAAAATGCAATTGTCCCTTCATTGTCTTTTTTGTTCCAGGCCCACGTGGGCCTTTCAGATCTAACCTAACTTACGGAGCATATTACGAAAAAAATTAACAAAATATTAAAGAACTACTACCAACTACCTTAGTAATTGAAATTACACTACACATTAACTAAAATACCTAAAACTACGTGGAAAATGATTGAACAATATACAATAAAATGATTCACTATAAAACAGCGGCCCCGCCAATAGTGAGACGGTGCTTGCCAAATGTCTCTTGACACAGAATCTTTAGGGTCGGCTTCTAAAGAAAAAATATATTTTCATTTGAATGAGGTATATGAGCAGAGGCAGATTTTTCTCTTTAATCTGTAGGACAATTTGACAAAACGTTTTCACAGTTCAAAATATTCAACATTTTATACTTTTTGGAATCATTGCCAGCATGTTAGCAGTAAATGTTGATTATTTTAATATTGTAGGGGCTACTGAAAATAACATTTTAAGTGTTAAGGCGGCGTATACCATTTGTACAGACCGAGCCAACGCTGATAGCATTCGGCTATTCTCCTACTACAATCAGTCACATTTCTCTTTATCCCGGGAATGTATCCCCAAACACTTTTCACAAAACAATGACATCTATAACATCTCAATATAATTATAACTATAAATGTATTGTTAAAAATAAAGCCACTTAAAAATAACTAACGTTAAAAAATAAGATTAAACAACATTATGATTTGTTCCCAATGAAAAATTATAATTAAACAATCTATTAACATTCTAATCGGAATGTTGATTATTAACTAAATTCTCTTTGCAAAATGTCCCATCCTATGTTCTGTACAAACTTACACAAAATAACTTTTTAAGCTATCAACAAATGTCAGGCATAACACACAGATTCGTGTAGGTACGTATTTAAAAATTGTTGTTCGATTTCTTTCCAAATTTTAAAATAAATCGAAATGCGGTCTGGTAGGGCTGTCACTGTCAACACGACGGTAAATAATTATCATATATTTTTTTAAATATACAAAAGTTTTAGTTAAATGCACATAACGTTTATAGAGATTATTTTTTTTAAATACTAAATGCTAAAAAGACATCGAAAATTATGCACACGAAACAAAGGCGAAGTACACGCTATCGACTAGTTTAAAATTTCGAATATAAAAATTTTTGTTATCCTTTATTTAGAGAATGCGTTCGACATCTCGGCACTCGGGATATGTATTATGTTTTAGATATTTAATTCTCGAGTCAAATATAGATTCTTCTTAATGTATTATATTAAATGATTTGTCTTAAGGTTCTGAATAAACAATAACAATTACAATGTATGTCGAAATGTCGAGTCCAGTCTCCAGTAGCATTTTGCACGATATTCATGGTCTCCGAAGAAAAAGTACGACATAAATATAGTTTAACTTGTATATAATAATATGTATATTTTAATTACATACATAATACAAAGACTTCTTATTTCCATGAGGCGCACATATACACATAAACTTACATTAAGTTTAATATTATGATAATTTATATCCAAATAGTTTTACCTAAATTAATTTTGTGAGAGCGTATACATTTTTTCCACTTCTTAAATTTAGTAATATACTTTTGATTGAACACCAAAAATGTCACGAATTTGAAGATATCTTTTTATGGGTTTTTGGGCTAATTACATTTCAAAGTTGACAAGACTATAGTAATGATTATCCGCATTTTTTGTATAGTCGATAAAACATTTAAAAGTTGGACCAATAAGAATTTTATTTTCTTAAGATACAATAATAGTACATAAATATATAAGTTTACTAGATGTATTTAATGTACGTACGTGTATATAATGACGGGGTTGAGGCGCCCCTCGGGTTGTTAATCAAACCGCACTCGTAATGCCTAAATATCACATTCAGTAATAATAATATGGAAATCCACGTGTTAGCTTAGACACAGTTAAAATTACTATTTTATACAAAATAATAATTGCACATAAGTCCGAACGTGGCTTCGTATACTTCGAAGCTCTTGACTCGAAAAGATGTCCTTCCTCTAATGCTTTCCCGATCATTTTGCTTTTGATAGAAAATGACAGTACCACAACCGCACTACCTGCCAATAGCGCTAATAATTTCATTCAATATATTACCTATCTAATTATAAAAACACCGCACAAAATTTGCAATAGTTTACTTAAAAATCGATAACATTTACACTCATAGCTAGCTTTATAATTAATTTGTTACATTGTTTTTTTTTTTACCTTACATTATAATATATTTAAATAGTTAATTTTATATAACGTTAACTTTTGGTTGTCTTTTGCAATTGAGGCTCTCTGGATACGCGTGAATTTAGGACAACCCTATGATCGATCGTGGCGTACAGTGTTATTCTCAAAATTTACACTATTCATTTTTACATCATTTTTAATTTGGTAAAATATATTCCGCATTTTTGAGAGTTTCCAAATCATAATTTAGCGATGAACAGCACTGAAAGTCACAAACGACGACATCCGAAATACTACTAACAATATTGTGATTGCATCAGTAAAGCTGTGATATACCGAGCGGCTGTGACATAAAGGTAACTATTTAATTGTGATTTTTTGGTGACGTGTCGTGAGGGGGAAGCGAAACAAACCAGACTATTTATTGTATGCAGGAAGTACGGAGCTATAGAGCTACTTCGACGTAGCCGCTTTCGAACCGACTTCAGAAATGACAGTCATGACGCCATGTTAAAACGTCATCACAATAATTAACCGAACGGGGATAAGGAGCTACGTCGACGTAGGCCGTTAGTAGCTTATTGTCGGTTCAATAGTATAAACGGAATCGCTCTGACCGATGCCGGTAGACCGGAGCGCGGCTGTCCCCAACGGAATGTACTTTACTATTATCACAAGGAGTGAGGAGATCGACTCGCGGGCGGTCCCTAGACGCGGTCCGGGGGGGCCGGGGGCGCCGGCGGGGGGGACAGCGGCGGCGTGGGGGTCCCGTTGCGCGGCCGCAGCTTGTCCGCGCGCAGGCGCTGCACCGCCTCGCGCATCTCCGCCGCCAGCTGCCGGTCCGAGCTGTCCAGCCGCGGGCGGCGCGCGGGCGGGCCCTCCTCCGGCGACGCGGCGCCCGCCAGCCGCCGCAGCAGGCTCGGCGAGTCCTGCGGCAGCCCGGGCAGGCGCGGCTCGGCCGTCAGCCGCTGCAGCAGCGCCGCTCCGGGCCGCTCCAGGCTCGACCTGATGATGCCTTCGAGGAAGGAGCCGTTCGCCGGCGGAGGCGCCTCCTCGCGCAACCGGCGCATCATGTGCGACGCGTACAGATCCGGCGCCGGGTGCGGGGCGAAGCTCGCTCCCGGCCAGAAAGGGTACCCCGGCGGGTACCCTCCGGTTTCGGGGCCGTTGAGTCCGTTCGAGAAGGGCTTCGTCGCCGGCTTCGGGGGTTGCGGCTTCGGAGGCTGCGGCTTCACGTCCGGCTGAGGTTTAGGCTCGCGTTTACGCGGACGCATCAGATGACGCTCCTTTACCTTGTATTCGAGCGTCGAATGCGGCACTCCGTAGTACGAGCCGGCTCTGTGCACGGACATCTCGCCTCTCTGAACCGCCTTGACGGCTTCGACGAGACTGTCCCTGTCGTAGTTCCTGTATTTCCCTCGCTTGGGGCGCGTTCCCTTCCCGCCTGCGGCCGCTTGCCCGTTGTTGTTGGAAACTCCCCGAGAATTGCTCGGCATTTGGTAGTTCCTGTGATGGTTATCCGGAGGGGTTTTGATGACGGACACGTGTCGGTCGGGAGCTCGCATGTACTGCTGCATGTCCACTTGGGGCCTGTCTAACGGCTGCTGGAACTTTTGGCTGATGCTCTTCGCTATCACGTCGCTGAGCGATGTGAAGAGGTGTTGGGTCGGGGGGTCGGCGAAGACGGACGGTGGGAGGCGTAAAGACGTTTGGCAAGTCGGATTGTGAGATTGGAAATTGGGAGTCATAGGAGTTACGGGCGTTGTCACTGGTGTCGCCGGTGAAGGGCTTTTGTCGTCTGGTGGGGGGAAGGTCGGGATTTTGAGGATCACCGACGGTGGGGATTCGGTTCGTTCCTGGTCGCTGTCAGGTTCCGATTCATGTTGATCTAGGGTGAGGCCAAACTTGTTGACTTTGTTTCGAAGCGTGGACCTCGGGATGCCGTAGACGACGGCAGCTCGCCTGGTGCCGAGCCTTCCGGTCTGGATGTCGCGAAGAGCCAACTGGAGCTCATCTTCCGTGTAGTTCCTCTTGGTTGTACTGTTGCCGGCTCCGTCGAGGGCTGCGCGTCGCAATCTGCAACAAAAGATAAATAAATTAATAAACGAAAATACTGAAATGTACTCACCAAACCAAACAATAGATACCTATGTTTTTGTGAAACTAAATAACAGACACTAATCTTTTACGCTTTTAAAATCCTCTCCATCCAAAGTTTGCCATGTTTAAATCATTTTTAGCATTAAGGTCACCAACTCTACAGTTTTATTTTTAACATATATGTAGGTATGTATTTTCTGTTCTGTATATAATAAAGTGTTCGCTTAAATTAGGCCCAAATAACAATAATACGTAGTGGCAACGAACGGCGTAGACCCTCCGTAGACCCCTTTTATTAGTCACAAGGGAACGTCTGCTTATAATTATATTAACTATAGTTTTATTTCCTTTGTAATAAGGTTGAATTGACTATAAAAATATTGGAAAACTTAGTTGAAATATTCAATTGAAATAGCATCTTGAAATAATCACTATCACTACATAGTATAAAACAAAGTCGCTTTCTCTGTCCCTATGTATGCTTAAATCTTTAAAAATACGCAACGGATTTTGATGCGGTTTTTTTTTATAGAAAGAGTGATTCAAGGTGAAGGATTATATGCATAATACAAGCATCTCTCAGGGATAACCCACAATAACCGTGCGAAGCCAGGGTGGGTCGCTAGTAATCTATAATTATAATTATGAGTTTAAGATTTATACAAGATAATTACGAGTAGGTACAACAATAATTAGCTTGCCAAACATGTTAAAAACTTTATAAATAAATCTAGCCACATTCCACCTTTGTTTTTTAGTCGCTGAGATTTTACATTATTCTGTCGATAATCGAATTAGGTAGCGTCGATTCCGATTCTCGCATTCGAGTTTTTTGCCTTTCACGTTAGAAAGTTCCAGACTAATCTAAATTCTAATGGAGTTTCCACCTTGTTTTCTTTGTTCTTTATTGTATCTATTTTAAATTGGAATGATATATTTTTGTTTATACATTTTTAATATTTGCTTTTTATGGACAGTACACTATATTTAAAATAGTTTTTAAATATAGCTCTGAGTTTACTCTGAAATTACCATTGCTTGATTTGACATTGACCAAGTCCTGGGGATGTGCCACATCGAATATTCGGACATACCTCTGACTCCCTTAGGCGTCCTCAAAGGATCTTGAGTCTAAGGGGAGTAGGCAGAGGTACGTGTAAATATTGCATTTTGGCAAATACCCATATTTACCAGTAGATGGTATTCCATACGTGACAGGCTGCAAGCCCATCGCCGCTGCAAAAATACTTACAAATAAGATATACCCAATTAATTTATTGTAGGTACCAGTACTATCCAGTTTAGCAGTCAACGATTGATAAAAAGTGTCAATAAAATGATTCATTGGCACCTGGCCTACTACAAGCAGAGGCAATCGTCCAAGCCGACATTTCAACCACTATTAATCCCAGATAAAATGCGAAATATTTACTGTCAGTCCCACCGATAACGGGTTATGAATGCGCCCTTATCTCACCCCTCGCAAACGTAAAAACAACCCTGTTTCAAAGCTTTACGGTTCAAAATTCTGTACGCCCGACCACCGTCTTGAGTTTCATCTTGTGTAGCTTTCTTGTTTTTTGCGAGCATCGTCACTTCACTTTCGGCTTTATATCGGTGGTGATAGATGTCATTTTCGATTGTGGCGTAGGAAGGATGCAAGGTCGATGCACTGCCAGTCTATGGTAGCATTTTTATTTGTTTTGGCGAGTCTTTCGACCCACATTGTCCCGAATGAATTTATTCAGCCATCGATTGGACATTGTGTATAATATCGATGTTGAAATCGAGACTTTATCTCGGCTAGATCGCTTTTGCAGGACGTTTTTGAGATTCGTTTTAGTATCCGTATGGGATCTTAATACTCGTATTCGATTTGCTAATATTATTTGCAGATCGTGAAGATTTTAATAAGCATACTGTACGCTTGCCAAAAAAATTTTAGCAAACTCCCCTATAGGTACATAACAAGAAACACATTGGATTAGTTAAAGTTGATGATTTTTTTTTATTAAATCATTGAAAGTAAAAAATGAGTGGAAAGGAATTTTATCTAAATTTCTAACTCGCAATTTGCAATTTGTCCTGTTGCGAGAATCAACGTCGCACCTTTTACCAGCTGGCTTATTAGTGCCAAAGCTCGCCAAGATAGATTTCAACTGTTTTTGATGACAAAATTAGTTTTTTTATACTTGCTGATGAAACAAGCAGATGGCCCACCTGATGTTAAGTGGTAACCATCACAAAGCATTGTCTCACAAGTCACGCACGATGTGAACGTGCACTGCCCTGCGTCCATTAACTTAAGCAATACAGGTGTTAAGCCTCATGTGCCTGTAATTACACCGGCAACCACACTCTTCAAACCGAAACACAGCAACGCTGCTTGGCGGCAGAAACAGGCATCATTTTGGTAGCTAGATCGATAGTAGGTAATAATTCAGGGAGCTATTAATTTTTACTGTTCATAAACTTCACCTGGTACCTGGGTGTCAATTCTCTTAACACCAATATCACGGAAAGTGTCACCTAAGTGAATACGCGCTCACTTCGATCTTGAGCTTCACCACACTCAGCTTGGCATTTCCACTCGCCAAAACACGCACGCTAGGCGCTAGTGATGGGTGAAATTATTAATTTAATTTATTTATGATAACTAATTAGTACGGCATATTCCAATTACACTAATTAAAAATATATATATGAATTAATAAAACAATCACAGACATTAATTGACAATAATGACAAAAATAATAAATTAAATAATGAATGAACACAGCAGGTAGTACAGTTTGAGAAGGTAGTAGAGCTCTTTGTGAAGCCACGCACACGCTTTTTTCTGCCGCCAAGCAGCAACGCTGTGTTTCGGTTTGAAGAGTGTGGTTGCCAGCAATTACAGGCACATGAGGCTTAACATCTGTAAGCCTCAAGTTGACGGACGCAGGGCAGTGCATCGCAGGGCACGTTCCTATCGTGCGTGACTTACGAGGCAATGCTTTGTTATAGGTGATGGATGGTAACATCAGGTGGGCCATCTGCTTGTTCCATCGACTAATTGTATTAAAAAAAACATATAATTGAACAGAATGCCATATTGAAAATTCACTGCGAATTCTACGGTCACTTAGGTGAATGTCGTTTACGGAATAGCACTGCTGCATAGTAAATATATTCTGTGATACCTGGGAGTCAATGCCCTACATTTGACAAGCATTGCAAAATGTTTAATCGGACAAACACAATGTTTGATTTAAACCAATGCGCAATGTAAATTCTTTGATAACAGTTGGGTTGCAATGTAAATAGGCTTAACATGATGATTGAAGAAAAAAATGTTCAAAGTATTTATAAATAAACTAGTGGCTTCCCGCGGCTTCGCACGCGTTGAAGTAGTGAGCCGTGATTGAGCCACAAACATCCAAACATCGAACTTTCGCATTGATTTGTATATTATTAGGGTAGGATTTTAAATACCTACGTAGGTATAAGAGATACCTATAGGCATACATTTCCTATATTAGGTAGGTAGGTATAGGTACTGAGTTTAGCACAAACATGACAAATACAACAAAGACAACCTTACACGGAAAATAATGTCCTTATTTGTTCCTAGTTTCTACACTAAAAACAAACGAAACGAAACAGCTTCACGACTTTGATTGACGATTGTTTAGTTTGCAGGCACGGTAGATACCCTCAGATCTCTTTGTACCAAGTCAAGATTCCCGTTTTTAGAATGTCCTTTACAAACATTGACGCCTCGTTGTATCCTTTTTACTCGTTCGCAACGAAGGAGGGTAACGTTTTAGGGATTGTTTTCGAAAATCAAACTGTTGTGGCGGCTAGCCACACACAGGTACTTGCAATCGGGCTGACGCGAAGGTTTTGTATGTAGCGTCGCCAGTCGTCTCTCCCCGCTCATTAGGTTCAGACATGTAATACCTACTTTAAAGTGCAAATATAAATAAGTACTTATGTGGAAACAAAGGTTTATCATTTTACATGCTCCTCTGAAGCTACGTGAAATAAACTATGGAATACGCATCATCTCATTATCCCCTACACTGTATTTTTGTTATTTATCCACAAAACACATTTTCTTTTAGTTTGAAGTTGATTACACTACGCGTTAAAAATCTCCCGTACAAACCTTGAAACTTTCGCAGTCTTTTGCACCCTTTGCAGGGGTAGTTTTAAAATATTGAAAACGTAATTTTAAATTATTTACTTCAAGTTTCAAGTTTGTAGGTTCAAGGAATACTATTTTTCATACAAACGTTTTCATCCGTTTTTACACCCTTAGGGGTTGCATGTCCAAAAATCCCTTCTTAGTACACCTTTACTACATACATAAGACCTATGTACTCTTCAAATTTCAAGTCTCTCAGACCAACGGCTTAAAAACTCCCATACAAACTTTTACATCCCTTTGCACCATTATTAAGGGTAGTTTAAAAAAAACTAAAAATGTCTTTCCTATTTTTTTGCCTTGAAGTATATGTACTCCAAGTTTCAAGTTTGTAGATTCAAGGAATACAATTTTTCATACCAACGTTTTCAACCCTTTTTACACCCTTAGGGGTTGAATTTCCAAAAATCCCTTCTTAGTACATCTCTACGACATAAGACCTATGTACTCTTAAAATTTCAAGTCTCTAGGACCAGCGGTCAAAAAACTCCCATACAAACTTTTACATCCCTTTGCACACTTATTAAGGGTAGTTTTCAAAAACTAAAAATGCCTTTCCTATTTTTTTGCCTTGAAGTATGTGCACTCCAAGTTTCAAGTTTGTAGGTTCAAGGAATACTATTTTTCATACAAACGTTTTCATCCCTTTTTACACCCTTAGGGGTTGAATTTCCAAAAATCCCTTCTTAGTACACCTCTACGCCATAAGACCTATGTACTCCTCAAATTTCAAGTCTCTAGGACCAGCCGTTTAGGCTGTGCGTTGTCTATATGTCAGTCAGTCAGTCAGTCAGTCAGTCAGTCAGTCAGGACTTTGATTCTTATAGTATTAGAGATAAATAAATATTAGTGGACATTCCACACAGCACTATCTCGCCCCAAACTAAGCCAAAGCTTGTGATATGAGAACCAGATAGCTGATATAATACATTGAAGAGTGTGGTTGCCGGTGTTATTACAGGCACATGAGGCTTAACATCTGTATGCCTCAAGTTGATGGACGCAGGGCAGTGCATCGTAGGGCACGTTCCTATCGTGCGTGACTTACGAGGCAATGCTTAGTTATAGGTGATGGTTACCACTTAATATCAGGTGGGCCATCTGCTTGTTCCATCAATTAGTTGTATAAAAACAAAACCTAGGTAGCTTAAGGCCTAATTTCACCATGCTCTGTTAGTTACTAATCAAGGATTAACAGGCAGTTAAATCTAACCTTAGATGTGAAACGCGTACATTTTGACATTTTTAACGGCCGTTTAATCCTTTGTTAATCTAACAGAGCATGGTGAAACCGGCCCTAAACATAATTTTGTACAAATTGCTTATCTAAGATGCTTATCTACCCTATTAATTAGTAAACTGGTTATGGTTCTATCGTCTCGAATAGTATAACACTTCATGGCATGACATTAGTGTCAAAAACAGCCACAGTGTCAAATTTTACGATGTAATTGTACGAGCAATTGACGGAAGGCCAGTGTCAAATTAAGATGGCGTCCTGTCAAAAGTTCATTAAACCCGAGTTTAGTTTTTAATGGGTCCATTCGCTGGCATTGTTATTGTAACACGAGCTATGGCTACTCTACGGATGCATTTATACAGAAAACTGGTAACATGGTTGCCCTGTTTTCTATACTCACCTAAATTTGGATTAAACAATGAATAAATTCGTTTTTATGCAACTTGCTGATAAATCAAGCAGATGGCCCACTCTTTATTGAGTGGTAACCATCACCTATAACAAACCATTGCCTCACGCAATTCAAGCACGATATGAATTTGCCACTGCATTGCGATGCACAGCCCTGCGTCTATCAACTTGAGGCAAAGAAATTTACCCTCCTGTGCCTCTAATTTTACTACCCACACCCTTCGAACCTAAACATAGCGACGCTGCTTCTGGGCATAAATAAGCATATAAGCATGGTCAAAGAGCTCTACTACCATCGTTTATGCCGGCGATCGACTAAACTTAGAGCTGATTTGACCATGATCTGTTAATTTAACAAAGGATTAAAGCTTTTAAATATTTCAAAATGTATGTGTTTGACATCTAAGGTTAGATTTAACGGCCTGTTAATTCTTGATTAGTAACTAACAGAGCATGGTGAAATCAGCTCTAATGCAAGCAAATTAATTTAAACAAGCGATTACTGACACCCGCACAGATTAAGTGCGAGCAAAAAGGATAGCTATCATATATAGCTTGCGTTCATTCTTTTGGTTCTAAAACTAGTACAAGCAGGTAGGCGCATGTTACCTGTTTTCTGCATAACTGTGGCTTATAGGAAGTGCTGCCGTGGTGAATGGTTATGGACCCAGCTCGCATGGCGTGGAGAATTGCGGATTTATCGATTGGGCTAGTTGGTTTTCGTTTAACTTGATTCAAAGCTTTTATTTAGAAAAGTAACTGCATGGTTCAACAGAAAACAAGTGAACTGTGATGGGATGGGATAGCGTAGCGTGTGCTGTCTTATAAATTTGATTATGTTTACCTTTTTCTGTATGCCTACGCCTCACTAAACTTCAATAATATATTATATTACATTGTAAAAGGATCATACAAAAGAACGGTAGGAACCAAGCCGTAAGTTTGTTGCCTGTTCTTCTAGGCTTTGGTCGCGTGGAACTGGCACCTAGAGTCACCTAGCTTTAAGACGTTTCAAAGTGATCCTTGTGATTTTATTGAATAAATACCTTTTGACTTTTGACTTTTGACTTTGACTTTGTTGTGGTGAGGTTAGCATAAAATAAGATCTATCATCACCATATGCTATACAGGGCGTCCCAAGATTATGCGACATGAAAGGAACCTTAAATATTGTAGATAATGGTATATCTATACATGGCGTCCCAAGACTATGCGACATGAAAAGAAAGTACCTTAAATATTGTAGATAGGATATTTTGCTGATAGGAGACTTTATTTTATTTTTTATACTTAGTAATACTGCATTGAAAAAGTCTCCGAGTCGGACTCGCGCACGAAGGGTTCCGTACCATTATCTATAAAAACGGCAAAAAAATCACGTTTGTTGTATGGTAGCCCCCTTAAATATTTATTTTATTCTGTTTTTTAGTATTTGTTGTTATAGCAGCAAAAGAAATACATCATCTGTGAAAATTTCAACTGTCTAGCGGTTCATGAGATACAGCCTGGTGACAGACGGACAGACAAACAGACGGAAAGCGGAGTCTTAGTAATAGAGAGAAGGCAGGCATCTGGGACCACAAGAAATTGGGACCGCGGTCCCAGTCGCCTGATTCATTAATTTAATTACTTTTCCTCAGGCAACTGGGACCACTCGCAATATTACCACTAAATCTATTGTTTAATCCGAATTTAAGTACAGTTAGAACGAAAAGTATATGAAATAAAAAAACGAATCTGTCGTGAAATATTTATTTGTCAATAAAACAATATTCTAACAATTATAAATATGTACATTAATTAAAAATAAAATAACGTGTTTTAAAATCAGTCTTACATCGGTATACTATAAATGAATGATAAACATACCTATGTACGATAATTAGATAGATAGATAGAAAACTCTTTATTGCACACCACAAGGACATTTAACACATTAAAAACAAAAAAAGTTCAAAAGTTTCAGTGAAGTACAATGGGCGGTCTTATCGCTGAGAGCAATCTCTTCCAGACAACCTTTAACCAGATAATTAACCAGATAATACCAGATAATTTATAATATTTAAATTATTGTACATAGATATGTTTATAAAAACTACTGGATCTACTTGGACCTACAACGACACGCGCCGCTAGTATATATGATGCTAGTAAAACTAGTAGTTCGCCCCGAACTGAGATCTCGTGATGCAACCCGACAAACGCACCAAAACTTTAAGTAGTGGTAACGTGGTTTACGTGGTAGTCAGAGGCAAGTCCAAACATTATGTTTGGACTTTTTTCTGACTACCGCTTACTAACTTGGTACGGTAACCAAGTTTCAACTCTATGTGCCTATTTATTGAAGAGTTCCTTTGAACAGACCTTGACTCCATCATCAGACCTGGTCGCTATCACCATTTTATGAGAACTGAGTACCTTCTTAATTTATTTCAAGAAAAAAAAATAAGAAAAAGCAAACTAACTGGGCGACCAGTAGAAAAACCTTGATGTCAACGAAATTCCTAGAGATGACTTTTTTGTTGTATCTCAAAAATCGAGCGTCCCAGAAAAAAAGTAAAAATTGTGTTGGAATGTCCAAACAAAGCCCTTTCATATGACATGTAGTTTGATTTTTTTATGTAACTTTTTTTATTTTTGCCCCCTTAAAAAACCCCATATCTTAATAACCCTTCATGCGATTTTACTCATATACTTACCAGTAAATTTCTCAATCACAAGCTATCGACTTATCAAATTTCATGCAGATCGGATCAACGGTTCGAAAGTTATGGCCAGACAAACATACATACATACATACATACATACAAACATAAAATGCCAAATAGCCCAAGTAAAAACTAAGATCTTCGTTCGCTTCGCTCACTCGATCATAATAATGCTAAAAAAAAACGCGTGCTAGCTTTTGATTTTTCTGGCGACTGTACAATTTCTTCTATACAGGTTGTGGTCCCAAATGGCAGAACAAAAAATGCAATCAGGCGACTGGGACCGCGGTCCAAGTTTCTTGTGGTCCCAGATGCCTGCCTTCTCGTAATAGAGTCCCGTTTTACCCTTTGGGTACGGAACTCTAAAAAGCCAGCTCTCTAGTGGATTAATTAGATAAACTCATAACTAAGTCGTTGAGCGCTAAACTCATCAAAATGGTAAATTTTGTTAGTGTTTTAAAAAAAAATTCTACCGCATTTAAGTTAATTGTTCGATTGGCCTGTCAGATAGTTTGGGGCGGCGTTTGTGGAGTTATAAATGGTCTACAAATTTAATACTTAGTACCCCAAGTATGAGTTTTGTTTACCATATTTGGTTTTTCGTTTTTCGTTTATGTTCCGTGTTCATTGCAGGTTTTGTATGAAGACGCGATAGTGATACCGATACGGAACTTTATGTTGCAAGTATGATGAAAATTAGTAGTAGAACATAATAGTTCCGTATCGTTATCTCTATCGCGTCTTCATACAAAACCCGCAATGAACACGGAACATAAACGAAAAACGAAAAACCAAATATGGTAAACAAAACTCATACTTGGGGTACAGGAACGCGATAGCATAGTCACTTGTATAGATTATATATAACGAACGGAACCATAGGAAAACAAGTTCCACAGTATTTTTTTTTTAAATTATTATTGCAACGTGAGTTTATACGAATGTTGTTACATTGATATTTTCAAAACTGCGTCAGTTTTTATTTACTTTTGATAGACATTACTACTATACCTATTCACTTTGGATTTATTGCCATTATCGAAAAATAATTCATTGGTGTACGACCGGTTTAAACCCACGACCTTAGAATTAGTTCCTCTATTAGTTCTAGGCTTTGGTCGCGTGGAACTGGCACCTAGAGTCACCTAGCTTTAAGACGTCTCATAGTGATCCTGATGATTTTATTGAATAAATACCTTTTGACTTTAAAGCGGGAAGCTATAACCACTAGAACACCAGTGCCCTCATTCAACTTAGCTGAACATGATAGTTACCTGTTGTCCAGATTCTTGGCATCAGGTGGCGGGGTACCGCTCGTGCTGGAGGTGGACTTGGCGCTCAGGTCCAGGGGCTGTTCTGCCAGGAGTGGGGACGAGGGGGCTGCTTTGTCGTCCGCTAGCCTGTTGAGGGAAGGGTTCATCAGTTTTTTTTAATACTACTAGCTGATGAAACAAGCAGATGGCCCATCTGATGTTAAGTGGTAACCATCACATATAACAAAGCATTGCCTCGTAAGTCACGCACGATGGCACGTGCCTTACGATGCACTGAGGTCCATCAACTTGAGGCATACAGATGTTAAGCCTCATGTGCCTGTACTTTCTCGCACACCCTTCAAACTGAAACATAGCAACGCTGCTTGACAGCAGAAATGGGCATAGGGTAGTAGGTACTTTTCCGGACGAGTCACACCCAAAGAGTTCTACTACTCTACAAAATTTCTATTCTCTTGAGCCACAAACATCCGAATATCTTTAAACTTTTTTTTAATTATATGGTATTCACTTTTGACACTTGTCTTGTTTTGTTAGCACTTATTTATTAAAAAAAATACCTCCAAAATCCATAAGAGTTATAAAGATAATTGTAGCAGAAACACGGTATACACTGCATATTAAATTCGTAAAATAAATTTAAATTCTAGCAAATATTGTACAACTTAAATTCACCATGCAAATGAATATTTTTGTACAACTAGTTTTTATTTATACATAAATGAATTTCTTTATTGGGTTATTCTCTAACAAAAAATAAGGTGTATAACTTAACTGGCTTGTAACAAATAGGTAATAATAAAGGCTAACGGCCGGTTTCTGAAAGCCCGATCAAAACTAATCGCATGTCAAGTCACCTGCTATCTCTATCTAATTCGATGTAAAAGCTGAAATGGCGAGTGATTTGACATCCGATTAGTTTTGATCGAGCATTCAGAAACCGGCCGTAAATATTTGAAGACAAAAAATTGCTGTTTTAAAAAATAACTCGTTCTAACTTCACTCTCTTACAGAGAAAACTTTGCATGTTTTTTCCGCACGTTGTAGGGTATAAGTACATTGTTTGATGACGCACATCTAAAGTTACACGGATTTTCTCGCATTTGATATACGTTTCTCGCGTTTTTATAACGGTCATGTTTCATAGTAAAATAAAAACACTGAAAAAAATATGAGTCTCGAGAGTTTAAACTTAACGCAACTTTGGGCGTAAGTAAATAAATTATTGGTTATGATTACCACTTAATATCAGGTGGGCCATCAGAGGGCTTATTACGAGTTTAGTGCCGATCGTCGATCGTTACGATACACCGAATTTCGTATGAAAATAAATCAACGGCATCTAGCGTATTCTTTGAGAACCGGTTTCTTTTTCATAGAAAAATCGGTGTATCGTAACGATTGACGATCGGCACTCGATCGGCACTAAACTCGTAATAAGCCCTGTGATTGTTCCATCAATAATTAGTTTTTTTTATTTACAAAAATAATCAGCATTGAAGAATGTACCAGCATCAAATTTTCATAATATTCTCAGCTTTTTCTCTATCATACTGAATGAATTCAATATGAAATGGTCGCCCGTGTCATTTACTCAGCTGCACTTGTAGAGTGCATTGATGCGCTGAGCAAACATTTGTACAATTCGAAACGCGAATTATTCAAATATTACTTAAAGCCTACAATAATTCTTAATTTTAATTTAATTTTTTTAATATTTTGTTCATGGAACAAGCATACGGCATACCTACCTGATGTTGAGACCTCGATACTACTTTTTTGTTAGTATAGGCCAAAATTCCTTGCCGCTGAGTGTATTATTTTAAGTATCGTATAAACATATTGACAGCCTTCACAGCTCAGTTGGTAGTAGCTCTGCCTTCTGTGCCGTAGGCCGTGGTTTCGATCCCCACCGAGAACAAACATTTGTGTGATGAACATAGATGTTTGTTCTCTGTCTGAGTGTTATATAATATTATAAGTATGAATTTACAAAAAAAAAGTATATAAGTAGTATATCAGCTATGTGGTTCCCATATCACAAGCTTTGGCTTAGTTTGGGGCGAGATAGTGCTGTGTGGAATGTCCACCAATATTTATTTTATTTTTTATTTTATATATCATTAGTAATTCGTAAAGATTCAGATGGCAAACGCATCTCCGTTTATTAAATAAATAAATATATCAAGGGGAGGTTTTGGAATTTCACTAAGTTATGACCTATATTTTCTTGTGATTTTATTAAGTTTAGGGGAAACTAAATATTACCTTCAACATTTCTATATTACAACAAATTTTTATTTTTATTTTTATTTACCGTAGTGTGTCATGGTTTTTTGTGTCCTATTCGTCCTAATTGTTCAAATTATTTATTTAAATTACAATAGAGTTATAAATCGACAGCTGTTTGGTGTTTTTTTTATTATGTTTGTTTCATATTGATTACGTAGGTCATTGACTTTGTGACCTACTGTGTCTTCATTAAAAGGGTAACATTTAAAGTTCATTTACACGAAAGAAATGCAATGGGCTTGTTCATAGACACAGAAATGTCATAAAATATCTTTGTTCTCAAGATCTTCTTAAATCTAAGCAGTGGGTAGGGTAGGGCACGTCTAAAAATGGTTTGCCTGCAGGCCCATACAACACCACAATTTTTTTATGGTGTTTTTTTTTAAGTGGTGGCTGGACAAAATGATTTTTCATTCATTTATCATCAAAGTTTGCGATCTGAAGGCCAAAAACAAAATAATGTAAAATGAGAATCTCTAAAGTATTTAATTTATTTACAAATACAATAATATTTTAAATAAAAAAATCTAATAAAATAAAATAAAAATTAAATACACGTGAAACAGTTGAGCTACCTGCAGGCCGTTGGAAACGATCTAGTGATAGCTCAACTGATCCAAATCCAATCGCAAGTGTCCGCAAGACTGCACGTTGAGTAAAAAACATTTAAGGTACTACCCAAATGTTAGTTCTCGGTGGGTATCGAACCACCTACACCACAGACGGCAGAGCTGCTACCAACTGAGCTGTGAGGACTGTCAGATGCATCCACATCCATTTTATTTCACGTTCAGTTTGACAGGAGTACAATGTCTTACATTTCCATCTGCTCGAGTTGTGCCCATTTTAACGGTCTCAATAATGGAGAATAGTCGAACTGGGCAGGTAACATGCGCTGTGCAGACGCAGTGGTAACGAAACGATAAAATATGTAAACGATTTTACTTGCTTTATATGAAATGCGTTTTTCATGATTTCAAAGAGACAGCTGGCATACTTTAGAGGAAAACGCTATTGCGAACTTTGGAAGAAGTTTTTTTCTAGGAAGCAAAACAACCTCAACACTAACGGTATCAAATAGATTATAAGAACTTTATTTATATAACTAGTAATAAGATTGTTAAATAAAATTAATATGAAATGCGGCTTATGTATTGTAAGATAGGGTAAACCGGCATACATATACTTTGTTCCAGCTATATCATCTCTTTCTACCTCTATAGTCAAAAATTATCAAAAATAGTCAAATAATTGTCTGAGCTAACACTCAAAAGCCAAAACTGATTCTAATTCAGTATTGAGTTCTATTCGATTATATGTTCCTATTTGACCATAACATTAACTGATAAAAATACTCAAGTTTGTAAGTCCGAAATTGAACCTGTTATAATACCGTTTTGAATTTGTTTTAGTACCGTTCCTCAGCGCAGAAGCACAGAGTGCGCAACGAAACTCAAATAGTAAATAGCACTGAGAGTGACTAAAAGTATAAGCTCTGATTTCATCATGCTGCCTTAGATTAACAAAGGATTAAAGGGCCGTTAAAGATGTGAAAATGTACGCGTTTGACATCTAAGATTAGATTTACCGGCCTGTTAATTCTTTAGTGGAACTGGCACCTAGAGGTATTCTCATAACTGTGCCTAGAGTCACCTAGCTTCAAGACGTTTCAAAGTGATCCTTGTGATTTTATTGAATAAATACCTTTTGACTTTTACTTTGTCTTAATAATAACTAACAGAGCATGGTGAAATCAGCTTTAAATATACTAAATAAGAATACATAATTTTGTAAGTCCGAAAATGAACCCATTATGATAGCTACCGTTTTGAAACCGTTTCAGAGCCGTTCCTCAGCGTAGAAGCAACAGAGTACGCAACGAAACTCAAAAAGTAAATAGCACTGTGAATGACTAAAAGTATAAATATACTAAATAAAAATACGTAATTTTGTAGGTAAGTCCGAAAATGAGCCCATTATGATACCGTTTAGAAACCGTTTTGAAACCGTTTCGGCGCCGTTCCTCAGCGGAGAAGCAACAGAGTGCGCAACGAAACTCAAATAGTGAATAGCACTGAGAGTGACGCCGCGACAAAGGCGGCGCGCCATTGTACAGCTTCTTGAAGGTGATAGTTGCCTTCGATTGTCTGCTTGGCACCGTTTTAAACCCGCGTTCGTATTGAAATATGGTGTTTATTTTGATATTTGTGTATATTTGTTTTAAGAGTAGTACCTAGAGCTCTTTGTGAAGGGCTCGTCCGGGGAAGTACTACCATCACGCCTTTTTCTACCGCCAAGCAGCGTTGCTGTGTTTCGGTTTGAAGAGTGTGGTGGCCTGTGTAATTTCAGGCACATGAGGCTTAACATTTGTATGCCTCAAGATATTATAAAGTGAATCTTACGATTGAACAGAATAAAGACCATTTTGATTTCGATAGATTTTTTTATACTACTTGTAGATGGCCCACCTGATGTTAAGTGGTAACCATCACCTACAGCCTCGGAAGACACGCGCGTAATGAAAGTGCCCTACGATGCACTGTTTAATTTCAAAATTCCGCTAAAGTCTCTAACGTCTGATGCCTACAGCTTTATACCTTAAGGCGAATACAAGAGCTTAAGTGACTCTCGCTCACACGTTTCGACATGTTGAAAGATATAAAATAACTAAACACATTTTTCGGAAAAAAATCATTTTGATCGATGCATGTATTCCTACTCAAAAGTTTGCTTTACTAGTTTTCGTACAAGCAAAATTTTAAGGAGGAAAACTTGTATCGATCAAAATGAATTTTTTACTAAACTGTGTGCAATGTGTTTGCACACAAAATGGTTGATTGCGATTTTACGAAAATGAGTTTAGTGATTTTATATCTTTCGACATGTCGAAACGTGCGAGCGAGAGTCACATTAGCTCTTGTCTTCGCCTTAAAGTAATGTTCAGAATGAGTTCCAGATTGTGGAAAGGCCGTGTCTATCCTCAGGCACGTGCATCCGTCGATCGCCGGAAGCGACGCCGACAATCGCGGTTCCGTTCGCAAACCGATTTTGTAGATGCCTGTTGCGTCTGCTTGCCTTTTAGCCAGAATCAGAACTTCTATATCTACCTACAGCCTTCACAGCTCAGTTGGTAGTAGTTCTGCCTTCTGTGCCGTAGGCCGTGGGTTCGATCCCCACCGAGAACAAACATCTTGTGATGTTTGTTCTCGTTGAATTTGTGTGATGAACATAGATGTTTATTAAACTTTGTTGACAGCCTTCACAGCTCAGTTGGTAGTAGCTCTGCCTTCTGTGCCGTAGGCCGTGGGTTCGATCCCCACCGAGAACAAACATTTGTGTGATGAACACAGATGTTTGTTCTCTGTCTGGGTGTTATATAATATTATAAGTATGTATTTACAAAAAAGTATTTAAGTAGTATATCAGCTATCCTGTTCCCATATCGCAAGCTTTGGCTTAGTTTGGGGCGAGATAGTGCTGTGTGGAATGTCCACCAATATTTATATTTATTTATTTAACTATTTACTTTCTTCTTGAGTTACTAGTTCTTTCGAAACACGTCGGTTTCCTCACGATGTTTTCCTTCACCGATTGAGTACTAGCACTATGTACATAAAGTTAATAATAATAGATAACATCAGTATTTGGCCTATACAAAAGTTAAATGTATAAAAACTAACTAAAATGCGTAAAGTCGACGGACGTAAACATTACATTCGCATAATTATATATTTCTTACACCAACAGAAAAATGAAAATTACTCAAAATATAATAATGACGTGTTTTTTTAACCACCCTCACTCGCGCGTATCAAAAATGCTATTATCTTACATTTTGAAAGTCCCGTCTCGATTAGTACCTACTAGTGTAGATGGCGTTGACTTGTCCTAAACCTATTATGTACCATCCTTTTACCTGTTCCTTCTTTAAAAAACCTTCACAGTCCACCATTGTAAAGAAACCCGTGTCTCAATCAGCTTGCATATTGTAACAACAACTTCAATAAATCCATCAATATCCAAGATAACAAGATAAGCCTAAGAACAGCTTCCATACATCACCATTACAATCGTCTTGTTTGACCACTTGTCGTCATAGAACAATAGGGCAAATTCCGTGTACATTTAAAATTCAAATGGACCTAGTGTAGTGCCTTGCGGTACGCTACGTTTGTATATCTAGGTATATATGTACCCGATTGCTGTCAAGGTTGGACTACTGTTGGTTTAGTATCGAATTTAAATTAAATAAGTACTTACGAGTTTTAGTATTTATTGGCATGGCAGGTTGTGGAAATATTTAGTGCCAATTAGGTCAAATGCTATTGATAAATATAAACAGCTCAGCTCATTCAATTCAAAATTTTCAAACGCCATCTTTCAATTTGTGATTTTTAAATTAACACTTTTACAATCGTGAGACTATTTTTTATTTGTTTAAATCAATTTATAACCTAAAAGTAAGTACCTATATAAGCCTTTGTTGGATGGTTACCATTCTAATGGCATTGAATTTAAAGTTTAAGGCCAAATATGAAGATTATGGTTTATTTCAATGTTATCTGTTACATCGTAATAGCATCACGCTTTATGTTATACTAGTTAAGTTATCGCGACTTCGCCTCGAATACAATACAATGGCTTTACATAAAATTCTGAAATGAGGTCTGAATAAGAAGATTTTGGGGCCAGTGTCTTGAGGACGCTTCCGACTGGCACTGATTTGGATCAGTTGAGCTATCTGTCTTGTAATTACAGGCACATGAGGCTTAACATCTGTATGCCTCAAGCTGATGGACGCAGGGCAGTGCATCGTAGGGCACGTTCCTATCGTGGGTGACTTACGAGGCAATGCTTTGTTATAGGTGATGGTTACCACTTAACATCAGGTGGGCCATTTGCTTGTTCCATCAGCAGGTTGTATAAAAAAAAAAAAAACTCTAGATCGTTTGCAACGGTCTGCAGATAGCTCAACTGATCTATATGTATTTTGTACATTTTCTAAATACTTGAACCTATTCAATGTTATTTTCTTTGTAAATAAATTATTTATTATAAATGAACACTAACTCCAATTCATGTATTTGAAACTTCAGGGAGTTAAAGTACCCATCAATATGAATAACTTTTTCTAAGGAACCATCACTGTGAACGCGAAAAAAGGCTGTTTCATACATTTTAGCCAGGTAGGTATTGAACTTTTGTATAAAACAGCTCTCATTTTTTTCGCGGACAGTTGATTGATTGTCGGTTGATTGCTTAGAATAAAACTTATCGAATTCAGCCTGAATATTAAAAGATCTTTTGAGCCCTGACACTGCGCATCTTGAATTAGGGTAAATCAAGAGTAAACAAAGCTAAAAAATGTAAAACAGTAACAGTTAGCTGTTGGCAGTGCATTGAGAAGGTTCGATTTAAGCAGAACGTGGCGACTAGAGAATTAATTTAACTGCTGCATGCAGATTTCAACACCATGGTGGTCTTAGCGCATCATAGCGTGGATGGTAGCATTTCGTTTGATATCAAATGAGACGTAATATCGTCGGAATAAAGTTCTAAATAACATGCACGTTGCCGTGGCGCTTAGGACCGTCGGCGATGTCGAAAATGTGAGAAAATTGCAATTATTTTATTTATATTGTTTTCTTCGCTTTCAATAAAAAAACTGCATTAAAGGTTAACTTGTCACAGCAAGAGCTACTTGGTATTTGTGATCTGAGGGGATATCTACCGTGCCTGGCGACAAAAGTCGTGAAGCTTTATTTATGATCATGCGGATGTAAAATAAAAACTTTTGACTTTGACTTGATTTGATTTTAATTTCAAGCGTCCCACTGTAGGACCTCAGTTGAACTTTTTTTTGATGCCAAAGCTGGCAGGCGAGCATACAGGCCACCTGATAGGAAGCGGTCACCGTCGCCCATAGGCACCTGCAACACCAGAGGCGTTACTGATGCGCTGACTTCCTTATATGACGTCTAAAGTGGGTAGATAAAGGCACATTTAAACATCTACATTTAGATTTCACAAAGATTAATAATTAATTGGTGGATAAATAAATATAAATAAATATTGGTGGACTTTCCACACAGCACTATTTAGCCTTAAAATAAGAAAAGCTTGTACTATGAAAACATCTACGTTAGTTACACAACACAAATGTTTGTTCTCGGTGGAAATCGAACCCACGGCCAACAGTGCAGGCAGAGCTACTATCAACTTCTTGTCACGTTGCTTTCGAAACACTGTGGTGGAAGGATAAAAAAATTGATGGACTTTCCACACAGCACTATCTAGCCCCAAACCAAGCACAGCTTGTAATATGAAAACCAGATAGCTGATATAATACAAATAATACTTTTTTTTTGTAAATACATACTTATAATATTATATAACACCCAGACAGAGAACAAACTATATTCATCACGTAAATGTTTATTCTCGGTGGGAATCGTACCCACGGCCTACGGCGCAGAAGGCAGAGCTACTACCAACTGAGCTGTGAAGGCTGTCAAAGATTTTTACGCGTAGTTTTACAAAGAATGTAAAACTACGCGTAAAACTTTGCATAAAACTCGTATAAAGTATGGATAAGAGGATAGAGTCCCTAAAAATAAACCCTGAATCGATAATATTTTCTGGAGCACCCTCCGTTGTGCATCGTTAGCATTACAACTTCCTTATCCTCGAAAACCGCCACCGTTATATCACGGCAGTTATATCGAGTCAGGAAATTTGCTACAAAAAAAGAACAAACAAGCGTACGGCCTGATGCAAAGTGGTAATCGTAGACGACCTGTTCCACTAAGTTCAACTGTTTAACCAGTTAGTGGGACAGGTCATCATTGACTATGTACGCTTGCAACACCAATTTACAAAAGTTTCCCTTTCTATCTCTCGATCTCAAAATATACATCAGTAGTTAAATACAAGATCTGAGAGTATTTTTTGGGTCCGAGGTTGTGGTTTTACTGTACCTACAGTCAGCGACAAAATAATATTAACAATTTCAGTCTTTCAATACCCTTTTTCTGCATATAGAAAATATATTTAAATTTCTATTTTGCTGATAGTTATGAAGATCCATTGGATCACATATAAATTAGTCCAGACTAGACAAATTAGTCGGTTTATGAGACTTTTGAGACAACTTTTAGAACGCCATAATAAAGGTATATACATCAATTCAGTTTATTTATTAACTTTCATTCCGAGGTTGATCGCTAAAGTGACTGGAATAAAAAGCGGATACCGGATATTAGGTTCAAATAATTCTCAAAACTGATTGATTTCAATGATATGAGCTGGTTTAAAAAAGAATGAAGTTTACAAGCCAGAAATGTTCATCAGCTTTTGTCGCTGGCCGTAACGTGATTAAGTTACGGCCTTCACAATACGGTCGCAACTTCCCCGGTAAAGCAAAGGTATGTGACTCGCGTACGGCTGGGATCCGATTCAGAACGATATTGGATTATCCAAATCGTTTCATTGGAGGATTGGACGGAATTCTAAGCAAAACATTGTGTGATACTATTTCTAAAACGAAATAAACTTCTGCAATTATTTTGTTTGGTTAGTAGCTTGTAGTTTGTCTGATATTTTTTTATCTATGGACTTAAGATGCTGATAACCGTCAGCCTGGCTCTCGCACGCGCATTTCAAAACGATTCCTACCAAAAAATATTTAATCTAGGGAAAACAATTCAATAATTTTGTGAAAATAAAGTTTTTCATTCATGAAATACCTCTTAAACTTTCCTCCAAAATTAAACTAACACAACATGACAGCCCTATTTACAGCTGTTTTTTGACCTTAAATTGTGAACTGTAGATAAAATAGGTAACAGAACTGCCACCAATTAGGAAACGCAAATAGCGTATGTACCAAGGTCACGTACACATTATCAGGGTTGTTGCAATTTTCTGAGACAATATTAATTTTTCTTTTTATGGTAATTTCGAAAACGAAGTATTCAAATTTTGCACACGTGAAAGTATTCCAGTGTTTGATCTGATCTTTTGGTCTTTAGACTTTTTTTTATACTACTACCGTTAAAAGCATATAAAAATGCGAGAAAATCCGTGTAGCTGTAGATGTGCGTCGTCAAACAATGTACTCATCATCTTACAACGTATGGAAAAATCATGCAAAGTTTTCTCTGAAAGAGATTTTTTTTTAATTCAACTAGCAGATGGAACAAGCAGATGGCCCACTTGATGTTAAGTGGTAACCATCACCTATAACAAAGCATTGCCTCGTAAGTCACGCACGATAGGAACGTGCCCTACGATGCTCTGCCCTGCGTCCATCAACTTGAGGCATACAAATGTTAAGCCTCATGCGCCTGTAGTTACACCGTCATCCATCAAACCGAAACACAGCGTTGCTGCTTGGCGGCAGAAAAAGGCGTGGTGGTAGTACGTCCCCGGACGAGCCCTTCACAAAGAGCTCTACTACTCTTAAAAGGCCTTATAGGGGTATTTTGTTACACGTTGTAGGTATATGTAAAAATTACCGAAACTGGCAGGACTCCCTACCAGTGTCAACATTTTTTATTTCTGTCCATGTGGATAGAAATCCAGTACCTGAAAATGCAGTTGGCCAGATAGTCAGACACAGACCTCAGGATAGTGTTGTTGGAGCGGCCTGAGCGATCCCAGAATGCCGCTATGCTAGTTATTATGGCGAAGAAATCAAGCACTCTCGGAAAACATGGCATATCTTGGCAACCTCATAAGACCACTGACGGGTTCGCCGCCTGCATGCGGAAGAAATTTGCGTCACTTCTCACGAGGGTCCGTGGAAGTCCCAATAATATCCTGGGCATCATTGCTCATAAATGGAATAGCCCCTCCCTGAAGCACTGTGGGCGAGTAGTGACGGCATAGGATCGCCATTTTTCTAACTATTAACCTAACATTGTTTTAAGTTTGTACGTACTAACAATTTATGGATCTAAGTTATCTTCGTCTGCGCAGGATTTGTCACAAAATATCTTAAACTGTAGCTTATGTGTTATTCTGATGTATAAACTATATTATTGTAAAGTTTCATTAAAATTCATTCAGTCGTTTTTACGTGAAAGAGTCACAAACATCCATCCATCCATCCATCTATACCCACAAACTTTCGCGTTTATTATATTAGTAGGATTATTATTATATTATATTATAAGAGCCCGGTACTATAAACCTGGGGCATTATTCTCTATTGCCAATGCAATCGCGTTACACAGGTACGACTATACAGCGGCGGGAAATCGGACAAAACCGTATTCCCTATGACTTAGTTGTCATTCTTAGTTCATTTTTTGGTTTATGAATCGCGTTTGCGTGTAGACCACGCTGTGACGTCACATGGTGTGGTTATGACACGGAATCTCCTATTTCATAGAGAATAATGCCCCTGAGGGTAGGCATACTTACGTATCACACTGTCTGTTGGGCACCATCCTGGGCAGCATCCAGTTCTGCGCGAAGGGAGGCGGCACCAGCCCCGTGCCCAGCGCCGCCAGCGCCGCCATCATCTGCTGGAACTGGAACCAACGTGGGTATTGTAGACTCAATGCGACAACACGACAGCCTTCAGAGCTCTGCCTTCTGCGCCGTAGGCCGTGGGTTCGATCCCCACACAGAACAAACATTTGTGTGATGAACAAAGATGTTTGTTCTTTGTCTGGGTGTTATATTCATGTGTTATACCTACTATCTGGTTCCCGTATACCTTTGATAGCTTTGGCTTAGTTTCAAGCTAGATAGTGCTGTGTGGAAAGTCCACTAAGTAATATAATAAAAAAAAAATGGTAAGTGAACAGTGTACCGTAACACCCGGACTTGCACATCGACCTTTAGAAAGAGACAATCGGCTAACTTCGGCTTCGTAGAGCGTTATCTCTGTCGCACGAAATACTAACAGTCCAGTAGCAATACGACCTGTTAAAAAAAATAAGATTTGCTTCTTTTGATAATTGGTTTTGATTGAGTGAGCGAAGCGAACGAATATCTTACAGTTAACTTGGGCGATTTGGCATGTGTGTTCGTATGGCCATAACTTTAGAACCGTTGATCTGATCTGCATGAAATTTGGTAAGTCGATTGCTTGTACTTGATAAATTTACTGTTAAGTATATGAGTTAAATCGGATGACGATTTATTAAGATTTGGGGTTGTTTAAGGGGACAAAAATAAAAAAAATACACAAAAAATCAAGTTACATGTCTCGAACATTCCAAAACCATTTTGACTTTTTTTCTAGGACGCCCGGTTTTTGAGATGCAACAAAAAAGTTAAATTAAAATAACCAACGATCCAAGAGCTCTCATCTCTAAGAGTTTCGTTGACATCAACGTTTTTCTACTGGTCGGCCAGTTCCTTTGCTTTTTCTTATTTTTTTCATGAAATCAATTAAGGAGGTATATGAATTTAATCGGACAAGGGGTTATTGAGATATGGGGTTTTAAATCGGGCAAAAAAAAATTGTTACACAAATATACCAAGTGAGGTGTCATATGAAAGGGTTTGGTTTGCATCCCAATACCATTTTATTTTTATTCTAGTATGTACGATTTTTGAGATACAATTAGTTAAGCCAAGTAAGTTATGGGGTAGTCAGAGGCCAAATATCGTGTTTGAAATCAATGTTAGACTGGAACGGACATCACGAAATCTCAGTTCGGGGCGAACCACTAGTATTTATTGTTTACAAGGTCCAAAAGTCGATGTGCAATATTTATTGCCGGATACTGTACGCGATAGGTAACCGAGCGATAACCTGTAAGTCGAATTCGCTAAGTCGGGGTTTGGTTCAAATGACTCAGTTTTTGTTATTTTGGATGACTAATTGGAGGTTATCAATAAAACGCACTGTGTACGTTAACAATTCCACGCGGAACACGTAACACGTAAACAGTACACTAACAGGGCAGAGTACCTAAAAATTTAGATAAAATATAGTTTACTCCAGTAAATAAAATAATAGATAATGAGAGTACTGGTGGTCTAGTGGGAGCGGCCCCGCCTTCCGATCCTAAGGTCGTGGGTTCGAAACCGGTCGTGCACCAATGAGTTTTTCTGTTCAAAAATGTATGTGCACAATGCCAGCACTCTCAAACGGTGAAGGAAAACATCGGAAGGAAACCGGCATGTCATAGAACCTAAAGTTCTATAACATGTGTCAAGTGCTCGAAAGGAGCCTCTTGAGGCGCACTTAAAATCCTTTCAACACACGTTTCGAAAGAAACTAGTGACATGACAAGAGAGAGGTCGCGTGGTCGAGTGGTGGCGTGGAACTGGCACCTAGAGTCACCTAGCTTTAAGACGTTTCAAAGTGATCCTTGTGATTTTATTGAATAAATAGCATTTGACTTTGACTTTAGAGAATAAAATAATGTTAAATAAACACACCTGCGCAATAGCCTGAGGGTTCTGCGCATGTAGCTGGAGTAAGTTCTGCAGCAGCGGAGGCGCGGCTGCAGCAGGACTCTTCGCCTCCGACACCGAACTGCTATCTGACTCCGATGCGGGACTCTGGAACAGAAACGTGGAATAAATAAATAAATATTGGTGGACTTTCCACACAGCACTATCTAGCCCCAAACTAAGCCAAAGCTTGTAATATGGGAACCAGATAGCTGATATAGTACAAATATACTTTTTCTTTTGTGAATACATACTTATAATATATAATAACACCCAGACAGAGAACAAACATCAATGTTCATCACACAAATGTTTGTTCTCGGTGGGGATCGAACCCACGGCCTACGGCGCAAAAGGCAGAGCTCCTACCAACTGAGCTGTGAAGGCTGTCAAGAATAAGTCTGGTTGTACAGTTTCAGCCTACATTCACATTTACGCACGCGGCGATTTTCTTTAGGTCGCACGCACTGCTATTTCATATTAGATAATAACATTTTTACATTGCATTTTACGTTAGTGACCAACTCTGGCATACAGATGTTAAGCCATATGTGCCTGTAATTTCACCGACAATCACACTCTTCAAACTGAAACACAGCAACGCTGCTTGGCGGCAGAAAAAGGCGTGGAAGCAGTTCTTCCCCGGACGAGTCCTTCACAAAGAGCTCTATCACTAATTTTTCTAAGGAATGCTAGAAAAGGAGTTCCTAAACTCCACTAGAAAATTCCCGAAGAAACTTATAGTGTATCGTAAAGTTATAAGGAACGAACGAAGCCACTGGAATTCGATTAGTTTTTCGTTTAATTGATCATAAAACATTGACTTGTCTTCCTTAAGTTGGTAAACTAGGAAGTTTTAGATTAGTTCAATAGTTTTAATTAACTGTGTTATTTGAACTGACTTAATTTATAATGAAGTTGGTTCAAAGGTTTGACCTCTGGCGCCTACATAAAAAGAGCTGCTGATTCGATTCTTGCATTGGGTTCTAGAGCACTGGTAGCTAGTGGTATTCGATCCTACATTCGTGGGTTCAATACCGGACGCACCAATGAGTTATTCTATTCAAAAATGTTTCACAGTGCCAATACTCCCGAACGGAAAAAAAACATCGTGAGGAAACCGGCATGTCGTAGAACCTAAAAAAAGTTCTACAACATGTGTTAAGTGTTCAAAAGGAGCTAGCACTTAAAATCCTTTCACCACACTGTTTTGAAAGAACTAGTGACACGACAAGAAGAAGAATTGTGTAACTATGTTTGCTATATCAGTCAAACCCAGCGACAAACGTAAATGCCATAAATGTAAATAAATGCCATAAATGTAAATAAATGCCATAAATGTAAATAAATGCCATTAACGTAAATAAATGCCATAAATGTAATAAATGCCGTATATGTAATAAATGTATAGCAACACAGTTTGACAGTGGTAGTAACTCTGCCTTCTGCGCCGTAGGCCGTGGGTTCGATCCCCATCGAGAACAAACATTTGTGTGATGATGTGTGTAATTTTTGTATTTTGTATTTTTGCTATCTGGTTTACATATTACAAGCTATGCTTAGTTTGGGGCTAGATAGTGCTGTGTGCAAAGTCCACCAATTTTTTTTTATAAATGCCAAAAATAGTGCCATAATCTATAATGCCATAAATGTATAAATAAATAAATGCCATATATGTACCTAAATAAATAAATGTACGTAAACGCCTTATGCCATTTGGAAGAAAATGGTTGCGATTTCATGACAAAAATACCAAAAAAAAATATTAGGTTTGAATTTATTCCCAACTAGATGATTTCATAACAAAAATGGATTAGAATTGGATTATTCCCATTTATCACCTAACACTGTACCCTCTGGGGGACACATAAGACAAAAAAGTTCGATATGTCCCCTATTTAAATAGCTAGATACTATGAAGTTCAGATTTAATAAGTTTTATCCGTCCCCCTGTGGCAATGATCTGTCTATCTTCATCTCAAGTTATGTATAAGTCAAGTAATCGAATTATCTGTGGCGTGTAAAGATTTAACGTGCGTTCCGGCACACAAGGTCGCCAACGCATCAGTAGTGTACTCAGTCGTGCGCATACCATTTTGTATTATTTATATCCTATAGCAATAATCCAGCCATAATATCTTATTCGCGTGGATTATTTTGAATTTTAATGTTTTGAGAACTGGTTAAGCCTGCGGCTTTGTTCACAATTACCTACTTATTTTCAACAGACGTTTCACTTCAAATAGTTGGAATTATTCCGTAAAAAATCTAGTTATAGTTTCTGAGTGCTTCTAAGTTTGAGGCTTCACCAAACTAAGAAAGCCTTTTTGGAAAAGAAATGCTACTTATATTTTTTATCGGTTTTTTCATAAAGCATAAGAGCTGATTTCACCATGCTCTGTTAGTTACTAATAAAGGATTAACAGGCCGTTAAATCTAACCTTAGATGTCAAACGCGTACATTTTGACAAGATAGTATGGTGAAATCAGAGCGTAGCCTTTGCGTTTTATTAGGATGCAAGACAGCAGGGTTATTAAATTTTCTTCGGCAACATTATAAAACTATACATATTAAATTAATAGCTTAAAAAGTTCTATAACATTTCAATTGTGAAAAGAGCCTCTTGAGGCGCACTTAAAATCCTTTCACCACACTGTTTAGAATGAAACTAGTGACACGACAAAAAGAATAATTTAATTAATTTTGCTCATTCGTTATTGTCTCAATTGGCATAAAAAGGATATCCATTAACATACATTTTGGTACCAAATTCATGCGTATTTCATAACCAATAGCTTTATATAAATTAGGCACTACTACCTACCTACCTTACCTATTATTTTTTGTTTAGTGTGTGTCTATCTATGATTCAGAACAAATAACAACTCTACATGAATATGAATTTATGAATTAAATAAATAAGATTAAACGCATATAATCAAATAATATACAAGAAACCAATTACATGAGTGTAGGTAATTGCTTACATAAAACCTACAATATACCATACAACCTACAATAGACAATAAAATTGTGACAGGCCGTAAATAAACCAAGCAAGTGCAAGTAAAAAGTAAAAAATTCTAAATTCAAAACATTGACATAGAACGTAGAACAAGTACAGTGTCATACAGCAACCAGTTGGGATCACCTTGACGATTCGATAATCACGTCTACCTTGAATATTAACTAACAGATTGTTTTGCCACAGGTACGTCATTTCATGTACTTTAGTGCATTAGTAGTGCATTTAGTGCATAGCTTACTGACAAATGCGCATTCGTTAGCTGCGCGCCAATTTTAGTTGGTACTAGTGGCTTCCCGCGGCTTCGCACGCGTTGAAGTGGTGAACCGTGATTGAGCCACAAACATCAAAACATCGTAACTTTCGCATTGATTTGTATATTATTAGGGTAAGATTTTAAATACCTACGTAGGTATATGGGATACCTATAGGCGTACATAACCTATATTAGGTAGGTAGGTATAGGTACTGACTGAGTTTGGCACAAACATGACAAATACAACAAAGACAACCTTACACGGAAAATATGTACTTATTTGTTCCTAGTTTCTACCTCAAAAACAAACGAAACGAAACAGCTTCACGACTTTGATCCCCAATCACGGTAGATACCCTCATATCTCTTCGTACCAACTCAAGATTCCCATTTTAAGAATATCCTATATATAACACAGAATATAACATTGACGCTTCGTTGTATCCTTTTTACTCGAGCGCAACGAAGGAGGGTAACGTTTCAGGGGTTGTTTTCGAAAATCAAACTGTTTTTTTGTTATTTATCCACAGAACACATTTTCTTTTAGTTTGAAGTTAATTACACTACGCGTTAAAAATCTCCCATACAAACCTTGGGACTTTGGCACCCTTTGCAGGGGTAGTTTTAAAATAGTGAAAACGTGATTTTAATCTATTTATTGTGGAGTATATTTACTTCAAGTTTGAAATCAATCTCACTATGCGTTAAAAATATCCCATACTAACTTTTACAGTCATTTGCACCTTTTGCGGGGGTAATTATCAAAACTTCAAAGTGTTATTCTTAATTATTTATTTCTTAGTATATTTACCTCAAGTTTTAAGTCAATCGCACCACGCGTTAAAAAACTCCCATACAAACTTCGACATTCCTTTGCATACTTATTAAGGGTAGTTTAAAAAACCAAAAATGTTATTCCTATTTTTTTAGCCTTGAAGTAAATCTACTTCAAGTTTCAAGTTTGTAGATTCAAGGAATAAAATTTTTCATACCAACGTTTTCAACCCTTTTTACATCCTTAGGGGTTGAATTTCCAAAAATCCCTTCTTAGTACACCTCTACGCCATAAGACCTATGTACTCTTCAAATTTTAAGTCTCTCTAGGACCAGCGGTCAAAACACTCCCATTCAAACTTTTACATCCCTTTGCACACTTATTAAGGGTAGTTTTAAAAAACTAAAAATGTGTTTCCTATTTTTTTGCCTTGAAGTATATGTACTCCAAGTTTCAAGTTTGTAGGTTCAAGGAATACAATTTTTCATACCAACGTTTTCATCCCTTTTTACACCCTTAGTGGTTGAATTTCCAAAAATCCCTTCTTAGTACACCTCTACGCCATAAGACCTATATACTCTTCAAATTTCAAGTCTCTAAGTCCAGTGGTCAAAAAACTACCATACAAACTTTTACATCCCTTTGCACCCTTATTAAGGGTAGTTTTAAAAAACTAAAAATGCCTTTCCTTTTTTTTGCCTTGAAGTATATGTACTCCAAGTTTCAAGTTTGTAGGTTCAAGGAATACTATTTTTCATACAAACGTTTTCAACCCTTTTTACACTCTTAGGGGTTGAATTTTCAAAAATCCCTTCTTAGTACACCTCTACGCCATACTACCTATATACTCCTCAAATTTCAAGTCTCTAGGACCAGCGGTCAAAAAACTCCCATACAAACTTTTACATCCCTTTGCACCCTTATTAAGGGTAGTTTTAAAAAACTAAAAATGCCTTTCCTTTTTTTTTTGCCTTGAAGTATATGTACTCCAAGTTTCAAGTTTGTAGGTTCAAGGAATACTATTTTTCATACAAACGTTTTCAACCCTTTTTACACCCTTAGGGGTTGAATTTCCAAAAATCCCTTCTTAGTGCACCTCTACGCCATAAGACCTATGTACTCCTCAAATTTCAAGTCTCTAGGACCAGCGGTCAAAAAACTCCCATACAAACTTTTACATCCCTTTGCACCCTTATTAAGGGTAGTTTTAAAAAACTAAAAATGCCTTTCCTTTTTTTTTGCCTTGAAGTATATGTACTCCAAGTTTGAAGTTTGTAGGTTCAAGGAATACTATTTTTCATACAAACGTTTTCAACCCTTTTTACACCCTTAGGGGTTGAATTTCCAAAAATCCCTTCTTAGTGCACCTCTACGCCATAAGACCTATGTACTCCTCAAATTTCAAGTCTCTAGGACCAGCGGTTTAGGCTGTGCGTTGTCTATATGTCAGTCAGTCAGTCAGTCAGTCAGTCAGTCAGTCAGGACTTTGAGTCTTATAGTATTAGAGATTGAGTTTTGTTATCTATGGATTTTTGACATTTGTGTCAGATGATATCAGGTTCTTTCATGTTCTTTTTTTAAAAAAGAAGACTGGGTTTTTGACCTAATACGTTTGGAAGTATGTTTATATTTTATTTTTAAGGCCCAACATGGGCAACATATTCATCAAAATGAATAGCCTATTATACAGGTAATTTTACAATTATAATGCAAAGGTTGGAAGCGACAGAAAACATATTTCTAACAACTATTTCCACCGGTCGATGACAGAGCGGCTATCGAGCAGCTGCTCCCATTTATTTGAACTTGAACGTAAAAAAACTTGTAATTTTACCGTTCGCCAAATGGTGGGGTCTACACATTCTAATTCTAACTCGTGGCCTCGACCAATAGCGGGCGAGGACGACCCAACATGGCGCTCGTGGGAACCGGTTAATGGGCCGTTTGAATTTAGAATAGTATTTTTATTAATGTGTTCGAGAACAATTGTTTTTTTTTTAATTTGCTTTGCCATTAGATGGATCCATGCATAATTTTGATCGATTTGAATATCCAATATGGCGGTAAGGTCGTGATGTTTTTGTATAATAGACATACACCTGCCTACTAATTTATTTTGTAGTATTTTAAGTAGGTTTAATTATTAGTTAATTCAACGTATTATGACATTTCCAGGCTGAAAAATCCTATTAGAATAAATAGCATAGTCGGTCGTTATGCGATCGTTTTAGTTGGGTTATTTTGTTAATACACTACACCATTAATTATATTTTTTATGTACATAAGAATTATATCCAATAAAACTATGATGATGCTCATGCCACATACTGATTTGGATGAAATGAGGAATAATCTAGAATAAAAAGGCTACTTTAAAAAAAAAACCATGATGGGTAGAATATATGGGCTGAACATTAGTTTGAGGCTAGATAGTGTTGTGTGGAATGTCCACCAATATTTATATCGGTGTATATCGGACGAAAAGTATTTTATAATAATGTTGATGCTGGTAGCAAAATCTCGTGTAGCAAGATAAGTGCTCAATTAATTTTCAGCAAAATATTATATACATTTTGATAAGATATAACCTAGTGATTTAAACGAAGTGTGTCAAGGCTAACCAATACAAAGATTATTCATTCATGCTTTGACGCAAATGCACAGAATAACAGCAAATATGTAAGATTCTTAGTTGCCAAGCGTATATCGTGTGAAATTCATTTTATTCGAAACCTTTCTAGAATATTTTCATGATAAATTGTGCGCAGAAATATGTAAACGCATTTTTATCATTTTTCAATATTTTAACTGTTACTTTTATGTTATTTTGAGTGAAGTTTGGTTGTTTAAGGTTGTAGCAAACGTGTATTTGACGATATAAAATAGTTGATGATAATTTTAATCATTGCATATTTTTGAACTGTGACGTGAGTCATGTTTTTTTTAATTTAATGTGATTTTTACCTAAATAAATGATTTTTATTTAATATTGAATAGTAAATTGCCTTATTAGTGAGTTTTATGTGCATGCGAAAATATCTTGGTGTTGATATGTTAAAATCATGATGCATTATTATTTTATGCAAAAAGTGGAAGGTAAATCATGCAGTATAAAATCTGTAAAAAAACATAGTGTTCTTTGCGTTCAGACCATAAATTAAAAAACAAAAAAAAAAACTGCACAAATCAGCATATCTAAGTCACTATAAAGTGTTAATTTAAAAAAAGTGTTTCCCTCTGAAATATTAAAAACAAGTGACGCATGCAATCGTAGCTCAGCACAATACATTTTTGCCGCGAAAAAAATTAAAAAACATACTTTTCATGTACGAAACTAATAACGCCAACTAACCATGAAATCGCCTCATGTTTTTTCCATTTCACACTTTGAAAAAAGAACAAAGAGCAAAGTAACAAAGCCGCTTTGGAGCATTTCCGCTTTTTGTCACACAGGCGTCAGATTCGAAAGTATCAAAAGGCTGTGATTAGCCTGAATGAGTTCACAAACTGTTTTTGAAATGGCTTTTGCACAGGATTTTACATTGCACATGGAAAAATAAAGCTAGTTTTGTAATGTTGGCAGTTATGTGTTTTCTCACCATCAGAATCAGACGTGTCATCTGCCGGGTCCTCACTCATTTCCACATTAAGCTGAACTAGTTATGGCTGAATTCAAGAAATCTCTTCAACGCGTAAATCAAAGCGCTGAACATGACAGTAGCTCAAACAAATTAAAAACAAAACTAATTTGAATTTAGAACCAAATCTTACATTCGATACAAACAGATAGTAGACTCGTGTATTTGATTTCACACAGCAAGAAAAAAAAGTTTTTAAAACTGATGTGAGACGTGATGTTTCGTTCGAAATTTGAATTTTGATAGTTAAAAATAGAGCTTAGTTGCTTTTTTTTCGCAAGCCGACGATGATAACTAAAGGCGTTCGTTTCGCGGGGCTATTTGGCTGCACGTGTTTCGCAGAGGGGTGGGTCTTTGCACGTGAATTTTCCGAGGTTTCCACCCTCTGCGGACCGCCCCTATAGGCTTTTCTGTCCGGCCTATGCTGTTTAACTGATCGGCAGGGGAGAGCCGTGGAGACTTCACGCACCGCGGTTTGCCGATTTTTTTACTTACGCATTTTCATTTTACTACACATTTCGGAAAGTTATTAATAAATTGCTGGTTTTTTTCCAAAATCAGTAACTGAAATAAGCAATGTTTATAGCCTATCCATGTTTATAGCCTAACAATAAAAATTCAAAATGAAAAAAGACTAAATAATTACGGCCCCTCATAATCTATCTTATAACACGAAAAATTCAAGTCTAGGAATTACAAAAATACAAGCAATTCTTCATGCTCTAAGTGCTTTAGCTATGCAATTATGGCATATTCATTAAAGTTTTAACTGCAAAAGAATTGCTGGTTACGTCTCACGTAAATGTTAAAAATAATTTTACACTTTTCAATGTGTTTTTATTTTTAACATTTTATGAATTTTCAAGGAGGAAGCACACAAGTGCTCGGCCGGTTTCGCCGTAAGCGACAAATAATTATAGGTATAGCGGAATCACTCGTGTTCTAACTGTGGCAACACTAGGTTCTGTGGACTAGAGAATAGTTGGACTGGTCTAATGACCGTTTTAGATTTTAAACATAATTAATAATAAAATCATACTTTTACTAAGAAATCATTGTGTCCTAAAAATGTATATTTAACGACCTGTAATTTTGTTTGTCAATACAATTATTATTTTTCTAATTAAGTACACTATTGACTATTGATAGATTATTACAGATAGTCAGTATACTAGAAAATCACAAAAATACGTGGGAAATAAAATATAATGATACTCCATGACATTTTTGTTTTGTAACAACGTTTTTAAGTTATCTAAGAACTGCCTTAGTGTATGACAAAGCTAAAGACAAAAAGAGCTAATATTGATAAACATAAATCAGGACAGAAAAAAAATCAGGACGCTAATTAACTAAGTATGTACTTGTTTATCCACCACTAGAATATAATAGCAAATACATTTTTTTACATAAAAAATATACTAAGTCGTTTTAAAAGCACTTTAGCTAATAAAATGAAGAGTCACTCAAAACTCAGAGTTTTAGTAACAATACCACTCCACTTCACTCTGTGTCCAAACACTGCCTACTTTTCATGCTCTACGCCTACACCACTATTTCAGTACACCGCAAACTTGAAAGCGAAAATCGACTTTAATGCGTAGACAACAGAGATGGAAATAACTTTTGCCGGTCCAGCACGCACCCTCTCTTTCGCGCGTATTAATCAAAATACTAGTTTTCCTACTTTGACGTGGAATCCTAGAAAATGGATAAGGCATTATGGGCATTGTTTTCTAAATTGAAACTGGTTGGCGGGCGGCCAGCGTAAGCTGAGCTATCAGGGCCTTCACAATGGCTAATGCAGTAGCTCACGCTTGTTAGTTTATATTATGAAAACAATATGATAATTATTCTATTTGCAATGACAAAAAATGCTCTTCAATATCATTGTTGTATTATTGGTATGATTATGGTATTTTTTAATTATCTTACTAAAAATATGTACCTCAATTTTTAAGATTTATTTTGTACGTTGCTCAGACTACCATCGTTATGGAATGACAAAAAATATACTTACTTACCTAAATGATATTTTTTTTATAAAAAGTCTTAGTATCAGAAATAATCATACAAGGTTTTAGGAAAATAATTTATAAAGATCAATTATTTTACATACATTTAAATCCCTCTCCATCCAAATATCTATATTCATCATCATAATCAGCCTGTACGACACCACTGATGTTGATTTTCTGTTTTTCTTAAATAAATTTTTAAATATTTTTTTACTTGCTTCTTTTTTTATTTTATTTTTTTCCAATAAGGAAATAGCTTTCACAGTTTGTTTGTTTGTTTAGTACAAAAAGCATATTTCATCCATTCATTCATTTACACATTTCAATAAGATCTAAGCTCAGCTTACACTGGCTAGACTAAGCATGGTTTTGACAAGCATTAATTGCTAAGCTAGGGCTTACAATAAACACTATTTGTGACAGACAATGATTAGAGTATACCGAAGCGCGTTTTGTTATTAAAGAAATGGGTTATACATAGCTTTTGCACGCGGTTCTCCTCGTAAACCTATTAAAATAAAGTAAAGGCAGAGTTATGATAGTTTTCAGATTTATTTATATAGTTATAGTTATTATATAGTAAATTGTTTACCTAGGGAGAAAACAACTACTTTATAGGCGAGAGTGTTTCTTTGAATCGTGAGCGCAGCGAGGGATTGGCGCTTCAAGCTCCAAGAAGTATCAGAATAAAAAATTGCCCATGACTTTTCCCCATGAATCAGATCTCTTAATACCTACAAATTATTAGTAATAGTTTTTATAAAGACGGTAGGAATCATACTAAATCAAAAAATAATATTATATGATAATCTTACAACGCTGCAGATGTTTTAATAATATTATTAAACTGTGTTTTTTTTTTCAAGCCATAAGTTTGATACTTCTACTAGACTTGCTAGCGTTGAACTGGCACCTAGATTCAACTTTCAGACGTTTCAAAGTGATCCTTGTGATTTTATTAGCTTAATAAAAAATTTTTTATACAACCTGTTAGAACAAGCAGATGGCCCACCTGATGTTAAGTGGTAACCATCACCTATACCAAAGCATTGCCTCGCAAGTCACGCACGATAAGAACGTGCCCTACTATGCACTGCCCTGCGTCCATCAACTTGAGGCATACAGATGTTAAGCCTCATGTGCCTGGAATTACACCGGCGACCACACTCTTCAAACCGAAACACAGCAACGCTGCTTGGTGACAAAAAAAGGCGTAGTGGTAGTCCCCGGACAAGCCCTTCACAAAGAGCTCTACTACTCTTAAACGAATTTGACTTACAAAGTATAAGCAGCACAAAGGCAACACGAAAAACAATCAAATTATCCTTATTGGAAATCAAACTAGCACCGCTTGTTCTAACAATAAACTAATAAACTAACCGATTATAAAAATACCTAACAATTATATATTCCTAGAATTAAATGCTAATCTAATTTTATTAGATACTTTGGAATTTCCATGTAACTTCTTGTACTTATAATTTATTAGAAATAAATTGATCAATTTCATACAATAAATAGGTAAGTATGACATTTTCATTTTATATTCACTAATTTTTTTTACATTGTCATCATTTTTTTTATATTGTCATGGTTTTTTTTATCTCCATTTATGTTTATTTTGCATGATTCGTTTGTTTTCTGTTCAAAAATGTATGTGCACAATGCCAGTACTCTCAAACGGTGAAGGAAAACATCGTGAGGAAACCGGCATGTCGTAGAACCTAAAAAGTTCTATAACATGTGTCAAGTGCTCGAAAAAGCCTCTTGAGGCACACTTAAAATCCTTTCACCACACTGTTTCGAAATAAACTAGTGACACGACAAGAGAGAGAGAAGCATTATTCTTACAAACCTTAGTGGTTTTCTTAGTGCAATTTAATTAATATCTATTAAGTATGTATTTTTTCTAGAGATAATAAAAAAAAAAACTTATGGTTGTTGTGAATGATTCATAATTATTAAATGAATTAGATATATCGGAAACTAATCGAATATTATAACATAGAACACAATGACTCAGTATTCTCAACTTAAGAGCAAAAGGCCACGGTCAGAGAATACACCTAGGACAAAGTATATCAACCCTTAACTGGCCGTTAACTTAACCGGTACAGCAGACTGCGACCAGCTAAGACACTAGTTGATTTGATTCTTAGAGACGGATAAAGATTTGCAAATAAACTGACAGCTTCACGGCTTTGATCCTCAGGCACGGTAGATATCCCCTCAGATCTCTAAGTACCAATTACAAACTACAGATTCTTCGAGTACGTCTTAGGGGGAAAACAGAGGTAACATCCAAACATTAAATTTGGCAAAAATATTCCGTAACATAGCACCTATATCTAAAACATTAAATATATCTTTTTATGCACTTATACCAAATAGTCTGTGTCTTCAGCCAAGCTTAGAAAACAGCAGAAATTTGCAATCTTTAATTTATTTAGGTTATAATATATTAGTTATAGTTTATTTACAAAGATAATTATAATAAATACTCGTATATCCCAAATATTTACAAATCGTACAAAATACACAAGAAACAGCTCAGCAATCTGCAGATCGTTGCGAACGATCTGGAGATAGTAGTTATTTAGCAAAAAAATATAATGAAACTGGTGCAGCATTGTTTAAAAAGAAGTCGTTAAGGCGAAGACAAGAGCTAATGTGACTCTGGCTCACATTAGCTCTTGTCGTCGCCTTAAACGGCCAGTTAAGCGTTGGTAAACTCCGGCCCTTGAATACCTTTGACGTGGAATTAATAATATTACATCATTTGGTTCTATGATCGGTCCTTGTTTTAACTAGCATGTTTTTAAAAACATTCAGTGTAAATTTTGTAATATTTTTCAAGGGAAAATGAATATTGAACTTCGTACCCTGAGTCATACTCAAAGTCAAAGTCAAAAGGTATTTATTCAGTTGGATATTAAGAGTAGTAGAGCTCTTTGTGTGTGGCTCGTCCGGGGAAGTACTACCACCACGCCTTTTTCTGCCGCCAAGCAGCAACGCTGTGTTTCGGTTTGAAGAGTGTGGTTGCCGGTGACGCAGGGCAGTGCATCGTAGAGCATGTGACAATGCTTTGTTATAGGTGATGGTTACCACTTAATATCACGTGGGCCATCTGCTTGTTCCATCAGCTAGTTGTAAAAAAAAACAGGATCTCTTTGAAACGTCTTAAAACTAGGTGCCAGTTCCACGTGACCAAGCCTATAGAAGAGTCTTAGTAGCTTACTGATTTATGTGCAATGAAGAACCACCATTTTCCAGTAGTTGGTATTCTATACGTGTCAGGTTCCAAGCCAAACGCCGCTAACAGAATACAAACTGATTACCTCACGATGTTTTCCTTCACCGATTGAGAGTCTGACATTGCGTATATTTTTATTTAAAGAGTTATTTCAATTGTGCCCGACTGGATTCGAACACCTTACGATCAGAAGGCGGGGTTATTTCCACTAGACCATCAGTGCCATAAGGCACTACTGCCAACGGCTACTCATAGCTAGAGTCGGTATAGGTAGGAGACCACAGCTGCAGTGCTGTCGACAAGAGCTAATGTGACTCTCACGTTTCGACAGGTTGAAAGATATGAAATTACTAAACTCATTTTCGAAAAATCGAAATCTACCATTTAGTGTGCAAATACATTGCACACAGTTTAGTAATAAAAACATTTTGATTGATACATGTTTTCCTACTCAAAAGTTTGCTTTACTAGTTTTCGTACATATAAAAATCTTTTAAGTAGGAAAACTTGTATCGATCAAAATTAAATTTTTACTAACATGTTTCGATTTTTCAAGATTTATCGAAAGGCGCACTTAAAATCCTTTCACCATACTATTTTGAAAGAAATTAGTGACACGACAAGAAAGACGAAGCGGAGCAGGACTGTGGGTGCAGCAATATTCTAGCATCCACAATGGTGATATGGATGCATTGAAGCAAGATCCGATCACGTCCACCATTATTTATATCTATTTATTTATAACTATTTTTTTTATACAACTAGCTGATGGAACAAGCAGATGGCCCACCTGATGTTAAATGGTAACCATCACCTATAACAAAGCATTGCCTCGTAAGTCACGCACGATAGGAATGTGCCCTACGATGCACTGCCCTTCGTCCATCAACTTGAGGCATACAGATATTAAGCCTCAGGTGCATGTAATTACACCGGCAACCACACTCTTCAAACCGAAACACAGCGTTGCTGCTTGGCGGCAGAAAAAGGCGTGGTGGTAGTACTTCCCCGGACAAGCCCTTCACAAAAAGCTCTGCTACTCTTACTATACGAAACAAGCTGAAACCTAGTATACCTAACTGTGTCTTTGGAACATCTGGCGAGGTAATCAAGAATCTAGCTCAAGGATCATCTTACAAGTTTGTTTATTTGTTTACATGAAATAAATGAAGGCAAAGTAATTTAGTTATTAGTTGCTGCTGAGGTACCTATATTGGGTATATATTTAGGTAACATTAAATTGTATTTTTTTTCCTAATATTGCTGATATGAGCAATAATAAGCAGATGAGAATAACAGCGTTGCTGTGTTTCGGTTTGAAGAGTGTGGTTGCCGGTGTAATTACAGGCACATGAGGCTTAACATCTGTATGCCTCGAGTTGATGGACGCAGGGCAGTGCATCGTGGGGCACGTTTCTATCGCGCTTGACTTGCGAAGCAATGCTTTGTTATAGGTGATGGTTAGCACTTAACATCAGGTGGGCCATCTGCTAGCTTTCATTAGCTAGTGTAAAAAAAAATTAAGTAGCAACCATCACCTATAACAAAGAATTGCCTCGCAAGTCACGCACAATATGAACGTGCCATACAATGCACTGCCCTGCGCGTTCTTCAACTTGAGGCATACGGATGTTTAGCCTCATGTGTGTGCCTGTAATTTCACCGGCAACCACACTCTTCAAACCGGATCACTGCGTGACCGTAGTTGCTTGGCAGAAATAGGCATTGTGGTAGTACTTCCCCGGACTAGTCACCCACAAGCAGCTCACATCATCATGATCCTGAAGCTCTGTTGGACATAGGCTTCCTCTATACATTTCCAGGAAGAACGATTCCGAGCCCTCTCGATCAAACAGCTATCCCTCGATCCATCGGGTAGGAGGGCTTCTCACGCTTCACTTTCCTGTTCGTGGTCGCCATTCCAAAACCTTTATCACCCAGCGGTTGTCAGTTCATCGAGCTATATGACTGGAGCTTCAATATTTTATTACTAGGTGCGACTTCGTCTGCGCAGGATTAGTATTTCGAGTAGCTTATATTAGCGTGGCGCAGTACATATGTGTAACTATAGCGGTTTTGGCAGCGCAGGCCAGAATAGCTCGCAGATGGTAGATTTTTTCCTACTTACTTGACACTTATCGTCATATTTTGGACAATTCACACAATATGTTTATAAATTGTAGCCTATGTGTTATTTTGATATATAAGCTATATTATTGTAAAGTTTCATTAAAATCCATTCAATAGTTTTTACGTGAAAGAGTAACAAACATCCATCCATCCATCCATACTTACAAACTTTTGCGTTTATAATATTAGTAGGAAGTAGCATAATACTTTGTAACAAGGATCATACAAAAAAACGGTAGGAACCAAGCCGTAAGTTTGTTGCCTGTTCTTCTAGGCTTTGGTCGCGTGGAACTGGTACCTAGAGTCCTTGGGATTTTATTGAATAAATACCTTTTGACTTTGACTTTGACCAATAAACGCAGTCCATTGGTTTGTAAAAAGACTTACCGTAGCGCCTTGCGCTTGCGTCTCAGCAACAGACTCCCCCTTCTCCCCATCAGTGCAGAAGTAGCACTTGTCTGGAGGCTTCCAGTCTGCCGGTTCCTCTGTCAGCTCCAGTTTGGGCTGCGTCGCCGGCCTCTTGATCAAACTCTCCAAGATGGTCTCCGGTCTTTTCGGACCATCGTCCTCGTTTATCTGCGCTATCGTCTTTATCTTTAGCGCGGGCGGCTGGTCGGTGGATGGCATGGAATCTTCGTCGCTGGACTCCTCGGCTTTCGGTGTCAACGCGTCCTGGTATTGTTTCCATTTTCTTCGACCCATCAACTCTTCCGCTACCCGTTCTAGACCTGGAATGAGAAAGTTATCATAAGTAGGTATACTTTTTGTGAGCCTTATCTTCCTTCTGCTGGGCAAAGATCTGTCTCAAATCTCTCCAAAAACAACTTTATTTTTATTTTTACTTTAAAACACGCTCTGTGACGAATTTTCTAGAATAACAGTGTTCTTGAAAAAGATCCATGTATCAGCCTACAGAACCCTTTCAGGCGAACGAAGTCACGTGTAATTCTACTATTTATAGTCGCGTTAAACTCTCGCTGCAGGCTCGGTCATAAGTTGTCGAAACGAGACAGCATATTGCTCTCTCTCTCTCTCTCGCACTTAGGAGAACGGACGATCCTTTTGTTTATGCGTGTGTTAATTTATGACCGAGTTTGCAGCGGGAATTTAACGCAACTATAGGTTGAGCACTGACCAGGCCTGCAGCGAGAGTTTAACGCGACTATAGTGCTTATACACTAGATAGATAGATATATATTTAGACAATTATTTCTTGCGTAGCTTAAGTCATGTACGTAGGCGAATTTAATGAAACAAATTTCAAACCCTGTTCCACCCCAGGTGGGCTTTATTTCACACGGGGCCTTCCAAGTGTGGCCTTATTCAAGTTAACGAAGATAATGAGTCAACCTATAGACTAACCTATCAATCATGGGCAATAACCAATTTATAGTTATGATCGATTTGCGCAAAAATATCGTTATTCGGACCTTGCCGTCCGCTTGACAATATCTCGATTTGACGGTTGTCAAGTTGTCAGACTGCGAGCGGGAAGCGATTTAAAAAGCTTAATAGTCGTCTCATAGCTCAGTTGGTAGTGATTTTATCTTCTGCTTCCCTACCTCTATAAATGGTATACTATGTGAGAGTACATGAATGGAGAGCACTTAAAGTGACCTATGAGCAATCCTGAAGTGATAAATATTAAACAAACCTTTTTTACGTCAAAATCGTTTGAAAATAACAATTAAGATGCTGGCAACATTTAGTTAACATTCAACCACATTTTTGCCAAATTGTTACAGTGCGGCAAAATCTGATTTATTTCTTGTTTTTTAAATTAAGTACGAAAACATATTTGTATCAAAATAATACAAATATGTTTCGAGAGTTTTCATGACCGTATTCAGGGGTTTTTTTTTAAATATGTTAGCGACATATGGATTGCCCTGTTGTCTTCAAAATAGTCAAGACAGAGTATTTAAAACACTCACTCTCACTGACTCTGTTGTAAGCGTATTAGCCCGAAAGTTTAAAACAGCCAAGAGAGTATTTGAATCGCTAACTCTCAGCTACCCGCTTCCACTGCGCCCACGCTTGCACTGCGCCCGCGCAAATTAATAGCGCATCGGACAATAAACTTTATCTTCTCGTAATAAACAACATAAATTAATATTCGATCGTTACAGCCAATACGAAAACAGAATGTTAGGGTTCGTTAGCATTTTCGATGAGAAAATACGAGAGGGTTCAGTAGCAAAACGATAAATCCAAAGATTGAATAGTGTATGTTTAGCTGAAATCTTATTTTTAGTAATTTGCTGCGAATCTAAAATTTAGCAATTATATTAAGGATTTTAAAATATTTGTTGTTTTTGTTATTTCTAGCTAATTCAGGACATGGCGTATGCTAATGGACTTGCCACTGACTATTACCTAACACATTGATTAAAATTGTATGGTTCCTATATAGCACAAACATTTCTTAGGGCAAAAATCTAGCTCTAATCTTTTTTTGTTTTTTTTTATACATATAGCTGACGAAGCTGATGGCCCACCTGATGTTAAGTGGTGACCATCACCTATAACAAAGCATTACACCGGCTACCACACTCTTCAAACCAAACACAGCAACGCTATTTAACGGCAGAAAAAGGCGTGGTGGTAGTAGTTCCTTAAAGCTATATCTAGCCGCTACAAAAAACACACACAGCGTCTTACGGACGCTTCCGATTGGCAATGATTTGGGTCATTTGAGCTACCTCTAGATCATTCGCGACGGTGTATAGTTTTTTTTACGGGGGAAAATGTTTTACGCATGTCTCCCACTCGGGCACAGTAGGGGATGTCGGGCTCTCTGTCAACGGACAACATACCGACTAAAAACCCACCGATGCTCCCTCACTCATCTTAGCACCAGTGCATCGTCGAACCACTCATCACCTGACGAATGGTCCGACGCTGCATCGGCACCAGACAGAGTCTAGGCGCGGATATACCGTTGTGGGCACGATGGGCATGCCCATAGCCGTGTGACGCCTCACATTCGCCCCACGACTTTGTCCACAATACTACAAAATTTTGGTCCGACCGTCATCACTACATCACTATCACTACATAGTATAAAACAAAGTCGCTTTCTCTGTCCCTATATCCCTATGTATGCTTAAATCTTTAAAACTACGCAACGGATTTTGATGCGGCTTTTTTTTATAGAAAGAGTGAATCAAGAGGAAGGTTTATATGCATAATACAAGCATAATCTCTTAGAGATAACCCACAATAACCGTGCGAAGCCGGGGCGGGTCGCTAGTATTATATATTGTAAACATATCTAATGATGCAAAATGCACTAAGTAGGGTAACTACGCCCCTTATCGTCCAGTTAGCGGAGTTGTCACATTTAAGCACCAAAAAGTCTATGTTATTGTAAGTTTATAGAGGTGAAACTTTTTCTGCACATTTCCTATATCCTCTATTTTCATTTAATGTAAAGTATTTAATTATTAAGTAAACTGCGAATTTTATAAAAATATTTTAATGTCAAATACCTATTTTGACCAGTTTTCGTCCACAAAATCCAGTTTTCGACCACCTACTCCCCAGTTTTCGTCCATTCATTTCTGATGGGAAAATATTTCAAATATAGGAGTAAAAATTGATAGAAACGAAACAAAGTTATAGTTATCATGTCGTATATTTTAAGAGTCATAATAATAATCAAAATTTCTGCATTCAAAGTTCAAAACTTACTATCTAGGTATCGAAAATCATTTTTGCTAACTTCTGAAGAAATGTCCCTTTGCATTTTAGTTTCTATAATGTAATAGTGTACCACAAGAGTTTTAAGTACTTATTTATTATATAATATTATTCAATCGTAACATATCATCATCATCATCAACCTATGTCAGTCCACTGCTGGACGTAGGTGTCTCCCAAGACGTTCACTGAGCCCGGGCTTCGGCTCTTCTCATTCCGTATTTGCCAGCTACATTTCGCAACGATGATGACGACGAAGTGGGGCGACGATCTCGTCGCCCCACCTCTGCGGAGGGCGTCCTACACTACGCTTACCTAAACGCGGTCTGAAGAACCACTGGGACCACTCAAGTATTAGTTTGCTCCAGCGATTGTCAGTTCTACGGCATACATGGCCGGGCCACTGCCATTTCAGCTTGCTAATCCTTTGAGCTATGATGTCGACTAGTTTAGTACTCCGTCGGATAACCTCGTTTCGGATTCTATCCTTCGGAGAAACTCCGAGCATAGCTCTCTCCATAGCTCGCTGGGCGACTTTCAGTTTGTGAGCCGACCCTACTGTTAGTGTCAACATTTTGGCAGCATAGGTCATAACAGGTAAGACGTACCTACTGGTTGAAGACTTTCGTCTTCAAACATTGAGGGATGGGCGACGATAAGACCTGAAGAAGTTCCCCAAACGCAGCTCAGCCCAGCTGAATTCTCCGGTTTAGCTCTCTCTCAAAGTTGTGTCTACTCAACCGCAGGGGCAGACCCAAGGTAGACATATTCCTGTAAAACTTCGAAAGGCATTCTGGCGACAGTGATCGGTTTGGGTGATGCGATCAATAATCATGATCTGAGTTTTATCCAAGTTCATACCCAGCCGACCCGTCGTGAGGCAGCAGCTAGGCTGTTCAGCATCTGTTGTAGGTTCTGCAACGATTCTGCCAATATGACGATGTCATCAGCAAATGCCGTAATGTTGTGATGTATTCGCCGTTAATATTAATGCCCATTAGGGTGCAACTCAGTGTCTTAAACAAATCTTCCAGTGCGCATGAGAACTGGAGGATATTACGTCCCCTTTTCTTACTCCGCAGCACAACTGGTAGGTTTGGACAGCTGGTTCTGGACCTGAACAGACATGGTGGCATCATTGCTTAAACATCTCAGCACTTCGATGTATCGCCAGTCAACCTGACATCGTTGCAAGGACTGCCGAACAGCCCTTCAAAGGCCACAAACCTAGTCCACAAACGTTAGGCACAAGGGCTGATTATACTCTTTATATTTTTGTATAATCTGCCGTATTGTGTGAATGTGGTCTAGTCCTGCTCGAAACCCAGCCTGCTCCGGTGTTTGAAACTCGTCAAATCTCGCGCAAGACGGTTCGAAATAACCCTAGAAAACAGCTTGTAGACTTGGCTCAAGAGCGACATATGTCTATAGTTTTCAACAAGACTTTGTTGCCTTTCTTGAAAAATAACACCACGACACTTTTGCTCCACACCCTTGGAGTTCTTCCATGGTTAAGAACGGAATTGAAAACACGTTGGAATTCTTTCAGAACAGGAAAACTACCCGCCTTTAAGAGTTCAGAAGTGATTTCATCTTCCCCTGGGGCTTTCCCATTTTTCAACTGTTTCAAAGCTATCTCGATCTCGTCAAGGCTGATCTTTGGATATCTTCTGTGTAGTGGCGTGTCAGTGTAGCTCTACCATCCTCGTTACTTGATTCGGGACACAATACCTGCGAGGGCACAATACTACCGACCGTAAAATTCCTCTATTTAAGCTAAGACCTCCGGCCTGGAGAGGAGTAATCAATAATTTCTTAAATGGTCGAAAACTGATCAGATGTATCGGTTTTCGACCACAGTATTACTAAGAATTTTAGAGGAAATTTATATGTAAATAATGCAAAACCTCAATAAAATAATAAAAAAGGAATTAATACATGTCATTCTATAGCTTAAAATTCAAATTTATTGATGTTTAACAGCATTTGTTGCAAATTAAAATCATGGTCGAAATCTGGAAGTCGTATTTACCCCATCCTGTTCTCGACCACTAGCATTATATTAGTATCTGTATTTGTTGATATAATCATATTAGCCTGGACGAAAACTGGCTAATAAATTTAGGAGGAGTAATAAGACTCAATATTGTTTAAAAGCAGCAGTTAGTTTTCATACATAAAAAAATACAAGACTCCAATTTCTTGACATGATACCACCAGTTCCCGACCACGTGGACGAAAAATGGCTTTTCATATAAAAGCGTGGTACAGTTCTCGTCCACGTAATTTAAATAACTTATTATTTATATTTAAAGCGAAAAACATTATAAACTTATTATTTGATCTATTATGAAGGCATACGAATAACTATTATTCTAAAAGTCATAAAAATGAGTGAAGAACTTAGCGTGAAAGCGCCATCACTTCACTATTTTTTTCGTTGTTTTTAGCGCTTTTGTATCAGATCACGGCCGACCCCAAACTGATTCTATTATTTATAATTGTTTCACTTGTGCTGGTGACTTGAAACTTTTTTGAGTGTTGGCTTGGACATTCAAGAAGGCGCCAAAATACTCTCTCTCAATGTGTGCATGTTAATTTTGCTATTTTTAGTGTTTATCTACTAGTAGTGCCGCGAATGGTCGAGAAAGGGACGTGGACGGCGAACTAGCGCATCTACCCTATATCGATCATGAGCGAGTTTATATCAGATTCGCAATTGCATTTTCGGGTGGCTGTGACCAAAACCTTTTTCGAGGGCTGGATCCGCGCCTGACCGAGTCACGGGGTCCCGATTGAATTTTACCGCGAGCGATGGTCTATACAACGTGTTGATGAAGTTATGTAGGGAAACAAAGAGCGTGTATTTAGACCAAGCACTGGAATACTTTGACGTGTGCAACGGTTGGATACATCGTTTTCGAAATTCCCATAGAAAAGTAAAATTAATATTTTCTCAGAAATTTGCAACAGCCCTGTCTGTGTACGTGTCAAGGTCACACGCACGCGCGCTTCTATCTAGGAAAGAGAAAAACAACGATAACCTACGAGATAATTTGAAATACTTACCTTTCAGTAGGTAGGTAGGTACGCCGCCAATCCCCTGACACGATATTTTTACTGGTTCCTATGGATTTTGTCATTATTTACTGGCTATAATAACACTGGATAAAACTGGATTTTGGTAAGTTTGCGAGATTTCGCACGACACAGGCTTCAAACTTCACACTAAACCATTACCTCGTAGGCACTGCTCATACACACACTGACTGACGACGGCTTTTACCATAGCAATCACCATTTTATCACGTTTGATGACATTTTCTCAACAAAACAATGTACAACAACGCATGTAAACACAAACAGGGTGACCATCTCAAAAGTGGCGGTTCTACCACACACCTGCCAAAAAATCTGTCAAAATCTACCAAGCTTGACGATAAAAATACCAAAAATATGACTTCATACCATCTCCTTCGTGGCTACGGAATAAATTAAATACCTACATTACATTTAGTTACTATCTTTTGATCGTTTGTAACGGTTTGCAGTTATCTAAAACGAGATAAAAGTTGTTTAGAAACCAAATCAATAAAGGTAAAAAAGAATAAGAAGTTTCCAGTTCGGTAAAAAATAAATAAATTATAAATATTATTTCATTAAAAATTCAAACTAATAAGATTTTTCTTGAAATATTTAAAATCTGCCAAATGGCAGAAATCTGCCACAAATGGTAACACTGATCGGCGGCCGTCGGCCGTCCTGATTGGATATGCGTTTTTAAATGCAACCAATGACAGACAGGTATGTCAAAGATTAAATAGGACAGACTAGACACTTCCCAAAATTGCTGTTGAATAATTTTGTCGTGTCAATGAACCATGGTGGTAAAGTAACATGTTACAATTTAAAGAACTATGAATATCATAAACATTGCTTTACGACATCTAGTAATCAAACAAATATAAATATTCTATTAAATATTGAGTACGTAGCCACGTAGGTACCTAGTTACTGAATAGGTATTAGTACCAAAGATCTCAGAGAATGTTTACCGTGACTAGGGATTACAGTCGCGAAAATATTTCTTTTACATACCTAGATCTTTAAAAACAGCAACATCATTATTAGGTAGGCACATTACTAGGTAATTGGTGGCAGTTCTGTTACCTATTTTATCTAAGGTATTGTAACTAGAGGTCAAAGAACAGCTGTAAATAGGGCTGCCTCATGATGCGTTTAGATTCATTTTAGATAAAAGTTTAAGAGGCATTTGATGAATGAAAAACTTTGAAATTTTAAAAGTCGTAGAACAAAAGTTGTTCGTTATGACCGGTAGAATATCCTGCTTTCGGATCCCTACAACTCTTAATAAACACGTTTAGATAGCTCAACTAAGGAGCAACGGAACAAAAACCGATAAATTCACTTTACTTAATTTTTGGGAAAATACAAAAGAAAACCAGAAATTGACAGATTTTGTACTGGCTCACCGTCTTTAGAGTCTCATTTAGTACGTTTTTAACGGGTTTTGACGCTTCCAATTAAAGTATGACATGCAAGAGTACTATGAGCATGACTATGAGACTATATTTAATTTGTAAAAACTTGTATTCATAAAAAATGTATTTCTCGAAACCATGATTTGACTTTGTCACACTCGACTTGACACAAGCCAATCAATAAAACAAGACAATATCTAAAAACTGTGTGCTAATATCTAATCAACCTGTTATCATAGAGTGAGCAAAAAGTCTGCACTGTCTATTGCATCCGTTGCAGGGGTGGCCAACATTTTTTCTATGTTCATTATTAAGATTATGAAGTTAACGGCTACTTTAACATATTCTATTTTATTTTATTTGAACAGTTTATTTTTCATTTAGAAAATCAAATTCTTAATAATCTTTGATTGTCATCGTTTCAATAATATATATTAAATAATAAATCTTATTATTTTTTATAAAATGTAATAAATATAATAAATAGTATTATTTTTTATAAAAAATAATATATAAAGAAAAACTTTTAAGCTTTTATTTGGATCTGTCAAGTATCAGACAACAGGGACAACTTAATGGCAATCAAGGTTCCAATAACTCCATTATATTTAAGCATAATATGTTGGTATAATGCATATACAATGGTTAACGAACTACCAATCTTGCTTAATTAATAAATATTTGTCCTGTAAAAAAAAAAACAAATTATAGTCCAAACTGCGATTACAGCCGAACTGAAGCGAGACCCTCTACATGTTAATATTGCAATTAATGCGGTCGTTGAACTCCGAGTAAGGAATAATAAAAAAATAATTACACATTAGACCCGTTTCCGAGTAGCTAATGTTGTGAAAGAGATGGTTTGGTATGGCAATAGGAACGTCTGTATGATCGAGTCAAATTTATCTGCCGTTGTAGTAAAAAAGCCGGGTAAATTTGTTTATTAAACTAAATTTCTTTATTACTAATGAAAAAAATGGTGGACGTCAATTGCTGATAAAAAACATCAATCCAGATATTTTTTTATACCTAGTTTATTGGTTCATTCCTTCACTGTGTCAGGGAGTTATATTGATCGTCGCACTTAAAATCCTTTCACCACACTGTTTCGAAAGAAACCAGTGACACGACGAGAGAGAGTTAATTTGTTCTAATAGGTGGCTACTTCTATACCGTCATACAGAGTCGGTGGTCGGATACAGAGCTTTAACTCTTGGTAAAACTGTAGAAAACGTGTTATGGAACACCTAAATTAACCAGGGGTTTATTACGGCTATCTATAATGAATAAGACAATAACCTACGTAGACAAACAGTAAATACACTATATTGGAAGATGATTTTATATGTATATTATCTGCGGAAGAGATAGACATAAAAAGCCGGTTAGAAAAACAAAGAAGTCGGAAAGTGCAGCACTAAATACCCCGTTCAAATGTGTAGTTTGATGCACCTAGTGATTAGTACTTTTGTGCTTTCCTACTGAGGAGTTTATGGAAATTAGTGACGAACTGTCATAAATCATTAACTATAATTATTATGTTATTCCTCTTATTATCTGTTCTGCCCTTATCTACTCATCTTATCTTCAAATTATTTTGTATTATTTATTTAACAAAATCCACAGTTCTTTAGTTGTATATAATGTAGCGTATCAGTATAACGGATTAACATTTTTCGATTGAGACTGGTAAGTTAAACGACTATCACTAAACTAAACTAATTGATGGCATAAACTAATTGTACATATTGAAAGTATTGTGTGTGTATAGAGTATGAATGTGAATTGATAAATTTATATGAATATGTAGTATGGAAAATATAGCTTAGGTGTTCCAATACTTGTGTTTAAAACTTCAGGGGGCTAAAGTACCCATAATTATGAATAACTTATTCTAAGGAACCAACTGTGAACGCGAAAAATACATTTTAGTCAGGTAGGTATTGAACTTTTGTATGAAACAGCTGTTTTTCTTTCGTGTCCACAGTGTTGGTTCCTTAGAAAAAGTTATTCATATTGATGGGTACTTTAGCCCCCTGAAATTTTAAATACAAGTATTGGAACACCTTGTATATTGATAAAAAATAATATGCATTCAATATCACACGCATTTGAGATGTATACAACCACAATCACCAATCTCCAAGTAGGTCGATCCAGCCATGACATTCAAAGGATATCTGATGACTAATGTGCTGTAGAGTCACATAGATACAGCTGATTGAGAGATAGCAAAACGTATCATTAACACCTGAGTAAATAAAGCCTAGATCCTCAAGGACCAGACCTGGAGGAGCTGGTTTGAAAATGATCTAGTCCACAAGATAATTCAAAAGGATATGTGTGATTAAAATGATTTTACAATGGACATTAGTTTTCTTACAGTTTGAAAAACCTTCTGTAGTGTTTAAAAAACTGATTGCAGCCACTTTACAACTAAAAAAAACAGTCAATAGGAAGCACAATTTGGATAAACAATAGACAATCGATAATAATAACAGATTGCGCTAATAAATTCTTGAAAAGTTGAAAAACAAAAGGTTTTACAAAATGGCGTGACAAAAACTCGATATGACAAAGGATTGCGCGAAGCGTGTGCCGCCTACTGATTGGCTAAAACTGCGATTAGACTGGTCTATTTCAAGGTCGACGTGAGTCAGATGCATTTGTGTATGCATGTTTGAATGTTCGTCGCAGGGTGTAAGCGATAGCGGGACTAATTACTTTGAAGGTTGAGCTAGGCCCGATCTTCGGATTCGTGACTAAGCTATTCATGACAAAGTTAACAGGCCATCTGTACCAAATTCTTCCATCTGTCTGCCTGGAATGGATTCTCATACCTGATTTTTCCTTCGGTCTGCTTGGAATGGATGCTGAAAAATGCATAGCTCTAATTTTGATGATGATTGTTACCACCTCCGGTATGCTCTGACTGAGCAGCCAAAGAATAAGGTAGACAAATAGGCTCTAGAAAAGAAGACCTGAGTACGCGTAGGACATAATTCGTTGCAGTAAGTTCGTTGGGTATTTATACTGTGTATGGTTACATGATATACATGATTCTTTTCTAACCCCGTTGATGGATTTGGTAGATCATCCCAAGGCTTCCACGTCTTGAGGAATGTTAAAGCTGGGACCAAATATAGTGCACAAATCTTTAAAATACTTTCACCACGTCCGTTTCGAAAGAACTAGTGACATGACAAGAAGAAGAAGCGCTTATTTTATTGCCACTAGCGGTGACCATGATTGGCGATGATGGGTTCATAGCTTCCGCCCGTAACTTAAAGCTCGACCATTTTAAATGATTCAACACGGAAACATACGACGTCCTTGTTTGGCACATCGTACATTCGCATGGAATCGCGCAGATTTTAATTAACATTATTAAGTAATGCCCTTTTAGCTATTTTTCTAGTTATGGATGCATTCCGGGGCCCAATAAGGAAAATCTGTTGCGTAACAAAGGAGGATGTTGAAATAACTCTAAGAATCCTCATCATAAAGCTTATGTTCTACGGAGCTTCAAAGAATTGTGGAATACCCATTAAACTATTATTATATATGGATGGAAAATTTTGGCAGTAGCTCCATACTTTTTTCTCGCTCTGAGGATAAACCCCATTTTTCATTGCGGGTTACTCACGTACATTGCTATGGATGGACGCCGTCTAAGAAAGTTAGTTAATTCAGTTTAATTTCGAGCGCATTCAAATTATTACCCATTTAAATTATCTCGCGGTTTCGATTTCTAATTTTCTAAATTGTTTTTTCATTCATTCTACTTTTATATTTTCTAATATTAGCTTTTTTCTGCGAATCTCCGATCCTCTGGTCTATTCGAAATTATAGTTTTATAATCTTCTCAGTTTACGATGAAAGCTTGGATCAGATCTGGGCTCTCTTACATAAGCAGAGTCGCTTGGTCGCTTCAGTTTAAACGTAGCTTAAGTTTTGCGTAGGTAGGTATTGCATTACAACCTTGAACCTTCCTTTCAGTAAAAATAATGTTAGTACCAATAGGTAAAAATACTAAGCATGTTGACGCTAGGTACTAACGGAATATCCCATTATGTTTTGACACAGAACTAAGTAGGTCGAATATCGCTATAAAAACAAAGGTGTAACCCTATCTCGTGCATCTTAAATCTGAGAACAATAAAAGACCGGATGCTGTGCATCTTTTGTGACCTTCACGTGACCTTTGTATTGTTTCGAATTAAATTATGCGGATTTTCATTTTGTGCTTTATGTCGTTGGGGAACATGCCTATTTTACTGTTTCTATATTATTTATACGTTGCCAATTTCTGAAAATGAAACCTTACCTACCTATTTTATTTGGCATATTTCGTAGAAAAATTATCCACAGGTATGTCATGAAGCCGTAGCAAAAAATCAATAAAGAAATATATACAAACAAACAATTATGTAACAATATTCGCGTTTCACAAATCTGGAACTTGTCGGTCCTCGTGTAGGTACATTCTTCGGTATTCTATTTTAATATTAATGAGTGCTTTGATACCCTTAATTGATGGCGATTGAGTTCTATAGTTTTGACATTGAGCGTACAGCTGGCCGGAGCTACAAAACAAGCAAAATTATTAAATAAAAAACCACGAAACACTTATCTGTCTCATCACTGCTCACGCAACGTGCATAGCGCGGCCATGGAAAAAACGAAAGCCAAGATGGTAATCTATGATAAAAATATAATTATTTCACTTATTGTACACATACCTTAAATATTTTTTTCACAGAAAACGCTTGGTTCCAAATGAACTCGAAAATGTAAAAGGAAGTTTTAAACGCAAAAGGTTGGGCTCCCCTGGAATCGAACGTCTATTTGAATGAGGAATTAGAATAAGGCAAAAAATATGAGCATTAGAAAGAGTGTGATCAACGTGCGAAAGGGACGCACGACCATCGCAGGACGCCATTGGCTGACCGCTTTTTATGCCTTAGTTCCCCTAATCTTCATTTCGAGCAACATCTGCTACGCTAATGTTTATTCGAAATAGTTCTTTAAATTTATCGCGTTAAGATCTCATTTGCAATTCACGGGGTTTGTCTTGTTTCTTTTTTGCTTTTATCTATCGTTCGGTCGTTGCACGCAAGTTGTTATTTCAATTTTTAATACATCTCCTATCGAATGGGCTCCCTTTATAAGGTCAGTATTTGAAAAAGGGCCAGGTAGTGTATTAAATTATTATCATTTTTTGCTGCTTCACTATTGGCTGGCAGATGGTCAGAGATGTTAGTTCCATCTTTGAATATTTATTTTTAAATAACACGTTTAGGCGTACATACATTACAGAATTGTTTACGGCTTTAAGTTTGGCAGAGAAGATAGATTAAAATCAAATCAACCAATAGGTAGTATCGTGTTTAATTTTACGTTACGTCACCATAAAGCCATCATATTTTAACAATAAAATATCGTTTTGATCAAAAAAAAATCCTACAACACAAATTGCCCTAGTTTTCGTACCTAATCAATTTTTTTCTAAAAAACTTCTTTAGATCATAATGGTATTTTTGCTGAACCTCTGTAACAATAATATTATTCTCCGTAACATAATTTCATGCGATTTTTCAAATTCAGTGATTTTATATCTTAAGAAATGTTGAAATCGAGTGAGATGTTGTTTCGTGATTTTAAGGCTTTTACAGGTCTTATATTACAGTACTCAAGTTGAAACATTGCTTTTTAGATAAATACGTACTTTTAGTTGTTTGTTTGTGCATATACATTGTAGGTTGTCATAATGACAGCTATGTTCTAAACATCTGCCTAAAACCATTACATTGTTTTTTTGCCAGTAAATGAGACTTATTATACTATTTTGATGACATTTCCATTGGATAATTCAAGAATGTACAGCTAAATTGTTAGTTATGGCCGTAAATTGGCCACGCTGTAATTTATTGCTCTAACTATCGCTTCTCGTAATTTACTGGGAGTATTATAAAAATATTCTTGTTTACATTATTTTAGCGCAAAGCGAAAAGTTTTATCAGTGTAGTACAAAGAACTCATTATTTTAATTATAATTAATAATTATTTTTAATGAAAATAAGGAAACTGAGCTAATTGGCCAATTTAGACGTGGAATGCTGGTTTTTAACGTCTAATCGCGGAGAAATATAACTCTATCAAACGTCAAACATAATACCACATCGTAAGTGTGAGTGAACATACTTTTCAACACACGAACAGCGTTCAAGTACCTAGGATTGATGCATTGTGAGTCAAGATTCAGGCAGTTTTATCCTAAAAGTTTTATTGTTCTACTAATATTATAAACGCGAAAGTTTGTAAGTATGGATGGATGGATGGATATTTGTTACTCTTTCACGTAAAAACTACTGAATGAATTTTAATGAAACTTTACAATAATATAGCATAAACATTAGAATAACACAGGCTACAATTTATAAAGATATTGTGTGACTATATTATAAATATTGAATTAAGAACTTAATATTTTAAGGACAAAAAAAACAGGATGTTTTTAGGAAATCGATGCAATGATATTATAAAAACGTACCTGCTCAATAATATCTGTGTGCATCAATTAAATACGATAGTAATAAAAGCAAAATCGATAAGGTTACTGATGCGTACGCATAGGTTTCTACGAGAATCGTTCGAGACTTGAATACAAAATGTGCTGAGATTGTATCGTATTCAAATTAAGAATAACTACGATACGACTTCACTTATAGCCTCTATAAATAATAAAATTATTATTGATCCAAAGGTTGACGACATGAGACACCTGTAATTATTACTTTTACGATGCAATGGCCTGTAAAAAGTTAGAACACTTTATAAAAAAGGTTGAACATCCCCTTCGCACAACTTCTTGGCTACTTTTTTATTTTGGTTTTTTACTTAGGGGCTTATATTATCGGTATATGAACGCAAAAGTGTGTCTGTCTATGTGTGTTTATTTCCAATAAACAACTTTTGAACCAATCGAGGTGAAATTTGGTACAATGTTTTTATTTAAATAACGTGAATCTCTTTTTTTTAAATGAAATGAAAAATATTTGTGAAGGCTGCGTCTTGAAGAAAAGGTAAAAAATAAGTTCCGAGTTTTTTTAACAATTGTACTTATAGGTTAAATTGTGGTCAATGTTACTTAAATGTTTTACCTTTAAGGTTGGCAGATAGAAAATGCTAATAGCATTAAGCCCACCTTTTATACACTAACTACACTTTAAATTGTTATTTAGGTGCAATAAAATGTTTAATAATAATAAAGTCTCGTAGGTATATTTTGTATTTTGTTTTAAGTATTTTGAAGATATAGGCATGACATAAGCCTCTCCTATACATTTCCAGGAAGAAAGATTCTGAGCCCTCTCCATCCACCGACTTTCCGCGATGTCGTCCGTCCATCGGATAGGAATGTATTCGTCTTCCAGTACGTGGTCGCCATTCGGGAACCATTACTCCCCAGCGGATGTCTCTAATTTAAAAAATAGCCTTATTTTCAAAACAGTAAGGTTGCATTGCTATTTTTATAAAGGTACACGAGAGAGGCTATGCCAAAGGGCACACAGATAATACCTAAGACTCCCTAAGACTAAGATATCATATAATTATATTATACAGAAATAAAAATAATTAATAGAATGTATAGTCAAACCAAACCTCCCATTTTCTTGGCCAAATCTAGAAAAATGGAGATTATTTTGTTACTATACACTATAAAAAGAAGTGGTGTCAATGGAGTCCCTAGTGGAACACCGCAGGTGAGTTTCTCACGGGCTCACTGGCCGCTGTGTCCAGTGAAGCGTACTTACTTCCATATACGATGCCAATTACAACTGAAACTTATCGGTTACGCCACCGGTCTAGTGGGAGTGACCCCGCCTTCGATCGTAAGGTCGAAGCCGGTCGTGAACCATGGACAAAAAAAATCTTCAAAAAAATATCGATTTCATGCCAGTGCTTTCAAACGGTGAAGGAAAACATCGTAAAAAAGTCAGTAGTTTGTATTATTAGCAGTGGCAGGTCTGACTACCCCCGTTAGAATTCTTCAAATGTACCATTTGTATATAATAATAATATTAATTCAATTATTTACTCAGACAACTTTAGTCCATATAGCGTAACAGAACAAGTTATTTTTACTAGGTTACCAACTTATACTTTAACATAAAATATAATGCTTATATATTTTTTGTAAATAATATACTTATACAATTTCAATCTTTGATCCAAACACGTGCTATGTTGAAAGCTAACTAACGCGTGATTCAAACAATCCCAAAACAAAGATGACGGTACCGCAGGTGCAAAGTTGCATAACCCAACTATTTTAATAAACCTCCTTTGTTAACCCTTGGCTATTGACAACTGTTGAGAACTATTCTCATTTATTAAGTATTTCGCTTGGACCTTGCTTTTGTGGTAATTTATGGGGAATAGTTTAGTGGCTGTGCGCGGTCGCAGCTTTGTTGGGCATTGTTGGATACGAAGGACATTGAGAGACTTTCTGACTGTCCCGACTTAATTAAAACGCCATTGGTGCCATATTCTATTTTAAGGGGCTGACAACTATCAAACAACTTCTCGCTCGCACGTTTCGACATGTTGAAAGATATAAAATCACTAAACTCATTTTCGAAAAATCGCAATCAACCATTTTGTGTGCAATCACAGCAAGTTTTCCTACTTAGAGTAGGAAAACATGTATCGATCAAAATGAATTTTTTACTAAACTGTGTGCAATGTGATTGCACACAAGATGGTTGATTGCGATTTTTCGAAAATGAGTTTGGTGATTTTATATCTTTAAACATGTCGAAACGTGCGAGCGAGAGTCACATTAGCTCTTGTCGCCTTAAGCTCAGATTCAGACACTATATTATAAACCAAACAATATTAATATAGGTTAGGATAATAAATTTAATTAAAAATAATAAAGCTGACTTCATGAAAAGAGGTTCTCAATTAGATTGTTTGTTTGTTACACTATTACTCCGCGAACTATGAATGGATGTTGGTGATATTTTTTTTGTTTGCTACCTTAAAGGAATTTTATCAAAATTGATTCAGCGCTGTATGAAAAAAATCTAAATGTAGGTGTACAAATGACGTTTTGGTTTGTGCTGCCCTTCATCAAATGTTTGTTCAATGTTTTTCAGTGTATTCAAGTATTTTCCCAAATACGACGATGTGTGTATTCAAGTATTTTCCCAAATACCCTATTTGCCTATATATCACGAAAAAGGTAAATACGCAAAGAGGCGAGCATATAAAAACGAGTGGAATAAAAAAAACCATAGGTCAATGTATTGTATTAATTGCCAATATTTTGGTTAGCTACTGGTATTCGCATATTACTTTCCAAAATAACCCGTGATTGCTTTAAGAGCGATATAATCACGCAGCCATACACAACAGGTAAGACCCCGTAATTTATTAGTTGAACGTAGCGGTAACTTGTAATTTCGCGAAGTTGGCATCACTGCCTAATGACAGTTGGAAGCGCGCGCAAATTCCAAAATGGCGGACGGAATCAGGGATGCCAGAATTATCAATGACACAGCGAGACGCACAAATAACTTGCTTATCATCGAAGTCTGTCAGTTTTTTTATACTACTTGCTGCTGGAACAAGCATTATGGCCCACCTGATGTTAAGTGGTAACTATTACTTAACTAGTACGATAGGATCGCCCTGCCCTGCGTCCATCAACTAGAGGATATGTAAAGCTTCATGTGCCTTCCCCATACATGTTTTAGATGGATACCTTCTTCATTGGATGGTTATTGAGTGGGCCCTAAAGTATATCTTCCGGTTCGTGGTCGTCAATGGAGAATTTTTCACCTGTGGTCGTTTTATCTGAGAAATTATAACCCACTAATAGAAATTGCATTTTTTGAGAAAAAGAACGAAACAGCGTCACGATTTCGATCCCCAGGCACGGAGACAGAAAGTACGTTGGTAGTACTGCCCGGACGAACCCTTTCACAAAGAGCTCTAAATTTTATAATTATCATATTATTATAAGTCTTCAAATCATAATATTTTCCGTGAGTGACTACACCGCCGTTAATTTTAAATTAGTTCTATCCATCCAAGGTTGCCTGGAAGAGATCGTTCTCAGCGATAAGGCCGCCCATTGTTTTGCTTAACTGTATCCCTGTATTTTATTTCTGTGAACAATAAAGAGTTCTATCTATCTGTCTATAATAATTTACAATAAGATCCCAGAAAAAATACCTATAGTAGTAGGTAAACCTTACTGAAAACTTCTATGCAGATGATGAATACTTTAATGGCTGAATAATAAAAAATAGAATGAATAAATTAACAAAATGACTACTTAACGATCGCGATGCATGTCTAGCATTTATGAAATTTGCATGATTTTTTATATCGGTTCGCTTCTCTCTATTGCAACAGATTGAGATTCAATACATTACGTAAATCTCAAAACACTTGGAGCTGATTTCACCATGCTGTGTTAGATTAACGAAGGATTAAAGGGCCGTTAAATATGCCAAAATGTACGCGTTTGACATCTAATACTGCGTTTACATTTAGACATTCGCGCTGCCATTCGCGTGGACGGAAATGTTGCGTCCGTCTGCGGCAGCGTCGCCGGCAATGTGTGTTCACAACACGGGCAACGCGAGCGGCAACGCGAGTGGACATGGAAGTGGCCTGTTTACATTCTCGCATTGACCAAGTCCCTGCCCATGTCTCTGCACATTTCCACGGACATGAGCCGAGTGTAAACGGGGTATAAGGTTAGATTTAATGGCCTGTTAATCCCATAATAGTAACTAACAGAGCATGGTGAAATCAGCTCTTAGTCCTAAAACCTGACAATATTAAATCTAACATACCTACATATTAATTAGGTAATAACTATACTCACTATCTAGTGATAATTGTTTGTATAAACAGGCGCCTACTGCCATCACAGCTCTGTTTGTAGTAGACTTGCCTTCTGCGCTGTAGGCTGTGGGTTCGATCCCCACTTACACCACAAACATTTGTGTGATGAACATAAATGTTTGTTCTCTGTGTGGGTGTTATTATTTATTTTATGTATGCATTTACAAAAAATAAGTTTATATGTGTTATATAGCTGGTTCCCATATTACAAGCTGTGCTTGGTTTGGGGCTAGATAGTGCTGTGTGGAAAGTACACTAATATTTATTTTTAATATTTATTTACTGGCAACCCTGACACAATCGAAATGATGACGCGTTACGAATCGCACAAATTAACTTCTTTTGTTGACGTGAACTTGTAAAATTATAGGAAAACGTCTTTCGAGTGAGGCTTTGACCCCATTCGTGGGCATACGTCCTCTTTTTGTTATTTATTTATTTATTTACTTACACCTAGTTATAACTTTACAGATACTTATCTAATATGTTACAATCTAGAAATCAACAACAGTTAAATTACTTTTACTTTTGTTGATAAGTTATGGTATATTATGTGGTGTGAAAATTATTATGATCCAACCAAATATTTGAATAATATTTTAATAGTTAGGTTTTTGTAAACAAATTATTTACCAATTTACATAAACGAATTATCTTAAATCATCTCGTATCTTGTGTGTTTAAAAAATAGACATAATCGCCCAATTAACCTAAAAGTTGGTGTAGATTATGTAGGTACGTCTGAAAAAGATTTGAAACCCTCATTGTATGGAAAAATTAACATCCTCATCACCCACGGCTGGGTATAGGCCTCAGATCTGTTAGTGCCAAGTACGAACTCCAAGTTCTTTGAGAACGTCTAAGGGGGGTAGTCAGAGGTACGTCCAAATTAACATGACCACATTATGCAGTAGTTGATGGGCCACCAAAGGAACGGATGGAAGAGGATTGCATGTAGCGAAGATGAGAAGGTTGAGATGGTTGCATGGAATGACACTCACAAAACAAGAACGCATGCCTTCATATGGGCTCGAAGCTTAATAGCAGAGGAAATTCTACATTGTGAAGAAAACAATGGCAGCCTTATAAGTGAATGTTGTGTGATAGTTTTTCTCTCACGGGCTTCAATACACAATCAAAATTGTAATGAGGCCCACGCGAGGCGTACTTAGTTATTCAAATTATGACAAGAATGGGAATGTCATTCCTACCGTTATTTGTATGACAACAATGTTAAAGTTAGGTAGTATGATCATCATCATCACTTTTTATTATTATTATTTTATATTATACTAGCGACCCGCCCCGGCTTCGCACGGTTATTGTGGGTTATCCCTAAGAGATTATTATGCTTATTATTATGCTTGTATTATGCATATAAACCTTCCTCTTGAATCACTCTTTCTATAAAAAAAACCGCATCAAAATCCGTTGCGTAGTTTTAAAGATTTAAGCATACATAGGGATATAGGGACAGAGAAAGCGACTTTGTTTTATACTATGTAGTGATACAGCTTAATGATGGAACCAGCAGATGGCTCATCTCACCTATAAAAAAGCATTACTACGTAACTCACGCACGATAGTAACGTGCCCTACGATGCACTGCCCTGCGCCCACCAATTTGAGGCATACAGATGTTAATCCTCATGTGCCTGTAATTACACCGGCAACCACACTCTTCAAATCGAAACACAGCGTTGCTGCTTGGCGGCAGAAAAAGGCGTGGTGGTAGTACTTCCCCGGACGAGCCACACACAAAGAGCTCTACTACTCTTGCCATTATCCCACTTCATGTGGAGTCAGCACTACTTCTTCCTCTCCACTTCCCTCTATCAGCCGTCGTCTTGCCAGCCTTCATAGCTCAGTTGGTAGTAGCTCTGCCTTCTGCGCCGTAGGCCGTGGGTTCGATCCCCACCGAGAACAAACATGTTTATGATGAACATAGATGTTTGTTCTCTGGGTGTTATATACCTAATATTATAAGTATGTCTTTACAAAAAAAAGTATATTATGTATTATATCAGCTATTTGGTTCCCATATTTACAAGCTTTGGTTTAGTTTGGGGCTAGATAGTGTTGTGTGGAAAGTCCACCAATATTTAAATTTATTTATATATTTATATTAATTATACCTAACAGACTAACATACATAATCTACACTAATATTATAAAGAGGAAAGATTTGTATTTTTGTTGTTATGTATGTAACGAATAGGCTCAAAAACTACTGGTCCGATTTCAAAAATTCTTTCACCATTAGAATGCTACATTATTCTTGAGTAACATAGGCTATATAATATTTTCAAAAAAGTCAGGGATCCTTACTAAAACTCCAATAATGTAACCCAAGGCGGAAAAAATAATCCTTACATCGCGTGCGCTGCGAGAACTATTGATGATAGAACAAAATAATGTACTACGACTTTGCAGAACACGTCATCATCTACAAAAAATGTCGCGATAGCATATGTCTAACTATTATAGTTATGTCACAATAAGCGTTCTTTTATTATAAAATTTTTATAGAAATGCCGCCACTAGAAAAGGGTATTTATTTGTACATTGGTATTAATCCTTATCCAAATAAATCATTTCATATTCAAGGCGGTTTCAATACCTATAGATTACTTCTTGAATTTTTCAAATCGGACATTCCATTCAAAAGATATGACGAAATAAAAAATGTTAACGGGTCCACGGGTCACGTACGGGGCTCGTTTCATTCACTCAGGGAGAAGGCCGTGCAAATGTATGAAATAAGTAGACGCGAGGCTCGAACCCACGGTCTAAGTTTATCCTAAAATGTTCAAAAAATTTATGACCACCCATGCGAAGCTGGGACAGGCCGCTAGTAATATAAGTAAAACGTCAGCGATGAAGAGTGTGCGGGTGTCTCATGTCAGGCTTTATACAATAAAATAAAATAAAATGATTTTGACACTTTTCCTTCAGGTTATTTTCAAAATCGGAAACCACTAAATCGAGTGCTTACCTCGATGGAGATAATAATCCTATCAGCTTGTAGGTAATTTCACGTTTACGTAGAAAGTGGCAGTGACCCTTTTGACCCTCTGATCTTTGACTAGTTCCCGTCATAGACCATGTGATAATGTATAAATTGTGGCTTTTCTTGTGTTTATTTGTTCATTATAGTTATTAGATACTTTAAAGATAGTTTGAGTATAAGTAAATAGTTCCAAGTGGCTCGATAGATGGTGCTGAAAAGTGGCATTGCAATTTTGTAGTTTTTGGGTATACTATGCGATTTTTTTAAGTCTTATTATCCGATCGATCAAGTGTTCCACATGATGTTAATTGGTAACCATCACCTATAACAGAGCATTAATACGTCTCATGGGCTTGTAACTTCACCTTATAGTAGTAGAGCTCTTTGTGTGTGGCTCGTCCGGGGAAGTACTACCACCACGCTTTTTTCTGCCGCCAACGCTGTGTTTCGGTTTCAAGAGTGTGGTCGCCGGTGTAATTACAGGCACATGAGGCTTAACATCTGTATGCCTCAAGTTGATGGACGCAGGGCATTGCATCGTAGGGTACGTTCCTATCGTGCGTGACCTACGAGGTAATGCTTTGTTATAGGTGATGGTTACCACTTAATAGGTGAGCCATATGCTTGTTCCATCAGCTAGTTGTATAAAAAAACCTTGAAAAACCTCTAATTAGCTTATAAAACAAGCGTTGTTATGAAATTAAATTGAATGTATTGATGAATTAGTAGGTTGTGTGGCAATTTAGCTCAAAGAACCAACAACCAATGGGCATAAAGATATAGCGACCACTAACTAGAAGCAGTGGCGTAGCTACCGAGGGGCTAGAGAGTGCCGTGCACCACGTCCCACGAGCTCAGAGGGCCCTCGGACCCTGACCAGCGAACCTCGTATTGAACTAGCTAAATGTTTCCCATCCTCGGAATGTTAACAAAATAGGTTGCAACACGAATCTTGGCGACCCATTGAAAGAACACAGGGAAATACCAAGTTTCGACTTCTGTTCGAAACATGTGGGGACAATAATTCATGAGAATGATCTCATCAAATCTTTTGATTTGAAAAACCCCTAAACAGTGAATCAGTTTGGGCCGCCCCAGGGCCATCGGCTACTAGCTACGCCTTTGACTAGAGGCGCTTAGAGGCGCTTATCTATCTGTTATTATAGTTATTATTATATTATTAAATATTATTTTGATTTGACATTTGATTACTATTGTTTGTTTTATATTTATTGTGAATTTTACTGTTGCTTGTATAAAAAGTACCACCTCTTCCAAAATGTATAAAGCCCACACCTACAATTTGCATCCCAGCTATGGGGAATGAGTGCTAGCGATTGAATTTTTTTGACGACATCTACACTAATATTATAAAGAGGAAAGATATGTATTTTTGTATTTTTGTATGTAACGAATAGGCTCAAAAACTACTGGTCCGATTTCAAAAATTCTTTCACCATTAGAATGCTACATTATCTCTGAGTAACATAGGCTATAATACTAATATAGGCTTTCATTTGTATTTTCAAAAAAATCAGGGATCCTTACTAAAACTTCAATAATGTAACCCAAGGTGGAAAACAAAAACCTTACATCGCGTGCGCTGCGAAAACTATTGATGATAGAACAAAATAATGTTCTACGATTTTGTATAACACGTCATCATCTACAAAAAATGTCGCGACAGCATATGTCTAACTATTATAGTTATGTCACAATAAGTGTTCTTTTATTATAAAAAAATAATTAAAATGCCGCCGCTAGAAAAGGGTCTTTATTTGTACCTTGGTATTAATCCTTATCCAAATAAATCATTTCATAATTAAGACGGTTTCAATACCTATAGATTACTTCTTAAATTTTTCAAATCGGACATTCCATTCAAAAGGTATGGCGAAATTAAAAATGTTAACGGGTCCACGGGTCACGCACGGGGTGCGATTTCGATCACTCAAGGAGAAGTGCGTGCAAATGTATGAAATAAGTAGACGCGAGGCTCGAACCCACGGTCTAAGTTTATCCTAAAATGTTCAAAAAATGTATGACCACCCATGCCAAGCTGGGACAGGCCGCTAGTTGTAAATATAGCAGGAAGTCGGTGGATGAACAGAGCTCAATCTCATTTTCCTACGGCAGGTTTATGTGGACACTAGCTTCTTTAGGCTGACGATGAAGACTTCTCTGAAAATGCATCATTTGTTTCTAGGAAATTATACTGTAAAATACCATTTAGTTATAGGCTAGGGTAGGTACCTATAATTACTAACGGAAAACCTAGTGATGCAATCGAAAACGGTCTACTTTGGTAAAAACCACGTTTTCCGGTCTAGCATCTAGCTAGAATAACACAATAACAAGCACCTGAATATTTCAAATAATATTTTATGTAATTTGAATATTTTTTTATTGTCGGTGAAGGAAAACACCGTGAGGAAACAAGATTGTATTCTTGCAGCGGCGCTGGGCTGCCTGTCACGTATGGAATAGTAACTACTGCAAAACGTGGGTATGTGCCTAATGTAATATGTGGACGTACCTCTGACTACCCCCCTTAGACATCTTCAAAAGAATCTTGAGTTGGTATTTGGTACTAAAAGATCTTATTATTAGATATCTTATTATAGAGGTTATTTATCTATCTTTTCTTATAGAGATATTTCTCTATCTTATAAAATATATCTATAATCATATATCTTATTAAAGAGGTTATTTATTTACCTTATTATAGAGGTTACTTATCTTCGTGATTTTTTATAAGAAAGTGGTTTCTATATTAAAATATTTTCCACCAATTTGTTTTAAAGAATTAAGTAAAAACTCTTTACCATGATCTTTACAATATCGTCGGTCCATAGGGTGGGGGGCGTCTTACGCTTCGACTTTTAATATTTATACACCGTCAGGCAGTACTAGTATAACAAAAATACTAACCGCACCACCAAAGTACCTAATTTCCATAGACAATAAGTATCTTTATATTTATATTTTGAGAGCACTGGTGGTCAGTGGTAGCCACCTCGCCTTCCGATCCTAAGGTCGTGGATTCGTAACTGGTCGTGGACCAATGAGTTTTTCTGTTCAAAAATGTATGTGCACAATGCTAGTACTCTCAAACGGTGAAGGAAAACATCGTGAGGAAACCGGCATGTCGTAGAACCTAAGAAGTTATATAACATTCAAGTGCTCGAAAGGAGCCTTTTGAGGCGCACATCCTTTCACAATACTGTTTTGAAAGAAACTGTGACAAGACAAGAGAGAGAAGAGAAGAGAGTATCTTTATCTTTATCTTATCTTTAATATTTAATCTAATTCGTCCACTATCGGTGTCAGCTAAAAGTGTAAAAATTACTGCATACATGTGAGCCAGCTAACACAACGTACTAACTGTAAGTACTATGTATTTGTATGTTTAGGTACTTAGTGCTACGAATTGTGTGTCACGGTCATAATGTACATATTATGTATGTACTATTTGTAGATGATATAACAGCTGATGCGTTCGTGAGATTTGCTAGCAACAAAAGTTTAAATAAATTGTTGTACATTTCACAGCGTTATTGAGCCCCAAACTAAGCAAAGCTTATTATATAACCTATACAAGGTGTTCGAATAGGTAATTGTGTAGGTATATAAACTTCAGGGGGCTAAAGTACCCATTAATATGAATAACTTTTTCTAAGGAACCAACACTGTGAACGCGAAAAAAAAACAGTTGATTCATACAAAAGTTCAATACCTACCTGGCTGTATAAAATAGTTGTTTTTTTTTCGCGTTCACAGTGTTGGCTCCTTAGAAAAAGTTATTCATATTGATGGGTACTTTAGTCCCCTGAAGTTTTTAAACACAAGTATTGGAACACCTTGTATATATTTTAAAATAACCAGACAATGAACAAACATCTACATACAACATTTTTGAGTTCTATCTCTAGATTGCTCGCATCAGTCTGCAGATAGCTCAACTGTTTCATTTGTATTTTTCGCATTTTGTAAAAACTTGTATTTTTGTAATTTTCTTTGTCAATAAATGTTTATATTATTTATCAATATTACTAATTGTAAAATAACGTTCGTAGGTTTTCCCTGTTTTTGACGTATTTCTTTAAGTTCTATTATCGAAGTTGGTACCTAGACTAGTCATAGAAACAATAATTATGACCTTAGTCATAATCTCTTAAGAGGGGTGACTATAAAATGATGAATAGCTCGTACCTATTGTTGTTTCGAATTGCACTTTTATTTTATCAATACCATTTGATATTTAGCTTTTTTTATTACACTAGCTGGTGGAAAAAGCAGATGGCTCACCTGATGTTAAGTGGTCACCATCACCTATAATTGCTTCGTAAGTCACGCACGATAGGGTAGGTATTTAGCCTTAAGAATAAACTAACGAATATCTACTTAGCACTTACGTATCTATAAATAATAATCAAACTAATAAATAAAATGAACAACATTAAAAATATGGGTGAAATAACAAGAATATCAAAAATACAACTCGTAACAATTTTAACTTTAACATTTAATTTTAACATTCCATTCAACCCCCTTAGGCAAGACTGAAAAACAGCGCCTGGTCTTCGGACTAGGCATAGAAGCTGAGTCTTGGGTTTTCGACTATACAGCGTTCGTAAATTGTATAAGTTACACACCACTGTTTAATTTTATCATATTTGACCTATTTATGTTTAGTTGTTGTATCTTTTTTTATATAATTATTATCAATAACGTCTGTGTAGTTGAATATATGTATTTTCTTTCTTTCTTTCTAACAAAATAAATACCACAACTAAAATAATATAACAAAATCAATATATAATACAACTCACCGCCATAGCTCCCACTTATCAATAACCTTGTTAATATTTGTCTATCTAAGGCCAACCTATCAAATGTTCTAATCCCCTACAACGAATTCTATAAATGTACAAACTACGCCCATTTTATCGTAACCAAAACCAACCAATGCCATGTCAAAGTTATTTAGCGTTAATTTCAATAAACACACGAAAATGGACCTTAGTACAAGCATACAGAGTTCAAATGTATCGCGTGTCTATCACGGTTCTAACGTAATGTGTGTTGAGTCAACAGACAGCAGTGTGAATTGGCACGCACACATACGCATTGAATGTCACGAAATCCAACCGTTTCTAGGTTAGAGTGTGCGCGGGCGCATGTAGAGACACCATGATGGAGGCGGGACTTTCGTTTTGTGAAATTTTTGTGTTTTTTAACAAGAAGACCATGTTCACTAGTGTTTTGTTTAATGTATAGTTACGCTTTAATTCTGTCTTTAAATTTAAATGAAAAATGACGTGCGTTTCCAATTGTCGAAACCAAAGATATAAGTATTTATCTGACAGCGTCACTCAAATATTTAGATATAGTACAGAGCACTGTATAACAGTATACAGACTGACTGTATTCAAGAGTAGTAGAGCTCTTTGAGTGTGGCTCGTCCGGGAAAGTACCTACTACCGCCACGCATTTTCTGCCGCCAAGCAGCGTTGCTGGGTTTCGGATTAAAGAGTGTGGTTGCCGGTGTAATTACAGGCACATAAGGCTTAACATCTGTATGCCTCAAAATGATGGACGCAGGGCAGTGCATCGTAGGCACGTTCCTATCGTGCGTGACTTACGAGGTAATGCTTTGTTATAGATACCAATGCTTTGTTATAGGTGTTTGACAGCCTTCACAGCTCAGTTGGTAGTAGCTCTGCCTTCTGTGCCATAGGCCGTGGGTTCGATCCCCACCCAGAACAAATATTTGTGTGATGAACATAGATGTTTGTTCTCTGTCTGGGTGTTATATTATATTATAAGTATAAGTATTTACAAAAATGTATTATATCAGCTATCTGGCTCCCATAATACAAGCTTTGGCTTCGTTTGGGGCTAGATAGTGCTGTGTGGTAAGTCCACCAATATTTATTTATTTTAAATACAAATAATATCCTACGTTTTCCGTAACAGTGGTATCAGTAGCGCGACCTTGCAGCAAGTCGCGCTACACCAGACTACGATCCACTTTATTTATTTGATACGCGCGAACCTGTCGTATGCAATGCCGCTAGAAATGCGGCTCCGAAACTGTGCTAAGGTTTTAGATGAAGTTCGAGACAGTATCGATAGCCTTGGCTTGTTGCAAGTGGCTTTTAGATTGATCTATTGTAGAGTAATTATTGAAATGAATATGTTTCTGATCATTGTTTTAAATATAAGAGTAGTAGAGCTCTTTGTGAAGGGCTCGCCGGGGAAGAACTACAATATATGCCGTTAAACAGCGTTGCTGTTTTCGTTGAAGGGTGTGGTGCCAGTTCAATATCTGTAGGTATGCCTCAAGTTGATGGAGGCAGGGCAATGCAGGGTACGTTTTTATCTTGCGTGACTTGCGAGGCAAAGCTTTATCTTTGATGACTAGCACCCATCCTCAGGCACGGTAGATATCTTCTCAGATTTCTTAGAACCAAGTACGAACTCCAAATTCTTTGAGGACGTCTAAGGGAGGTAGTCAGTTTTACGTCCAAACATTACATTTGTCACGCATGGCATAAAAACTACTGCAAATGGTATTGGCCAAAAAGGGCAAAGAGCAATAAACAGAAGAGACATCTCCAATACCGCTTAGCTTTGACAATGAAGTATGATTCGGAGTGACCTGAATACGACTAACGAGCTTATCTGTCACGTTGATTAACGACCGCTAATTGTCGGTGAAAAACTACCTATTTGCCGTTTTGTCGACTGAACCGGGTCGGACTATTTGTAATGCCCACTTGATTTGAAAGCAGCAAAATGGAAAAATATTTATGAGGAATAACGTGTTAGTAGAAGGTGAATGAGAGTTTGCGTGGTATGTGTGGTGACTTGCACAGTACCAGTACTAATAGTAAAATTATAATAATTTCTTTATTGAGGTCTAAAACATGTAGAATAGAATAGAATAGAGTCATTTATTGCACTTATGTTGTTACATGGATCTTAAAGTAGGTAAGTACATTGTTTGTTTCAAACATAAACCCTGTTAGGGCACAGCAATATTCCACTAGGGGCGCTATATTATAATATACAATTGTTCTTAGTCTAATTAATATAAGAATCTGTTAAGAACTCTTGTAATGAATAGAAACAGTTTCAGTTAGGTACGTTTTGAAAATATTTTTAATCTTTTTAACATTATATTTTTGTTTAATGCTATCAGGAATTTTATTATATACTAGCAGCTTCTCGCGGCTTCGCACTCGTTAAAGTGGTGTGCCGTGATTGAGCCACAAACATTCTACGCAGCCACTTTCGCATTCACACATCCACATCCTTTTTCACACTTATTAAGGGTAGTTTTTTAAAAGTAAAAATGCCTTTCCTATTCTTTAGCCTTGGAGTACATCTACTCACAGTTTCAAGTTTGTAGGTTCAAGGAATACTATTTTTCATACAAACAAAAATCCCTTCTTAGTACACCTCTACGCCATTAGACCTATGTACTCCTCAAATTTCAAGTCTCTAGAACCACCGGTTTAGGCTGTGCGTTGTCTATATGTCAGTCAGTCAGGACTTTGGTTCTTATAGTATTAGAGATTTTCACACACATTGCATACGGTCCAGAATGTATCATTTGTAATGTTGAAGAAGGTCGAGCTAGCCTATTTCGTGGTCTAAGGTTTTGGGGTCGTGAGTATTGCGGGAACACGTTTAAATTACTTCTTACAAAATGTAAAAATATGCACTTAGCATAGACAATACATTAAACTGACCTACAATCGGTGGTCTTATCACGCACATCGATTTCTTCCAGACGACCGTTTGCTTAACCTAACGCTTAGTCGCCAGGCGTCCAGACTAGTACTCTCAAGCGGTGAAGGAAAACATCGTGAGTCAACATGTCAAAGAACCTAAAAAGTTTTAAAAACGCTCGAAAGGCCCTTCTATGCACTTAAAATCGATGTATTCTCTTATCTGTGGTAGTATGTATTTTTTTAATTTGTATGTATGTATTGTAGTTAAATATTAATTGAGTAGGTTTTTATGTTATATTTGTTTTTTAAAGGTTTTTCTCCTCTATAGTCTCAAAGAGCACTACCACCACACTACCACTACATAACACAAAGGTTAACTGGAAGAAAATGCTAATTAGCATTAAGTTCGCCTATGTACTTTATTTATGTGCAATAAAGAATTTTCGTATTTTATCTTTAAATCCTTTCAACACACTGTTTTGAAAGAAACGTCACCCTGTCGTCACTTTGTGAGGATCGCTTGAAGTCGGTGCATGGGCTTAAAATCGTTTTTCCTGGAAATGTATATTCTTACGACTGATGATAATGGCTAGTTGATATACAGATTTAAGCTCAGCTTCCGTATTTTGAAAGAATTGCAAAAAAATATTCAATTTCTTTAATAAATAACGAAGTCTATGCAGATGTCAGAGTAAATAAACCATCAGAATTATGACAACAGCTAGTTAACACGTCATTAACTCAACAGTAAATGAGTCAGTGGTAAATGAGTGTTATGCTAACGGAATAGAGTTTTAATTGCTTTGATTTTTTCAATCCATAGGATTGTTTATATTATCAATGAATATAAACTTTACAAACGCAAACATTGATATGATGGGAACCAAATGTAATGTTTAGACGTGCCAAAATGTAATCTTACTACCCTTTAGGCATAATTTAAGTATGAAGGGATGTTAACCGTGCTTTGGGATAAAAGCCTATTAATGACCCTATAATTTGTTTTTGCAAATTATTTTGAGAGACTTAGTTCACTAAGTTTGATTGATACCACACTTTAGTTTCATTATATTATATAGTAACAAGGATCATACAAAAGAACGGTAAGAACCAATCCGTAAGTTTGTTGCCTGTTCTGACTTTTTTCGCGTGGTACTGGCACCTAGAGTCACCTAGCTTTAACACGTTTCAAAGTGATCCTTGTGATTTTATTGAATAAATACCTTTTGACTTTGACTAACATAGACTTTAAGTGCGCAGAGGCTCCTTTCGAGCACTTGACACATGTTTTCAGAATTTTTTAGGTTCTTCGACATGCCAGGTTCCTCTCGATGTTTTTTTTCGCCGTTTGAGAGTACTAGTTTGGACGCGACTAGATTCTCTCCTAGATTCACCTAGCTTTAACAGTTTGAAAGTGATCCTTGTGATCCAATTGAATAAATACCTATTGACTTTGACGTTGGCTTTACAAGTCGATTCAAAATGATCCATGTAATTTATTGAATTATTCCTGCAGGTAGGCAGGTACATCCGTTTACACATACACATGATAGCTACACCGTGTTAGGTAGATGGTTGAGTGGTGTGTGTCTGCAGTAAGATAGTCACACTTCATACATTTTCAAAATGATTTCGTGCTAGGTCGCTTCTGTTGTATCATGTCTGGTAGATACCAATAGTTAATGCTCTAGGCACTAATCAAAAAGCACTTTACCAATTCATTTACAAACGACATATTTATAAAAACATCCACATATCATGCCAAGGTTATTGTGGCACGCTAAAACGTATGTTATGATACTAGCACCAGCTTCCGCCGGCTGTTTCACCCGTGGAGAATCCCACCTGACGTTGCGCGAGCATTGAAAAGGTTCAGCAAAATTAAAACGACATAAAATACTGTTATGATACAAAAACTTGTTAGGATAAAAAAATTAGCAAATGTATCGAATAGATCGTATATTAGAATAGTTTTAGGGTTCCGTACCCAAAGGGACCCAATTACTAAAATTCCACTGTCTGTATGTCTGTCTGTCCGTCTGTCACCAGGCTGTATCTCATGAACCGTGATAGTTAGACAGTTGAAATTTACACAGATGATGTATTTCTGTTGCCGCTATAACAACAATTTTTTTTCTACTTGCTGATGGCACAAGCAGATGGCCCAGCTGAAGTTAAGTTGTCACCATCACCTCTAACAAAGTAATTGATCGAGTGAGCGAAGCGAACGAAGATCTTAGTTTCAACTTGGGCGATTTGGCATTTTATGTATGTATGCATGTATGTATGTATGTATGTTTGTCTGGCGATAACTTTAGAACCGTTTATCCGATCTGCATGAAATTTGATATGTCGATAGCTTGTACTTGAGAAATTTACTGGTAAGTATATGAGTAAAATCAGATGAAGGGTTTTTGAGATATGGGGTTTTTTAAGGGGGCAAAAATAAAAAAAGTTACATAAAAAAATCAAGTTACATGTCATATGAAAGGGCTTCGTTTGGACATTCCAAAACAATTTTTACTTTTTTTTTGGGACGCTCGGTTTTTGAGATAAAACAAAACAAGTTAAATTAAGATAACCAGCGATTCAAGAGCTCCCATCTCTAAGAGTTACGTTGAAATCAAGGTTTTTCTACTGGTCGGCCAGTTACTTTGCTTTTTCTTAATTTTTTTTCTTGAAATAAATTAAGGAGGTACTCAGTTCTCATAAAATGGTGACGACGACCAGGTCTGATGATGGAGCCAAGGTCTGTTCAACGGAACTCTTCAATAAATAGGCCAATAGAGTTGAAACTTGGTTACCATACCAAGTTAGTAGGCAGTAGTCAGAAAAAAGTCCAAAGATAATGTTTGGACTTGCCTCTGACTACTACCTGCTCAAAGTTTTGATGCGTTCGTCGGGTCGCATCACGAGATCTCAGTTCGGGGCGAACTACTAGTTATATTAATTATTGCATCGCAAGTCACGCACAATAGGAACGTGCTCTACGATGCACTGTCCTGCGACCATCAACTTGAGGCATACAGTTAAGCCTCATGTACCTGTCTTTTACCGGAAAATCTTCAAACCGAAACACAGCAACGCTGCTTGGCGGCAGAAATAGGCATGCTAGTAATACTTCCCCGGACGAGCCCTTCAAAAAGAGCTCTACTACTCTTGAATACAATCATCAGTCTGTATACAGTTATACAGTGCTCTAAAGGAGCCTCTTCAAGGAGCACTTAAAATCCTTACACCACACTGTTCCAAACAGTGACATGACAAGAAACATTTATTGCCTGTATGGTCCCACTGCAGGGCAAAAGTCTCCCTTCTTTCCAGTTCTTCTTCTCTTCCACTTCTTGACCTTTCTCCACAGTGGACCAGTCAAATATTATAAAATATATATTTACGTTTCATTCAAAGTTATTATAATGATGTAATAGGTGTACCTACTGTCGTTAGGGACTTCCATTATTGTAATAAACATATCACCATCCTGTCATGATAATTACTCTAGTTAATTTACTAATACTTTACTTAAAAAACTAGGTTTGGTTTTTCATAATAATATAGGAATATAAAGTAGCAATTTGTGTATATTTTTTAATGGTGGGTAGTTTAAACTGAATTTCAACTTAAAGCAAGTACGACACTTTCCGAAAATAGTTTAGTTTTAGTTTAGTTAAATACATTTTTGTATATTATAAAATACAAAGGCACGGTAGATATCCTATCAGATTTCTTAATAACAATTCAAGATTCTTTAAGGATGTCTAAGGGAGGTAGGTAGACCTTAGGGGGCTGGTAGAAAATGCTTGTGCATTAAGCCCTCCTTTTGTCCTTTAAATTAGTGTTTTGTGCAATAAATGTTTATAAATATATAGATAGATTTTTGCACGGCAGAGCGCCCTCTGCGCTCTTCAGCAGGCTTGTAATGCTGTTGGCAATTATAGTCATATCCATCACAGCATTTTATTCCATTCGAAAATAAAAACATGGACACCATGATGGAGTGATTGCTACTTGAGGAAAGGTATGTTTTTTTTAAAACCTCTTGCTGATGGAACAAGCGGATGGCCTACCTGATGTTCTGTGGTAACCGTCACTTAACAAAGCATTTGCCTCATAAGCCCCGCACGATATGCATCAGCTTCTGGTTTCCATATTACAAGCTTCCATAAACTTGAGGCATACAGATGTTAAGCCTCATGTGCAGTGGCGTAGCTAGGTGGACAAGGGATCCAGTGCATAGAGAAAGAATCGAGCCCTCACCCCCTCTTTCCACATAGCTAGAACTTATTAAAATAAATCCATAAAAAAAATGTGAGCAGGCACAAAGTTTTCTAGCTTTGGGAGCTGGCTGACCCTCTCTTTTCAAAGCTTAGGTTAGTGTGCTTAGGGTGCTTAGGGTGCACTGCACCACCTGGCATTACGATAGCTACGCCACTGCTCATGTGCCTGTAATTTCACTGGCAACCATGCACACTCTTCAAACCGAAACACAGCAACGCTGCTTGGCGGCAGTAATAGGCATGGTAGTACCCGAACGAGCCACACACAAAGAGCTCTAGTCTTTCTCAATGCAAGAAAATATAACGATTTCAGTAATATTTCCAGGAAAAACAGAACAATTACAAATTAAGCATTGAATCTAGTATTCTAGTCAAATCAAGGTTGTGGAGACGACTCGAATAAATAGCTGTTTCCGCGTTTTCATAGAATCTGATGATTTAGACTAGAACCCGCACATGGCTTTTGCCGAGATGATTCAAAGTTAAAAGAGTATTTATTCAATAAGTATATTTATTTACTAATTTGTAAATACAAGTATTTACAAAATGTACAACATACACATGGAACAGTTGAGCAATCTGCAGACTGGTACGAACGATTTAGAGATAGGTCTACTGATCCAAATCAGTGGCAATTGGAAGCGTCCCCAAGACACTGGCTGCATCTCCTTTGTAGGAATGTACTATACCTATCGATCATGAGCGAGTTCATGCAATGGCCGACTCGCACTTGGCAATTTTCGGGTGGCTGTGACCACAACATCTTTTGAGCGCTGGATCCGCGCCTGCGTGGATCTACGTTCCAGCATGTGAGAGGAAGCTAGGTGAATCTGGTTGCTAGTTCCACGTAACGAAGACTAGAAGACCAGCCTGCCTGCTGACCAACTTACTGGTTCCTACCGTTCTTTTGTACGATCCTTGTCACATTATAATAATGAAGTCCCAGTGTGGTACCTATCGAACAAATAAAACAGACAGACTACATTTTATATATATAGAATAGATATTTAAGACAATTGCCAGGTCCAAGTTGGCGAAGTGACGCGGAAGGCAGAATGACTTGTATAATAAAATATTCTGACCTCGCCATTTAGATAAGAATAAAGTAAATTAGCTAAATTGCAGGAAAACTTAGTATTCTGTTATTCGCTGAGGTGACTTTTGCACGAGCGTTGTTTAGATCTCAAAGTCAAAGTCAAAAGGTATTTATTCAATAAAATCACAGGGATCACTTTGAAACGTCTTGAAGCTAGGTGACTCTAGGTACCAGTTCCACGCGACCAAAGCCTAGAAGAGCAGGCAACAAATTGACGGCTTGGTTCCTACCGTTTTTTTGTATGATCCTTTTTACAAGCATAGTTCAGTCCCAAGCTTTTATGTCATCTATATGTCAATCAGATAAGTAAGTTTTTGTAAAAAGTTTTAATTTTATTATGTTTTTGAATTTGCTAATCGACAACTGATGAATCTTGCAGGACAATGTGTACGCTTCTTTAACAAGTCTTGGGGATTTGTTATAGAAGCGTACACATTGTCCTGCAAACGATTTGCTTCCTTCAGTGAGCCTAGTAGTGGGAACACCTAGTTGGAAACTTGATATCAAAAGTGATAAAAAGATTAACAAGTTCCAAGAATCTACGATAAAACGAGATAATACGTTTTGAGGTATCTATTGACATGATAAAATTGTAGTAGAGGTAATTGGGTTGGTGTAATTAAACAACTCTTTGACGCCTTCACAGCTCAGTTGGTAGTAGCTCTGCCTTCTGCGCCGTAGGCCGTGGGTTCGATCCCCACCGAGAACAAACATTTGTGTGATGAACAAAGATGTTTGTTCTCCGTCTGGGAGTATACATAAAATATTATAAGTATGTATTTACAAAAAAAAAGTATTTACGTATTATATCAGCTATCTGGTTCCCATATTACAAGCTCTGGCTTAGTTTGGTACTAGTATTCTCTTATCTGTGCCCTTGGTATAACTGCTTGACAAGTTTTTTTAAGAATGGCTATAATAATCGAGTAACGGCTGATTTCTTAAAGCTCGATCAAAAATAATCGGATGTCAAGTCACTCGCCATTTCAGCTATTACATCGAATTAGATAGATATAGCAAGTGACTTGACATCCAATAAGTTTTGATCGGGCTTTCAGAAACCGGCCGTAAGCCTCTAAATTGTGGCAAGATAGATTTTATATTTGATCGAGTGAGCGAAGCGAACGAAGATCTTAGTTTCAACTTGGGCGATTTGGCATTTTATGTATGTATGTATGTATGTATGTATGTATGTATGTTTGTCTGGCGATAACTTTAGAACCGTTGATCCGATCTGCATGAAATTTGATATGTCGATAGCTTGTACTTGAGAAATTTACTGGTAAGTATATGGGTAAAATCGGATGAAGGGTTTTTGAGATATGGGGTTTTTTGAGGGGGCAAAAATAAAAAAAGTTACATAAAAAAATCAAATTACATGTCATATGAAAGGGCTTTGTTTGGACATCCCAAAACAATTTTTACTTTTTTTTTGGGACGCTCGGTTTTTGAGATAAAATAATAAAAGTTAAATTAAGATAACCAGCGATCCAAGAGCTCCCATCTCAAAGAGTTTCGTTGGCATCAAGGTTTTTCTACTGGTCGGCCAGTTCTTTTGCTTTTTCTTATTTTTTTTTCTTGAAATAAATTAAGAAGGTACTCAGTTCTTATAAAATGGTGACGAAGACCAGGTCTGATGATGGAGCCAAGGTCTGTTCAACGGAACTCTTCAATAAATAGGCCAATTGAGTTGAAACTTGATTACCATACCAAGTTAGTAGGCGGTAGTCAGAAAAAAGTCCAAAGATAATGTTTGGACTTGCCTCTGACTACTACCTACTCAAAGTTTTGATGCGTTCGTCGGGTCGCATCACGAGATCTCAGTTCGGGGCGAACTACTAGTGTATTTTGAATCAATAAAAATAATACGTTTACAAGTAATGAAATAAAACCCCCGGAAGGTATAAATACAAGTATTGGAACACCTAGTATATCACTATTATGCCACTGTGTACGTTCACACTTTCTGTAAAATATATTATTCTCGGAAAGTGAACTCTGAGAAATAAATATCTTTAACATGAGACTTGAGACGCAGCGAGCGAGAAGTTGTTTGACGGTTGTCCCCCTCTTAACTTTACATCTCAGAGTGATATCTTTGGACGTGCTCTTGGAGAATACATTTTGTTATAGAACAGAAAGAGCAGCTCAAGATCAGGAGGTATATTTCCCGTCAGTTTTTCTTATAAAAAATGGAGAAAAAGTAGTATATTTACGAGCTGAAGATACCAAAGCCTGTATTTTATAGATCAAGGCCGACCTTCGAAGCCTTATTTAGGTTTTTATGGCGTCTCAGGCGGCTAGTACCTCATTCAAGATTATGTGTTCTTGATGTGCTGAAGACCTTACTAGAAATATCTTTGTAGTTAGAAATGAAATGAAAATAGCCTCACACGAAAATAGACTCACAGCTTTGGAAGAAGAAAAAAAAAAAATTGTAAAGTTCCTAACTAGTTATTGTATAGTAACTAGAAATAGTATAGTAACTAGTAATTGTATAGTAACTAGAAATAGTATAGTAACTAGTTATTGTATAGTAACTATAAATAGTATAATAACTAGTAATTGTATAGTAACTAGTAATCGTATAGTAACTAGTAATCGTATAGTAATTAGTACCTAACTAACTAAAAAAAATACCTTTGTGCGTCGCAAAACGGACTATGATTCAGCAATAAGTTGGTTGCAAACTTTAATCCTACTGAACGGAAGATTTCCTCTCAGATTGCTTTATACAACTTTCTATACACCTGATGTTACGTGGTGGTAACAATCACCTAAGAAAACCATAACTAAGAAAACATTGCCACGTAGGTAAGTCACGCAGATATAAACCTGTACAGTATTCTCTTATCTGTGGTTTGGGGCTAGATAGTGCTGTGTGGAAAGTCTACTATATAAAAAAAATATAAAAAACTCTAGAAACAACGGTTAAATTATTCTAATTTTATAAAATAATGAACATTTTTGAAGACTATAAATTCACTAAAGGTAGCTAAGAAAAATAGCAAACAGCAAATTTTCGGAGAATAGCAATTACAAAGGTTCGGAAAACATATCGTTTTGATTCAAACAAGCTGATTTCCTACCAAAAAGTTTGATTAAGATCCAAAAACTAAAGAAAAAAAAAAGGTTATTAGAAGGAAAACTTTCTTAAATCCAAATGATGCTATTGTTCGGTAGCGCTTTAAGAATCGTCAGACGATCACCAGAATTTAGTGCATTCGAAAAAAAAAATGATATGTTCTCATGTTCACCTTCTTGATTGTTTGCGTTTATAATCTATCTAAATATTTAAGAGTAGTAGAGTAGTAGTGTGTGGCTCGTCCGGGGAAGTACTACCACCACGCCTTTTTCTGCCGCCAAGCAGCAACGCTGTGTTTCGGCTTGAAGAGTGTGCTTGCCGGTGTAATTACAGGCACATGCGGCTTAACATCTGTATGCCTCAAGCTGATGGACGCAGGGCAGTGCAACGTAGGGCACGTTCCTATCGTGCGTGACTTACGAGATAATGCTTTGTTATAGGTGATGGTTACCACTTAACATCAGGTGGGCCATCAGCTGATTTTATAAAAAAAAATCTTCAAGCTATATTTAAAGTATTACTAGTTTACCTTTGTTATTTTTCCGACGTTTCGGCTATGTTGCAATAGCCGTGGTCGCGGGCGGGCGATAAATACCCGTCTAATACTTTAAATATGTGTTATGGTCGCGAGAGTTTAAAAAATACTTCCTCAATCTCTTCAAAAATGTTGAAATGTGCGAGTGGTAACGGAAAGTAGTCTGCGTCTAAAAGTTGTAAGACGCGAAAGCGCAGCCACGAACGGATGCTAGTTCTACATAATACGTTTATAGTTTGGAGTTTACAGCTTTAAATGAAAATATTAAATTAAATCATTAAATAGAGATTGTGGCATCTAGCGACCGGTTATGGCGGATACAGGTGCTTTCAATACTCAAGTACATTCACGAAGTTTAAATATGTTTGTTTCACTAACAAGACGCATTCAACTTCGCTCGTATTTTTGTTTAAAACTAGTCCTTAGTCGAAAGTTTATGTGCGCAATGCCAGTGCACTTAAACGGTGAAGGAAAACATCGTGAGGAAACCAGTTAGTGTTCTAACAGCGGCGGTGGGCTTGAGACCTGTCACGTATGGAATACCAACTACTGCAAAATGTGACTACCCCTCTTAGACGTACTAGGAGATATGAGGGGATATCTACCGTGCCTGGGGATTAAAGTCGTGAAGCTGTTTCAGATTCAGTTTTTCAGGCCTTAGCTTTTATTTTTTAGGCCAAAGCTGACAGATGAGCAATCGGGCCACCTGATGGTAAGTGGTCACCGTCGCCCATAGACAACTGCAACACCAGAGGCGACGCTGATGCGCTGGCGGCCTTTAAAGTAGTATTTCAATAGTTTTTTAAGACTTTTAAGTAATAAGCAATAAGACAATATTTCACAAGCGGAGTGACGACTGTTTTTGTCTTAACTGATATTGTTCTTTGTATCTCGCTTAAGCTTTTTTTAACTCAAAATAATTGTTTTTGGATTTTGATTTTGAAATATCTCAAATTTTTGCTATTTACCTACTAAAAAAAGTCTTAATGAATTCCCTTTGTATTGATGGAAGTGGATCAAATCCACTTCCATCAATACAAAGAAAGTGCTCGAAAGGAGCCTCTTGAGGCGCACTTAAAATCCTTTCACCACACTGTTTCTAAGGAAACTGTGACACGACAAGAAGAAGAATACAAAGAGATCCTAAATAACTAGGTATTGAGTCCATAACAAAAATAAGGTATATAGTATACAAATATTTGGACTACCCCCTGATTACCCCCTAAACACCCCAACAATCTTCAGCACTTGAGTCAGACAGTCACAAGTTATACGTATGTATCTATAAGTATATAAAAATGAAAGATTATTATCTAGATAACCACTTTAATTTAAAAAACCAATTAAAATTCTGTCTTTACAAGCAAATGACAGAGGCGAGATAGGGCAAAATGTTTTTACATTTTTATCTAAAATGAACGACACAAATTTTGCTAGTTTTTTTAATGTTTGCTCTGTACGGGGCTGGCTAAGGTCTGATGACCTTAGTTCCTCATCTGCATTTGTAACGGGTGGCGCAAAAGAACGGGCACTATAGAAATTACTTTTTTTTGTCATGTCATCTCCTGGCTTTCTGATATTAAACATTGTGTAGTAAACAAATGTAAAATTCATCAAGAAATAAGGAACATATAGCATTAAGTTTTAAGGCAAGTTATGGAAAATGTCATAAATAGGGCTCAAATTATGTGCATCTACTCTGGAGGTCCCCATTTAAGAGACATCATCTTGAAATCCTAATGCGACGAAATTTCATGGCACAAATATACATGTAAAAAAACTTTTTTTTTTTTTATTTAGAAAAAAGTTGCAGCTTTAATAAATAGGGTCATTACTTTTGCGCCACCCGTTATATTTCGCTTAGTATGAAATAATACATTTATGTATATGTCTTTCCAAATCAGATCGGCTATCATTTGTCTTGAAGAAAGTTGTGTACTTGTATGCCCTTTTTTATTATTCAATTACAATATAATTTATTTAAAAAAAGATTAACAAGTATTTTTTTATTCAACTTGCTGATAGAACAAGTAGAAGACCCAGATTTTAAGTGGCAACCATCACCTATAACAAAGCATTGCCTCGTAAGTCACGCACGATAGGAACATGCCCTACGATGCATTGCCCTGTGTCCATCGACTTGAGGCATACAGATTTAAAGCCTTAAGTGCCCGTAATTTCACCGGCAACCACACTCTTCAAACCAAAATACAGCAACGCTGCTTGACGGCAGAAAAAGGCGTGGTAGTTCTTCTCCAGAGGAGCCCTTCACAAAGAGCTCTACTACTCCTCTATCTAAATAGAGGACAGTATATTAGATGAAGTAGGCTTGTTCAGTAGCTATCATCTTCACAGCTGAGACAGTCTAACAGAAAAGACAATACGTGAATTATAAGTAGCGAGTTACAATACAATACAATACAATAAAAAAAATATTTATTTATGCCACACGTATACAGGTTATAAAAAAATAAGTAAATTTACGAAAAGTTACGATATTTTCGAACGACAAAACACAAAAAACTACAGGACAAACGTATGGCCTTGTTTAATTTACTGCATTCGATCTAACGTGTGTAATTCCATACATTTAGGTAGGTTGTATTCCAGTTGCAAGGGCGTAGCCTCGACTGACAGATTAGGTGTCACTACAAATGTGGACCAGCAAGTCCAATTGTGGGTGACGGTGGCGAATATTGTATTTGGTCGTGCGATGGCAGCACTTCATATCCTTATTCGGTCAAAGTCAAAGTCAAAAGGTATTTATTCAATAAAATCGCAAGGATCACTTTGAAACGTCTTAAAGCTAGGTGACTCTAGGTGCCAGTTCCACGCGACCAAAGCCTAGAAGAACAGGCAGCAAACTTACAGCTTGTTTCCTACCGTTCTTTTGTATGATCCTTTTACAAAGTAATGTAATACAATATTGAAGTTTAGTGATTAGTGGTAGGTAGGTAGTCGGTTTTTATTAGCTTATTTTTCGGATTTATTATGCAGTAACCCAAACCTGAGCTTTGTATATCGTTTTACGTATCGTCAGACCGTTTTTGTATGGAGACTCTATGAGCGGCTCTATCTGGCGTGCTAAGAACTCACGAGTCATTTTATAGTATAAAATAATAATATAATGTATTTAACTATTAATAGAATGAATGATGATTTATGAATGATTGACATCAAATGAAGATAAAATGTAAGGAATAATATTAATAAATAATAAATAAATATTGGTGGACTTTCCACACAACACTATCTAGCCCCAAACTAAGCCAAAGCTTGTAATATGGGAACCAGATAGCTGATATAATACATAATTCGCACCTCACAACTATTACCGTGCCAACTCAAAAAAGTCGATTTCGAGAAAACAGGTTTTGAAAGTTTAAAAAATCATATTGTCTAAAATATACATTATTATGCCTAACTTGAAATGTAAGTTTAAAGGTATGTTATCTGACTTTACTTTTAAAGGTATTTGAATAATAAATAATGAATATCTTTAAAGTTATCAGTAATCTTTCACTAGCACTTTGAGTTAGTACTATATTGCCTGTTTAAATTAATTCAAAAATGAAATAAGACGTTAATGCCTGTTTTATTTAGAGGTTTTTGTAAAATTCGACGGTCGTATATCAAAATTAGCCATTATTGATACACATTTTCATCAATACAAGTAGTCCTATTACTGGTTTTTTTGTTGTTCTTATTGGATTAAACACAACAAAATACCAAATAATATTGTTTTTAGAAAATAAACTTTATTATTATCATCATAGGCTCATCACTATAGGCCTCCCCTATTCATTATCAGGAAAAATTATTCTGACCTCTCTCCATCCACTGTATTCCCTGTGATCCTCACAATGCCATCGGTTCCTCGTACAACGCTTCGTCTTTCAGCTCGTGGTTGCTATTTGAGAACCTATATTCCCCAGTAGTTTTAAATTTTCTAAGTTTTCCCCATTTAAGATTCTATCACGTTGTGAAACTCTCGGCACAGCTCTTTTCATAAATTCTTGTTGCTTTGTAAATAGCCTACCTAACTTTTCAGTGCATTTCAGTTTGCAGTTTTGATCGTTTCGTGGCTTGATTTATTTAGGTGGAACTCTTTTTTTTACGTTTGTGAATTCTATTCCCAGATTTCAAACTATTTGGGCTTTCAAAGGCTAAGGGTTATGGGTTTTAAGACTGTTGAATGGCATTTGCGTCAGCTGGCAATCTCGTGCAAAATTGTTTTCAATGATGTAAGTCATCTTTATACCAATGTTAAAACGAATCATGAAAATAAATGCTTGACATTGAGTGCATGTGCGTATGTACGTATTAAGAATCGCTAGTCCTGTAGTATTATCACTGCGCTCAGATTGCAGGAATCGGAATCCGTACACAATTTATAAAACAAAATAATTGAAAGTATGTGCATCGGCGCAGAACAGTTTTTGAATGCAAAGTGGTTTTTCACACAGACCACGAAAAATTGTATCTCCCCGATATTGCATGTATTTCAGTCGAGACTTTCCATAAAGTTCATTTAATACCAACGTGCCATTAAAATTGTATTATAATATAGTTCTGTAAGAGCTGTACTGGCATACGTACATTGGCATACACGTCATGATTGCTGCTGAGCATTTTGGTTAAGAGAGCAGTTATTTAAAGAAGAGAGAGAGCTCTTTGTGAAAAGCTCGTCCGAGGAAGCACTACTACACTGCCTTTTTCTGCCGCCAAGCAGCGTTGCTGTGTTTTAGTTTGAAGAGTGTGGTTGCCGGTGAAATTACACGCACATGAGGCTTAACATCTGTACGCCTCAGGTTGATGGAAGCAGGGCAGTGCATCGCTGGGCACGTTCCTATCGTGCATGACTTGCGAGGCAATGCTTTGTTATAGATGATGGTTACCAATCAACATCACACGGGCCATCTGCTCGTTTCATCACCAAGTTATATAAAAAAAAGGTATTTATTCGCATAAGTCACCACGTAGGTTAGCTGGTAGAAAATGCATAAGCATTAATCTTTTCTATTGTACTCTAATTTTATATTTTTATGCAAAAAATTAACTAAATATAAATAAATGTCAAATATACAAGTTCTTATTATGCTAGAAGGAAGAACTGATATTACATGCGGCAAATACTAACAAAGCGTAAGATTAATAATGCCCGTTTATGCCTTTTCATTATTGACCTGTTCCAAAAATTTATGTGAAAGTAAAAGTTTTATCCGATATATTCACAGACCAAACCGTAGCATTCATAAATAGACACCTGCACACAGCTAAAATACAATAACTTTAACGACTCATACCGTATTAACTCCAAAAAATTGATGCATTTTAGTATCAAGTTAAGTTATTTTCCGTCCTACCCTCAAAAAGTAAAATAATGAACATGCAATATGGTATTATATGAAGACAAAATATTATTTTGAACAAACAATAAAGTATCATCTTACAAATACAACTATGTTGATTGCTCACCTGCGACATTTTTTATCAAAAAATATGTTTTATTTTAATATACAACAGAAAATTACGTTTTGGCGCTTGCGCTGTTATGTTGTAACGGACTATGTTGAGATGCGACGGTGCTTCTTGTTCAATAAATGAATGAAATAAATGATCAATAAAGAGTCTCAGGTGATTTTCTCGGCCATTGTAGGAGGTAAAAATACAACTGTATTATCATTTTGTAGAGAAAAAAATCCTCTTTACGATGGCATACTTAACTGCAAAATTTTGAGTTGGCACGGTAATAGTTGTGACGTGCGATATATACTTTTTTTTTGTAAATACATACTTATAATATATAATTACACCCAGACAGAGAACAAAAATCTATGTTCATCACACAAAGAGCTGTGAAGGCTGTCATTAGAATATTATATTATAACAAAGAATATTATATGAAAGATATTATGTATATTAAAGGGTATAGGTATAAAATGTATAACAAGTTTAAATGTTGTTGCACAATCATAGCAACAGGGTAATAAGTTAGTGGCATTTCGAGACGCCGATAAAAAAAAATAAAAAAAACTCCATACAAAAACGGCATGACGATATGTGGCAATGACTGTTTTTTTAGAAAACTTTTTACAATAGCTTACAATAAAATATCTGATTATATGTATAGATGACAAAAAAACTTGGGACTGAACTCAGTAGCAAGCTAGGTAGACAAGGGCCCCTGCATAAAGAATCGGCCATAGAGAAATAATTTTGTGAGCAGGCTCAAGGTTTTCTACCTCGGGAGCTGGCTGACCCTCTCTTTTCAAATCTTAGTTAGTTAGATTAAAATTTAAGTAGGTACCTAGGTATATCTTGTTTCTAAGTGTACAAGCTATAGAGCACTGGTGGTCTAGTGGTAGCGGCCCCACCTTCCGATCTTAAGGTCGTGGGTGTGAAACCGGTCGTGCACCAATGAGTTTTTCTGTTCAAAAATTATGTGCACAATGCCAGTACTCTCAAACGGTGAAGGAAAACATCGTGAGGAAACCGGCATGTCGTGGAACCTAAAAAGTTCTATAACATGTGTCAAATGCTCGAAAGGAGCCTCTTGAGGCGCGCTTAAAATCCTTTCACCACACTGTATCGAAAGAATCTAGTGACACGACAAGAGAAAGAGTGTACCTACAAGCTTTGTTTATTTCGGGGCTAGGTATAAATGGCGTTGTATGAATTTTATTTTTTTCCAGGTATGTACGCAAAAGTCCTATGTTTAATTTAGCAGATTGTCAGTAATTTTGTTTACTATTTATCGAAATGACGCACGAAATAAAATATACATAAATAGGTAAAATTAACTTGACCAATGAATAATCTGTGGTCAATGCCGACCAATCAGGGCCTAGTGTTTGGCGATAAGTAGGAAGTTCATTAAATAAACCAAAATGGCGACGCATGAGGAAACACATTTGAAACTTAATAGGTATTTAGTTACTTAAAATATTTTAGACGACAATTATTTCTCATTGGTATTATTTTATTACTTTATTAAAGCCATTTAGGTACAAAAACATTTTTTGCGTCAGAATTTAATTATTTATAAAAAAACTACACACATAAAGGCAACCCCGGTTCAAACACGACATCAGTACTGGTTAGTATAATTATTGTAAGTAGGTACGTATCATAATTATGTAGTTACCTACCTATTTCATAGAAGCAGCTAGCAGACAAATCTAGGTCTATATATAATTTCTGTGTAACAAAAAACTTTTTCATCTGTTCTATTGGTCTACTAGTTAGGTCTCTCCCAAGACGCGCCTCTGAGCCTGGTCTTCGACTCTTCAGACCTGGCTTTGCCAGCTACATGACACAAATTATCATCCAAACTTGCATTGACAAATTAATTGAATAAATCAATAATAATCTATTAAATATATTGATGTAGGTACTTACTAATAGCTGGTATAAACGACATTGATGTCAAAACAATTTTCCACAAACAGAATCGAAGCCAAAACAAAACTCGTGACAAGCAATTAATTTAATAAAAGCCTCCATTTTGGCCAAAGACAGTACACGCAAAATTAGACCTTATTTCTTCTAACATGCGCAAATTCCGCTATCTTTCCCTGTCGCACGTTCGGAATACCGTAAGCAAGGTGGGCGGGCATAGTTTTTTCACGGTTAGATAGCGGCCAAAACTGCGCTTGTAAACTGTTTTCGCTGTTTACTTTTGATAAGAAACTTCTATGAACGTCGCTTTTTTAGATAGCGTAACCTACTTAGCTAAATTCAAAAAAGGAATACTGCTAGCAGTCTAAATTTCGTCGACTTTTGGTGTTATGAAACCTCTACGGAAGACTGCGTAACTCAACCTCATTCCAAACTTGAAACAAAAACTTTAAAAATAGAATGGACTGCTATGACTGTGTTGATAAGAAACCTCATGAACGAAGCCTTTTTCGATAGCGCAACCTACTTTCTAAATTTGAATGCGAAACTTTAAAAATGGAATAGTTAGTTGCCATGATTTCTTTGATGATAAGAAACGGCACGGCTAAGGTTTCTTTGAATTTTATGCATTGTTCATGTAAACTTATAAAGGTAATCGACTTCCATGCATATTTTTGTGTATCTAAGTAGGTATACTAGATACTTTATCAAAACACATAATTTTAGGAAAATCTTTCGACTTATTTTGATTAAATTATTTGACCTCAGTGGCGTAGCGGGTGACCAAACTGGCTGAAACGCAAAAGACGCGGGTTCGACCCCCCCGACGGAACAATGTTTGCAAGATTTTTTTGTTTAGAGTTTGAGTCTTTCTGAGGCACTGATGAACACAGGTGACCCTATTGTTTTTGATCTCTTTGTGGTTCCAATAGGGTAGTGAACCTCTTCTATTGCGCCAATGTCATAAAAAAATTAAAAAGAATCTTAAAAAAAGCTTTCCATCAGAAACCTGTTGGTTTTGCTATTGGCCGGAACCTAAAGATTTCTTTCTTCGATTGAAACAGTACAGAAAATCCAATAAAATGCATTTCCTGGTTTGAATAATACACTACTGCCATCTAGCATGCCTTGGAGACAAATCTTTTTTAAGAATGTTCCTTATTAAAACGTTACTTTTTTTATTAGACAAACCTCCCCTTAAATAGTGAACAAACAAACAAGCTAACGAATCAGCTGTTCGTGCAGGTGTTAGTAATTATTATTTAATTATGTAGATCCGTCTGTTACTCATTTATATCTAGCACATGTCTATTGGAAAACTATTCGAAGCTAAAAACTAACTGGCAACGAAAAGTAAAAAAAAACTCACATCTTAACTTCGAGCGTTCCAAATTCAAACTGAAATGCATTTATTTAACTGGCCACTAATGGTTTAAAAGAAAAGGCTAACATCATAATTTTTGAGCGTTCCAAATTCAAACAAGAAATGTTTTTTTTATTCCTGCTGATGGAACAAGTAGATAGCCTTGATGTAAAGTGGTATTAATCACCTATAATAAAGCAGTGCGTCACAAGTCACGATAGGAACGTGCCCTACGATGCACTGCCCGGCGTCCATCAACTTGAGGCATACAGCTCTACCTGTGCCTGTAATTTCACCGGCCGGCGTCCACCGCCCTTCGAAACGAAACAGCCACGTTACTTGAAGGCAGAAATAGTCATAGCACATCATTATATACCTATCATTCTTCTGTACGAGTGTATGTCACTGAACTCCTCCTAAGCGGCTGGACCGATTTGAATGAATTTTTTTGTATGCGTTTGGGTGGCACCCTGGATGGTTTAGATTCACACATCAGCCCGGCAGATGGCGCTGCAGTCACTTGAAATATTATGGACAACGTCTGTCGGGTCCGCTAGTGTGTTATAATATAAATCTAGAATTGTACCTACATCTGTCAGTCGATTCGTTCAACTAGAGTTGTTTTACGTTTTTAAAACGAAGATTTAACTAATTAGTGATAAAGCTCTTTGTAAAAGCGATTGTACTGGGAAGTACTACAACCTTAGGTAAGTACCTATGTCTGCTGCCAAGCAGTGATGCTTGCGATGCATGCGGCTGTGTTCTGATTTGAAGAATATGGCTGTTGGTGCAATGGCACATAGGGCACGTCCTCCGTTGACATGCTCTGTAAGGTCCTAGTCATTTTCCTCAGAATAGTTAAACAATAGAACACCGTCCTATAATTTTTTTTCTGTTTTATTACATTATTTTAATTTACATTATTTGTTTCAATTTCAGCAAAAACCACGCTCCTGAAGTCCGGTCTCCATCGCGAAAGGGTAATGAGCGAGAAATGGTTAGCGGAACGGACTCCTTTTTAATGAAATAGGTTTACATTTCCACCAACAAAGAGTTTCATCTTTTGATTTCCACTGCAAAAGGAAAAAGAGCTGAGCGAGTTCATTTCAACACTTTCTGCTCGTTCAGTCCTTTCCGCTCGACTATTTGTTCGTGGAAATACAAGTATGCAGTTTATTCTTGCGAGTTAAACGGAGTCCTTAATGGCTCCGCTCCGCTCGCGGTGGAGACCGGGCTTAAACCACGCACTAGCTAAGCTGAGCACAGATTACCGCATAGTCAGTAGGACAATCTACAAGGTCGAGGCACTATCGTTACTAACCACTATTTGTAGGTTATGAAGCTAGGTCATTGCTAGGCTCCAACGTGACAGAGCGAGACAGCTGTATCCCAAACGCGTGGGATGGAGCGAGATGGCTGTATTTAGGCTGCGCGGGAGTTGATGGGGCAAATTGCACGCTGTCGAATTGAAAGTTTATCAAACCTGCATAGAACCGAAGTAATTACGAGGAATTTTATACAGACTTGTGTATTCTTTAAACCGTACTTATAAACGTTAATACTTAAATTTAATCATTGTGTTGGGTACCTAACTCAGTTGGATGGTAAAATGAAATGCGAGTGGACTGTAAAATACTGATTCTATTAGACAATAAAATAGGATGCGTTATGCGTGTCTATTGGGGTCTGTGTTCTTGCGAAGTGTAGTGCGGCGCCGATCGGTACCGAGCCGGCTCCCTCCGTCCCCGGCCCCCGCCTCCGGTGTCCGCTTGCAGGTGAACGAAGCTTTGTCTCCGACATACTCCCCGGGTTGAAGTAGGTAGGTAGGTAGGCTGCTGGTTCAAATGATTGACTCTGGAAGGGGACAAATATTGTTAAATGCCCTTCGAATGATGGCTCCTCCTTTGATCCTCAAGTCGGCGACTCGTGCGACTTGATCCCGAGTTCCTGGGTAAACGGCTACACAGCGTCCCAGGGACCAACGAAGTGGGGGAAGCGCCTTGTCTTTGATGAGGACTAAAGAACCCAATTTGAGTTCACTTGAAGTAGTGGGCCATTTTGTCTTCTGTTGCAGAGTGGTGACATACTCGTTGGAGAATCTTGTCCAGAAGTGTTGCTTGACAAACTCTATTCGTTTGTATCTCTCAAGGCTGGTTATTCTCTCTGTCACCTGAGGATGCGGAACAGACACAAGTGATCGCCCTATAAGGAAGTGAGCGGGAGTAAGGGGGGTAAAATCGGAAGGATCTGAATTTAAGGCAGTGATAGGACGTGAATTTAGAATGGCTTCAATTTGAGTTAGGCAAGTGTGCATTTCTTCATACGTGAAATGAGTAAGTTGGAGAAGCCTACGAAGATGAAATTTGGTGGAACGAACAGCGGACTCAGCCATGCCATTAAAGTGAGGGGTGTAGCTCGGGATGAAGAGGAAGCTTATACCTTCTTGAGCGACTTCGGAACCTATTTCATTTTGCGTATCATTTAAAAAGCGGTATAATTCGTTGCATGTACCTACAAAATTGGTTCCGTTATCGGAGGTTATACTTCGAGGCTTCCCTCGACGAGCCACAAACCGGTTTAAAGCGGCCATATAACCCTCTTTCGTTAGGTCTGTAACAAGCTCCAAGTGCACGGCTTTAGTAGCTAAACAGACAAAAATGCACAAGTAAGATTTAACTAGCTGGCAACCTCGACCTTTACGATTGGCTATCATAACTGGCCCTGCATAGTCCACTGAACAGTGTAAAAAAGGGAACTCCAGTGTAGTTCTGGATTCGGGTAACTGTCCCATAATGGGCTGAACATTACTGGCTTTGAATCTGAAACATTTTATACAACTTTTAGTTATAGATTTAGACAGGTTTCTTCCTCCCAAAGGCCAGTAAGTCTGACGTATGTTGGACAATAACAGCTGTGGTCCAGCATGTAAAAGTTTTAAGTGATGCATATGAAAGATGATTTTTGTTATGTGATGTTTACTACAAAGCAATATAGGATGCTTTATGTCGTAGCTATATGGAGAATTATCAAGTCTGCCACCAACTCTCAAGATATCATTGGAATCAATAAAAGGGGTCAATGATATTAATCTATTTTTCTTTGGCAAAGAGCTACCTGATTTTAAGATAAGATATTCATCAGTGAACATTTCCAGCTGGGCAGTATGCATGATAAAATTATATGATTTTTGTAATTCTTCACAAGAAAGATGACTAGAATATTTTTTATTATTTTTACTTTTACAATTGTAAATAAATCTTTGTATATAGGCTAAAACTCTTTGTAAATGTGTAAATTTTGAATATTTTAGAATAAGATTTTTAAATAAGTTACTGTCATCATTCTTGGTTGTGTTGTTATTTAATACAAGACATGAATTGAGATCCGGTAGATCATGTTTCTGGGATTCATTAGGCATTTTAGGCCAACAATGCTCTGAATCGAGCAAGAAAGACGGACCTGACCACCACAACGAGGCCTCGCTGATAACATCAGCCTTCACCCCGCGAGAAACAAGATCTGCCGGGTTCTCCTTGGACGGCACGTAGCTCCACGTGTGACCGCTGGTGCTTTCCTGAATCTCATTTACACGATTACGTACAAAAGGATTAAGTTGGTTAGAAGGGGTGGATAACCACCCTAAGACTATCGTGGAATCGCACCAGAATCGACACATATCTATTTTTAATGTAAGTGAACTTTGTACCTTAGTACACAGTCTCGCACCTAATAAGGCCCCGCATAACTCAAGGCGAGGGATAGTTGTAGGTTTGATGGGTGCTACCTTATTTTTAGAAATTAAGAGCTGAACACTAACGACCCCTGAGCTACACACAGACCGGATATAGACGCATGCACCATACGCACATTCCGAAGCATCTGTGAATACATGGATTTCGACTTTAATACAAAAGTCACTAAGAACCCACCTAGGAATCTGTAACTCGTTAAGACAGGGCAAAGTGTTAGCAAATGAAGACCAGAGGTCTAATACCTCTGATGAAACGTCTTCGTCCCAAGAGCTTTTCTCTCAACACAACTCGTGATGACGATGGTCGTTTTGTGGTCACGATTCCTCTACGGCAAAATCCTTACGTACTAGGCGATTCATTTGAAATGGCTAAGCGTCGTTTCTCATCACTTGAGCGAAAATTTGAACGTGAGCCAGCATTTAGAGAGAAGTACTTAGATTTCATGAAAGAATACGAGCGATTAGGGCACATGACTGAAAATAAATCTTTAAAACAATTGTGGAGCTACGTGCCGTCCAAGGAGAACCCGGCAGATCTTGTTTCTCGCGGGGTGAAGGCTGATGTTATCAGCGAGGCCTCGTTGTGGTGGTCAGGTCCGTCTTTTGTTTGTGGCTCGTCGGAAAGAATCTCGATCTCCGTCTGTAACGCGTCGAATTCCTCGCATAAGGGCTCAAATTTTTGTAAGCGACACTCCAAGTCAATGACTTGTAACTTGGTTAATGATTTGGAACTTTTAACGATTTTTAAATGATTGCTAAAGATTGTAAGCTTTGATTTTATTGCTGAGCGTTTTTTTAATAATGTTTTAAGTTCTGACATGATCACTGAATGAAATTGTAAGCGTAATAAAGGCAACAGCTGTTTTTAAAAAGATCTGCGTAGTATACTAAAGACTAAAGTGCAATGACTCGAACACAAAGCACGGTAATAAAGATAAGAAAGCACTATAGGGATATATCTACGCTAGTAGTAGGTAAGCTGTGCGTACGCATTGAAAAGAACAGGTGATTCTAGCAATAGGCATTTATCGCTCGAGTTTTATGACGGCAATTATCACAAAAGCTTTGTAATACCTTTTGAATGAAATATAGGATATAGATAACGGGAAATAAATCCTTAATGAAAGTTGTAGACGTAGAATAAATGTTTTAAAAGCACTGACTCAAATTGATGAAAGATGTAAAATGAATTTTGACAAAGGCAAGAATATTTGACTAAATAAGAGAAGAGGGAATAAGAAAGGAATAAATAGGAACGAACTCACAAGATATTGTCTTTATCCTTTATCCTTGGTGATGAGACGGTTTGTTCGCCCTTCAATTGTCCTTGTGTGACCTCTTCGAAAGTCGACACGTAATGGCCGTGTGACTTGTCAAATTCTTGTTCCACAGTGTAAGTCCAAGTAAACTTCAAAACGTCCTTAATTGTCCTTTTGGTGAGAGGACCATATGTTGGGTACCTAACTCAGTTGGATGGTAAAATGAAATGCGAGTGGACTGTAAAATACTGATTCTATTAGACAATAAAATAGGATGCGTTATGCGTGTCTATTGGGGTCTGTGTTCTTGCGAAGTGTAGTGCGGCGCCGATCGGTACCGAGCCGGCTCCCTCCGTCCCCGGCCCCCGCCTCCGGTGTCCGCTTGCAGGTGAACGAAGCTTTGTCTCCGACACATTGCTTAAAATTTGCTCTGTTACTTTGCCAATTACCTGTTGGTTTTCATAATTTTGTCGTGTCACTAGTTTAAAGAGACCTTTCGAGCACTTACAGATGTTTGAGAACCTTCTAGATTATACGACATGCCGGTTTCACGACGATGTTTTCCTTCACCGTCTGAAAGTACTGGCACTGTGCCCATAATTTTTTAAGGCCAAGACAAGAGCTAATGTGACTTTCGCTCGCACGTTTCGACATGTTGAAAGATATAAAATCACTAAACTCATTTTCGAAAAATCGCAATCAACCATTTTGTGTGCAATCACATTGCACACAGTTTAGTAAAAAAATCATTTTGATCGATACAAGTTTTCTTTCTTAAAAGTACAGCTGTTTTATGGTTGTCAGCCCCTCAAACAGAATAACTCATTGGTGCACGACCGGTTTTGAACCCGCGACCTTAGGATCGGTTGGCCGGGCACCAATAGGCCACCAGTGATCCTACTAGAATTGATAGATAACAAAATAGAATATTATCAACGTAATTACTATATTATTTGTTATAGTTAACGTTATCAATGTTATAAAATTGATTCTAGTTTAATATTATGCGGAAATAATAACACTTATTACATAAATATCGAAACTACTCAGACATCCTTCACAGCTCAGTTGGTAGTAGCTCTAGCTACTTCTCTTAAATATGGCAAGCTAAGGTATAGAGCGCTAGCTAGAAGCCCTCACCCTACTTCGGAACCTTAGTAAGCTAATGTGTATAGCCAAAGGTAGAGGCCCTAACCGTCAGACTCTTACCCTAACTCCTAAAAGCAAAAAACACGCGGAAAGTCCATGATATTCCTGAATTTGTCATGACATGGTCACTGTAATAGCATGCATGTAAGTGCATTCATTTGACAGCCTTCACAGCTCAGTTGGTAGTAGCTCTGCCTTCTGCGCCGTAGGCCGTGGGTTCGATCCCCACCGAGAACAAACATTTGTGTGATGAACATTGATGTTTGTTCTCTGTCTGGGTGTTATATAATATTATAAGTATGTATTTACAAAAAAAAAGTATATATGTATTATATCAGCTATCTGGTTCCCATATTACAAGCTTTGACTTAGTTTGGGGCTAGATAGTGCTGTGTGGAAAGTCCACCAATATATACCGATATATTATATAGTCGGGGGTTGAACAGGCCCCTATAATAGGGGAAACTCGTGATAAAAATAGGGGCTCCTTTGAAGGACAAATTATAGCTAACTTTATCTTGGAGACTTTTCTACAACAACATAACACGGAGCAGAAAAAATGTAGCTATTGAAGTCTGGAAGAGATCGCTTAGAGCGATAAGACCACAATTCGATTGACACCACATTGGAGATTCAAAATTGAATTATATTACATTGTAACAAGGATCATACAAAAAAAAACAGCCAAGTGCGAGTCGGACCCGCGCACGAAGGGTTCCCTACCATTATCTATAAAAACGGCAAAAAAATCACGTTTGTTGTATGGAAGCCCCCTTAAATATTTATTTTATTCTGTTTTTTAGTATTTGTTGTTATAGCGGCAACAGAAATACATCATCTGTGAAAATTTCAACTGTCTAACTATCACGGTTCATGAGATACAGCCTGGTGACAGACGGACAGCGGAGTCTTAGTAATAGGGTCCCGTTTTACCCTTTGGGTACGGAACCCTAAAAACAGTAGGACCCAAGCCGTAAGTTTGTTGCCTGTTCTTCTAGGCTTTGGTCGCGTGGAACTGGCACCTAGAGTCACCTAGCTTTAAGAAATTTCAAAGTGATCCTTTTGTTTTTATTGAATAAATACCTTTTGACTTTGACTTTGACTTCAGGCTGGCTTTAGAATCGAATGGCGACCACTAACCGGAAGACGCAGTGTAGGACCCCCCACCCAATGGAGCGACGACATTGTAAAGATCGCGGAAGGTACAGAAAGTGTAAGCAGTTAGAATGAAAGTGTAATGTATACTTTCGCTACTTTTATGATCATTTCGACTTTGTATGAAAAATTATATGTAAAATGCTATTTTAATCAAGTCAGTCCAATGCTCTTGACAGCCTTCGCAGCTCAGTTGGTAGTAGCTCTGCCTTCTGCGCCGTAGGCCGTGGGTTCGATCCCTACCGAGAACAAACATTAGTGTGATGAACATAGATGTTTGTAATGTAATGTAATAATGTATTTATTCTCTCTTCACAAATGTTTGTTCTCTGTCTGGGTGTTATATAATATTGTAAGTATGTATTTACAAAAAAAATAACATATAAGTAGTATATCAGCTATCTGGTTCCCATATCACAAGCTTTGGCTTAGTTTGGGGCGAGATAGTGCTGTGTGGAAAGTCCACCAATATGTATTTATTTATATTTATTTATTTAAGCTAAGTTATATAGCACAAGCTAGAGGCCCTAACCGTCAGACCCTTAGCCTAACTCCCAAAAGCGAAAAACACGTGGAAAGTCCATGATATTCCTGAATTTGTCATGACATGGTCACTGTAATAGCATGCATGTAAGTGCATTCATTTTCGGCTTGCTGTGCACTTGACAGCGATAACTCTTATCACTACGATAACAGGCTTAGGCTGCAAGCCTACACACAAGCATGCTGCCTCCTTTTCCAGCTGTCCCCATATCAAAATAACCCCTCACATATTTTTAATTTGTTTGCCATTTCATTATTTTATAACTGTGAGTACCAGCTCTAACACTTGGTTAACACCCATTTAGGCCCAGTTTCACCATGCTCTGTTAGTTACTAATTAAGGAATAACATGCTGTTAATTCTAACCTTAGATGTCAAACGCGTACATTTTGACATATTTAACGGCCCTTTAATCCTTTGCTAATCTCACAGAGCATGGTGAAACCAGCCCTTAGTAAAATATAGTAAGAGCTGATTTCACCATGCTCTGTTAGATTAACAAAGGATTAAAGGGCCGTTAAATATGTCAAAATGTACGCGTTTGACATCTAAGGTTAGAATTAACAGCATGTTATTCCTTAATTAGTAACTAACAGAGCATGGTGATCAGCTCTTAGGGAAACGATAAATTCAATCTTTTTTTGTAGAATTTTTCAACTTAATGCCAATAGTAGCTATAATACTTACGGCCGGTTTCTGAAAGCCCGATCAAAACTAATCGCATGTCAAGTCACTTGCTATCTCTATCTAATTCGATGTTATAGCTGAAATGGCGAGTGACTTGACATCCGATTAGTTTTGATCGAGCATTCAGAAACCGGACGTGAGCCTTTTATGTATGGGATGGTATATATAAAAGGGCATTGCTTATATAGGGTTAAAGCTTTAGCTTTAATAATGTTATCGTATGTGCGTTAGGTATTGTAAAATTAATGTTTTATCAACATTTTACATAAAGATATTAGATATATATGTTTGGATTGTCTATGCCTAGTTAGCTAACTAAGCAATTATATTATTAGAATGGCTTAGAGAATTATAGCTAAGATTATTAGTTACATTTGCACTAGAAATATTATTAAATTAAATATAAATCTGTATTGAACAAATCGAAATAAAAAATATATATGTATACAGATTGTCCCAAAAAGTATTATCCGCGATTTATCATAGTTTTGAGGTTATGATTTTTTTTCTGAATTTTTCTGAACGTTCGACTTGAACTTTAAAAAAAACTAAAAAGAAAAGAAAACTGAAAAAAATACATAACTCGAAAACTATGAAAAATCGCAAAACATACCTACCCCATACATGGGGGTGATTCTGGTACCCCAAGTGGTGCTCTATCTCTGGACTTCCGCTTATTACTACTATTTGGGACACCCTGTATAATAAAATCTAGATGTAAGTAACTTACGCCTTTCGATCGATTAAATCGATTAAAAATGAAACAACACATACCTGAAACAAAAGACAGTCGTTAGTTGATATAAAATACTGACATAAAAAATAAATACTGACAATAAAAAAAAATACTGACATTAAAAAAAATGGAAATACTGAAACAGCTTCAACTATTTCTTCTAAATCTAAAGAGTCCACTTCATCCAGGTTGTCTGGCAGAGATCGCTATTAAGCGATAAGACCGCCCATTTTACTTCGTAGTTTTAAGTCTGTTTTTTTGTTATATCCATTACTTGTGTGCAATAAAGTATTTTATATCTTCTATCTATCTATTTGATCCCCAGGCACGGTAGATATCAGATATCTTAGTACCAAGAATGAAATACTGATTCTTTGGACGTCTAATACCTACCTCCCTTAGAAGTCATCCAAACATAAGTCAGAGGTACAAGAGTTTTAAGAGTAGTAGAGCTCTTTGTGAAGGGCTCGTTCGGGGAAGTACTACCACCACGCCTTTTTCTACGGCCAAGCAGCAACGCTGTGTTTCGGTTTGAAGAGTGTGGTTGCCGATGTAATTTCATTACAGGCACATGAGGCTTAACATTATGTATGCCTCAAGTTTACGCAGGGCAGTGCATCGTAGGGCACGTTCCTATCGAGCGTGACTTACGAGGCAATGCTCTGTTATAGGTGATGGTTACCACTTAACATCAGGTGTGTCATCTGCTTGTTCCATCAGCTAGTTGCATAAAAAAAACACATCCCAGCATTATATTCGACATATACCCACATTTTGCAATAGTTGGTATTCCAAATAGATGTTGGTATAGAATAATCTACACTTCAATTCAAAAACAAAATAAAATAACAAAAAACGACACAAAAGAGCGAATGAATAATGCATTATTAATGATAAAGGACTTCGGCAGAGACAAGGTGGTTTTCCATCAAATGCTATGCGATGATAATTATATAAAAATGAATAAAGAATATTTAGGTACAGTATTTCAACAGGTACAAACAAAGTTACAACTAATACAAAATGTACAAAATAAAAATTAAATAGTGGAGCTTCTAGTTGCAAAAAACCTGAATTAAACAATATTAAATTATTTTTAAATTAATTAATTATAAACAATTGCTATTATTGCTATATTTACTAAATTTATTTATTTGGTAAATGTCCCTGGCCATGAATAGGGATCAATGGCATGAACTGGAGGAGGCCTATACCCGAAGGGGTTCCAAAACATAAATAAGATAAAATAAAGTTGAAAAATTATATAAGTAATGATATAATTAGAGTACTTAAACTTTTTGTATTTAGTTGGTAAGGAAAATAAACGGGCTTTTTTTTTATCTACATCTACACTAATATTATAAAGAGGAAAGCTTTGTATTTTTGTATTTTTGTATGTAACGAATAGGCTCAAAAACTACTGGTCCGATTTCAAAAATTCTTTCACCATTAGAATGCTACATTATCCCTGAGTAACATAGGCTATATTATATTTTCAAAAAAATCAGGGATACTTACTAAAACTCCAATAATGTAACCCAAGGTGGAAACCAAAAACCTTACATCGCGTGAGCTGCGAAAACTATTGATGATAGAACTAAATAATGTACTACGATTTTGTAGAACACGTCATCATCTAAAAAAAATGTCGCGACAGCATATGTCTAACTATTATAGTTATGTCACAATAAGTGTTTTTTTATTATAAAAAATTAATTGAAATGCCGCCGCTAGAAAAGGGTCTTTATTTGTACCTTGGTATTAATCCTTATCTAAATAAATCTTTTCATAATTAAGACGGTTTCAATACCTATAGATTACTTCTTAAATTTTTCAAATCGGACATTCCATTCAAAAGATATGACGAAATTAAAAACGTAAACGGGTCCACGGGTCACGCTCGGGGTGCGATTTCAGTCTCTGGCGTGCAAATGTATGAAATAAGTAGACGCGAGGCTCGAACCCACGGTCTAAGTTTATCCTAATATGTTCAAAAAATTTATGACCACCCATGCGAAGCTGGGACAGGCCGCTAGTTATTAATATAATTGGTGAAATCTAAACCATATCTAAACTATAAAAATAAATGGTGGTCTATGCTGATTGTCTTGCAAACTATAAATTGCAGGAATAAAAGTGTTATTTTATAAGAAAATATAATACCAAATTCTTCATTATTTTATTGTTAAGGTTAATGCCATGTTTTTTTTATTTTACTTAATAAAAGTTTACATTACAATAAATACGAGCCTCATGTGCCTCTAACTATCCCCGTTTAGACATGATCATCTGAAGAATCTAGAAATATGAGAAAATGTATACATTTTCATGCATTCCCACTTAACATCAGGTGGGCCATCTGCTTGTTCCATCAACTAGTTTAATTAAGTATAAAAAAAAAATGCAAGAAAATATCCAAATAAGTTGTGAACGCATTCATATCGTATGAGCAAAGCTATGTAAAGCATAGCTTCGCTCACCAGTGGATAAAGACCTTACGCCCCTGACTGCACATTTTGACCGATTGATTGAAGTCATCCGAATTGGGTCACAGAGAAACAAAGAATGAACAACGTAATACTGACTCACTCGGTCAAGGTCACTTTTGTTCGGTCTTTTGATCGAATGCATTTATTTGGCACAATTTGAATTCCACGTCACTTCTCAAATAACTATTACAGTGCTCCTATATGGTGAAGGAAACCATCGTGAGGAAACCAGTTGACAGCCTTCACAGCTCACTTGGTAGTAGCTCTGCCTTCTGTGCCGTAGGCCGTAGGTTCGATCCCCACCGAGAACAAACATTTGTTTGATGAACATAGATGTTTTTTTTTTTTTTATACAACAAAGTAGGCAAAAAAGCTTACGGCCCGCCTGATGGGAAGTGGTTACCGTTGCCTATGAACGCCTGCAATACCAGAGGAATCACTAGCGCGTTGCCGACCCTTTAAAAATTTTAAAACACCCTTTTGAAGAGCCCCATACTATAGTTCAACGGGAAAACCTCAGCAGGGAGGTTGTTCTCTGTCTGGGTGTTATATAATATTTTAAGTATGTATTTACAAAAAAAAAGATATATAAGGAGTATATCAGCTATCTGGTTCCCATATCACAAGCTTTGGCTTAGTTTGGGGCGAGATAGCGCTGTGTGGAATGTCCACCAATATTTATATATTTATTTATAAGTATTCTAACAGCGGCGATGGGCTTGAAATCTGTCACTTACGAAATACCAACTACTGCAAAATGTATGTGTCTAATGTAATGATTGGACGTGCCTCTAGCTACCCCTGAGACGTCCTCAAGGAACTTGGATTTCGTACTTGGTACTAAGAGATCGGAGGGGATATCTACCGTGCCTGGGGATTAAAGTCGTGAAGCTGTTTCATTTTTTTATTACCGACAGAAAACCAAAAGCGTATAAGTTGGTTTACTTTCGGGAATAATCTGGGATATAGAGTCGTTACGCCATGATGAAGACCTTGGTAGCCTGGAACTATGCCAGTTTGGAGTACATACATATTCTCAAAACATTTTTATCCATCGTTGTTTTTCTACACCGTTCAACGGGTTCAGTTTACAAGTAGTCTATTGTTTGGTCCTCAACCGGCATTCGAACCCGCGTCCAAACAAACATCACAATTCGCGCAAAAGCACTATTGTCTTTTAAACTAGCTCCAACTTCACGAAATTGGTTTTAAAAAGTTGAACACCACTTTTTTCCAGAAGCAATTTGGGAGCTACCTTGGATAAGTTTTACAAAGATTAGAATATATTGTTGAAATTTGGACCTTAACACCTCGAGATAAGGATGAGGAGTCTACAAATATTGCTAGAAAAATGTCTGCGAAAAGAAAATGAACTTTCTTAAAAACTAAAAGTCGGACCTTCGAAATTACTTCCTTTGGACAGTGCAATAAAACTCTTTGGGGAAAAAGTGGGGCTATGACAGTAGCGTTTGCATAAGTTTAATGGGGTAGTGGGGTAAAAAGGAGGAGCGGTTCCTCCTTTTTACCCCACTTAGTAAATCTACCTGCAGTAATCCATATGCATCGTTTACACTCAGCTCATGTCCATGGAAATGTGCAGAGACATGTAGAGACAGGCACAGGGACTGGGATAATGCGAGAATGGGACGGCAACACATTTCCGTCTACGCGAATTGCAGCGCGAATGGCTAAATGTAAACGCGCTATTCAAGTATCATAACATGCCTTTGAGGTAGAGGTAGTAGGTACCATAATTTTGTGTGCCTGTTTTGTTAGTATTTTAGTGAGACTATATTTTTTTATGAAGACCTTTACTATCCGTTGTTTATCCAAAAATTCTGACAAAATAAAATATTTGATTTGACATTAAAGTTGTTAAAGTCAGTAGAAAAAACTTTAGTTTGGTAAATTGGTAGGACCAGTTTACTTATATTGGTAATAGTAAACGAGTAGGTATAGCATAGTAGAAGCGCTCCCAGAGGACGAAATCTGTTTTAGTTATTAAGTACTAAACCCTATATATATACCTACTTAAGTTTTCTACTTTAGTAATTGTCTTAATAAATAAACTTTTGATTTGATTTGATAGCGAGTCAGAAGTTAGCTGTTTGTGTAGAAATTGTGCATTTGTGGCTAGTTTTTTGAAGTTTTTCCAAATCTTCAGGCGTGCCAACTCTAACGCCAACTCTAACGTCCAAAATCAAAATCAAAACGGTCTTTATTCAGTACAATCACAAGGATCACTTTGAAACTTGTAGAACTGCAGCACAGCTAAAGAAGTAGACCTAGTACCTACTAGTTAAGAGACAGACCTAACTAGCTAGGTCTGTCCCTGTCATGGCTTGGAAATCGCTAAACGTGATTGGGACTTTTCATTATATTTATCTGGTTATGATTCAATATCCAAAATAAGACCATCCTTGACACCTCACTTCCGTTCTCACCAGATGGCGTAAATTATAACGACGCTGACGAACTTTTGCTTCGGACTCTTTTGTAAATGCAGTAAGCATACAATATTTTAGCGTCTAAGCTGGTTAGACACTCTCTGACATTGATTGACCATTGGATGCTTCGATCAATAAACTTTGCATTTTTAAGCGTTTAATTCTAATTCGTGCTAGGGGAATAAGATCTGCACGGACGTCTCGCAATGGGTTGTATTGTGCATTATCCCATTATCCCCTCACCCCAGCCAGCCCAACTCCTTTAAATAGCGGAGAAGGACCTTGGGTTGATAAGTAGTGGTGGTTATCAAGTATAGCATAGCGAGCCAGAAGTTAGCTGTTTGTGTAGAAATTGTGCATTTGTGGCTAGTTTTTTGAAGTTTTTCCAAATCTTCAGTCGTGCCAACTCTAACGCTTAACCTCCACTTGTAGAACTGCAGCTAAAGTAGTAGACCTAGTAGTAGTATTAAAGAACAGACCTAACTAGTGATTTATAGTCTTCTGGTGTTTTTTTTTTCTTGTGCATTTTTTGTGACTTCGACTTTGACTTTGACTTTGTAACGAGCTACCGCCGAGTTAATGGCCGCGCCCGGCCCCAGTGGGCAGTCCGGCGGGAGCGGGGTGGCTGCAAAACGTAATTGGGACTTTTTCTTTGGACGATTCTTTTGTTTTGCAAAGTGAGTTTCTTGTCTCGCGCCATCGATCGCGCGGCTAATTAGATTTTTCATTGAATTTTAATTGATTCTCAATGACTGTCGGCACACTTGTTCTTCTAATGTAGAATACAAACACACAGGAATGCATACAGGCAAGTAAGAATAAAGGCAGTAGAAAATAAATAGGTGCATCGTAGGCCACGTTTCTATCGAGCTTGACTTACGACGCAATGCAATAACGCAATGATGTTACCGCTTAACATCAGGTGGGCCATTTGCTTCCATCAGCAATGGTATCAAAAGACATTAAAAATAATGCTTGAAACGGTACTAAAAAAAACACTAGATAAAATATAAGGAATAGTGTTTCTGGAAACGGTTATCAGTATGTTACCCGTTATATTTTCTGTCTCGCGTATGTACCTACCAATAAAGTATTTATCATAGAGCTATTACCTACTGTTCGTACTAAAACAAGGTTTTGTTTTTCCCGTTAAGGTACGGAACCCAAAAACAAAAACAGCCGGCAGTACAATCATACACATGCCAACATTGGATCCAGCCAGACACAGATAGGGCACGCGCGGACACAATGTAATCATACAACTACACGAAATACCTGACGAATTGTAAAAAATATCAAAACAATACTTGTGATAACTGACCTAGATTTTCCAAAAGGGTTTTTTGGATATTTGGAAATGTTTTAGATTAATTTGTTGTATTTAATAACTCTATTTATGTGCATAGTTTACTCTCAAACGGTGAAGGAAAACATTGTGAGGAAATCGGCATGTCAAGAGTATGTTTAGTATGTTTTAAGAGTAGTAGAGCTCTTTGTGTGTGGCTCGTGTTTTGCTGTGTTTCGGTTTGAAGAGTGTGGTTGCCGGTGTAATACAGGCACATGAGGCTTAACATCTGTATGCCTCAACTTGATGGACGCAGGGCAGTGCATCGTAGGGCACGTTCCTATCGTGCGTGACTGACGAGGCAATGCTTTTTTAAAGGTGATGGTTATCACTTAACCAGGTGGGCCATCTGCTTGTTCCACCAGCTAGTTGTACAAATGCCATAGAACCTGAAAAGTTCTAAAAAACATGTGACTATAGTGATCGAAAAGGGCATATTTCAAAATTTTATTTATTTATTTATTTACACACATTTAATTAAAACGGTTGCACACCAATTATATTAACTAAATATAAATATATTTATATCTTTTTGTATCCGTTTCCTGTCACAATGTTTAATTAGAAAGTGTAAAAATAAAATATTAAAATCCCAGTAAACATTATATTGCTGTTATTGTAAGTATTTGGTATTTTATTGCAAATTGAATACGAGAAAGTATAACCAGTAATTTGTAACTAGTTTAATGGTCGCGACTTTGTTTAGCATTCAGTTGTTTTTTTTTATTGCTTATTTTCGAATTAAGAATCATAATAATTGCAGTTCTAGCTTATAAAATACAGTTTAAAGTGAATAAAATAATTATAAATAAATAAATAATGGTGGACATTCCACACAGTTATACATATTGTTATAAAAAAACTGTTTTTAAAGTTTAACGGAGAAATCCTATATCCTAATATTATAAACGCGAAAGTTTGTAAGTATAGATGGATGTTTGTTACTCATTCACGTAAAAACTACTGAATGGATTTTAATGAAACTTTACAATAATATAGATTATACATCAGAATAACGCATAGGCTACAATTTATAAAGATATTGTGTGACTAATCCTGCGCAGACGAAGTCGCGGGCACCAGCTTGCTTACTATATTTTGATTATTTTCCGGGGTTCTGTTTTAGTTAGTTAGTTTTTTTTTTGGTTAGTCAAATTTAAAATTTTACACCCTGTAGGTATACTTACTGATATTTTTAAATAAGTTCCTACCATTTATATTTCTCACAACAATCGAAATGATATCCGTTTTAAAGCAAAGTGCTCAGACTAAAATGAACTTTAGATTGTTGTACGAAAGTTGCATTCGAATCAGCTCATTACCGAAGATATGCTTTGGTATCATAAATACAATACCTATTGCACTAGATTGGAATTTTGTAAATCCACTTTGCGAGATTTTTATGAAAATACAAATGAAATAAAAAAACATGAAACAGCTTTTTGGATTTGTTTCCGAGGCATGATAGATATCCCCGCACGGTGTTTTCCTTCACCGATTAGGCCGTCCATTATAACCCCCCCGCACCCAAAATCACGTGTATTTTTAGTACCTACAAAGAATATTAATATTTTTAGAACATTATCTAAAGACAGGTATAAAGTATAATCTAATTTTATTCTGAAATTAAGGACTATGTCAAAAATGTATAGACAGAAAGCCGTTTTTCGGTTTAGAAATCGCGCGTTTGACGAATAAAATAAATAAATAAATAATCTTACTAAACCCTCCAAGTCAAGCCTCACGTCAAAGTCAAAGGTATTTATTCAATAAAATCACAAGGATCGTCATCACTTTGAAACGTCTTAAAGCTAGGTGACTCTAGGTGCCAGTTCCACGCGACCAAAGCCTAGAAGAACAGCCAACAAACTTACGGCTTGGTTCCTACCGCTCTTTTGTATGATCCTTGTTACAATGTAGGTATTATAATACAATATTAAAGCTCCAGAATGGTGAAGTTGAAAATGTATGTTTACAAGCCACAATTGTCAACTTAGTACACAGTAAAAACAACATACGTCATTAAAAAATCTATATCATAACCCTAAAATATTTTCATTACTCAAAATTTTCAATTCCAACCAACTCATGATAGCTTGCCAAAAAACTGAACGCACACACGCAAGCTCACGCACACACTATAGTTAACCGTATAGATAACGTGCATGTGTGGGTGCACCCTAGTAATTTTTCGCCTAGGTCCCTGTCTAGTAACGAGCCTAGGGTGTAGGGTGCGCCTAGATAAACGTACTGGTGGCAAGGAAAGTGACTTTATTTTATTTACAAGATTTTATATAATTCGCAATGCATGTATGTTCAAGAATGAGAGTAGTAGAGCTCTTTGTGTGTGGCTCGTCCGGGGAAGTACTACCACCACGCCTTTTTCTGCCGCCAAGCAGCGTTGTGGTTCGGTTTGAAGAGTGTGGTTGTCGGTGTAATTACTGGCACAGGAGGCTTAACATCTGTAAGCCTCAAGTTGATGGACGCAATGCTTTGTTACCACTTAACATCAGGTGAGCCATCGGCTTGTTCCATCAGCTAGTTGTATAAAAAAAATGTACGAGTATGTATGTAACTATGTTTGTTCGGGTGGAATCTTGCAACTCAATTTTGAAGGCTATATACAGCTGTTTCATACATGTCAGCCAGGTAGGTATTGAACTTTTGTATGAAATAGTTTTTTTTGTTTTTCGTGTTTGCAGTGTTGGTTCCTTAGAAAAGGTTATTCATATTGATTGGTTCTTTGGCCTCCTGAAGTTTGTAAACACAAGTATTGGAATACCTTGTATATTTTTATAGATTGGCTTGTGTGATTATTTATTAACTAATTAATATGTTTAAACAAAGAATACTTTGGTCCCATTATTTAAAGTTTGCTTATATTGAAACTAGGTGGCGCTATTCAAAATTTCCACCAATCTTGTTTATTTTTAATAAAATACTTAGAAAGATTCAAGCCAATTCTAGTTCTAGACTACCAGCCTTGGTACCTACTTCTTTCCTTTTCCGAACAGATCATCGTTTTACCTTGACACAGAAATGTATTGGCAAAATATCAAAAAAGAAAATGATGCAAGCAAATATATCGATATTCAAATATATTCTAAAGGACTTCTAACTCAATTGAAACTGTATTTCATGAATATATTATGGACACGATGGTTTTTTTAGTTTTAAATTCAAATCTATTAGATTATTACGTGAGATTTTTTTTTCTTTTTTTGTGGAATAGGCCGACTAAGCTTTGAGGATGGTACAGGCTAGCTTACTCCATCTAAAACCCAGGCATTATTTACTTAATTATTTATTATATCACATAAATTAGGGATTAGGGGTAGAAAGGGGTGAAAAAGTTGCCCTTGAAGCTGTATAAATAATTAACAATGGCAAAAATCTATTTACTTACAATCGTGAGCCAATTTTTTTTTTAATTGCCATTACTTATCTAAAAAACTAGTCATTTCGAGTCATTACAAGAACAGAGTGACTATGACTACCGAGATGACGAATGATAGGATAAACGAATGGGACGAATGGGATAAGGATAAATGCAGGAAGATGATGATTATTTAATTTTCATATTCTTAAAAACAACGTATAATTTGATGCCTTTTAAGAGTGCCTTACTCGTCTACTCTTGCTACGGCCCGTTTATGAAAGCTCGATCAAAACTAATCGGATGTCAAGTCACTCGCCATTTCAGCTATTACATCGAATTAGATAGAGATAGCAAGTGACTTGACATCCGATTAGTTTTGATCGGGCTTTCAGAAGCCGGCCGTTAGTCACTTGTGGGTGTCTGTGGGTCATTTATAACTGAGCGCTTTGGAAGAGCTTCGAAGGATACGTTTAGTTGACAGGCTCAGCTCTAGTTGACGTTAAACCATCACGGAGACCTTAGGGCGGCCTAAAAGCTCCGTCACTAGGGTCACTAAGTCTAGTTTATTTAATTTGTTCAATGACGAAGCATGAAGATAATTATAACCTAAAAAGTATTAAAACTGATTACTAAAAATATAACATTACATAAAAAATTCCAGGAAAAAACTTTTTTTTTTATTTCTTTGAGACTAACCTAATTAGCCTTAATTAATCTGCTATCCCTACTTAAGCCGAACCCTTTCTGCCAACGATTTGTTTTAAAGGTCGTCGCCCTCTTGCCCTCCTGCTCCAACACAAAAATACGCACATTTTCCATCTCCCTCGCACAAGGATAGGGAAACATCGCCTACGGAACCTTGTCAAGGAAAAGCTTTTAATTTTTTCACCGGAAGTCAGATTTTGGATTTATTTTGCTCTAAACAATTTTTTTTAAATGGCAGTTTTTTTTCCTTTTTCAAATATTTTTGGTTATTTTGTGAAACAATAATTATTTCGTAATTATTATCGTAAATAAACCGAAAACAGAAAGATTTAAAATTATTAAGTACATATCATTTTACCTATAGTTAGTTAGTTTAGAAAATTGTCCTACAACAAAAGCACTACATATTATTCTGCTTCCTTGAGAAACCTTTATAAGATTTTTTTTATTAATAGACCTAGGTATTACTTAACATTCTCCGAACCTACCTACTACTTTATCTATCTAACTAAAAAGGTTTCAAACATTTAAAAACACTTGCAACATCGTTTTGTTGAATATTAATATTTGTTTCATCCCGTCCTTGCCACTTATGAAAATTCAAAAAAGGCACGCAACTTCTTTACCCAACTCTCGGTGAGTTGCGTAAAAAAGTTATTTAGAAATTCGAATTACAAACGAGTACCATTTGCGTAGGTCAGTAACCTAACCGTCATTCATTCCAATTTCAAACTTGGAATTCCGAGCGAAGAAGGCACGCGCACAAGCGTACGCACGCACACTACGCAAGAATTGGGCGTGCACACACATTTTATTTATGTAGGCCACGCACACTTTCACACTGTTTATGGGTCGACACACAAATACAAAAGAGTTTATTTTCTTCTGAACAGTTCGAGTTATGATGGCCAGAAACATACAAAAAGATTTATATTATTTACTGGCATCACTTTAGGCTTTTTTTTAATTACCTATCTTTATTATGAGCAATTCCTACAGATACAAATAGCTTTATTCAGTAAGTAACAAAGTAAATAAATAGAGGTAAGTACTAATATTTACTTGCACGTGCAATTTTTTTTTATTAATTCTGTGACGTTCAACCACATTCTTCGTTGAATGAGGCAGGAAAAATAATCGGTTTTCCTTTAAATATGAATCTTAGGATTTTGTACCGTCAATAATATTATGTATTGCGTAAGTATTAGGTAATATAAGTAGTAATTTTTTTAAACTTTGTCACTGAATGGAAACATTGCAAAAATTATACAAACTTCGAACGCAAACAAAGAATTAAAAATGTATTTTCAGACATAAGTTCCTTCAACTTTCCTTAAAAAGTAAAAACTCAGTCAGAAGCCATAAATCATAATGTCTCAATTCTTAAGGCGCACGCACACTAGTGCACACAGTGTGCGTAGGTATACGATTGTCTGTGTGTGCGATGCGTTTGGGGTAGGTTAGGGCAGATTGGGGTGGGCCGGCCCGCCGAATGTTGGGCTAGGTTTTGAATAATATAGTGGGGACGGTGAGAAATGGTCTCTGTTGTTTATTTTTGGCAGTAACAGAATTTGAAGTTTATTAGTTTTTTTTTTCAAACTCTATCACCATTACATGCAAAGTAAGTGATCGTACTTAATAAGAGTCTAATTAATAAATTTACATTTTAATAGTAACTCATAATAAAACTGTCGAATAAATAAGCCAAATGCTTGTCACAATAAAATTATTATGCATTAAAAGATAATTGCTAAGCTAAACTTGACATAAACGAAATTGCATTTATAATTTTACATCAACATTTTACAGAGCAGACGTTCAAATACATTATCGCAAACAAAACTAAAAAGTAAACAGATAAAATGGCGCAAACTAAGATGTTATTATCCGATAATGCCATTCGCAAGTTCAGTTACCCGACGATTGCATTCTTATTTCGTATTCAGATGTCGAACGCGTTACATTGATAGAAGTTAACGGCATCGGATAAAAACTCACCATTACCGGTTCTCTCCGGTAAAACCGGAACAAAGCTGGACCATTACTCACTCTTAGGCGTTTACGTTTGATAACGCACATTTAAAAGTCAAATTCCTCACATAAATAACATTACTCGAATAAATAGTCAAAACAAGCAAAAAATACTGACGAATCGCACTTGCAAAGATAAAATTCTAATCGTAACTTTTAATTGACAAGACACCAGTAGGTTTTATAAAATAATGACCGTAAATTAGTAATTTATCAGCATATGAATCGATAAAAATGTCATCAAACTCCGTAATTATTTGCAATCAAAACAAACGGGATATCAACTGCAACCACAGAGCAAAAAGAGAACTGAGATCACAACCCTATTCCCACAGCGTAAAAATAGCCACATATTGAGTATCAACGAGTGAACGATCTTTTGGTGTCGAAAAAAAAGTCATCTACGGCCAATGCTCGCTGGTGGCAGTATACGGTGCGGCTGCGATCACTCGCAAAAAACCAGGGTCGTCGACCTCGCCGCGTGTCCTTCGAGTGAGCCTGTGTGTGTAAGTGCGTACGTAAATACATTTGCGTTTTTCGTTCGGACAATTTTGTCCATGTGTGCGTAACACGGATGCTTTTGAGTGCGTGCCGCAAAAAATGCGTGTGTGCGTACAGTAATCAGAATGGCCGGAGATATTGAGAACCAACAATGGTGGAGACTGATAGCTGATGGGCTAGTGATGTGAACATAGGCTAGTGATGTACGGTACGTACAATGCATCGCAATGTATCGTGAAAATGCTCCTCAAGGGGCGTAAGTTGAACTAGTAGGAATAATTTTGTCCAGAAAGTTCAACATTTACAAAAAAATAACAAAGTTGAAATAACTGGAATTTTTTGTGCAATTAGTTCAACTGGTTGAACTTAATAGTTGAACTTAGTGGAACAGGTCACAGTCGCTAGTAACTCATCATTTCTTTTGTTTTTTATACAACTAGCTGATGGAACACACAGATGGCCCACCCGATGTTAAGTGGTAACCTTCACCTATAACAAAGTATTGCCTCGTAAGTCACGTAGAATAGGAACGTGCCCTACGATGCATTACCCTGCGTCGATCAACTTGAGGCATACAGATGTTAAGCCTCATGTGCCTGTAATTACATCGGCAACCACACTCTTCAAACAGAAACAGCAACGCTGCATCATATTTTGTCAACGACGTCCTTACTTCTTGAGTAAGGACGTCGTTGACCTACCCTACCCTACCTACCCTAAACCGACGAGAATGTATGAAGAATGTTATGAGAGTGAATGAAGCGAAAGATGTATGTAAGGGCCGTGGCAAGTGGAAATCCGTGGTCTCTGCCTACCCCTATGGGAAACAGGCGTGATTTTATGTATGTACGTCCTTACTTTTGTTTTTATAAATTTGGTATATTTATTGGTCTATTAGCATATTTTTTAGATCTACTGAAGGTGCTACTTACAGATAAAAACAGAAAAAAATATTGAATAATAATTGTGGCACATGTTGAATAACTGAAATATTTAATCAAGATCGAAGAGCATAATCAGTTTTTTTTGTAACAGGATCCACCGGATGTTAAGTGGTCACCGTCACCCGAGCGAAGCAAGAGCAAAGGTGAAAATTAAATAGGAAGTGAGCTGTGAACATTGTAACTACCTTAAAAAACACTCAGCCCTAAACTTTGCAAGCCCATTTGTTTTTTTGGCCGCTAGGAACTATATTTTAATATTTTTCCTTAATCTATATGTATAAAAAAAAACAAAAAAAAAGGTATATAAAAGAGGGTCGTGTTAGTTACACTATTTTTATATCAACTATTTATAACTCAAGAACAACTGAACCAATTTGGCTGAAAATTGGTGGGGAGGCAGCTTAGAACCAGGAGACGGACATAGGATACTTTTTATCTCGACTTTTTTCCCTCTTTTTTTACTTTTTTTTGTATTATATACAAACAATCGAAGAGGCAGGAACTTCAAGTCATCAGTACCTGTTTCTTCTGACAAAATAACGTGGCTCAAGATTGTACCATGGGGAAGATTTTTTTTTTTATTTAAGATATTGCCAATCATATCAATAAACCATTATTTTATTTGTAAGTATTCTAAAGTAAACGTGCGTGAGCGCAGATTAGTTAGAAGAGCTAGTATTTTATAAAAAGTCGGACTTCTAACAACCCTAGTACATACACATTTACTCTTAATTTTATCATTAGAACCCCTCAATGTATACCAAGTTATGGAGGCTCTTATTGCATTGGTTTTTACTTCATTACTTAGAACTGGTATTCTGAATCTAATAAACCCATTTTTAGATGAATACGTAATTTATTGTATCTGTATGCTAAAGACGCAATTTATTTAACGTTTTTTACTTTTAATTCAGAACAACAAACGCATTAGGAAGTTCCACTAATTACTGATTGAATAAAATAAAATCCAGCATAAATAAGTTGAAGTAAAATAATGTGAATTTTCTTCAGCAAATTATAGACAGACTAATGTAAGTGATAAAGTACAACACCGGTGTTGGTAAAAATATATATCTATCTAGGTACTTACACTCTATATGATTATATAGAGGTATATATTTTTTATACAACTATGTGATGGAACTAGCAGATGGCCCACCTGATGTTAAGTGGGCACGATAGGAACGTGCCCTACGATGCACTGCCCCGCGTCCATTAACTTGAGGCATACAGATGTTATGCCTCATGTGCCTGTAATTACACCGGCAACCACAGTCTTTGAACCGAAACACAGTGTTGCTGCTTGGCGGCAGAAGAAGGCGTGGTGGTAGTACTTCCCCGGACGAGCCACACACAAAGAGCTCTACTACTCTAAGTTGAAAGAAGAAATAAGAAAGAAAAGCAATTTATTGACCAACACAAAAAAATATGCTATACATATATTATGCTAACTGAACTATGTATAACAGAGCACTGGTGGTCTAGTGGTAGCGGCCCCGCCTTTCGATCCTAAGGTCGTGGGTTCGAAACCGGTCGTGCACCAATGAGTTTATCTGTTCATAAATTTATATGCACAATGCCAGTACTCTCAAACGGTGAAGGAAAACATCGTGAGGCAAGTGTCAAGTGCTCGAAAGGAGCCCCTTGAGGCGCACTTAAAATCCTTTCACCACACTGTTTCGAAAGAAACTAATGACACGAAAAGAAGAAGAACTGAACTATGTTAGGCCAATAAGGCCCCTGCCTCAGTATTTGCCGCAGCGTTTTAATGTATATTAAAAAAAAAACCACCCCGCCGCATGAACCCCCAAAATCAAACAAATAAACGTTAAATTAAAAATGAAACAGAAACAGCTTTTGTACCCAGGCACGGTAGATATCTCCTCAGATCTCTTAGTATCAAATAAAATTTATTTGAAAATTCATAATGTAATTTGTACCAACTTTACTTATATAAATATAAATAAATATAAATATTGGTGGACTATCCACACAGCACTATTTAGCCCAAACTAAGCCAAAGCCTGTGATATGGGAACCAGATAGCTGATACATATATACTTACTTTTTTTTTGTAAATACATACTTATAATATTATATAACACCATCTCATTATAATCTCATATAAGTTACAGTTATTGTGCCTTTTTTAGTCTGTATATTTTGTGTACCATATTTTTGTGTCAAATAAAAGTAAGTTTTAGGGAGTATCTCAATTCAAAATTTCCGTCCATTTTCCACCTTTTCCGGCTATTCCACCATCTTACCTTGCCTGAACAGCACTAGTTGCGTGGTACGCACTTCACTTAATTTTGTCATTAGATGCTACAATGTGAGCGAAATTGCCTCTAGGACCGAGGAGACAGAGTATTTTTTGTTCAAATAGCCACTATTTTAGAAAATAGTTGGCAACTTAGAGTATTACGAGCAAGCTATAGAAAGGCTGCCCAAACTCAAGACTGTGACACCAAGTGACCCACTAAAGTATCTGAGTTACGCCACAAAAAATACCATCATTGAAGAAAAACATTAACTTATAGGAACTACTACGACAATAAATAATACTAAGCCAACCTAGATCTGTGGGGATGTCTACCATGCCTGGAGATCAAAGTCGTAAAGCTGTTTCAGTTTTCAGACACGCAGAACAGAATAAAAAAAATGGTTAAAATTATCTCTCAGCGGATGATTTTATGGAAATATGTTACAAAGCCTCTTTGTGGCGCACTTAAAATCCTTTCACCACACTGTTTCGAAAGAAACTAGTGAAACGACAAGAAGATGTTACAAATAAAGCCCTTTTTACAGAGTGTTACTTTGCTTTGCAGATTAGCTGAATGCGTTTGTATTTTTTTTAATACTCATAGATGTGACTTTGAATTATTTAACAATATGGCCCACTTGTAAAGTTGGTTGGCATGCTGTTGGAGATAAACTTAATGCAATTTCTATAAAAAAATAGAAATTTTGAGCAAGTGAGTATGTCCTAAGTAAAGATTTTTCAGACCGAGACGTTATTTGGCTTTTTAACTAAATTTGGAATAACCAGAATTCAAAACACCGCACCGGAGCACCGGTGGTCTAGTGGAAGTGACCCCGCCTTCCGATCCTAAGGTCGCAGGTTCGAATCCGGTCGTGCACCAATGAATTTTTCCTATCGAAAAATTTATGTGCGCAATGCCAGTGCTCTTATACGGTGAAGGAAAACATCGTGAGGAAACCAGTTAGTACTCTAACAGCAGCGATGGTCTTGCAACCTGTCACGTATGGAATACCAACTACTGCAAAATGTGGGTATGTGCCAAATGTAATGTTTGGACGTACCTCTGACTACCCCCTTAGACATCCTCAAATGAATCTGGAGTTAGTACCTACTTGGTACTAAGAGATCTGAGGGGATATCTACCGTGCCTGGGGATTAAAGTCGTGAAGCTGTTTCAGTTTCAGAATTCAAAAAAAGAATGAGCTTATCGCGTAAGCAAGTGCGGCCATCAGCGGGCGTTCATACCCGGCTCTATAGCTTGGTTGTATTACCCCGTAGTCGGGAACGTTCTAAAGTGGAATACTGGTATAGCGAGTCTAACTCGTAGCTAATGATTCGTAATTTTGTTTCAAGTTTACGATGTCGCCATTTTTATTTTTGTGCTCAAATAGTTTGCTACTGTTCGTATTATGAGAGTGCTTTGTAAGTTGAGCTTTTAAGGTTCGAGGTTTTAGAATTTATATTTGAATACTATTTCGTAATCTAAAAAGCTAACCTCGAGGGTTCCGTACCATTATCTATAAAAACGGCAAAAAAATCACGTTTGTTGTATGGGAGCCCCCTTAAATATTTATTTTATTCTGTTTTTATTGTATTTGTTGTTATAGCGGCAACAGAAATACATCGTCTGTAAAAATTTCAACTATCTAACTATCACGGTTCATGATATAGCCTGGTGACAGACGAACAGACAGACAGACGGACAGCCGAGTCTTATTAATAGGGTCCCGTTTTACTCTTTGGGTACGGAACCCTAAAAAATGTTATAATGTAGGTACCTAGTCTAAGAGTAGTAGAGCTCTTTGTGTGTGGCTCGTCCAGGGAAGTACTACCGGCGCGCCTTTTTCTGCCGCCAAGCAGCAACGCTGTGTTTCGGTTTGAAGAGTGTGGTTGCCGGTGTAATTACAGGCACATGAGGCTTAACATCTGTATGCCTCAAGTTGATGAACGCAGGGCAGTGTAGCTTAGGGCTTTATTAAAGGTGATGGTAACCACTTAACATCAGGTGAACCATCTGCTTGTTCCATCGGCTAGTTGTATAAAAAAACCTAGGTAAAGTAAACTATACTAATTTTTTACTCTACACAAAGATTTCGTTCAAGCTTAAAATTTATTAAAAAACACTTAGCTGTTAACCAACTTTTATTGCTGACTGTACGTCTAACCTTACCTACTCAACTACATTTACAAAAAATACGAATTTTTTAAAGTTGTATATCAGCTTTGTATTATAATTACCTAATAGTAATTAAGACAGTGCCAATATAAGTACATCATCATCATCATTTTTTATATTTCAGAGATCAATAAATAAATTATGAATTATTTATATTTATACTTCTATTTGTAAATACATACTTATAATACATATATATAACATCCTGACAGAGGATCTAATGTTCTAAATCTTCTAATTGTATGTTCATCAAACAAATGTTTGTTCTCTATGGGGATCGAACCCACGGCCTACAGCGCCGAAAGCAGAGCTGCTACCAACTGAGCTGTGACGGCTGTCAATGTTCAATATTCTTCAGGACATTACCAAAATAAATCTAAAAACAAATACAAACTTCCAAAACACAGCAGAAATGTTCCAATTTAGCTAAGCGCGTCAATTACGGTAAGGGCGAGGGTACACCGAGCGCAAACATCGCCAGCAAATAAAGGCATGGATACACGGCTGTAGCCAGGCCACGAGGGGGGGTAGAAGGGGGGAAGATTCTAGTAAAATCATAAATGTATGTCGGTGAATTACAAAATTACAGGCACATGAGGCTTAACATCTGAATGCCTCCAGTTGATGGACGCGGGGCATAGTAGGGCACGTTTCTATAACGCGTGAATTAAACATTGCTGCCATTAAAATAGTCAGCAATAGATAGTCTCTGGGATCGGACCGAGTGAAGGCCACAAAACTTTGTACCTACTCTATATAATTTAATTTTTGTGTCGTTACTTACTTTTTACTTACCCTATTTTTATAAACACTAACTTAGCAAATAAGTTAGCCTGTAAGTTTACTAACAAAATATGGACTGCAATTGTCTGAATTAATAAATAACTTAAATGAACCCAAAGTCCTTCTCCGCTACTTTGAACCGTTTAACCTAGTCGGGGTGAGGTTAGCAGGAGGATAATGCTCAATACACCCCATTCAAATCAAAATGATTTTTATTCAGTAAAATCACAAGGACCACTTTGAAACTTCTTATATACTAAGTGAAACTACTGCCAGTTTCTCGCGATCAAAGCCTAGAAGAACAGGCAAGAAACTTACGTCTTGGTTCCTAGCGTTTTTTTAATGATAATATATTACAATTTATAAAATTATTTTATTAAATTTGTAATGAGTTGGATTGCGGGACGTCAGTGCAGATCTTATTCCCCCACCACGAATTAGAATTAGATGCAGTCCCCCATATCTCAATGCAGTCCCCCCCAACTGGATGCAGTCCTGGCTCGAACCACAGAATAGTGTCGTATTAAGTACACACGGTGGACTAATGTGGGCGCGCCGGTGTGGTGTTACGTGGGTGTTAAATAATGCACTTTATAGGTCACCAGACGACACGATTCAATCACGGACAAATCCATTTGGTATTCCAATTTTGAAAGTGTGCACTATAAAAAAAACGGCTTCAAGATAAAAGTTCTTAAAGTCCTTCAGGGTAGGTAAAGTCCCTGGTGTTGTTGATATAGTCCGTATAGGCGACGGTGACCGCTTTCCATCAGGTTTTCCGTCAGTCTGCGCTTGTCTGTAAACGTTTATCTTATCATTAAAGAGAATCTGATATACGAAGTAGACGGGTTTTGAAAATCAATAGTTATTTGGTGCTAGAGATCTGAGATAATGACTACCGTTCCTGGGATCAATGTCATAAAGCTGTTTGTTTTTTTTTATAAAAAAAGCTGATGGAATAAACAGATGACCCACCTGATGTTAAGTGGTAACCATTACCTAAACGCATTGCCTTTGTAAGTCACGCACGATACGTACCCTACGATGCACGGCCCTGCGTCTATCAACTTGAGGCATAGGTACAGATATTAAGCCTCATGTGCCTGTAATTCCACCGGCATAAAAAATAAACTTGTAAGCTATAAAATAAAAATAAACACACGGCATGCGAGTAGGATATATTTAAAATGAAGTAGGTAGTTATTGGCCGAACAGAAATTAATAGGTTCATAAATGATCAAAATGCAACACCGTTATCAAAATAGGTCATTAAATTGCATATAATAATAAGAATAATGGACTAAGTCAAAAACAGGAAAACCCTACATTCAGTACTTAATTATAAAATATTAATACATAGAAATAACCTACCTACTTGAAATATGTTTGGCTAACTAAAATAAATATAAACACTATTTACAACGCAATAAAATTGTTAATGATTTATTGTGTCTTTTCCACATTATATTGCTTTTTTAACAAATAAATAACACAAAAACTAACAACATATTACTACTTAGATAAACTTATACGAGTGTTTGTTGCCAGTGATGACTTATGGCGACATTGTTAGGATCGCGGGAAGTCGGTAGATGGCTCTGAGCCCTCGAGTCGTTCTTCCTAGAAGTGTGTAGGGGAGGCCTATGTCCAGCAGTGGACTTCTTTAGGCCGATGATGATGATGAAACTTATACGAACTAGATACAGGCTTCAGTAAGAAATTTTAATTTTGTTCAGGTTGAATGCATTGAAGTTGGTGTTAGTCACTCAGTCGCCTTCATTTCCATAGAAAAAGTTAACTATTTAACAACAATCTCCACATGTGGCCCCTCCCTTTATATCCTAATCTAATTAAAGTTAAAGCACGTGACGCGTCGCCGCCGCTTCAGTGTGACTCGGACTTTATTATACAGTACAGGCGCGATCGCAGGTTGAAATTTTGGAGGGGGTCACTTATTAGTGAACCCTTCTAAAATTCGGGCTGCGACCGCGTAAATTAATTTACTCGACTTATTGTATCATTATTATGTCGAGTAAATTAGACTTTATTGTACAATAACACCGTTAGATGCGTCGCGGCTAGGGGCAAAAAATTGCATTTTTTTATTTTGTTAATATTGATACAATTTAGAAATAAATTGTACTATTTAGGGTCATGTCCCCTGTGACTTTTTTTTTCTAAAGAAGAAGCGCTTCTGAAGCGCTACACTGACTTCAGTGTAGCTTTTAATACTTAGTACCTACCCTACGAATCAATAAAGTTAGATTTCATAAAAAATATGTTTTTTTGGACAATTTATTCGCTTATTACGCTGAATTAATTATTTGTTGTAGATACAATAAAACGTTAAAATAAAAACAATATGCTTATAAAGAAAAAAATACAAAAAATAGTGTTGAATTCTTTTGATAAATAGATAAAAAAAAAACAGTTTTTTTTGCAATAAATGATAAGCACGTTAAAATAAATCTCATGTTGACAGCCCTCACAGCTTAGTTGGTAGTAGCTCTGCCTTCTGCGCTGTAGACTCTGGGTTCGATCCCCACGCAGAACAAATATATATGATAAACATAGATGTTTCTCTGTCTGGCTTATTCTGGCTCATAATATAAGTAATGTATTTAAAAAAAAAAACAATTATTGTATCAACTAACCAGTTCCAATATTACAAAATTTGCTTAGTTTGGGGCTGTGTAACGTCCATTAATATTTATTATTTATTTAATAATAGCTGGTGCCCGCGACTTCGTCTGCGCAGGATTAGTCACACAATATCTTTATAAATTGTAGCCTATGTGTTATTCTGATGTATAAGCTATATTATTGTTAAGTTTCATTAAAATCCATTCAGTAGTTTTTACGTGAAAGAGTAACAAACATCCATCCATCCATACTTACAAACTTTCGCGTTTATAATATTAGTAGGATTCATGTGGCCACACCCTTAACTCTCCCAATCTAATAAAGTTAAGGCAAGGCACGTGTCACCGTGTGGCGAGAACTTTATGTTATTGTATTAGCTTTTTGCATTTAGCGACGTAATAGTAGACTTTTGCGGCATAGCGGGTGACCGGCTGAGATGCAGGTTCTTCCCGTGTCGGGACAAAGTTTTGTATCTTCTCACACTCAGAAACAGAAGCACCTTCACGACTTTGAGCCTCAGGCACGGTAGATGTCCTCAGATCTCTTACCTAGTACCAACTTGGGATTCTTTGGGTTAGTCAGAGTCACGTCCAAATATTACATTTGGCACACACTTACCATTTGCTTTGCTTTTTGCTTTTAAAGTGATCCTTGTGATTTTATTGAATAAATACCTTTTGACTTTGACTTTGACTATGCAGTAGCAGGTATTTCATACGTAAATACACTCTTGTGCAATGAATTTGGGTCTCTGCATCTGTGGTGCTGTTATCGTTGATTATTTTTCAGTGAGTAATATGATTTTTGAAGCATTATTAATTTATATAACCGAGTTTTCTTAGTTTCGTGGCTTTGGGAGTATGTATTGGTGACCCGAATTCATTGCTTCCGAGTGTATTTAATTTTGTCCTAGGTCTGGTTATAGTATCGTAGTATTAGCATTTACAAGCTGGTGCCCGCGACTTTGTCTGCGGAGGATTAGTCAGAAAATATCTTTATAAATTGTAGCCCATGTGTTATTCTGATTTATAAGCTATATTATTGTAAAGTTTCATTAAAATCCATTCAGTAGTTTTTACGTGAACGAGTAACAAACATCCATCTATACTTACAAACTTTCACGTTTATAATATTAGTAGGATTACCCACGACGAGAATCATAATGTGAACCAACATTAAGTTAGACTTAACATAAAGTGGGCCATCTGCTTGTTCCATCAGCTAGTTGTATAAAACATAAAGAGATTCAGTGGATTTGTGGAAGAATTTTAATCTAGAAAGTTGTCAAAAATAATGATAAGAAAAAAAACATTTATGTAATAAATATAAATTATTAAAGAAATAAACAGCCGTTCTTAGAAAAGAGAGAAAGATCAAAGTAGCCTTTTCAGTTAAACACTTTGTTGCAGACAAAAATAGGTCACGAAAAACTGAAAACCCCTAACATTTTACTAAAATAAATAAAGCAACATCTACAATGCTTTTCCAGCGAATAAAACCTCAACTTTTAAAACATTTTCACGTCCGAATTGAAAACGTCCGACCACCACAAACTTTTAAAAACATTTCGTCATTTTAAAACTAAAAAATTACGTCCGTCCACGCGAGTAGAATGCAGTTGAATAAACCAAACCATTGTCAAAATAACCTAAAAAAGTTGGTCCGTTCCGAATCATCAGACAGGCAACATTGAAAAAACAAAAGGTCATTGTCCACGTCAAGTCAGTGGAATTGACAGGCCCCGCCCGCGCTCCCCATTGGAGGGCCAGAGTTCGAAATTCAACAAAAACGGCAACCTAGTTCCGCCTTCTAATTTTTTTTAAGCGCCAAAATGGCGGGCTTCCTATTTGTTTAAAGAACGCTAGTTCGGATTATGGGTTAATTAGGATGGGCTGATTTGAATTTGGAATGATTCTATTGTCTGTTCATTTAGGTTTTTGGTTTCCGTGAATTTCTTGTTATAGAAACTTAATGCTTTTTTTATGACTAATATACATCGCAGATACTATTTGTAGCTACTTATGGTAAATAAATCCTATTTTTGATCGAATACAATTATCCAAAAGTGTTTTTATTGTGTGTAAAATAAAACAAAAGTACATTTTTGTTCAAAACTTAGCATACAGGATGCTCTCAAAAGCTAAACGACAGATTTAAAATTTCCAATCCTTTCTTTTACGTTTTATTTGACAAGACAACATACGAAAACCAATAAAACACCACAGCATCAGATAATAGCTCTAAAATACACTATTCCATTGTCCTAGTGGTTTTAATTCATAAATAACACTTGTCTAGATCAAGTCAAGGTTCCCCTACCACGTCTATCTGCCCACATCCATTTATCTAATATATAAGTGCGTCTGATAACGAAGATTCCGGGTGCGACCAATCATAGGCGCGCAACTGATAAATATTTTTTGTACAACGTTTTTTATCTAGTGAATTAAGCCGGAGTGGATATTAAAGAAAAACATATTAAGCTAGCATAGTATGCATAGTTATTATACTTAGAATATTAAAATCGAACATAAACACTTTTTTTTATAAAAGTGGAAAAACAGTTATAGATAAATAATGTTGTAGTAACTCTTTTTTAGAGACTGTTAAAAAAGAAAAGACCAGTTTCAAAAAAAGAACACTTCAAATAGTGGTATTCTTTTTTTATGTGTGTTCATGCACATTAAGCTCAATAAGCCGATTTCGGCAATGCCTCCAATTTAAGTAACGTTTAGAAGTAGGTAAGAGGTTTGATTTCTATTTCTAAACATGTTTTAACAGTAAAAAAAGCTACGAAGGATATGAGATAAAATAAGTTATGTATACTTCATTAAGAATAAATTGCTATAAATAGAAGTATTACATACGGCTAATACAAATTTTAGAGGTAACGAAGTCCTAAGATCATCATAACTCACCTATAAGTCAAAGTCAAAGTCAAAGTCAAAAGGTATTTATTCAATAAAATCACAAGGATCACTTTGAAACGTCTTAAAGCTAGGTGACTCTAGGTGCCAGTTCCACGCGACCAAAGCCTAGAAGAACAGGCAACAAACTTACGGCTTGGTTCCTACCGTTCTTTGATATGATCCTTTTACAATGTAATAATATAATATATTATTGAAGTTTAGTGAGGCGTAGGCATAAAGAAAAAGGTTAACATAATCAAATTTATAATTTTTTATAAGATTTATTTATAAGATCTTAAGATCACTTTTTCAACTATTTTTTATCATAGATACATACAAAATAAGCGTTTTATTATACCTAAGAGCAAGATGTCAAACATTTGATTGAGATATGCTGAGGCTGAGATATGCATTCTGAGAGAAAATCCACAAATAACAAATTTACAAACTCCAAGAAATGTTTAATAAAATATTTTAATTCTGCTATTTAAACTCTCCAAAATATCCCCGCGCTAAGATAAAGAGATATAAAGAGATAGAGCAAGATGTCAAACATTTGACTCCATTCACCTCCGCTCAACAAACACAACACAACAAATAGACACAAATTACTGTTGGAAGCTGGCCAAGCCCGTGTGCTCTGAAAGTGAAAATGTGGACCATGCTGTATGTGATACAATACTTCTTAAATCGATGTAACCATTTAAAAAAAGCTGAAACAGCTTCACGACTGATCCCCAGGCACGGTAGATATCCCAGATCTGTTAGTACCGATGACTTCTGAGGGTAGAGGTTAGAGGTTAGAGGTAAGTACGTCCAAACATTACATTTGGAACTAACACAGTAACAGTAAACAGAACAATATAAAATACTTTATTACAAAGAAAATTGTAAGTACCTAATAGGTAAGTAGATACATTCCTCAAACATACATTGAGGTTAAGATATCATCTATATCTCTTAGTAACTACCTAATACTAATTCGAGAATTTCGGACGCTTCCAAATGGCACAGATATGGATCAGTTGAGCTATCTCTAGATCGTTCACAACGGTCTGCAGTTTGCTCAAATGTTTCATAGATAGATAGTCAGATATATAACACTTTATTGTACACAAGGATGCATCATAAATCTAGGCGTATATTTATAAAGTACAATGGGCGGCCTTATCGTTGAAAGCAATTTATTCTAGGCAACCTAAGGCTTTCATGTGTGTATTATGTAAATACTTGTATTCATTGTACTAAATAAATACTAAGAAGAAGCCGATCCGAGATACAAACAAACAACCCAAAAAAAATAGGATACAAAAACGTTTGCAAGCGAGGGTAGTTGGACGCGCTATCCTAAAAACTGTAAAACACATTTCCCCCAGGGATCTTTGACCGTCTAGATAAACCTGCAACCTGTAGTCCTTGGATGGACGTGGCATTTTTTAAAGTACCAAAGTTTGTTTGGTTCATAATTATTTGTTTGAACCACTTAGGACAAACATTCGTGTGATGTTGATTCTGTGCCGTTTATATTACCTATGTTATAAGCATGTATAAAAAAAAGAGAATTTATGTTTTTATCAGCTTTGCTTAATGAGGGGCAAGATAGTGTTTTGTGAAAATAATTATTTAATTGCATTTGAAATTATTTTTCACTAAGTATGTTTATACCTAGTTATATTGCTGCCTTCTTAGTTCACACTTACGCACGTTATTGTTTTTATTTATAACAAAACACATACAAGCTCAAGTCTTATAAGTAGAAAAAATGTGACACCAATAAAAAAAGTTAACTCACTTAAGATCCATAATGCAAAGAAAACTTAATATCTACTCCAAGAACTTATGATAAAAATGATTCTTGTCGACTCAGCGGAAAATCTACTTGACCCTCAACTTATAAAGTGCCATATCCAAAAGATCTAAATTTTAAAATAGAAGCGAGATAAGGAAAAATTATGATTTTCTGGGGTTGTTCAAGTGGATCAGACTTCGGTTCAAGACGCACTGGGATGGCGTTATTTTATAGCTACCAATGTTATTAGGAAGTTTTTTCATAAAAGCCTTTTTCCTATTTCCTATCTGAGTAACGCTAGCCGCCAAGAAGTCTAGCCAGAACCGTATATCATAGTGTTAGTTAGAGATTGTGAAATATACCATAACAAGACCATCCTCTCTAACTCTAATTCATACCTTTAAATAGAATTATACCATACCAGTGGGTCGTAAACTCTAGTCTCATCTACTTGACCAACCCCCAGAAAATGATAATTTTCCTTTATCTCCCTATATCATTTAGACACGGCAGTGTGCCAGCCAAGTTCGGAAAAGAAACGGGCGACCAACCGGCACGGTGTTCTACTGTTATTCTTTTACTAGCTTATAACATAAACTCAAAAACCACGAATCGAACCGGAGCCTTTATTAAACCTGTATTACCTACAGGTTTTTCTTAATCTATATCAGGGACCAGTCTCTCACGAAACAGGTAAATCCACTCTTTAGATAAGCTTGTAATGTTTAATTCACCAACTACTTTGCTGAGAGAAAATCTACAAATAACAAATTTACAAACTCCAAGAACCTTCTTAATGAAAATATATTTTCTCGATTCAGCGGAAAACTCACTCGACCCATTTTCGACCCCCCTATATGCCGTATCCAAATGTTCGGCGCTGCTGGACGTTCTCAGCAGTTTTATAGGTCGGACGTCGAAAACCGTCTGAAGTGTATCGATCGGTCTTTGTTATATCTTGTTTCAGCTTGTTATTAGATGGTTTTCATCTGCGCATAGCTTTTTAAGTAATGCACAACGTTTAAGTACGGTTGGTCGAGTTTTGACCATAGATTTGTATTCTTCTTGTCCTTGAATTTTTTATTATAATCAGTCAGAGACCTAATAACCTAATAAAATAGCATTTTTCATACGCACCACATACGCAGAGTATTTGTTTCCGAGTTTTATTTTTATTTCTGATCTGTAGCTACTAACCACCCAAATAGGGTTATAAATATAAAAATATGAAAATAAAAAAGCCTGTTTATCTTAATATATTATTATATAAATTACTCGTCACGTTGTTTGTCCGCTATGGACTCCTAAACTACTTAACCGATTTCAATCAAATTTGCGCACCGTGTGCAGTTTGATCTAACTTAAAAGATAGGATAGCCTTCATCTCAATTTATAGCCGCAATATTATTTTATTGCAAATTTGACACCGCCCAACAAAGTGGGCACGGGTCAGCTAGTTCCATAATAAGTTTTACATAATTTGTGTTTTATGTTTTCACTATTTTTTTTATATATATAAGTATCACTAATTAAGACCCCTCTCGGGTATAGGCCCAAATAGGGTTAATGAACCATTTTTCTAGAAAAGGGCTTGTGAAGAAACTTTGCAATTTTGTAGAAGATTCTCGTTGACGCCATTCAGACTATCGAGCATTTCTCCCTTTTGTATTGTTTAGTAACAAAAACCTGATAAAAACATATTTAATGTAATTATTGCTGACATAATAAAGTTTTTTTGGCGTCTCACTTTTGGTGCATTTGCCATTTTGCTTGTTTTTTTTTAACCATAATAAAGTTACAAAAGATTTTGAGTTAATACAAGTTGTAAAAATACCACTGCTGAAAACTTCAGGGTGCTGAAGTACCTACCCATCAATATGAATAACTTTTTCTAAGACCAACACTATGAACGCGAAAAAAAAAGATGTTTCATGCAAAATTTCAATACCTACCTACCTGGCTAAAATATATGATCCCCAGGCACGGTAGATAATTCTTCAGATCTTTTAGAACCTAATTTACCAAATTTAACGTAGGTAAGGTATATTCAATAAAAACAAGATAACCACATTGAATTATCTTACAAAGTTGATGAATCTAGTTCAATGCAAATAAACTTTGAAAAACAAACAATAACTTACCTACGTAGTAGGTATCTCACAATCTCTTCAAATACATCTATCAAGCAAAATCATTTTGAATATCGAATCCTCCAAAGCCGCATAGATTTCCCCCGAAATACCGGCCAAGATGTTAGATCCAGAGTTCATTGAACTGTATTTGGAAACGTCAATGCCCAGACAGATGACATATATACAGTTATTACATACATACAGACATATATACATATACATACATACAGTTATTAACTGCGTTTGATTTGGTACAGGATTTCGGATTCAGATTATTATCGAATAGATTCAGAACGCGTAGGTCTGGTCTTGAAATAAGATTGAAGTGTGTATTCTCTGAACTAGGTAGGTTTAGGTAATATAAGTAGTCAAATACCAAACTAGGACCTTCTTGGACTATCATTTTTACTTATGACTCTATTAAGCAAAGAGTAGTACCTAAATCGTTTTTTTTTTGTGTCAAACTTGTCTTCTGTTAGTATTTTATAATTTGATCGCTTGTTTTGTTAAGCACAGGCAAAAATTAAGTAAAGCTTGTAATATTTTCGCATGTTTTTTCAGATAAAAACAATATATAATTATGTATCAATGATAAAAGTGCATGGCCCGTTGTCCCGGTCGCTCTGCCCATCGTCAGCTAACATGTCTGCAATGTCTGTAGGTACTATTGTCTTTTTTTCTCTTCTTTAATAGATTGTACGTATATTATTAGTTTGAAGCGTAGCGTGTGCTGTCTTATGAATCTCCAATAATTTGATGCATGTGTATAAATGACAAAATCACAACATAAAAACGCTAATATTATTTAAAATAAAAAACAAACATTCCGACAATCATCACCGGAATTCCGTATACTCATCGAAATGACTAACATTAAAAGTTGTATTATTCAATTGCTTCATAACAAACAATGATTATCAAATGATATACATGACCAATTCAAACATGTAATTTTAGAACGAAACTCTTCCAATTTTAAACAATGTAATACAACGCAATTTCCTTCGTTCTTATTTTAAATTGAATTAAAGTTCTACCCTCATGTTGGCACCGGAAGTTAGTAATATCTTAACAAGTTTGTATGTGGTGCATCAGAGTAATGTCAAAATAATTGATAATAGCAATTTAACTACCAATAACTCACTTTCAATTTAAATATCACCCAATGGCCTTATAAGAACATCGCAAAGAGCAACACCCGGCGTACCTAAGTACAATGTACTTATAATATCGAGTTCAAATAATATTATTCCCTATTCATGACTCATAAAAAGTGTATTGAACTGATAAAAGCCCTAACTGTGACCTCAAATCGATATCGCAAACAAAAACATGTCATTTTAAATAATAATTTATAGTTATTTCAGATGGCAAATAAATAATTGGCTATTGTTTCGAACGAATGACGTAGAACTCCTTGAATTTATGGAAGTTAAAATGGCGGCTTTATAGAATTAAGAAAAGAGTTTGCTTGAAATGGAACCTTACAAATTCCTAAATAAGCAATAAAATGCAGAATTAAACTGACACTCAAGACAGATTTCTCTTTTGTATCTTGATGGCTCCATCTACAGAAGAAAACGATGATATCACTATACAAAAAGAGTTATAGAAATAGCTATCCATTATCCCAAAGGCAATGACTACGTAATCAATACAACGCCGGCGGAGATTCAAAACGGATAGTGTTTAAAAATGAAAGACGTCAAACGAAGCGAAGATGACTGGCAACCTAAGCCAATCGATTTCGTCCGAAAAAAGTAAAAAAGCTCTACGCCCACAATTCAAAAAGCGAACGCACCTCAAAAGCTGTCAAACTGCCCGCGCTGTCAGCGCTGGAACCTGCCCTGCCTCAACCGCGAACAGTGTGCGGTCATTCACCCACGATTTATTTCGTTTTTTACCCGCATACAAACTAAATGCACACGTATATAGACGTAATAAGTGCGTTGTAGATATAAATATAAAGCATAACTTCACTATCTGACGTTTGAAACTGGTCGGCAACTGGATTCTTGCACGCTGATGTACGGTGGGTTCAGTAGCTTTGGGCTAGTATCAGCGCCGATTAAATTTAATGTTTATAATTAATTTAATTAAAATTAAAAATTCATCCTGCATGTTTTGATGTTTTTTAGTATCGGTTTAACTTGACAACGTTTTAGTAGGATTATCAGACATTTGAACTTGCTTGGTAGTATGTAAAGGCAGGTGGTGAAAGTAAAACTAATAATAATAATTTAAAAGATTGTAATTGACTGTAAGATTAGCACTAAGAAAACTTTGTAATAATTCAAGGGCTGTGGATTTTGAATAATAAATAAAAAAAAATGTGTGAGTCGTTTTGTTTGGCAAACTCTAAAAATGGTTAAAGATGGTACTATTAAGTTCATTTGTTATTTACGAGTGGTTTAACTTGATACAATTAATTTGAATTAAACTTACAAATTATGTCGATCGACTCTTTCAAAGTTACATAACTGGCCACCTCGTGGGATTAAGAAAATAATCCTGGTCCAAAGACGCAACAAAAAAGCTAACGTTTTTTATCCAGAGCGCAGGCACGTCAGGCACTGGCCGCTTGACCACCGCGAAATTAAGAAAAAGCTAAACCATAGACAAAATAAAAATGGCGGTAACAAATGACGGCGCACCTTAGAACCGGCGGGAGCGCGAGGGTTTTTGTCAAGACTTGTTTCTCGTGTTTTAAAGTAGACGGATGAGGAGCATCACTTTTTACTTGGAGGAATTTATTTTGCTCCGGACCGAGGCATAGATAACCTGATCTACGCCTGCGGCCGCCATTTTAGTTTTCTGCTACTAGAAATTATTGCTCGGTTGCTGATCGTCAAAGTTTTGTTTTCTTGTTTGAGGCAGTGGGGCGGTGGATTTGAATATTACAATTTGTTGCGGACCTCGCTGTAATAACTCTTTGCCATCCACATTTATCTTTAAACAAATTCTGTTTTTAACTGATTAAATGCTACTTTAGATGCAAGTATCTAATACATACATACATGTATGACAAAATAAGCAATAAATAAACTCTCATCACATTTTTTATGTATTTTCAGGGAATCTAAATCAAATCTGATGACGCTACAGTTTACAAACCAGCTGCAGACAACAAGATAGGCCTCCATAACTCCTCATGGATATAACATTTATCTCACAAATATCTTAGAGGTTTCCCGGCGCAAGTCTAGTGGACAGTGGTCCTAACAGAACATAATACCTGAATACAACTATTGATAATCCAGCACCTGCTTTCGCATACCAGTGTGCCGGCTAGCTGGGCTTGTTTACGACCTAGGTCCTAACCAGGGCTTAGTAAAATGGAAAGTGTAGATGGTGACCGCTTTGACATTACTTGGTTCAAACTTGCTAGGATATATACTAAAGAATACTGAAAAAGCCGAAAAAGACTGATTAAAATATTCTTTCATTTCATATCTACTTAGATGTAACAGACACAAAACAAAACCGCCAATTATGGGATCCCAAAACATAATTAACTCGACGCCATTTTGTTTTTATTTTGACATTACACTCACATGTTCGGATCGTTTAAAAAAAGAAGCTGTCATAACGCGACATCCCGCCGAAAATGAGGTCACTCAATTTCGACGGCAGACAGCGAAAACGGACGATGCCTTTTTATTGTTTTTTTTTTCGTTCATTTCATTACTTTCGTCTGGAGGCCGTAGTCATTGTGAACTTTTTGGTCTGTCTTCTGCAAGCAGATGTTTGGGCTTTGAGTAAAATTCGTGGGTTGCCATATTTGTATTTCTGAAGTGTGAAACAAAGGACTGGTTTAGCTTTGTTCCATCACACATTTTGCGCCTTTTTTAATAATGTTAGGTAGGTTTAAAACAAAAACTCCAAAATGAACACACGTCGGGCATTCATAAGTTTCAAAAATTATAACCTAACAAAATAAAGCACTTTAGCACGAATTTCAGGTAAAGTGTTTGCCACTCCAACTTACAATATACTCGTAGATCCAAGATATCAAATACCCAGATAGGCCTGACTCAATTTGAGCAGACATAGATATCTTACGTATAGGGTATGTCTATGTATGTATAGAGTAGGTTTGTAGATTTGCAGGTGTGCGTTGTAAGGACAATCAAGATTCGACTTCGATCATGAAGAAAAGCGTGCATAACTTTGACAGATCATATTTTCAGAGTATTTAGACAGTTCATTTACATTTAAGATTCGAGATTAATATAATAATAACTCACTAACTGCTATTTTACTAAATTGACACATTTATTTTGAAACTAGTAACATTATTTCAATTATTACCATATTAAGTGGCTTTTTCGCCATTCCTGAATAATGTACCACAATAAAAATTAAGTAAATATTTTTTCTTAATCTCTGTTTAAATATCATCCATATATCAATTTATTAATAGCTTTACAAATAATATCTACTTGAAATACAGGTTTGTGTTTTTCTGATAATCTTTAGCTGATAGAATAACTACCGTGACTGGAGATTACAGTCGTGAGCCTATTTCCAATTGCTTGTTCTAGGTGTCATTAAGGAAATACAGTTACCGTCTACCAGCTCTATAGTAATTCATTGGTAGAGTTTATAATTTCGTAAGATAATAAGAAAATTTGTATTAAATCGAGGATTATGATTGTGGATTTTGTTTAATAAATAAAATAAAAGATATTATAAACATTTCGTCACTCAAAACACTTATTTTTAAAAAAGACACAATTTTTTTGTTCATTTAGGTATCTCAGAACACCATAGTCTTATTTCTATTTAATAAAAATGAATTCAGATTTTCTAATTCAGTAATTTGAACAAACAGGCTTCTTCTTGTCGGGTCACGTGTTCTTTCGAAACAGTGTGGTGAAAGGATTTTAAGTGCGCTTCAGAGAGGCTCCTTTCGAGCACTTGACATATGTTATAGAACTTTTTTAGGTTCTACGACCTTTAGGTTTCCTCACGATCTTTTCCTTCGCTGTTGGCACACACTGGCACTGTGCACATCAATTTTTGAACAGAAAAACTCATTGGTGCACGACCGGTTTTGAAACCACGACCTTAGGACCGGAAGGCAAGGCCGCTATCACTAGACCACCAGTGCTCTCAATATAAGCTGGCACGATTGGAAGACGCCTCAATATAATTATATAATTGTATTATAATACATTGTAACAAGGATATTATCAAAAAGAGCGGTACAAAAGAGCGGTAGGAACCAAGCCGTAAGTTTGTTGCCTGTTCTTCTAGGCTTTGGTCGCGTGGAACTGGCACCTAGAGTCACCAGCTTTAAGACGTTTCAAAGTGATCCTTGTGATTTTATTGAATAAATACCTTTTGACTTTGACTTTGACGAAGAGTAAGAGCCCGGTGGAGGAGAAGATTTGGGTTTGGAAGATTTCGGGAAATTGGTGAAGGGAAAGTTTTGAATCGTCGTGAAACTAGGTAAAAAAATCATATTTTCTTCAGTTTTTCATAGTTTGTTGTGGCACGTAAGAATACTTATTATATTATAACATTCTTATTCCATAGAATACGTGTATTCCATCTAGATTACGTTTATGGTTACAGTCTAGTTGTAGGTTATGTAGTAACATTGACAGTCGGCTGCGCGTGCGCTCGCCTTGGCCGAGCGCACGCGCACGCCGCCATTGGTGAATGCAATGAAGGGCGCGAACTTGAGTCTTGAACTTTTTTGCTGGGATTGACAGCTGTCAAATGTTTTTTTTTTATTGTTCTGTCTAAGAAATTTCGTGAATTGATAGATTTTGACTGTGCAAAAATAACAAGCACTAACTTAGAAGTTCTTTATTAAATTGTTTTTTTTTATTTCTTACATTATGTTTTTAATTGAATTCAAAATCTTGATACTTTTTCTTGTATTTTATTTCTATACTTACCGTGGATAGAATCTATATACAGTAGAAACGTATACCTTTTACATTCAAAGGAGGTAATTTAATAAGGGAAATGGTATTTAAGTACGAAAGAAACCTTTAAAAAGTCATAGACCTTTTCAATTTCGAATATCTCCGAATTCATTTATATTTAATAGGTCAGAAGTTGTAAAATGTATTTATAGTTTCTCTTATATATCATTTCCTGGCGTCTGACCTTGTTTTGTTTTGCTTTTCAACTGCTAAAGCACATGTTTTTTTTATGTTATTGTAACTTCTATGCAATATCATTACACCGCCAACACCATCCTGAATATCATAGCAGATAAGTATGATTCGCCCATTTTGAAGTCCTTCATCTATTTGATCGGGACATTCAAATAATTAATTTTAATAAATATGATATCTGAATTTTAATAATTGTACTAACACATTTGACATGTTTAATTAAGTTCTACTAACAAATTATGGATCATTGACATCTGAAATAAAGTAATTGAATTGAATTACACTGCATGTTTTTGTTTTTTTTATGTTTTTGTAACTTCTATGTGATATTACACTGTATGTTTTATTTCTCAGTTTCATACAACTACTCGTATTATCATCAGCTTTAAGAAGTCAACTGATGGACATAGTAAAAGCAAAAAGTAAAGTAAAAAGTTTGTTTATTTAAGGAAAACTTAATCGCTAGGTACATAGGTATATTATAAAACATAAAACAAATTATATTTAAGCAAACTTTGAAGGTACCTAACTACTATTGACTATTATAACTATGTGCATTAACACATTTATGGACATAGGCCTGTCCTATACATTTCCAGGAAGAACTATTCTGAGTCCTCTCCATCCACTGATTTCCCGCGATCATCACGATTTCGTTGGCCCATACAACCATATTTTAAGTTTTCATGTTACTATTAAACTTAAATTTAAACGTTGCTTAAAATTTGACCTTTTACTGTTTGATACTTCCTAATAGTTTAAGCATTGTTCAACTTATAACAGTATTTTAAAAAGAAATACCTTTAATAAGGTGGGGTCATAACTTAATAAGGTTTTTACTCAAAATATTTCGAAGGTTTTTATTAAGTATTATAAGTACTTAAGTATTGTATAATAATTTATTTTTTCTATAAAATTATTAAAGTGTACAATTAACAAACATAGTTACAAAAGAACACTTGTAATTCATGTGTTTAAATCAATTTATTAATAAAAAGGCAAGTTGATTTCGTTAAGCCTAAAAGATTGAGCTCTACAGCCAAAAGCGCGCGTTAAATTTTTCCGACGGCAAATTTTAGCCTACGAATGGCGCGTAGATCCACGTAGCATCGATAATAAGCTAATTTACATACGATTTACCATTTTTTTTAATTTAAATTCGAATATGTACTTAATACTGATTATTTTCTTTAAAATAAAAAGCATTAAAAGCTTGTAGAAAGTTTTTTAGCCCAAAATTTCAAAAATTGGGTAATTTGAAAATCGAACATTCTCAATATAAACGGGTATAATGTTTAGAATATTATAGTTTGAACAGAGCTTAGTAAAACACATTTGTTTCGACATCGTCATTGGCCTTCGATCAAAATATAGGTTGCAATTTATTAACGCACACATGCGTCCCCACACACGCACACTAATTCATGGCTGTTCATAGAAAAAGAGTGGGACAAACGTATAGGAGGGGCAAGATGGAGGGGAGATTTATAATAAAACACAAAAAAATATGCATGAACCCTACGCACCGTTATAAATGGGTTGACGACTGCACTACGCAATACGCGTATTCTACGATCATTTCAAGATTAAGGGCGCGCTTTAGGCCAATTCACTGCCAAATATACTTTCAAAACATGAGTACTTACATGCGTCAGAGGTAGCCGCGTCGCCTTCGGTCCAGTTTGACACTTCGGTAGTAATTTTGTAAAAATAAAAAAAAGTTCTAAATTCAAACGTCACCTCATCCACTCAACCACTCACAAATCCATTCAGCCGTACTTCACAGCTATTACACTGTCACAGCAAAATACAATATCGCAGCACATCACATCTGTCACTACACAAAAATATTTTTTTTTCTCTAATTTCGATAAAAATAGTTCGGGTCCTAAGTTTCCAAGTGATATGTACGCATCGCACTAGCAAAAAACACTAAATCCCAAAATATGTTTTTGATATTTGATTCGCGCGAATGATATGAATAATTTTTGTAAAAATAGTCTGGTCAAATTTGTGTTCCTGTTTTTAAATTTCGGAGGTTTTTAGCGGTTACGCGTGTTGTGGTCCTGTGTGTTGGAAACGGAAATGCGACTCTCTGGCGATTGTGCATAGCCGGGACTGCACGGCGAGCGCACACCGTACTAGACCGCGTGCGTACTTAGCCATTACCTTGTATTTACTGCGACCGAGAACTGGCGACAGCGCACTCTTGATACTTGCAACCTGCGAACTTATCACTAAATATATGATATTTTTCGTTTTTTTATGTATTTTGTCAAGTAAAATAGACCAAATCTGAAAGAAAAAACTATCTTTTACACAGACTGATATCCCAAATCAATATACAATATGTTTTTTTGATAATTTTGAGAGTTATAAGAATGTGCAAAGCCTAAATTAATGCTTTGTAGTCATGGCAAATAGTGGCACAAACTTTGGTTGGCAACAAACAAAGGTTTGACCTGCTCTGAATTCCTACAATTAACCAAAATTATAAACTTTTAAGGAATGCTGCATAATTGGTTAATGTATTGTGCTATAAATCTACTAAGAACCCATTACATTGAACTTTCTTATTAGTTATACATTGGAAAATGCATTTTCTTAATCGAAAATGTAGTAACCGCTGCAGCGAGTCTTTCAAGCATCGGAATTGAAATTTATAGGCTACATTCTTAAAACAATATATCATTCACAAAACTGAAACTGAACTCTCAATCGAAAGTACTTTTTAAGTATCAATTCCTACATGTCGCGCTATACACCACCACCAACACAAAGTGCAGTGTCGTCTACACAAAGCCCGTCAGTGTGAGTGCCTTCGCCTGTATGAACCTTGTACATTTTAGTTCTACTTACTTATCTTAGCCCTTGGATTAATCCAAATGACATCTCATTTTGGCCTTATTGCGTAACTCATTGCAAAATTCAGTTTTTTTCACTGTAGAACAGAATTTTAGAATTTTCAAAAATGGAGCGTTTCTATCTCTGTCTAGCGTGTGCATAGGAAAAGTTGAGTTTGTGTGCACTTTTTTATCGTTTTTTTCTCGGCGTGTGGGTGCGTTCGATTGTGTAGTCTTTGTTGAGGCTGTGTGCGTCATAACTGCACAGAGCGAGGGTAGTGTGAGTGAGTTCTTATAAGAAAATGGTTCGGTGAAAAATTTTGTAGGATTCCGGAGAGATGGCGTTGTGTTACAGTGATGAAGTTGCAGCCACCATCAAAAATTAGTTCTGCTGCGTTCTAGCGGCTTTCGTCGCTATTCCTTCATAGATAAGACTTAAATTCCGTTGTAGAGTGGATTGCGCTGTTTAAATTTGGAATGCTGGGACTTTTCTGTGTTTTCTTAATTGCCCTGTAATTTTTAACGGTCATGGAGACGAAAATTAGTTTCTGAATGTTACTTTTAGTAATACTCTGTCTCAAATTACCAAAAAGGGAAAACAGACTGATTCTACAAAAACTGCTTACAAATTAGACTGTTATTTTTAACGCAATATATTTTCCTTTGGCTCTCTTTTGAACGAAATATTAACAACAAGCTGGTGCCCGCGACTTCGTCTGCGCTGGATTAGTCACACAATATCTTTATAAATTGTAGCCAATGTGTTATTCTGATGTATAAGCTATAATATTGTAAAGTTTCATTAAAATCCATTCAGTAGTTTTTACGTGAAAGAGTAACAAACATCCACCCATCCATCCATCCATACCTACTTACAAACTTTCGCGTTTGTAATATTAGTGGGATAATCTTTTATGCTACGAATTAAAGCCGTTTGTTTGCCTGTCTGTGTGTTTTTCTGGTGCTATCTCTATTAGTAGCTTTGACTAGTCTTTTTTACTATACCATAAAGATCAGGACTTACAAAATAGACCTTTTGTTTGGAAGGTAGAGCGTCTACTGCCATTCATATCACGTCTTCTTCTTGTCGTGTCACTAGTACTTTCGAAACAGTGTGGTGAAAGGATTTGAAGTGCGGCTCAAAAAGGCTCCTTTCGAGCGATTACATAAGTACCTAGAAATTTTCAGGTTCTACGACATGCCGGTACACATTGTAGCATTCAATGATTTTGTTTTAAAAAAATAATGTCATGTCGAAACCAAACGTACGAGAGAGAAGTTATTTGATGGTTGTCAGCCTCTTATGAGTAGTTTCACCAACCCTGTAACGATACCTAAATTAATTTACAAGGATCATACAAAAGAGCGGTACAAACCAAGCCGCAAGTTTGTTGGCTGTTCTTCTAGGCTTTGGTCGCGTGGAACTGGCACCTAGAGTCACCTAGCTTTAAGACGTTTCAAAGTGATCCTTGTGATTTTATTGAATTAATACCTTTTGACTTTGACTTTACCGGTTGGCTACAAATAGCTCTGTCTATTTTAGACCCGTCAAAACGAAAGACAATTTTTTTACTGTCGAATAGCGTTACTCCGAGATATATGAAATAGGCACAAATCTAAATTATACACAAATAAAACATTTAAGTACAACAACATTTTCAAAAATGTATGTGCACAGCGCCAGTACTCGAAACGGTGAGGGAAAACATCGTGAGAAAACCGACATTTCGTAGAACCTCTAAAAAAGTTCTCAAGTGCTCCAAAGAGCCTCTTTAAAGCGCACTTAAAATCCTTTCACCACGCTGTCTCGATAGACCTAGTGACCAGACAAGAATAATAACGACATTTTATCGAGAAAAATGGTTATAAGTTCCTCCTAAGGCCTTATCACTAGTCCCAAAGATAAGGGTAAGTTTTAGCTAAGTTTCCCGTAGCGCTGAAAATATGTGACGTCACGGAGCTTCCGCGCGCCGCCGCTAGATGGCAGTATACAGGCTATTGACATAAATAGTATTTTTTTTACTAGCTTCTGTACCGACAAAAGCTAAGCTCTTCAATTTAAGAAGAAAGCTTCTGTTCGCTTTATTGATACTACATTATTCTACACCAGGATAAAAATGGTACATCATAAATGGTGCAATCGGCGGCCTTATCGCTTAAATCAATTTCTGCTAGGAAACCTCAGTAGTTACGGATATTTATACAGTTTGTATGTAATTGCAAATGACTAAAAAACATTAAAATAGGCTTGACTTGGTTAACTTGGTTGACTTGGTTATGTTGCTTGCAGTTTTATGTTTCATTTTATTTTTTATTATCCATGCTAACATCCATCTATACAGAAAACATCATCTGAATTGGCAAAGTTTTAGATCGTCCACCTCCTTTAAACGAATTCCCGTGTAGCTTTGGACTTACGGTTTAAAGATCAGGCACGGTAAAAATCCTCTGGCATCTATTGTTTTTTTTATTATATTCTAGTTTTTTATTGAAAGCGTATTTTAATTTTATCACTAGGTTTTTTGGCGTGGGATTCGAAAAAAAAGTTGCCTGAAAAAAACGAACAGTATTCCTTTTCACGGACTAATATTTTTCAGGTTTCATCCAAAACACACTTTTATGTGAAAAGTGATGTAACAATCCGATGGCAAACCAGATGTTAAGAGGTTTTAGACATGTGCAAGTTTTTTTTTTATGCAACTATCCGATGTAACAAGCAGACGTTATAATAAAGCATTGCCTCGTAAGTCACGCACGATAGGAACGTGCCCTACGATGCATTGCCCTGCGTCCATCAACTTGAGGCATACAGATGTTGAGCCTCATGTGCCTGTAACACCGGCAACCACACTCTTTAAACCGAAACACAGCGTTGCTGCTTGACGGCAGAAAAAGGCGTGTTGGTAGTCCTTCCCCGGACGAGCCCTTCACAAAGAGCTCTACTTCTCTTAAATGTATAGGTCATGACAGGTCTTTTGAAAATAGGAGGATATGATCCCCAGGCACGGTAGATCCCCTCAGATCTTAGTACCAAGTACCCAAGATACTTTAAGGATGTCTTAGGGGGGGTAGTCAGAGGTACCACGGTATTTATAAATAGCAAATTGGATATTATTCAATATAATTTCAATTTGCGCACAGAATCTGAGAAATATGAAATAACTCAGTCGAGTATCGAGTACACCCACACGTTTAAATTATAATGGACTGGTGCCGGTGACTTAGTTTGAGAGTTTTAGCAAGTGTAAGTCTCAATAACATGAATAGGAATCTTGGGGAATTATTTAAAATACTTGCTAAAGGAACAAGCTGATAGTCCACCTGATTTTTAGCTGTAACCATCTCCTATAGCAGGGATTATTATATTAATGGACTTCCCACACAGCACTATCTAGCCCCAAACTAAGCAAGAGCTTGTATATGATAACCAGATAGCTGATATAATACATATTACATACTTTTTTTGTAAATACATAATTATAATATTATATAACACCCACAGCCTACGGCGCAGAAGGCAGAGCTACTACCAACTGAGCTGTGAAGGCTGTCAAATATAATGGGATAGCGAAACTTTTCGAATAAAAGTGCCTTTTTTCAAAAAAAAAATATGATGCCTCAGATGTGTCGTCAAATAATTTCAACCAAAATGTGATAAGTAATATAAATAATTATCTCAACGAAAATTCCAACCGGTGTTCCACGGGTTCCAAGTAGTTTCTTATCAAAGTCAAAGTCAAAAGGTATTTATTAAATAAAATTACAAGGATCACTTTGAAACGTCTTAAAGCTAGGTGACTCTAGGTGCCAGATCGTATGGGGTGTGTGTGGGCGGGCTAAATAGCGGATAGTTTTAACTAAAAATGCAATCCGTTTTCATCAGTGGCGTGCCCAAAGTATTGTGTCTCGTGCCATCAATGGCACGCGTGCCATAGAATCGCCATTCCTGTCCTACAGCATTGCCTTGCAAGTGACGCAAGATAAGAACGTGCCCTACGATGCACTGCTGATCCATCAACTTGAGGCATACAGATGTTAAGCCTCATGTGCCTGTAATTTAATTCTTGTTACGGGGCTGACACCCATCAAAGTAAGTGCCTACTTTTCTCGTACTTTTAAACATTTTGAAAGATATAAAATCAATGAAAGTAGGTAGGTATGTATGAAAAATAGCCAACCAAATTGGGTGCAATAACTTCCAAAATCGGTTTTTAGCTTGATTTGAAAGTTATTTGATTACATATATTTGATATTTCAATCTTTACAATGTCGTTAACTAATTATTCATACATACATTTGGCACGTACCCAGGTTTTGCTGTAGTAAGGGATCTAAGGGGATATCTACCGTGCCTTTAGATAAAAGTCGTGAAGTTGTTTCTTTTTTATTATTACAATAGTTTTCACTTTTTTAAATTGTATTCACCTATGATAATTTTGCACTGCTTCCATGGGACTGAAAGGTTTTTTTTTATTCGATTAAACCCATTTCGACAAGCATACTTTTTACAAACTGTCACTGTCAAATCCATTGTCATTGTATTGGAAATAATGAAATAAAATACCCCAGATGGATGTCACCCACAGGCCGGGCCCACGTATTTTGGCTACCGAGCCGGAACGCTGTCAGCCACACGATTTACAACATTTTCCGTGTAAAAATTCTGGTAAAATAATTCTCAATCGAAGTGATGAAATTCTTGTATTATTTTTATAAATGTGTGTTTTTTTCTTAATATTATTCAAGAAGGTACTTTTCGTTTACTTAAATAAAAACCTGAAATATCATACGTCAATCGTGAATCATGAAAAAAAAAACAAATAAGATTAACTAATATGGGTGCTTATTACTAATTTAGGTAAGATACTGTTTCTTAAGGATTCCATATCAAGCGAAAACTAAGAAAAAAAAAACAAAAGGGATTGCCACGCAGCTTGCACAATCTGCACATTCGAGAAGCAACTACGAAATACGCATCTTTTCTTATCAGTTTTAGGCATCCAGTTGCAAAATCGTTGTAAAAACTGTTAGATTTCTCCTACACCTTATAACAAAACCATCGATTTCTTCAAGAACTTAAAATTGTATGATTGGAAAATTCCGTCTTCGAAACTAGGACAAAAACCTTCTTTTAGGGCGCCACGCCATGACACTTTTTTGTCGCCTATCTAAGATGGCGCATGAGGAAGCAGTCTAAAACAAAAGATGCCCCACCCTAAAAAAAATAGTCTAGAATTTAAAAAAAGAACAAGTGCATCCACGCTCAAGCTCAAAGTGTTGAATAAACAGGCAGGATTGCAAATCAACAAACAGAACAAGCAAATCCCGAATTTGCCGTTAGCACCGGCACGTACGAAACGCTACATAATCCCGGGACAGGGCATGCAAAGTACAGCACGTTTACCCGGGAAGGCATCCGGCGAACACTTGTTGAACCCGATTCCCAACTTTGACTCCACGACGAAACTTCACCGGCCAAATGTCCCCAAATTTCAACGATGTCAATCAAACTTTTAAAGTCTACCAAACTTTTTGTTACACGCTAAAACACACGCAACTTTTCAACAGGAACTTTTTTTATGGCAAATACATATATAAAAATACGTTACAGATTACAAGCACCTATTTTCATTATCAATTCACATAGCACTTCACTATTACGTCTCAAGAGTTCAAGACACGCGCAAGAAAGTCGAATTCCAAATTTAAAATTCGTGCGTTCGTTTCTCGAGGTTGGCGATTGCTGCACTTTTTCGGTTTGATTAATTTTCATTTGTTTTGTTTTTTCGGCTGGATTTGTGATACGCGGTAACCGTGTGAGAATATTTTAGCTGATAATAACGGGAGAGAAGTTGCATTAGTGCACGCCGTCCCAATTGCAACAGGTTTTGTTTGGCAGAGTGGATGGTAGACGGACGCATGCGCGTAGCTGCCGACCGATGCAAGTCGCCACAGTGGCCTCAGCTATTATCAGGAAAATAAACCGTTATCAATTTTCCTGACATTCTACATAAAACTAAGCAAATCGTTGCGTTTGGAGAAAACTTTTCTTTTATCTAAGCTTGTAGTGCAGAAAAGTAATGTTTTTAAGATCTTTAACTGACAACAAACCATTTAAATATTACAATTTAAAATAATCTAAATATAGAGGACAGTGGCTTACAATAACGTAAACCCATAAAACAATAACGTAAACAAATAAAAAAAACTTAAAAAAAAAATATTCCAATTTCAAATTCATTCGAAGTCTATTGCAACTCGTAAACAAATTACAAGCTATACATTATGCACTTTTGAAAATTTTAATTGCTCACGTTAATATTTTGAGTAATACTGTAAATTTTAAAGTTTCCCTGAAATTCCTCCGCCCGTCTATCACCACTGTAGAACGGCTTGCAACGCGCTATATCCGCGTATAGTACCTACACCGCCTTATCTCTCCCGAATTGCTATCAGTTGGGACGAAGTGGGACGAAGTGGGACGAAGAGAGACGAAGTTGGCTGCTTGGCGGTGTAAATTGCAACGATTTTAACATAATTTCGGACGAGATTGCACCATGACATTCAAATTCTCATAAGATGCAATTATAAAGAATTTTACATACGTTTTCTTTGAGTATAAAGGTATTATCGAAGTATTTTTTTTTTACTTTTTACCATCTTATAATGAATCTAGCAAAATACCTCTATAGTCTAACTCTCTAGTCTACAACCTTTACAATTTCTTTTGTTTTCTATGTATATACAAACTATTGCAACAGTATTATTTGACTGAAATTTCAGTTAAAATATTTTTATTGCAGTCCTGACTTTACAAAGGAATACGTTTCTTATTTAATTCTTCTAATACAGATACAAATACTTTGTTAACTACAACAAAATATAGATGTCAAGATTTGTTCCTTATTACGTACATTACATACCTCTTATACATTTATTTATAGCACGTCTATGGCAAATTAATATTTTATAACCAAAAACATTGTTTATTCAATGTCTCATGATTTATGTCCGTTAAAAAAATGGATGTAAAAAAAAACGCTTTCTAAAAGAATATGTGGAGGTTATTGTACTACACCATAAAAAAAGAAAAAAAGCGACTTTAAAAAAAATAATACTTGAAGATTTATCTGTTCTATTCGCGATTTAAAGTGGAATTTGAACTTGTTGAGCCACTCTACAAGCGGAGCCTGTACTGTACGTTTGTTTAAATATTTCTATGGTTTCTTTACAACGGTTTTTATTCGGAACGAGGTTATTTTATGCTTGTGTAATTCAGAGGCGGGCGAAAACTGGTTTTTGTAAAAATAGATTACTTAAATTATATAAAAAAAAAGAGAGCTTCCGGACTTTAATCCCTTTAAGACACGTGAGATACCTTCAGATCTCTTTCTTTTATTTTAGCCTGTATCGTCCCAATGCAGGGCAAAGGCCAGGGTTGTATAATAAGAAGTGAATTGAAACTGAAATTGCAATTGTTTTTTATTTTCAAGTTGTAGTTACACACAACACAGTGACAATATATGGCCTGAGGTAATATTAGAGAATTTCAAACGCGCATGTGCCTAAATTTAAGACACTTTTTCCTTGCGGTTTTTTTTTTACTTTTATGAGGGCCTTCGTCGTAAAAGTATATCGAAATAAAAGTAGGTATCATCAGTGCTCCGTCCCCCTTGGATCAGGGGGCCCCATGCAACCGCGCCTATGCATTGGCTGCATTGGCATAGCTACGCCACTGGCAAAGGCCTCCCTTCTTCTCCACTTCTCGATCTGTGGCCGCAGTGGGCTAGTCATTTGATTGGCAATCGAGATCATCCCGTCCATCTCCTGGGTCTAGTCAAATTCAAAGTCAAAAGGTATTTATTCAATAAAATCACAAGGATCACTTTGAAACGTCTTAAAGCTATTGGTGACTCTAGGTGCCAGTTCCACGCGACCAAAGCCTAGAACGGTCTATCTCAACGGTGGCGACCTAGTGGGACCAAATTTATTGTAATTCTGTCCACGTCTAGCATACGAGCAACGTTGCCCATATCTCTTGGTATAAAAAAAAAACTTTATTAGATTTATTTTTTTATTAGACAGTCACATATTCACCTTTCGTGATTATTGGTTCTTTGATCTCAAGACAAATTTTTGAATATAAGTTTTGCTTTTATTTTCTCCAAAACTGTATAAAATGGCGCGTGTGACCTTGTAATTATAAATAGCTCAAACTGCTGACGTAACAGAACAATGCAAAGGTTGCTGCGTCAGAATGGACGATCTTGTAGGACGATTCTTTTGTCTATTGGACTTTTCGTATTGTGACGTCATCAGGTTTATTTTGAGATAACTATTTTTTTTCAGGTTCTTTTATTTTCTTCCTGGATATTTATTTTGTCTGTACTTCATTGTGACGTCACGTTACTCGTTTATTTTTGAATACCAATTTTTTTCCAGATTTTACTGATTCGATAACTCGATTTAAAATGGTAACTTGGTTTTCCGTTTCAGTTGTAAATATCAGGGAATTACTGCATAATTAAGTTTAGTGGTAATAGAGCCAATTGCAAAAGGGCTCGCCCGGGTAAGTAATGCTACAGAAGTACCTAGTTTTGTCGCCATTGGGAATGCTCGCATCGTGTTTGTACGAGTCGCATCTGAAGGGTATGGGTGCCAGAGCAATTACAGTGAGACTTGAACAACTTTCAGTAAGCGATAGACGCAGTTCAATACCATAGGGCATAGGGCATGTCCTCGGTGGACGTGCCCAGTAACGTAATTGTATTGGAGGTCACTCAACATCAGGTGGGATATATGCTGTATGCTTCACTTATTCTTATATTCATTCACCAAAAAGGAAGGAATATCTATCTATCTATTATTTACCAACTAACCTTTGGTTGAGAACACAATTTGGGTAATACACATTAAAAAGACAACGATTTAAGTAAATGATCAATCATAGCAGAAGTGTAAAACAAAAACCCAGCGAGAACTTACTCTCTACGTATCTAAACGTATAGTTACGTCTCTAACGTATAACTCACGTAAGTAACGAATAACGTATTACGTGTTAAGAAAAACCCCTTGAAAGTTAATATAAGTTGAGTCAGAAAAACTCCGTATGCACATATTTCTAAGAGCCCACAATATACCAGCATTTTAGTAACAATATTCTAACACTCAAAACAGATACGAGTTTTCAACTTACCTCAACGAAACGTTAGCAATAACAAAAAGAGCAAAATATATCTGCCGCCTCCCACAGGATTTAACACCCTATTCCTAAACCTATAAAGTCTAAAGCTGTGCAACATAGGCTGTGTAACATGTTCCAAAGTTAAATGTTCTTCCATGCACGGAAGTTTTGTTTTACTACGCATCCCTAAAACTCAAGCAATAAGGCCGCCGAACAAACAAACTAACAAACAAACAAAATTCATGCAAGTGCATACAAACCCCGTGAATTTCCAAGTGGTTTTTTGTTTTAGAAAACGAGCTTCACGGCAATATTACAGAAGTTTATTTAGTCCATCTGACATTTCAATTGACGCATTACGTAGCTTAGTAAGCGTTATCGCATTGCTGAAATTCACGAGTCACTTGTCGAATCTAAGGGCCGAGTCTTCCATTATTCCAAATTCAATTTTTTTTTTTTTTTAACTTCTTATTAATGAAATAAGCTGAAGGCCCATGTGACGCTAAGCAGAAACCAGGGCTATGAGGCTGCGGCAGTTGATGAGTTTTTTTTAATAATTAATAGACTGTTCTTTGGTCACAATCTCACCTGATGGTAAGCGACGATGTAGCCAACGATGGAGCAGAACTGTCTAGAAGACACATATTCACTCTTGCCTTGAAGAGACCCAAGTTGTAGTGATCAGGAAAGACAGACGACGGCAATGAGTTCCACTCCTTGGCAGAGTCAGTGCATCGTACAGCACGTTCCTATTGTGCGTGACTTGCGAGGTGATGGTAACGACTTAACATCAGCTATGGCCCACCTGCTGTTTGATCCATCGTAGTATTAATAAAAAAGGTTTTAATATTGTTATTCTTATCTTATCTAGAGTAGGTACTCACCGAGTATGTAGACCATGTTCTTGGTCCAGCGCTGTAGCTCCTTGCGAATGGCGCGGCGTTCCTGCTGACAGCGCGCGAAGGAGCACTCCGCCATGGCACTCGAGCGGCAACCCTGGACAAGATGCATAGATTATAAACAAAACGTGGCGAAAAGACTTGTAGCCATGACGAAATAAAATGAATGAAATTTTTAATAAATATGTCATAACGAGGCGAGCGTAACCCGAAAGCTGGTGAGTAGAGTTAGGCTCAGCGCATTAGCATTGCCATTCAGCGTGACAATGTCTTAGCCTGTGTCTTAAGGACGCTTCCGATTGGCATTAATTTGGATCAGTTGAGCTATCTCTAGATCGTTTGCAACGATCTGCAGATAGCTCAACTGTTTCATATGTTCACCAATAATAGATACAGAGAGCTTACATTTTGAAAATCTAGCGCCATTTCAGTTAAAGGTGAAAACAGCATACATTCTGCCTTTAAGAATTTGATTAGAATTTTGACAAAACCTAAGGATTTCTATTACCGACACTTAGAAAGAAATAAACCATGTTTTTTTTTTTTTTAATAGGTACTAACAGCTAATGGAACAAGCAGATGGCCCACCTGATGTTAAGTGGTAATCATCACCTATAACAAAGCATTGCCTCGTAAGTCACGCACGATAGGAACGTGCCCTACGATGCACTGCTGCGCGTCCATCAACGGAATATTTACCATAATGAAAAAAAACCATGATAATTTTTTTACCAGACTATAGTATTGAAAAAAACAACAAATATTTTTGTCCCGACTCAGGAATCAAGCCTGCACCTTTTAACAGGCGTTCAACCACAGAGACTGAACATCAATACCTAGAAGTTGAGAAGCAATCTAGAACGACAATTGTCTATTACAGAGTTGCCGTACGCGGTGTTATAATTTAAGATGGGATGTTAGAATCTTTGTCGAATTAATATTAGGTATGAGAATAGAATAGGTATGTGTACATAAACGTTGATTTATCATGATAATAACACATGAGATAGATAATCTGACAGCCTTAACGGCTCAGTTGGTAGTAGCTCTGCCTTCTGCGCCGTAGGCCGTGGGTTCGATCCCCAACGAGAACAAACATTTGTGTGATGAACATTTGTTTGTTCTCTGTCTGGGTGTTATATAATATTATACGTATGTATTTACAATATAAAAAAGTATATAAGTAGTATATTAGCTATCTGGTTCCCATATCACAAGCTTTGGCTTAGTTTGGGGCTAGATAGTGCTGTGTGGAAAGTCCACCAATATTTATTTATTTATTTATAATCAAAAATAGAAACCCCTTCACTTTGATCTCCAGGCACGGTAGATATCTGATCTCTTTTTACCAAGAATACCAACTCAAATCAAATCGAAAAACTCAAGATTCTTTGAGCATGTTTAATGAGAGTAGACAGAGCTTTGTCTAAATATTACATTTGGCACATTTTGCAGTAATTGGTATTCCATACGTGACAGGTTGCAAACCCATCTCCCCTGCAATTCTAACAGCTTTCTCTCGATGTTTTCCGTCACTATTCGAAAGCACACTATCTTGTCGTGTCACTAGTTTCTTTCGAAACAGTGTGGTGAAAGGATTTTAAGTGCGCCACAAGAGGCTCCTTTCGAGCACTTGACACATTTATAGAACTATTTAGGTTCTACGACATGCCGGTTTCCTCACGATGTTTTCCTTCACCGTTTGAGAGTACTGGCATTGTACAATACATTTTAGAACATAAAAACTCTTCAGAACGACCGGCTTCGAACCCACGACCTTAGGATCAGAAGGTGGGGCCGCTACCACTAGATCACCAGTGCTCTCTGACAGATCTCTGACATCGATGCAATCTGACATTGCAACATAATTTATTCAAATATTTTGTTATTGGTGCACGACCGGATTCGGACCCACGACGTTCCGAAGGCGGAGTAACCCACTAGACCACCAATGCTGTCCACACGATCAATATGCTTAGATAGAATATTATCGCAAGAAATGACTAACAGTCAAGATTTTTTCAATAGGTACCTAATGCTTTTAGAACCATCATAGATCCGTCATTAAATGACTCATAAAAACTCATAAATGGATAAACTATCGCTAGATACCTAATAGCTAGGTATTAGTAATATCAGAGTGACCTAACGTTGTGGCTCTTTAGTAAAGCAATATTGAATTTTCCGAAGTAACATGCTACCAAACCTTTATCAAGTTAAGGTTATGGGTACCCGACTTTAAGGCTAATATCCTGCCTCACAAACACTCCATTTTCGGAAGTCTAGCTAACCTCATTCCATTTAGGTACGTCCCATAAGCTGTAGCGTCTCTCAAACTGAAATTTCATTAGCCCCCATTTCCTGATAGCCATGAACTGCTCGCATCTTACCTTCGGCAAAAAATCCATAGTCTATCCAATTACTATAACATTCATCGGAGTATCGTCTCGGTCATTGCCCCCCGGCGAAGGAGCTAACGAAATTCTACGAAAAACCTTCGTTCTCATCAAGAACACCCGACACCCCCAAATATACCCGCCACCCAAATCTGGCCCCCGAATTCTTATTCCCAACTCCAGACGAACGGGGACTAAGGGGGGTATCCGAAACTATTCTTATTTTAAAATCTCTCTCCACGGAATATGCCACGAAAGAGGTTCTTATTTTAAAAATATCACGCTCCATCGAAATTTTCTTATTTTAAAAACTTGAGGGGGTGCGAACGTTCTTCCGAAATCCGCCCCCACCCACTGGCCAGTTATGATATTCTTATTTTAAAATCGCTCGAAGCGTTCGGATTCTGTTATTAAGATGTTGGTGTGTGCAAGCTTTTATGAAGTCGCCGACGTGAGCGAGCATCGTCTAAGACACAAAGGGTGTTCTAAAACGAGCACAATTTCCATACAAGCTCTCAGAAGTAATGAAATTTCTAATACCGTGGCAAAAACAAATCTGCATTCATCCCTGACCTACGTGACCTAGTTGTGGAGTTGATGTCGACATTGTAATGTAATTCCTAATTCAAAGTAGATATTATAATTCGGAATTTAAATTCGAATAGTTCATTCGAATTTCAAATTTTATATTGAGGAAAATAAAAAGCAATAGCGCAAAACCAATAATCTTTCCCGCCAATTTCCATCGCTGTCAAATTTGGGACCGCGTCGCTGCCACCCCGTCCCCCCGGCCCAGATCAATTTACGATAACTTGGTTTCAGTGTTCCGTCCCGCTCCACCTTAAGACACACGCCTATCCCCGTCTCTGCGGATAACTTCTAGAACTGGCCAACTGTTCATTACTAAAACCGGATATCTGTCCTCACGGTATACAAATTAACTATGAAAAATGTCTTGGGAATTTTTTAATTATTATTAATTGCAGCCTAGTTCTCCGCCGTGCGATCATTGCTGTGGATCTTGTTATTTTATTCTGTTTTAACGTTTTGAAACTCATTTCTTACCTACTTCATTTTAGTTTTAATGAGTTTTTTTTTATGTTTTTGCTTATATTTTATTTCAAATAGATAAGTGAAAGATTATGGGTAAATAGATATGTGTACAGTGTGTTTCTAGGTCAGAAGTAGTGATGACGGGTAGTTGTCGGATACCCCGTTCCTATCCACGACAGCAGAGACCATTCTCTCACGCGGATATGGTCCGGACTTATTTTTAACTGTTGTGTGCGTGTGGCGTGCGTGTGTGCACGGGGGTGGCGTGTGCGTGTGTGCGTGCGTTTGAAATATTCCCCCGTAGCGTGGCGCGCAGAATTGATGTTTTTAATTAGTTTCCAACGGTTTTCGTCGGTGGCCAGTATCGCATTTATTGTTATTTATTAAATTAATTAAAATTAAAACTTGTGTTTTTCTCTACTCAAGTAATAAGCGCTATTTATTAGCATAAGACCGCATTGCTTTGTATTAGCGTCGCTCGGCTAATGAAAGAGCTCCATTGGGCATGGCAAACTTTAATTGAATACGGCGCACACCGTTGAACATTTTCGTCAAAGTTACACTAAAATATAAAACGGGTACGGAGCCGGTAACCCGGAACGTTTCCTGAAAACTTTCCTTTGTAGGCGAAAATTCAATAGGCGGGAAGTTCGCTCGCGTACAAACCGCTTCTCATTGTCGAACGGTTAAATAAAGACGACATTAAAATAACCCGGCTGGTATGACACGTGACACTTCACGCCGAGACAACATTCAAATTTGGAACGTTTAGCATTTCATAAAAAGCGAATAAACTTTTGAATTTGGAATGCTGGAATTTCATTTGAATAATCACACTGCATTTTTTTTCAGAAGGGTCAAACAAGGTCATTGTGACTGTTACTGAGAACACCTGACGTAAAAATTCAGATTTAGCACGTTATACATTTTAAAAACAGTAGTTCGATAACTTTCGTAGAACAGAATTTGATTTAGTAAAGTTTTGTTCATTTCAGGCCGCTTTCGTCGTCGAAACATGTCGTGGAATTTCGTTGCTGTTCGTATTTATTGTGCACTGGGAAACCTGTTGCAATGCAGACTGCTTTTGTTTTTGTTGATCGCGCGCCGGCTAGTTTCGGCACAGAGTACTTTACAGACTTGTGTACAGAGGCCGAAGGTTCCAAACAGATGCAAATGAAGGCTATAATGTTAACTTGTTATTTAGTGATCCACCATTACCAAGTTATTGTCAAGACTGAAAGCTTGTTTTTACGTGATTTGCCTGTTACTACCAAATGCTTAATTGGGATAAACAGTAATGAAAATGCTTAATTGGGATTTATACTTTTTGAATGTGACAGTCTAATTTGTCTGTAGGTCTAATTTATACCTTCAGGTACAGTTCAATTAAACTACTACTTACTTTACGCCTTAAGTTGAAAAATTCTACAAAAAAAAGATTGTATTTATAAACGTTTTCTTTACTTTATTTTAGGGTTAAATTTAAGCAGTGCTTAAATTTAACCCTAAAATAATGCATATAATAAAGCTAGGTCTCTGTACGGCAACTACTCTATGTTTTCAACTTGATGCAAGTTTATTGGACGCACCGCACATGGGCTTTGCCACCAAGTTTTTGAATTTCGAACGGTTGGTCGTTACTATTTTGTTTGTTTGCTTCGAACGAAGCTAAATGGATTAACTTTGTTAACCTTCCAACGTCCATTATTACGGTTTATTTAATTGAAGTTGATGGCTTTTTCAAACGTTTTTAGGTAATTCTTGATCTTGATCTTGATCTTGCCTTTTTATTTTAAATGTAACACATTTGAAATTCGAACTTCGCTAAAATAAAACGTCATATGTAATCTGTGTTGTAGGTTCTTTAAAGTGCTATCAAAAACAAGCCTCTAATCTAAATCGAATATCTATATAATCTAATAAAAATAATCCTACTAATATTATAAACGCGAAAGTTTGTAAGTATGGATGGATGGATGGATGAATGTTTGTTACTCTTTCATGTAAAACTACTGAATGGATTTTAATGAAACCTTACAATAATATAGCTTATACATCAGAATAACACATAGGCTACAATTTATATGCCTGTGTTATTCTGATGTATATAGCTATATTATTGTAAAGTTTCATTAAAATCCATCAGTAGTTTTTAAGTGAAACAGTAACAAACATCCATCCATACTTACAAACTTTCGCGTTTATACTATTAGTAGGATAAGGATTAGGGTCTCGCTCGCACTTGTCCATTTTACTTAAAGCGATTCAAGAGACAGTCATGCCCCGCAACAGGTCTGAAACATACCTTCAAACTTCGCCAGAACTGCCGCAAGTAATTAAAAACATAAATGAGTGAGCTGTCTTCTTTACTGGATCTAATTTACTTGATTGCGCATCTTAATTTCAAGCCAAGTATTTTTATCTTTTTTTTTTTTTTTATACTACTAGCTGATGAAACAAGCAGATGGCCCACCTGATGTTAAGTGGTAACCATCACCTATAACAAAGCATTGCCTCGTAAGTCACGCACAATAGGATCGTGCCCTACGATGCACTGCCCTGTGTCCATCAACTTGAGGCATACAGATGTTAAGCCTCATGTGCCTGTAATTACACCGGAAACCACACTCTTCAAACCGAAACACAGCGTTGCTGTTTGGCGGCAGAAAAAGGCGTGGTGGTAGTACTTCCCCGGACGAGCCCTTCACAAAGAGCTCTACTACTCTTAAAATCTTCTTATCTAGTATTTTTTACTTATAAGATGACCCCAACCTTAATAAAAAAAAAAAAAAAAAATTTTATTTATTAATATATCATCATTATCCTTACCCTATCTTTACAGGCTAACCTAATACAATGGAGTAATTTCATTATCACTTTTTATAATTTACTAAACAATCCAATTATTAACATATTAAATCTTACATAACATAAAAATACAACAAAAAATTAAATAGAAAATAACAAAAAAATAAAAATTATCAATCATATTCTAAAATATGCAAAGAAGTCTTCGCGAATTCGCTCAAAGAACACTGAAAAACATCATAACTCTCTGCTACTAGATGTAATTTGCGATACTGAAATAAACCATCATCATCATCATCATCATCAGCCTAGAGAAGTCCACTGCTGGACATAGCCCCTACACATTTCCAGGAAGAACGATTCCGAGCCCTCTCCATCCACCGACTTCCCGCGATCCTGACAATGTCGTCAGTCCATCGTGTAGGAGGGCGTCCCACGCTTCGTTTTCCTGTGCGTCGCCATTCGAGTACCTTTATTTCCGAACGGTTATTAGTCCTTCGAGCTATATGACCTGCCCATGACTACATGACTGAAATAAGTAAATTAGGTACTTAAACTTAAGTCTTATTTATTTTGATAAATATACCTAGGTAAGTACTTGTCAATAAAATACCACCAATGTGACGTTTATTACATGAATGATGAGTGAATGAAATTAATGAAAATTCTTTACAGAAACAGCTTCACGACTTTGATCCCCAGGCACGGTATATACCTACCTATCCCCGCAGATCTCTAAGTACCAAGTAGGTACTAACTCCAGATTATTTTAAGGGTAGTCAGAGATACGTCCAAACATTACATTTGGCCACATTTAGCAGTGCCTATATAGTTGGTGTTCTTTATATGTGTGTTTATGTGGCACAAAAAAGTTCCATCACAAGATACGCACGTCACAGAATAAGTAATACATTGTGCGTGACCTCGAGCGGACACGACCTACCCCAATCATCGGTCTCCATAGGCCTACCTACCCCAGTGAACCAGTTTTGGGTGACCGTGAATTTTCGGAACCTGAATAAGAAAGCGTACGGTTTTAAAACAAAGTGAGTTTTGTTTTATACAAAGCGAGGTCTTTTTAAATTGTTGACTGAACAAGCATATGGCCTACATCAAGTGGGCCATTTGCTTAGATCAGTTGAATGAATGAGATTAAAAAAAAAAAGTGATTTTATATCATTCAAAACTTTGAACTTAGCGAGAAGTTATTTACCAGTTGTCAGCCCTTAATAAAATAAAAAAAATAGAATGTTTTGTTACAGGTGATGGTTACCACTTCATATCAGGCTATCTGCTTGTTACATCATCTAGTTGTATAAAAAATATAATAAATCTAAATATGTAGAGTAAAAAAAGCAACGCACAATATCTCTCGCAAGATACGCACGTCACAGAATAAGTAATACATTGTGCGTGACCTCGAGCGGCCACGACCTACCCCAATTATCGATTTCCATAGGCCTACCTACTACCCCAGTGAACCCGTTTTGGGTGACCGAGAATTTTCGGGAGACGATGTTCGCGTCTTTTCCCCCAACGATGTACGAGGGATTTTGTTTCATACATACTACGAGAAGTAGCTAGTGAAATGAAATTATATGTATTTGCTTTAAGTATGGAAAATTATGAAGTCAACGAAACTTTAACGGCCGGTTTCTGAAAGCTCGATCAAAACTAATCGGATGTCAAGTCACTCGCCAATTCAGCTATTAAATCGAATTAGATAGAGATAGCAAGTGACTTGACATCCGATTAGTTTTGAACGGGCTTTCAGAAACCGGCCGTTAGAGTTGGGAGCTGACGCATAAATGGTTATTTAAAAACTATATACCTATATAACTAACTATATAATAATTTGGAATTTTTGATTGTTTGAGTATATAAAAGTCTTTCACATTATGACATTTCATTTCATACATTTGAGTTTTTTTTCCACCCTTATGGCACGCCATATCTTAACCACCCCTCGCCCGATTTGATTCATATACTTACCAGTAAATTTCTCAAGTACAACCTATCGACCTACTAAATTTTATTTTATTTTAATAGTGAATTTACTAGGTTAAAATAAAAAAAAACAATATTATTCATAATTCTTCAATATTATTGAATGTTTGAAAGTGTCAATATTAGAGACACATCACAAAAGCGTAACGATTTAACTGATTTTGATCCAAAGCACACATGAATCAATTGAGTTATCTGCCCACGATCTAGAGATAGCTCAAATAATCCAAATCAAGGTCAATCTTAAAGTCTCCAAGGCGCTTGCTGGCTGCATGGCTGCATGGCAATGGCACTTATATTTTAACTAAGAATAACATTACAAAAGTTTATCAAAACTATCTTTGTGATATAATATTTATTATACAAGGTGTTCCATAAGTTGTGTATATAAACTTCAGGGGGCTAAAGTACCCATCAATATGAACAACTTTTTCTAAGGAACCAACACTGTGAACGCGAAAAAAAAAATAGCTGTTTCATGCAAAAGTTCAATACCTACCAGGCTAAAATGTATGAAACAGCTGTTTTTTTTTCGCGTTCACAGTGTTGGTTCCTTAGAAAAAGTTGTTCATATTGATGGGTACTTTAGCCCCCTGAAGTTTATATACACAACTTATGGAACACCTTGTATACTAGTAAACTTAAGGTTCTTCAAGAATGTGGATGTGAGGATGTGAGCATGTGAGCATGTGAGCATGTGAGCATGTGAGCATGTGAGCATGTGAGCATGTGAGCATGTGAGGATGTGAGCATGTGAGGATGTGAAGATGTCTCGAAGGTACGTCCATTTACCCACATTTTTCAGTATCATAACACACTAAAGAGGATTTAATTTACAAACTTCACTGATTAATTTATATTAAAGTGGATTTATTCATGACAACTGCAAATCGTACAGCTATTAATTGTATCCTTTTTTTTACAAATTAATGATCCCGCTTTAAAAATAATTCCCACTATACCACTATACAATATACCACTTAAATTAAAAGATCAACGGATTGTTACCCTGGCTTACATTTAAAGGATGTCTTTCATGCATAAAATATGTATATGTATTACTTGTGGCTTCCCGCGGCTTCGCACGCGTTGAAGTGGTGCCGTGATTGAGCGACAAACATCCAAACATCGTAACTTTCACATTGATTTGTATATTATTAGGGTAGGATTTTAAATACCTACGTAGGTATAAGAGATACCTATACACGGCCATTACCTATATTAGGTAGGTAGGTATAGGTACTGAGTCTCAAAAACATGCCAAATACAACAAAGACAACCTTACACGGAAAATATGTACTTATTTGTTCAGGAGGTAGTTTTACTTTGCAGGGGTAGTTTTAAAATATTGAAAACGTGATTTTAAATAATTTATTGTGGTGTATATTTACTTCAAGTTTGAAATCTATCGCACTATACTAAAAATCTCCCATACTAACTTTTACAGTCATTTGCACCCTTTGCAGGGGTAATTATCAAAAGTTGAAAGCGTCATTTTTAATTAGTTATTTTTTAGTATATTTACCTCAAGTTTTAAGTCAATCGCACCACGCGTTAAAAAACTCCCATGCAAACTTTGACATCTCTTTGCACTTTAAAAAAAACTAAAAATGTTTTTCCTATTTTTTAGCTTTGGAGTACATCTACTTCAAGTTTCAAGTTTGTAGGTTCAAGGAAAACAATTTTTCATACCAACGTTTTCAACCCTTTTTACACCCTTAGGGGTTGAATTTCCAAAAATCCCTTCTTAGTACACCTCTACGCCATAAGACCTATGTACTCCTCAAATTTCAAGTCTCTAGGATCAGTGGTTTAGGCTGTGCGTTGTCTATATGTCAGTCAGTCAGTCAGTCAGTCAGTCAGGACTTTGATTCTTATAGTATTAGATAGATATAAGATATATAGAGAAGAATATTTTTTATAATCTCCAAAATTTGGTTGTTAGTTATTTTTTGTTCAGTGATTTTGTATCTTCAAAAGTGTTGAAATGTGCGTGAAAGAAGTTGTTTGAAGGATATCTGCGCCTTGACAAAAGTCTTCTTATAACTTTTGTTACAAGATTTGGCCACGAACTAACTTTAAATGATTTAAATCTTTCGGTCCATCAAAACCTCATTATAAAAACCATCTTAATGAAAGCCGTCTACAATAAAAAATATCTAATAACATATTTAACCCCCAGCGGAAAATCACCGAAAAAAGGGTGGGGGTGGGTGCTACCCCCAGCCAATTTAATGTGCACCGCTGTATTGATTCCCCAGCATTCTTTCACACAGGCGCGGAGGCGTCTCCCCCTTTCACCCCCTTCATCCCCCTTAGAGAAACTTGGGATACCGTGGATAAGAATTTTTCGGAGCGCTGATTACATTATCAGTATACTTGCACGTTAAGGGTTAAATTGGATTAGAAATTATATTGAAATTATAACCATTCTAAGATCTTCTTCTGCTTGTTGTGTCACTAGTTTCTTTCACAATGTGGTGAAAGGATTTTAAGTGCACCTCAAAAAGCCTCCTTTCGAGCACTTGACACATGTTTCAGACGTGTCGCTTTCCTCACGATGTTTACCTTCATCGTTTAAGAGTACTGCGCACGTAAGTTTTCGAAAAGATAAACTCATAAGCACGACCGGTTTCAAACCCACGATATGAGGATCGAAAGGCGGGGCCGCGACCACTAGATCACCAGTGCTCTCTTCCCACCAATCTGCACTGAAGACCGTTGGTAACCATCACCTATAAAAAAGCATTACCTCGTAAGTCACGCACGATAGGAACGTGCCCTACGACGCACTGCCCTGCGTCCATCAACTTGAGGTATACAGATGTTAAGCCTCATGTGCCTGTAATTACACCGGCAACCACACTCGTCAAACCGAAACACAGCGTTGCTGCTTGGCGGCAGAAAAAGGTGTAGTACTTCCCCGGCCGAGCCCTTCACAAAGAGCTCTACTACTCATAAATCCATTCACAATTATACTTTTTGACACTCAGACACAGAACAAACATCTATGTTAATCACAAATGTTTGTTCTGCGTGGGGATCGAACCCACGGCCTACAGCGCAGAAGGCAGAGCTACCCATTAAGCTGCCAGCTATTTCAATCGTGCTCTGATTGTAAGAAACCGTAAATATCACTAGAAACGCGTGTGCAAATTGTATGGTGACCTTCAACTCAGCTGGAGATGTAGCGAATACCAAGAAATCGCAAGATCTATTTTCATATCAAAACATATTACAGTTAATAATGCTGAAATCAGGGAGTGAAGGTTATGTTCTTGTTGATATCCGTAAAATACTTGCACAGTATTTTTTTAGTAAAGACATACTTCAAAGTTAAAGTTACTCGTAAAAGGTGTTCATTTTAAAAGACTTGACACTGACAGCCTTCACAGCTCAGTTGGTAGTAGCTCTGCCTTCTGCGCCGTAGGCCGTGGGTTCAATTCCCACTGAGAACAAACATTTGTGTGATGAACATTGATGTTTGTTCTTTGTCTGGGTGTTATATAATATTATAAGTATGTATTTACAAAAAAAAGTATATATGTATTATATTAGCTATCTGGTTTCCATAATACAAGCTTTGGCTTAGTTTGGGGCTAGATAGTGCTGTGTGGAAAGTCCACCAATATTTATAATATTTATTTATTCTTATAACTTTGAACCGTCTTATAACTAGGTGACTCTAGGTGCCAGTTCCACATGACAAAAGCCTGGAAGAACGGGCAACAAACTTACGGCTTGGTTCCTACGTTCTTTTGTATGATCCTTGTGACAATGTAATCTCTTCTTTTGTCGTGTCACTAGTTTCTTTCGAAACAGTGTGGTGAAAGAATTTTAATTGCGCCTCAAGAGGCTCCTTTCGAGCACTTGCCACATGTTATAGAACTTTTTAGGTCCTACGACATGCCGGTTTCCTCACGATGTTTGCCTTCACCGTTTGAGAGTATTGGCATGTACAATGTAATATAATACAATGTTGAAGCTCCAGTGTGGTGCCAATCTTAAAATATATAATAACACCCAGACAGAGATAAACATTCATGTTCATTACAAAATGTTTGTTCTCGGTGGGGATCGAACCCACGCCCTACAGCGCAGAAGGCAGAGCTACTACCAACTGTACTGTGAGGGCTGGCATTGTATTTTAATATCGGTTTAGTTGTAAAGCGCATTGAGACTAGTCTGTAATAGAGCTGATTTCACTATGTTATATTAACAAAGGATTAAAGGGCCGTTAAATATGTCAAAATGTACGCGTTTGACATCTAAGGTTAGATTTAACGGCCTGGTAATCCTCGATTAGTAACTAACAGAGCATGGTAAAATCAGCTCTAAATCTTACATGCTAGGCAACGTTCCGCACGGTCACCAAAATTGATTGATTGATTGATTGAAAATACTTTATTGCACATTAAAACAACAGTACAAAGGCGAACTTAATGCTATAAAGCATTATCTTCCAGATAACCTTTGTGTATTGTGGACATAAGATGTGTCAGTAGTGCACAGGAGAGGAAAAAAGTAGATCGTAATACATTTAAACAGTAGCAAAATTACCTACAGAGGTACCTACAGAATCTAAATATGTATAATAAATAATACATACTACAAAATGGGTGACCGCTGGCATTTCATCTAAGCGCTATTTCTTCAGCTGCAACTTCCAGCTAGCAGCAGCTTAAATTTCCACTAAATTGATGAAAAGTGATACAGGTCTTCTAACTACAAGCTAAACTAAATCTAAAGCAGACGTAACAAAGCTTAGATTTCAGTAAAGCGATAAAAAATGATGCAAGTCTGAAAACTACTCTACGCCAGTGTTTCTCAGTCATTGTTCTAATTATTTTCCCGGTAATTTTCGCGACCCACTCAAAGTCAAAGTCAAAAGGTATTTATTCAATAAAATCACAAGGATCACTTTGAAACGTCTTAAAGCTAGGTGACTCTAGGTGCCAGTTCCACGCGACCAAAGCCTACAAAAACAGGCAACAAACTTACGGCTTGGTTCCTACCGCTCTTTTGTATGATCCTTGCTACAATGTAATCTCTCTCTTGTCGTGTCACTAGTTTCTTTCGAAACAGTGGGGTGAAAGGATTTTAAGGCGTAGACAAGAGCTAATGTGACTCTCGCTCGCACGTTTCGACATGTTAAAAGATATAAAATCACTAAATTCATTGCTTTAATAGTTTTCGTACATAATCAAACTTTTAAGTAGGAAAACTTGTATCTATCAAAATGATTTTTTTACTAAACTGTGTGCAATGTGATTGCACACAAAATGGTTGATTGCGATTTTTCGAAAATGATTTTAGTGATTTTATATCTTTTTACATGTCGAAACGTGCGAGCGAGAAGTTGTTTGATGGTTGTCAGCCCCTTAAAGGCGCCTCAAGAGGCTCCTTTCGAGCACTTGACACATGTTATAGAACTTTCTAGGCTCTACGACATGCCGGTTTCCTCACAATGTTTTCCTTCACCATTTGAGAGTACTGGCATTGTGAACAGAAAAACTCATTGGTGCACGAACCCACAACCTTAGGGTCGGAAGACGGGGCCGCTACCACTAGACCACTGCTTCAATGTAATATAATATAGCGGTTGGTATTGCGACCCGCTATTTTATTTCAATGGCCCAGACCCACAAAATGGGAAACACTGCCCCAGGCTACACCCACCTTGGGAGACAAGACGCTCATTATGTCCAATTTCACTGTTTTTCTTGCTATTGTTACCCTGATGGCTCATTTTAAGCCTTTATTCACGTTTTCGAGTTTTTCTTCCCGTTTTTGAGCGTTTCTTCCGTTCGTGAAGGTCTATTTGTTTTTGAAGGACAATTGAGTCCGAGCGGGGTGAGTTTTGTATTGTGTATTTTGAAATAAGTGTGAAAAGATTCTTAGAAGGCTAATGATGTCTTGCTATGATTTTTAGGGTTCCTTACGCAAAGGAGCTTCAATATTGTATCATCACATTGTCACAAGGATCATACAAAATAGCGGTAGGAACCAAGCCGTAAGTTTGTTGCCTGTTCTTCTAGGCTTTGGTCGCGTGGAACTGGCACCTAGAGTCACCTAGCTTTATGACGTTTCAAATTGATCCATGTGATTTTATTGAATTAATACCTTTTGACTTTGACTTTGAAGGGTAAATCGGGACCCTATTACTAAGACTCCGCTGTCCGTCTGTCACCAGGCTGTATCTTATGAACCGTGATAGTTAAACAATTGAAATTTTCACAGATGATGTATTTCTGTTGCCGATATAATAAAAAATACTAAAAAACAGAATAATAAAGATTAAGGGTGACACAACGTGATTTTTTTGCCGATTTTATATATAATGGTATGGAACCCTTCATGCGTGAGTCCGACTCGCACTGGGCCGGTTTTTTTGGTTCGTTTTGACATTACTTTTTTATTTAAATAGTTTTCTTGTGGTTTTCTGTATAATTGTAATATACAGAAAAAACTAATAATCATTTTTTTTTCAGATTTGAAATATTAAAAACTAGTGGACACGCCCGGCTTCGCATTAGTCAAAGTCTCGTTTTCAGTTTTTTCATGTATGCTATTCATCTCGATCGGCTTATAGTTTTTTATATACTTATTTGCTGATAGAAACAGCAGATGATCCACCTGAGGTTAAGTGGTAACCATCACCTATAACAGCTTTGCCTCGCAGGTCACGCACTATAGAAACGTGCCCTACGATGCACTGTTGTAATCCATCAACTTGAGTCAAAATTTAGCTGTAAACGTAACAGACAGACAGATTATATACAGGAAGAAGATTATTGCTACAAAGAGCTTCCTTTTTGAATATAAATCGTTAGATCACAATATGTATACTTACACACACAGGCGTGTATAGTCGTGTGTAATTTCTGGCACCCACTGGCAATGCCAAGGTAAATTCAACCTTACAGGCTTGAGGATAGAGTTGAAAAGGATAAGGTGTTTTTTGGCAATGTCACACAGAGGGGCTAAATTGACCTTTTGTGGAGATATAAAATAGGTTGTAATTCAAGGTGAGCACACGCTTGACTGTATTTGACTATGGTTTAAAATGGTCTCATGCTATTTCTAGACTACCTTTATCAAGGGTAACTTCCTCGCAATGTTTTCCATCACTGTTTGAGAGCACTGGCATTGGCATTTCAAAATATGATAAAGATTTTTTTTTATATACAACCAGCTGCAAGCAGATGGCCCACTTGATGTGTTTCGGCTTGAAGAGTGCGGTTGCCGGTGTAATTACAGGCACATGAGGCTTAACGTCTGTATGCCTCAAGTTGATGGACGCAGGGCAGTGCATCGTGGGGCACGTTCCTATCGTGCGTGAGTTGCGAGGCAATGCTTTGGTATAGGTGATGGTAACAACTTACCATCAGGTGGGCCATCTGCTTGTTCCGTCAGCTAGTTGTATTAAAATTATTATTAAAAATTGTCTGTCGATTAATCAGATACTCAGGTAAATGAGGGAGGAAAAACACGTGTCAAATATTGGTGGACTTTCCACACTGCGCTATCTAGCCCCAAACTAAGCCAAAGCTTGTAATATGGGAATTAGATAGCTGATATAATACACATTTTTTGTAAATACATACTAATAATATTATATAACACCCAGACTGAGCACAAACATCTATGTTCATCACACAAATGTTTATTTTCGGTGGGGATCGAACCCACGGCCTACGGCGCTGAAGGCAGAGCTTCCACCAACTGAGCCGTGACAGCTGTCAAATAATGTTAGTACGTAGGTAAACAGACACGGTATCCGAATTTATCCCCGTGATAAACCTCTGGTGTAATTAATAAACCCACCATACAAGGTATACCTAGATATCGGCCCCCCTAAGCAATAGTACACTATCTTAGGAACACACACAAACTAATAATTAATCATCCAGCGTCTTCCCCCTAGGCTAGAGGGTGGCTTCACCCCCGGTTTAATTCCTCTGTACAAAACACCCCCGTTTTTTCCCTATTCCCCTTCATTTTGTATTTCTACAAGAACGTAGGTAGTTGTACAAATTGAATTTCGTGGTTTTCTGTGAATATTTCAGTCTCGTTAAGATACGGGAGGATATTGGAGGTTTTCGTTTTCCTTCGCGTTTTAATTTATTTTAACGTTAGATTTATTCTCAGTTTCGACCTAGCTTGCTTCTGCAAATATTTGTACCTAGTTTAGGTTCAATGGCAAAAGAAGATGAACAATTTCAGTGAATGTTCATCTTTTTTTATACATCGGCCATTTCTTATATCAAAGTATTGGCTCGTAAGTCACGCACTATGGAAACGTGCTCTACGATGCACTGTTCTACGTCCATCAACCTTTAGTCAAAGTATTAAGTCTATAATGATATAACGGTATGCAGACCCCAGAATTTTTCTTCCTTGAAATGTATACCTACCTATGTCCAGAATACTAGCAGTACTGGCACTTTGCACAAAAAATTTTGATCAGAAGGACTCATGGTGCACGGTTTTGAACCCACGACCTTCAGATCGGAAAGCGGGGTCACTACCACTATACCAACAGTGCTCTCTGACGTAAGGTGCTAAGTCTCATGTGTCTGTAATAGCAGCATCACCCAAACCCTTCCAATCGGAACAAAATGCGAGCATCGCTGGCCACAAACAGAAAGTCTTTCTCCGGATTCCTTTCACAAAGAGCTCACTACTTCAAAAATAAACGTTTTCGTATTTATATCATAAAACACTTGACTAAATTCCAAATAAAACCAAACGATACCATAATATAGACCTTACCCCATTGAAATAAGGCCCAAAGAGATTCCAGGCCTATCTATGACACAACGTCATCGTCGCTCAACCTAATATGGACCTAGAGTCACACGAAATAAGGTCTAAAATTCTTACAAGCCTACTCTACTTGTTGAGTCGCAAAACAAAGCAATATGTGGGATAACATAGTTTCGGTTTGAAGGCCCGATTTTTGTCTTTTTTATTTAGGTTAGTGAGTTCTCCTATTATAACGACAAAATAATTCTTACTCACAAAATAGAGATATGTATTATGTTTTTATATGAGAGGTATATGTTCCTCACAGCTTAGTGGTAGCTCTGCCTTCTGCGCTGTTCGATTCCCAAATCAAACATTTATGTGATGAGTTCAGATGTTTTTCTGTGTCATGTGAAGTCAAAGCCGTGAATATCTAGGATTATTGACTTTTTGAAGCAAAAATAGACATACGGCAAAGGGACTTTTAGAAATTTCAAAAAAGGTAGAGAGGTTTACTTAAAGAGCTAGTCAGAGACACGTCTAAGTGCGCACCCTACACATTTACTCGCCACATGTTACGTTTGGACGTACTTCTAACTACCCCTTTAGAAACTCAAATAATCTTGAGTTTAAGAGTAGTAGAGCTCTTTGTGTGTGGCTCGTCCGGGGAAGTACTACCACCACGCCTTTTTCTGCCGCCAAGCAGCAACGCTGTGTTTCGGTTTGGAGAGTGTTGTTGCCGGTGTAATTACAGGCACATGAGGCTTAATATGCATCATGTTGATGGACGCAGGGCAGTGCATCGTAGGGCACGTTCCTATCGTGCGTGACTTACAAGGCAATGCTTTATTATAGGTGATGGTTACCACTTAGCATCAGGCCATCTGCTTATTCCATGAGATAGATGTATAAAAAAAAGAGCTACTTCCCAAAAGATCTGAGGGTATATCTACCGTGCCTGAAGACGCTTTATTCCATTCAAGTTTCCTTTTAAGCCCTTTCTTACAACAATGACAATTTCCCCAGACAAAAATATGAAAACCGAAAAAACTCATCCAAAATCTAATTAACTCAGACCGTGAACAAAGAATCCTTTGTAACATCTTACGTCGAGAAAGAGAGGGCACGATCGCGAGAAAAATGCACCCCCACCCCCGGGCGGAGGGTGGGGGTGGATGTATACATTTTTTCTTTTCCTTTTCTTAAGACGAAAATTTGTTACGCTTTTTATACTTATACTGGGGGGTGGTTCCCCCCGATCAATAGAAGGGGGGGCTTTATCACCACCCCTTATCAATTTTTCGTGCTCTCAACTTTTTTTGTCTTATTAGACGGAACCGCAGTATAATTATTATGGATGATATGATCAATGGTGTCTTTGTTTTGAGTTTGTACCAGACAGCTTTATAGATAGAAATTGCTAGAAATGAACCTAGAAAGATGATGATGTTGATGATGATGATTTCGTAGAACCTAAAAAGTTCTATAACATGTGTCAAGTGCTTGAAAGGAGCCTCTTGAGGCGCACTTAAATTCCTTTCACCACACTGTTTCGAAAGAAACTAGTGACACGACAAGAGAGAAGAGAGAGATTGAAATTGAAATATATTATTCTATTCAATTTTATTTTCAATTCGTGAGGATATCAGTTAGTATTCTAACAGCGACGATGGGCTTGCCACCTGTCTGTGGAATAATAACTACTGCAAAATGTGGGTATGTGCCAATGTTTGGACATACCTCTGACTACCCTTAGACGTCCTCAAAGAATCTGAAAGTCGTACTTGATACCAAGAGACCTGAGGGGATATCTACCGTGCCTAGGGATGGCGTGAAGCTGTTTCTGTTTGGGTGTTATAATATTTATGATAAGAAAAAAGTGTCACCCTCGGTATCCACACCGACATTTTGTATTATTTAGCTGATGGAACAAGCATATAGCCCACCTGATGTTAAGTGGTAACCATCACTTATAACAAAGCATCGCCTCGTAAGTCATGCACGATAGGAACGTGCCCTACGATGCACCGCCCTGCGTCCATTAACTCGAGGCATACAGATGTGCCTCATGTGCCTGTAATTACACCGGCAACCACACTCTTCAAACCGAAACACAGCAACGCTGCTTGGCGGCAGAAAAAGGCCATCTCTGAGTAACGTTATCTTTCAAGTAAAAATATACCCTTTTCTCGTCTTTTTCAAGTGTAAAGGAGAGACGGAATTAATTCCCTCGCGATAGAATCTTATAACAGGCCGATCACGAACGAATTTGACATTTACTTTGTCGCGTTAAGCCGAAGACAAGACAACAATGTATCGATCAAAATGTTTTTTTACTAAACTGTGTGCAATGTGATTGCACACAAAATGGATGATTGCGATTTTTCGAAAATGAGTTGAGTGATTTTATATCTTTCAACATGTCGAAACGTGCGAACGAGAGTCACATTAGCTCTTGTCGTCGCTTTAATGTATCCTAACGATATTCGACCTTATTCTGTTGCTGTTAGGGATACGATACTATTAATAGCATAGTAACTAATTAAATTTTCTTTAGGTTTGATTGTGTTTTTTATGTTTGTTTTTGATATCTTGTATTTCAAATATATTTTTCGCAATTTGTATGCTTTAATTTAATTTTTTGTCAGTCTGTTCACATGCTCTTTATGTATAATTTAATGGTGGAAACTTAGCTGTTTTTTGTAAAACTTAAATCTAGCTATTTATAATTATTATTGTACTGTTTGTTTCCCAAATAAAACAAAAAAAGAGGATACGTTTACGCGTATAACGTCAAATTCGTTCGTGATTAAGGCTCAGGGTTGTGTAACATCCGTATTATTGCACCGTTGACCTTAGCCTTGGATCGATGCCGAGATGTTTTCTTATTTGTGAAATGGCACTTAATTGTATTATTGCTCAATATTAAGAAGCTGTCAATCGTCGTGCAATTTGTCGCTCACACGTTTCAACATTATTGAAAAGGTTGCCACTGTTATTTTTTTATAATGAATAAACCGTCCTGTAGCTACAATCTCACCTAGTATTATGATATTAGGTTGTCGTGTTCTTTATCTGTTTATTCTTATCCTGTGTTAAGTCTCGTGTCTTGCCTTGTTTCTATTGGATGTCTAAATCGTGTTTTTTGTACTCTGGCCTCCCGCGATACAGGCTTGTCCTAGTGCGGGGTTCATCAACAACCCTTTTAACTATCTTATTTTGGTAAATAAATTAATTTGAATTTTGAATTTTGAATTTGATGATAAGCGACGATGTAGCCGACGTTGGAGCAGAACGGTCTAGAAGACACTTATTCACTCTTGCCTTGAAGAGATTTAGATTGTAGTGGTCAGGAGAAACAGACGACGGTAATGAGTTCCACTGATTGTAGAAAAAATCGCAATACAACCAAGTTTCAGTGAAAAACAATACAAAGTTTCATCAAAAATATAAGCATGATTCTTACAAGTTTTTTAATTACGAAAATAAGTAGGTAAAGCCATTTGTTATTGATGGTAAATAATTATATTTCAGTACCCCAAGTATGAGATTTGCTTACGATATTTCGTTTTTCGTTTTACGTTTTTGTTCCGTGTTCATTGCGAGTTTTGTATGAAGACGCGATATTGATACCGATACGGAACTTTACAAAACCCGCAATGAGCACGCAGCGAAAACGATTCGTTTTTGTTCCGTGTTCATTGCGGGTTCCGTATCGGTATCTCTATCGCGTCTTCATACAAAACCCACAATAAGCACGGAACAAAAACGTAAAACGAAAAACGAAATATCGTAAGCAAATCTCATACTTGGGGTAAGTGAAAGAATATATTCATAGTTCTGCCAAAAAAATATTGTCAAAGTGAAAAGGTATTATTCAATAAAATCACAAGGACCACTTTGAATCGTCGTTGATCACGTCTTATATTGTCATCACTCATACTCATACATACACTCTTTTGAGGATATCTTAGAGGGTAGTCAGTGGCACCTCTAAAAATAATTGGCAAATACCCAATGCCTACTCCATTCGTCACGGTATCGAATTCTCAAGTGTTTTGTATCACCAAAAAACATAATGAAAAATAATATTATCCAATATAACCTTACTAATTACATAGTTACCTGTAACAAGTTGCCCCACGAATTATCTTAAGTTGAAGTGGCTTTGAGGGGAAATGTGGCGTCTCCCTCCCACAGAGTAGCAATAAGCCATCCGACGGAGGGGGCAATATTGACGTTCGCCCAAATATTCAAAATAAAAGATATTTTTTTATTTTTTTTATAATACTTGCTGATGGAACAAGCAGATGGCCCACCTGATGACCCATTAGTTAAGTGGTAACCATCACCTATAACAAGGATTGCCTCGTCACGATAGGAACGTGCCCTACGATGCACTGCCCTGCGTCCATCAACTTGAGGCATACGGATGTTAAGCCTCATGTGCCTGTAATTACACCGGCAACCACACTCTTCAAACCGAAACACAGCGTTGCTGCTTGGCGGCAGAAAAAGGCGTGGTGGTAGTACTTCCCCGGAGGAGCCCTTCACTCTTCTACTCTTAAAAATAAATAACAAGGATCACTTTAAAACGTCAAGGTGAAACTTGGTGACAATGGCACGAGACAAAAACAATCTTATAGCATATAAAAAAACCGGCCAAGTGCGAGTCGGGCTCGCGCACGAAGGGTTCCGTACCATTATCTATAAAAACGGCAAAAAAATCACGTTTGTTGTATGGGAGCCCCCTTAAATATTAATTTTATTAATTTTTTTTATTTTTTGAAATGAAATAATTTATTTGCGTGAAGTATGGTACATTATTAAGATATTAGGGATACTGAAAGAATCTCACACTTCGCCAGAAAAACCTAGCATGCAATGTATGTTGTTATAGCGTGAACAGAAATACATCATCTATGAAAATTTCAACTGTCTAACTTTCACGGTTCGTGAGATACAGCCTGGTGACAGACGGACAGACAGACAGACGGACGGACAGCGAATTCTTAGTAATAGGGTCCCATTTTACCCTATGGGTACGGAACCTTAAAAAATAACTTGAAGCGATAATGCTATGCTAATGTACCCAACGCAACGATATTATCTGCAATGATTTTATATCCTACTAATATTATAAACGCGAAAGTTTGTAAGGATGGATGGATGTCTGTTACTCTTTCACGTAAAAACTACTGAATGTATTATAATTAAACTTATAGGTACATTAGAATAACACATAGGCTACAATTTATAAAGATATTGTGTGACTAATCCTGCGCAGACGAAGTCGCAGGCACCAGCTTTTTGATAATAATACTGTTAATAAGGGCAGGTCCAACCTTCTGAAGGAAGAACCTATGACTAGGGCTCTTCGTTTAATTAATAGTTTGAGTGAAGAGGAAGATTTTGACCTTTTTGGGTTTTTCAATGTCGATTTAGGTTTTACTGTTAAGGCATTGTAAAAAAAAAATTGTCGTCCACGGATCTCGCTGCAGAAAGCTCCAAGTTCCTGTAACCGGCTCTGAACATTTACCAAGGTGTACGAACTGCTTACGCGTAAGTAGGGCACTCAAGCCCTGGCTTTCTCCTCCTATAGTTTATTATATTACTCTTCGCACCTTACCCTTTAGCTCCGCTATTAAAAAGTCTCTGCGTTGAATTATTAAAAGATATTTTCTTTTTCTGACCACTCTTTAATGCTAAGACATTTTTTTGCAAAAACGTCAAGTTTTTTGAACTTATTTTTGGATTCGAAGTTGCTTGAAACTTTTGCTTGCACGTGGATGAGTTTTCAAGATTATTTAAGAGTATTAGACCAAATACTCTCTATTTTGTTATTGAAATGTTTTTCAAAGTTAGCAAAATATTCAGGTTATCTCTTCAAGAGCTCTTTGTGAATGATTTCGTTCTGGAAAGTACCAGAAGTAGTAGTAGTACACTATTACCGTGCACGATTACTATTACTTTTTTTAACGGTAAGTCAGTGCTCGCTCCACATTCTATATCAGAGTGATAGACATTATAGAATTTCCCGTTTTTAGGTTAATTCATTTTTTCTACGTTCCTAGTAATTTTTCGTGAAAAAAGTAGCCTATACACTAATCCAGGTTACGAACTATATTTGTTCTAAGTTTCAACTCAACCGGTTCAACAGTTTTGGCGTGATTGAGCCACAAACATCCACACATTGTAATTCTATTTTCTTTTTATAGTAGTAGAGCCCTTTGAGAAGGGCTCATCCGGGGAAGTACTACCACCATGCTTATTTCTACCGCCAAGACGCGTTGCTGTGTTTCGGTTCGAAGAGCGTGGTTGCCGGTGTAATTACAGGCTCATGAGGCTTAAAATCTGTATGCTTCAAATTGATGGACGCAAGGCAGTGTATCATAGGGCACGTTCCTATCGTGCGTGACTTACGAGGCAATGCTTTGTTATTGGGGATGGTGACCACCTAACATCAGCAAGTGAGTTTATAAAAAACTTTCACTTTTGTAAACAAGGTGTTCCAATAATTGGGTTTCATACTTCATTGGTTTAAGTACCCATCAATATGAATAACTTTTTCTAAGGAACCAACACTTTAAACCCGAAAAAAAAACAGCTGTTTCATACATTTTAGCCAGGTAGGTATTGAACTTTCGTATATGAAACAGCTGTTTTTTTCGCGTTTACGGTGTTGGTTCCTTAGAAAAAGTTATTCATATTGATGGGTACTTTAGCCCCTTGAAGTTTTAAACCCAATTATTGGAACACCTTGTATAGTACGATAGGACCCAATAGATAACTGAAAGCCGATAAAATTTATTTATATTTCATTTATTTATTTATTAACTTTTACATTTACATTACAGTAAAAACCAAAGCGACAATGAAAATCCTATGAGCTACTACCAATTTAAATTTACTTAGACAAAAATAAAAAAATTAAGTAAATAAGTTCGTAATTGAGCTACAATTTGTTCTAAGTGGGTATCTCATATAATATTTCTTGAAACAATGTCGGTCAATTTAATCGTTTCGAAATAAGTACTCAGCAAAAAGGTCAACAGCCATTTTTTCCTACGAAGAGTCGTAAAGTAATTTCCTTCGCATGCCTACCAATTAAAAAAAAACAGCTTTACGACTTTGAGCCCCAGTCACGGTAGATATCCCATCAGATCTTTTAGTATCTAACTAAAAATTATTTGGGGTAGTCTTAGGGAGTAGTCAGAGTTTCGTCCAAATACCACATTAGGCACATGCCACCACATTTTGCAGTAGTTACGGTCGGTTTCTGAAAGCTCGATCAAAACTAATCGGATGTCAAGTCCCTCGCCATTTCAGCTATTACATCGAATTAGATAGAGATAGCTTAGAGATAGTGACTTGACATCCGATTTGTTTTGATCGGGCTTTCAGAAGCCGGCCGTAAGTATTCCATTCGTGATAGATAGTTAAGTTGCCCAAGGTTGTTAGATTACAAACTGGTTTCCTCACGATGTTTTCCTTCACCATTTTAAAGAATTGCATAGATTCTGGCACCTAGAGTCACCTAAGCTTTAAGATTTTTCAAAGTTATCCTTGTGATTTTATTGAATAAATACCTTTTGACTTTGACTTCGACTAAAAAAAGCATAACCCGAAGATAATAACAAAAGTCTGAATGCTAATTGGGCCTTCTTTCTATAGGTAGGTACTTCTATAACTAGTTATTTATACGAATAAAACTCTTGTATAAGTTCTACACTAAAATGAATGTCAGAACAAAAAACTCTAAACCAGTCCTATAATTAATACTAAACAATGACAGCGCGGGCGCACCGCCATGTTTAAAATTCGTCCAATCATGTCGTTTCCCGCCAAGGTCGGGCGCAATGTCAAAACGGGCGATCGCTCGTTGCTTCCTAGTAAATTGTCTAGGCCATGTTACTATGATAGATAACAGTTTGGCAGCCATTTTGTTTTAGTTACTAGTTTTATCGGGGTTTCGATAGCGGAGATAACTTTGAAAGGTCTTTGATAAAAATTAAACTGGTTTTGTGCGTTGATGCAAACTGGAATGGTTTGTGAAAATTATATAATAATACGGCTAAGTAGAGTATAATTGAATGCTGCGCTATAGGTCATTACCATTACATAATTAAAACCCGTAAATACCCGTGTAATACTTCAATATGTGTTATGATCGCGAGAGTTTAAAAAATACTATTACATAATTACCATCAAATTAATTTAAGAGTAGTAGAGCTCTTTGTGAAGGGCTCGTCCGGGGAAATACTACCACCACGCCTTTTTCTGCCGCCAAGCAGCGTTGCTGTGTTTCGGTTTGAAGAGTGTGGTTGCCGGTGTAATTACAGACACATGAGACTTAACATTTGTATGCCTCAAGTTGATGGACGCAGGGCAGTGCATCGTAGGGCACGTTCCTATCGTAGGTATATATAGGTGATGGTTATGGAAGGTGGATCTGCTTGTTCCATCAGCTAGTAGTATATAAAATAACATTTTAATGTCCCAACGGGACTCTTGTCATGGACATTTTGTTACCCCCTAAGAACTTTTCTAACAACATGAAACAAATAATAAAATTGTTTATGATTATGATAGGTCGTGGACCCACCTAGAGTTTGGTAAAGAGTAGTAGAGCTCTTTATGTGTGGCTCGTCCGGGGAAGACATACCTAACTACCTACTAGTAACAAAGCTGTGAGGGCTGTCACCCATCCTCAAGCAACGATCTTGCTTGAGCTTCTGACATCCGTCAAAGTAGTTCTCGATATTTGTATTCATTATCTTCTTTCTTTGAATTCATAACCATATTATTATGGCGATGACAGCAAAAATATAATATGATCCAAGCAGGTTTCCACTAAAAAGTTTGCATACCTACAAAAAACTGGTATGCAAACTTTTTTGTAGGATAACTTGCTTGGATCAAAATGTCATTTTTGCCGTCATCGCCATAATAATCAAGTGGTTATGAAGACAATGTAAGCCACGAGCGTAGCCTGTAAGTTGTTTGAAAAACTTGATCTGAATTGACCTCTAAGACCCTAACCTTAAAGGCTATGGTGTCTTAACATCTGCATAACCAAAACTATAATTTCCGAATGGGCTATGCCTTGGGGCCGGTTTTCTTAAGCTATTCTTCTCAAAAAGCGATTGGCGTCGTATTACGTCATAGTTACGTCACAGTTTTAATAAGTATTGTAACTATAATATTTTTTACTTGTTTGTGTTTCTTTCACTTTAAAATCTGAATTAATGAAAAAGCTTTATTGTACAAAACAACAGTACAATAAAAAATAAAAATAAAATAATAAATGTACAATTCATTGGTGGTCTTATCGCTGAAAGCGACATCTTCCAAACACCTGAGTTTGAGTCTCCAATAAATCTGACATCTGAGTGGATATCTACCGTGCTTGGAGATCTGTTTTATTATTAGAAGGAGTGATCGTAATTTAAACTAACACGACAGTTACATTTGATTAGACAATTGCTTTGTTATAGGTGATGGTTACCACTTGACATCAGGTGGGCCATCTGCTTGTTCCATCAGCTAATGGTATTAAAAAATATATATATATATAACTTGGATGTATGGATATCCATACATCCAAGTTATATATATATTTGTTTGCTTGGGCTCAGCTTACAGCCACCGCTTTCAGAAGACCGTGCCTTAAGGTCCGGGTGAGCTTTCTCTGTTATTGCAGGATGGGACAATGGTAGACGAGTAGCTACTTATTAATATTAAAATTATTAAAGGTTACCTAGATAAAAGCTTATTAAATTGCCATTGGTCTTAGCTTCTGGTTTAATAAAATAAATAAATATGATTATTGGTTTACTTTTCACACAGACTTTCCACTATCTAGCCCCAAACTAAGCAATGCTTGTATCGGTGGTTTCCATATACCTATTTCTCGCGACCTTTCAATGTCATCGGTCCATTGATTGAGTTTCAATTTCAAATAGGAAGCTCACGTTATATTGGTTTTCGTATTATCTATATATCTAGAGGTATATCTATAAAAATCAATGCCACTTTTCGTTGTAATTTTATAACTCAAGAACGCGCTCACCTATCCATACCAAATGTTTAGGCTTTGTTCGGACTATTTAGTAGATAGTTTATGTGAAGTTTGCACAAAATCGGTAGAGCGGTTCTTCATTTATCACATTTATCTCTTACCAATGCGTAATGGCAAACAGAGGCAGCGCTAATTTTAAGCATTATTTTAATTAAACACCATTTTATAGCATGAGGGCAATTGTTTCAGAATGTATGTATAAGTTTTTTAATAATTATGATACTACTACATCATATTTTTTTACCCTCTGATCTAAACAGGTGCACAGGATTCGAATCTACGACTTTTTGATCAGGGTCAACGCCACTAGACCACCGAGGGTCCTAGCCAAATAAAACAGCAAAATATTCGTTCCAAAATAAACCTATACAAACAGCAGTATTTAACCAACAGACCTCGTTCTGGTAACACCAATTTGGGCCGGGCCATGAATATCCGGATTAAGCGAACAGCTTTTACGCACCGGATAAACGCCAACCGGTTACGGGGACTTTATGAACGCTTTTACCAATATTTGGTAATAAACCATCGGTTTAACTAAGCCGGTAGAAAAACTTTTGTTTTTTAGACTACGTTGGATACTCTTTTTAAGAGTAGTAGAGCTCTTTGTCAAGGGCTTGAAGTACTACCACCACGCCTTTTTCTGCCATCAAGCAGCAATGCTGTGTTTCAGTTTGAAGAGTGTGGTTGCCGGTGTTATTACATGCACATGAGGCTTAACATCTGTATGCCTCAAATTGATGGACGCAGGGCAGTGAATCGTAGGACATGTTCCTATTGTGCGTGACTTACGAGGCAATGCTTTGTTAAAGGTGATGGCTACCACTTAGCATCAGGTGGGGCATCTGCTTGTTCCATTAGCTAGTTGTATTTAAAAAAACCCAGCTCAGCAGTGTAGCTCTAAAATCGAATTTAATCTAGAATACCATAGACTAACGACCGGTTTCTAAAAGCTCGATCAAAACTAATCGGATGTCAACTCACTCGCCATTTCAGCTATTACATCGAAATCATAGAGATAGCAAGTGACTTGACATTCGATTGTTTTGATCGGGCTTTCAGAAACCGGCCATAAATGTTATGCTTAGCCAATATTTTGACAGCCTTCACAGCTCAGTCGGTAGTAGCTCTGCCTTCTGCGCCGTAGGCCGTGGGTTCGATCCCCACCGAGAACAAACATTTGTGTGATGAATGAACGTTTGTTTTCTGTCTGGCTGTATTAATTGTGTATAATTATGGCTTAGTTTGGGGCTAGATAGTGCTAAGTCAACCAACATTTATTATTATTATTTATCAATATGTTTAACGATAAGACGAGTCAGGCAAAAAAGAAGGTACCTAACAAAAAAAGATTATTTTTTTCACCATTTCCCACACTCTTTAAACCGAAACACAACAACGCTGTAGGACGCACTGAAGATACCCTACGTGACGTCATCTACCCATCAGAAGACTGAACTAGGAAGAATAAAATCAGTGACAATTTCGTAGGAAAACCGTGTCGCCCCCGAAACAATATAAGTGCGAGCGACGAAACAGCTAAGAAAGTTGTAGATTGCGCGCTTCTAATACCGTGCGCTGATAGTCGGGATATATAACCCGTAATGTACGTAATGCGAAAAATTCTGATGTCATTTTTATTAGCACACTTTCGAACATAGTCTTTCTATACTTGTTTCCTCTTTGCCTCTTTGGGTCTAACTGGCGGAATCGTTTGTTGGCCGATTAGGCCTCAGAGACCTAACCAAGAATGGATTTTGACATTTGTGGCGTTAACACATCCAAGCGATATTCGACCTTAAGGGATTTAAGGATTACGTTTACGCAACTAATGTTTATTTGTACAACGGATTTATTTATATAACTAGTGGAATAACGGAGTTCGTTCGCGAGCCTTTTCAATATGGGGTGCAAATTATCAAAAATCGTTTCTTAGTGAGCGCCTACACCCTTCAATGAGTGCTTGCGCTGAATTTTATTGAGATTTGTAGTTCTGGAGATATCGTGATTAAAAGGAAATGTATACCTTTACCTAGTCACGTCAAGTTTTCTATTCAATTCAATTTATTTTATTCCATTTTGATACATTTTGTACACTCGGAAAAGTCAGATTTTACAAAAAAAATATTTGTGCATAATCGTACCAACACAGAAACAATCAAATAAAAAACTGTTACATGCTGTATTTCCTGACTGACACATATTGATGTATTTCCTGACTGTAGAAATAAAATCAAAACGGTTCAATTACAAGGATTTCGAAACGTCTTATAAACTAGATAAATCTAACCTATCGGCACCGAGATCCAGCTCATCCACTCATACTAGATTCCTGGGTTTTCGTACTGCCCGTTTTTCGAGATCATTTCTCCCCCATAAACTGTGGAATCAGCTACCATCAGAGGTTTACTTGTCAGCTACAACATGAACAGCTACAAGATTTTTTTAATAAAGTCCAGGCAGGCAAAGTCCTGATGTTGGTGTCTATGGGCGACGGTGATCACTTACCATCAGGTATAGTAAGCCCGTTTGTCTGTTACATAAAAAGCAAAGCCGCTACCGCTTAAAGCGATAGGTAACAGTGGCTTGGCTTTTAGGGTAACTTTCAAAGTTGTGATGGCGGTAAGCCTCAGAACACAAGGCAGACGCGAACTAGTAGGGATTAACCTCGTGCATTTCGCAGTAGCGTATAAACGACACCCGGTTATCTGGGCTAGGGATGCGCTCACAACATCGATAGTTCTCGACAATTGGAAAAAAACAAGATGGCGTGGTCAATCAATAGATTAGTAAAATAGAAGTAAGCTACTCGTTACAATCATAACATCGATAGTCCTAGATAATTGGGAAAAAAACAAGGTGGCGTCGTCAATCAATAGTAGGAAAATAGAAGTAAGCTACTCGTCACTTGGCCCTTGCCAATAAAGAAAATAAAATAAAATGGCGTGGCTAATCAATAGTAGTAAAATAGAAGTACGCTACTTCTTTCACGCACACTTTTTGATTGTAAAGTAAGATATAATAAAAAGCAGGGCTTTGTATTAGATTTTTTTCTTTATGGGCGCGCGTTAACCTCCTAAGACCCCAGGTACATTATAATGTACAAATTAAATTACTTTCATCAGTTCCAACACAACATCTGTCTCTGTAGTCAGTGAGACCCGCTGAACATTTTTCTGTACATAACATTCAAACAACTCGGGGGGCTTTTTGAATTTACGCGGGCTTGAGTTTAGACAGTTGACGTATAAGATTGATGTTTTTTGCCTATGGTTTTCAATACTACCAACCGTTTGACACCACCTGTCAAGCACACGTGAGGACGTGCGAAAAGATGGCACCGCCCGGCCGCGTTGATGAGTTTTTATTGTAATTTATCAAAATGATCATGATAGATATAACAACAAACTAATATTATTTTACATTGAGCAATAATCAATTTATTCGATTTTAATATTATTTCCTTGGATTTCATTTTACTAACCTACTTTATTTTGCATTAAATAATTATGTACATATTATTGCACTTTGGGTCTGAAGGTCTATTCTTCATTTTAGTACATTTTATGTACTCGCCTTACAATATTTGTACATTTTTTTGCACTTTGGGTCTCTAGAGGATCGCTTACAGCGTGAACGCGTACAGTTTCGATGTTTGGTAATCATTTCAGCTTTCATCCGTAATTGTAGCCAAATAAATGGATATCAATGAATAAAGGCTGTCATTGTAGCCAAATTAATGGATATCATTATTATGAAAAATTATGATTTTTATAACTTTATTTGATAAACAATAAACAATATTTTTTCAAAAAGAAGTCAGTTTAAAAATCGAGATTGGAATATAACTAAGTTGTGTGTTAACAGTTCTCATATAATATAGTCAATAATAACAATGAATAATGAATAAAAGCTGAATTTTATTTCTATATTTCTTGTTTCATTGACTACTATTAGACTAATCATAGGTAACCAATGTACATTATTATGTACAAATTAAAAATACATTTTACAACTATAGGTGTATTCCAAACATAAAAAATTACCCTAATCAAAATCAATTTTCATCTTAATAACTCAAATAATACAAAAAAGAAGTATTTTTATCCATGGGTCTGACAATGAATTTTTAATTTGTACATTTTTCTGCACAGAGTGTACCAATGAGTACTCAAAAAATATAGCTCTGGGTCTTAGGAGGTTAAACGTTATTTTTTTATTTATTTTTCTATTTCAGTTGGGAATTTTAGTAAAAACACTGCATGGTAACAATGATGATTTGTAAAAAAATAACCAATTAAGTACCTACTAACATTTTTAATTAGCAGTTTTTAATTTTTTTATATATTTACCTGCTAAGAAAAAGATCATGTTTGCTGAAGGCTAATTAAAAGTTTCCACGATAATGTGTATTACAATACTGTAATAGATAATGTGAATTATAAAAATAAAAACTTTCAAGAACTATCGCTCGTGCTATGCTGAGTTTGGAACAATATTTTTTTGATGATTTAAGTTGCATAATTGACTTGAGTATTTTTTCTTCTGATTAATTTAATGAATTAAAATAATTTAATCTTAATATATATAAATTACTCGTCACGTTGTTTGTCCGCTATGGACTCCTAAACTACTTAACCGATTTCAATCAAATTTGCGCACCGTGTGCAGTTTGATCTAACCTAAAAGATAGGATAGCCTTCATCTCAATTTATAGCTGCAATATGAATTGATTGCAAATTTGACACTGCCCAACAAAGTGGGCACGGGTCAGCTAGTGAAATTATATTTTTTAGTATTTGACTTCTAAAAATAAATATAAATATTTTTATCGATATAATATTTTTTACCACCACTATTTATTTTAAATCGCGTTATATTACAATCAGAGAATACAACGTGGCGGTGAATTTCCTACGGCTGGAAGTTTCAGTAACAAAGAGCTTTCAGCCACTGAAAATGCAACCTTATCACAACCCTCCAAAGTTGAACTCCCGATGCATGTTCAAGAGGTTTTCTATGTTGTTTTCGGATGCAACTTATTTGTGAAAACAGGAGTGAGGGAGAGGGGTCCAGGGCTGTTCTGTGAGTGCGAGAGGGACGGAAATACACTAAATTTACGAAGCCACAGGTGGTGTACCTCGGGTACAGGCGTTGGTGGAATTGGAAGACGAATATTTTAAGATTAACTTAATAATAATTAGAAAGACGTATAACATCGTGAAGAAACTTGGTTTTCTAACAGCGGCAATGATCTTGCTACCTGTCACGTATGGAATACCAGAAAATATGTAGGTATGTGCCAGATGTAATATTTGGACGTAGGTACCTCTATCCTTAGACATCCTCAAAGAATCTTGAGTTGGTACTTGGTACTAAGAGATCTGAAGGTATTGCTACCGTGCCTAAGGATCAAAGTCGTGAAGCTGTTTCAGTTTCAGTAAAGCTGTTTTTTTTATAAGATACTAGCGACCCACCCCGGCTTCGCACGGTTAGTGTGGGTTATCCCTAAGAGATTATGCTTGTATTATGCATAAACCTTCCTCTTGAATCACTCTTTCTATAAAAAAAAACCGCATCAAAATCCGTTGCGTAGTTTTAAAGATTTAAGCATACATAGGGATATAGGGACAGAGAAAGCGACTTTGTTTTATACTACTTAGATATAAAAAAAGAATAATTAGATAAACGCAAAACTGACGATCTATAGATAAATAATGATCACAGGAAGTCGCTTGATATTATGAAGATGGCCTAAAACCATACTTGCTGAAAATACCTTTGGGGGAAGCTTATGACCATCACTGGACTTCCCCAGACTGATGAAGATGATGCTTCTAATAATGATAAATGAAAATTCCAAATTTTTGTTCATTATATTTAAGTATACTGCCATGAGTTCGTTATAAAATAAATTAATATTGGTTGACTTTCCCCACAACACTATCTAGGCCCAAACTAAGGAAAGCTTGGACTATGGGAACTATTTAGCTCCCTGTGACTCTGTCTGGTGCCGATGCAGCGTCGGACCATTCGTCAGGTGATGTGTGGTTCGACGATGCGCTGGTACTAGGATGAGTGAGGGAATATCGGTGGGTTTTTAGTCGGTATGTTGTCCGTTGACAGAGAGCCCGACATCCCCTCCTACTCTCCCCGAGTGGGAGGCATGGGTAAAGAAATTTCCACCGTAAAAAAAAAATTGGGAACCAATTAGCGGATAATGATACTTTTTTTTAATATATTTTATGGAAGGTACACAATACATACAATGCAAGGATTTAATTTCGGTGGAACTGGCACCTACAGTAAAAGTAGTAGAGCTCTTTGTGAAGGGCTCGTCCGGGAAAGTACTACCACCACGCCTTTTCCTGCCGTTGCTGTGTTTCGGTTTGAAGAGTGTGGTTGTCGGTGTAATTACAGGCACATGCAGCTTGACATCTGTATGCCTCAAGTTGATGGACGCAGGGCAGTGCATCGTAGGGCACGTTCCTACTGTGCGTGGCTTACGAGGCATTGCTTTGTTATAGGTGATGGTTACCACTTAACATCAGGTGGGCCATTTGCTTGTTCCATCAGCTAGTTGTATATAAAAAAAGGTATTGTAATACGTTTGAATGTGATTCTTGTGATCTAATTGAATAATTACCTTTTGACTTGACTTGAGTATAAAACAAGGCTAGATATATAGATTTTTTTGCTAGAAACATAAAAGTGAATTGGCTACGTATCTTTTGTCAATTACACACATTTTAGTTCACAAATGCGTGCGAAAAGAAACATCTGTTCAAAACTTATGTAGCATTTTTCATTTTTAGCTTCAATTAGATATTTATCGCTTTCGCTATAATTTCCATAATTGGAGCTCATAGGAATTTTAAATTGTTCGCTGTTGTTGAATTCACACGTTGTAGCAGTTTTTACTAATGTATTTTTCTTAAAACCTATCTTACATTGTAACAAGAATCATACTAAAGAGCGGTAGAAACCAAGCCGTAAGTTTGTTGCCTGTTCTTCTAGGCTTTGGTCGCGTGGAACTGGCACCTAGAGTCACCTAGCTTTAAGACGTTTCAAAGTAATCTTGTGATTTTATTCTATAAATTCGTTTTGACTTTGAGAGCCTACGGCCTATTTGATTTTACAAGCTTCTATGCATAATGTCCTATAATATTATGTATAGTGACGTTATAAGAGATAGTAAAAGTTCATTTTATTATTTTTAGCGCATTTAAATAAAAGCTTGTTTTAAAAAAAGCTTTTTTACTCTCAATTTAATACTATTTATATTAATTGTTTTTTTCCGAATGGACTAAATACTGGTGATCGTCTGACGATTCTTACAGCGCATACATGGTGGTAATACTTCCCCGGACGAGCTACACACAAAGAGTTTTTTTTTAAGATTAAACTATTAAAAACTCTCGTCTCGGGAACCAAAGCCGCACTTCTATCGTCTCAGCTGGGTCAGTTCACCATGGAGGTCATTAAATGTTTATTTAATAGGCTTCGACCTTAATAAATAAAATATTATCTAGAACAAGCCCACAAGGAAAAATGTAGGTATAAACAGAAAATGGCAATGATCGGAGCGACAGACAGTGACCTCTGACTTGGCTGTCTTCAGGAAAAGAAAACTGTGGACCATGTGGTACTGCATTGCTCTGCAACTAACGAAGCCAGCTCCAAAAGGGGCCATCCATAAATTACGTCACTCGTTAAGGGGGAGGGAGGGGGTCGAAGAAGTTTTAAGAGTAGTAGAGCTCTTTGTGTGTGGCTCGTCCGGGAAAGTACTACCACCACGCCTTTTTCTGCCGCCAAGCAGCGTTGCTGTATTACGGTTTGAAGAGTGTGGTTGCCGGTGTAATTACAGGCACATGAGGCTTAATATCTGTATGCCTCAAGTTGATAGACGCAAGTGTGACATTGTGTTACAAGGGGTGGGGAGGGGGCCCAAATTTTGTTACATGACACTTTTTCATAATATAATATTTTAAACTAAGCTGAGCTGTGAGGTCATCAACCATTTGAGTTGATAGGTCAGTGAATAAACTGAGCTGTGAGGTCAGTCAATGAACTGAGCTGTTAGGCCAGTCAATAAACTGAGCTGAGCTGTAGGGTTATCAACCATTTCAGCTGTGAGGTCTGTCAATAAACTGAGCTGGGAGGTCAGTCAATATACTGAGATGTTAGATTAGTTAGTAAACTAAGCTTTAGGGTCAGTCAATAAATTGAGCTGTGATGTCAGTCAATAAACTAAGCCGTGAGGTTTGTCAATAAATCTGAGCTGTGAGATCAGTCAATCAACTGAGTTGTGAGGTCAGACAGTAAACAGAGCTTTAAGGCTAGACAACCAACTAATCTGTGAGGCCAGACAATAAACTGAGCTGAGCTGTGAAGTGATTAACCATTTGAGCTGTGAGGTCAGTCAATAATCTGAGCTGTGAGGTCAGTCAATAAACTGAGCTGTGTGATCAGTCAATAAATTGAAATAACAGTTTATTGACTGACAGCTCAGTAGCTATGAGGCGAGACAACCAACTGAGCTGTGAGGTCAGTCACTACACTGAGCTAACTGGCCAGCAAACCAACTAAACTGTGAGGGTAGTCAACCAACTGAGCTGTGAGGCCAGTCATCGAGATTCTAGTTTCACCAGCGGATGTTTCTAACTGTTGCTCCTCGTTCTGGGTACGTAGTACTAGCGTGTGTACACTATTGTATTGATTTTGTTCGATTCGTGTCTCAGACAGCGACTTTTTACTTATAATAACTAGTTCGCCCTGAACTGTGGTCTCGCAATATAACGCAAGCTAGCCCATATCCACTATAACCTGAACGATGAAGACAATGAAACTCCAACAAATGGAAGCTCATGTTATATAAGTTTTCCTATTTTTTTTATTGCATGTCATAATCTGTATTACTTGTGAAGCCTAGAATAAATATGTTGTTTGAGAATAATTTCGGAATGTGCAAATAAATCCTTTTTTAGCAGATCAAATATTTTTATTTCTTTGTTTCTATATTGTATTTTATTAAAAAATTGGTAAGTTTATTCACAAAGAAAATTACAATCAATAAAAGTATTTACAAAGGGTACAAATTACCCTTCAGATCGTTGCAAATTACCTAAAGATAGCTCAACTGATCCAAATAAGTGCCAATTGGATAGAGATGAATCATTGGATCTAATCCTAGGTTGTAGCTTCGAATCCCATCGGAAAGGCACGTCCAAACTTAACATTCGGAACATGCGCTATTTCGCAGTTCCTCATTAGTATTCCTTACGTGACAGGTTGCAAGCCCATCGCCGCTGCTAGAATACTCGACAGGTTACCCCACTTTTTTCCGATAAAATTACCGATTTGCATAAAAATAAAGTTCTGATCTGAAAGACTGTTGATAGATCAAGTAGATGGCCCACCTGATGAGAGGTAACATCACCTATTACAAATTACCTAAGAGGTCACGCACGATTAACGTGCCCTAATGCACTCCCGTGCATTCATCAACTTGAGGATAAAGCTATAAGTCAAAGTCAAAAGGTGAATACACACCTTTTGACTTTGACTTATAGCTTTATCCTTAATTGAAACACAAGGATCACTTTGAAACGTCTTAAAGCTAAGTGAATCTGGAAGCCATATGAAAAATGCCAGTTCCTACTCAAAAGTTTGCATAATTAAGAAAACTAGTAAAGCAAACTTTTGAGTAGGAAAACTTGTATCAAGTTGTATCGTACGAAATGAAATTTTTACTAAATTGTGTGCAATGTTTTGCACACAAGATGGTTGATTGTTATTTTTCGAAAATGAGGTCAATTATTTTATACAAGCAGGTGCCCGCGATATCGTCTGCGCAGGATTAGTCACACAATATCTTTATAGAGGTAAATTGTAGCCTATGTGTTATTCTGATGTATATTTAAGCTATATTATTGTAAAGTTTCATTAAAATCCATTCAGTAGTTTTTACGTGAAAGAGTAACAAACATCCATCCATCCATCCATCCATACTTACAAACTTTCGCGTTTATAATATTAGTAGGATCTTTCAACATGTAGTAACGTGCGAGCGAGAGGCACATTAGCTCTTGTCTTCGCCTTATGCATGGATGTCTTTCGCACCGTTTTCGTCAATCCAACACCTATTGTCTCCAGTTTAAAAAGGGGGGGTTGAGATGTGGGCCGCTCAATCGATAGGGGTGGGGGTTGGGGTGAAACGTATAGCCGTCTAAACCGTGGACATCGCCCTCTTTCTTATAGGGAATTTTGAATTTTCATTCCAGTTCCTTGTTAAGTGGATTGTATAAAATGGACGCTGATAAGGACTTTTGAGATAATGAAGGTAGTTCTAAATGTTTTACTGCAAATATAACGCTAAATATTTTAAAATAAACTATACTCGTATTGCGTTACTGGTTTTATGATAAGTAACCTCTAACATTTTAGCGGTTATTTATTTCGGGCACAAAGTTACTGGTTAGTATTCCAGCAACAACGGCGATGAGCTTTCAACAAACGTAGTGTTGCCAACTACTGCGAAATGAGGAAATGTGACAAATGTAGCGTTTTGAATGTGCTTCTAGCTCCCTTAGACAAAGGACTTTAGGGTAATCAGGTTATCAGGTTGGTAACATTACCAAGATATCAGCTAGTCTATTATATTAAGTAGGATAGGATAATAATACTTAGTAGGATAGGAATAATAAATGCGAAAGTTACGATTTTTGGATGTTTGTGGCCCTTTTACGCTCTAACCTTTTGACCGATTGGGGTGAAACATAGAACAATTTGTAGTTCGTAACCTGAATTAGCATATAAGCTACTTCTTGTCCTGGAACATTACCATAGACAGGGTCGAAAAAATTTGCGAATCCAATTAAAGAAACACACCTAAATTTTTTTTATTCCACTTGCTGATGGAACAAGCAGATGGCCCCCCTGATGTTAAGTGGTAACCATCACCGATAACAAAGCATTGCCTCGTAAGTCACGCACGATAAGAACGTACCCTACGATGCACTGCTCTGCGTCCATCAACTTGAGACGTACAGATGTTAAGCCTCATGTGCCTGTAATTACAACGGCAACCACACTCTTCAAACTGAAACACAGCAACGCTGCTTGGCGGCAGATAAAGGCTAGTACTTCCCCGAACGAGTCCTTCACAAAGAGCTCTACTACTCTTAAAATAAAATTAGTTAGTCAAATGAAATTGTCAAAATGGACTGTTGACATTGATTTGGACTAGTTGGATTAGTTGGATTAGTCTAATTAGTTTGCAACGATTTGTAGATAGGCCCGCGGCCTACAGCGAAAAAGGCAGAGCTACTACCAACTGAACTGTGAGGGTAATGAAGATTCATATTGCCGGTTTAAATTACATTGAGGGGTGACTTGGCAAAAATTCCATAGTCTAGTTGTCGTTGCCTTGTACGCCAGGCAGTGCAACTCAAAACGTTATACACTAGTAGTTCGCCCCGAACTGAGATCTCGTGATGCGACCCGACGAACGCATCAAAACTTTGAGTGGGTAGTAGTCAGAGGCAAGTCCAAAATTTATGTTTGGACTTTTTTCTGACTACTGCCTACTAACTTGGTATGGTAACCAAGTTTCAACTCTATTGGCCTATTTATTGAAGAGTTCCGTTGAACAGACCTTGGCTCCATCATCAGACCTGGTCGTCATCACCATTTTATGAGAACTGAGTACCTCCTTAATATATTTCAAGAAAAAAAAATAAGAAAAAGCAAAGTAACTGGCCGACCAGTAGAAAAACCTTGATGTCAACGAAACTCTTAGAGATGGGAGCTCTAGGATCGCTGGTTATCTTAATTTAACTTGTTTTGTTTTATCTCAAAAACCGAGCGTCCCAAAAAAAAAGTAAAAATTGTTTTGGAATGTCCAAACAAAGCCCTTTCATATGACATGTAACTTGATTTTTTTATGTAACTTTTTTTATTTTTGCGCCCTTAAAAAACCCCATATCTCAAAAACCCGTCATCCGATTTTACTCATATACTTACCAGTAAATTTCTCAAGTACAAGCTATCGACATATCAAATTTCATGCAGATCGGATCAACGGTTCTAAAGTTATCGCCAGACAAACATACATACATACATACATACATACATACATACATACATACATAAAATGCCAAATCGCCCAAGTTGAAACAAAGATCTTTGTTCGCTTCGCTCACTCGATCAAAAACTATACATCGTTTTACATAGTAGACTGCTCGTAATCTCTATCTCTATATATATCAAAATCTTTATATATCAAAATCAATTGCTGTTCGATTGTCTCGCAAAAACTCGAGAACGGCTGAGCCGATTTAGCTGGTTTTTGTTTTGAAATGTTTGTCGTAGTCCAGGGAAAGTTTAAACTGTGAGAAAATAATATGGAAAATATGGAAAAATTGCGAGGATAGGTGATACGAAGTACACCGGGTCATCTAGTCACGAATAACATTTGTCGCGCTAACGTGTCTAAGCGATATTCGACCTTATTCTGAAGCCTAATCACGAACAAATTTTGTCATTGTAACTGTGACGTATCCTAGTGATATTCGACCTTATTCTGTTATAGTTAAGGATACGATTTGTTTACTGTTTGTAATTAGGCCTCTGGGGGATGTCTATCGTGCCGGTGATTACAGTCGTAAGCCTATTAAAATCCGAATCGAAAGAACTAGTGACACGACAAGAAGGAGAAGCCTATTTTATTTTGCACATAGGTACCCACATTTTACAGCACAAATTTGAGTGACGACTAATATTATAAACGCGAAAGTTTGTAAGTATGGATGTTTGTTACTCTGCCTGCAAAGCCTGTCTGAATCCTGAATCAACAAGTAGCAGCTGAAGCTATTGCCTGAAACTGAAAGGAGTTTTCGTAACTGCAGTTACTGGCTTTTCTTGGTGTTTGGGCTTTTATAAAGAGAGCACTGGTGGTCTAGTGGTAGCGGCCCCGCCTTTCGGTCCTAAGGTCGTGGGTTTGAAACCGGTCTAGCACAAATGAGTTTTTCTGTTCAAAAATTTACGTGCACTGTTGAGCTATCTACAGACAGTAGCGAACTATCTAGAGATAGCTTAACTGATCTAAGCCAGTGCCAATCGGAAGCGTACTCAAGACAGCTTCAAAAATATTTTTGTCCGTAGAAGCACCACCGTAGCGCCGCCGTAGCTTCACCGTAGCGCTGCCGTAGAAGCACCGTAGCACCACCGTAGAAGCACCGTAACACCGCCATAGAAGCTCCGTAGCACCACCGTAGCAGCACATAGCGCCGCCGCAGAAGCACCGTAGCACCACCGTAGAAGCTCCGTAGCGCGCCGCAGAAGCACCGTAGCACCGTCATAGAAGCACCGTAGCGTCACCGTAGAAGCACCGTAACGCTGCCGTAGAAGCATCGTAGCGCCATAGAGCCGTACTAAGGTTCGGTAGACATTTACCTCTAACTTCCGAAGTATGTAGAGACACGTCCAAACGTTACATTTACCACATAACAACACATAATTACAAGATGCAACCAAAATTTCCGCAGCTAAAATTCTTATATTCCTCTCAATGTTTCCGCTTGAGACCCGTTTTCATTTATTTAAATATCTGAAAACATTAAAAATGGTTGTTTTTTGTAACAGTTGCATTCTGACATTGATCGCGACCTTGTCAAAATGCAGTTTCGTCTAGACGAATATCAATGAGCGTGCAGATTGCAGACTAGAGGTTAATCTTGTTGCTGTGGTACTGGAAAAGGTTTTTTTTTTTATACAACTAGCTCATGGAACAAGCAGATGGCCCACCTGATGTTAAGTGGTAACCATCACCTATAACAAAGCATTGCCTCGTAAGTCACGCACGAAAAGAACGTGCCCTACGATGCACTGCTCTGCGTCCATCAACTTGAGACGTACAGATGTTAAGCCTCATGTGCCTGTAATTACACCGGCAACCACACTCTTCAAACCGAAACACAGCGTTGCTGCTTGGCGGCAGAAAAAGGCGTGGTGGTAGTACTTCCCCGGACGAGCCCTTCACAAAGAGCTCTACTACTCTAAAATAGTAGGTAGGTACATACAGATAGAGAAGGTAAAGGTAGGTTAATAACCACTGAATAAAGTTGTAAATCGAAACTTAGATAATTTCTGAGATGCTTTACTATTCTAATTAGCCCTAGGGCATAATAACCAATTAAATATTGTAGTTAAAGGGATAGTGATGTGTATGAACGTAGCAATACTACCTTTACCTTCTCTATCTGTATGTACCTACCTACTTGCTACCCTTCGAACATCTGTAGCTGTCACTTCTGTGATCAGTAATAAACTTGCCTTACACTAGAAAGGTCGTTTGCTTTCTTACCTACCTACCCACCAACACACAATTTGACGACGAGGTGGTTTACCCGTTTAGTTGGGTCATGTTACATAGAGATCTGAGGGGATATCTACCGTGCCTTGGGATCAAAGTCGGAACCTAATCCATTGACTACCTAGGATCTTAAAAGAGAATGCGGTTTGGCTTGGCTCCTATAGACTGCACAAAGACTGCACCCTGACTGGTGCAGTCAGAGTGCAGTCCTTGTACAGTGTGAATGACATCATTTAGCGGATGTCAGATTCAAAACAGCTATAGAGCTCTGCCATAACTTTTGATTAGAATCTAAACAGGCCTAGTTTCTCATAGATTAAAAACAAAATACTTATGTCTATGCTACCTAATTCAATAGTGTTATGTTAGAGGTTATTATAGGTTTTGAACAATAGCTCGCTGTTTTTAGAAGCAAAATGGCTTTTGTTTTCTTTAAAACAATTTGTAATTTAAAAACTGGGAAGTTCTTGCACCAATACAGAGTTGTAGAGCTCTTTGTGTGTGGCTCGTCCGGGGAAGTACTACCACCATGCCAATTTCTGCAAACAAGCAGCGTTTCTGTGTTTCGGTTTGAATGGTGTGGGTTAAATCCCACATGAGTGCAGCTCAGTTGGTAGTATCTCTGCCTTCTGCGCTGTAGGCCGTGGGTTCGATCCTAACCGAGAACTTCCCCGGACGAGCTCTTCACAAAGAGTTCTACTACTCTTAATCTATCATGTCATTTGATAGTGACTCATGCGCACATTCTTCGATAGTTCAAAGTACTTATAATTAAGTGATTCACCAAAACTGCTTATGTAGCCCTAAAAATTAGTTAAAACAATGAAATTCAACAGAAACCAAATAAAGCTGACTCCGATAGACCAAAGTCGAAAACATGACACACTGGCACACAATCTAATTTAACAATAACAATCCCAAAATTCACCACATGACTAAAATAATGACTCAGTACATACCTACGTAGGTACATAAGAGTAATAGAGCTCTTTGTATGTGGCTCGTCCGGGGAAGTACTACCACCATGCGTATTTCTGCCGCCAAGCAGCAACGCTGTGTTTCGGTTCGAAGGGTGTGCATGCCAGATAAATAACAGGCGCCTGTATATCTTAACTCGATGGACGCAGGACAGTACTCAATACATTTATTGCTTACACATGGTTTAGTGGATGGACAGTGCATCGTAGGGTACGTGCGTGGCTTACGATGCAAAGCTTTGTTTTAGGCGTTGGTTACCTGTGTAATTACAGGCACTTGAGGCTTAATATCTGTATGCCTCAAGTTGATGGATGCAGAGTACTGCATCGTAGGGCATGTTCCTATCGTGCGTGACTTACGAGGTAATGCTTTGTGATGGTTACCACTTAACAGGTGGGCCATCTGCTTGTTCCATCAGCTAGTTGTATAAAAAATAAAAAAAATATCTCCTAGGTGCAGTCTACACTGAGAGGGCACTGGTGGTGTAGTGGTAGTGTGTGTAGTGTTTGTTACCTACCAAAAAATGATAATGATTAAAATCAATTCATAATTGGCGGAGTAATCGTGCCACAAAACAAAACAAACTGTCGAATTGAGATCCTCCTATTTTGAAGTGTAACCATATCAGTGTAGAATTATTCATGTTGTATCACTAGTTTCTTTCGAATCAGTGTGGTGAAAGGATGTTAAATGCGCCTCACAGATCCTTTCGAGCACTTGACACATGTTTTAGAACTTTTTAGGTTCTACGACATGCCGGTTTCCTAAAGATGTTTTCTGTAGTACTGGCACTGTGCACAGAAATCAGAAATTATTTATTGTATAACTGTAGTACAGAAAAGATCTTATAGCTATGGTTATGTACAGTTTTAACAGTTTGTCCGTTCCGAACGTACAACAAAAACGCATTGTTATTTTCCAAAGTTTTCACCCAAGAACCAACTAAAACATTTTGATACCCACTAATAGGTACTCCTAATTCCTTGAAATTATAATGACCTACAGGAAACCAAGGGGTAGATAATATAGAACTTCCAATTTTATCGTTCATAATAATGCATGCGAGACTAACCATTTTCTCAAATGATTTTTGAATATATTTCCTTGAAGTGGTTTAATTTTATCGGGCCAACTATTGTAAATTTTGATAGCTTCAACAGAAAATCTCATTGGTGTTCGACCGGCTTTAAACCCACGACCTTGGGATCTGAAGGTGGGGCCGCTCCCACTACACCACCAGTGCCCTCTCAGTGTAGACTGTACCTAGGAGATAATTTATATATAGGTTAAAGTTTATCAACCTGCATAATTCCGCTTACACGGCAGTGTCCTATTACATGCATTATTTAATTTTTAGTCTGTCATATTATTGTCTCCCACGGTTGCGCCTATGTAGCGTTATTTGACCTCAAACGTCTAATTTTGTTTGTTGACTTACAGACGAACTGACGATTTTAAATATAGTTTCGTGGAAATATGATTTTGAGAATCTAAAGCCGACTTTTTTTATAGGAGGGTTCGTATTTTGATATCTTTGGGAGAAACGTTGCGTATTTTGATTGGTTTTGTGGTATTATTTTATGTTCTACTGTGTTTTTTTTATACAACTAGTTGATGGCACAAGCAGATGCACCTATAACAAAGCATTGCCTCTGAAGTCACGCACGACAGGAACGTGCCCCACGATGCACTGCCCTGCGTCCATCTTGCGTGCAACTTGAGGCATGTTATGCCTCATGTGCCTGTAATTACACCGGCAACCACACTCTTCAAACCGAAACACAGCGTTGCTGCTTGGCGGCAGAAAAAGGCGTGGTGGTAGTACTTCCCCGGACGAGCCACACACAAAGAGCTCTATTACTCTTCATGTGTGTTATTCCTGTATGTTTAACCAACATTGTTTGAGATCTTAGAGCTTTGGGCAGTTGGAATTAAATGACGAGCCTGACTGGTCAGGCCATGCTTAGTTATAGGTGATGGTTACCACTTAACATCAGGTAGGCCTACCTACTTGTTCCATCAGCAGTAGTATAAAAAAGTGTATTCATTTGAACGAAAATGATTTCTGTAAACTTTATTTATTATCTTTTTATCTTTATCGTTTTTTTTAATCAAATTACTTTTTGTTTAGACTCAAAATACATAAATCAGGCCGGTGAAATTACAGCCACACCAGTTACAACTTAACATCAGGTTGGCCATCTTATTCCATCAGTGAATTGTATGAAAACAAAGACTCATACTTTGAAAGTCCATTCGTGCACGAAAGAACCTACGACCTCACGATCAGAAGGGCCGTCACTAGACCACCGGTGCTACACGATAACAAAATATGTCCTTTGTAGATGTAAATGACTCGATCGAGCGCAAGGTCAGCGTAGATCTAGGTCGCCTGCGTTTGGGTACCTAGTTTAGGTGCCTAGGTACGCTGGATACGTTAGTGCCTAACTCGGGACCGAATCTAGGTTATGGCTATACCTAGGTATCGTTTAGATTTGATAGGTTCGGCACGATTAAGGCTAAATTAATTTAGTTATGGACATAACTAGTCGACCATAGACGGCATAGCATAGAAACTAATGAATATGATTTATATTACCAGTTTATGTAAAAAAATGTAAATCCGTTATTGAATTTTCGCTATATGTTATGTTACCTTCTATATAATTAAAGAGCTTTGGATTTTATTAAATAAATAAAACAAAATGAGTGAAACTTATGTCATAAAGTATAAAAAATACTTTATGACATAAGTTTCACTCATTATTTATTTTTTATTTTAACGTTATGATTGAAATAGTTTATTGTACAAGAGAATGAAAGATTAGTCTCAGTTGTACTAAGAAAATGACTATTAAAAATATAATCATATAATATAATAATTGTCCGGGGAAGTACTACCACCACGCCTTTTTCTGCCGCCAAGCAGCTTTGTTGTTTTTTGTACCTAATACTAGGCACATGAGGCTTAACATATTTATGCCTCAAGTTGATGGACGCAGGGCAGTGCATCGTAGGGCACGTTCTTATCGTGCGTGTCTTACGAGGTAATGCTTAGTTATAGGTGATGGTGACCACTTAACATCAGGTGGGCCATCTGCATGTTCCATCAGCAAGTTGTATAAAAAAAAGTATATTATTAAAAAAAATTGGAGCTGGCGTAGCGCACCTGCCGGATTGTCCATTCATTACGAGTAAGGGTTACAAAAAAAACTAACGGCCGTTTTCTGAGAGCTCGATCTAACCTAATCAGGCGTCAAATCACTTGCTATTATCTATAACATCAAATTTAACTGAGATAGCAAGTGATTTGACATTTGATTAGGTTTTATCAAACTTTCAGAAAGCGTCCGAAAACGTATCAGTTACGGTATTTCAATATTATTGAATTCTCTCTTGTCGTGTCACTAGTTTCTTTCGAAACAGTGCGGTGAAAAGATTTTAAATGCACCTCAAGAGGCTCAATTATTATTGATGAAATAAAAACGCAGAAAGTGAACAAAAATAACTAAAATACCGAGAATAACATTACAAAGATTCAGCAATAACATAATTTTCATCCAACCGGTTTTTTCAACCAGAAGTTTTCCTACCAAGAAATGTACCAGTTTTTGCAATAAAAAAATTTTTCGCAAAATTTCCCCCAAAGCAACGCTCACTAAAATACTTGTCAGTGTAGTGGAAACTCTCCCGAAACTTGGTAAAAATGCAACGAATATTTCGCTCGAATTCGTTTTTCAAAAAAGATGTTTAAGTGGGAAATAAGTATGTAGCTAAATGCTTACTCCACTTTCTCACGCCACTGTTTTATTTCGAACAACAAAACGGGGTATGTTTTAATTCTACCCGAAAATTAGGGAAAATGAAGCGGTGTTCCGTATCTTTAAATTATTATATTAAGTTAAGTTTATGTTGTAAAAAAATGTTTATTTCGGCACAGTTTTTATATTTATAAGGATGATTTTCTGAATTAAACACAAAATCTACACTTACAGACAGAAAAATAAGATATAGATAAAACATATACATCAACAACACACGTATACCTAATACGGTCATTATATTTTTGGTAATCAGTGGCAGTTATTTTTCAATCAATTGCTTTAAAATGTTGTACAAAATGCTATTTTCAGTTGTATTTTATTCCTCAATATTTTTTGCTTACTTAATATAACATGTACATAATATGTCTCACAAAAAAAACTAATTAATAAACCAATAAAAATTGAATAATAATACATACTCCATTAGCAGAAGACTTTGTATTATTTTGTTTCTAATTTAACTAGCATTTAGCTTGATTGAATTGAAATTAAACCATTAACGGCCGGTTTCTTAAAGCCAAAAATTCGAAACTAATCGGATGTCAAGTCACTTGCTATCTCTATCTGAAATGGCGAGTGATTTGTCATTCGATTAGTTTTGATCGAGCTTTCAGAAAGCGGCTGTAAGGTTACGGAACCCTAAAATGTAAAAAAACAGAAACAGAAGCAAAAACAGCGACCGCATTCGCAACGTACGACACGAATACGTTGTCGTTTTTCGTCAATCTGCCGTTGTTTTTAACGTGTTTTCTTGTTTTTTCGTACTTCTCTTGTTTTTTCGTGATTCTCTTGTTTTTTCGCGTTTCTCTATTTCAACCCTGAATTTCCTTCGTCTTTCGTCAGTTATTCGTCAGTTGTTTTTTCATCTGGTTATATTTGACGATTTCCGACACGGAGTTATGAATAATCTAGAAATCTGTTCTCGCTTTGATTGTTTTTAGCATAACTGCTAATAACTTATGAATGTTTAACTATTGTACCTTCTAGTTATTTTACAGCCTCAGCAAAAAACTTTTTTTGCTGAGATTTCAATAACTGAAGAGTAGTCTGTATAAATCTTTTTTTGTTTCTCAATTCTAGAGAAGGGCCAGGTCAAAAGAACCCTAAGCCGACGAGAATATGAAGAATGTTATGAGAGAGAATGAAGCGAAAGAGGTATGCAAGGACCCGTAGCAAGTGGAAATCCGTGGTCTCTACGTACCCCTATGGGAAACAGGCGTGATTTTACATTGTATGTATGTATGTTTCTCAATTTATTTTATTTATACCTAGCGCTATCGCATTATGAGTTTGGCTGCATAACGTTACAGTTTGCTCATAACATAATTAAAACTTTCCAGTGTACCTAAGCATCGAAACGACGATAACGGTTTGGATACAAAATCAAAATCATCGCTCAGCTATGTGTCATGTCCGTCATTTTGACAGGAAATCCTTGCCAGTGTTGTGTAAAAGAATGAAAAAGTCAAGCCAAGCAGTCAAGTTTTGAAGAAAATGGTGGCGGGTTTTTCAAAACCTACGCGAAATATTTTCTAGAACGATTTTTTTTAATACAACATGCAGATAGCCTACCTGATGGTAAGTGGTAATCATCACCTATTAAAGCATTGCATCGTTAGTAACGCTTGATAGGAACATGTCCTAGAATGCACTGCCCTTCGTCCAGCAACTTGACATCAGTCTGTCCTTTTCGAGTTTATTTTATTTTTTTATTTTGTTTTATTTTGGAAGCAAACAGTAAAATAATAATTATAAATACCTAACTAGATTTAAGATTTACAAAAACCAGCGAAGTTTCCACCATTAAATTATACATAAAGAGCATGTGAACTTAAATAGTTAAATTAAAAAAAAACTAACGCATCCACAGAGTTCGTAGATTTTCGCTAGTCTATGGTTCGCGTCAGTTTCGTTTTAGCGGGTTAACTGTGCGCTGATGGATTTTTCTGTTTTCCACGAAACACCGTTTTTCAGTACCAACGACTATTTATGAATAAACTGTTTGCTACGACAGGGAGAACTGTGGAGACGCTTACTGGACGTAATTTTGTACTTTACAGTGTTTGTTAATGACATTACTCTCAGACGGTGATGGAAAACATCGTGAGGAAACCGGCATGTCGTAGAACCTAAAAATGTCTATAACATGAGTCAACGTGCTCGAAAGGAACCTCTTGAGGCGCACTTAAAATCCTTTCACCACACTGTTTCGAAAGAAACTAGTTACACGGCAAGAGAAAGAGAGAGAGAGACATCTCAGAAAAACACTCTCTGTTTTTCTGAGATGAAGAATTATAGAGAATAGTGAATAAAATTTCAGGCACATGAGGCTTATCATCTGTATCTATGCCTCAAGTTATTGGGCGTAGGGCACGTTCCCGATGCAATGGCCATCTGCTTGTACCATCAGCAATTTGTATTAAAAAGATAAAGAAAATCTGTTGTTCCGACCCCAATTAGCGTGGGATAAGGGCTGGAAGATGATGACAGTGTTTTTTTTTCAAGTACACTCGGATATAGATCAGCTACACAAAGCCAAAAGTTTGATGCCTGTATTATATATTTTTAAATAATTTTTTTTTTTTTTTTTTTTATGTCAAGCACTAGGTATTATAGAGGTACTAGGTACTATGTTATACAGCAAATGTCAAGTAAACATTTGCACTAAAATAATATAAGCCCTAGGTATTGTAAAGGGTGTTATACAAGGTGTTCCAATGCTTGTGCTTAAAAACTTCAGGGGGCTAAAGTACCCATCAATCTAAGGAACTAAATAACTTTATCTAAGGAACCAAAACTGTGAACGCAAAAAAAAATTATGAAACAGGTGTTTTTTTTTCGCGTTCACAGTGTTGGTTCCTTAGAAAAAGTTATTCATATTGGTGGGTACTTTAGCCTACTGAAGTTTTTAAACACAAGCATTGGAACACCTTGTATAGCAAAGGTCATAAGAATTCGCATAAAAATAATATAAAAATAACGAATAGCATAAACACGACTCCACAGTTTTCCTTCCTTTCAGTATTTCGGCTAACTGGTTATTGCCAGCGGCGACTAGATATTGTCAAGTGGCGTGTTGTGACGTCACTCCGACATTCGGGAAATTATTTTTTTTAAATTGACAATGGCTTGCGCTTTTGGACACAGCGCTGTGTCATGCGGTTTTTGATAGGTTTTTTTGAGTCAATAAGTTTTGGTAGGTAATTAGAAGTGAAGCACCAAATTTTAAATCCGTTTCGTTTTTTCGCTTTGTTTTGTTTGTCAGTCTGTTTATCTGTCGTCGTATTTTGGGTAATTTTTCTGGTACGTCCAATGGGTTTTTTATAAACTGCTTTATTTTATGTTCCTAAGGGCTGATATGTTGATAACTACGTTATTAGACAGGATCCCGAAATACAGCATGAATTACATGTAATGCATGGACGTCCCAACTAGATTTTTTTGAATTACATGCAATTCCTAATGGGAAGATCCGGCAAAAACAATAACTTGGTTGATTGCGATTTTTCATCGCTAAGTTTTTTAATTCAGTAATTTTATATCAATCACAACGTTAAATTGTGCAATCGAGAGGTACATTAGCAGTAGACCTTGCCTTGCACCAGTTGTAAAAATTAAAGATGCGAGGATTCTCCTCGTATTTCATGTTCCAAAAACACAAAAAGCCAAATATATGAACTATTGAAACTATACATCTATCCAAGTCTTGAATCTGGCGTAATTACAGATAGTGTAATTTCACGGTTGGGGTGCCAGCTTAAGCGCTCTGCCGAAACGAAATGGGGATGAAAATAGGGGTTGGATGCGAGAAGGTATACTTACCTACCTGTGCGGTTGTATAGGTAACCCCTAATTATGAGTTAAAATGCTGAAGGTGCCGTACGAAATGAAAAGAAATGTATTTATTTTAGATGTATCGCATAACTTTTTGTAATACTCTTTCTGATAGAACAGGCAGATGGCTCACCTTATGTCAAGTGGTAACCGTCACCTATAGAAGGATTGTCTCGTAAGTCACGCACAACAGGCACGTGCCCTACAATGCACTGCCCTGCGTCCGTCAACTTGAGGCTAACATAACATAATTAGAACGAATATGACCTAATATAAAAACAAGTTTTTAATAAAACACTAGGGAATGGCAACCACGAACTAGAAGACATTTGACATATTTTACCCAAAAAATTATGTAAGTACACAATGACAGTAGGAACGATGAAGGGAAACATCAAGTGGCGTAGCTATCGTAGGGCCAGGTGGTGCAGTGCACTAGGGCCCCGGAGCTCAGAGGGCCCTCTAACCTAAGCTTTGAAAAGAGAGGGTCAGCCAGCTCCCGAAGCTAAAAAACCTTGAGCCTGCTCACAAAATTCTTTCTCTGTATGCACCGGGGCCCTTTCCACCTAGCTACGCCACTTCAAATATCGTGAGGAAACCAGCATCTCGTGGAACCTAAAAACATGAGTGAAGTGCTCGAAAGGAGCCTCTTAGAGGAGCCCTTAACTTTTTCACTACACTGTTCCAAAAGAACTACTGACACGAAGAAGAAGCAATCTACGTCATAAAGCTAAGTCTACACAAAGCGATACGTGTAAACAAACTCGCAAAAATTGGGCTCTATCGCAATCGCATCGCATTCGAAGCCCAGTGAGCCGCAGTCGGCAGTGCCGCTCGAATGGCAACACAAAAGCACAAGCTTCGGAAACGGGACAGGCGGGCACAGATGTGCTCGTAAAATCTAAATTTTATTTCCGTATTTACCTCTATAGTGTATACTTTGTATGTTCCATATTTATTTCATAAATTTCTATGCCTTCTTGTGTTCGTTATGTTGATATTTAATTAATGTAATTGGTGTGCAACCGTTTTCATTAAATGTGTATAAATAAATAAAAAAGTCTGAGTGGCAGAATCATGACAAGCACGTTTTTTTTTTTATTCTATGTCTGTGTTTTTATACTGTAGTCTGAGTGGCAACAGTTCAATGGATCCTTGTGATTCAACTAAACAAACTCTCAAACTGCCAGTACTCTCAAACGGTGAAGGAAAACATCGTGAGGAAACCGGCATGTCGTAGAACCTAAAAAGTTCTATAACATGTGTCAAGAGCTCGGAAGGAGCCTCTTGAGGCACACTTAAAATCCTTTCACCACACTGTTTCGAAAGAAACTAGTGACACGACAAGAGGAGAGACTGAACAAATACCTAATACCTTTTAACTTTAACTTTGTCATATAAAAACATAGGTGTATAACTTTTGAAAATATCATGGTTATGAACATAGTTTCCATTTAAAACGGGATGTTTACTATGTTTTGTGAGTTTGATTGTTTCCCGATATTTCGGCATGATCACGAGTCGAACTAAACAATCAAACTCACAAACAGTGGCGTAGCTAGGTGGACAAGGGCCCCGGTGCATTGAGAAAGAATCGAGCTCTCATCCCCTCTTTTCACATAGCTTGAATTTATAGCTTGCCTTTAAAATAAATCATTAAAAAAAAGTGAGCAGGCCCAAGGTTTTCTAGCTTCGGGAGCTGGCTGACCCTCTCTTTTCAAAGCTTAGGTTAGAGAGACAGAAACATGGCAGTACTCGTATTTATCTTATTTTTTTCTTTGCATCTTTTTTATTTTGTGTCCGTGTTTTTATACTAATTTTCGTGTGTGATATAGTAAATAAATAAATGTCTACCTATAACCTTACATAATAGGTGAGATGCCAAACGTCTACTATAAGTTGTAAAAAAAAACAGGAGTGTTTGCGAAATCTATATTTACTAGTAGTTCGCCCCGAACTGAGATCTCGTGATGCGACCCGACGAACGCACAAAAACTTTGAGTAGGTGGTAGTCAGAGGCAAGTCCAAACATTATGTTTGGACTTTTTTCTGACTACCGCCTACTAACTTGGTATGGTAACCAAGTTTCAACTCTATTGGCCTATTTATTGAAGAGTTCCGTTGAACAGACCTTGGCTCCATCATCAGACCTGGTCGTCGTCACCATTTTATGAGAAATGACTAACTCCTTAATTTATTTCAAGAAAAAAAAATAAGAAAAATCAAAGGAACTGGCCGACCAGTAGAAAAACCTTGATGTCAACGAAACTCTTAGAGATGGGAGCTCTTGGGTGGCTGGTTATCTTAATTTAGCTTTTATTATTTTATCTCAATAACCGAGTATCACAAAAAAAAAGTAAAAATTGTTTTGGGATGTCCAAACAAAGCCCTTACGTATGACATGTAACTTGATTTTTTTATGTAACTTTTTTATTTTTGCCCTCTTAAAAAACCCCATATCTCAAAAACCCTTCATCCGATTTTACTCATATACTTACCAGTACATTTCTCAAGTACAAGCTATCGACATATCAAATTTCATGCAGATCGGATCAACGGTTCTAAAGTTATCGCCAGACAAACATACATACATACATACATACATACATACATACATACATACATACATACATACATAAAATGCCAAATCGCCCAAGTTGAAACTAAGATCTTCGTTCGCTTCGCTCACTCGATCAATAAACGAAAAAAGTTCACTCATTTAACAGGTGAGAATGTGAACTAACTTTTACTCTAAATTGTGAAAAATACTGTCGTTGACCTATTGATTATATATTTCTAAATGTCTTTAACTGATATAAAATTTGCATGATAAAAAAAACTACAGACGGACTATAGTTTATATCCTAGCAAGAATGTAAAAAAAAACAGCTTAAACTTTTTTAAGCGTGTGGAAGGAATGTGGGTGGCCTTTCCCCAGCAGTGGGACCCGGAGGACTAATAATAACAATAAAAAAACTTTTTTAGAACTAGACTGGAAGGCATGCAATGCATTCACTAGGTAACGAGTATTTCGGAAATAAGAATTAGCATTTATATTTAACAAAACACTTGTGTGGACAGATGTACCCGGCGGGCGCCGACCGTCTGGCCTGTCAGCGAAAACTGAGATTACACCGAAACCGAACTAAACAGCGGGATAACTGTTGCACCTGTACTTCAGCTTTGTTTGCTGCAACTTGCAGCTCGAGCCTGAATTTGCAGCTGAGATAATATAGAGACTAGGAACATCTTTTTTATTTATTGTACTTGCTAGAACAAGTAGTTTTTTTTATACAACTAGCTAATGGAACAAGCAGATGGCCCACCTGATATTATTTGGTAACCATCACCTATAACAAAGCATTGCCTCGTAAGTCACGCACGATAGGAACGTGCCCTACGATGCACTGCCCTGCGTCATCAACTAGAGGCATACAGATGTTAAGCCCTCATGTGCCTGTAATTACACCGGCAACCACACTCTTCGAACCGAAACACAGCGTTGCTGCTTGGCGGCAGAAAAAGGCGTGGTGGTAGTACTTCCCCGGACCAGCCCTTCACAAAGAGCTCTACTACTCATAAAACTGTATTTCAGCTTTGTTTGCTGCATCTTGCAGCTCGAGACTGAACTTGAAGCTGAGATAATATATATATCGTATAGCGTACGTGACTTGCGAGGCAATGCTTTGCTAAAGGTGATGGTTACCACTTAACATCAGGTGGGCCATCTACTTGTTCCATCAACAAGTTGCATAAAAAAATAGAGTGACCGTAAAATAAACTTATTGACGAATAACTTGCGAAATAGGGAACAAATAGAAGTCCCACGCTTAACGTGCTGAACATTAAATCAAATCACAAACAATAGAATCTAGGAAAACCGGACACGCGAGATGAACGACGAAAGAACATCAGAAAAAAACTAAATTATCTAGAAGTCGTAAGTTATAATCACAACAATGCAATTACGAAATAGCATCACAGAAATTATTCTTACTATTTAATTAAAACAATCACTAGCACACAATTATTACCAGAATGAAAAATAAAAACGCATTTAAATAAAGAACATTCCATATTTAAATCGTACGAATGTATCGTCCAGTTAGAAACGTTATTCAAGTCGGAACTTTAATTTCCTCGCGAGACATTGACGGCGAAATGACAATAACCGCTTTATTTTAATAGAGAACAATTGTCGACGCGACAACGTTGATCATTTATTTCATAACAATTGCATAATATTACCTACCTAGGTATATTTTCAATTATAGGTGCTCTGCTCGTGTAGAAGATTCTTTATAATGTCTATCATCATAAGACTGATTTTAAATTAGTAAGTATCTATACCCACTGAAAATAAAATTGACAGTCACAAAATTGGCTACACGAAGCATAACAAATTAGTCATTTTAGAGTTTATCCCCGAAACGCATGCCTTATCATTTATTATTATTATGGCAGCACTGAAAAGCAGCAACTCATGGGGTAACTATGCTGCAAAAAATACTGGGAAGGAATGTACTGAAAGTAGTTACGAATTTTTTTTTTTTTTTTGTTTGTTTCAATTAAATCTGTTTGCAATCACGTCGCGTATCGTGTCGTGCTTAGGTCAAGTGGCGCCAAAAGTGTTGGTTTCCTTTTACAAATAGTGCATTGAAGCCCGCAGGTTGGCAGTATTGGTGCTCTTCGCCGAAATCGTTCTGAATTCAAACAAAGGCTCGAATGTCCATCCCCGGAATTGGCGCGGAAATTTTTGTTATCTTTTCGTGTTCCCCGAACGGATTTTAAATTGAGAACACATGTAAGGCCTGTAAAATGCTGCTGGCGACAATATCTTGTGTAAACAGGTAATATACGAAATATCAACATAATTAAAACAGACTTGTATGTTTTTCAATAAAAGCTCAAAGATTATTGCGGTTTTGAGTCTAATCTGATAACCAACTATGCCCAGATCCGGAACTAACATTAAAGATCATGCGAACATCCTGTCTTGTCGCGCTCCCACTATAACCAAACCCGCACCTTTTTCGCCTTAGCCGGACAGTACAACGTCGGGGAAATAACGTCCAAAGAAAGAAACAAAGGTTTTTGTGATTGCTTCTGGCTATGGCTTCTTAGTTTTTTATACTACTTGCTGGTATAACAAAACATTGCCTTGCAAGTCACGCTCGAAATGAACGTTGAGATAACAGTGTAGACTTCCAAATAAAAGTTTTCAATAGGCTTTGGGCTTTTTTACTCTGTCCTAAACGAGCATTGCTGCTAATGCAGCATTTTATGCGTCCAGCGTCGTGTTGCCATAATCGCGGGTGATAAGGACGCATTGTTTTATAATACGTTTCGATTTGCGGCGTTTCTCGGACGTGACCAATGGATTTTAGAACTCGTTTGATAGGCCAAATGTATTATTAGTTTGAAGCGTAGCGTGTGCTGTCTTATAAATTTGATTATGTTTACCTTTTTCTGCATGCCTACGCCTCACTTAACTTCAATAATATATTATATTACATTGTAAAAGGATCATACTAAAGAACGGTAGGAACCAAGCCGTAAGTTTGTTGCCTGTTCTTCTAGGCTTTGGTCGCGTGGAACTGGCACCTAGAGTCACCTAGCTTTAAGACGTTTCAAAGTGATCCTTGTGATTTTATTGAATAAATACCTATTGACTTTGACTTTGACTTTGAATGTGAGGTTATTGTTTGTTGATATAAATTGAAACAATATTTTTACATGAAACATCTTAAGTGGTATTAATAGTTATACTGCACGTTTTTGGTGGTGATACTAAGATGACTACACATCACACATTACTTACCTAATAATGTCTCTAATAATCTCTAATATCCTCCGAAACCAAAAACGGATTTTTTTTTTTCTACTTGGACTAGTAAAGTCGTAAGTCATAGTAAGTAATAAGTTGTACATCATTGGTGTCATAATATACCTAATACGTTCAATGTATACCTAACAAAGATAGATGCCTAGGTATCATTGAGGTGAGAGCACTGGTGGTCTAGTGGTAACGGCCCCGCCTTCCGATCCAAAGGTCGTGGATTCGAAACCGGTCGTAAACCAATGAGTTTTTTTGTTCAAAAAAAAAATTATGTGCACAATGCCAGTACTCTCAAGCGGTGAAGGAAAACATCGAGAGGAAACTATAAAGAGTTCTTTCTATAACATGTGTCAAGTGCTCAAAAGGAGCCTCTTGAGGCGCACTTAAAATCCTTTCACCACACTGTTTCGAAAGAAAGAGAGGTGCCTAGGTATAGGCAATAGAAGAATCAGAATACCGAAGTTATAAAACACCACCAGGTAGGTACTAATCTAAGTTATCTAAGCTATATTTATGTACCAATTTATTTTAAAGTTTTTATGTTTTCAAATAAACTTTTACGACATTAATCCTAACCAACATTTTCGCAAGTATAAAATACGTGATTTTATTGCCTAGCATTTAAGTTCTTCCACAGATCAACAAGCAAGGTAACCGACCTCAGAGGGAATAAAAAAAGAAATAAAAACCCGCCCGTTCGCTCATAGTCCATTATTAAACTGCTGTAATGGAGCGAACGGATCCGTGAGAATTACGCATGCGCTAAACACATACTTAGTCAAATAACCGACCGAGTACGACTCCTGCGCAAATTCAATGTAAAGATCAAGACCTAGCGTAAGAAAATGACAACAGACTGCGCGCCATTTATAAACTAACCAATCTAGATTGATACACAGACGCGGGAAAATTAACTTTATGGCGTTGTAATAGAAGTTATCAGAGGTCGTAGACATCTGCGTCGTGTTTAGAACGGTTGGAAATGTCAAACCTTAACCTCAAAACCGTGACGGTAGACGCCATATTAGATGCGTTCGGGTCTATTCGGAACACTTCGGAACTTTGGATGCGTTCGTTTGACCAGATTGCTTGAGCTGCGTGCGTTGAGTGCTATCTTACAGTTTTTGTTTTTTTGCGGGTCAGTTTAGACTGGTTCAGTGGTAAAAGGGTGCTATTGAATTAGATAAGGATACCTTGTATCATGAACTATCTGATAGCGTGCTAGATGTAAGACCTTGTAATGTTTAAAACTCGCTTGTTAATTAGCGTTCAATTTAGTAGTTTAATTTTAATTAAATATTCTGTTTATAGAAGCTATTACTAAAACTGGTTAAGATTTACCTACTTATGTGAGAAACCGTCTTTTCTTTAAATTAATGAACCTTTTAGCCGAACGAAATAACATTACCTAGGCACAAATTCATAGGTAGGTAGATACCTATATTTTTTTGTAAGGACGGCTATTATCAAAGATTATGCTAAGCCTGATATGTATTATAGGTAAACTTATAAATGAATAAAATTTGATGACCAAAGTTCTAGCATTAGAGCAGCAAAAATTAAAAGACGCTAGTTTATAGAAAACTAGAACATTAACTTTCTTACAATGCTGTCTATCATGGGAGGGGAACGTTAGTGCCGTGTGACGAAAAATTCAATATACGATGTCAAAATGACTTATCAAAACGTGTGTCACAATAAATAACAGTCCGTATCTTCACACAGATAAAGTTGAAACTCGACTGTGCACACCAGCCAATATGGCGGAGTAGTTCTAAATTCAAAAATGACTTGGCGAGCCTAATGACAAGGTTAAGTGTATGAAACGCAAGAAACTGGTTCTAACATTCGCTCGGCCGTTAGCGAATAGACAAAAAATGCGACGGCCATCTTGCCTCTCGGATGATGACTTTTCTTGCTATAAAATTACGTATTAGGAGCTATGTGGTAGTTTTAAAACCAATTTATGTTAGTGCTTCATGAGAAAGTTTCAAAGACAATCGTTCTCAGAAATTAATAGAAAAAAACCACTTTAACTAAAATAAGAGCAAGGTTAGCTATTGTTAAACTTACCACCTAGGTATATAACTGGTGGATAAATAAGTACAAATAATTATTGTTACCTATCATGACGAGTTTCAATTGCTTAGACTTAAATATTCAGTAAAGATCAGTAACAAGGGTAATCTTAAAAATCTCTTATAGAATGATAATAAATTCGCTCCTGTGATTTTAAAACGCCGCACCGCTTTGAGTAAAAGTATTCATCAACTTATAACGTCGACCTGACCTAGTTCCCAAATCAAAGGTTTATAATTCCCCACTGGCAACCCACAGGTACCCAATTAATGTCCATCGTTGCTCACCAACCGAGTGTAGGCAAGTATCGATCCTACATGAAACCAGATTTCACCTGCCCTAAAATATTAAAAGCGGCGTTTGGACATTTTTGTTCCGATCGATCGATATCAGCTAGCATGACAAAAACAGATTAACTGAACTTACATTTTTGTGTGCTTTGAAATTGAAAACTGAAATGTATACGTGTTCGAAATTTAAATCGGCTTGTTTTGTTATGACTTTGAGACTTCTTTTTGAATTCTATTTTTAAATTAACGTTGTTTTTTAACGTTTTGAAATGTTGGTCTCTTCTCTTGTCGTGTCACTACTTTCTTTCGAAACAGTGTGGTGAAAGGATTTTAAGTACGCCTTAAGATGCTCCTTTCAAGCACTTGACACAATATGTTACCTATTAAACTTTTTTTTTACGTTCCACGACATGCCGGTTTCCTCACGATGTTTTCCTTCACCGTTTGAGAGTACTGGCATTGTGCACATACATTTTTGAATAGAAAAACTCATTGGTGCACGACCGGTTTCGAACCCACGACCTAAGGATCGGAAGGCCGCTACCACTAGACCACCAGTGCTCTCAAATGTTGGTAATAAATAGTCAGACGATTGCAGAAGACGATACTGATATTAGAAGGCCCTTTGCCATCACATTGGTCTACAATCCAACATGCACAGAACCAAGCACTTAGTCCATTTGGACACAAATGGAGTTCTAATTAGAAGGCTGTGTTAACCGTGAATAAAGATCCGATTTATACCAGACAGGTGCGACAGATATCACTGGTATACATACAGTATTAATAAGAGGGGGGAGAATACGGATCCTTGAAGGACTCCAGCAGGACTATTACATTCAATAACGTTTTCTGTCGAGAACATCAGTTTCTGCCTTTTAAGTTTCTAAGTAAACAAAACAAGAGCAAGAGAGACAAACTCAGACATTTCGTTTTTTTTTTATATTCGTGCTGTACTAAAGGCTAGTATTTTGGCAAGGCAGGGTTCAATGTTCGTAAAAGCGTCCTTCGAGTCCAAATAATGATTGTCTGATATAACAAAAAGAACAATATAACTTTTAGCTTAAGCAGTCAATGTCTTACTCATCCCGGATGCATCGGTTAAACACAAACAAAATACTTACTTTTCAAAGTGAACCAATTCACTACGAAAATACTTTTGATAGCCATCTTTGCATGAGATCATCATTGCGTTTTGTGAATAAAACGGATCTCACACTGTTAAAAGTTTATGATCATAATTAAAAAAATCATTTCTGGTGTGATTGTATTTTCTGCACTAGCAAGTAGGTACTATCATCATCATCAGACTGCGAAGTCCACACAACGTATTAATAGGACGGTTTGGATGGGTTTGCCGACACCACTCTTGGCTAGCAGTTTGGTAACCGCTAGTTAGTGTTTTTTTTTAGTGTATAGTCTTATATGTTGCTGCCCATACCACCACGGTATTTTTACATTTTCGTAATCATAACCAACTACATAATTATTGTGTTTAATTGTAAACGGATTTTTTATACACAACATGTTGATTTATACAATTAAATTGAATAATTGTAATGTATTGGTGACGGAAATAAATAGTACCTATAGCAAATCATGTCGCGGTGCGCCCTAATTTAAATTGGCGCCAAATGTCCACTGGCATAGCTAAAATTTCAAATTTGGAACGTGGCATGCAACGTCCTTTCGATGTTCATGTGACATTTTTGTTTTTTTTTTTCCTAAAACCGTGCTCGGTATGGTGTTCGTATTAGGTTTTGTCACGGAAATTCAAATTATTTAGCCGTGGTAGCACGTGTGGGTTTACTTGGTGTAGGTATAATTAGACTAACAATGGGTCTTTAACTATTTAGGTTCTAAATGGTCGATATCGGCTACCTTTTTAATGTTGTTTAGTATTGTCTATGATATGTAGATTGGTTTTAATTATTATAGTCAGGTAGGGCCAAAGAGTTGTGCGTGGGTGAATGGTGCGAGGATTTTGTTTTATAAAATACTAGCGGCCTGTCCCAGCTTCGCATGGGTGGTCATAAATTTTTTGAACATTTTAGGATAAACTTAAACCGTGGGTTCGAGCCTCGCGTCTACTTATTTCATACATTTGCACGCGCTTCTCCTTGAGTAAGTGAAATCGCACCCCGCGCGAGGCCCGTGGACCCGTTAACATTTTTAATTTCGTCATATCTTTTGAATGGAATGTCCGATTTGAAAAATTTAAGAAGTAATCTATAGGTATTGAAACCGTCTTAATTATGAAATGATTTATTTGGATAAGGATTAATACCAAGGTACAAATAAAGACCCTTTTCTAGCGGAGGCATTTCAATTAATTTTTTATAATAAAAGAACACTTATTGTGACATAACTATAATAGTTAGACATATGCTGTCGCGACATTTTTTGTAGATAATAACGTGTTCTACAAAATCGTAGTACATTATTTTGTTCTATCTTCAATAGTTTTCGCAGCGCACGCGATGTAAGGTTTTTTGTTTTCCACCTTGGGTTACATTATTGAAGTTTTAGTAAGGATCCCTGATTATTTTGAAAATATAATATAGCCTATGTTACTCAGGGATAATGTAGCATTCTAATGGTGAAAGAATTTTTGAAATCGGACCAGTAGTTTTTGAGCCTATTCGTTACATACAAAAATACAAAAATACAAAAATACAAAAATACAAAAATACAAAAATACAAAGTTTACCTCTTTATAATATTAGTGTAGATAAAAATTATGATGTTTTACAGCTCAGTGTGTAGCCTGCCTGCTTTCAGTGCTGTAAGCCGTGGGGTCGATTCTCAACGAGAACAAACATTTAATTTTGTGTGATGAACTTAGATTTTTGTTCACTGGGTCTACGGAAAACGAAGCGTATTGCAACGATACTAACGAACGCTCGTAGTTTTTAGAGGTTATATGAATAAAATGTACCTATGTCTTTCATATTTCAGTCTTTTTGATCCTATCATTTCATCATCGACTACTGGTTTAGTGGTAGCGGCCCCGCCTTCCGATCCTAAGTTCGTGGGCTCGAAACCGGTCGTGCACCAATAAATTATACCGTTTGTATGTGCACAGTGCCGTAGGTACTAAGTAAGAGTCCAGTAGTTTAAGAGTAATAGAGCTCTTGTGTGGCTCGTCCGGAGAAGTACTACCACCACGCCTTTTTCTGCCGCCAAGCAGCAACGCTGTGTTTCGGTTTGAAGAGTGTGGTTGCCGGTGTAATTACAGGCACACGAGGCTTAACATCTGTGTGCCTCAAGTTGATGGACGCAGGGCAGTGCATCATAGGGCACGTTCCTATCGTGCGTGACTTACGAGGCAATGGTGATGGTTACCACTTAACATCAGGTTGGCCATGTGCTTGTTCCATCAGGTATAAGAATTAAAAAAAAAAACTCTCAAACGATGAAGGATCATATCGTGAGGAAACTGGCGTGTCCAGCAGTGGACTTGACAGGCTGAGATGATGAATGTTATTTTTAGTAGGTTATGTAATTATGTAACCACCTCCTTGAAAGTCGTAAAGTCCTGCGCTTAGGGAAAACGAAGTCAATAAGCTTTAACTGTTTATTCCTCTTAATTTGGCCTGTTCCAGATTTATCCATTATTTTGCTCCGAATGTTGTTTCCTCGTATTTTGTAACAAGGAGTTTTTAGTTGTAGGTTATTGACTGAAGTACCTACCAGCCGGATAAATTTTGTATGTTGTTTTTCTGAAATATATACGGGGAATTCCATTATTAAAAAAAATGTAGCTACATACATAAGGGGCTGACAACTATCAAACAACTTCTCGCTCGCACGTTTCGACATGTTGAAAGATATAAAATCACTAAACTCATTTTTTAAAAATCGCAATCAACCAATTTGAATGCAATCACATTGCACACAGTTTGGTAAAAAAATTGTTTGATCGATACATGTTTTCCTACTCAAAATTTTGCTTATGTATTTCGAAAATGAGTTTAGTGATTTTTTATCTTTCAAAATGTCGAAACGTGCAAGCGAGAGTCACATTAGCTCTTGTCTTCGCCTAAGTTACATAAATTTAGATATTTGACTCATAGGTACACATCCACACGCATCTAGCTAAACACTGCTCGCTTTTCAAGCTACACAAAGCCAAAAAAACGACGCTTTTTTATACTACTGCTGATGGAACAAGCAGATGGCCCACCTTATATCAAGTGGTAACCATCACCTATAACAAAACATTGCCTCGTAAGTCACACACGATAAGAACGTATCCTACGATGCACTGCCCTGCCAGCTTGAGGCATACAGATGTTAAGTTTCATGTGCCTGTTATTACACCGGCAACCGCACTCTTCAACCCGAAATACAGCAACGCTGCTTGGCGACAGCAAGAGGCATGGTGGTAGTACTTCCCCGGACGAGCCCTTCACAAAGAGCTTACTACAAGGATATGAAAGCGGTCCTTGTAGTAAGCGTAATATTTCTGTGCCTTTGTATTTCTACATCTGTAGCCGTGTTATGTAGGCTTACAAAATGCTGCAAATTTTTAGAGCTCCAGAAATTTAACGTTACTAACAAAAAATCATTTAAACATTCTCCTATCCACACATTCCATACTTAGATTAAACAATTTTCATAGTATCAATTACAATAATTAACAATAATATAATGTAAATATAATATAGAATTCGATATTTATTGAAAAATTACAATGCGAGTTGGTAATTGGGGATGTCTACTACGAGTATGTCAAATTCGGGCATTTTGATACGCGAGGCCGAAAATCGAATAAAGTGTTGTAAAATAGCATAAATTTTCTACAGTAACTCATTATTGCTATTGTAGAAATTTTATGCTATTTTATTTCAATTCATAATTAATGAACTGCTGGAAAGTTTGTTAAATTATTTAAAATTTCTATGATGTTCGATATGTTTGAATATATTTTTGGTTATAAAGTCTAGGAAACGTTAAAAATCCTGGAACTACATTAGTTCTTTACCACTAGGTTTACATGTCATTGTACCTATGGTACTTTTTAGGGTAACCCTAAAAAATATCTCAAAATAGGTACTTCAAAATATATATTAAAGTATCAATAAAAATAAATAAAAAAGTATAAATAACCAACCAATGATAGATGAACGAACGCATAATAAATAATAACAGAATGCAGAATACGTATGTAGCATAGGTACAGATAATACCAAGTAGGGCTAGAAGGCCGTTGGTCTGACTGCACAAGGCAGACCCGGTCAACAGCACCTATGTGCACTGTATTAAACTAAAATTATCTTTTGCAAGTTCGTCAACCCAAAAAAGGTATGACACGCAATTCCTTTCAAAACATCAACAGCCACAAACTTTTTAAGGGCTGTTTTTGCCTGCACAATAATATATCGACGAGGATGGCGATACGCACATAAGTGAATTTGCAGTCGCAATCTAGGAATGCAGTTCAGTAGTGGCTAACTTCACAGTGTTACAATCAAGTTCATAGATTAAGATTGGCGTACAGAGACTCGACATCATATTATTAACAACGGGTACTGTATCGCGCCATTGATTTCATGCAAAATAAATATTTAAATTAAAATAACTCACCTAAAATTAATGCAGCCTTTGTCCATATGAATATAAATGTTCCTGTTAAATTGTTTAAACAAAAATAGTTCACTATTAATTATTAAATTCTAGTTTTATATTACTTTGCACTTTGTCATCACAATATTCTATAAGTTTGTACAGAGAAGGCACTATGTTCTACATCACAAAATTGAGCAAAGTGAAAGAAAAAAATAGTTTCACTTTATGAGGTCATCGAACGCACGGTAGCACTATTATTCCGCCACATTTGAAATTGGAACGTTTCGGTCACATTCACATGAAGTTCGAAAAGTCAGATTGGCGGGATTCGTCACAGTGCCGGGGTCCATTCGGTGGATTTTCGTCTAATTTCGTGTCGGGTGAGAAGCGAGGCGCGTGCGAACACAGCTCGCGCGCAACTGAAGATTGTCGTAGGTTAAGTTTGGAAAAAAACACCGCTAGCTCAATTTTCCGCTTGCGAACCAGCAAGCGTTTCTCCGTGCCAAAAACGCATCACATCGTCCAAAATTCATCTAACAGGTCCGTGAAGCTCCAGTCAGTCACGAAGTTGCTATTGTTTGACAGCTTCATGTAGTACAACCATGTGTACCTACTACGAGCCTCGGGACTCCAGTAGAGGGCGCCACGCTCCCGTAGAACGTTGTCTCCGATTAGAAAAACAAAGCTATCAACCAAATAAACTAGCACAGCGCGTAAACACAACGAAATTACTGAAAGCCACTTTTCATTATTTCGCGCTATGCACCGGTCGACGTCACCAAAATAGCAGACGCGTGGAGATATGTTCGTCTCTTTCCCCCAAGAAGTTTCGAACGAACATTTCACTTCTAAATTTGAACATTTGGAATTCTAGTTTGAACTGTCATCTTCTGAATTTTTAATTGTTTTTGTTATGGTTTTTAGTTGCGCTCGTGATATCGCGCGGTGCATAGATCGTGCATACATGCACGGAACTGCAGTTGTACTGAGGCTAGATGACATTCACAGAGGCTTAAACTCCAAGTTCAGACGATTGCGGCGTCAATAAACTGGCCGATGCTTCGTTCGTAATGTGTGAACGATGTAATTCTATATCAGTTACTCTTCGAGCACACGTTTGCGTGATCTCGAAGGGTCCCACTTACGTCATTTATTTTTTACTGAAATATACTCCAATAGAGGAAACAATCGATTGGCATTGTGCATTGTTCGCTGCAGATAAATATTTACCTTAAAATTATCTTCTCTAGTCATAAAACCATCCTAAAGTTAACAAACGTCGCTTTATCTAGGTCAAATAATTGCATTGTTAGATCAGAATTGAGATTTCCTAAAATGATCACAATCACAGCATAAACGTTTTAATTATAAGGTATCATCAAATTGTTATTGACCTAGAAATAGCAGTTTCTACGAAAATTGAACGGTTCTACGAGTCATCTAAATCTTGTACCTACTCAGGTAGATTCTGAGAATCAGAATCTCAAGTCACGGGCGGCGTCTCATATACCTAGGTACCTACACCTATTGCAGCACCAATTAGTTTGATTGCTTTCATTTAAGATTGAAACTAACTTAAAGCTTGCAACCTCAATATCCAGTTATAGGTAGGTATTCCAATCCGATTTCAAATCAATAGTATTCCTAAGTTTACTTAACGTCTTTCTGTTTATATCAGGTTCACCAAAATTTATCGAATGGTTAGTTTTATATCTGTGGTGAGAATCATGTTGAAATGAAAGTTTAGTTAGTATTTTAACATAACGACGAGAAGCATGTTTAGGAGCAAGTTAATGTGAAATATATTTTTGTTTTCAATCAGTTTTATTTTGGTTTTATATAAATTTTGAGTGAGTTAGGCACCTGTAAAATTACAGTGGATTGTCTAAATTCTATAAGAATAGATTCTACAAAAAGCCAGTTCACGTTTTGCTCACATTGAAAATAACCACGTTCACGTTGTTTTTGAGGAAAACTTCTTGTTATCGAATAACCGAAATGATATTGACCTTCAAGAACAAAATACAACGTTCCGTGTTCGAATTTTAAAAACATTTAAAATTCGCAGAGCTTATTGCACTTCATCTGAGTGTCCTGAGTGAAAGTGATCGAGCGGTTTTATTTTTTAATTTTCGTTTACAAAACGAGTCCTGCTGAATGCATCGCTCATTCGGCCTCGGACGCTCCGCGGTGTCATCGACCCCTGCTTTCGGGCGTCGCCGTCCATTTCGTTGGGAAAGGTCAGGTTTCGTGTGTGTGCAGATTTGTGTATGTGTGCCCGCTTTTACTTTCAACTTGCCTTATTTGAGCGTTCTCATTTGGAAATTCGTGGGGTTCATCTCTGTTGGAGTTTGATTAAACGGGCAACTTCTACCTATCTATATGAAATGAAGTACGTACCTAACGTAGGTAGAATATATTAGATACCTACTATACTTATGGGTTATGAAAGGTTGTTAGATTTTTTCGATTCCATTAAAAAATATTGATATTCCAGTTTGTTATTTTTGCTGTAACGTGAGTGAGACAATTTAATGTTTTGAACATGCGATGCTTTTAACCACAACACCATTGCTACTACTATTTTTAACATTTTCTGTTAGATAAAACAGGTGTACATAAAAAAACTATTCATTCAGATAACAATATGAGAGACCTGACCTATAAAGATTTTTATAATAATCTTTAATGTTATTGGCAGGAAGGTTATTGAACTTTCCTCTTTTGAAATGTATTTTCGTTTACAATATTGATCCAATTCATAACATGGAGATCGTAGTAGCAAACAAATGCCTATGTTATCTTTAGTTTTAAATTATTTACAATTTGATAAGGTCGTTGCAAAAAATATGTAGAACAAGCTCAGCCGAATTCGAGATAGTACAATCAACAGTTATCGCAGGTTACTGACCACTCTTATTTGGTACATTGTGTTAGGTCATGGTCTTATATCTATCTCTTTCATTCGCGTGGCTGTCACTGTCTTTTTTCTCTTTCTTTGTTTTAACAAAACGTCTGTTTGTGCAGCTGTTTAGGATAAAAATATTTAGATTATGTACGTTTTAATTATATTTCTTTGACATATTTTGTGTAACCTTCATTTTTATATTTTTTTCTGAAAATATACGAGTATTTATATTAAAATAATATGTTAGCTACATAAAATCATTCGGATACGTATTAGGCACGTGGTTTCGGGTTAACCCACACTACACACAGGAAAGTTGTTTTTTTTTTAAATCAATAATATATTCATATCAAAAACTATAAAACTTAAATTGTTATGGTAATCAATACTTTGGTAATCTTAGCAATACATCATCAGGTAGGTAAGTACATCAAATATGGCCCTTTTTTTTAATGGCCCATTCACGCCCTATCAAAATAATTAACAAAATATTTAGTATTTTCCTGCATTGTAACTAACCAAATTGAGCACAAGATAACCGAAAATGACCAATTTCGGGTGTTATATTTAGAAATGACCAATACGTTAGTCAACGGTTCATGTACCCACTACCAAAAATGTTTTGATAACGAATTGTGTTATTTTAAATAATTAGGTAAAATACTTTGTTTTCACTACTTGCTCTCCATTTCATTGCATTATGATCTAATTAGGTATTATTTGTGTTGAGACAATGAGGGCATAATGCTGACAAAATCCTATCCTACTAACTTGGATGTTTGGATGTTTGTGGCGCAATCACGCCCTAACTACTAAACCTATCAAGATAAAGAACTTAGAACAAACATATTATGAACCATTTGACAGCCTTCACAGCTCAGTTGGTAGTAGCTCTGCATTGTGCGCCGTAGACAGTGGGTTTGATCCCCCACCGAGAACAAACATTTGTGTGATGAACATAGATGTTGGTTCTCTGTCTGGGCGTAATACAATATTATAAGTATGTATTTATAAAAAAAAGTACATATGTATTATATCAGCTATCTGGTTCCCATATTACAAGCTTTGGCTTAGTTTGGGGCTAGATAGCGCTGTGTGGAAAGTTCACCTATATTTATTTATTTATTTATTTATTACGAACTGATTGTTCTTAATACGGACTAGACTACTTTTAATCCCCAAAAATTACTGAGAATGGGGTACCTATATCCAGTAGTGGATGAGGTTTGAAGTGTGGAAGAGAATGATGATGATGTGTAGTTTTCATTTAGACACTAAATAGGCAAAGCTTGTATGGGAGCTATGGATACACAGATAACATATTTATAAAATAACAGATTAGTACGCATGCTTGATTTACAAAATACACAAGGATCATTTGAGTTATCTGCATATCCGTTGCAAATGATCTATAGATAGCTAAACTGATCTAAATTAATGCAAGTAAGAGTTTGAAGTTTCAAAACCAACTATGAAGTGAGTTTACTTAACATTTCGGCTTTAAAATACTAAAGCCGAATTTCGGCCCAAAAATCCAACACTAGAAATAAAAATTAAAGAAAATTACTGTAAATATTGGTTGCCGGCGCCATTGAGTCCCAAAATAAGCAATGGAGGTACTATGGGAATCAGATGTCTGAACTTCTGAAGAATACTTGAATAAATATGTTATTCATTTTAACACCATTCTATAATAACTATAACACCCATACAGAGATCAAACATTTATGTTCATTACAAAGATGTTTGATTGTGGCGGGATCGAACCCCCGGCCTTCAGCGCAACAGATCTTTCTGCTAACTGAGGCTGTCGGACAAAAAAAGAAAACTATATTTTTTTTTTACTACAAATCTTAAGCGAACAAACTCGCCACGATTCTTTTTTTTTTTTTATGTAACTAGCTGATGGAACAAGCAGATGGCCCACCTGATGTTAAGCGGTAACCATCACCTATAACAAAGCATTGCCTCGCAACTCACGCACGAAAGGAACGTGCCCTACGATGCACTGCCTTGCGTCCATCAACTTGAGGCATACAGATGTTAAGCCTCATGTGGCTGTACACCGGCAACCACACTCTTCAAACCGAAACACAGCGTTGCTGCTTGGCGGCAGAAAAAGGCGTGGTGGTAGTACTTCCCGGACGAGCCACACACAAAGAGCTCTACTACTCTTTAGATTCCACCAGACCTTACATAAACAAATAGGTACTTAAATTAAATCTACACTAATATTATAAAGAGGTAAACTTTGTATTTTTGTATTTTTGTATTTTGTATTTTTGTATGTAACGAATAGGCTCAAAAACTACTGGTCCGATTTCAAAAATTCTTTCACCATTAGAATGCTACATTATCCCTGAGTAACATAGGCTATATTATATTTTCAAAAAAATCAGGGATCCTTACTAAAACTTCAATAATGTAACCCAAGGTGGAAAACAAAAAACCTTACATCGCGTGCGCTGCGAAAACTATTGAAGATAGAACAAAATAATGTACTACGATTTTGTAGAACACGTTATCATCTACAAAAAATGTCGCGACAGCATATGTCTAACTATTATAGTTATGTCACAATAAGTGTTCTTTTATTATAAAAAATTAATTGAAATGCCTCCGCTAGAAAAGGGTCTTTATTTGTACCTTGGTATTAATCCTTATCCAAATAAATCATTTCATAATTAAGACGGTTTCAATACCTATAGATTACTTCTTAAATTTTTCAAATCGGACATTCCATTCAAAAGATATGACGAAATTAAAAATGTTTACGGGTCCACGGGTCGCGCGCGGGGTGCGATTTCACTCACTCAAGGAGAAGCGCGTGCAAATGTATGAAATAAGTAGACGCGAGGCTCGAACCCACGCACAGTGGTTCCAAATCAAAAATAAGTGGACATAGGGTCGAAAGTCGGAATTTCGATCTGATTTTTTTATACAGAATAGATCTCAGCTATCCTGACAACTTTTGTTCTATGAAAAATCTGTAAGAATCGTAGTTTTCGAGAAAAAAAATAATCAATTATTTTTTGTATGGAGAAAAACATACTTTATTTTTTTTCTCGAATTGGATCAATTTGGCCCGTGTTTGGTTGGTACTGTGTCATAGCCCAGGTGATATACTAACATAAAAAAAATATAACACGCGCAGTCACTTGCAGCCACGGGAGAAAATTGACTCTAAATAAAAAAAAATTTTTTTGCTTGTTTTGCGAAGAGTTCTTATTTCTTTATATCTTTTCATGGATTTTTGTGTACTGTAGTATATTTAAATTGACTCCGTGAAGAGAAAGTAATAAAAAACTACATTTTAGATATTTTTCAAATGGATTTTTAGTTATATTTTTCAAAAGAAAACGATGTTTTCTGCTTCTTGAGACATGTTCTCTTCTTCAAAGCGTGTCCACTCCGGGTCTGCCTCGAGCAGTGGAACTGCCTCTGGGAGTAAATCATGATGGATTACCTTCGAAAATTTAGGCCTGATTCGGGAAATGTGTGGATCTGAGCTTATTAAAAGGCCATGCAGAATGTCAATATTGTTTTCGATTCGTCCTGTTTTTCTTGTGTTTTTCTCCCTTATATTCCTGAAGTCCTTGTTACGAGCTTCCGAAGCTTCTTCTGATAAGAACCCTAAAGATAATAAAACATGGTTAATTATTACAGGAATAAAATTTTTACTTTTATGCAAAGAAAGTATTGATTCTGCTTTACTTACCAATAGGCAAAACAGAAAAGTGGCTACAAATGTCTGCTCCATGCATACAAAGTTTGTGGACACTGACTGGCATGTAGTACCATGGATATAAATGCGCATAAAGTTCTGCTGTTTCTCTACAGTAGCTCCGGAAGTTTATAATGCTTATTTTCCTTCTTGAAGATATAACCTGGAGAAAAACTGAAAATCGACGAATAAGGTTTTCGTCAACTCCTGTTATTTGTGCCGTTTTTTTGTAGTCACCGAAAAAGCGTCTTGCCGTATTTCCGTCGCATTTTTTTGGCTTGTTTCATTTCTTTGTGTTCTCCACGGGCACTCCATCGATGAAAGTCTATGTTATAAGATATATGAAGCACACACTCCATACATCTTATCTTCATATGTAGTGATGAAATTCCATATTAGTACAGGTCACTTCGAATGGGTTTCGTAGCCAAGAGTTGCAAATTATTCATTTCGCTTGGCTTTGCCAGGCAAATGGGGCACGTTGCTGAAGAAGGTACATCTGCAATAGTATTAGCGACTTTCCCGTCGATCATAGTCATGTGGAGTTCGTGGACTATCTCGGCATCCCCACACTTCGTTGGTACCAATTCTGCAATTTCTTGCTGCATTTCCAAGTGTGTGTTCGGAGTTGTGTACTCCGCTGTCTCTGAAGTGAAAGTGAACTTCACTGGTCGACAGTAATATGTGGAAGAAGGGTTCGGGTTCTCCCAAATCATCATCTCTTCTCCATCAATAAGTTGGAGAGGGACAATGCTGATCATCACAACAGAGGAATCGTCAAACTCTGTATCTGAAAAACTCTGTTTGTAATTACTCTGTGATGATGATCCGTCAAGGCCCCATTTCCATGTTAACTTCAGCCCTTTTTTGGTTCTTTCGATGGGTCCCAAATCTAGCAAAATCCTTTGAACAGTGTGGTCCAAAAGTCCTTGTAGTCTGAAAATAAAAACATAAATAAATAACGTGAATCTCAACGCTTTATAATATAATTATATTATAGGATTGTTTAAAATGAAAATAACCTGATCCGAGCCCTTTTCTCTGTTACTTTCACATGTTCATCGGAAGGGTAATACCTCTTTTTAGCGCACAAAAGCTTCCGATAAGACTGAAGAGCACTGGAACAATTTTCTTCTTTGAGGGACGTTCTTAGCGATTGGTACTGCCACTTGGACAGTTTAAGGGATGTGCAGAGTGCCAATGATTTATCTTCAGAAATTTATTCTGGTTTAATTTCTTTAAAAAGCTGTTTTGACAAATCTGACACAATGCCAGGATTCTTGCTTAGATGATCCACAATCTTCGCCAAAGCTAACTTTCCCGTTTCTTTTAACTTTGATATATAACAATATTCCAGTTCTTCTTCAGAATTGTCATTTATAATGGAGCCAGAACGCCTTTTCTTCTGCTTGTTGCTCAAATCCGCGAATGGCATTCTTTTCTCCTTCTCTGTAGAGGTTCCAGCTTCTGAAGTGCAGACATTTAGAATAGGTTCCGGCAAATATTCTGGCACTTCTGGCACATCAACCAAGTCCTCAGGAATTGCCATTACGGTAACTAAATCAACCGTATCACAGGTAGGCCATTTGATATTTGTCTCCAGCCATTTGCTATTAGCTTCCCGATTCAGAAATGTCTTTAAGCATCTGCTTGACTCTGCCCATTTCGTTATTACTCGTTTGGCGAACAAACGGCAAAACTCAATGATTTTCCTACGGTCTTCTTTAGATAATTCACTTGGAATTTTCGAAATTATAACTTCACTTAGATGATTGTAATTATTAAGATCTCCACTCCCCCTAAGACTCAGAAACAAATCGAGATAAGAACCGAAACCAGCCATTTTAGATTGAAAAACGTTATTCCGAGATCTTTCACAGTTAAGTGTTGAAAATAGAATGAAATTAAATTAATCATTGCAATATATTTGTAGTCTTGCAGCTATGTCCGTAATGAGTTTGTCTATTAACGACCAATCACAGCCCAGTACCGGAATGACCAATTTGTTAGTAGATCAGGATTAATTATCTTTACCACTCATCCCTTAAACACAAACAAACTTATTTTGACCTGTACGAAAGAATGAGCCATTTCAGATACTTGGCCCTTATCGTAAATAAGATAATCTCTTTACCACTAATCACTTAGCCACCTGCAAATAATAAACTACCTGCACCTAGCTTGGGTACTGGACTGAACCCTTGTCAACAACTGAAATTGCGTTGTTATTTTACAATTTAATTTCAGATCTTCACTTTCAATTAAATACGAACAGTCTCTTGTACCTTAGCAAAAATTTTTAATATGGCAGAAAAATATAACTAAAATGTAGTTTTTTATTACTTTCTCTTCACGGAGTCAATTAAAATATATTACAGTACACGAAAATCCATGAAAAGATAAGAAGAAATAAGAACTCTTCGCAAAACAAGCAAAAAAATTTTTTTTTATTTAGAGTCAATTTTCTCCCGTGGCTGCAAGTGACTGCGCGTGTTATATTTTTTTTATGTTAGTATATCACCTGGGCTATGACACAGTACCAACCAAACACGGGCCAAATTGATCCAATTCGAGAAAAAAAATAAAGTATGTTTTTCTCCATACAAAAAATAATTGATTATTTTTTTTCTCGAAAACTTCGCTTCTTACAGATTTTTCATAGAACAAAAGTTGTCAGGATAGCTGAGATCTATTCTGTATAAAAAAATCAGATCGAAATTCCGACTTTCGACCCTATGTCCACTTATTTTTGATTTGGAACCACTGTGCCACGGTCTCAGTTTATCCTAAAATGTTCAAAAAATTTATGACCACCCATGCGAAGCTGGGACAGGCCGCTAGTTTAAAATAAAGTAACTTAATTGTTTTTCCTTATTTGTTTGGAAATACAAACTAAATTAAAACACCAAATTATTAGAACGAGTAACCACAAGCCCTTATCAATGAACACTCGGGTTGCTTAATAAATATATTATACTAGCTCACCCCGCGGTTTCGCTGGCGTTTTTTAAGGCGATTACAAGAGAGATTATTAAGAGAGAAGATTATATAAAATCACTAAGTAAACACATTTCGAAAAATCGCAATCATGTGCCAACACAATGTTTATTAAAAAAATAATTTTTATCGATGCTAGTTTTCCTACTCAAAAGTTTGCTTTTACTAGCTCCTTCATTCGCGAGATAGTGCTGTGTGGACATTCCACACAGCACTATCTCGCCCCAAACTAAGCCAAAGCTTGTGATATGCGAACCAGATAACTGATATACTACGTATATACTTTTTTTTGTGAATACAAACTTATAATATTATTATAACACCCAGACAAAGAACAAACATCTATGTTCATCACACAAATGTTTGTTCTCGGTGGGGATCGAACCCACGGCCTACGGCATAGAAGGCAGAGCTAGTACTAACCGAGCTGTGAAGGCTGTGAAGGCTGACATTAGCTCTTGCCTTCGCCTTAATATAATTTAATAGAATGTCCTTTGGCTACAATCTCACCTGATGGTGAGTGACGATGAAGCAGACGATGGAGCAGACAGAACAGTCTAGAAGACGCCTATTCACTCTTGCCTTTGAGTATTGCTAAAATTAATATTTAAGGCGATTATTGTACCTCTCGCTCGCACATATTTTTAAAAAATCGCGAACAACTAAGTTGTTTTGCACACAGTTTAGCAAAAATATCATTTTGATATACAATCATGTTTTCTTACAAAAAAATTGCATGAGTACGAAAAATAGTTTAGATAAAAATATTTTTGTAGAACTGTGTGAAATAAACAGATTCGGGGTATAAAAAAAATAAAAAGAGAAAACACATAGTATAGACACCACTACTATACGAGCGTAGCTACGGGCGTCAGCTAGTAATAACATAAAAATGAATGACTCAAACATCGAATTATCCTCAAAATAAACGCGAATTTTGCATCGATTCTGGGTAATATTAGGCCTATAATTTTAAGGAAACAATTTTAACTAACTTGTATATCGATTCAAGTTGTTATTAAGTTAAATTACTTCGACATTGTCAAAGTTTCAATTGCAATAGCGAACAAAAGCATTTAAAAAAGTACCTTACTTACCTTACCTATGAGTTTTTGTGTTCAAAAATGTAAGTGGACAGTGCCAATACTCTCAAACGGTGAAGGAAAACATCGTGCGGAAACCGGCATGTCGTAGAACCTAAAAAGTTCTATAACATGTGTCAAGTGCTCGAAAGGAGCCTCTTGAGGCGCACTTAAAATCCTTTCACCACACTGTTTAAAGAAACTAGTGACACGACAAGAGAGGAGAGAGAGAGAGCGCAGTTGGTAGTAGCTCTGCCTTCTGCGCTGTAGGCCGTGGGTTCGATCCCTACTCAGAACAAAAATTTGTGTGATGAACATAGATGTTTGTTCTCTGTCTGGGAGTTATACCTCTATAAAGCAAGCTGGTGCCTGCGACTTCGTCTGCGCAGGATTAGTCACACAATATCTTTATAAATTGTAGCCCACGTGTTATTCTGATGTATAAGCTATATTATTGTAAAGTTTCATTAAAATCCATTCAGTAGTTTTTACGTGAAAGAGTAACAAACATCCATCCATCCATCCATACTTACAAACTTCGCGTTTATAATATTAGTAGGATAGGATTTCATATGTGTGGATGCGCCATCACACATGAGTAATGGTTATCTGAGATAACCCATAGATAAATAAATAGAAGTAAGTTATCGTGCGTTCCTTAACATCGAGGTTCAATGTCAAAAAATACATTTTGACATCATGCCATGGGTATATTTGCAAAGTTAAATGCACCTATTTGGTAAATTTGTCGTTTGGGTCATCATCATCATAATCAGTTTTAAGAATTACACGAAGTATAATTTTTCCTACAGTTAAATGAAATGCTCTTTCTGGGGATCAATGTCTGGTTTTTGGGTTCCGTACCCAAAGGGTAAAACGGGACCCTATTACTGCGCTGTCCGTCTGGCACCAGGCCTATCTCATGAACCGTGATAGACAGTTGAAATTTTTACAAATGATGTAGGTATGTATTTCTGTTGCCGCTATAACAACAAATACCTACTAAAAAACAGGATAAAATAAATATTTAAGGGCAAAAAACAACACGTTTGTTGTATGGGCTCCCATACAACAAACGTGTTGTTGTTTTTTGCTGTTTTTATAGATAACTAGCGACCCGCCCCGGCTTCGCACGGTTGTTGTAGGTTATCCCTAAGAGATAGGCATATACCATCGCAGACTTTTATTGTAGACCTTTTTAAGGTGTACAATACTGTAGTACATTATTTTGATCTATATCGTAGGGTTCAGCCAGCGTTTGCAATGTAAGCGCGTTTGTTTACACCACATTAGAAACCCCAAAAATTATCAGTGTTTCTCTACTATATTATGCATGTATTATACATATAAACCTTCCTCTTGTACCACTTTATCTATTAAAAAAAACCGCATCAAAATCCGTTGCGTAGTTTTAAAAATTTAAGAATACATAGGGATATAGGGACAGAGAAAGCGACTTTGTTTTATACTATGTAGTGATGATACGTACCCTTCGTACGCGAGTCCGCCTCGCACTTGGCCGGTTTATTTTTTATTGTCACGCTTTTTTTGTTTTTATTCTTTTTTTTTATCTCTAATACTATAAGAATCAAAGTCCTGACTGACTGACTGACTGACTGACTGACTGACTGACATATAGACAACGCACAGCCTAAACCGCTGGTCCTAGAGACTTGAAATTTGCGGAGTACATAGGTCTTATGGCGTAGAGGTGTACTAAGAAGGGATTTTTGGAAATTCAACCCCTAAGGGTGTAAAAAGGGATGAAAACGTTTGTATGTAAAATCGTATTCCTTGAACCTACATACTTGAAACTTGGAGTATATATACTTCAAAGCAAAAAAATAGGAAAGGCATTGTTTGTTTTTTAAAACTACCCTTAATAAGTGTGCAAAGGGATGTAAAAGTTTGTATGGGAGTTTTTTGACCGCTGGTCCTAGAGACTTGAAATTTGAGGAATACATAGGTCTTACGGCGTAGACGTGTACTAAGAAGGGATTTTTGGAAATTCAATCCCTAAGGGTGTTAAAAGGGATGAAAACGTTTGTATGTAAAATCGTATTCCTTGAACCTACATACTTGAAACTTGGAGTATATATACTTCAAAGTAAAAAAATAGGAAAGGCATTTTTTGTTTTTTAAAACTACCCTTAATAAGTGTGCAAAGGGATGTAAAAGTTTGTATGGGAGTTTTTTGACCGCTGGTCCTAGAGACTTGAAATTTGAGGAATACATAGGTCTTACGGCGTAGACGTGTACTAAGAAGGGATTTTTGGAAATTCAACCCCTAAGGGTGTTAAAAGGGATGAAAACGTTTGTATGTAAAATCGTATTCCTTGAACCTACATACTTGAAACTTGGAGTATATATACTTCAAAGTAAAAAAATAGGAAAGGCATTTTTTGTTTTTTAAAACTACCCTTAATAAGTGTGCAAAGGGATGTAAAAGCTTGTATGGGAGTTTTTTGACCGCTGGTCCTAGAGACTTGAAATTTGAGGAATACATAGGTCTTACGGCGTAAAGGTGTACTAAGAAGGGATTTTTGGAAATTCAACCCCTAAGGGTGTTAAAAGGGATGAAAACGTTTGTATGTAAAATCGTATTCCTTGAACCTACAAACTTGAAACTTGGAGAATATGTACTTCAAAGCAACAAAATAGGAAAGGCATTTTTAGTTTTTTAAAACTACCCTTAATAAGTGTGCAAAGGGATGTAAATGTTTGCATGGGAGTTTTTTGACCGCTGGTCCTAGAGACTTAAAATTTGAGGAGTACATAGGTCTTATGGCGTAGAGGTGTACTAAGAAGGGATTTTTGGAAATTCAACCCCTAAGGGTGTAAAAAGGGATGAAAACGTTTGTATGAAAAACCGTATTCCTTGAACCTACAAACTTGAAACTTGGAGTATATATACTTCAAGGCAAAAAAATAGGAAAGGCATTTTTAGTTTTTTAAAACTACCCTTAATAAGTGTGCAAAGGGATGTAAAAGTTTGTATGGGAGTTTTTTGATCGCTGGTCCTAGACACTTGAAATTGGAGGAGGACATAGGTCTTATGGCGTATAGGTGTACTAAGAAGGGATTTTTGGAAATTCAACCCCTAAGGGTGTAAAAGGGTTGAAGACGTTTGCATGAAAGAACTGCAAAATGCTGCCAAAATTTCAAGGTTTGTATGGGAGATTTTTAACGCGTTTCAGTATGAAGTTTATTGCACTTAATTAACTTCAAACTAAAAGAAAATGTGTTCTGTGGATAAATAACATAAAGACGTTACCCTCCTTCGTTGCGCTCGAGTAAAAAGGATTGGTACAACGAGGCGTCAATGTTCTAAAAACGGGAATCTTGAGTTGGTACGAAGAGATCTGAGGGTATCTTATCTACCGTGCCTGTGGATCAATGTCGTGAAGCTGTTTCGTTTCGTTTGCTTTTGGGGTAGAAACTAGGAATAAATAAGTAGGTACCTACATATTTTCCGTGTAAGGTTGTCTTTGTTGTATTTGTCATGTTTGTGCTAAACTCGGTACCTATATCTATAGGTAACGTACGCCTATAGGTATCCCTTATACCTACGTAGGTATTTAAAATCCAACCCTAATAATATACAAATCAATGCAATAGTTACGATGTTTGGATGTTTGTGGCCCAATCACGGTTCACCACTTCAACGCGTGCGAAGCCGCGGGAAGCCACTAGTTCTTCTATAAATTTCAATTGCCAAATAATTTATAATTTAGTGTATTTCAACACTGGGCACATAAATTATTGTTAAATATAGTATAAATAAAGCACGTACTAATAAGATAATGTATAACAACGTACTTTAAGATGCAGACAAGCGTCAAACAACTTCTCAGTCGCACATGGCAATTTTTTTGAGAATATAAAGTTAACTATTTTTCACTCTTTAGCAAAGTTTAAGAAAACTTGTATAATCAAAATGTTATTTTTTCTAAACTTTTTTTTATTATTACTGTACATTTGTATAATATACTTAGTCAATATTGACATGCGCGAGCGAGAAGTTGTTTTACGATTGTCAGCCCCTTAACACATCTAAGACATACTTATCAAATTATTAATAAAAAATTGTAGACACCGCACAAAGATGCATCTGTCACTATACCTGCTCCGTCTAATCTTTGTAACTTCGCAAAATGACGTAGATAAAAACAAATTAAATTTATATTTCATATAAATTGCATTATTATTTGAACATACCAAATCAATAAAGTATGCTTTGTTGACTCAGATGTTTCGTACGTGAACAACCTTTTAACATTTAGCCTTCACTCGATATGCATAAAGTCATCGAAAGTTTTGTAAACAAAATTCAGGAGACGTGAATGAGAGAAGAAGAAGAATTAGAAACGATTTCACGACTTTGATCCCTAGGCACGGTAGATATCCCCTCAGATATCTTAGTATTAAGTACCCACTCAATATCCTTTGAGGATGTCTAAGGGTTGTCAGAGGTACGTCCAAAGTCCAAAAATTACATTTGGTACTTTTTTTATACAACTAGCTGATGGAACAAGCAGATGACTCACCTTATGTTATCCTGTGTCCACCTGTAACAAAGCATTACCTCGTAAGTCACGCACGATAGGAACGTGCCCTACGATGCACTGCCCTGCGTCCATCAACTTGAGGCATACAGATTTTAAGCCTCATGTGCCTGTAATTACACCGGTAACCACACTCTTCAAACCGAAACACAGCGTTGCTGCTTGGTGGCAGAAAAAGGCGTGGTGGTAGTACTTCCCCGGACGAGCCACACACAAAGAGCTCTACTACTCTTCATACCCACGTTTTGCAGTAGTTAGTATTCCATACGTGACAGGTCGCAAGCCCATCGCCGCTATTGGAATAGGTACTAACTGGTTTCCTGACGATGTTTTCCTCCTAAAATATTTTTTATCCTTGTTTGTTTGATGGAACAAGCATGTGGCCCCCTTGATGTCAAGTAGTAGTAGCCATCACCTATACAAGCCTTGCCTTGAAAGTCACCCACAAGTGCACAGTTCCACGTGCCCTACGATCCACTGCCCTGCGTGGATCTTGCGTGGATCTGCGTGGATCTTGCGTGGATCTGCGTGGACTGGCGGCAGAAATAGGCATGTTGGAAGTACAAAGATTTAATATAGTCCCAAAAGTTATTACCCGAGTGGGATTTGAACCCACGACCTTCCCCTTGATACGGGGCCGCGCTAACCAACTGCGCCATCGGATTCTAATCGCACTCGACGAATAACTCAGGGACATGCTACTACGGTACTTATGCGACCGTGGTTCCATCTACAGGTCTGACATGTTGGAAGTACTTCCCCGGACGAGCCACACACAAAGAGCGCATTTTTCCTTTTTTTCTGACAATCGTCGATCTTCTTCTTCTCTCAATTTATGGCTCCTGTTCGTCATTCGACAGACAATCTTGCCAGTGTCAAGAGATTTGTATTGAATAGTTTTTAGTCAAGTCAGTCCATAGTCAAGTCGGCCGTCATTTGTTTTGAAGAAAATGGTGGCGGTTTCTTCAAAACATTGGAAACATTTTTCGGTCACATCAGGATATCACATAATACACTTTTATTCCAAATGCTTACACTTTGTGCTAAGACCTCAAGTAATGTTGGATAAAATACCACCGAAATTACACAAAACAACTCAAAATAACACAAGAAAAACAAATAAAATGAAAAAGCTATGTTGCTTCCCAAAATGTCCGAAAACGAATCAATCGTCGATCAACAGTGTGATAAAGTGACACACTCTTCTCTGACAGTGAAAAAATATGATTTTAATCCCAATTTGTTTTTCCTACGAAAAGTTCCCTTTTTCTAGTTTTTGTACACAACTTGGTTGAATGCGATTTTAAATAAATAAGTACAGTACATTTGATACCTTTTAAAATGTTAAAACGTGCGAGAGAGGAGTACTTTGGCGGGTGTCAGCCATTGCTAAAAATAAGACCTAAGTTAATTGTGTATTTTTCCTTGATAAATAGTAGACGCATTAAGACTGGCATTGGGCAGGTCAGTGCCGTTTTGATAACAGCTGGTATAGTCTGCGACAAAAGTCAACTGATAAAATTCAAAATGCCTTCATTCAGTAATAATGTTAATTAATGTTCACATACTCTCAAACAGTGAAGGAAAACATCGTGAAGAAACCGGCATGTCGTAGAACATAAATAAGTTCTAAAACATGTGTCAAGTGCTCGAAAGAAGCCCCTTTGAAGCAAAATTCAAATACTTTCACAATATATAGTACTATTTCGAAAAAAAAATACTGTTTCGAAAGAAACTAGGTAGTGTAACGACAAAAGGAAAGTTGAATTAAAATGATCACGTTGAAAAGCTAGGTGCAATTAGATGTCAGTTCCATGCGACCATCCGATGGACCGAAGACAGCGACAGGATCGCGGGAATCCGGTGGTTGGAGAGGGCTTTGAATCGTTCTTCCTGGCGATTATGACCACTTCCCATCAGGTGTCACAAGCTCGCCTGCCAGATATGGCATTAAAAAAAAGAATCAATGATATTAAGTCCAAAAAAGTCATTTGTGATACTGACTGTACCTGTAGGCTAATATTACATCCATAGCATTTGATTAAACAGTTTGGTATGTCATGTCGATGTATCATCAAAACTCAGGTCAGTGAACCCAGTTCGCGTCTGGCATCCATCTCTTTCGCTCATATCTTATCAGACTGTTCGCATCTCTGTCTTTCAACGAATCACTAACTCAAGATTTGTCGAAAGTGAGACTCGGTTCTTGAAAGCGTTATCAGAGATTAAATAAACATCGGATTTGCTTATAAAATCTTTAGATTATTAGGTATGTGTCATGTTAACATAAGATTATAGGTACTATAGTTAATCTTTTTCAAAAGAGGTGAGGTTGTAACAAACATAAAAAAAAACCTAATTGGCAGAGTAATAGGTAATGATTCCGCCAATTGAGGAGCACCGGAACAAAAACCGATAAGTAAATCCACTTTATGTAATTTTTGGGAAAACGCAAAACAAAGCCAAAAATTGTCGGATTTTGTTCTAGCTGCCCATCTTTAGTCTCATTTAGTACGTTTTTAAAGGCTTTTAACGCGTCCAATTAAATTATGACATGTAAGAGTACAAAAGAGACGAAAAAAAAGTTGTTTGATCAAAAGCGGATTTATCGGTTTTTGTTCCGGCGCTCCTCAATTACCTATGAAATGTTTTTTTTTTGGGATAGGTCATAGGACCTACTTTAGAAGTGTTTATTTTTGTAACAGTACCTACCTACACTAGGTACCAACCTAGGTAGGTGTACTAGGTACCTACAGCTCGCATGTTTTGCAAAAGCAAAAGTATTGCGACAGAGGTTATTGAACCGCCGAGTTTTCACCCACTTCGTCAACAAGGACTTTATTTCCTAATAAAGATAAACACTGTGTTTTTATCTTTTTGATATTGCAGTTCAAATAACAGTTTATCTGTATTTGCAATGTTTCATTGACCCGTTGCTAAAGAAAAAAATTAAGTCATTAAACGTCAGTTTACCTTATTCCTGTCCTTACCCCATTTTTTTGTAGTGATTAGTACCCTTGGTAGGTGCTTGCGGATGGAATAAGTAGATGGCAGATGTGTTAAGTGGTAACCATCACCTGTGAAAAAGTATTGCCTCGTAAGTCACGTACCGGCCTGTGGTAAGAACGTGCCTAACGAGGTACTGCCCTGCGTCCATCAACTTGAGGCATAGGTACAGATGTTAAGCCTATCATGAGCCTGTAATTTCACCGGCAACCACGCTCTTCTACCTACACAACTCTCATTCTGGCAACTGTTTTTTCCTACCTATTATTCGGTAAAAAAACTATTGCCATGGGTGACGGGGAAGATTTAAGCCATGTTTTTTTATGTAAAACAGGTGGTATGAGGACAAAACTTTAGCTTTATTGAAAGCTGAACAGGAAATGCTCCTTGACACACAGACCCGGCGCGGCGTGTTCGAAATTCGATTCCTTCAACGGCCCACGAAATGGAAATTATCGCGGTCGCCGAAATCCGGTCACAGCGAGGGAAGACAAACCGCCAAAATTATTTGCGGCGCGATTCAAGGTCACTGTGAGGCAGGTCAGCGGTGACGTCACTGGCGCCCTCCAAAACGTGAGGTCGACGACCGCGCCGCCATTGCGGAAACTGTGCTGTGCGCGTTCGGAATTCAAATTGGGCCTTTTGTTGTTGTGTGCGTGAGGCCCGCGCGATTCGGCGCTCGTCGTACAGACTGACAATGTGTTTGTGAATACTTATTGTGGCTTCTGTGTGTGAGTGCGTCACGCATTCACGCAATCGTGAATTTATTTTTCTGTTGTGAGAAACAATGCGTCGATTTTTATTATTTTTATGAGATATATTTCCGTGTCCTTATTATCCGTGGGTCCTAGGGATAATAATACTTAAGTAGTAGGTATATTTTTCACATAGGTACTTATTTAAACAACTTTTAACAAACAACACCTAAACCACATTATAATGTAAGTAGGTAGGTATAGAATAGAAGATACCTATAAATAAACCTACTCATTCTTAAACGTTACTTATACAAATTTAAGCATTGCTCAAAAGGGATCCACTGGAAAAAAAATTCTAATAATTTAAGCATTTATTTTATTTACTTTTGCCAAACTTATTAAATAAATTAATATAAAATAAACGCCCTTCAAAACCTTTCCACACCACACTGTTCCAAAGGAACAAGTGACACGACAAGAAGTTAATTTACTCCAAAATAGTTTCAATCATACCGCATATTAGATAAGTACATAACTTTATTTAGTTTTATTTAAAAAACATAATAATTTATTTATTTTCAGGATCAGTTCACGCTAATGTCAATGACATTTCAAGGAAGCCATATTTTTTCTATGAAATATAAAACGACGCAGAGAGCATTGAACAAAGAGCCTGTCTAACAGGTTTAAAAATAAAAAAAGTAAAATGGCGTCGACCAATCATCTAACGAGGTTCAAATTTCGGTTGCTCGGGAGTGGGGCCAATGTGCGTTAGACATAATACGAGTTCACACACAGACGCACACACGCATACAGTGTACGTGAGTGATAGGAATAGTGGCAAGATTTTTAATTGTCAAAACAAAAAATAAATCAATTAAAATTACTAGGTATACTACATTATTTTGTATTATTGTATGCTATGGATTTTGCTGCCCTAAATACCTAAACGTTTTTATTTTTTGTACCCTTACATAATTCTTAAAATACCATGATAAAAATAAATATAAAATACCTAATTATCAACATGCAGGTAAACAATTTCTATAGGTATGGGTGGGCAGAAATTGTGTTCAATTGAAATTATAGCCATTTTTATAAAGTAGGTAGGTATAACATGTTTACATCAAGGTTAAATATAAACATGCCCATTTTATATGCTAAACAATGTGTTATTTACCTAAATAAACTCACAAAAACAGCGAAATTATCCGATTTGCATGACAATGTAATGCCCCCATCTATTAGCCACTCAACAACCAACCATTAGGAGACTCCCAAAAATACCGTCTAATTTTTTCTAACTCGACGCTCGACCAATCAAAATCGCCTAAATTTGAAGATGCGCACGAGTGGCCAATTTTTTTACGAGTTAGACGCACACGTAGCTTAGTTAGACGCACACTAGCGTAGCTGTGGAGAGGTTTGATTTGCTGTTTGTGTGTGAAGAGTGGGGTGAATAACCATTAGATTTGGGATAGAAATGTGGGGTTACATCACATGCATAGGCTTGTAAATATAAAACTACATACTTTCTTTCCCCTATTTATTTCTGTTTATCGTCTTAAAAATAAAAGGGAGATTTATTATAGCCATTTTATATACTATTTTTATTTATTATACCTAGGTATGTTATAGCATTTTGTCTTAGCTTTACAAGTAGGAACAACAACAAAAATACCTAAGAGTTTTTTTTTTTATTTATTCTGTGTGTGCGTAGCGTGCCTTGCCGGGGCCCCGTATTAAAATTTGTTTGGGGGCCCTTACGAAGGGTAAAGATTTCTCACAAAAAAAAAATGTTTGCCTAAAATTAAAAGAAATATTTATTCATCATAATTTCTTTTTTTTACTTTTGTTGTTTAAAAAAATTGGGAAGTTTTTATTAATTTCTGCGTATAATTCCCGTATAATTGATACGGCAGATACGGCGGTAGCTACGCCCCTGGTGTGTGGGTATGCCTATATTAAAATTCTACCATTTACCTGCCGGGTAGGTAATTTTAAAACGATCAGTAAAATTTCCGATCGAATCAAAAACGTCAGAATTTGTCTCCCTTGCTCTTGTTTTGATTGCTCATAAACAAAAAAGACAGAAACTGACGTTTTTGAACGGAAATCATTCCGTATGATTTAAAAAAGCTCAGCAGGCTGATAACGAAATAATTTTGACATTTATGGCGTAAACGTATCCCTAACTACAACAGAATAAGGTCGAATATCGCTAGGAAACATTAACGCGAGAAATGTCAAAATTAATTCGTGATTACTGATTAGGCCACTGCTTATCCCATAGATGACTGACATGATTGACTTAGTTTAAGGCTCAATAGCGCGGCAACATTCATATTTTTAATTTATTAGAATTTTTGAGTTTATTTGTTTAGATTTATTTATTTAAATTTTTTATATCTTGATCTCATGTGGTTCATTTGTAATGTTTATAAATCCTACTTAGTTTAAATTAGTTACCTAGTCATTTGTATTTTGTATTTATTTATTTTACTTTAATTACAACGGTACACCAATTACAGTAATTAAAGACATCAGACTAATAATATTAAACTAACTACATAGATAGGTAAATAGAAATAATAAAAATAAAAATAGAGAAAAATTACAAAACTTTGAAATAATAATCATGAATAATTTGTGAATGTCAAAATATACAAAAAATAACAATTTTTACACACATCTATACATCACGCTCACAAAATCTCAAGCATTCAGACAAAATACTCATCCACTCATCATTAAATAAATCAGAGCCAGGACTAGCATGCAGGAGACCATTGAGTGCGGCGAGGATACGCGGAATAGGTGTCAGGGCGCGAGCCACAGTGCGACAGAATGGTTCGGCAAACAACTTGTGCTTCCGCCCCCGACAATAGTTGTTCGGAACGTAAAAACGGCACAGCTCATCGCTCAAGTCCGGGGCTTCGATCTTGCCGCGAAAAACCTTACAGGCCGTCGTAAGTTGGTCGCTGGCCCGCCGAACCTCCAGCGAGTTATATCCCAAGCAACCCAGAAGAAATTTTGTTGGGAATAGATAAGGGTAGTACTTATAACGCCGTTTATAAAGGAACCGCAAGAAGGCTTTCTGGACTCATAAAATAGAATAACGTATTGGAGAATGTGTTTTCTGTAATGTTATTTTATTATTATTAAATAAAGAATTTGAATTTGAATATTGTATTTACCATATTATTATCACAATAGGATTTAAGTATCTTAAAAACACGCTTATTATTCCCACCCGCACCCCGTTAAGTGTTAGTCAAGTATGCATGTGTGCGTGTCATTACCATTTAGTGAATAGAAGTGTCAAATGTACGCACGTTGCATTATTTATCGAGCGGATTTCGGCGTTTGATGGATGTATAGTGTGTTTATAAGCTATTTATATGTAAAGAGTTTTATACCGGAAATAAGTACATGGAAACATTATGGTTGACTGTTACATTAATATATTGGTATTGTTATTTTGATAGGCGGTATGGTCTTAGAACTGCTAGCCTGCTCCGAGAAAAAATGTTATTTAGAAAAATAAATCGACAAAAGTGTTTTTTTTTTTGTTTTTTTTTGTTTTTTTTATCACCTTAATTTTTTTGGTGGATTATAGGTAGTTTTTTTTCCAAGTTTCAAGTTCATTTACTTATTTCAGTAGCGCAAATTACATTTTATTTATCAAGGTAGTAACTGAACATGTAGTCAAGAACTGAACATGTATCAAGGTAGTGATTGGGTTTGAATAAATGCTATAGTAATACCTAAGTAGTAAGTATATTAGTATAGTACCTACTAGTTTTATAATCCTAAAAGTTTTGGTGGCTTAGCCAGCAACTGAACTGTGCGGCCCGGCCGGCAGGTCTAGTATTGAACTGTCATTTTTAGCAGTTGTGAAAACAATCTTGAAAACAATGCTAATTGAAGTTAGAATAAATTATAGTAACCTGGATTAGCAATTCAAAAAAATAACAGAAACATGGTAAAAAAAAGGTAGAAAACGCCTTAAATAGAGTTGATAGCAATCGCTAGAAGGTAAACTATCACAGAATATTTAAACCATAACGTATGTTTACTCGCATGCAGGGCCGGATTTAGGGGAGGGCAAACGGGGCGATGGCCCCGGGGCCTCCACAAACGGGGGGCCCCCACAATAGAGACTTCGGAAAAAAAAACTTACAAATCCCAACTAGTAAACACTAGTAAACATCTTCTTTTCCTTTGATATTTTTTTTTTGCTATTTTACCTTCTTTTTTTGCTATTTTACAGCCTACAGTACTTTGTACATACATGATTATTTGATTATATTAATCTTAAATAACCGAAATCCAAAAACACCAAAAAGAGTAACTCTTTTTGTACAAGAGAATCTACTTGGTTTCACAATAAATTATTTATTGAAAAACTCGACTGAAACAAAATTCACTTTATTGGAAAATAATTTAGCGTGAGGGGGCCTCCACTCCTTTGTTGCCCCGGGGCCTCTGGACCTCTAAATCCGGCCCTGCTCGCATGTATTATTTATTATAATATATTTATTATACTATCTATTCAAATAAGTAGGTAGTAAAGAAATAAATCATAGCTAAAACTGTCACATTATAAGAAGGTTAAAATAAACTGGATTTTTATCAATTTTTTACGTACCTAGCGACCGGTTTCTGATAGACCGATCAAAACTAATCGCATGTCAAGTCACTTGCTATCTCTATCTTATTCGATGTAATAGCTGAAATCGCGAGTGACTTGACATCCGATTAGTTTTGATCGAGCTTTCAGAGACCGGCCGTAATTGTCTTCCAATATTTTTTTTAATTCAGTTTAAGGCGAAGACAATAGCTAATGCTAGCCTACTCAAAAGTTTGCCTTTCTAGTTTTCGTACATAAGAGTAGGAAAACATGTACAGATCAAAATGAAATTTTTACTAAACTGTGTGCAATATGGTTGCACACAAAATGGTTGATTGCGATTTTTCGAAAATGAGTTTAGTGATTTTATATCTTTCAACATGTCGAAACGTGCGAGCGAGAAGTTGTTTGATAGTTGTCAGCCCCTTAATGTAGGTTTAATGTAGGAAGGAATGTAGGAAGGTACACAAACGATTTCAAGTAGTAAAAAAACAATAAAAACCAGCGACAATAACCAAAAAAGGTTTCAATTCGAGATTACCAGCCAGTCGTAAAGGTGCAGACAGAACGCAAGCCTTTTTCGCAACTTGACAATTTAGCGGATTGGTGTCTGGTGTATAGTACACACACGAGCATTATAACTGAAGCTCTAATTTTTTTTATACCATTTGCGGCAACATGCAGATGGTCCACCTGATGTTAAGTGGTAACCATTACCTATAACAAAGCATTGCCTCGTAAGTCACGCACGATAGGAACGTGCCCTATGATGCACTGCCCTGCGTCCATCAACTCGAAGCATACAGATGTTAAGCCTCATGTGCCTGTAATTACACCGGCAACCACACTCTTCAAACCGAAACACAGCGTTGCTGCTTGGCGGCAGAAAAAGGCGTGGTGGTAGTACTTCCCCGGACGAGCCCTTCACAAAGAGCTCTACTACTCTTAAAATTATGGCCCTTATTCATAATCCCTGCCATTTTATAGCGGCTCTATAGAGTATAATTGTCACTGTCACTTTCATGACAACGAAAAGAGACAGCAACAGACATATCGGTCTGACAAGCTAATGGAGCGCTCATCAGCGACCAATATGAATCATTTAAATGCCTCATTCACCATCTCTAAGTTATTAAGGCCCGAAATTCTTGAAATTGTGCTTTTTTTATCCCTAAAATCAATTGTGAGTATCTGAAACTCGTTATAGGCTCTAACTATTTCATAAAACGTTGAATTGGATGTGCCATAGGCTACCCTCAAAGGAATAAGCTGAATATTAATGGGTAAATGTACAAAACGTGCCAGTGTAAGTAACAATAAACTATTATTATTGAATCTTCTATTATTTTATGGTTAAATGATCAAATTGTATTCTACTCAGCAACTTTTACAATTTTTTAAATATTTAACATTAAAATAACGTGCCAGTTTATTTGTCCCGCAGTGTAAGTACAGTGGTCGTGCAATTTTTAAGTGTAATTATCGCCGTCCGTCAGTGTCGCGCTGCGACACACGACATTTGTTTTGCTGACTGTACACGTACCTCATTGCAAAGTGTAGGGTTCGTGAAATTCGTTCTTGGTTGAAAATATTACTTTTACAAAATACTTACAAAGTTAGTATAAGGATTTTATTTTAAATGCTTACTTTTTGTGTTGTATTCAAAATTAAATGTTCTTCTTCTTCTTCTTCTTCTTGTCGTGTCACTAGTTTCTTTAGAAACAGTGTGGTGAAAGGAATTTAAGTGTGCCTCAAGACTTCAAGAGGCTCCTTTCGAGCACTTGACACGTGATATAGAACTTTTTAAGTTCTACGACATGCCGGTTTCCTCACGATGTTTTCCTTCACCATTTGAGAGTACTAGCATTGTGCACATAAATTTTTGAACAGAAAAACTCATTGTAGCACGACCGGTTTCGAACCCACGACCTTAGGATCAGAAGGCTACCACTAGACCACCAGTGCTCTCTCAGGGGGCCTTCTAACCTAAGCTTTGAAAAGAGAGGGTCAGCCAGCTCCCGAGGTAGAAAACCTTGAGCCTGCTCACAAAATTATTTCTCTATGGCCGATTCCCGGGGGTCATAGAGAACGAATCGGCCATTCCTTTCCGAAATCAGAAATCAGAAATAATTTATTGTATAACTGTAGTACAAAAAAGATCTCAAAGCTATGGTTATGTACAGTTTTAACAGTTTGTCCGTTCCGGACGTACAACAACTTTGTCCAACTACGCCACTGATCACAAGGATCACTTTAAAACGCCTTACAACTAGGTGACTCTAGGTGCCAGTTCCACGCGACCAAGCCTAGAAGAAGTGACTACACCGCCGTCAATTCCGATTAGTTTTTATCCTTCCAAGGTTGCCTGGAAGAGATCGCTCTCAGCGATAAGGTCGCCCATTGTTTTACCTTAATGTATGCTTTAACCCTGTACTCTATTACTATATTTCTATTATACAAAAGAGCGATAGGAACCAAGCCGTAAGTTTGTTGGCTGTTCTTCTAGGCTTTGGTCGCGTGGAACTGGCACCTAGAGTCACCTAGCTTTAAGGCGTTTCAAAGTGATCCTTGTGATTTTATTGAATAAATACCTTTTGACTTTAACTTTGACTTTGACTTTGTGGTGAACAATAAAGATTTAGCTATATATCTATCTAGAAGAACAGCCAACAAACTTACCTTGGGTTTGTGCAGTAAACAGATCCTGAGGAGTCCCACCAGATCACTATCATTACTTTTTATTTTCGAACAAACAAATCGAAGAACGTGCGCCATTCGCCTAACTAGGCACCTACTTCCGATGGTAAGCAGGTACAGTCGGCACCAAAGTAAACTAACTGTATTTTTATTTATTTTTATAGTGAAGAAATAAGATCTACATTAGAATTGTAATGATGAGGATGTTGTGTTTTGTTTTTTTTATAAGTATTTTTGTTTGAAAAGTTCATAATATTTTTTATTTTATTTTTGTACCAAGATGTGTGTCGCGTTTGACAGTATCCGGTCAAACGCGACACAGTTTTTACTACTGCGATTTTCAGTGTTCGGTCTGCTTGAGTTTGTATATTGTCTAGTGGTAAACAGTTTAAATAAATAAAAAAATAAAATAAAATAAATACATCAATTTAAAAAAAAATGTCTATTTTCACGAAGTGTTAAATTAAAAGTCGGGTTTTTAAGCATATTTATAAACTTAATGTTAGTAGTGAAACTCTATGTACGTGGCTCGATTGAGGAGCTTCTACCACCATGCCCATTTCTGCCATCAAGCAGCGTTGCTGTGTTTCGGTTTGAAGAGTGTGGTTGCCGGTGTAATTACAGGCACATGAGGCTTAACATATATATGCCTCAAGTTGCAATGCAATGCATCGTGGGGCACGTTCCTATCGCGCGTGACTTACGAGGTAATGCTTTTATAGGTAACGGTTACCACTTAACATCAGGTGGGTCTGCTTGTTCAATCATTTCTTTCTTTCTATTCCTTAAGTTGATGGACGCAAGGCAAGCGCATCTTAGATCACTTTATCGTGCATGACCTGCGAGGCAATGCTTTATACATGATGCTTAGGTTACCACTTAACATCAGGTGTACCACATTTTTTTTTCGTCGTCTTCAATGGTTTTCTCATTGATGCCATTGTCAGAACTGGACCACATTGAAATGGGACCACACGGGAAGCACCAGCTTTCAAATAAAAAAAGAATCATTAAAATCGGTTCACCCAGACGAAAGTTCTAAGTTAACAAACATAAAAAAAAAAAATATACAGTCGAATTGAGAATCTCCTACTTTTTTGTAAGCTTTTCTGTTAAAAATAAAAAAATTAACGTTACGAAAAACGAAAAACAAAACAGACTTGGGGTACGGGTCGTTTTGTCGCTGACTGTCCACGTGGCAGGTGTTATGTCAAGCCACCCAATTCGTTGTGACCTACCGTCGCGTCGGTCGGTTGTCGGTTGTCGGTTGCCGACGGTTGGTTGGGTACCGTCTAATTGGGAGGTCGTGACACGACTTTCTCCTAAGATTTGTGGGGTGGCTAAGATTTCAAAGTTTGCGGGATAATTTATAAAATTGCAGCTTGTAATGTGGGTATGTGGCAAATGTGTTATTTGAACGTATCTGTGACTGTGTACCTGCGTTGGTACTGGGTAATAAGAGATTTGAGGGGTTACCTGGGGATTTGCCTGGGGATCAAAGTTACCCAAAGGTTACAAAGGGACCCTATTACTAAGACTCCACTGTCCGTCTGTCCGTCTGTCACCTCATGTATCTCATGAAATGAGACAGTTAGACAGTTGAAATTATCACAGATCATGTATTTCTGTTGCCGCCATAACAACAATTACTAAAAAACAGAATTTTGTCATTGTTTTGTGTTTAATTGTGTATAGTAGTAAAATGGTACGGAACCCTTCGTTTGCGATTCCGACTCGCATTTGGCCAGTTTTATTTTTATTTAGTGTATAGTTCTAGGACAACATAATGCCTTGTCATAATGCATTGTAGCCAGTCATTAGGTACAAATCGAAAGTGTGACGTTGTTTTATTCTTAAAAACAGCTATTCAATTTGATAAAACTTTAAAGCAATAAAAATGAACATAGACATTAACTGTTTTTTTTTCTTTTATTTTTATCCCAACTTTTCCTTAACCCCTGGTCTCCCAAAAATAACTGGTGACACAGTGATCGAGCCTCTGCCGGACTTGGCCATTATTGCAGTAAAATTAACGATCGTGCAAATTGGTTGAAATTAATTGACCCTATTCCATTGTACTACCTACCATCTTTATCGGAATAACGGGCGGTTTCTGAAAGCTCGATCAAAACTAATCGGATGTCAAGTCACTTGCTATCTCTATCTAATTCGATGTAATAGCTGAAATGGCGAGGGACTTGACGTCCGATTAGTTTTGATCAAACTTTCAGAAACCGGCGGTAAGTGTAAGTGCTTACTAACCCTCCGACAGATTTTCTAATTGTTATTCCTGATTATTAAATTGTGCCTTTAAAATTATTTTATGATATTGCAGTGCCCTACCGGGTGCATGTACTTGACTTGTGCGAAAACTAGACCTAAGCAATTTATTGATGTACATGTCCACAATTAAAGAATAAATTAATAAATGAAAAGAAAGGAACTAGTGTTATGACAAGACGAAGTAGCCAGAATAAATTTACACTTTATTTTTACTGTTTTTCAAAATGTCTCTTTAAATCTTGTGTGTACTTATTTTTAATTAGTATTTATGTAATAATGTATCTTCCACTGGGTATCACCAGTTTGAAGAGTAGTACAGCTCTTTGTGGGTGGCTCGTCCGGGAAGAGCTACTACCATGCCTTTTTCTGCAGTCAAGCAGCGTTGCTGTGTTTCCGTTTCAAGGGTGTGATTGCCGGTGAAATTACAGACACTTTTTTTATACAACTAGCTGATGGAACAAACAGATGGCCATGATGTTAAGTGGTAACCATCACCTATACCACAAAGCATTGCCTCGTAAGCCACGCACGATAGGAACGTATCCGATGCACTGTCTTGCGTCCATCAACTTGAGGCATACAGATGTTCAGCCTCATGTGCCTGTAATTACACCGGCAACCACACTCTTCAAACCGAAACACAGCATTGCTGCTTGGCAGCGGAAAAAGGCGTGGTGGTATTACTTCCCCGGACGAGCCCTTCACAAAGAGCTCTACTACTCTTAATAATAAGCATAGTTGCAGGAATTCCTAATTTTCTTGTCGCTTTCAATTGCAAGGAGATTACAGGTAGTTAACCCTCCCACTTGGTCAGTGCCGGATTAGCCACGTAGCAAGAGAAACAAATGCTACGGGCCCCGCGAATTTTGGGGCCCCGCGCTCCAACGCCTGTCTGGCCGTAATAAAAAAATATTAATTTAGATAGGAGCGTAAAATATCTTGCATGCCTTAAACGCGAAGCGCTTAGGCACTTCGACTTCTAACTCGAAAATCTAAAACTCCATTTCGTCACATTTTCTAATGTTTAATTATTATAATCGATATATTTAGACTAGTATCTATACCACATTTCGACCCTTCAAGCGGCCAGATTTTTAAACAAACCAAGGGCCCCGACAGAATTTGATACAGGCCCCGCGCTGGCTTAATCCGGCACTGCACTTGGTTTGTTGGTAGGTCTTACCTTGATTCAATATTGAGCTCATTCCCTTGAGGGTAGCCTAAGGCACGTCCAATTCAACGATTTATGAATTAGTCAGAGCCCATAACGAGTTTCATGCAATCACACACTTCATTGCGATGGGTCGACGACATCGTGAAGGTTGCAGAAATCACCTGGACTAGAGATGCACAGGACACAAGCGACACAAGCGGACAGGTATGAAACGGTCAAAATGTTTAAGGCGAAGACAAGAGCTAATGTGACTCTCGCTCGCACGTTTCGACATGTTGAAAGATATAAAATCACTCAACTCATTTTCGAAAAACCGCAATCAACCATTTTGTGTGCAATCACATTGCACACAGTTTAGTAAAAATTTCATTTTGATCGATAAATGTTTTCCTACTCAAAAGTTTTCTTTACTAGTTTCGTACGCGAAATTATTGATTGCGATTTTTCGAAAATGAGTTTAGTGATTTTATATCTTTTAACATGTCGAAACGTGAGCGAGAAGTTGTTTGATAGTAGTCAGCACTACCGGTAGAATTGAAATGTTTAAAGAGCCCTATCAAATTTATCTCTGAAATGAAAAAGCTCTTGTTGGAGGGGTGTTTACTTGTATGAATTAGTTAGAGCCCATAACGAGTTTCAGACAATCACCATTCATTTTAGATCCACCATTTATTTTGATCAGTGAAGTTATTTTTGAATAGTTATATATGAGTAGTGTGTTTGGCTCGTCCGGGGACTACCATCACGCCATTCGATTGAAGAATTTTTAGATTTTCAGAAGTGACATTTAAATATTGTTTTTTTTTTTTTTTACTAAATTAGTGCTTGATATGCGATACCCTAATATCATTACAATCTAGCCAAGTAGGCTATTGAGTAATTTTGCTTTGACTTAATTTTATAGAAATAATATTAGGGTCATTGTGCTAGATAGCGGCCTCTTAGTGCTCCCGTCGACTTTAGGGCTTCAGAAAAAAATAATACAATCCTAATTTACCTGTTCTAATGATGTAGTATGATAGCCTATATAATGAAGTTTATTTTTAATGTACTGTTTAGTGCTAGAAGCTTATGGTTATTTTTATTTTTAATTAAATCCGGAAAAATGCCAAAAATTCAGTTTTCGGCCACAAATTTCAGTTTTCGGCCATGGAGTCTTCTGTTTTCGGCCACCTTATAAAGACGATTTTTAAATGAATTTTTAAATCTAAAGTAACATAAAATCAACGTTTTTTTGTGGGTTTATCAGTATTTTTATTATGTACCTATATACAAAATCACAATCAACATAATACCGGATTTTGAAACATTTTGTCACACACTAGATAAATATTTTCGAAACAATATCAACTAAGTTTAACTTTATTATTTCTTAGGTAACAGTTTAGCTATAGCGTACCGACTTATCAAAAGAATCATCATCAAAGAATCATTAACTCAGGCGCAAAAACAAAAGACATTCGTGACAAAAAAATGTCGTTAAAAGATTTTTGTCGCCACTATGAAATTGTAATGTGTACCATACAAGACAGAATTGCCGGAAAAACGACGGATAGTATTAAAAATCTAGGACCCGATCACTGGATAGGGTTAGTACTGACTAACCCACAGAGGTGAAAAAGAAATGGTGGAATGGCTTATCAACCAGGCAAAGTGTGGTTTTCCTTTGAAAAAGCAGAACTTCTCGACACAGTTCAGAAAGTTATTGAAGATACAGACAGGTATACCTAATAACTTGAGATTGAAGATAATTGCCCAGGAAAAACTTGGTTTAAAAAAAATATGAATAGAAACCCAGAAATTTCCCAAATAACAAGGAATAAACAAGGCGAGAGCACGGGTAACAGAAGAATCAATTTGACTATGGTCTCGTAAACTTCTCGTGTTTCTTACAGAGTCAAATAACCAAGATATACTGGAATCTCCAGAAAGCATATTTAATGGCGATGAAAGTGGGTTTGCATTTTGTCCAAAAACTGGCAAAGTTCTTGGACCAAGAGGGTACCGGAACCTTATGAAATAAAAACTGGCAAACCATGAAGAATAATGCCCATTTGCACGCACAAAGCAGCTACTGGCGGCGGGCATAACTGTGCGTTTGCATTGAAATTCACCAGAACAGTTACATTATCCTTACTGCCAGTTTTTATTTTATAAAGGTTCCGGCACCCTCTTGGCTCAAGAACTTTGCCAGTGTTTGGACATAAGGCAAACCCACTTTCATCGCCATTAAGCGTTCCGGAGATTCCAGTATGTCTAAGTTATTTGACTCTGTAAGAAACACGATAACTTCACGGAACCAAATTCTGATTAATTCTTCTGTTACCCGTGCTCTCGCCTTGTTTATTTCTTGTTTCTTTCAAGTTATTAGGTATACCTGTATCTTTAATGCTGAACCGTGAGAAGTTCGGCTTATTTCAAAGAAAACCCAAACTTTGCAAGGTTGATAAGCCATTCCACTATTTCTTTTTCACCTCCGTGGGTTGGTACTGGATCAGGTCCTGAATTTTTTATACTATCAGTCGTTCTTCCTGCAAATCTGTCTTTTACGGTACACCTAGGAATTCCATAGTGGCGACAAACTTCTCTTATCGACATCTTTTGCCTGAGTTAATGATTCTTTCGAATATTGAGTTCGTACATTCCTTTTTTTCTTTATCTTCTCCACAGCCGTCGGAGGAGAATACACCTGAAGAAAATAATGTTTTTTGAAAGAACATAAATAAATATCATTTTTGGGAATGTAATCAAGAGGAAATAAGATTTGTGTAGCAGGTGGTCGAAAACGTACAATAAGTTTTAAGCCGAAAAGCCAGACAGACATACTACCAAGTAGGTTAATAAAAGCTTGTAAAATACGTAACTATCATTAGATTTATTTTCAAAATAAAATTATTACTTATCTCAAAAAGATAAAAAATATACAAACATTTTTGCTTTAAGGCCGAAAACTAACAGCGACATTCAGTTAGTGGCCACATGATTTCAATACAATTGTCGGTCATGCCGAAAACTGAGGTGCCATTTTATCTATGGTTGGGTTTTCGGCCACCCCCAAAGTAGTCATTACTATTACTCCTTTTTCATTATGAATGCCACATAATTTGACGGCCGAGAACTAATGGCTAGGGTCTTCACATATGTTACTATCGTAAAACAAAGAGTTGTGAGCTAAACCCTTGAACCAATTGAGTAAAAGAGACAAAAGTGTAGAAGACTCGATGTACTACATACCGGCCCTTAGGCCGAAAACTAAACTTTTGAAAAAATTCATATGTTGGATCGCGGCCCCCATATTAATTGTTGTTTTATACAATATTTTGCAAAAATAATGTTAGTAGTATGTTGGCAATTAAGTTTTGAAGTGGCTTATATGCCTATCAACAATGTTTGCTTAGAAAAACAACTCATAACTTACCTTGGAGTGAAAGGCGCGTCACTATTTTTTTCCTAATTTCCGCACGCTGCGATACCCGCGATGACCGCCGCCGATCTGAATAATTCGCTAGAAATCACTCGTAGGTTGTTTCCGACCAAAAATGTTGTCAAAAACAAAGCAACTAATTTCAGATGTCTTGATAAAAAAATCTTTCAGATATTGCATTTCAAAACGATAATATCTTAATTTTACTGCATCAAGTACGCGTAAAGGCCGAAAACTGAAGGCGGCCGGCAAACCGGCTCACATACCCTACTAAGAATGTGTCCATTGGCACTTCTCTTAATTATTGTTGACATTTAATATTGCGAATTATAGTTATTGTATTTAAATTTCACTGGGGATTATGTTAATTAAATTGTTTATTTTTATTTTGTTGCATGTTAGGTTAAGATTCAGACACGATTTGTAAGAGAATTGTAATTGAATAAACGAATTGAAATTAAATTGAATTGAAATTGACAGAGGAGGCTGGCAAAACCTGAAGGAGGCCTATACCCAGCAGTCATTGATACCAGGCAGAGATGATGATGATTCTAGGGATAAAATAAGTTAAAATCCTAGAATTTCGAGTGTCAATTGAATTCCTTAATTTCTGTTTTTGTTTTATCAGGCTCTTTTGTGTTATTGACATTTGTTGTTGACTCTTGGGCGGGTAGTTGCCAAGTAGAGTAATAAATAATTTAGCTCCTTAAACTTTCCTTTTTAAAATATATATTTATTAGATTTTTATAACTTCCTAATGTGCTAAAGTGTAGCTCTGCTTACAATACCTGTCTGGAAGTGTTATCTCTAAATTTCCCAGTCAATTTGTGGACTTTTACTACAGTGTCATGTCACAGCTAACTTTGGAGGTAATGGCTAACTCAGTGAAACATCTTGAGTTGATGTTCACTCAACAAATGGATGAGTTTAAAGACCGGATTGATAAGTCCTCCTCACCATCCAGAGCAACCGCATCCAGCATTGCTACAGAGTTTGCATCCTTTAGAATGTTTATCATCGGCACACTACAGATTCTTCAGAATCAGGTTCAAGTCGTCAACAAAGAAGTTGACAACTTGGAAATGAGGAGTCGTCGGAAGATTTTGTTGCTGCATGGTGTCACTGAACAGAAGAACGAAGACACCAATGAGGTAATCGTGCAGACAGTTAAGCAAAAACTGAAAGTGGCTAATTTCACCAAGGCTGCTATCAGCCGCTGCCACAGAATGGGTCGGGCTACTGCTGATGACAGGCCAAGGCCCATCTTGTTCAAACTGCACGACACTGAGTTGAAGAACAAAGTCTGGCTTGCTAAAACCAATCTAAAAGGCACTGGGATTACTATGTCGGAATTCCTAACAAAGTCCCGGCACGACACTTTTATGGCTGCAAGACAACGGTTTGGCGTATCCAAATGTTGGACGAAAGACGGCAGTATATATATCATGGCACCGGACGGATCGCGTTTTCGCGTACACTGCCAACAAGAGTTGGACAAAATATGTCTTCCGCCAGATACGCTGAAGTCTCCAGTACCCCCAGTAGCTCCAGTGGTCATCAGAGAGACCGCTGCCGCTCCAGCTACAAGGAGCAAGTGCGCCGCCGCCGCCGCCGCCGCCGCCGAAGCGGCCGCAAGGTCGACCGCCAGAAAGTAGTGACAAAGGCTTAGATCAAGAATACAATAGATAGAGCATCAAATAATAATACTTACCAAGAGTAAGAGAGACGCAATAATACAAATTATACCTATGAGTGAGAGAAATATAAAATAAATGTTTTGTCCCTTTCTGCGTATACGTTTTTGATTGTTTAGCACCAAGTTTGGTGCTAAACAAACCGCTTGGTGCTTGTGAGTTTACAGGTGTTTAGTGCCAAAGTTCTTTGAAAATAGTGTGTGCCTAGGTCCCAGTATACGTAGAGTTAAGTTTATAATGTGGTGCATTGTAGTATTTTAGGCTGTGATAATGATACAGCTCGGAAAACTGAAAATTAAGCTTCCTTCGGTAAGTAGCACTTTTATGTTCTATTTGTCAATTAAACTATAAAACGGAGAATGCACAGTGTCCACAATTAATCATTTAACGGTTGTGTTTACTTTCTATCGCATATCATAGTAGATTTCTAGAATTTAATTATTTTGTAAAATTGAGTATAGGTATAGGTAGGTATAGGTAATTGAGTATAGTAAAATAAACCACACAAATGACATGGCTATTCAAACCGATACAGTTCTATAGAAACATAATTTGGCTGGGTTATACGATCTTTCGGGCTGCCAACAAAAACAAAATCTATTTGCCAAAAATGTTGGGAAACGAACAACTTTAGGGTGGATTCGACTCTGATATGTTAGGATAAGTTCAAATACACACAATAATCTAGAAAACAAATGACAATGTCGCAACTTATTATTACCTTATTCAAAGAAATAAGGTTTGTTTGACTTAAGTACATAATGAAAAAAAATATAATATAGGTAAAGGTAGTAGGTACATATATTTTAATTTCATTTAATTTATTTTTTTAGCTTTGCGTTACATTTTAATAATTTAAGTCTCCTCACGATTTTCATATGAGAAGTTGGTAGTTATTTTATGTCTGAGAGTATGATTAAATACCTACATATGCCTAATAATAACATGTTTGTTTTACAGATTTCCCAAAGATGCAACTACTTTGGGCTGGTGGGTTAACGCTACGGGTTACCAAGCTCCAGGTCACCAAGCTCCAAAATCAAAATCAAAACGGTCTTTATTCAGTACAATCACAAGGATCTCTTTGAAACGTCTTAAATTGGTACTAGGTGAATGTACCGCCAGTTCCTCGCGCGCGACCAAAGCCTAGAAGAACAGGCAAGAAACTTACGGACTAAAAAACGTTTGGGCTATTTCAACATAAACGGTATCTCCGCTTTTTTTTCTGGATATAAAAAGTATGTTCAAAAATCTTGCTTTAAAAAGTGAGAATTAAGAAAATATTCTCATCTGAAATTGTTATGTACAAACGATTAAATATTTATCGTCTAATAAATAAATACGTACTTACACGTGATATATTTTAATGTATTTATGACATATTCATAGTGATGTTCTGAGGATAGCTGTATTCATAATGCCATCACTTCGCGCTTCAGGGCAAAGTGGTGGCATTGCTCAGGCTTATGGTCAGCTCTAGCATAAGCTGGCTTCCTCCTGTTAAGATGTATTGTTTATACCTACTTAATTTTAAATTGAAGCACGCGTTATAAATTAACCTTTTGAATTACGGTTTCTGATGAGTAGGGATGTAGAATAAATAAATCAATGATAAATAAATAAATTGTTTTTTATTCATAAAAATTTTACCTAGCTGGTGCAGTAACATAGTTAAACTATTGGTAGGTGGTAGAATGTGAAGAATAGCACCACTAGCTCTGTCCCCCTCACTAGGAAAATCCAGGACTCTAGCTCGCGGGGCCTAGGGTTCTGATGTCAATGTCTAAAATGCCAGCTTAGTGCCAGTTCACCCTGTTTTTTTTATTTTATTTTTTATAAATATTGGTGGACGCTCCACACAGCACTATATAGCCCCAAAATAAGCCAAATCACAACCACCCAGTCAGAGAACAAACGTCTAGTATCACATCATACAAATGTTTGTTCTCGGTAGGATTGAACCCACGGCCTACGGCGCAGAAGGCTACCAACTGAGCTGTGTAGGCTTTTTTCTAGCTCATTCCTTAGAAGATATTAAAATGGCTTAACCTAGAGGAGGGTACAAACTATTAAACTGCAGAAACTAGCTTTAATTAAACATAATTAAACAAACAACTGGAGCCGCGGCGACATCATAGCTTATGCTTGGTTGGGTGAAAATAGTAAGATGTGGCAACCCATAAATTGTATGTACTTGTTGTCCGTCTTGCTCGGGTATACGCTCGTAGGCAATCTATAGTATTATAAATCTATGGACAAAGGTGTTCTTTTCGTCTCGTCAACTGTCGGTAGTACTTTCGTGAATCTTTGTTTATTAATTTCTCAGTGGTCGGTAACGCTAAATAGAATCTTTCCATAGACATTTCTACAAACAAAATTTAATATCGATCGATCACATTGATTGAATGATTTCCACTCGTTTGACATAAGTTTGACAGAAGACTTGACATTGACATTCAAGAGTCACTCGTCATTTTATTACGTTCCGTTTTACGCCGATATGTTGCCGTAAAATTGACTAACTTTTCATGTTTTTATTTTTAAATAGTTTATAATATTAAGTGCGGTGGGTACAGTAAGCTCATTGTTTGCTATGTGTTAGAGCCTATAACCTATTCTTCAATTACTTTACAGTAGATAGATGGATGCTGTACCTGCCTTTTTCTTTATTTTTGAATATGCATCTTAACACAACCAGTAGGTTGAGTAGGTAACGAGCTCATAATAAGTGAACGTTCGTTGGCCTCGCCTAAGTAGGTAGTGGGTAGTTATAATTAAATTGTTTAACAACTCATTTCATTTAAGTACTCAAAAGTTTGGGTACACACTGTATTAGGTATATTATATAAATTTTTGTTTAGGTATTTTATTATTAGTATAGGTATAAGTATTTATTTATTATTACAATGCTACACAACATATTTGATAATGCTGATGAGAGTGATGATTACTTATCTTTCTCTTCTTCTAGTGAATCTGTGAGTAGTGATGACAGTTTCGTCAGTATGCCATCCCTCTCTGAAAACCTTTCGTCCCAGTTCTCTGATGTACCGAAAAACTTTAACGTTATTCATATTAACGCTCAAAGTGTCCCTGCTCACTTCCCTGACATGTTAGAAGCTTTTGATCACAAGTCTATACATGCTATTCTCATCTCAGAATCATTCCTTAAGCCTTGTCTCCCTTCCACTCCTTTCTGCTTACCAGGTTTCCGACTAATTCGCAATGACCGGACTGGGAGCGGATGTGGTGGCGTCGCTATCTATCTCCGTTCGCATTTTGCTTTCTCTATCATCAGCACGTCAGCACAGCCGCCACCGACTTCGGCCGGTGAGCATCTGTTTGTTGAAGTTACTCTTTCCCACACTAAAATTCTTCTCGGTGTTTACTACTGTCCTTCCCTACGCATTAATTTCTTTTCTTCATTTGAGAAGCTGCTAGAAGATCTTGTCCCCTCCTACAGCCAAACAATAATCATGGGAGATTTCAACACTTGCCTCTTAAAAAATGATTCCCGTGCTTCTCATCTAAAATCAATAGTACAATCTTGTAATATGCATATTCTTCCTCTTAGCGCAACCCACCACTTTCCTAACTGTGAGCCATCGCTTCTCGATCTCATCATGGTAACGTCTCCTGGTCTCGTTGTTAAGCATGGTCAATTTTCTGCTGACTCCTTTTCTTATCACGACCTTATATTTTTATCGTTCAAGCTTCGGCCTCCTAAGGCCAAACCTAAGGTAATTTTGCAACGTAATTTTGGTGGAATGGATAGCGATCTTTTTCTTGAAGATGTGCGAAACCTTGATTGGTCACCTGTTCTGAATGCTGATTCAATAGATGACAAAACAACCATCTTCAATTCTATAATTACGCAACTGTATGATAAACATGCTCCTTTCCGTGCCATAAAGATAAAACATCTCCCAGCTCCGTGGCTTTCTGAAGAAATAAAGTTACTAATGCAAAAGAAATCGGTTGCCAAGACCAGGTTCAAAATCAATCCTAGTGACGCTAACAAATTAAAATACGCTAACTCACGAAATCGCTGTAATAGAGAGTGTAGGGATTCCCAACGTCGCCACATCCATGAATCTGTTTCTGAGGAAGATCCAGCTAAAGTCTGGCGATTCCTCAGATCTTTAGGAGTTGGTAAATCCAAACAGGATTCTATCCCAATTGATCTTGACCTTGACTCCCTAAATAATCATTTCTCCTCTGCCACATCCATTAGTAATATTGAAAAAACTCATACCATTAATTCTCTTTCTTCTTTACCAACTCCTAATCACTCTTCATTTACATTCAGTCAAGTCACCGCTCTAGATGTTAGGAAGAGTGTCCTATCCATCACTTCCAACGCCGTTGGGCTCGACGGCATAAGCCGTAACATGATAGTTCCTATACTGGATCTTATCCTTCCGGTACTTTGTCATCTCCTAAACCATTCCTTGCTCAACGGTGCCTTTCCGTCTAGCTGGAAAGAAGCTCAAATCATCCCTTTACCGAAGAAACCGAACCCTAAATCTTTCTCCGAATATCGACCAATATCCATTCTTCCATTCCTATCAAAAGTCCTCGAGCGTCTCGTCCACTATCAACTTAATTCTTTTCTTTCCCTGAACAACCTCTTAAATCCCATGCAGTCTGGATTTCGTAAAGGTCACAGCACTGCCACCGCCCTTGTTAAAATCACTGACGACATACGCTTGGGTATGGAGAACAGAAAACTTACAGTGCTGACCTTACTTGATTTCAGCAACGCTTTTAATACTGTTGATTTTGACATTCTCCTAGCCCTCCTCAACTCCCTTAACCTATCTCCAGCGGTCCTTGAATGGTTCTTTAGCTATCTTCATGGGCGCCGGCAGCGAGTCCGTCTCGAGGAGTCTTTTTCCTCCTGGTGTGACACGTCAGCCGGAGTACCGCAAGGCGGCGTTCTTTCTCCTCTTCTTTTCGCTATCTTTATAAATTCTATTTCACAAAATCTTACTTCTTCCTATCACCTCTATGCAGACGATCTTCAAATCTACACTCAGGCTTCTCTTAGCAACATAGCTGATGCTGTAGATTCTACCAACATTAATTTACGCCGTATTGCGGAATGGAGCAAAGCACATGGGCTGAAAATAAACCCAGTTAAAACCCAAACCATTATTGTGGGCAGCTCGAGATTGCTGTGCAACCTTGATTGGTCCTCCGTTCCTCCAGTTATGTTCGACGGGATTCCAATTCCTTTCAGCGAGACTGTGAAAAGTCTTGGAATCACAATTGATCGTTATCTGTCTTGGGAAGCTCAGATAAAAATCACCTGCCAGAAGCTCTTTGCCTCGGCAGGCTCTTTGAGGAGGTTAAGAAATTTTTTGCCGACCGCCACCAAAATTACTCTTGCACAAACACTTCTCTTACCTGTTCTAGATTATGCCGATGCTTGTTACCTAGATATTACTGAAGAGCAACTCAATAAACTGGAGCGCCTTCAAAACTTTTGTATCAGATTCATATTTGGACTGCGGAAATATGACCATGTTACACCTTATCGCTCTATGCTTAAGTGGCTCCCTATTCGCCTTCGCCGTAATTTCCATATTCTTTCCCTTCTATACTCAATATTATTTAATCCCTTCTTTCCCAGCTATCTTCGAGAGCGGTTTGAGTACCTACACTCCTGTAACACCTTTTCCCTAAGGTCATCAGATAACTTGGCCCTGAAAACACCCGTGCACAGCAGTTCCTTTTATCATAAGTCTTTTACTGTCGAAGCTGTGCGTCTGTGGAACACTTTGCCGGTGGACATTAGACAGGCATCTTCACTGCATACTTTTAAGACCAAACTCAAACAGTTCTTTAGCAAAGATCCTCCTACTTTCTAATCTCTCTATAAATAACTTGTTATCATATTACTATCGTTTGTAGCATTTGTTTTTTATGTATCATATATATTAGTTTATTTTACATTACCCATGTATGTATTAGGATTAATTTTTATGTTAGTAATTTATATTAAGGTCCTCAAATATGTAATTATTTAAGTTTACCGCGCTACGTGCACCGCCGTCCATTACCACTCTAATCAAATACTTTCCATCCTAAGGTTGCCTGGAAGAAATCGCTTTCAGCGATAAGGCCGCCCATTGTACTATATTAATTTATGCCTAGATTTATGATGTATCCTTGTGTACAATAAAGTGTTATCTATCTATCTATCTATCTATCTTTGTTTAGATTTCTCATTTTTGCATCATCATTATCAGCCTGAAGAAGTCCACTCCTAAATCTAGGCGTTTCCAGGAAGGACAATGCTGAGCCTGGAGTATACCAGTACCCAAAAAAAAACGACCCGTAGATACCGAAAACGAAAAACTAAAAACAAACTCAGACTTCGTGGACTCTTTGAGAACCTTTCTTACAAAATCTAACGGCCGGTTTCTGAAAGCCCGATTAAAACTAATCGCATGTCAAGTCACTTGCTATCTCTATCTAATTCGATGTAATAGTTGAAATGGCGAGTGACTTGACATCCGATTAGTTTTGATCGAGCTTTCAGAAACCGGCCGTGTTTGGTACTTGGCGCTAAGAGATCAGAGGGAATATCTACCGTGCCTATCAAAGCCATGAACCAGTTTTCAGTGTAAAACTGATCGAAACTGAAACAGCTTCACGACTTTAATCCCCAGGCACGGTAGATATCCCCTCAGATCTCTTAGTACCAAGTACCTACTAACTCCAGATTCTTTTGAGGATGTCTAAGGGGGGTAGTCAGAGGTACGTCTAAACATTAAATTTGGCACATACCCACATTTTACAAAAGTTGGTATTCCATACGTGACAGGTTGCAAGCCCATCGCCGCTGCTAGAGTACTAACTGACTTCCTCACGATGTTTTCCTTCACCGTTTACGAGCACTGGCATTGCGCACATAAATTTTTCGATAAGAAAAATCTATTGGTGCACGACCGGATTCAAACCTGCCACCTTACGATCGGAAGGCGGGGTCACTCCCACTAGACCACCGGTGCTCTTCAAACTGATCGAAATCTAAAAATAGTGCAGTGTCGTGCATAGAACGATTTAGTCTGGAATGCACTGTCTGGCGCCCACGGGCCAGGGATCATGTATTTAGGAAGCAGGATGGACCAATCAGGGTACTCCTATTTTACGACCTTAGTGACGTAGTACACTATCAAATAAAATAGACTGCCATTAAAAAACACCCGCCAGAGTACTTTTTACTCGCACAAATTTATATATGATGGTTACAACATAACATCAGGTGAGCCATCTGCTAGTTCTACCAGCAAGTCCTACTATTATAAACGCGAAAGTTTGTAAGTATGGATGGATGTTTGTTACTCTTTCACGTAAAAACTACTAAATGGATTTTAATAAACCTTTACAATATTATAGCTTATACATCAGAATAACACATAGGCTACAATTTATAAAGATATTGTGTGACTAATCCTGCGCAGACGAAGTCGCGGGCACCAGCTTGTTGTTTATAAAAAAACATTTTATGAATTAGTTAGAGCCAATAGCGAGTTGTAATAAAAAAAAAAGAGTTTCAGACAATCACACCATTAATTTTAGATCCACCATTTATTTTGATCAGTGAAGTTATTTTTGAACAGATATAGAGGTACAAGAGTAATGTGTTTGGCTCGTCCGTCTGGCTGATGGGTACTTTAGACCCCTAAAGTTTTTAGTACAAGTAGGTATTGGAACACCTTGAAGATGCAAATTTCGTGTATATTCAATTTATATTCAACTAGCGGCCTGTCCCAGCTTCGCATGGGTGGTCATAAATTTTTTGAACATTTTAGGATAAACTTAGACCGTGGGTTCGAGCCTCGCGTCTACTTATTTCATACATTTGCACGCCAGAGAGTGAAATCGCACCCCGAGCGTGACCCGTGGGCCCGTTAACGTTTTTAATTTCGTCATATCTTTTGAATGGAATGTCCGATTTGAAAAATTTAGAAGTAATCTATAGGTATTGAAACCGTCTTAATTATGAAAAGATTTATTTGGATAAGGATTAATACCAAGGTACAAATAAAGACCCTTTTCTAGCGGCGGCATTTCAATTAATTTTTTATAATAAAAGAACACTTATTGTGACATAACTATAATAGTTAGACATATGCTGTCGCGACATTTTATGTAGATGATAACGTGTTCTACAAAATCGTAGTACATTATTTTGTTCTATCATCAATAGTTTTCGCAGCGCACGCGATGTAAGGTTTTTGGTTTCCACCTTGGGTTACATTATTGGAGTTATAGTAAGGATCCCTGATTTTTTTGAAAATATAATATAGCCTATGTTACTCAGGGATAATGTAGCATTCTAATGGTGAAAGAATTTTTGAAATCGGACCAGTAGTTTTTGAGCCTATTCGTTACATACAAAAATACAAAAATACAAAGCTTTCCTCTTTATAATATTAGTGTAGATTATATTGAATTTATATTCAAGCGAAGCAATGCGCGTATGTTAACTTATTACTTAACTAGTAGTTCGCCCCGAACTGAGATCTCGTGATGCGACCCGACGAACGCATCAAATCTTTGAGTAGGTAGTAGTCAGAGGCAAGTCCAAACATTATCTTTGGACTTTTTTCTGACTACCGCCTACTAACTTGGTATGGTAACCAAGTTTCAACTCTATTGGCCTATTTATGGAAGAGTTCCGTTGAACAGACCTTGGCTCCATCATCAGACCTGGTCGCTATCACCATTTTATCAAAACTGAGTACCTTCTTAATTTATTTCAAGAAAAAAAAATAAGAAAAAGCAAAGGAACTGGGCGACCAGTAGATAAACCTTGATGTCAACGAAATTGCTAGAGATGGGAGCTCTTGGATCGTTGGTTATCGTAATTTACCTTTTTTTTGTATCTCAAAAACCGAGCGTCTCTCTCAAAAACAGAAAAAAAGTAAAAATTGTTTTGGAATGTCCAAACAAAGCCCTTTCATATGACATGTAACTTGATTTTTTTATGTAACTTTTTTATTTTTTCCCCTTAAAAACCCCATATCTTAATAACCCTTCATCCGATTTTACTCAAATACTTACCAGTAAATTTCTCAAGTACAAACTATCGACTTATCAAATTTCATGCAGATCGGATCAACGGTTCGAAAGTTATGGCCAGACAAACATACATACATAAAATGCCAAATCGCCCAAGTTGAAACTAAGATCTTCGTTCGCTCGCTCACTCGATCAATTAAATTAGGTAACAATCCAAAAACACTCACGTCACTACGTCAAACAAAGTAGCTGGATTGCTCAATCCGTGTCGCTTATTGCGTAACATAGCTGGTTTGTTGTCGGCTAATAAGATTTGTCGCACAAAATACTGCTAAACACCGCGCGGCGGCGGCGCAGCGGGAGCTAGGGCGCGGGAGGTGTGGCAGTTCTAATTTCGGCTGAAAAATCGGTACCAAACCGTGGCATGGGTGCTAAGATTTACCTAGGTACTATATTGCCGTATATAGTAGGTATATAGTAAAGTCAAAGTCAAAATGTATTTATTCAATAAAATCACAAGGATCACTTTGAAGTACCTAGGTAAATAAAAAAATGTAAATGTTTCTAGTAAGTTTTGAAGCAACCGAAAACACTTAAGGTGAAGACAAGAGCTAATGTACCTCTCGCTCGCACGTTTCGACATGTCAAAAGATATAAAATCTATAAACCTATTTTCGAAAAATCTCAATTAACCATTTTATGTGAACATTGCACACAGTTTAGTTAAAAAAATCGTTTTGATCTATACAAGTTTTCCTGCTCAAAAGTTTGTATATGTACGAAAGCTAGTAAAGCAAACTTTTGAATGAGAATGCTTTGCATGACATGGGTACCACATAACATCAGGTGGTTCATCTCATTGTTCCAGCAAGTTGTAAAAAAAAATAGGCACACGAAGAACGGTGAACGAAGTCTTCCTGTGGCACTAGTTCTTTCGAAACAGTGTGGTGAAAGGATTTTAAGCCCCAAAAAGAGGATCCTTCTGAAGTGAAGCTACATAGCAGTTCCGAAGCTCGCAAAATAAATTGACTTACGTGTGGAAGCCGCAGCAGTGCCGCTAATGCGCCGCTGCTGCAAACATCACCAATACAGCACACACTTCATTAGCTTCCTGGCGGCGCAGGCACACATGCAAACATAGTTTGGTACCTAATTAGACCAAAAACTGTACCACTCCGAATCTAGTGTTCAAAAAAAAACTAGTGCCACTTCTGCATCTAATGAGTAAGAAATAGTTGAATGAAAATGTCGAAAAAATGTTCAGTAGCTAAAATGAATAATTTCCAAAAAATTAGTTAATAAACTCTAGCAATCTAGTGGGGTAATAGACACACATACTGACACACCTGGCTTAGTACCTAACGAGACCAAAAACTGTACTTCTGCATACTAAAAATGTTTGATCTATAAAGATCAAAGTGATCCTTGAGATTTTTGATCAATCATAAATTCAATTGTATTTATTCAATCAAATCATAAGATATGATCAATATTATATACAAGAAATAACAGCCTTCACAGCTCAGTTACTCTCTGCTTTCTGCGCCGTAAGCCGTGGGTTCGATCCCTACCGAGAACAAACATTTGTGTGATGAACATAAATGTTCCTGCAGCTGTTTCATACATTTTAGCCGGGTAGGTATTGAACTTTTGTATGAAACAGCTGGTTTTTTTCACGTTCAGTGTTGGTTCCTTAAAAGTTATTCATATTGATGGGTACTTTAGCCCCCTGAAGTTTTTAAATACAAGTATTTGAACACCTTGTATATTTTTAAGAGTTTGTGATTGCTTCAAAATTTTATATGTTTTTTTGGAATATTAGCAATATAATAAAAGTAGTAGGTAGAACTCGTGGTAAAGGGCTCGAGGCATTATCTTGTTATAGGTGATGGTTACCACTTAAAATCAGGTGGGCCATCTGCTTGTTCACCAAGTTGTTGCGACCAGAAGTAACATTACCCCACCTTGCATAACTATAAACTCATTTTTTTTTTTTTTATTCAACTATGTGATGGAATAAGCAGATGGCCCACCTGATGTTAAGTCCTAACCATCACTTATAACAAAGCATTGCCTTGTCAGTCACGCTCCATCAACTTGAGGTTACAGATGTTAAGCCTCATGTGCCTGTAATTACACCGGCAACCACACTCTTCAAACCGAAACACAGCGTTGCTGCTTGGCGGCAGAAAAAGGCGTGGCGGTAGTACTTCCCCGGACGAGCCACACACAAAGAGCTCTACTACTCTTAAAATACCTACAACAGATATAAAGTTGCAACTACATACTGCTCGAACTATCAACGCGAGGAAATGATAAACGCGTCCAAATAGATACCTACCATTATGTTACACATTTGCGTTCAGAGGAAAGCAGATGTAGAGATGCAGAATGTGGCATTATTACAGATCCAGTCCTGTTTTGGAGAAATGGAACATTTTTGATTCTATGGCATGCCGATGTTTACCTTTACCTTCAAGTGTAGATATTAATAAATAGTCGTAGAAGTCTAAAACAAGAGTCAAATGCTCGAAAGGAGCCGCTTTGAGGCGCACTTAAAATCTTTTCACCACACTGGTTCGAAAGAACCAGTGACACAACAAGAGGAAGAAAAATTTATAGTATATTTTTTATGAAGCCTTTTCATTTTTAGGGTTCCGTACCCAAAGGGTATAACGGGACCCTTTACTAAGACTCCGCTGTCCATCCGTCTGTCTGTCTGTTTGTCTGTCCGTCTGTCTGCAGGCTGTATCTCATGACCTGTGATTTTTTTGCCGTTTTATAGATAATGGTACGGAACCCATCGTGCGCGAGTCCGCCTCGCACTTGGCCGCTTTTATTTGATTTACAAATAAAATTAAAATGAACACAAAATTATTTACAAAATGTACAAAATATATAAGAAACTGTTGAGCTATTTGGAGACAGTTGCAAACGATCTAGGGATAGCTCAACTGATCCAAATCAGTGGCAATCGGAAGCGCCCCCAAGACACTGGCTGCATTACCACGCTGAATGGCAATGCTGATGCGCTGGACCAAATACTCACCAGCTCTCGGGTCACGTATGACCTCGATAAGACGCCCAGATAGAATTTTGAAGACCTGATAGGTAATAAGTAGTATATCATCTGTAGAGGTCAAAATAATATGGGTACCCGATGGCTTTAATAGTACATTGTTACCATAAGGAGTGAAAGTTACTTTTTTAGTCCCGAGACGGGGTTTGGCGCCCGAGCATAGCGAGGGACTAAATAAGTAATTAACTCGCTCGAGGTAAACACTGTGCTTTTCATTACGAATACAAGGAAAGTAAAAATAAAAACATGAATTAGCTAAAGAAAAAATGATTGAATTGTAGTAGATCCAGTCCTGCTGTATTCTAACCAAAGTTATAATTATTATCATTCTAACCAAAATTAGAATTCGTAAATATAATGTAACATCGAACATAAAAACTCTTTGGTTAGAATGCAGCATGGATAAGATCTACTACCTACAATTGTGTTATTTGTATATAGTCTGTACGGGGGTGACATAGTCATTGTGACAAACTCTCATTGAAATAAAGATTAAAAAAAAATACAATTCACTAATTTTTTCTGTAGCTAATTTATATTTTTTGTTTTTCTTTCCTCGTATTCGAAATGAAAAGCAGTGTTATATTATTATTATTGTATTTATTTTAATGTAGGTAAAACAAACTTTTGTAGACAAAAAATATTGGTGTAGGTATTTGTGTTCAAAAAATAAATTTATGAATCCAAGCAGAGGGTATCCAGCGAATGATATTTTTCCTTGTCAGCAAGCCAATAGTTTTGCATATTTTCGCTGGACATTATCTGTTGTCGGACGCAGTCGGAAAACTTCGTGTGTTTCCGCACCGCATCGGAGCTTTAAAGCGTGTTGTATTATGTGGTCCGAGTCTAATATTGAAGGCAATTGAGGGTACTTTAAGGAATTAAAAATATTTTTTTTCATTTTTTTTTAATCATTGATTTCAGATTAAATTAATTCAATTAAGGGCCGGTTTCACCATGCTCTGTTAGATTAACAAAGGATTAAAGGGCCGTTAAATATGTCAAAATGTACGCGTTTGACAGCTAAGGTTAGATTTAACGGTCTTTTAATCCTTCATTAGTAACTAACAGAGCATGGTGAAACTGGCCCTTATTAATCTGTTAGTAGTGACACGACAAGAAGATTCTGACGAAATTAAATATTTTCTTTGATTTCAAAAATAGTTTTATTTTTTATTTTACTTGCTGATGGATAAGCAGATGGCCCACCTGATGTTAACTAGTAACCATCGCCTAAAACAAAGCATTACCTCGCAGGTCACGCACAATAGGAACGTGTTACGATGCCCTGCGAGGTGATGGTCACTACTTAACATCAGGTGGGCCATCTGCTGCAGGCTAGATAGTGCTGTGTGCAAAGTCCCCCAATATTGATTTATTTAAATCTGACGGTTAACCTTTATATGTATATCTCGATCAGATAGCAGACGTTCTAGAGAAGGGCCAGGTCAAGAGTACCCTAAACCAACGAGAATGTATGAAGAATGTTATGAGAGTGAATGAAGCGAAAGAGGTATGTAAGGATCGTAGCAAGTGGAAATCCGTGGTCTCTGCCTACCCCTATGGGAAAGAGGCTTGATTTTATGTATGTATGTATGTATGGTTAACCTTTATCTGCGATAGTAACGCTTGCTGAAACAACTTGGAACCTTAGTTTTAATTCAATAAAACCTCAAGTCTCAAGTTAACGGGTCTCTATACCAACATCAAAAGCTCAGAGCTATTTCAATTCGAAAATTGAACTTTCGGGGCGCCAGTAAAAGGATAGTTAAAAATTTTAACGCTGCCTGTACGGAACCTTGGATATGCTTGGGACCACTACTCTTGGTTCAGTTATTCTATTCCGAAACGGTGACGGAAAACATTGAAGTTTGAAGTGTGGTTGCCGGTGAAATTACAGGCACATGAGGCTTAACATCTGTATGAAGTTGATGGACGCAGGGCAGTGCATCGTAGGGCACGTTCCTATCGTGAGTGATTTGCGAGGCAATACTTTGTTATAGGTGATGGTTACCACTTTACATCAGGTGGGCCATCTGCTTCCATCAGCTAGTTGTATAAAAAAAATATATAACTATATACAGTTATGTCATTTTGCGTGTCTGTCGTTCCAAGTTTATGTCCAAATGCTTATCTACATCTACACTAATATTATAAAGAGGTAAACTTTGTATTTTTGTATTTTTGTATTTTTGTATGTAACGAATAGGCTCAAAAACTACTGGTCCGATTTCAAAAATTCTTTCACCATTAGAATGCTACATTATCCTTGAGTAACATAGGCTATATTATATTTTCAAAAAAATCAGGGATCCTTACTAAAACTTCAATAATGTAACCCAAGGTGGAAAACAAAAAACCTTACATCGCGTGCGCTGCGAAAACTATTGAAGATAGAACAAAATAATGTACTACGATTTTGTAGAACACGTTATCATCTACAAAAAATGTCGCGAAAGCATATGTCTAACTATTATAGTTATGTCACAATAAGTGTTCTTTTATTATAAAAAAATAATTGAAATGCCTCCGCTAGAAAAGGGTCTTTATTTGTACCTTGGTATTAATCCTTATCCAAATAAATCATTTCATAATTAAGACGGTTTCAATACCTATAGATTACTTCTTAAATTTTTCAAATCGGACATTCCATTCAAAAGATATGACGAAATTAAAAATGTTTACGGGTCCACCGGTCACGCGCGGGGTGCGATTTCACTCACTCAAGGAGAAGCGCGTGCAAATGTATGAAATAAGTAGACGCGAGGCTCGAACCCACGGTCTAAGTTTATCCTAAAATGTTCAAAAAATTTATGACCACCCATGCGAAGCTGGGACAGGCCGCTAGTGTATTAATATCCGAATTCGTCATAAGGCGAAGACAAGAGCTAATGTGACTCTCGCTCGCACGTTTCGACATGTTAAAAGATATAAAATCACTAAACTAATTTTTGAAAAATACATGTTTGCCGACTCTAAAGTTAGCTTTACTAGTTTTCGTACCTATGCAAACTTTTAAGCAGCTTTTTTTTTTACTAAACTGTGTAAAAATTGGCTGATTGCGATTTTTCGAAAATGAGTTTAGTGATTTTATAAACATGTCGAAACGTGAGAGCGAGTTGTTTGATTAGTTGTCAGCCCCTTAAAGCGATGTTTTTTTTTCAATCTATGGTCATTAAGCGTCAGATCGGTATTTTCTTTCTTTTTTTCAAACAGCATTGCCTTGATTTATCTTAAATTTAGATGTAATTCCAGAAGATAATTAACGCTTTGGGTAGATTTCTCAGTTCACACAGATCTTTTATTGAAAATGAAATGCGTTTAGACCAATTATTTCTAATCAAGTTCAGGACCGAAATCTATCGGTTTACAACTTTTGAAAATAAAAATAAAATTAATATCTCACACAATAAAAGCTAATGAACGCGGGCAGGGCATCCAAAATATGTGATTTTTTTATTTTAAATACTATCTACTACTTCTTTCGAAACAGTGTGGTGAAAGGATTTTAGGTGCACCTCAAAGAGCTCCTTTCGAGCACTTTACACAGGTTTAGCTCTGATTTCACCATGCACTGTTACATTAACAAAGGATTAAAGGGCCGTTAAATATTATGTCAAAATGTACGCGTTTGACATCTAAGGTTAGATTTAACGGCCTGTTAATCCTTGATTAGTAACTAACAGAGCGTGCTGAAATCAGGTCTTAGAATTTTTTTGCTCTACAACTTGCCAGTCCTCACGATGTTTTCCTTCACCGATTGAGACATTGAAATATAAGATTTAGAATCGAGAATCCCTAGTTCCCGTTACCTAATGTAGGTAGTTACGACCACTCTCTATTTATGGTGGACATAAAGCACGCCCAGGGAGCCCCACACCATTACTCATTTATCGCCATGATCGTGTATATAAACTTCTTTGAATCAGCGGCGATGGGCTTGCGATCCGTCATATAAAATACCTACTACAAGTTGATTAGATAAGATAAGACTAGTGGTTCGCCCCGAACTGAGATCTCGTAATGCAACCCGACGAACGCACCAAAACTTTGAGTAGGTGGTAGTCAGAGGCAAGTCCGAACATTATCTTTGGACTTTTTTCTGACTACCGCATGTTAACTTGGTATGGTAACCAAGTTTCAACTCTATTGGCCAATTAATGAAGAGTTCCGCTGAACAGACCCTGGCTCCATCATCAGATCTGGTCGTTGTCACCATTTTATGAGAACTGAGTACCTCCTTAATTTATTTAAAAAAAAAAAAAAAAAACAAAGGAACTGGCCGCCCAGTAGAAAAACTCGCACTTGGCCGGTTTTTTATAAGTTCAGTGATTTTATATCTCACAAGATGTTGAAATGTGCGAGTGAGAGATACTTTGCAGTTGTCATCGCCTTAATACATTGGAAGGTGATCCTAGTGATTCAAATAAGATGAATTTACTTTGTCTGTGTGTCTTAAAACGCGTCTTACACAACTACCTGTATTTCAGTCGATAAAATAAATCTTCTAATGCCCAACTCCGATAGGATTCTTCATTAATTGAACGAGACGCAATTAACTTAATCTAGACATTGTCGTAACTGATTTCAGGATTATTAAGACACAGACTACCGGCGAACAGCTTCTCGCTATAAAAAAAAAACGTTTTCGAAGATATAAACAGAAGTCAAAGTCAAAGTCAAAATGTATTTATTCAATAAAATCACAAGGATCACTTTGAAACGTCTTATAGCTAGGTGACTCTAGGTGCCAGTTCCACGCGACCAAAGCCTAGAAGAACAGGCAAGAAACTTACGGCTTGGTTCCTACCGTTCTTTTGTATGATCCTTTTACAATGTAATAATATAATATATTATAGGTTTAAAGATATTTATTCTCAAAAAAGACAGATTATAGTCACTTACATGAGAATAATACTAACAAGTAGGTAGGTTTTGTCGTTCTAAACAGGGTAAACAATTTTGTACTCATCTAATGCACTCGTATTATTAATAATAGTTAGGAATAGCTTACAGTCAAATGCTGTTTAAGTTTTAATTTAAATGCATGAAATGAGCTTACATTTTTTATAATAGACGGTAGTTTGTTAAATAGCTGTGCGCCGTCGAAAGTAAACATTCTTTTACCATAGTTCGTTCTCGCTTTGGGTAATGCTAGCCAACTAGCTCGGCGCGTATTTCGCTTGGTGATTTGTTTTGTTCGCATGAAGGTTAGGTTAGTATGGTATATTATTGAAGTTTAGTGAGGCGTAGGCATACAGAAAAAGGTAAACATAATCAAATTTATGCTAGAAGCTGAAATAGGTTCACGACTTTGATTCCCAGGCACGGTAGATATCCGCTCTCCTCTATAAAAAATATTATCCTACTAATATTATAAACGCGAAAGTTTGTAAGTATGGATGGATGGATGTTTGTTAATCTTTCACTTAAAAATTACTAAACGGATTTTAATGAACTTACAATAATATGGTTTATACATCAGAATAACACATAGGCTACAATTTATAAAGATATTGTGTGAATTGTCCAAAATATGACGATAAGTTTCAAGTAAGTAGGAAAAAATCTACCACCTGCGAGCTATTCTGGCGTGCGCTGCCAAAACCGCTAGAGTTACACAGTGTAGGTAGGTACTCTAGGTACTGAGCCACGCTAATATAAGTTACTCGAAATACTAATCCTGCGCAGACGAAGTCGCAGGCACCAGCTAGTTTTAATATAGGTACGAACAAGTTTTAGTATCTAAAAGTTTGATTTTATACGAAAACTAGTACTTACCTAAAATATATTTTTTGGTAGGAGCACTTTATATCTACAAAAATGCAGAATTATGTAGCCGAGAAGTTCTTTCTCTGTTATCTGCGTCTGAAAAGGAGAAATCGCTTCCACTACCACCGTCCTTTTTTTATTTTTTATACTACTAGCTGATGGAACAAGCAGATGGCCCACCTGATGTTAAGTGGTAACCATCACCTATAACAAAGCATTGCCTCGTAAGTCACGCACGATAGGAACGTACCCTACTATGCACTGCCCTGCATCCTTAAACTTGAGGCATACAGATGTTAAGCCTTATGTGCCTGTAATTACACCGGCAACCACACTCTTCAAACCGGAACACAGCGTTGCTGCTTGGTGGCAGAAAAAGCCGTGGTGGTAGTTCTTCCCCGGACGAGCCACACACAAAGAGCTCTACTACTCTTAAAATTAACTACAACATTATGTAAAAAAATAACTATTTTTGATATAAATACCACCACGAAGCACCGTGATAAACTAATCTTTTATTAATCCAAGCTTTGAGCTCACAAACAACCTCCTTTATCACAATTTTCCCACATTTTCCGCCGTTCCGCGTTTTTGTGAACTGTCACCGTGACAACACGCTTAATTTGGCCAGCAGTGCCACTAGGCTGCACAGTGGCCTATTACTACAACCATTCGACAAAGGGTGAGATATAAGGACAGAGATGACGGCATGAATTTGCGTATTATACCACAGTATTTTTACACCATACTATATCTATGTATTATTTTTTTATATTATTATTTTTTCTTCCATTATTATTCTATATAGACGTCACCCTAGTTAAGGTTTTGACCGAAAACCAGCGCTGCTTGGCAAGGTAGTATAACGACTTTGTTAGGCAGCAGAAAGTTGAGTATGGACCTTTTTGGAATACCACTATGCATGGTACGGGACTGGCTAGGACCGATTTCCTTTGTTTTGTATGTATTTTATTCCCACACCGTCACATACACATACATCTACCTATTATATATATTAGATTTAATTTTTGCTACTACTTTCTACGCATTTGGAACCCTGTACCAAATAGGTATTGCGGAGGAGGGCGTTGATATTCGCGACACAGTTTTTAACTCCTGCGGATATCATCGTTTTTTAATCTGTTCTTGTACTTCTGTTTTCTTGTTCCAAATAAATACTTTTTGATTTGATTTGATTTGATATTATTGTAATATGTTTTTCATTTAGTAGGTTCCTAAATACCTACTAAACTAATAAATGTATTTTCTTTCTTTATGAATGAAGAGTAGAGCTCTGTGTGTCTGGGGAAGTACTACCATCATGCCTATATTTCTGCTGCCAAGCAGCGTTGCTGTTTCGATAAGGGTGTGGTTGCCGGTGAAAATACAGGCACGTGAGGCTTAATATCTGTATGCCTCATGATGGTCCATCAAATTGGCAGGGCAGGGCGTCGTACGGCACGTTTATATAGAGCGTGACTTGCGAGGTTATGGTTACCACTTAACATCAGGCCATCTGCTTGTTCAAAAACATGAGATACATTTTTATTTACAAAAAAAATAACAATGAATACAAGTTTCAATATGTACAAAATACACAAAAAACAGTTGAGCTATCTGCAGACCAATGCAAGCGATCTTGAGATAGCGTAACGAATCCAAATCGGTTTCAACCAGAAGCATTCCCAAGACACTGGATGCATTGCCACGTTGAATGGCAATGCTGCTGCGCTGAGCCAGATACTCACCAGCCTTCGGGTCACGCGTCGCTGTTGAAGATCGGGTATGGTAAGTCTAATAATCTTATTCCGACAAATGTTTTATTGATTTATTAACCATTATCTTAAGGCCGCTTACATATATCGCGATTTCAACGCGCGCTGATCGCGCTCGGGTAGCTTTTCATCAGGGGCATTATTCTCTATTGCCAATGCAATCGCGTTACACAGATACGACTAGACAGCCAGCGGACAAAACCGTATTCCCTATGACTTAGTTGTCATTCTTAGTTCATTTTTTGGTTTATGAATCGCGTTTGCGTTTAGACCACGCTGTGACGTCACACGGTTATGGCACGGAATCTCCTATGTCATAGAGAATAATGCCCCAGTGCACGCGTCAAAATCACGTCAAAAACGCGTCATATGAACGGCTCTAACAGCTTTATGGCCAAAACGGTATCACAGTTCACATTTTTTTGATGACGTGCGGCCTTCATCTTTTCTACGCGAGATGTGCTGAGATGACAGGTGCAAAGTCGCACGTGTTCGAGCATCGAGCCCGCTGCACAGCGGCGGTGGGCTGCACAGTGGACACTGGGCTATGATCAGGGCGTAGGGTAATTGCCCAATGGACTTCCGAACCGCTGGGCAAGGAGCGTTGGCAACACTTTCTGGAAAGAATATTTTCTTTGACGAAAAAATTACAATTTAAGTATATTTTTTTATATCTATTACAACTCTTTGTGGAAACCAAATACTTAGAGGAAACATTTACTTTTTTTAGTTTAAGGTTTTTTATACTACTTGCTGATGGAACAAACCTGGCCCACCTGATGTTAAGTGGTTACAAGAAACTGATCGTCACGATACTATCAAAAATAGTTCTATGGCACCTCTCTGTCATTCGACAGACAATCTTGGCATTGTCAAGTGACATTGATTAAATTCATTCTGGTCAAGTCAGTCCATAGTCAGCCGTTTAAGTTTAGAAGAAAATGGTCGCGGTTTTCCTCAAAACTTAAGAAACTTTTTCGTTGAAATCAGGATATCACATTAAACACTTTCATTTCATATTTTTCTGCACACTTTGTGCTAAGTCCTCGAGTAATTTTGGTTAAAATACCACATAAATTACATAACACAACTTAAAATAACATTATTTATTTATTTAATTCTTACATTTTTAAAGGACTTTGAGTCGCTGAGCGACTATGTCAGCCCTGTTACAGCTTGCAATTAACTATCTACGACACAATAAAAAAACAATTAAAAAGCTATGTTGTTACCCAAAATGACAGAAAATGAATCTTTCTTCTCTCCATTTATGGCTCCTGTCCGTCATTCGACAGTCAATCTTGCCAGTGGTGTCAAGTGATTGGCATTGAATACTTTTTAGTCAAGTCAGTCCATAGTCATTTGTTTAGTAGAAAATGGTGGCGGTTTTCTTCAAATCATTCGAAACATTTTCAGTCAAATCAGGATATCACATAATATACTTTCAATCCAAATGCTTACATTTTGTGCTAAGACCTCAAGTAATGTTGGTTAAAATGCCACCGCAATCACACAACACAACTCAAAATAACACTAGAAAAACAATTAAAATGAAAAAGCTATGTTGCTCCGAAATTATAACACAATCTTAATAAAAATTACATTAAAAAAACAATTAAAATGCTATGCTTCTACTCAAAATGATTCTTTATTCTTTATTGTACACAGTAATATAATTTAGTAAACTTAAATATAAAACATGTACAAAGGCGAGCTTAACCCTAAAAAGAGTTATCTTCCAGCAATCCTTGAAGGATAGAGAAAATTGAAATGAGAGGTGCGTGTACAAAATGAGAGTTGCAAAAATAAAATTATATTAATATTATTAAAAAACAAGATAAAATACATATAATACACTAAATAATATAATAAATGACAGAAAATTCATCAAATAAAAGTGAAAAACATGACCCTTCATCGATGTGACACAGTGATGACATGTGTGATGTATGATGATAGATGATGATAGAGCCAAAAGTTCTTTTTTTTTATACTACCAGCTGATGGAACAAGCAGATGTCCCACCTGATGGTAACCATCACCTATAATGCCCTACGATGCACTGCCCTGCGTCCATCAGCTTGAAGCATACAGATGTTAAGCCTCATGTGTCTGTAATTTCATCGACAACCACACTCTTCAAACTGAAACACAGCGTTGCTGCTTGGCGGCAGAAAAAGGCGTGGTGGTAGTACTTCCCCGAACGAGCCCTTCACAAAGAGCTCTACTACTCTTAAAAGTTCGCAATTCACCCGCCATTTTTTTGCTGACGTTATTCCTCAAACGCGTGTAAGCAGAAATGTGTTCAAGGGACTTGAACGAATTAATCCATCAGATTCTAGTGCTCTATTAGTTCCGTTATTTCTGAGCCTGCAGGTCGATGACCCTAATCATTGGCGCGACGTCGTCAGGAAAGCAAGGGTAGAAGCGTCTCATGACGGGAACCAAGCTGTGAGTTTGGTTTCTGTATGCCTACGCCTCACTTAACTTCAATAATATACTAGTAGTTCGCCCCGAACTGAGATCTCGTGATGCGACCCGATGAACGCACCAAAACTTTGAGGAGGTGGTAGTCAGAGGCAAGTCCAAACATAATGCTTGGACTTTTTTCTGACTACCGCCTACTAACTTGGTACGGTAACCAAGTTTCAACTCTATTGGCCTATTTATTGAAGAGTTCCGTTGAACAGACCTTGGCTCCATCATCAGACCTGGTCGTTGTCACCATTTTATGAGAACTGAGTACCTGGTTAATATATTTCAAGAAAAAAAAATAAGAAAAAGCAAAGGAACTGGCCGACCAGTAGAAAAACCTTGATGCCAACGAAACTCTTAGAGATGGGAGCTCTTGGATCGCTGGTTATCTTAATTTAACTTTTTTGTTGTATCTCAAAAACCGAGAGGCCCAGAAAAAAAGTAAAAATTGTTTTGGAATGTCCAAACAAAGTTCTTTCATATGACATGTAACTTGATTTTTTTAAGTCACTTTTTTTATTTTTGCCTCCTTAAAAAACCCCATATCTTAATAACCCTTCATCCGATTTTACTCATATACTTACCAGTAAATTTCTCAAGTACAAGCTATATACTTATAAAATTTCATGCAGATCGGATCAACGGTTCGAAAGTTATGGCCAGACAAACATACATACATACATACATACATACATACATACATACATACATACATAAAATGCCAAATCGCCCAAGTTGAAACTAAAATCTTCGTTCGCTTCGCTCACTCGATCAATTATATTACATTGTAAAAGGATCATACAAAAGAGCGGTAGGAACCAAGCCGTAAGTTTGTTGCCTGTTCTTCTAGGCTTTGGTCGCGTGGAACTGGCACCTAGAGTCACCTAGCTTTAAGACGTTTCAAAGTGATCCTTGTGATTTTATTGAATAAATACCTTTTGACTTTGACTTTGACTTTGCCTTTGATTTACCTATTTTAGATCGAAAAATATATCTTCTTGTCGTGTCACAGTTCTTTCGAAACAGTGTGGTGAAAGGATTTCTAAGTGCGCCTCAGAACCTAAACAGTTCTAAAACCTATGTCAAGTGCTCGAAAGGAGCCCCTTGAGGCGCATTTAAAATCCTTTCACCACACTATACCTATTTTAGATCGAAAAATTGATCTTTTTGTCGTGTCACTTTCGAAACAGTGTGGTGAAAGTATTTCTAGGTGCGCCTCAGAACCTAAACAGTTCTAAAACCTGTAGCAAGTACTCAAAAGGAGCCTCTTTGAGGCGCACTTAAAATCCTTTCACCACGCTGCTTCGAAAGAAACTAGTGACAAGACAAGAAGAAGAAGTGTGCCTCTCGGAGGCACCTTTCGAGCACTAGACCCACGTTTTATCACTTTAGGTTCGACAACATACCGATGTTTTCCTTCACCGATTTGAACACATACATTTAGCAGAAAAAACATAAGTGTACCTACCGCCAGATTCGAACCTACGACCTTACGATCGGAGGGTTCACTCCTACCACACCACAGGGGCTCGCCCCCCTCACCCCTCCTAGCATAAACTTGCACCTGTAGCAGGTGGCCTAACTTAGCCTAAGCATTGGATCGGCCAAACATGGGCATGTTAACCTTAATTCAAGTATTTATAGTTTTTATGGGTTTATAAGTTGAATGACTTGATGAAGTCAATGTACTTATTTTTCTTGGACCTGTGTTTTAAAACGATGAGTTTCAATCGACTTTTACAACTACCAAAGTAAACTATAGTTCCTTTAGGGCCGGTTTCACCATGCTCTGTTAAATTAACAAAGGATTAAACGGCCGTTAAAAATGACAAAATATACGCGTTTGACATCTAAGATTAGATTTAACGGCCTGTTAATCCTAGTAACTACCAGAGCATGGTGAAACTGGGCCTTAAAATTAAGTTAACCTTATAATTAAGAAGATTAATTAAGTTATAGATGAAATACATAATATTTTAAAAGTTTAGGTATGTTATAATTTAATTTGATAAGATTTAAGTTAAAATGTTTGTAACATTTATTGTACGTCCGTACTGTATCTACTTTTTATATACTCATCACCATAAACATTCAACAGTTTACATTAGAGATTATTCTGTTCCTGATTCTGATATTGTTTTTAGAGAAGTTACAAGTGCTAATAAAATTAAAAAAAAATGTAGTGATGATACTTACTTCACATGCTACTCGGTACTCGTTTTTACCTAAACAAATACATATTTTCGTGTCACAATTCAAGATTAGTGCTGTTTTACAACTATTCAGGACCATTAAATGAAGGTTGCCTGGAAGAAATGGCTTTCAGTATGCTTTTTTGTAAATACATACTTTTAATATATTTGCTGCTGTAGCACACAGCACTATTATTAGGTACCCATTGTAATATCTAATAGATATGTTCCATGGGTAGGTATGTAGGTATATAGTCAAATTAAAGATAGTTGTTAATAAGATAATCAAAGTCAAGTTAAAATTTGTTTTAAAATTGAATTAATTGTAAAATAGTCGTTTGTTTAAATTGTTTTGTGTTTTATACCTATTATCATGTTATTGTTTCATCATGTTGTCACTGTTTTTGTTCATTTTTGTACCTACCTACATTACCCCTATTTATATGTTGTGTGTTCTTGTGGCCAATAAATAACTGTCTATGTCTATGTCTATGTCTCTATATTATAACACCCAGACAGAGAACAAACATCAACTTTTTCACACAAATGAATTGTTTTTTTAATTTAATTTTTCTCGGTGGGAATCGAACCCACGGCTTCCAGCGCAGAAAGCAGAGCTGCTACCAACTGAGCTGTGAGGCATGTCAAACAAAACTTAGTATGTACTTTTAATTTATTGCCAAACAATATACTCGTAAAGATTTTTAATATAGTCCCAAAAGTTATTATCCCAGTGGGATTTGAACCCACGACCTTCCTCTTGATACGGGGCCGCGCTAACCAACTGCGCAGTTTAGGACTATATTAAAAAAAGGGACTATATTAAAAATCTGTGATTTCCTTAAGTGTAGATAAACACTATAAAAAAAAGAATACCGCCTTATTATAAAACGTGGTCTAAAGATAAATCGAAGATGTTACTATAGTTAGACCGTGACTTAGACGAAACGTTATTATAAAAGGTAGTTTATCTAGTATAAAGATAAACCCGATAGACCCTTGGTTTAACAATGGTTTATCTGGTAAAATGGCCGCCACAGCACAGCTGAGATGATTTGTTTACTTACGTTTTTGTCAAATCAAAAACCTAATTGTAGGTATAAAGATCTCTAAAATGTATTCGAAGTGGAGTGCACTTCAAAGAATAATAAAGATAAAATAAAGAATAATATTCTCGTACCTCTATAGAAAATGAATAAGCTTACTAGGTATATAATTAAGCTATCGAAAACGTAAAATGTGTAAATATATTGTTATTTAGTTATGACTTTTTTCCAAGGTAAGTCGATATGTATTACCTAATTGGTTGAAAAAAAAACCTACAAACAATACAATTATTGAAGGAAAGAGAACGCTGATAGAGTTCAAAATTGAATAACGCAACAATGCCGTGTGCAGAAGGTCCTACTGCTTTTTTCGAAATTGCTCAAAGATTTGCGTCTGTGTGAGTGATGTGGACACAAAACGCACGGAACGAATTTCTCGTGGTTGGTCGTTTGCTAGCAAAGTGCAGTAACTCTCAAAAATATGAAATTTAGTAGGTATACATATAGAAAAGGTATTTATTTATTTGTCACACAAACATACGTGGACTTTAGGTTTAAAAGCTAGTAACAAAAATAAAATATAACCTAAAGAAAAAACAAATACACGTAAAAAGAGAAAGTGCAGATTAGTCCTCCATATGCCGAGTGCGACAAACAGGTCCCGTCTCAGCGAGATGCTGCTGACCATCCATAGATAGTAAGCAGCGCTGGTTTTCAGACAGTTTTCAGAGAATATAGGTATTCAAATCAAGACAAAATGTTTCTATATTCCTAATCTATATTCCTATTATATTCATTACAAGATCATAATAGGTAAAACACCAATCGAATAGGAAAAAAAGCGAATAGGGAGTCACTATTTGAGCTTCGTGAGAAGTTCATGGTACGTGACATGAAAAATTACATTATGTAATATGATACTGATTATGATTGTTTAAACTATTGCCATCTTTTACCAATGAGTAATGGCAAACAGTGGCTTTCACCATCATTATCATCATCAGCCTGTGATGTCCACTGCTGGAAATAGACCTCCCCTATACATTTCCGGGAAGAACGATTCTGAGCCCTCTCCATCCAACAACTTCCCGCGATCCTCATGTCGTCGGTCTATCGGGAGGGCCTCCACGCTTAGTCTTCCAGGTCGTGTTTCGACTTGGGTAACGTTTATAAGTAAAGTTTAGCTTTGATAACGTTTATAAGTAACAGCCCTAAAGCTCGGCTTTTTTAGGTTACCCCATTCTGCCATCCCTCATTCGTGTCATCGGGCCAGATCGGCGAGGCGGCGAATTCGTCGCGGCCTTGACGCCGGTCGACGACTCGGCACAAGCTTTTTTTCAAAAATAAGAAGAATGGCCGAACAAAAACGACGGCGTCGAAGTACCTACTTTTATTTTGGTCATGAAATGTTTATTTTGGTAAAAAAAAATATAGTTTTTTTCCTTGTTTAATAAAATTTTCTCACCTACTTTCTTTAGCTTATAATAAAATAAATAAAATTATGTTTACTTTTTTGGATTCTTGTTAGCAAATTGATTTAAGCAGAAGGTAAATATGGAACCAAAAAAAATAAAAATATTGAAAAGTTACTTACAAAACTGACTCTACTCAAGGTCAATGTCCTTAGAAGCGTCATTCTTATATTGGCCGCATTTTGGCCGAACGAAACAGGGGAACTATCCCTGTCACCCTCTCTCCTGTGGTTAACTTACACATTTTTCGTGTGCGTGATGCATACCGATTATCTCATTCACCGTGTTCGCTTTTTGAAATTTCACGTTTATGCGCGCTATTGTCACAGTGTGAGTCACAAAAAATATCTGTTTTGAGCTTTGTATTGTATTCGAATCGGTTTATCGTTCCAAAAATAATATTGTCCGTACTATGAATTTTTATTGCTTCAAATTGTGCGCTGCACGCATTCGTAATAACCACGCACACAAGTTTGAATATACACACGATTTTTTCTTCAAAGAAAACGTTGTGGTAGGTCGCGGATGTTATGTTTGTGTGCGTTAAACGAAGGCGTGATTCGTTTTTGGGATTCTAAAATCGAACCAGGCCCAACCGGTTTTTGTTTAGATTTAGCACGCCGCTTTGTTATTGGTCGACTTGAATTTGGAAGCCATTACTATTTGTTTAGTTTTTTTTGTTTATTGCGAGACCTTTGTCTGCCAATGGGCTTCGTTGTCTACACATATAAATTATTACTTGATTCACCCATTATTTAGGGCATATGCCAGTTTAGTTCCAAAGGACCAATAAAACTCAATAGAGCTTAGCTTTTACTGTAGGTACCTACTTGACTTAATTACATAAATAACATCAGAATTCATATTTTATGTGTCACTCTTAAAACTCTTGCTCATTTTGAGAAACTAGATAAATCATAGACGAAATCAATAAAAATCTGAAAGTGTAGCATCGCGTTCACACAAGGTGGATGACCGTTGTCAACAATAAGAAGAGTCGATATCCCGTCACCTGCTGCTGCAAAAACACAGGTCCTGCGGTCCGGCACCCGGTGCAAACCGGATCCGACCGGTCCGAGCTGATTTAATGATAGAAAACATGATTTTTAGAATTAGTCACACGATTTTCAGATAGCCAAGAATAATTATGGTAATACCTAATTATAAAAACCTTAAGATCGTCAGAAAAAAATCTATTCGACTCTATTTGCAGATGGCCAAAAAATAATATGGTTAATAGGTACTACTGACTACTTACATAATTATAAAAACTTAAAGATCGTCAGAAAGTCATCTATTCGATGCTATCCGCTAGAAATATGTCGATATAGTCAAATGAATTACTCACCAAGGCAACATTTGATTTAAATACCTACTTTTAATAATATTAAGTAGATAGTTCCCCATAATATTCTGAAGTGATGATACGATACTGTCTTGTATATTAATTCGTCTTATTTTTTGCAGTGAGAATCACAATGAGTGCGTATCGAAATCAGCTGAGCATAAATAAATAGCCTATTCGCTTCCCGGTCATTACCCCTTAGAACTAGAACCCTCCTAGATTAGCAGCGGGAAAAAAACTAAAATGGCGTATTGTTTTGTTAAAAGCCAGTGTTGGCACAAAGGGTGGTATTTTCATGATTTTAGTTAGAAAACCAACGTTGGGGCTCCGCCAATAGCCAGCGCCCCTGTCAGCGATAGATAGGGGATGAATTTGTGTAAAAAAAGCTTAAAGCGCTTAATAGACAAACCGAGTTTCCGCTTGAAGACTAGCATTGATCAAAAAATGTATCAATCTTCCTATATTTTTAAAATGTTCTTAAATATCAATCTTACTAAATTTATAAGGCTTGATTCTTAGTTAGTCTTATATAAAAACAAACAAAATAAAACTCCTAGTTCAAAATAAAGGGACTTAAAACATTAACACAATACGACTTACAAGATAATGTTATCACAAAACCCATAACGTTTCTTATAAATTACAAGATATTTTAATCAATTCAGTCTTGAAAACCAAAATAATGTTACTCGGTCAAGTCAGCGCTGCGTTTGGTCTATGAAGCGCGGTATCGCTGAATGGGTAGAAACCTCCCCTAGTTCGCATCTAGGGCCATCCCAGGCCGCGTTTGCACACATTATTGCAGTTTGATGAATTGCCCCACGACGCAGCGCCACCGGTCATTCAACCTACGAATGTCCTATAAAAATAAGAAATAAGTCTTACTACCTACCTTTCACAAGAAGTCGATAAGAGAATTCGCCTAATTATTATATGGCTTATTTTTGAACTTTTAATTAATGTATGTATAAACTTTATAAGGAAAAGCGCTTGAAAATAAGAAATAATTAACTTTGAGTAAAAGGTACAATTGTTACTGTTGCAAAACTATTTAAAAATTATGGTCCCATTTGACGTTTTTTCGTTGTTAATTCTTCAGATTATTTATACCTAAGTTGCAGCTTAAGTAATGGTATTTTTAAAATTAATCATTTAAATAATTTCATTACCTACTAATTTCGCAAATACTGACAATGAATGCGTTTTAAAAAAATATAACTATCATTTCTGCATTATTCTATTGAATAAAACTATTTAAGCAAATTTTGATAAATATTTTAATGAAGTCTCAACTCAAAGCTACCGAGTAAAAAAGCTAATTATTAATCAACAATTGACAATTACATACTTCGAAATTCCCAAAAATCACTTTTAGTTTTCAATAAGTACCAGTCTCACTCAAATAAAATAAGAATGAAAGAGTTCATTTCTGTTTCCTGGTCGGCCAGAAACCTTAAATTTGCGATTACATCGGTATGATTAAAAAAACTGGTACATTGAACTTGGCACGGCACTAACCTATGGCAACATGTCCTGCGTTGCGTGCTGATGTGTGAGTGATGTGAGAGTGTGCGTGCATTTCGTGAGTTCGTTCACCTTGCCAGTTGGGGAAGTTAGGAGTACGGGAGGGATGGAGAGGTCACAAGATAGAAATGTTGGGGTACGGAGAAAAAAACACACGACATAAATGTATATTAAATTAATAAGAACTTGATTGAGGACAGCATGGATAAGGTTCCACACAGTAAAAGAAGATCTCTTGCCACTAGTCTCTTTAAGAATGTCTTAGGAAGGTAATCAGATGCTCTGAGAGCACTGGTGATCTAGTGGTGGCGGGGCCTTCCGATCCTAAGGTCGTGGGTATAAAACTGGTCGTGCACCAATGAGTTTTCTGTAAAAAAATTATGTGCACAGTGCCAGTAGGTACTCTCAAACGGTGAAGTAAACATCGTGAGGAAACCGGCATGTCGTATAACCTATAAAGTTCTAAAACATGTGTCCGCACTTAAAATCTAGTAACAAAACAAATAGAAGACGAAGAGACACTTCCGAAATAACTTTCGGCACGCGCTCACTTATTACAGTAATTGGTTTTCTTTATACCTACCTCTTCTTACGTGATAGGTTATAGGTACGCGACGCAAGGTCTAAAACGGGACTGTAGGAGCTAAAGTCAATAGGTATTTATTCAATAAAATCACAAGGATCACTTTGAAACGTCTTAAAGCTAGGTGACTCTAGGTGCCAGTTCCACGCGACCAAAGCCTAGAAGAACAGGCAACAAACTTACGGCTTGGTTCCTACCGTTCTTTTGTATGATCCTTTTACAATGTAATATAATATATTTCATCCACATCACATCGGCGATGCTAGAACATTGCTGCCATCAACCCAAAATCCCACTCCTATCGAGGTTAGCAGGGGGACAATGCACAACAGTCTTACTCCCTCACAGCAAATCTTATTCCCCCACCTTTATTTAAACTTAAAATTTAAAATTTAAAATTTAAACCGGCGGCATGTCGTAGAACCTAAAAAATTCTATAACATGTATCAAGTGCTCGAAAGGAGTCTCTTTAGGCGCACTTAAAATCCATTCACCACGCTGTTTCGAAAGAAACTAGTGACACGACAAGAAAAAGAAAAAGTCTTCATCTTCAAAAATGTATAATGGCACTTATAAATTTTTGAACAAGCTTGTTTTCTCGTTTCTACTCCACGGCTTCCTCAGTTCGTCCGATATTTAAGCAAGTCGCGGAGTAGCATTTTTGCCGCGCACGCACTTAACGTACCCGTGTGCGTACACGCACACACACTCACGCTCATTATGTGCGTTATAGGTACTTATTATAATATTCAATGCGTGCAATGAACGATATTTTTTCTCAAAGGTAAAGCGGTTCTCATTTTTCTCAATTTAAGGATTATCACCGTTTTGTAGCGTGCGGGCGGTACTTTGGAGTTTATGTAGGTATTTGTAAGAATTGGATTTAAAATTAATGATAAGATTCTGAAGCCTGACCTGAAGATTTCAGAAGATAATTGGTCAAGTTCCTTAAGAAATCTAACGATAAAATGGTAAAATATTCATTACAGGCCCCAGATAGTAGATAAATAGATAGATACCTAACTCTTTATTGTTCACCACACGGAAAATTAGCATAGGGTTAAAGCATACATTATATAAGGTAAAACAATGGGCGACTTTATCGCTGAGAGCGATCTCTTCCAGGTAACCTTGTTGATAGTTGCTTGCGTTCCAATTATGTGTCACCACGCACAATAAAAACAACAATAAAAAAAAATCATTTGTATCATCATCAACGCGCCAGGTGTTGAAGAGGTATACATTTCGGGAGCCCTCTCAATTACGGTACGAGTGTGGCCCACTGGTGCAGCTCTGAGGGTTTGGTCCAAGTTGCTAATACGCTGCGGCGTGTAATTAGCAGGCAGTATCTCTTGTCGTGTCACTAGTTTCTTTCATAACAGTGTGGTGAAAGGATTTTAAGTGCGCCTCATAGGCCTCTTTCGAGCACTTGACACGTGTTATAGAACTTTTTTTTATCAACGACATACCGGTTTCCTCACGATGTTTTCTTTCACCGTTTGAGAGTACTGGCATTGTGCACATACATTTTTGAACAGAAAAACACATTGGTACACGACTGGTTTCGAACCCACGACCTTAGGATCGGAAGGCGGGGCCTCTACCACTAGACCACCAGTGCATGGTGAAATCAGCTCTTAAGTTCTGACACATGACCTTCCTTTAGCCACTTCGACTTGGTAAACTACCAAAACAAATAAAAGACTACCTTATAAGATTCTTGTATCTTGTACCACCATAATAATTCTACCGGCAAGCCCTTAGCTCGGGACCCTCACATTTCGGGTCCAATTAGAACAAGCTCACATCTACGGCGCCGTTCGGAATTAATGAATTTCTGTACATAGGTACCTACCTATATGTACAGTCAGCGATATGCTATGTTGCGAAATTAACTACCGTATGCACCCTACCGATCTCGCGTTTGTTTTGATGTCCTAGGATAGGTACGTAGGTACTTGTGTTGCGTGAGTAGGTACATACATAATTATTTTTGACAAAGGGTAAAAATATAGATTCCCAACAATCACATACTTACTTGGTAGGTAGGTTCATCATTAGTAAAATGAATTAGGAAACTGTCAAAAGTGTTTTATGAATGAAAATTAGGAATTAGCATTGTTAAAGTTATGTACCTACATGGAACACTTCTATGCTTTATTTTTACATACATAATAGATACAATAAAAGACCGTAAAGTCAAGAATACCACCTACTTTGAACATTATAGTGTGAGGACATGTCAAATTCAAAACCGGTAATAAATAAAGACAAAGAGAAAGTCAGTCAACTTCTGATTCTGTCTGTAACTAAGTAGGTAGTAGATACTTGATTCGTTTTCTGACATTTTGGGAAGCAACAGAGCTTTTTCATTTTACTTAATTGTTTTTCTAGTGTTATTTTGAGTTGTGTTGTGTAATTTCGGTGGTATTTTAACCAACATTACTTGAGGTCTTAGCACAAAGTGGAATTGCATTTGGAATGAAAGTGCAATAAGTGATACTTATCCTGATCTGACTGAAAATGTTTCGAATGTTTTGAAGAAAATCGCCACCCTTTTCTTCGAAACAAATGACGACTCCGACTTGATTATGGACTGACTTGGCTAAAAAGTATTCAATACAAATCACTTGACACTGGCAAGATTGTCTGTCGAATGACGGACAGGAGCCATAAATGGAGAGAAGAAAGAAGAAGGTAGTAGGTACTAGATCCGCAGCCATGGTAGATGTCCCCTACCTCAGTACCTTTGAGGTTGTCTAAAGGGAGTAGTCAGAGGTATGCCCAATTTGATTGTCTTGTCGGTTGAAATGTTCTTGTGCAAAACTGACTTTTCATATTTCAGCCGACTTGAGATTTTTTTTATAGGTACTAAGTACTTGCTGATGCAAAAAGCAGATGACCAACCTGATGTTAAGTAGTAACCATCACCTGTAACAAAGCATTGCCTCGTAAGTTACGCACGATATAAACGTGCCATACTATGCACTACTCTGCGTCTATCAATACTTGTGGCAAGTCGAGTTATTTGACAGACATGAACAAAAACTATTTATACAATTAATTTGACACTGGCAAGATTTTCCAACGAAATGACAGACATAAAGCCAAAAAGGAGCGAAGACACTTCATTCATAGGTAGGTACGATAACATAAACTAAATTCGTGGCCCATGTTCGTGGCAAACCCTATCGGCCACTGAACAGCCACAAATAAAAGAAGAAGATTCACCTATTAACGGGAGAATAAATAAAACTATTTTCAATTGAAATTAATGTTAATTATCAGCAATCATGACTTCTAAAACAGTGGAGGATATCCACGTTATCCTCCTCAACAAGATCCTGTCAGATTCCGGTCTGGAGTGCACCAGGTCGGTTCAGGAGTCCCTGGAGTCTTCGTCCCTCTCGGGGGAGAGTGAAGAGATAGGTATTTAAACTTCTACTTCTACAGTTGGATCTCTGCCTCACAGGACAATAAAGATATTAGATACCTCAGTACACCAATGTTGCAGTAGTTATCTACCTATGACCATGGCAGACGGTGCAGCAGATACTGAGCAAGGGCCCTACAAACCCTTTAGTTAAGAGTAGTAGAGCTCTTTGTGAAAGGCAAGTCCGGGGAAGTACTGCGACCACGCCTTTTTCTGCCGCCAAGCAGCGTTGCTGTTTTCGGTTTGAAGAGTGTGGTTGCCGGTGACACATTACAGGCATATGAGCCTTAACATCTGTATGCCTCACGTTGATGGACGCAGGGCAGTGCACCATAGGGCTAGAAAGCGTTACTTGCCAGGCAATGCTTTGTTATAAGTGATGGTTAGGTCTTAACATCAGGTGGGTCAGCTGCTTGTTCCTCACTAGGTACCTAAGTACATGCCTATCGAAAGCTTCCGTCTTCATGTGTGTTGGTCAATTTCAAGTTCAAAATATTTTCTCCAGACCCGTTTTTTCACAGTGGAAACCTTTCCATTCCATTACCTACAGCAATCGTGGCCAGGTATATCAGAGGTGGTATGCACTGGAGTAACTGTTATGCTAAAGCCTGGGTACTGACCAACGTTATGTACGAGGTGTAATGTAACATGTTACACAGCGAGCATTCATACAGTCAGTACGTAGTGTTACGGGGCTCGTTGCGCGCTTTGAAGTGCTCCATCCGAATGTTACGCAGTTCAGTACGCTGTAACATGTCGGCCATCTTGACTGAGAGTGGCTGGCGAATATGGAGCACAGAGTTTTGACGAGCATGTATCGCCAATTTTTAGAACACAGCGAACATGCTCAATGCGTAACATGCTCGTTGCGAATGTTACATCACACCTCGTAACGTTGGTCAGTACCCAGCTAGGGCTACGTCAAACATTACGTCGAACATTCTTGTCTTTGTCAATCGTCAAACGAGTCTTATAACCTAGTGCTAGCTCTCATTGTCCATGAATCGCCAGGATTTAATGATGTCAATAGCATTTTCAAATCAAAGGTGTATCTCACTTGGCCTTCCAAATAAAAAGCCTAATTTAAACTAATTTATTTCCTAGATTACGCCACATTTACCCCACAGTGCTGACTGACTCATCATTACAGCGTTATTTGCGTGCAGGCCTAGCATTAGAAGTAGAAGAAACAAAACCAGAAGCTGTTCAAGAAGAAGAAAAGGTCCAGCAAGTGGAGGAGATTGCTGAGGAGCTACCCTACGTGTTCCCCACACCTTCACTACGCCGGATCCTGCCAGATCGCATCAGACGGATCGAGGAGCACAACCGGATCCATGTTCTGCCTGATGAGTTCAGGTAACTGATCCTAAGTTCGTTATCAGTCTGGAGACGCGCGGTGCTTAGGCGAACTCGTTGACCTGTCGCGCACAAGTTTATTGCCTGTTCTTCTAGGCTTTGGTCGCGTGGAACTGGCACCTAGATTCACCTAATTTTAAAACTTTTCAAAGTGATTCTTGTGATTTTATTGAATTCTATTGAAATACCTTTTAACTTTGACTTTGAACAAATTCGCGAGACGCTACTGCTATGATATGATAAAATCGTAACGGCTAGGCAAGAGTTATAGGAAGAAACTCCTAACATTCACTCGAATCATTAAAGGCTCCTTGGAATGCCCTTCCATCACTCACAGAACAAACAGTATTTCACAGACACAAATTTTTCACTGGGTCTTAAGGTAGGCCTAGGTCCTACATTTTTTACCAACTTGATATTCTGACTCGTCAAAACAGCACGCTGATGGCAGTTTTCTTCCCCTTTCAGAACAGACATAGATCCAGCCCTAATCCCCAAGATAGCCATCACTGCCCAGCAGAAGTACATAGAACTTCTGGCGGAGATGGTAGGCTGCACCAAGTACAAAAGCAGTCTGGCGGAGTTCTGGTTTCTGGACATGATGGCCAACTTGCTGCGGCGGGCGCAAGAAGATGAGCTGAACAGACGTGCGTAGACTTTGGACTCTGTCAAATATAGCCTTTACTCCACTAGACCACCAGTGCTCTAGTGTTTAATCCCATGTCTAACTGTAAAGAGTAGTAGAACTCTTTTTGAAAGGCTCGTCCGGGGAAGTACTACCACCATGCCTTTTTCTGCCGCCAAGCAGGCATATGGGGCTTAGCATCTGTATGCCTCAAGTTGATCAATGCAGGGCAGTATATCGTAGGCCAAGTTCCTATCGTGAGTGTCTTACGAGGCGTTGCTTTGTTATAGGTGATGGTACCAATAACATCAGGTGGCCCATCTGCTTGTTCCATCAGCAAGTATAAAAAATAAAGGGAAAACTAGTCAGGGATAAAGGGAAAAATAAAGAGAATACTTTTAAGGTCAAGTAAACGTGCTGGATACCTATGATGATATGAACCTCTGGAAATCATTGTGAAATCAAAGCAGTATCATTCGAATCCCCGAGATGTTATAGAAGCGTTTTATACTTTTTTGCATTGGCTATGATACTACTGACTGGTTTCCTAGGATAATGACCTAGGCATACTTTTGGAGAAGATGATGAGCTGCACTGGATCTAAGCAGAAGTTGACTTCTGAGACGTCCCTCAACAGACTGAGAAGATCAGAACCATAGTTTTCTTAGATGACGTGTTTTTCAGCAACGCAAGCAATCCTGATTCTATGGTTCTGCGAATGGATGAAGGAGATCCAGAACTTTGATGCCGCTGACCGTCAGCGCATGCTGAGACGGTTTCAGGTAACTCCACCATCACTTTGACTCTTTAGCAGGTAGGAAGGTACGAGAAGTTACTAACCTGGCCTTCCTAAGTGGCTGTCAGCTGATACTGATGATGTCTTCTTAGTTAAGTAGGACTCTGCAACCTATTTTCTTTTATTCAGCTGAATATCGCTCTGGCCTTTGTGAGCAAAGCGTTCGTGGCCTTGTTTTAAGCAAAGCTCACGTCTAGAATGTTTTCTGACCTTTTCAATCTCCCATGCTGTCATATAAACAAGTCTTCGAGGCAAGAAGAGTTTCAAGAGTAGTAGAGCTCTTTGTGAAGGGCTCGTCCGGGGAAGTACTACCACCACGCCTTTTTCTGCCGCCAAGCAGCAACGCTGTGTTTCGGTTTGAAGAGTGTGGTTGCCGGTGTAATTACAGGCACATGAGGCTTAATATCTGTATGCCTCAAGTTGATGGACGCGGGGTAGTGCATCGTAGGGCACGTTCCTATCGTGCGTGACTTACGAGGCAATGCTTTGTTATAGGTGATGGTTACCACTTAACATCAGGTGGGCCATCTGCTTGTTTCATCAACTAGTTGTATAAAAAAAAAAAAAAAAAAAAAAAAAAAAAAAGCGGACTTTAGTCGGCCTAAAAGAGTTGGCAGCTAGCTCATACGAACATACCTGAGTAGGTACTCTATCAAGACAAGACTCTACCTTCTTCTCTCGAGGCAAGAAGGTAGACTATAAGCGGCCTTAAAGAATTGGCAGCTAGCTAATACGAACATACCTAAGTACCTACTCTCTATCAATTGATGTCTTCTCCAGGACAACATGCTGGCTGCAGCTAAATACATAGCTGTTGAAGACCGCCTGCCTACCCCTACAGAGGCCGGAGTGGACTACAAGGCGCCAGAACTACCCGAGGGTCAGGTACCTCCTCCGACCGTACCAATGGACTCTAAGCACCTGGTGACCTTCGAGGGAGCTGCCTATCAATGCTGCTTGAGGGATTTGACTGCGATTATACATTACATTTTTGATCTGTAAGTTACTTGGCTTGAAAATTAACAGGTCTAATAACTCCCTAATTTGCACTACTCACCTAGGTAGGTGGTAACTATAGAATAGGGTGCCTTAAAGGACTATCTCTTTTTTTTAATGGGACGCGAAAGTGCGAGTGGTTTAGCGATCGCGGCATTATAGCTTCAAGGAAGAAGATTAACTGTGTCAAGATCGACAAATCAGAAGGAATGAACTGCACCTAACCTAAGACGAGCACGGTCTGCCTTTTTGGGCCTGGGATCTAAATCGTTGGACTACCTACCTATTTCAACATCTTCCTGCCCTTATCCCACCGTTTTGAGAAATAAGCCTTTTTTAACAATGTACATTTTGCGAAGTTGGCGTTCCGCATCTGAGCCTTTCTTACTATAATGTCATCTTCCATACAGTCACACAGCCCATCCATTTTGGACTAGGTAGGTACTTATTTGAGTATCAAAAATTCACTTATCCGTACTCCCCACAATCCAATCCAATGTCTGTAATTGTGAGATTGATATAATTAAATCTCGAACCCTCACGTCTTTCGGCGTCCCAGCGTATGGCCAGTAAAAGACCTAATAATTCTACTATAAGCCTATTTCTTCTAGATTCAGCTCAGACTACCAATACAACCTCGTCCGTTCCATCTTCACGTTCACCCCTGACTTCACTCTTATCGACACACCATACCAGCTCCAAAACCCTAAGAGACTGTTCGTACCGCTGAAAGCTAAGCCAAAGAAAGAAAAGAGCCCTAAGAAAGACGTTAAATCAGTCCCAAAAGGGAAGAAGAAAGAGGTGGATACGGAGGAATATCTCGCGCTGATGGAGGTAACACGCAATTATTTAACTGTCAATTTAAAGCCTCTAAGTGCTCTCGAACGGTGAGGGAAAATATCGTGACGAAACCAGTGTAAAACGAAATGGGTGTTTGGACGTACCTACCTCTTACGTATTCTCTTATATGTGCTCTTACTACTAGTATACTCTTATCTGCGCTCTTACTACCCCCCTTGACACCCTCAAAGACTCCTAAGTTGGTACTTGGTACTAAGAGATCTGAGGGGATATCTACCGTGCCTGGGTATCAGTCTTGAAGCTGTTTCAGCTGTGTATGCCTTATGTTGATGGACGCAGTGCATCAATAGGCGAGTTTCTATCATGCGTGAATTGAGAGGCAATGCTATTTGGTAGGGGATGGCTACCATTTAACATAAGGTAGACCATTAGACCAGACCATTTAGTTAGACATTTAACATATGCTTGAGCAATTAGTATAAAAAACAAACTGAAATAACTTCACGACTTTGATGCCCAGGCACGGTAGATCCCCCTCAGATCTCTTGGTACCAAGTACGACTTTCAGATTCTTTGAGGACGTAAGGGGGGTAGTCAGAGATATGTCCAGAGTAGTATAAAGTCTCTTTCCAGTTAAAAGCCAAAGAAGAGCGCGAATTAGACGAACTAGAAGAGAAAGAGCGGGAGGAGTGGAACAAGCGATGCCACGTGCTCCCTCTCTCGTGTGCGGCGGGCGACGAGCTATTCGACAAGTACTGGCCACCTCCACCGGAGCCTGAGCCGCTACCCGAGCCAGAGCTGAAGGGGAAACCTAAGGGGAAGGGCAGGAAGTGATAGGTTTCTCCCAGAACCACCTGCACAGCGATCTGAATTGATTTATTAGAAAATATAATTCTGAAAAGCAATTGCAATTCTTACGGCCGGTCTCTGAAAGCTCGATCAAACCAACCAACCAACAGTACCCCAAGTATGAGTTTTAGTTTATGAGTTTAACTTGGTTTTTCGTTTTACGTTTTTGTTCCGTGTTCATTTCGGGTTTTGTATGAAGACGCGATAGGGATACCGATATGGAACTTTACAAAACCCGCAATGAACACGGAACAAAAACGTAAAACGAAAATGGTAAGCAAAACTCATACTTAGGGTACAGATGTCAAGTCACTCGCTATTTCAGCTATAACATCGAATTAGATAGAGATAGCAAGTGACTTGACATGCGATTAGTTTTGATCGGGTTTTCAGAAATGGCCGTTAGACTACTGGGTATCTATAATCTTAAAATAGGCCAATATAGATTTTCTTATGCCATCATAGTACAAAAAAAAGCCTTAGGGTCATTCCATTTAAAACAATTAAAACGGTACCAAGTTTTTTTTTTAAGTTGTCTAAAATTATCAGGTTTACATTGTCAGTGCCCCGCGCTGGCTCGGATTAAGCCAAAGCAAATTCTATCAAGTAGCCTAAGCGCTTCGCGTGAAAGGCATGCAAGATATTTTACGCTCTTATCTAAATGAATATTTTTTTATTACGGTCAGACAGGCGTTGGAGCGCGGGGCCCATAGCATTTGCTACTCTTCTTCGATCAACAATCAACTAGATTCCGTGTCACATACAAAATCAAAGCCAAAAACTGTCCGCTTGAACATCTACTTACACACACATAAACAGCTACATCGAACTGATTCAAAGGTTTTTAAACAGTTTCAAGTTCAACCTAATTACAACCATAAACCCTTGTAATAAAGTCACAAATCTTCAAAATACTATCTTACACTTATGATCATTCGTCAATTACAGCTGTCACCTTGAAATTAAAAGACATAGGTTAAATAACATTTATTGTGTATTCAACCTTATGTTGCAACAAATAAAGTACTTTTCTCCATTATTACTTTGTGAGTTACATTATTACTTTCGTTTCGTTTTGTTTCTGTTTGCTTCTTTGTATTTTACTACTCCTCACACACACTACAGGTGCCTCGATGGCGGACTTTGAATAAACGACAAAATATTTGTTTTTATTTGTAACAATGATTTAAGCATCGTAAAACGGAAACTGACATGTAATTACCGAAAAAAAAGACATTCCTTCTGAAACCTTACTGTTTTAGGGGTTATTTTCGCAGTTTTAAAGCACACTGAGGCATTTTAGCACGTCCGCACGTTGGCTGTGGTTGGAGCATACTAAACTCAAATAAGAACACAAATTTATTTGTGCTCTTATTTCTCGGGCCGTTTTTGAGCCCGCCACACGTAATCTAGGTTGATTGTTGATCGAAGCTACTCTTGCTACGTGGCTAATCCGGCACTGTACATTGTATTTACGTATTGTTTGACATGATCATGACATTTGACATGATGCCCATAGCTTCATTCTATCATCGCACTGCTCGTAATAGGCAGGGAGCTCATCCACACTCCTTGGAACCAGGATGGTTGCACACCGTTCGGTTTCAGAGGAACTTCCTCCCGCGCACTCTAAGGTTGTATGCGCTCCCTGCGGATGTTTTCCCTAGAGAATACAGCTTAGGGTTCTTCAAAAAAGGCGTTCTTAAATACTTAAAGGGTCAGCAATGCGCGTGTGACACTTAGGGCCGGTTTCACCATGCTCTGTTAGTTTCTAATCAAGGATTAAAAGACCGTTAAATCTAACCTTTGATGTCAAACGCGTACATTTTGACATATTTAACGGCCCTTTAATCCTTTGTTAATCTAACAGAGCATGGTGAAACCGGCCCTTATGGTGTTGCAAACGTCCATAGGCTACGGTAACCGCTTCCCATCAGGTGGAGCGTACGCTTGTTTGCTTACTTGGTAATATAAAAAAACGTATAACTAATGACCGGTGAGAAATACTTTTCTTGTTTTTTATTTATTTATTTATTTATCATTTATTGCACAAAACACAATGTTAATGCACAAAAGGAGGGCTTAATGCACAAGCATTTTCTACCAACCCCCCTAAGTAGAGGTATAAACATAGAATGACGTGCGACAAATATCAAGCGAATAGCTTAATAGCTACAAAAAAAAAAAATATCTATAAAATATATATACAAGGTGTTCCATAAGTTGTGTATATAAACTTCAGGGGGCTAAAGTACCCATCAATATGAACAACTTTTTCTAAGGAACCAACACTGTGAACGCGAAAAAAAACAGCTGTTTCATACAAAAGTTCAATACCTACCAGGCTAAAATGTATGAAACAGCTGTTTTTTTTTCGCGTTAAACGTTAATACAATTTTTCAGTCTTCAACTAGCGTTTGTTTATTTCTCCTGTTAAAGTAAGAGCGATTTCTCAAGGGTTTAGAAATAAAACACAGTTTAAAGATTACAATTCGTCTATAATATCACTGTATGGTAATATACGTACAAGAATAACGTTTTTCATTTACACTACAAGATCATAAATGCAGAATATCTTTGGAATAGTTAGTTCCGGCTGTGAGGATCTATTTATTTAAAAAACACAGTACACACCGTTAAATTAGTTAGAGGAATTATTAATAATGTATTTATTACGTCATTTTATGTGTAATTTCGGTGGTATTTTGGGAGGCAATAATGTACGGCCAAATAATGTACAGCATGATATTGCACAGCACGATAATGCACACCCAGATAATCCGTGTCCAATGGTTTGAATTATTGGGTGTACTTTCCGTACCAAAATACCAAAGTGGCTTCCAATTATCATGCTGTACATAATCTGGGTGTACATTATTGACACGTGACGATATTGCACATCCAGATAATGCACACCCCGATAATGTACACCCAGATAAAACGAATCCAAAAAGGTCCACTTTGGTGGATTCCAAATATCATGCTGTACATTATCGTGCTGTACATTATCATGTCGTACAATAACCGGACTCGGTATTTTAACCAACATTACTTGAGGTGCACAAAGTGTAAACATTTGGAATGAAAGTGTATTGTGATATCCTGATTTGACCGAAAATGTTTCCAATGTTTTGAAGAAAACCGCCACCATTTTCTTCAAACAAATGACGGCCGACTTGACTATGGACTGACTTGACTAAAAAGTATTTAAGGGGCTGACAACCATCAAACAACTTCTCGCTCGCACGTTTCGACATGTTGCTGAGTGACGGCCAATTTATGTCACTTACTTACTTTGAATGTCTTTTCGTGTATTTTTTATAAATTGTATTCACGTGTGGCATAAATAAATGATTTTGTATTGTATTGTATTGTATTATATTGTAAAAGCTCTGTACCTATAGTCTGGCCTAAATGACTCCATGCATTTTGAAAAATGTATAAATCATCATCATCCTGAGACCGACTTCACGCGATTATGTCGTCAGTCCATCAGGTATTTTCCGGTTAAAACAAACAATAACTAAATCAAAGATATTCCGAATTGTATAAAACCTGCAAATAGATCGATTCTTCCCAGCACTGAGTAGATTATTTATACCAGAATAGTCTGAGGTGGTATCCTAATTTGAACCTAATTTTAAGACGTTTCAAAGTGATTTTATTGAATAAATACCTTTTGACTTTGACTTTTAACATTAACGAAACTCAATACGCTATTTCATATTTGATACAAACTAAGTTTTTTTTTCGGTTCTGTATCGTCAGGCATTTTTAGGGTTCCGTACCCAAAGGGTAAAACTGGACCCTATTACTAAGACTCCGCTGTCCGGCCGTCAGAGGTTGTATCTCATGAACCGTGATAGTTAGACAATTGAAATTTTCACAGATGATGTATTTCTGTTGCCCACTATAACAACAAATAGTAAAAAACAGAATAAAATAAATATTTAACGGGGCTTCCATAGAACAAACGTGATTTTTTGCCGTTTTATAGATAATGGTACGGAACCCTTCGTGCGCGAGTCTGAATCGCACTTGGCCGGTTTTTTGTATGGAGATAAGCGCCTCTATCGGGATTGTTGAGAACTCACGAGTCTCCATACAAAAACGGCCTGACGATACAGGAAACGATAAAAAAAACTCTTCTCGTAAAAAATACTTCGGGTACTGATAAAACAGAATCGACAACATCGGCCTTACTACAATAAGAGCTGATTTCACCATGCTCTGTTAGATTAACAGAGGATTAAACGGCCGTTAAATATGTGTAATTGTACGCGTTTGACATCTAAGGTTAGATTTAACGGCCGGTTAATCCTTGATTAGTTACTAACAGGGCATGGTGAAACTGGGCCTTAACGGTCCTTTAATCCTTTGTTAATCTAACACAGCATGGTGAAATCAGCTCTAAAGGTCGAATCTAAAACGGCGCTGCTACGCCATTTTATTTATTAGATTAAAGTCGTTTTATGAAAAGGGTTATTCATAAACACGTTTGGAACATTTGCTTTATATTTAAGCATTCAGATCTCACGAACATTTAGCTTGGAGTATCCTCCAGAGTCTGGAACAATGATGAACAGCATCTAGTATACTTCTTTTATAAATAAAAAAAAACTGGTATAAATAACTGACTCAGTTTACAAATTCCGATGTTGACACTCTTAAAACCACCCTGTAGTTTAGAAAAAACATAATTCCATACATTTTTATCGTAAAATTAATAAGTAATGAGAACTGTGCAAATTATTAGCTAAAACGTATATTAATAAGCATTTTGTAGTAACTATGTTTATCATATAAAATATGTCAATGTTCATAATTCCGATTTGGATTTTATTTATTTTATTTTATTTTAACAATTTTGGGAAAAAAATTTAAAATAAAATTTTGATACAGGCTGTCAACAATAGCAACAGCCTGTATACAATCGATTATGACAAATAAGTCTACAATATTATGTTTTTTTTTTCATATAAGTAATATCTTCTTGTAAACTAATGAAAAACATAAAAAGTACGGAAAAAGACAAAAATATCGAACTTTTTAGTCTAAAATGGCATTGCAACTTTACATATTTTTATATTTACAACATCAATTACATAATGCAATCTTATATTAATAAACGTATATTATTTGGTAGAATATCTATTATAAGCTATTTATAAATGGAATACTTAATTATTCTAAGTAAGAAACTGAAGAAAATATGAAATAATATGAAAATATAATGTACGAAAAGTTTGTTTTTTTTAAATTTATAAAGTTCGAGTAAAAATTACTATAATTTAGTAAATTTGGCAATAATACATACAAAAAACATCGTTTTATGCCTACTGGCTGAATGATGTTTTAAAACATCAGGCAAGGATAAACATAACAATGTATGTATTGCACATTTAACAACATATTTTAACACCAAAATAATATTTAAAATTTACCTAAAATTTTGTACAAAAACATCTTGGCCAAATCATTTATCAGATGAGTACAATTTGAGCAAAGAATGTGTTAAATAATATCACAATTTTTAAAATAAATTTGGTCTAATTTGCTCTCCTTTTTTTTTAATTTGAGATATATGGGCACAAGTTATTTAAATCTTATTTTTTCTAGTGAATATTACCAAATTATATTGTTGCTGGTTCTAAATACAGCAAAAAATCGACGTAAAAATTTTGCTTATAAACGAAGATTCTCATTGAATTATTTTGAGCTTCAAATTGTTTTTACAATCTTATAGAATAATGCAATAATATTTTGTTAATGTGATATACAGGGTGATTCTATGTCTACACAAAAATAACATACAAAAATCCCCCTGTAACCTATTTTGTTAAGAAAATAACAAATTAAATGTTAAATAACAGATATGATATTAATGAATACATTTAAATGATCATTGGCCATGTCAAGTTTTTTTTTATAATACATAGTAAATTCTGTCATAAATGCATATTAAATGCAATTTTATGGTCTTTTTAAACTAGCTATGGCAGTTGAATATACTGGCATTTTTTTTTACAGTCTACAGTCAGTTTTTTATTTATTATTTTATATTTACAGAAACTGTAAAAAGAATACGGCCGAAAATTTTAACGGGAGTTTCTGATTTCCGAAATGATTTCATAAAATAAAATAAATGAATCCGAATGATCCTGTTTATTTTATTTCATACAATAAAATAAACAGTTTAAATATAAATAGTTATTGAAAATTTTCTTGTTTTATAAAAGTGCCTGAGTCTAATGAAAGTAAATAACAATATTCATTTTAAAACTTAATTTGTTTCAAAAATGTGTGAAGCGACAGAATCAGATTTGAAATGCAATAAATTCACGGTGTATTCTCTTTACACCCTGTATAAATTTGAATATACATTGAACACATACTTATGTATTATATATTATGTTATTTAAATACAATGAAAGTTTAGTTGCAATTAAATTCAAAATTTCGTTCGCAGCGCGTTTAGTATGGAATGTTATCAACATTTCAGAGATCGAGAATACCTTTAATTATGCAAGGTGTTCCAATACTTGTGTTTATAAACTTCGGGGGGCTAAAGTACCCATCAATATGAATAACTTTTAGGAACCAACACTGTGAACGCGAAAAAAAACAGCTGTTTCATACATTTTGGCCAGGTCGGTATTGATGTATGCCTCAAGTTGATGAACGCAGGGCAGTGCATCGTAGGGCACGTTCCTATCGTGCGTGACTTACGAGGCAATGCTTTGTTATAGGTGATGGTTACCACTTAACATCAGGTGGGCCATCTGCTTGTTCCATCAGCATGTGGTATAAGAAAAAAAGGAAAACTTGTTTGGATCAAAACGATATTTTTTCTACGCACATTCAGTTTACATACTTCAAAAATGTTGCAATTTACAAGCGGGAAGTCTGACGGTAGTCTGCGCCTTAAGATTAGTTTTTTTATTAGTTGGTTATACAGATGAACGCTTTAGTTTTGTACAGTTATATAGACATTTACACTCAGCACAGTCGTGTCTCATTGTACGTCACAAATCTTAGTTCACTTCGTATAGTTTAACTTCACATCACGTTTATAGTTCATTCGCCCCGTACAGTACAGTTGTACTCACATGTGTGTGACGTGGGATGCGGGGGCAAATGCGGGGGCAAATGCGGGGGCAAATGCAGGGGCAGGTGGGGGCTACAGGGGCGTACGGCGATCCCCCCGCCCCGGACCCGCCATCCCCCTGTTTCATGTCTGCCATCTGTAAATACAATAAATGAATCAAATTGAAGAGTCTCTCTTGTCGTGTCACTAGTTTCTTTCGAAACAGTGTGGTGAAAGGATTTTAAGTGCGCCTCAAGAGGCTCCTTTCGAGCTCTTGACACATGTTATGGAACTTTTTAGGTTCCACGACATGCCGGTTTCCTCACGATGTTTTCCTTCACCGTTTGAGAGTACTGACATTGTGCTCATAAATTTTTGAACAGAAAAACTCATTGGTGCACGACCGGTTTCGAATTCACGACCTTAGGATCGGAAGGCGGGGCCGCTACCAACTAGGACACCAGTGCAATTTAAGAGTAGTAGAGCTCTTTGTCTGTGGCTCGTCCGGGGAAGTACTACCACCACGCCTTTTGCTGCCGCCAAGCAGCAACGCTGTGTTTCGGTTTGAAGAGTGTGGTTGCCGGTGTAATTACAGGCACATGAGGCTTAACATCTGTATGCCTCAAGTTGATGGACGCAGGGCAGTGCATCGTAGGGCACGTTCCTATCGTGCGTGATTTACGAAGCAATACTTTGTTATAGGTGATGGTTACCACTTAATATCCGGTGGGCCATCTGCTTGTTCCATCAGTTAGTTGTATAAAAAAAGACATGTGCCTGTCATTTCACCGGCAACCACACCCTTCAAACCGAAACACAACGCTGCTTGGAGACGAGCCACACACAAAGAGCTCTAATTATTAATTAATTTATTGCAATCTACAATGGATCATTCACCATGCTCTGTTAGTTACTAATCAAGGATTAACAGGCCGTTAAATCTAACCTTAGATGTCGAACGCGTACATTTTGAAATATTTAACGGGCCTTTAATCCTTTGTTATTCTAACAGAGCATGGTGAAATTAGCTCTAAAAATCACACAACAGTTTTTTTTTTTTAATGCCAAAGCTGGCAGACGAGCTTACGGGCCACCTGATGGAGAGTAGTCACCGTCGCCCATAGACACCTGCAACACCAGAGGTGATAAACCCGCTTTTTGAAGGACCCCATGTCATAACTCCGAGGGAAAACCCTATTATAGTGTTATGCTCTAATCACTGCTCGCTTCTCTCGCGAGTTCAGACCTTACCTAGCTTTCTGCAGCTCAATCTGTCCCTCCAAGGTCTTGGCCAGGTAGATAACAAACAGCTGGGACAATGCGACACCCAGCGCCACAGTGGCGATGGTGTACAGGTTGCGTTCCGCCCAGGATCGGACCACTTCTATGCAGCCGCTGGTCCAAACGCGCTTACTCGCTTCGGCGACCTGGAATTTAAGCACACGATAGGTTTACATTTATGAATAAATTAAAGTAAAGCTTGTAATATGGGAACCAGATAGGTGATAATAATATAAAACATATAAACATTTTTTTTTGTAATAATACTTATAATACATATCACCCAAATATGGCTTGTGTCACTTTTAGTGACCCATGTCTCCAAAAATGTCTCGTGTCACTTTGATACGACCCATGTCTCTCAAATATGTCTCGTATCACCCAAATATGGCTCGTGTCTCTTTGGTTTGAGCCAGATCTCCCGAATATGGGTCGTGTCACTTCGACGTGTCCATGTCTTTATATCTCGTCACTTTAGTGAAACACATGTCTCTCAAATATGGCTCGTATCACCCAAAAATGGCTCGTGTCACTTTGATGTGACCCATGTCTCCCAAATATAGCTCGTGTCATTTTGATGTGACCCATGTCTCCCAAATATGTCTCGTCACTTTGATGAAACCCATATCTCCCAAATACGTCTCGTGTCACGCACAACGCAGTTAGTTACGAATACTCACAGGAAATGTCTGCGCGCCGTACCCGCACATGATATTGACGAGCCCCGAGGATATGCTGGTAGAGTTGATGCAGCACGAGAACGGAACCCCGCACCGCTCCACGGACGGCGACGAACAGTTGAAGTACTCGTTCTTGGACCAATCCATGTAGCCGTCAGTGGTAAGGCCGCAGCAGTGGAACTTAAATTGAAATTAAAGTCAAGTCAAGTCAAAAGGTATTTATTCAATAAAATCACTCTAGGTGCCAGTTCCACGCGACCAAAGCCTAGAAGAACAGGCAACAAACTTAATGCTTGGTTCCTACCGTTCATTTGGTACAGTCAAAAGGTATTTATTTTATTCAATTGAATCACAAAGACCAGTCTAAAACGCCTTAAAGCTAGGAGAATCTAGGTGTCAGTTCCACGCGTGGATAGCTTTCTTATTTATTTATTTAATTATTTATTGCACCAAACATTAGTTTTTTAAGAGTAGTAGAGCTGTTTGTGTGTGGCTCGTCCGGGGAAGTACTACCACCACGCCTTGTTCTGCCGCCAAGCAGCAACGCTGTGTTTCGGTTTGAAGAGTGTGGTTGCCGGTGTAATTACAGGCACATGAGGCTTAACATCTGTATGCCTCAAGTTGATGGACGCAGGGCAGTGCATCGTAGGGCACGTTCTTATCGTTCGTGACTTACGAGGCAATAATGCTTTGTTATAGGTGATGGTTACTACCTAACATCAGGTGGGCCATCTGCTTCTTCCATCAGCTAGTTAATGCTAGACAGCATTTAATAAAATTATTTCTTCTTATATGATTATTCTCAATGTTGGCTTTTTTATTTCATTTATTCATCAAAATGCTTTTTAGGTGTATAAAATGTAACATATGAGTATAACTTACAAGCTGGTGCCCGCGACTTCGTCTGCGCAGGATTAGTCACACAATATGTTTATAAATTGTAGCCTATATGTTATTCTGATGTATAAGCTATATTAATTATTGTAAAGTTTTATTAAAATCCATTCAGTAGTTTTTACGTGAAAGAGTAACAAACATCCATACTAACAAACTTTCGCGTTTATAATATTAGTAGAATAGCAAATAATGGATTTACATTTTTTATTTAAATTGGTAAAATAAATTAAAACTTGGTTATTAGCGATTTTTCATAACAAAATTCAGTGATTTTGTATCTTCAAAACTTTGAAATGTGCGAGCGGGAAGTTGTTTGACGGTCGTCAGCCTTTTAAGACTTTGAAAGTAAGAGCAGTTCCTGAATACTTACGTCGCTTTGAGCGAAGTCAATGAAATTCTGAAGATCAGGATCATCTCTGTATGCATGAACAACCTGAAAAATACATTTTAAGTATCAGATGATAGATAGAAAATACTATATTACACAGAAATATTGTTGCTTTTAAAACAGTTTTTTTTATTACAACTAGCTGATGGAACAAGCAGATGGCCCACCTGATGTTAAGTGGTAACCATCACCTATAACAAAGCATTGCCTCGCAAGCCATGCACGATAGTGACGTGCCCTACGATGCACTGCCCTGCGTCCATCAACTCGAGACATACAGATGTTAAGCCTCATGTGCCTGTATTACAAAGATGACCACTCTTCAAACCGAAACACAGCAACGCTGCTTGGCGGCAGAAAAAGGCGTGGTGGTAGTACTACTAGGTGATGGTTACCACTTAACATCAGGTGTGCCATCTGCATGTTCCATCAGCTAGTTGTATAAAAAAACTGATTTTATATCTATAAAAATGTTGAAATATAATTTACTATGAGGGGTGTCTTAAAGTTACTTACGATGACGTGACGGTAGTAAACGTACCTTCTCTGTGAAGCTGAGTTCTAGCAGCGGCTGTAGCGAGCGCGGGAATACGAACCCGCACACCGCACCGCCCATCTCCACAAGGAACAGCACCAATAAGCAGAGGGAGTACTGTGGGAAACAGAAACAGGGTCACAACTTTGATCCATAATAATCATCATCATCTTCCTGCCCCGAGTTTGATCCATAATAATATCCTACGAAAGGCGTTGTTTCATCAATATATATGGAGCCGGGGTCTGGTCTATGTACAGTATATACAAGGTGTTCCATAAGTTGTGTATATAAACTTCAGGGGGCTAAAGTACCCATCAATATGAACAACTTTTTCTAAGGAACCAACACTGTGAACGCGATAAAAAAAACAGCTGTTTCATACATTTTAGCCTGGTAGGTATTGAACTTTTGTATGAAACAGCTGTTTTTTTTATCGCGTTCACAGTGTTGGTTCCTTAGAAAAAGTTGTTCATATTGATGGGTACTTTAGCCCCCTGAAGTTTATACACAAATTATGGAACACCAATATAGCTTAGCAATATAGTAACTGTTTTAAGTGATTATTTGCCTCATTTTTACTTCGTTTTCTTGCTTAACAAGATTTTCTTTGCCAAGGAGAGCAACACAATGCACTAAAAATATGGCGGACTGACATGCGTTAATGTCATTTTGACAACTGTTGTATCAGTCAAGCTTGAGAGTGAAAGTCATTACCGTCAAAAAAAGCAACAAAACTGTAAAAAAAAAAACACTCTAGAAGTAGGTATCTGCTATCTACATAATCTTAATAAATAAATATTGGTGGACATTCCACACAGCACTATCTCGCCCCAAACTAAGCCAAAGCTTGTGTCACCAGATAGCTGATATATAACTTATATACTTTTTTTTTTGTAAATACATACTTATAATATTATATAACACCCAGACAGACAACAAACATCTATGTCCATCACACAAATGTTTGTTCTCGGTGGGGATCGAACCCATGGCCTACGGCACAGATGGCAGAGGTACTACCAACTGAGCTGTGAAGGCTGTCGGTTATTTTCAACTACGAACCTTCGATCTTAGGATCGGAAGAAGGGTTCACTACCACTACACCACCAGTGCTGACATACTTACGAATTTGAGCAAGCATGTATTCTCCCGCAGTGCGCCGACGCATCCCGCGAAGCTTACTATGAATACTACTCCTCCGAGGATAGCGAGCAGTAGACTGATGTTCAGCATCACATCATACACCGTATCCAGCTGGAATGTAATCCAGCAGCAATTTATAATGAGGTTTATTCAGTGGGCTAGCTAGGTGGACAAGGGCCTTCGTGCATAAAGAAAGAATCAGGCCCTCACCCCCTCTTTCCACATAGCTTGAACTTATATTGGCCTTTAAAATCAATCATTAAAAAAAATGTGAGCAGGCTCAAGGTTTTCTAGCTTCGGGAGCTGGCTAGGTAAGGTAAACAAGGTGTAAAAATACCACTCCTGAAAACTTCAGGGAGCTAAAGTACCCATCAATATGAATACCTTTTACTAAGGAACCAACACTACTTGTATTGGTACGCGAAAAAAGGCGTGGTGGTAGTACTTCCCCAGACAAGCCCTTCACAAAGAGCTCTACTACTCTTTCATGATTGTACATGAATACTACTGATTGGTGCTTACCTTGATAAGTCCAGTTGCTTGCCATTTATCAATGAATGCATACAAACCCACTGCTATCAATAAACTGCCGAATAACTGAAACAAAGATATGATACTTAGTTGTGTAGAGAAGATGGATGAAAGGAGATAAACGAAACAGGTATATCTGGCGAGTGTTAATGGGACTGTTGGAAGGAGAAGACCTTGGTGTATGTATCTATGACTTTATATGTACCTAACAACTACATACGATGCGGCCGTCGTAGACACCAGATATTTTCGTGTCACATAGAGCGAACCGAGCATGCTAACAACGCACCGACCTATGCAGTATGACTTTATATGTACCTAACAACTACATATTTATAAGTCCTTGAACATATTTAAGTTTTAATCATTAATTAAGATAGTCAGCGTTTTGGTGTTATATGCTGTTAAGCTTACTGTCAAACTTGAAATAAATATTCTATTCTATCTAGATCGGATAGCAGAATGTTTTTAATTAAGACCAGGTCAAGAGTACCCTAAACTGACGAGCATGTATGAATTTTTTTATGAAAGTGAGTTCTAAAGAGGTATGTCAGGGTCATATAATAACAAGTGGGAACCATCACCTATAACAAAGCATTGCCTCATAAGCCACACACAATATAGAAATTTGCCCTATGATGCCCTGCTCTGCATCCATCAACTTGAGGCATACAGATGTTAAGCCCCATGTGCCTGTAATTGAAACCAGTACCAGTAACCACACTTTTCAAACCGAAACACAGAAAAAGGTGTAGTGGCAGTACTTCCCCCGATGATCCCTACACAAAGAGCTCTACTACTCTTAAAATTTCATGATTGTGATGATCTTAAGACACAAGGAATATTTATATGGTAAATTGTGATAGAGAGCAGTTATACCTTTGAACATTTTACTACCTGACAGGGCTGTCTATTGAGTATGTGTTATTTAAGTTGGATATTATAATTCTGATTGTGAAAGTCTCATCTGAATTGAAGATTTTTTATAAAGAATACTTATCAAAACATACTATTTAGTTTTACCTATACCTGGACCAGTAAGAAGGTACATATGCACCTACATTTCTTCATTATTTTCATTCACTATCCCCAATATTTTATGCAAATTATTACAAAATATCCTCCATTATTAATTATCTTTGCCATATAATCGTTATCTCCAACCCACAACGGAAGCGGTCATAGAGACAAACTTTTGTTACATTACAAGTTCCCACAAGCACGAAACAATGAAATGATTCACTTCCCACACCTCTCAAAAGCAACAGCCCAAAACCTTTCTAAAACGGCAGTGTGGAGGACTTACTGAGTCTTTATCACTGAGAATGTAGCTGACGATATTTTTTAAGGAAAATAATGTAGTTGTACTCACCCAGAATATAAAATTTAACACAAAAATCATGTATTTCACACAGCCACTAACGTAAGTAAAATTTGGTCCTCTCCTCCGATGCATTCTGATTTGTTGATCCATTTTGTGTTCTTTACAAGTTACAGCTTCAAGAATGGAGGTTTTCCTCCAGTCCAGCAACTTGTTTTCTTTGAATTTAGGGAATCAATTCATTATTTCGAGATAGATGGATGAGTAATCCTCCCGTTTACAACACAAAACAACAGCTCCGTCTCCGACTCTCCGTCCGCCCGCTGTGCACCACCAGTAAAAAACTCAAACGAGCGAGCATAGCATGCACTGTCAACAAACTGTCATAGCAGTGTCATTTTTAACTTTTTATTGTTTGCCCGTAAAATTCAGGCTAAAGTCCTTCGGTTTAAGAAGTCATAATACCTCGTCTTCCATGTATTGATTTGTATTATTAATCATTTTTGGTTTTTGTATGAGTCCAAGTTCGTTAAATTCATACCTACATCAAAAATATCATTTTGATCCGAACAAGTTATCCTACAAAAAAGTTTGAATGGCAAAAACTACTAGGTAAGTACACTAACAATTAGGAAGGTAGCTAAGGTACTACGTTCGTACATAAGTACCTATGCACGTTAAAAGTTGTATCAATAAAATATGTAGTACTTTTAAATTCACATCTTTCTGACTTCAAAAGATGTAAATTCTAATTCGATACTTTCAAAATGTTAAAATGTGCAAGCAAAAAAACATTAGCGGTAGTCTTTGCCGTAATAGGTACCTAGCTCACATGAGTTCATGACATAGTATAAATTACCAGTTTCTGTTATAAAATGTAAATCCGTTAGTGGCTTTTAGCTATACCTACTCTTATTATGTTACATTCCATTTATATAAAGAGCTGTGGATTTTGTTAAATAAATAAAATAGTGAAGTTATTGCTGCTGGCAGAAAAGCTAATGTTTGCAAAAATTGTGCATTATCAGTTTACTATACTACTAGGAAGGACGGTAAAGTCTATAAATTGAACTAATTTGAAATGCGGATGCTTCTTCTTGCCGTGTACTATTTTGAAATGAGTGTCTTTTAAGATATTCCCTCTTCCATGGTCTTTCGCATAGGTGCGAGCAAGACCGAATCTGAGTGAACGTTGGTTGTAAATGTATGGAAAGTGGCGCCCCTATGATTTTCAAGACAACTTTGCCAAACTATAGGTAAGTACATAATGAAAGGTACAGTGGGCTACTTATCACAACAGACTACCCACCGCTTACCTACCCTTAACTAATTATCATAGGTAATACTAGTGGTTCGCCCCGAACTGAGATTTCGTGATGTACGCTCCAGTCTTACATTGATACCAAACACGTTATTTGGCCTCTGAGTACCCCCAAACTTCGTGGTGTAACCAATTGTATCTCAAAAATTATACCTCAAAAATTATATAAAATAAAATTAAAAAGGGTATTGGGATGTACAAATCAAACCCTTTCATAAGACACCTCATTTGGTATAATTGTGACACAATTTTTTTATGCTCCCTCAATAACCCCTTGTCCAATTAAATTCATATACCTACCTACCCATATAAATTCATATAAATTTCTCAAGTAGGTACCTACAAGCTATCGACCTACCAAATTTCATGCAGATCGAATCAACGCAACGGTTCGAAAGTTATGGCCCGACAAACATACCTACTAATACTGCGTTTACATTTAGACATTCGCGCTGCCATCCGCTCCGAAATGTTGCCGGCTATATGTCCGCGGCAGCGGGCTAATGTCCGGGCTAAATGTGTGTTCACATTTAGCCCGGACATTAGGGAGCGCGGGCAACGCGAACGTCAACGCGAGCGGCAATGCGAGTGGACATGGAAGTGCAATGTTTACATTCTTGTATTGCCCAAGTCCCTGCCGATGTCTCTGCACATTTCCACGTGCATGAGCTGAGTGTAAGCGGGGTAGCCAAATCGCCCATCTTGGCTGTAAGATTTTCCTTCGCTTCGCTCACTCAATCAATAAAACTTTCTCGCACGTTTCGAGGCGTTGCACTTTAAATAGTTCTAAGTCCAAACAGGGTAGTCTGATGCGTAGGCGTGTATTTCGTAACTAATACGTGCAGAGGTAGAAAATAATACTCAATGAATAGGTAGTTTGTTGAATCAGGTATTATTTATTATGTTAATATACTTGTTTTTTTAATGTCCTTCATCAATAGTCATGGTCAACGTGTCTGGTTCGTATTCGTTATCAATCATCCGATTGCTGATGATGTGCTTGTACACGAAGGCTGATTTCCTGGGAGTGCGAGGGCGAGCTGGATCCTCGAAGTCGACGTGGTACAAACCAAAGCGCTCTCTGAAAAATCTTTTTTTTATAAAACTAAATATAGTCGCGTTAAACTCTCGCTGCAGGCTCGGTCATAAGTTATCGGAACGAGACAGCAATATTGCTCTCTCTCTCACTCTCTCTCTCGCACTTAGGAGAACGGACGATCCTTTTGTTTAAGTGTATGTTAAGATTATTTATGACCGAGTTTGCAGCGGGAGTTTAACGCGACTATAGGTTGAGCACTGACCGAGCCTGCAGCGAGAGTTTAACGTGACTATAATATTTTTGAATCAACCAAGGTTCCTCGATAAGATTTGAATCAATAAATTTGACCAAACGACAAAAAAATCGTACTATTTGCTCTTTAGCTATTTGCTCTTTAAGTATTAAGGTAAAGTTAAAAGCGGCACATAAATAAGTAGGTACCTACCATAATGGAAATCTAGTATTTAAAGTTTAGATTAAAGCCAAGTACCTACCTACTCGTACCTCTAGTAAAATTCAGAACGGAGGCCCTTTTAGCACTTAGTATATGGAAACCCAACATAAATTATGAGAGATTAGCTTCAGTTTGTGGCTTCTGTGCACAAATTGTAGGCCCTGTTTAAAATTAGCCAGGTCGCGAACTATCAAATAAAGTTTCAATTATCTAGGCAAATAATGAGTACCTAGGTATGGTTCTGTGCGTGGAACACCTAAATAAGTCAGTAAATATTTGACTGAGCTAAGTAGGTAGAGACTTACGTTAATCCTTCCATCCATTCAAAGTTATCCATCAGGCTCCACGCCATGTAGCCTTTCAGATTGATTCCAGCATCCAAGGTGTCTAGAACGCTCTCCAAAGCAGCTCTGTAGTACGTGATCCTGTCATCATCGATCAGGTCACGATCTGGGCTGATGGACCAACCGTTCTCGGTGATGTAGAAGGCAGGGCTGTTGTATTTCTCATTGAGATGGCTGAGAGCATTGAAGATACTGTTTGGGGCGAGCTGCGGAGTTAATTATTTTACGTAATTTACGGTTCATAAAAGTCACAGGCCAAATGCATTTATTTAATAAAACTTTACAACAAAGGCAGGCCCATATTAGATTTTACAGTCTTTGGTTTCTTGTGGGTATAAAAAGTGATAAATTCCAAGTGAAAAGACCAAGAGATAACAGGTTGGGGGAAGGTATAATATCATCCACAAATAATAATAGAAATAAATGGAACTTACGAACAACCAAGAAGAAGCTGATGACATCCACTCCTCAGGAATTTTAGAGGCAGAACCGCTGTCGAAAACTGCATTTGGCTCAGCATCTCCATAGTCATATGCGTAGATGAGTGCTGAGGTGTAATGGTTGACGCCAAAGAAGTCGGCAGAGCCTCGTACGAACTCCTTCTCCTCTTCACTGTATGAGGGCATGCGGGAGTGAGAGTAACCCTGTTGGGCACTCTTCTCTGCGACAACTGCGGCAAGCTCTTTAGGGAAACCACCTTCTTCAGAGAAAATTGGCTCGGCGTAAATACCCCACTGCAAATAAAAATACATTTAAATCTCAAATCCAAACTGTGTGCAATACAGTTCCTAAATTATTTATGTAATACAATCTCATTGTAGTGGAATAAATCATTGGAGGTCATCCTTACTTCAACCTGTCGTTTCATTTCAGCTGCAACTTTGTCTTCTTCAGAATCGGTCTCAGCAACGAACCAGTTCACACTGATAGTAATTCCACATTGTCCTCCCTGCTCTGCCTTGAAGACATTATTGTACAAATGGTACGCCTTAGCGTGTGAGATCACGAGATTTTTAGCACAGATATAAGTTCCGATGGCAGTAGCATTGATGATTGGAGCTTTGGTTGCGGCACCATATCCTTCGTAGCAAATCTCTCTTGGCTCATTAAAAGTGATCCAGTTCTTAACCCTGTCTCCGAAGTTTTCATACACAACCCTCGCATAATCTTCAAACCAGTCAGTTATCAATGGGTTTTGGAAACCTCCAAGGTCTTGAAGTTTCTGAGGGAGATCCCAGTGATAAAGCGTGATCATGGGTGTGATGTTGTATTTCAGCATTTCGTTAATATAGTTATTGTAGAAATCGATGCCGGGTTGGTTCACTTTGTGGGACAAACCATCAGGCAGGATTCTGGACCAGGATAAGGAGAAACGGTAGGCGTCCAATCCCAGTTCCCTCATCATCTCAACGTCTCGTTTGTAGTTGTGGTAGGAGTCAGCGGCTATATCTCCGTTGGTCTGGTCCTTGATTACAGTAGGGTTTGTGTGGGTCATTCGGTCCCAAATATTTTCACCCTTGCCTGTAAAAAAGAGGTAGGTAGGTACAGGTACTCTTCATCGTTTAAAATCTAAACATACGAATAACCTACTACGTAATTTTTATGTTTACCATCTTCATTCCAAGCTCCTTCAATTTGGTAGGAGGCTGTGGCCGTTCCAAATAGAAAATCATCTGGAAACCGCCTCTGCTGCTTCAGGACAACAGCATTGCAGCACACTGCTGCGAAGAGACTAGAAAGTGAAAAGATTATGTAAGTCGATACCCTCTACACATCTAAGTAGGTATAAGATGACAATATCGCTATCTTGACACAGTGAGAGCAAGTTACATTTCCACACTTATTACGATTACCTACTAAATGTAGGTATATAAGGTAGTATATAAGGTAGGTAGGTAAATACTTCAATTTGATTTACTAGTACCTACCTAAGTTCTAAATTATAAACCGTATGTTGTAAATGTATGTTTTGTATGTTTGTTACGCAATTACTTCGCCAAATATAAATATTTTAACAATTTTTTTTTGAAGGCATATACCATAGAAATTATTCTGATTTATAATAGGTAAACAAAAAAATAACACAGATAACGTTTCGGCGTTGTTTTTATTTTATATTGTACCTATTTAAAGTCAGTTTATTGATAAAAAAATATGCTTTCTGGGTATTACAAGTAAAATCATAATTAAAATTATAAAACTCATACCACAGTGCAACGGCTCGCTTCATCGTTTCCGGAACTAATGCCAAGAAATCTCAAGTGAACTTATATATAAACAACGGTATCTATCTATTGCATCCTATCTATAGCTAATCAGTATCTCATGGGGAGGTGTAAGAACACTTGAGATTAGGTATGAGTGCTCGTGATCTCTTCTTCTGTAGGTAAGCTAGTCCAGCTTATCGCTACTAGATATAGGTAAAAAATAAACGAATTAACAAAAAACAAGCTTAAAAGTGTCAAACTACTGTCCAAAACTAGGCCCCATAATCTTTAGTGTCGATAAGGTTCTATTAGAATCAAATGAAATAGCATTCATCATATATAAACACTAGTGGCTTCCCGCGGCTTCGCACGCGTTGAAGTGGTGAACCGTGATTGAACCACAAACATCCAAACATCGTAACTTTCGCATTGATTTGTATATTATTAGGGTAGGATTTTAAATACGTACTATTATTAGGGTAGGATTTTAAATACCTACGTAGGTATAAGAGATACCTATAGGCGTACATTACCTATATTAGGTAGGTATAGGTACTGAGTTTAGCACAAACATGACAAATACAACAAAGATAACCTTACACGGAAAATATGTACTTATTTGTTCCTAGTTTCTACCCCAAAAGCAAACGAAACGAAACAGCTTCACGACATTGATCCACAGGCACGGTAGATAGGTACCCTCAGATCTCTTCGTACCAACTCAAGATTCCCGTTTTTAGAACATTGACGCCTCGTTGTAGGTATTCTTTTTACTCGAGCGCAACGAAGGAGGGTAACGTCTTTATGTTATTTATCCACAGAACACATTTTCTTTTAGTTTGAAGTTAATTACACAGTTACAGTTAAAAATCTCCCATACAAACCTTGAAACTTTGCAGGGGTAGTTTTAAAATATTGAAAACGTGATTTTAAATTATTTATTGTGGAGTATATTTACTTCAAGTTCGAAATCAATCGCACTATGCGTTAAAAAACTCCCATACAAACTTTGACATCCCTTTGCACGCTTATTATGGGTAGTTTTAAAAAATTAAAAAAGCCTTTCCTATTTTTTTGCCTAAAAGTTCATATAAGTACTCCAAGTTTCAAGTTTGTAGGTTCAAGGTATACTATTTTTCATGCAAACGTTTACAACCCTTTTACACCCCTTGAGGTTGAATTTCCAAAACCCCCTTCTTAGTACACCTCTACGTCATAAGACCTATGTACTCTTCAAATTTCAAGTCTCTAGGACCATCGGTCAAAAAACTCCCATACAAACTTTTACATCCCTTTGCACACTTATTAAGGGTAGTTTAAAAAAACTAATAACGCCTTTCCTATTTTTTTGCTTTGAAGTATATGTACTCCAAGTTTCAAGTTTGTAGGTTCAAGGAATACAATTTTTCATACAAACGCTTTCATCCCTTTTTACACCCTTAGGGGTTGAATTTCCAAAAACCCTTTCTTAGTACACCTCTACGTCATAAGACCTATGTACTCTTCAAATTTCAAGTCTCTAGGACCATCGGTCAAAAAACTCCCTTACAAACTTTTACATCCCTTTGCACATTTATTAAGGGTAGTTTTACAAAATTAAAAATGCCTTTCCTATTTTTTTGCTTTGAAGTATATGTACTCCAAGTTTCAAGTTTGTAGGTTCAAAGAATACAATTTTTCATACAAACGCTTTCATCCCTTTTTACACCCTTAGGGGTTGAATTTTCAAAAACCCCTTCTTAGTACACCTCTACGTCATAAGACCTATGTACTCTTCAAATTTCAAGTCTCTAGGACCATCGGTCAAAAAACTCCCTTACAAACTTTTACATCCCTTTGCACATTTATTAAGGGTAGTTTTACAAAACTAAAAATGCCTTTCCTATTTTTTTGCTTTGAAGTATATGTACTCCAAGTTTCAAGTTTGTAGGTTCAAGGAATACAATTTTTCATACAAACGCTTTCATCCCTTTTTACACCCTTAGGGGTTGAATTTCCAAAAACCCCTTCTTAGTACACCTCTACGTCATAAGACCCATGTACTCTTCAAATTTCAAGTCTCTAGGACCATCGGTCAAAAAACTCCCATACAAACTTTTACATCCCTTTGCACACTTATTAAGGGTAGTTTTAAAAAACTAAAAATGCCTTTCCTATTTTTTTGCTTTGAGGTATATGTTCTCTAAGTTTCAAGTTTGTAGGTTCAAGGAATACTATTTTTCATACAAACGTTTTCATCCCTTTTTACACCCTTAGGGGTTGAATTTCCAAAAATCCCTTCTTAGTGCACCTCTACGCCATAAGAGCTATGTACTCCTCAAATTTCAAGTCTCTAGGACCAGCGGTTTAGGCTGTGCGTTGTCTATGTCAGTCAGTCAGTCAGTCAGTCAGGACTTTGAGTCTTATTGTATTGAACCCACTAAAAACCCCCCTGTGAGACATCCTACGCAAAGGTGTAGCGAGATGGGGTCGCGTTTGCATTCACCATCTCGCCACGGCGATAGGCCCGTATTTACTTCACCGGGCCGTTGCGTCTGTATAGGGGCGACCTTGCTCACCAAGGCCACTCAACAGTCGTGTAGGGCCACATTAGCCAGCGGAAGTCCCCCGACCTTCCACTGGTGACCCCACTACAGAGGCGGGAGAAGGCGGGCGAACCGCCTCCGCCTCCCTCCTGTCCGTCTGCGCCGGATCAAGTCAGCTTGGACATCGTCCTCCCTAACTCGCTCCGCAGCCTCCTTCTGCGCCATAACTGATTCGCAGAAGGAGATCACCGCCTGCCACGATCTCTCGTCGACCAGCATGGCATTAATCACGCTCGGCAGAGAGAGATCCGGGCCCACTATCGCGGCGAGGTTGTGTCGCTGCGGGCCCCAGGCTGCACACACCTCCAGCGTGTGGAGCGCCGTGTCCTCTAGCGCCCCACACTCGTGACAGGCTGGAGTTGCCTCACGCCTAGCTATCTTGTGCAGGTACTTTCCGAAGCATCCGTGTCCGGAGAGCACCTGCACCAGTCGGAATGTCAGTGACCCGAACGGCCTACCAACCCACTCTTCAAGCACCGGGCGGATGGCTTCCACCGTCCACTGCCCAGGGACTGGCGGAGCCAAGTCCTCCATCCATCGCCGCAATAGGGCGGCCCTAGCTTGCAGCCGCATGCCGGCTACCTCATCCCACGCTGGAGAGTCTCCTTGGGATCTCCTCGCCTTCACAAAATGGTAAACTTCGGCGAGTATCTCCGCTTGGAGCTCCCGGGGGGGATCACCGGCCAATACGCACCCTGCAGTCCAGGACACCGTCCGGTAACCGCGTATAGCCCTCGTCGTGATAACCCGCTGCGGGCGTCGCAGCAGGGTCTTGTTATCACGATTGAGGGCGTCCACCCAGACTGGTGCACCGTACATGGCCATACTCCGGATCACTCCGGAGTATAGCCGGCGGCAATTGGCACTCGGGCCGCCCACGTTGGGCAACAACCTTCCCAAGGCGGCAGCGGCTCCCATTACTCGTGGAGCCAGCCGAGCGAAGTGGGCGCTAAACCTCCACCTCCCATCCAGGATTAGACCCAGGTACTTCATTTCCTTTCCTACTGGAACTGGAACTCCATCTAGTACCACCCGCGTTCCTGGAGGGGGTCCCCCCCGAGGCCCATGAAACAACAGGGCCTCGGTCTTGGAGAGGGCGACATTTAGTCCCAGGGCACGTATGCGGTCCATTACGATAGTTGTACCCACCGTTGCCAACCGCACCGTTTCCCCGAGATTCCTTCCCCTAGCTACGACAAGGGTGTCATCCGCGTAGCAGGCAACCCGCATACTCGCGGGGAGCGTGCCACGGAGCACCCAGTCGTAGCCTATGTTCCACAGGAGTGGTCCCAGAACGGAACCCTGTGGAACCCCGCAGGACCTCCGAGAGTCCAGGCCCAGTCCCCTCCAAGTGCCGTATGACACGAAAGGCAACTACTCTCTCTAGTAGTTTACCCGTATCATCTAATAGGACTATGGGCCTGTATCCGGATGGCGAGTCGTCGGCTCGGCCCTCTTTCCGTAATAGGCATAATCGGCCGTCCTTCCACAGCTTCGGAAACCGCCCCGATGTGAGGCACGCATTGAACAGTTCCCGAAGCTGATCTGCCATCACCTTTAGGGTAATCCTGAGGACACGCCCCGGAATCCCGTCTGGACCCGGTGCAGTCTTCTTGCCTCGCAGGTGGTCGACCACGACCTCCATTTCTACTTCTGAGACAGGTGGGATGGAAGCCAAGTCTAATTCCTCGCGTGAGGGCGGAGCCATCGTCGGAGGGGTGAAGTGGGGGCTACTGTCGGGGAATAGACCTTCCAACACCCTGTCCAGGAGCTCTGGTTCCAAGGACTCCGCGACCGGAGGCGTCTGCCCCCGGAACTTTTTCCGGGCAGCCTTATACGGACGCCCCCAAGGATCCCTGTCAAGGCTCTCCAGAGCTTCACCCCAAGCCTTGGACTTGGCCCGGCTGATGGCCAGATGCAGCTCCCGCTTTGCGTCGCGGTACTCGCTATGCAGCTGGCCCTCAGCTGCCAGCTCGTCAGCCGACAGCTCGTCATCGGTCCGGCCATTACGACGCCTCCTACAGCGGGTGTAGGACCGCCGCTTACTCAAACAGGTGGTTCGGAGGTCCGCTATCTCCACACACCACCAATAAACCTCACGGCGGTTAGGGCGGCGTTGAGACTTCGGCATGGCTGTGTCGCACACGGCCGTTACAGCTTCGCGGAAGCGGCCAGCTGCCACGTCCACTTCCGGGTGCGTGGGGAGAGCCAACCACGACTGGACCAAAGCAGCTTCCTTTGCCAGTTCAGCGTCGAGACGACTAATAGCCCAGCGCGGGAAAACCGCCCGTGCCACATGCCGAGACCCTCCATGGGAGGTGGAAATCTCGAACCTTATGTACTTATGGTCCGAGAGAGTCTCCTCCTCTGAAACCCTCCAGGCCCTGACATGTGCCGCGACAGCCGGGGTGGCGAACGAGACGACCACCACGGACCCCCCGTTATGTCGGACGCATGTATGGACCGACCCTTTATTAAGCAGGGTCAGTCCTGTGGCAACCGCCCACTCCCTTACAATCTCCCCGCGAGAGTTAGTGGAGGGGTTGCCCCAATCTCGAGCCTTGGCATTCAAATCCCCCAAGAGGAAGACCTGACGTGGTGCCTGTCTTCTTACCACTGCGGCCAGGAGATCCACGAAAACCTCTAACTCCGCAACGGTTTTATTGGGGGAGAAGTATACGCCGACAACTGCATACTCCCCCCACTTTGCCACAACGTACCCTGCACCACTCTCTATAACTGAAAGGGTAGGGCCATCACCCAATCTTGCAATAATAGCAACAGAGCCATCCAGGTCCCCAGCCCAGCAGGGATGAGGGGATACGTAGTATGGCTCCGCAGCAACTGCCACGTCTATTTGCCACTGAACCAGGGTCTGCATAAGCAAGTCTTGAGCCCCGGCGCAGTGGTTTAAGTTCGTCTGGAGGAAGTTGTGATGTCGGATGTGATCCATATTAATCCGACATTACAACCTCCTTACTCGCCGCATCGCAGCTTGCGGCTCCTGGGGCGGCAAAAGTGGCTTTTCCCTTCGTCTTTGGGGGAGCACAGTTGCGTCCCCCCATTAAACCCGGAAGGCCTACCCGACTCCGCACAGATTGCACAGCGTGGGTCAGTCTTCGGACAGCTGGCCGCCCGATGACCTGTGACTCCACACCGGAAACACAGGTCCCCTCTATCTGACGACGCGGGGCACTGAGGGCGCGTGTGTCCCAGCCCCATACATCTAAAGCAGCGCATGGGACGTGCGTCCAGCGCCACCACACGTACTGAGCTCCACCCTACTAAAAGCCTCCCTTTTGTCAGCAACGCTTTGGCTGCCGAGACTGGGCAGGAAACAAGGGTGGAGCCGGTTCCACTCCAGTTGCGGTGGATCTCCCCAGCTTTAATCAACTCCGCATTGCAACCACCCGCCTCGGCAACCGCCGCCGCTACTTTCTCTCTAGTAGCCGCATCATCCAAACCCGTGATTCTTAAATCCGCAGATTTAATGGGCCTGGCGATGTTGGCCACCTCGGACAAGACCCCACGGAGCTTTTCCGCAAGCCTATCTGCCTTCTCACCGTTTAGGGAACCAGGGATCTTCAACATCCTGGCTCCTGTAGCCGTTTGGCGGAATTGGATCTGGTCAATCCCCAGTTCTTGGATGTTAACCTTCTCCTGCGCCACTTCAAGGATGTCATGGTATGTGACACCCTTATCCACGGCTTCAGGCTTCAGCGACAGGACAACCGCCGCGGATTTTGGGGATCTCAGCGCTGCCCTTGACGTAGAGGCTGCCGGCTTGGTTTTCTTCTTGGCGGTAGTGGAGGCACTAGCCGCGGAGGCAGTTGCGGGAGCTGCAGATGGGACTGAGGACTTCCCCTTTCCCTTGCCTTTCCCTTTCCCCTTCCCTGTCACCGTAGCCCAGGTATCCGCCTGAGGAGCTGTGGAGGGGGTAGCCTCGCTGGTGCTTTGGGTCCTCGGAGCATTCGAGGGTCCCGCAGCTGGTGCCACTGGTGTGGCAGCAGGCTTTGGAGCTTGGCCAGCCCGCTTGAGCACTTCGGGGGCGGGATTGTGAGCTGGTTCAGGCACCGACTTTTGTGGCAGGACGGTTTCCGCCTCCTTCCTGTTGTCCACTCTGAGAGGCGGACGGACCGTTGGAGCAGGCAGAAGCCGGTCCTCGATCCCCGCAAGTCGGGCATTCAGCATTTGCCCAAACGTGGTAGTCAAAGAGCGCTTCAGCTCTTCCACTAATTCAGCAGCTCCCAGCATGGTTGCGGAGGGTGCCTGCGTCTCAGAGGCAGCTGCAGCAGCTGCGGTTTTAGCGGCAGCAGCTTGCGTTTTGGCCTCTGAGAAGCCTCGACGCAGCGCTTTCACCTCAGCCTTGCAGGCCTCGACCTCGAGTCGAAGGCGGCCGTTCTCCGCTCGAAGCCGTCTCGTCTCCTCCACCTCGCTCCTGCTCGCCAGGGCCTCAACCACCTCTTTGAGAGTCGACGCGGAATTTTTAAGCTGGCCGACAAACTGTCCTTTGAGGTTGCCTGACTTCTTGGCAACCTCCAAAATGCCAGTTAGCTTTTCGCACGCCTGTACCTTTAATTCTTGGGCATTCAGCCCACTGAGGTCGCACGCCGTCGCGTCAACGACATCAGACCTACTTTCTGTATCGGAAAAGCAGGCGACAGCAGCGGCCGACCCCTTCCTATACTGCCTACTGTTTAAAACATCTTCCAACGGCACCGGGGCAGGCTTAAGGAAATCCTGTCTGGAAAGGCCAGCCTTGGGGGTCCTCCCCTTGCCTCTTTTGGCCAACCCCCCCTTAGCAACCGGCGTTCCTTCAATCTCTGTGTCCGAGTCCACAGGCCCAGCCACTAAAATCGGAGCAGACACACGCTTTCGGCGACTCCGAATCCTGTCCACCATCGATGTGGAATCGCCCGAAAACTCCATATCCGAACAGGATATAACCTCATTGGAGACGCGATCCTTCCTTCGGATGCATGCGTCAGTTTTCCTTTCCTTTCCCTGAGAAGGGCCTTTTACAAGTTTCCCGGCAGTGTCACTCGGTTGTTTTGTCTTTAAGACCTCTTCACAATCACTCTCCAAAAGAGCGAAGCGGTTGCTGCATGCCGAAACACGAGCCACGTCCTGCACCTTCTCGGCGCTATCATGCACAAATACGCTAGCATTTTCCTCCTCAAGGCCAGAACAGCCAACATCTTTATTTTTATTATTTTTATTTATTTCCATATTAGATCCCACGAGTATGGGGGAAAAAATCGTCATCACCGAAGTGCCACCGACCAGTGCCCCCTGTGGCCGGGGAAGGGTATTTACTGTGGAGGTCCCCTGGTATCCACAGGTTTTTACGTGTTTTCTCACGGGTTTTTGTTTCAAGATTTTCCTTTCTCTGGGCCCGGCCAGTTAAGGCAAGTCCCCTTCGGTCCATACTGCTACGACGTACCCCTTTAGGCCAAACAGAGGTCGTTGAAGTAACAGCATGGATACCGGTTGAAGAGACTTTCCTCCTCATCATTTTCCTCCTCAAGGCCAGAACAGCCAACATCTTTATTTTTATTATTTTTATTTATTTCCATATTAGATCCCACGAGTATGGGGGAAAAAATCGTCATCACCGAAGTGCCACCGACCAGTGCCCCCTGTGGCCGGGGAAGGGTATTTACTGTGGAGGTCCCCTGGTATCCACAGGTTTTTACGTGTTTTCTCACGGGTTTTTGTTTCAAGATTTTCCTTTCTCTGGGCCCGGCCAGTTAAGGCAAGTCCCCTTCGGTCCATACTGCTACGACGTACCCCTTTAGGCCAAACAGAGGTCGTTGAAGTAACAGCATGGATACCGGTTGAAGAGACGGCGAACTCTCTCCGACAGACTGATCAATGGTGTTAATATTGATCAGTCCGCCACAACCTCTTCGACATCGACTCCGACTCTTTGACTCTGTCACTCTGTGACATCAGTCTCCTCACTATATAAACAACTATATACACTTCTGGCAGAGGAGGAACTCCTTTCCTTTGCCGCGCCCTCTGCTAAGCAAAGCGGCGCTACTCCTAACCCCATTTCCCCCCCAGTGTGTTCTGTCCGCGCCGGTCTGTCGCTAGCTTCCAACTCGAAGCTATCGACAAACCGAGACCCCCTATCCGCAACCCGGGGACGCGCCACGTCGGAGTATCACCTCTCCGCCTACTGAGATAAGCCCAGCAGGTTCGTGGAGAGACTAGCGGCCTGTCCCAGCTTCGCATGGGTGGTCATAAATTTTTTGAACATTTTAGGATAAACTTAGACCGTGGGTTCGAGCCTCGCATCTACTTATTTCATACATTTGCACGCGCTTCTCCTTGAGTGAGTGAAATCGCACCCCGCGCGTGAACCGTGGACCCGTAAACATTTTTAATTTCGTCATATCTTTTGAATGGAATGTCCGATTTGAAAAATTTAAGAAGTAATCTATAGGTATTGAAACCGTCTTAATTATGAAATGATTTATTTGGATAAGGATTAATACCAAGGTACAAATAAAGACCCTTTTCTAGCGGAGGCATTTCAATTAATTTTTTATAATAAAAGAACACTTATTGTGACATAACTATAATAGTTAGACATATGCTGTCGCGACATTTTTTGTAGATGATAACGTGTTCTACAAAATCGTAGTACATTATTTTGTTCTATCTTCAATAGTTTTCGCAGCGCACGCGATGTAAGGTTTTTTGTTTTCCACCTTGGGTTACATTATTGAAGTTTTAGTAAGGATCCCTGATTTTTTTGAAAATATAATATAGCCTATGTTACTCAGGGATAATGTAGCATTCTAATGGTGAAAGAATTTTTGAAATCGGACCAGTAGTTTTTGAGCCTATTCGTTACATACAAAAATACAAAGTTTACCTCTTTATAATATTAGTGTAGAAGTGTAGATAAAAACCAGCATTCTCAATTCTTTTTTTAATTATAACATGTTAAGTTTTTTTTAATCGGCTATATTTGTGGCTGTCGAGTTAGGTCACAGATAAGAGAATACGTTAGGTCTAGGTTGATGGTCTAATAAAGGTTACGTACGTAGGTATAAAGTTTTTGTGAGGAGTCTTACGTCTTACGGCCGGTTTGGAAATGTAGAGGTCTTGGTAAAGCTAAATCGATAACCTTTAGTATCAATCGGAAGGTCATTTATCTACCTACTTATCTATTTGTAATCATTACATCGATAGTTATGATTTGTTAAGTTATATTAGGTATAGAGTAGTAGAGCTCTTTGTGAAGGGCTCGTCCGGGGAAGTACTACCACCACGCCTTTTTCTGCCGCTAAGCAGCAACGCTGTGTTTCGGTTTGAAGAGTGTGGTTGCCGGTGTAATTACAGGCACATGAGGCTAAACATCTGTATGCCTCAAGTTGATGGACGCAGGGCAGTGCATCGTAGGGCACGTTCCTATCGTGCGTGTATTACCAGGTAATGCTTTGGTATTGGTTACCACTTAACATCAGGTGGGCCATCTGCTTGTTCTATCAGCTAGTACCTAGTATAAAAAAAGGTTGGTTTTCTTTAAAGGCCTGCTATAGGTAATTCAATAATAAATAAATAAATATAGGTGGACAAAGCTTTTGATATGAGAAATAGCTGATATAATACTTTTATTTTGTAAATACATATAATGTGTTTAACACCCAGATAAAGATCAAACTATGTACATCACATGGGGATCGAACCCACGGCCTACAGCGCAGAAGGCAGAGCTATGAGCTGTGAGCGCTGTAATTTGGCTGTAAATTTCCTTTTAGTATCAAAGCAGAGATGGCTTTTGATTGATTTATCTATATTTTTGCAGTAGATTTACAGATAGTAGACCTACCCACTTTGTTTAGTTTGCAGGCAGATCTAAAAATAAATAATAATAAATAGATATTAGTATTTTCATATCTGAGATATTGGAGAACTTTCCACACCGCACTATCTAGCCCCAAACTAACGCAAAGTTTGAAATATGGGAACCAGATAGCTGATATAGTACATGTATACTTTTTTTTTGTAAATACATACTTATAATATTATATAACACCCAGACAGAGAACTAACATCTATATTATGTTCACCACACAAATGTTTGTTCTCGGTGGGGATCGAACCCACGGCCTACGGCGCAGAAGGCAGAGCTACTACCAACTGAGCTATGAAGGCTGTCAAATTCTGAAAATGTATAGACAAGAAAAAACTCATTTTTCGAACAAGTTATTGCAAAACTGCATAAAATTGCGTTGCATCTACAAACGGCTATATTAAAAAAAAAACGTTTGATCGCTTCTAAGTCCTTGGAGTAAGCGTCATTTTTCTTTATCTTTGTGTAGCTTGATGGGTATCCGTGTGTACAAGATTAGAAATAGTTAGAAATAGACATGGCGCTCTCATCAGTCTCCATAACAACCATCTCGTTGGATGGTAGGACCAAAATGAGTGTGACTTGGTGTGACTGGTATCAAAATGTCAAGATAGTAAGATGTATTGAAATCCACGATTGAAATGAAGTTTAATATTTTCGATAAAACATAATATGTCAACAACAAACAACAAGATAAGACAAGTAAAACACTTTAGAGCGGTACTTATTACAAACAATACCACCTAGGTAGGTACATATTGGGTATATACTTACCTAAAGTTTTAGCTTAAAATCCTTACACCACACTGTTTTCGAAAGAACAGTGACACGACGAGAATAAGAAGAAGAAGCAGCTCAATTACCTATTTAAGTACCTATTCAAAACAGATCATGGCTTCAACATCAAACCAAATACCTAGTGGCACCATTTTACCTATACAAGCTGGTGCCCGCGACTTCTTCTGCGCAGGATTAGTCACACAATATCTTTATAAAAATTGTAGCCTATATGTTATTCTGATGTATACTTACCTACTTTATTTTTGTAAAGTTTCAATAAAATCCATTCAGTAGTTTTTGCGTGAAAGAGTCACAAACATCCATCCATCCCTTACAAACTGTCGCGTTTATAATATTAGTAGGATTACTTCTCGCATAGGTATTGGAAGGTAGTGATTGCAAACATTACTGTTTATGTGGTTTTCCCTTGTTGGGCTCATTCATGTTTTCTATCCCGTTTCCAGTAAATCAAGGTAAAAAGTAGCTACGCTAATAAATAAATAAATAAATAAATATTAGTGGACATTCCACACAGCACTATCTCGCCCCAAACTAAGCCAAAGCTTGTGATATGGGAACCAGATAGCTGATATACTACTTATATACTTTTTTTTTTTTTTGTAAATACATACTTATAATATTATATAACACCCAGACAGAGAACAAACATCTATGTTCATCACACAAAATGTTTGTTCTCGGTGGGGATCGAACCCACGGCCTACGGCACAGAAGGCAGAGCTACTACCAACTGAGCTGTGAAGGCTGTCGAATCCTGTGTAATCCAAGTGACAAACTATATTTTTTCAAAGTTTCACCCCAATCGGTTCAGTGGTTAGGGCTCGAGCCTCGGTGATCGAGCCACAAATATCCTAACATCCAAACATCGAAAATTTTGCAGAACAGCTTATAATTGGTTTTGATGTTTAAACAGGTTATCTTACCAGTTATGTGACAACCTGTATTTTGGGATGAATTTCAAATATCGACTTGATCATCTAGGTACTCTAAAAAACCAAAGGAGTTTCCTAAGTTTATGATTTCAATTTATTTATGTCACCCAAAATATGAAATAGGTTTATTTTGCAATACCCGAAAAGGACACAGTTTAAAATGCAGTAGATCCCTTTTTTTTTATTATGATCTTGCTATAAGGTTTATCGGACTTTTCAGAAACTGGTAGATCAAGGCTAGTCAAAGGGATAGGCAAATAAATATATTTTACTTATAAAACCACACCTCCATTTTCTTCAAGTAAAATGAAACATAATAAGCAAAAATTCGACGGAAGATATAGTATGATCATGAAGATTTTAGCCTGCCGCTATAAACTCAGATAACAAAAACTGTTGTCATATTATTATGTCATTTATGTCTGTATCTGTCAATGTCAACATTCAATTAATTTGGCGGGCCATTTTGAAATCAGTTTTTGCCGCTAAGTGCAGCTGTAATTGCCGTGAGTAAAGTTTAATTATCTTTGCGATAACTAGATAAATCGTGCAAATACAGCTGATTCATAGGTTTTAATTCTATGTACAAGACTTAGATAGTTAATTACTGATAGCGGAGAAGGGAGGTGTATACTGCTAACCTACAATTAATAATTATTTTCCATATTTTATAGTCATGAACATTATTCTACTTTGTTGTGCCCTTGGGTAAGTGTCTCATATTCAAGGTATGCCAATAAATGTGTAATAGCGTCAAATAAAACTATTTTTAGCCGTTAATGGTATAAAAATAACCTCAAATTATATCCTGTAAATTCTAGAAAATAACTGCTGTTGTTTTTTGTTTTCTTTCGTGTGTCCCTAGCTGGTAGTTTGAGGAGCCTACCACCTAGAGTTATATTGCCTTTTCAGAGTTATAGCAAGTGCCAATGGGTGGACTGATACGAAAAAACGCAGTTTTCCAGACAAGTTTCTGTTTGGAGCTGCCACAGCAGCATACCAGGTAGAAGGAGCTTGGGCTGAAGATGGTAAGTTTCCTAATAAATTCGATTAAAAATTAACGATATTACTGACTTAATAAAATTGTATAGATTCAATAAATTTTTAGATAATTTGAAAAACTGCAAATAACACATAGATTTTGTCATGGTAAAATACCATCATTCTTTATTCTAGCCAAGGACTGACTCCCACCATATATACTAATGTTATTTTGGAGATTGAGGGAAGTCAGTGGATAAGTACTCTAACTAAATAATTCTTTATGAAAATATAGGGGCGGCATAAGTATATCCTATAGTGATAGACTTCTTGAAAAGATCATTTGAAACTGAGTTTAAACTAAATTTTTTCAATTTCCAGGCAAAAGCGAGAGCATATGGGACAGATTCTCTCACACTTATCCAGAGAAGATAGTTGATGGACGGAACGGAGATGTAGCATCAGATTCTTACCACTCCGTTCAGCGAGATGTTGAGATGCTGCGAGAGCTGGGAGTCGACTTCTACAGGTTTTCTATTGCCTGGACTCGAGTCTTGCCTACTGGTAAGACTTTGACCCGATACAGTACAACATTCCATTCCATACTATTTATTTTGTACATTTCTCTAACTCTGTTACATTGCCTGCTTACC